>OY728148.1:20943268-23443268 GCA_963277665.1 Viscum album | reverse complement strand
AAATTCTTTGATTTTTTTTCACTTTGATTATCACAACCCAAGATAGATAGTAACATTAACTCAACAAGTAGGTCTCCCCCTATGTTTTTGTCCACATAGGTTAGGTAATAGATTGGGTAGTAAAAAAGTACTCATATTTAGTTGTTCTAATAGTTACTGAATTTGGATTAATTGTATGCCAACTAAAAACATTTTTCCTAGAAATAATAGTCTAATATATGTGCATATTATATCATCAACATTTCCTGCCCAATCAGTATATGAATACCAAAAAAAAAGTAAATAAATTTTGAGTTATCATACCTAATTATGAAATTTATTATTCATTTGATATATCTAAGAATTATTTTTCAAGAATGTAAATGTGATTATTTGTAAGAACTTTTAAATGTTGCATATAAGGTAACGTCCTAAACATTGTCAGGTCTTGAGGAATTAAAATATAAAAAACTTCTATTCAGATTCTGAAACACTTTCTAATAATCTTTATTACCTTATACATATTTAGACAACTTGGTTTCCACTAAATTTAGTCTTTAGATTGGTTTTAGATTTTACCTGTCTAACTTTTTTAGAAGATCCTTAGCATACTTTTCTGGTGAAAGAAAAAGGTATTTCTTCCTTTGTAAAATTTTTAACCCAAGAAAGTATTTCATTTCTCCTAGCATGGACATCTAATAAACTAATTCATTTCATTATAAAATATTTCACATGATATTTCTAATTTCCTAATAACGATAATGTCGTCATCCTAAAAAATTACGATGAGGGAAAACTCATTACTTTCCTAGATATAAAGATCATTATGAACTATTCCATTCTTAAAATTCATCTTCCTAAAAAAGTATCCATTTTGGAATACTTTACTATTAGATATTATTTATCCCTTAAAAGGATTTCGTCATCTTAAACACATAACTTTTATCCTTCCCAAAAACAAATCCACATGGTTGTTCAATGTAAACTTCCTCATCTGGATCCCCATTCAGAAACGAAAACTTCACATCGATTTGAATTTTGTTAAATTTGTTGTGGATCAATAAAAAAAAGATTCATATTTTTTTTATCATTTATACAAGATAAAAACACTAATCAAAATCTATACCTTCAATTTATGATTAACATTTTCATACTAATCTTGTGTTTATCTTTGTCACTTCACCTTCTCCATTCAGCTTATTATGAAAAACTCATTTTGTACCAGTAACATTTTTTATCCATCATGGGTATGAGTTCCCAAGTACCATTCATATCTATCTGAAATAGCTTCACATTCATAACCTTAAACCATTCAAGATCCTCAAAAGATTCATTCACATATTTTATATTGACATTGGAATACAAAAAAAATATGTCTTACATTTTTTGAAGTTCCTCTTATTTGAACCTTATGATGACAATCACCAAAAATGTTTTGATCCTACATTATCTTACTTATCCTTTGATGAGTTATTTTAGATTCAAACTCATCACATGAAATAGATTTTTCAAATTCTTCTTATTGAGTAGGAATACCACTATTGGAATCTTTATCAAAATTATTTAAAAAAGATTCCTTATCCTAGTCAACTTCTTGATCAACATAAGTTTACATTTATTCTTTCACCTTTCAAAAAAATTTACTTCAATATAATCAAAAATTATTATAGTATCTTTTTGGAAACAACTTTATCCTATTCCTTTCAAACAGTTACCCTAAACAATTCCATCTTTACCTCTATGCTCAATCATTCCAAGGTTTACACCTTTCCTATTTATGATGTAAGGACTTATAAAATCACATAAGTGTTTCAAAAATGGATTTATTTCATAAAAAATTTAATATGGAGTCATATATGAACATGGAATATAGAAACATCAATTTTTTCTATCCACAAAAGTACCCATGGATGGCCTCCAAAAGTGATGAGAAAGACCATGATTAAGTCATATAGTTCTCCCCATTTCTACCAAACTTATGTTCTTCCTTTCAGAACCAATTTTTTTGAGGATTATATGGTGAACATAACTCATGATTAATTCCATTAATTTCACAATAAATGTAAAATTATTCATTTTTTATTCACCGTGATTATCTATTCTAAAATTCTTAACTGAATTCTCACATTATTTCTCATATTTACTATGGAGACTTGTAAACAATTTTAGAGCATCAAACTTATGTTTCATATACATAACACAAGTAATGTGAGTAAATTAATCAATGTATGTGATGAATTACTTATCTCTATTAGTTGCTTATTTGATCATTGTACAATGTATATCATAATGAATATGTTTAAGGGGTTCTTTTGAACATATCTCAACTTTCTTATGCATTAATTTTGAAAATGTTTCCTTTTGAAAAATAGTGCAACACCAATCAATACTTCTTGAAATATCAGGAATATCTCAGACACTATCTCGATTTGATATTTTTATCAATTTTATATGACACATGTTTCCCAACCTTTTGTTCTATAACTAATTTTATTCTACCCTCCCCATGTAACAAGAGTTTTTGATTTCACCCCCTTTAAATAAGTCTCCTTTAGTATTTTCATCACTCGTAACTATCCTTCCCCTTTCTACACTTTTCACAAAAAACCAAAATTTTATAAACATATTTTTTTAACCTCATGACATTTTTTTGAACACTCAGAAGGTTGTGTTCAATTCTATAAACAAATAAATATTTCTTAGATTTCATCATTTCATTCCCAAAGATGGATGCTTCAACACATTTGATTCTCAGATATTCACTATTTACAAATCTCACCATTCCTTCTTTAAATTTTTTAAAATTATTCAACAAAATTTATTCTCCTTTAATATTAAAATAACACAAAGTATCTATAATCCATGGTTGATATCGTTTTATAGCATTCAAAGAGTTTTCAATAACACGAGCCTTTTCTTTTCCTTTTTCTTTCTTCACCTCCATCTTCTTAGAATTATTAGGAAACTTTTGTTGTCTAGGTAAAAAACAAGAAAACCCTTAACAATATTTCTAGGTTGTTCACATCTTTCAAGAATAGTTTACAGTAGTTGGAACCTATTTTCAACTATCATACAAACCTTCTTAGTTTTATTTTGAACTTACTTCTCAGAGTTATTCTTTCGATAGGATTTACCCCCCCTTAAAACATTACTTCCATATACTACAGAATAGTAGTAATGTTGTTGGTTGAGTCAGAAAATATTTTCTCTATGTCAAAATACACCACAATACCAACAGTATAAATAGAAAGAGTATTTTCATCTTAAAAATTCAGATTAACTAGTGTTGTGAGTATGTTTTTGAGAAACCTTCTAAAAAAACTTTTTTGACCACCTAACATTCTATTTTCATTAAGAATATTAGTTTTTTAATCAGTTTTCTTTTCATCCTTATGAAAACTAGAAGTAGTAGAAACATTTTTGAATGTTGGATGTTTAGAAATTATTTTGGACTCAGATTTATTAGAAACTTTTTAATTCTCCACTTTGTTAATCTTATATATGTACATACATTTCCAAACATTCTTCTTCTTGTGAACCATTTTGGATTTCTTCTCAATATTTAAAGGTATATTTTTTAAACCCTCATTAGGTTTCTTCTTATTAGAAATTTCACAATCTTTAGAGATAGGGTTTTTCTTGAAATTTACATCCCTCTATTCTGCTATGGAACGTTTTTTTCAATAAGTTCCAACTCTTCTTCTTTTTCCTTTATTTTTACTTCCAAATGCTTAGTACAAAAGTTTTCTTTAGCATGATATTTATTAAAATAAACAATATCATTTATCATCTTGAATTTATAATTTTTAAAACCTTCTTGTTTATTTTTTTAAGAGTTTTTATTCTTATTTTTCTTGATTTATTTCCCTTTCCATCCAATATTTCTATGAAACTCTTTCAATTCTTCTTTAAGATTAAATTCTAATTGAGTTTCTTCTTCTTCTTCAGAACTACTACTTCTATGAATTTCATTATTAACTTTTTAAATAAAAGTTTTACCTCTATGATTTTTAAATATTTTTCATATTCATATTAAATCTCTTATTCATCATAGTATTTAGATAAGAAATATATTCTTTTGGATTTGAATAATTTTTTCATCTTTCATCTGGAAACATATTTGTCCTTATCACCCTATTTTTTCCACGATCTTATTATCCTTCATTAACTGAAGAATTTTAGCCACAAAGTTCCCTATATATCCAAATTAAAAAGAATTCAAGGGGAGTTTCCTTTTATATTGACATAAACATCTTCTCACATTTCCAGAAAACAAGTGAAAAATTTCATTAATATTTTTTCATACTGAATTTTTGGAGTTAGATATAGCAGCATCATCTTCATCAAGAGACTTATTAAACATTTCATTTATGGTAGATTTCAAATAAATTTTTCTATATGTTTTTTCAATTAATATCTATCTCCCTTATCATTTAATATATAATTAGAGTACTATAAAGAGAATACAAATATAGTTTTTTTATCTAAATATTCAAATGAGGAAACATTGGAATTAGACTTTTTGGAACTATTATTAAGATATCTTCAACAACTATATAATATTACAAAATTCTACCAAGACATTTGATATTGTTGAATATGTCATTTACATTGTTAAAGTATTCTAAAAATATCCATTTTCACCATTATTGAGATCTTTATAATTCAATATATATATTTTCAACTATTCTTTCTTTACATTTTCCTAGAATTTGTATGAAAAATTCTACTTATCCAAGATACCTTTGGTAGTGGTAACACATTTTAATCTTAAAAATAGATTTCATAAAGTGATGATAGTAATGAATATTTTTCTCAAAAATCATTATAATTATTCTTATTATCGACTGGTGTAAGAGGAAGCGTATCTTCAATGGGAGGAAATCCATCCGTTGTAGTTTCAAGAACATCATAACCAAGAGAAATATGATAATACATAATTCTATATTTCTAGATATTATATTTATTTCCATCAAAGATCAGAATCCCCTTACTATTCATAAAATTTATATTCTCTATCAAAAAATCCCTTCGAAACTTTGGTAAATAACAAATGAAGGAAATCATTACCTCTGATACCAATTGATATTACCCAGAGAGGATTCAAGATTCACTAAGATGGGGAGGGATGAATTTTTGATATATTTTTCTTTTAAATATCCGTACATTAGAAATAACCCTTTCCTCCGGTTAAATATTTATTTATCTTCTGAAAACAATCCAAACACACAACAATCAGAACAGAATAATTTACAGGGTTAACCGCACAAGAAGAGTAACTAGTCCTTTTATGGTTTGGAAATAATCCAATACCACAAAATCCACTAGAAAAAAAAATCATTTTGTGTGGAATAAAATGTGTAGGATACTCCCTTACTCTAGTGGAATGATACAGTCAATACAATAGTGCATGTTCTTCAAGTGTAATGAAATAATGTTATACATTTTTTGTAAAAAACATGTTATGGTACTTATTAATCAAATTTCACTTATATGATCCTTAAAAATTATTCACATTCTTACCCAAAAGAAGGTAAGGAAATCCTAGACTTTGTAATGATACTAAATCTAATTTAGCAGTAGGATTACAAAGATTAATTTCTTAATAAATATATATTACTATGTCATATTACCAAATAAACATTCTTAAACATTCTCTTATTCATTTTGGAAATCCCATTCTGGTTTCCCAGTCCGATTTGTAGACTCTAAATACAATCTTCTTCCTTCTTCTTCTGTCCAGATAACATCTTCATGAATACTAAACATGGAAACCTCTTCTTTTCATAATTTTTGAGATTATCTATCCTCTTTCGTGAGTGATAGATGTATTAAAATACAAAATGTATCCTCATCATTTTATATAATTATAAACATGGTTTAATCGGGATTCTGAAAAGGTTTTCCCACTTTACCAAATTTTGTAAATATTTAATCTTATTAAAAATCATATCTCTCTTTGACTTCTTCAAAAACTTTTCAAATCTTCAAATCCCCTTGATTTTCAGATCTCTATTTGAATTCTAAAATGATTCAAATATTATAAAAAGTATTTAGTCAGATTCTAATTTTGATTCCGATTTTCAAATATGATATATTAATTATGATAAAGGAATTTTCTCACTCTAATTTTCTTAAACCAGTTGAAAATAAATAAAAACTGAAGATATTTCATTACATTTCTATACACCACCCAAAAGACTATCTTCCCATTATGATTACCTCATTTTTATGGAAGCATATTTTCACTAAAAATTTCTTCATTCTATTTCCCTGTATGAAATGTAAGATGGAAAAAATATTCCTTCTAAATACAATTCTCAGAACCAATTCTAATTTATATTACTTCATTATAATAGAGACAACCAATTCTTTCAACCATATTCAACTACTTCTACTTATTTATTTCTAAAAATAATACCAAATATCATTCAATTCTCAACATCTTTATCATTTCTGATTTTGAAACATATCAACTAAATTCTATAAAGATTTAAATATTTTGGATTTTAGTCTCACCTATATTTAATTTCTTCATTATGGTCACGAAAACCTTCGCAACATTTAATGAATTTATGTTAAGTAATCTCATACCGACAGATTGAGACTGAAAAGGTTTGTTTACACAAAATTTCCTCTTTTATATTTTTTTGTAATAATTACTTCATTCATTACATGATTACATTGAATATCATCTTTAGTATCATCTGAATTATAATGGAAGGTTTTTTAACTTCCCATCCTTTCCAGAAACTTATTTCATTACAATCAAAAACTAGATGTGATTGGCGATAATATGATTGGAAGCACCATTCCCCTTTATTTCATCATGTTTGCATCAGAGGTTATACAACTTACATATGATTTTTGAGAAATAAAAAATAGAAATGTATCGTTAAATTTAAATTCAGATCCATGGTGAATCTAATTCCGTTTTTTTATGAACTTCCTTTCATTCCAGACCTGAGGTGATTATAATGAAACTTTTCTTCTAGAAAAAATCTTCCCAATCATATGGTCTTTCTTAAGAATTGTGAGTCTGATTTCTTGAATATGTTGACCAGTTCAATTTTCACCCAATACAAAGTGAGGTTATTTATCCTTCTTTGACAATTCCTTGAAAATAAGAGACAATAAATGAATATGATAATATTCCTTATCACCTTGTTCCTAACAACCCTAGAAAACAATGAAAACCATAAAAACGTAAAAATACTTAAAACCCCAAAAAACCAAAAAAATACAATAAAACAGAAAAACCCAAAAACACAAAAAGATCCCAAAAACACTAAAATATATGAAAAACTTAAAATTTCCCTAAAATCCCCATAAAAATAAAAATCTTAAACCCCAGAAAACAATAAGAAAAAAATAAAAACCTAAAACACTTAAAAACTATGCCAAACCTAAAAACGCTAAACTCCCTAAAATCCTAAAAACGCAAAAATCCAATAAAAACTATAAAACCTCTAAAAAAATTTAAAACACATAAAATTCCATAAAAACCATAAAAACAAAATAAAACACTAAAAACCCTTTAAGAACCGAAAAATGTCAAAAAACTCTAAAAAATTGTTAAAACATAAAAAATTAAAAAAAACTTGAAAAACCTAAAAACAAAAAAACCCCCCAAAACCCTAAAAATAATAAAAATCCTTAAAAAATTAAAAATTTCCAAATATTCCATAAAAATTTAAAATACCATACAAATAATGTAAAACCATATTAGTAACTTAAAAACCTAAAAATACATAAAACCCATAAAACCCTAAAAACAATAAAAACCCTAAGAGACCCTAAATCCTAAAAACTATAAAACCCCTAAAAATCCAGGATAAAAACCCATAAAATTCTTAAAAATGACTAAAATTCTATAAAAACAAATAAAAAAACCCAAAAACCCAAAAAAAACCCTAATAAATCATTAAAAACCTAGAAACACCTAAAACACCTAAATGCCTAAAAAATGATTAAATCTATAAAAACACTAATACCCATAAAAACCATGAAAACTCATTATAACCCTAAAAACCCATAAAATTATAAAACCTCTAAAAACACTAAAAAAATTTAAACCCCCAAAAAATAAATTAAAAAATATAAAAAACCATAAAAATAAAAAAATTCCTAAAAAACACAAAAAACTAAAAAACCCTAAAAATCCCTAAAAACACGGAAAAGCCTAAAAATCCTAAAAATCCAAAAAAGTCCACAAAACTATAAAATAACCTAAAACCCTAAAACCCAAAATGGAAACCATAAAAAAATAAAAAAATAACAACCATAAATAACATTAATAATGATAAATTCCAAAAAAAAACACTAAGAGGGCCCTAAAAACTATAAAACCCAATAATAACTATACAACCCACTAAAAATTATAACAAAACCTTTTAAACCCATAATTTTTTTTTAAAAAATCTTGAAAAACCATAAAACACTATAAATCTCAAAATACCCTACAAACCAAAAAAAACTATAAGAACCCTAAAACCCCTAAAAACCCCTAAAAACCTTCAATGTCCCTAAAAATTCAAAAAAACACAAAAAAATTGTTTGAAATTTCTAAAATTACCTAAAAATTGGAAATGCCTAGTAACCCTGAAAAATCGTAAGAAAACCATAAACACCTAAAAATATTTAAAATCCCTAAAAACTTAAAAAAAATTCCAAAAACCCTAAAAACCCTAAAAAAATTTATAACCCCAAAATCAAAAAAATCCCAAAAAACCATAAAAAACAAAAAAATCCAAGAAAGAAATAAAAAACTCAAAAAAAGAAGAAGAGGAAAACCCTGAAAACCATAAGAAAACCATAAAAACCTAAAAAATCATAAACCCATAAAAACCAAAAATTGATAAAACCCCTTAAAGTCTATAAAACCCTAAAATCCCTAAAATCATTAAAAATTCCTAAAACACTGAAAAATTGAAAAAACACTAAAAACTCTTTAAAATCATAAAAACCATAAAAATATCTAAAAAACCTTAAAACCCCTAAAAACTAAAAAAACACAAAACCCCAAAAAAACCTATAAAACCTTCTAAAATCCCTAAATACCCAAAAAACCTAAAAACGCATAAAAATACTTAAAACTCCCTATGAATTATTAAAAACCTAATAAACCGTTAAAACCCTGACAATCCCTATGAAAGCCTTAAATCCCTAAAAACACAAAAAAACCCAAAAACCTAAAAAATGATAAATATCCTAAAAACCCTAAATACACAAAAAACAAAAATTACATAGAATCCATAAATACACAAAAACTAAAAAAATCCTAAAAAATATGTAAAATCCAACAAAACATAAACCCCACTAAAACCAAGAAAATTCTATGAAAACCGTAAAAACCTAATAACAATTAAAACGCCATAAAATCTAAAAAGTACTAAAATCCCTAAAAACCATAAAATACCAAAAAACTGATAAAAACAATAAAACCGCTAAAAAACTAAATAACCCTAAAAGCTATAAAATCCCAATAAACCAACCGCTAAAAAATTTAAAAACACTAAAAAACCCCAAAAATAACTTAAAATCCTATGAAACCCTAAAACCCTGAAGATAATTAAAAACCATTAAAATCATAAAAAATATTTAATGATTTCTAAAAACATAAATCCCCTAGAAACCTTAATTTTTTTTTATAAAACCTTAAGGTCTAAAAAACACTTGAAACCTCTAAAACCTAAAGAGCACTAAAATCCCTAAAAATCCTAAAAATACTCTAAAACACTAAAAATCCCTAAAACTCATATAATCCATAAAATACAAAAAAACATATATCCCTAGAAACATAAAAAATACTAAATACTATAAAACACCATGAAAACCCTTAAAACAAAAGAAAAACTTAGGCCCCTAAGAAACATTAAAACACTAAAAACTGAAAAGTAACAAAAAACAATAAAACCACTAATAATTACTAAAACCCCTAAAAACCATAAAAAACTAAAAACCAATGAAAACCAAACATCAGTAAAAACTCTAAAAACCCTTTAAACCCTTAATAAATTTAAAAAACTATAGAAAACATTAAAAAAATCCCTAAAAACCCTAAGAACCCAATTTTTTTTACAAACCCTAAAAAAATTAAACCACATAAAACAATATAAATCATAAAGGACCCTAAAAAAGTAAAAATCCTCAAAATCCATAAATATACCAAAAATGTAAAAAACCCTAAAAAACATGGAAACCCCTAAGAAAATATAAAAAAAACAATTCAATCTCCTAAAAGCATAAAAAAATTATAAAAACCCTAAAATACCCTAAAATCATAGAAACCCTCAAAATACCTCAAAATCATTAAAAATCATAAAAATACTAAAAAATACCTAAAAAACAAAAAAAAAAAAACCCTAAAAAACTGAACAAACCATAAGAAAACCTTAATAAAATGAAACACTTAAAATCTATAAAAAACCTAAAACCCCCATAAAACCCTAATGACCCCTAAAAACCAATAAAATACACAAGAATACACTAGAAACTCTTAAAAACCTATAAACCACTAAAACGGTAAAAAAACTCCAAAAACCCAAAATCTCTAAAAAAAACAAAATAAAGATCCTAAAACCCTAAAAGACATTTAAAAACCTAGAAACCCTGAAAAACCGGAAAACCAAAGTAGTCCATAAAACAATAAAACCATAAAAATACTAAAATCCCTGAAATTCAGTAAAAACATCAAAACTTCTGAAAAACCTCAAGAAAAACTTAGAAAACTAAAACCCCTAAAACCCCTAAAAACATAAAAAATGAAAAAAACCATAAACCCCCATAAAACCCCTTGAAATCCTTATAAACCATAAAAACTATAATAGATCCTAAAAATCAATAAAAATAACTAAAAACATAAAAAACTACCCACAAATGCCCCAAATAGAACCCTAAAAACCTAAAAAACATTAAAATACTAAAAATCCAAAAAAATTCTACAAACCATAAAAGGCCCTAAAAACCATAAAAACACATGAAATCCTTAAAACCCATAAAAAATAAAAATCCCAACTATAAATAATACTCTAAAACACTAATAACAATAAAACCCTATAAACCCTTGAAAATTTTAAAAACTCTAAAAACCCTTTAAACCACTAAAAAACTAAAAAACCCATAAAAAAAATCCTAAAATCCTATAAACCCCTCAAAATCCCAAAAATTCCTAAAAACTATAGAAATCATAAAAGATACCTAAAAATACCTAAAAATTTAAACAACCCTAAAAACCTAAAAAATGTCAAGGAAAACATAAAAACCTAAAAACAGTTAAAACCCTTAAAAAATCAAAAAATGTTAGAAACCAAAAAAACATGAAAATACATTAAAACCCACAAAATATCAAAACACCCTAAAACCCATAAAAATCCTAAAAAAATTATAAAATCTCATGAAATCCCTTGAAATCCCCCAAAGAAACCATAAAAAACTAAAAACACGTAGAACCCCTAAATATACTAAAAAATGTTAAAAATGATTAAAGTCCCTAAAAACCCTAAAACCCCTAAAAACTACTAAAACAATAAAACCCCCCAAAAGCATAAAAATCTCTAAAAATACCTGAAAACACTAAAAACCCACTAAATACTCTAAACATAATTTAAACCCATCAAAACGTTAAAAACTATGAATCACATTAAAACCCCGTTAAAATGAAAAAAACCAAAATATTCATAAAATCCTTGAAAACCATCCAAACACACAAAATCTCAAAAAGCATTAAAAATCCATAAAATCTAGAAAATCCTAATAAATCCCCTAAAATCACTAAAAACATAAAAACACCCAAAACCCAAAAATACATATGAAAAATAAAAAACCCTAAAAATACTTGAAACCCCTAAAAACCAGAAACACTAAAAAGCATAAAAACCAAAAAAACACTAAAATATCCTAAAACACCAAAAAATCCCTAAATACGAAAAAAACATTAAATAACCCTAAAAATACAAAAAAAACCTTAAAAACCATGAAAACCCATAAGAAAAACATGATAACCAAAATACATGAAAACCCCCCAAAACCTAAAATACTAAAAAACACGAAAGACTATAATAACCCTAAAACCCCTGAAACCCCTAAAAACTATAAAATGCCTAAAAACTAGAAAACAAACACTGAAAACCCATAAAAACCCTAAAACCACTAAAACTCTAAAACCCGAATGAAACACCAAAAATGGTATAAAACTATAAAAACCTATAAAACACAAAAAACCCTAAAAACAAAAAAACTATTAAAACTAGGAAAATTGTAAAAACAATAAAACTCTCAAAACCCTAAAAACTCTAAAAGACCAAAAAATACTAAAAATACTTAAAAAAATAAAAACCCATAAACCCCAAAAAAACGAATAAAACATTAAAAATTGAGGAACTCTTAATATCCCCCAAAACCTAAAAACATTAAAAAACCTAAAAAGAAACTAAAAACAATAAAAATTACAAATTCCCAAAAAATAACTAAAATCCATAAAAAATCCCTAAAAATACTTATAGAGGTAGAAAACTCTAAAATCTCTAAAATGAACTACGAAAACATTAAAAACCTAATAACTATTATAAATCCTAAAGCCCCAAAAAACCATAAACTCCCCTAAAACACCTAATAACTAATAAAAAAATGAAACCCATTAAAACTCTAAATAAAAATTAAACCCCTAAAAGATTTAATAAATCAATAAAACCTTAAAGACCCCTAAAAAATTCAAATACCCCCCAAATCCAAAAAAAAACTATAAAAAACCCAAAACCACCAATAAACTAATAAAACCTCAAAATCCTTAACACCCTTAAAGAACATAAAAATCATAAAACCCACCAAAAACCTTAGAATAGCCAACAAATCCATAAAACCTTAAATTATTAAAACCGTTAGCAAATATAAAAATACTAAAATCTCAAAAAACAATATAAAACCATAAAAACCCTAAAAATAATCGAAAGAAATAAAATCCCTAAAAACACTAAAAACCATAAAGATCCTAAAAATCACAAGATACCTAAAAATGTAAAAAACACTAAAAACCATGAAAAAACCAAAGGAAAACATAAAAGCATAAAAATAAACTTAAAATCTAGAAAAAACTAAAAACCCTAAAACACCATGATAAACCTAAAACCATAAAAAACCCATAATGCCATTAATAAACACTAAAAACCCATAAAACCCCTAGAAACTGACTAAAAACTCTATAAAAACATAAAACCACAAAAAACATTAAAAAATCTTAAACACCATAAAACCCCTATTAAGTCAACCCCCCCCTTAAAACCCCAAAAATTCAAAAGAAACCATAAAACATCTAAAACACCTCAAAATCCCAAAAACCTAAAAACCATTTAAATTACTGAATAATACCTAGAAATCCCCATAAACGTAAAAAATAACAAATACCATAAAATCCATAAGAAGACCTTAAATCCATAAAACAATCAAAATACTTATAACCCCTAAAAACCAAAAAAAACACTAAAACCCTAAAACAACACTAAAAAGACCATAAAAACCTCAAAAACTCTCAAACTCTCTGAAACCCTAAAACCCACCCAAAATACTAAAAATATATAAAAATTACAAAAAAACTATGAACTCTAAAAACCTTAAAAACATAAAATCAATTAAAACCCTTAAATCATAAATGATTCTAAAACACCTAAAACACCCAAAAATGCTAAAAAACCTCAAAACCATAAAACCCTTAAAAAAAATTTCAACCCCAAATTCCATAAAAACCCTTAATACAACTAAAAACTGAAAACCAACAAAACACACTAAATAAATTTTAAACCCCCCCAAAAAAGTAAAAAAAAATATAAAACTATAAAAAACCTTAAACACTGAAAAACTATAAACCCCCCAAAATCTATAAAAACCTAAAAACCCTAGAATACCTAACAAACCCTCCAAATCTCGAAAACCAAAAAACCCATAAAAATACTTAGAAGCCCAAAACCCCTTAAAATCATAACAACCCCAAAAACCATTGAAAACCCAATGACAACCCTAAAACCCTAAAACACATTAAAACCCTAAAAAATCTACAAAATGTTATATCCCTAAAATATCCTAAAAACTGAAGCCCCCTAAAAACTATAATAATCTATAAAAACCATAAAAACCCCATAAACCCATAGAAATCCTAAAAACCACTAAAAATATAAAAACACATTAAATCACATAGAATGTTAATAAACAGTAAGAAATCATTAAAACCCCTTAAAAACTCAAAAAACCCCATGAAAACCCCCCAAGACAAAAAAAAAATAAAATCCATAAAAACAGTAAAATCCATCAAAATACCTAAAAAACCTAAAAACCAAAAAAATGATAAAACCCCCTAAAAATCACTAAAAACCTAAAAACACTAAAAACCCATAAGAAATCCTAAAACCATAAAAACAATTAAAACCCCAGAAAACCTAAATTTCTCTAAAAAAGCCATAAAAAATCATAAAAGAACGTTATAACCATAAAACCTTGAAAATCCAAATAACCCTAAACCACTACAAAAAAACCTAAAAAATAACAAAAAATCCAAAAAATATTAAAAAAACATAAAAACCCTTAAAACCCATAAGAAAAACCTAAAATCCTAGACGCACATAAAATTCATAAAAACATAAAAAATTTATAAAACGTAAAGTACGCTAAAAACCCAAAAACCAAAAAAACACATAATACCTTTAAAAACATTAAAAATTGTAAAAACCAATAAAACCACTAAAACCACTAAAATACCTAAAAACCCTTTAAACCTATAAATACATTAAAAACAATAAAAAAACCCAAAACCCCTAAACAACTCAAATTAACATAAAAACTAAGAAAACCATAAAAACCTAAACACCCAAAAAACCTAAAAATTATAAAAATCCCTAAATCCCCAAAATACCATAAAAATCCTAAAATGGACCTAAAAATTCCTTGAAATGTAAACTCCACTAGAAACCATAAACACCCCTAATAAAACCTTAAATACATAAAAAACATAAAACCCATAAGAAACTGAAAAGATACAAGAAAACCCTAATGAAACCTAAAAAACCCAAAAAACCTCAAAACCCTACAAATCCCTAAAAAATATAAAAACTATAAAAATAATAAAAATCCACTAAAATTTTTGAACTCTATGTAGAATAGTTATTTTAATAATCACAAATCTTATTTTTCTTTATTTACTTTTAGTATTTTATTCAAGTTTTTCTAAATATGTTTAAATCATATCAACAAATATTTATCTATGATCAATGTATGTTTATGGTTGACCTGGAAGTATTCTGGATAGAACAGACACTTTGTAAGAATTCCCTGCCTCGACTCACCGTTAGTCATTTTCCTGAGTCACCGACGCTAATACACCGATGCTGAGACACTGATGCTAATACAATGATGAGGTTGAGATACCGATACTGAGATACTGATGCTAAGATACCGATGCTAAGCTACCGATGCTGAGACACCGATGCTAGGACACTGATGATGTTGAGATACTGATGCTAAGATACCGATGCTAAGACACTGATACTAAGATACTGATGCTAAGATACCGATACTAAGAAACTGATACTAAGAAACCGATGCTAAGATACTGATGCTAAGATACCGGTGCTAAGACACCGATACTAAGTCACCAATGCTAAGATACCGATGCTAAGACACCGATGATGTTGAGACACTAATGCTGATGCAGATTCAAAATGTCTCACCGATCTCATGACTCACTGATAGTCATGAAAACTATTTAAACATCTATAAATTCGTATTTAATTCTAACGGTCATAATTAATGTTGTTAATGAAATTAATGATATTTAATGTTAGTTGTTGGCATGTCTGGAGATCGTACCTCGTACCTATGGAAAGGTAATCATTCCTATTTCCAGAGCTCGTGGAATTAAAAGGGAGATCGAGCTGCAGTAAAATGATGTATGCGTGAAAATGCATAGAGAGAGAATTATTCCGTGAATATACATGTGATACTGAAGAACACATGACAAAGTTGAAAAAGGGACATTTTCAAGATCTAAAAAAACTCTTATACACGCAATCCAGCACTACTGAAGAACATACAAAGAACACTAGAAATCAGAGAACACACTTGCTTGTGAAGGACATCAAGCTGAATCATGATACTCTATTTTTAACAGCAAAACCACAGAAGGAATCAGAAGCATCTCTGCTAAATCCAATGAGTCCAGAGATGCACTACCAATCACTAGAGCTTTATAAACTCTGATATAATCTCTCTTAGTGATTATTTTACTTAAATTTTCGAGGAGTGTGTGTACACTATTCATCATACACACACACACTGCCTCCTGTTCTTAACTGGAGGCTATCAAAATCCTCAAACAAAAATTGTTTTCTCTTGTTTACCCATGAAAAATATGGAAGAGGTCCTTGTGTGGCATGTTCATTGTTTTGTTTCCCACAAAGAACTGTGGTAGAGGTCCCTGTGTGGCCTGGAAAGTCTTTCACTATTGTTAACCCCAATTCAGGGTGTGGATCAATTTATATAAATTGTTGATGGGAATAAGTCTCGGCTTGAGAATGATCCTCTTGGTAAACTCTGTTGTGCATTTTAATTTAAGTCTATAAGTAAACTATATATTTATTACACTACTATTACTTTGAAATACAAAACTATTTTAATGCTACTTTGATAGTTAAATTAGAAAGTTTCTATACTTATTTTAAACCAGTAAGTTAGTTTCAAAAGTTAATTTAATCTTCAGATTAAGTTAACTGAGACCTAATCAATCTTTAAGAAACTGATTGAACATTTACACTTTGTATAGATTCACTATAGTTTAACATTGTTTATAATTTGGGGGATTTTAAAAGAAATATTTTTAGCAGAAATTTTAATTGGAACTCAATTCACCCCCCCCCCTCTTGAGTATCCACTCTGACCAACATTTGGTATCAAAGGTTGTGTTTTTGTTAAAGGATTTTTGAAATACTCTATTTTTCAACTGTGATTTTAGTTTCACCGTTTAAAGATATTAAATTTCTGTTAGTTCTAAATTTTACCTCTTTAAATTTATTTTTTAAAATCTAGTTATAGATAATAGAATAGCGGGTGTTTCTAATAACATGCCACCTTTCTTTAATGGTACAAAATATGCTCAGTGGAAAACTAAAATGAAAATACATTTAGAAAGTATGGGTTTTGATATCTGGACTGCTATAAAGTCTCAATATAAAATTCCAAAAACTAAAAGAACAGCATGGGATAAACTTAAAAGGACTGATTACAATAATAATTGTAAAGCTATGAATGCCCTGTACTGTGCTTTAAGAGATGAAGAATTTAACAGAATATCCGCTTGAAAAAATGATTATGAAATTTGGGATACTTAAGGTGTCTCTCATGAAGGAACAACTAATGTTAAAGAAATGCGATTGAATACTTATACGATTAAATATGATAATTTTAAAATGAAAACTGATGAACCCATTTCTGATATGTATCTAAGTTTCAATGTGATGGTCAATACAATGAATTCACTTGGTAAAGTTGTTCCAATAAAAGAATGAATCATTAGAATCTTGAGATTTCTACCAGATCGATGGAGAGGCACATCTGTTTCAATCAGAGAATCATGTGACATTGGAGCTCTGCCTGTCAAAGAACTTATTGGGAAAATAATGATGTATGAGGAAGAACTTAAGATGAATAAAGAAGAAGATGATGAACCAAAAAGGAAATCAGTGGATTTCAAGACTACTGCTTCAAAGATCATGGACAAAGAAAAAGATCAAATACAAACTGATAGTTCAACAAGTGAAAGTTCAACCTCTAATAGTTATGCTGAAATGGCTCAGATAGCTAGATGGTTTAAGAAATTTTATAGGAAGAAGAAATTTTTTATAAAATCAAATTACAAAGGAAAGTATGACAATAAGGGACATTGGAAGAGGGACTGAAAAAAGCCAGATAGAAATGATGAAGTTTTTTGCTATGAGGGAAAAAGAAAAGGACACATTAAAGCAGACTACCCAAATTTAAAATTCATGAAGTAATACAATTACAAAGACAGTAAGTATAAGAAAGCTATAAAGGTTACTTGGAGTGCTTCTAAAGACAGAACAAGCGAATCTGAAATGTCTAATTCTAAAAGAATTCGGGTCAACATGTGTTTTATGACCAACACATCTGAGTCAACCTTAGATACTCCTGTTTTAAATTCTTATTATTCTGGAGATGATGTAGAATCTGATTTTGATTATGAAAAAATGACTAGTGAGAAATTATTTTAATACTGTAATATGCTGAAAGAGACATGTAATGAACTTAAGGATAAATACATGCTATTGAAGAAAAAACATGCTCTCACTACTATTGTTAAAACCGAACTTACTATTGAAAAAGAGGAAAATTCTCATCTATTAAAGGAAAAAATTGAACTGAAAATGTCTAATGAGAAACTTATAAAAGACTTAGTGAAGATCACAAATGGAATGGATACACTAACTCAAATGCTAGGAAAGAAAGTGGCCCCAAAATACACTACTGAATTAGGCTATAAACCTGAACAGAGACAGATTACTAAGAATAGCTTTATTCCTAAATCTGGACAGAATACTGGTAGTTCTAGTTCTGGACATTCATATGCTTCAACTAGTGATTCACATAGTTATAGGTCAAATAAAGTTTATCTTTCAAAATATTTTGATTCTGTAATTTGTATGAAACTCATAAGACAAATGTGGGTACCAAAATCATTGATTACTAACCTGTCTGGACCCAAGAAGATCTGGGTACCAAAGTCATTTTCCATCTAAATCTGTTTTGTATGAAACATGTTTGAAGAGTTATCACAAGAATGTATGGTACTTGGACAGTGGACGTTCAAGACACATATCTGGAGATTAATCATGCTTTAAAATCCTAATCCAGATTGATGGAGGCCATGTCATGTTTATTGATAATTCTAAAGGAAAAATCATCGGCCTAGGACAAATTGGTAACACTGATTCAGTTTTAATTTCCAATGTTTTATATGTTGATGCACTGAAATATAATCTGTTAAGTATTTCTCAATTGTGTGATGATAGTTTTAATGTCAAATTTGAAAATGATTTTTGTAATGTTTTTAATTCAAAAAATGTTTTAGTATTTTCTTCTTTAAGAAATGAAAATGTTTATGCAGTTGATTTAAATTTTTTATCTAAGAAAAATGTTACTTGCCTAAATGATTTTCATAAAGAGTCTTGGATATGGCACATAATATTAGTACACTGCAACATCTATTCACTTAGAAAACTAACTAGGAAGAACATGGTTAGAGACCTACCTAAACTTGAATTCCCAAATGACAAAGTTTGTAATCCCTGTCAAAAGGGAAAGCAACATAAAGTTTCTTCTAAATCAAAGAAAGAAGTTTCTACTTCTTAACCTATTGAGTTGGTTCACATGGACTTGTTTGGACCATCAAGAGTTTCTAGTTTAAATGGGAAGCACTATGTCTATGTTCTAGTAGATGACTTTTCTAGATATGCTTGGGTATACTTATAAGCTCACAAAAGTGAAGCTTGTTCTTACTTTATTAAATATTCCAAATCTGTAGAAAAACTTAGTGGACTTAAGATTAAAAATCTAAGAAGTGATCATGGACGTGATTTTGAAAATCAAGACCTTGAATCTTATTTCTCACACAATATATATAGTCACAACATTTATGCTCCTAGAACACCTCAACAGAATGGTGTAGTAGAAAGAAAGAATAGAACCCTTCAAGAAATAGCTAGAACCATGCTTAATGAGTATGACCTGCCTATTTACTTTTGGGATGAATCTGTGAATACAGCTTGTTATATCATTAATAGAGTCTTAATTAGACCAGTTCTTAAGAAGAACCCTTATGAGTTGTGGAATAATAGAAAACCCAAAGTTACTTACTTTAGTCTCTTTGGTTGCAAAGTTTTTATTCTTAATACAAAGGATAATATGGATGAGTTTGCTTCTAAAAGTGATGAAGGAATTTTTCTTGGTTATTCCTTAACTAGAAAAGCCTGTAGAGTCTTTAGTAAGAGAAACAAATGTGTGGGAGAATCTGTTCACATCAAGTTTGAAGAAACTGATCCACATGAGCTTAAAACCTCTCTTGAAAATGTTGATGAAGATTTATCTGTTCTGGACCACAATGACAAATCTAAAGAACCTACTATAAAAACATCCAGTTCTGGACATATTCCAAAATCTGCTTCTGTTGAACCCGAACCTATAGATGAACATGAAATTTCTAGTCCTACCTTTACTAGATCAACAAGGATTCTAAAGAATCATCCTCTGGATGTTGTTGTTGGTAATATTGATAGAGGGACATAGAATAGAGCTTCTCTAAGAAACTAGGTTGAACATCAAGCCTTTCTTTCATAGCTAGAACCTAAAAATGTCAATGATGCTATCAATGAAGAATTTTGGGTAATGGCTATGCAAGAAGAGTTAAATCAATTTGAAAGAAACAAAGTCTAGGAATTAGTTGACAAACGTAAGGACACTTTAACAATAGTCACAAAAAGGGTTTTTAGAAACAAAGTTGATGAGTCTGGAAACATAGTTAAAAACAATGCTAGGCTAGTTTTACAAGGATATAGTCAAGAAAAAGGTATAGACTATGAGGAAACCTTTTCACCTATAGCCAGATTAGAAGCCATTATGATTTTACTTGTATATGCTACTCGTATTAATTTCAAGTTATATCAAATGGATGTCAAAAGTGATTTTCTAAATGGTTTTTTTGTTGAAGATGTTTTTTTTGAACAACCACCTGGATTTATTAATCCTCATTTTCCAAATCGAGTTTTTAAACTTTCTAGCGCTTTATATGGCTTAAAACAAGCTCCAAGAGCTTTGTATGATAGACTTGGTAATTTTATTATTTCAAAAAGTTTTACTAAAGAGATTTCTGATCCAACTCTTTTTATTAAAATAATTTCTAATGATGTTTTAATAGTACAAATCTATGTTGATGATATTATATTTGGATCTTCTAAACTTTCTTTATGTACTAAATTTTCAAAGAGTATGAAAAATGAATTTGAAATGAGTTTAATGGGAGAACTTAAATATTTTCTTGGATTTCAAGTTTTTCAAAATGAGAATAGTATTATTTTTAATAAATGTAAATACACAAAGGATCTTCTAAAATGTTTTGGTTTGGAGAGTATTAAGGAAAGTGATACCTCTCTGAGTAGAGTCTATAAATTGGATGCAGATGAAACTGGGAAACTAGTGGATCAAACCAATTACAGATGTATGATTGGAAGCTTACTTTACCATACTGCTAGTCAAACAGATATTATGTTTAGTGTGTGTATGTGTGCAAGATTTCAAGATAACCCGAAAGAATTTCATTTACTTGCTGTTAAAAAAACATTGAAGTATCTTAAACACACTGTAAACATAGGCTTGTTTTATCCAAAAATACAATCTTTTGAGCTAATCAGTTATTCAGATGCTGAATTTTATAGTTGCAAGTTAGATAGGAAGAGAACATATGGAACATGTCATTTATTGAGAAAATCCTTAGTATCTTGGTGTAGTAAGAAATAGAACTCTGTTGCATTATCTTTTATTGAAGTATAATACATTGCTACTGGTAGTTGTTGTGCTCAAATTCTGTGGATGAAACACACTCTTTTGGAATATGGATATGATTTTAATCATATTTCAATTAACTGTGATAACACTAGTGCAATTAACATTTCAAAGAACCCTATGTCTCACTCTAGAACCAAACACATTGATGCTAGAAATCACTTTTTGAGAGATCGCTACAAAAAAGGTGATATTACTCTTGAGTTTATAGGTACTGAACATCAATTAGCCAATATTTTCACCAAGCCCTTAAATTGTGAAAGGTTAAACTCGATTAAACAAGATTTAGGTATGAGAGATCTGTGAAACTAATATATTAAACCGACCTATCAAACCGATCTGTCAAACTGATCTGTTAAACCGATCTGTCAAACCGATCTGTGAAACCCATCTTTCAAACCGATCTGTGAAACCAATCTATAAAACTGATCTGTCAAGTTGATTAGTGCTACCGATTGGGTCGTACTATTTTCAAAAAAAAATTTGTCTATTTAAAACGATGTTGTTTTACTTAATCGATATTTTATTATTTGTAACCCTTAATGATACAAATAATGACATGCGACTATTCCATTCTCTAAAGACTGTTGACCTTCCACTTCCCACCAAACTCTCTCCTCTCTTCTCTATAACCTGAGCATTTGGAATCTTTCCAAGCCTCTCTATTGTCTCAAAAACTCAAAATATCCAAGCAAAAGAGACAGAGCAAGGAATCTGAATGAACTTCACCTGTCAAGCGTGCTCGAGGTGAGTCGAGCAGTACGACGCAGAGGTCTGTGAACCCGGAGCTATAAAAACGATAAGTTATAGCTGAAAATAAAATTTGTTCGGAATGGGTTTTATCTAGAAAGTCCGTTATCTTGAAAGTGTTGGAGACTCAAGTCTGGAAGGACTGGTTCTGTAATAATGATAGAGTCTTTTACCCGAAGCTGGTGCACGAGTTCTATTTGAACCTGGATATATATTTGGATGGAGTAGAGGCTGCAAGATTGTCTTTTGTAGTAAAAGGAAAAAAGATTACGTTCTCATCAAAATAATGGGCTGAATGTCTAGGAGTACCTCACAATGGAAGAAACGAAAACTATTCCGGTAATATTCCCCCCACAACTGATTACTTTTCTTATGAGCTAGCCCTGATGTTTTTGACTGGGAAGTCTGAATCGCAAAGGATAATTGCTGCTGAGTTGGATGGTAAGAACCGAATCCTGTTCAAATTTATTCAACATCAAGTATGTCCGAGAAAAGGTGATTTTGCTGCAGTAAAGTATCAAGATGTTTTTCTGCTATTTCATTTGCTGAATGGTGAAAAGATCAATCTATGTAGATATTTTTCCGAGAGTATTATTGATATGATAAAACCTTCAAAGAAAGATACTACTCTGTATTATTCTAAATAGATTTTTTCCATGCTGAAATTCTTAGGTCGTGTGGATGATGGAGATGAGTGTATCTCATCGGTTAGCTTTTGTTTCATCAATGTAATTTGTAAGAGGATGAAAATCAATTTCAACACATGGAATAAATCTTGGGTTGCTGATGAAGAAAAGTTATATGAGTCCTTCAATCCTACTGATCATCCAAGGAGACCAAGGGAAGTAAGAGATCCTAGCTTAAAACCTGGTGAGGAAGTGATCTATTCAGATGAAGAAGAGGAAGTGGTTGTTATTAGAGAAACTGGTGAATCTAGCAAGAAAGGAACAAAAGATAAAGAAGAAGCTGATGAGAATCTAAATGCTGAAGAAGAGACTGAATCATCTCATGATGAAAGGAGTGATCCTGATACTGTTAGCCTAAAGATAAGAAGGATGGAATTTTGTTCAGTAAGTCCTCCTCTCTATTTACCAGAAATTGGACCAATTTTTGATGATGAAGAAGAAGTCGAGACTGATGAATCAACTTCTGAGGAGTATGGATCTGGATGTACAGACAATTCAAGTGAGAGATCAGTTAATGATGATGATGATGAAGGTGGTGATGGTGGTAGTGGTGACAGTGAAAGTAATGGTGATGATGCTGATGATGATGATGATGCTTGACCTACTGAGGGTCAGAATGTGATTATAAAGGATCCTCAGCCCCATCCTATTGAGAAATAAAATGTCCCTGAGGCTGAGAGGATAGAACAGTTGGAGAGTGATGAGGATGGAAAAGTCCTTCCTAAAAATTATGGACGAGCTCAGTTTGTGAAACCTATGTACCCTTCATGCAAAGCGGCATGGGAAGAGCAACCAGGTGTTGCTGTTCTAGGATTAGACAACCCAGAGGAATAAAAAGGTATAGAAGTGGATCTTGTAGGAATAAGATATTATGTTAAGTATCAATTTATTGCCAAGTTTTTTCAAAGAACAGATGTTAGACCTGATCCTTCAGCGTCTCAAGGTAGACCTGATCCGGCAGTTTCTTAGTCAGATTTTGATAAATTCAAGGTTGAATTGATTCAAGTTGTTAGTTCGACTTTGAAAAGTGATTTATATCATATTACTGCTCCTTCTCCTGTGACTTTATCTGATGCTGCTATGGATGATTTGGCTCAAAGAGTGGCAAGCCTTATCATACCAGACCTGTGCAATTATAGTGAATCAACTGGCAGGCATATTACCTCTTTGAATCAAACATTTATGGAGTTAGGCATCAATCTTGTTTCTCTGTCAGGTGAGTTCAGAACAACTATCTTTGGTATGATGGAAATTTTAAGAAATATGATAGAACTTTTGATGAAAGTAGATTTGAGGAAGTTAAAAGCAGAGATTACTCAGGTTATTGCTCAGGATGGCAATGCCAAGGTGACCAAGATCACTGGTCATGAATTAGATACCTTAAGAGATGTTGTTAGAGAAAAGATCGAAGCTCTTGGGATGGTTTTAGATTTAGATTCTTTTAATAAAATGAAAGATCATAGTGACCATGTGCATTAAATGGTACAGTTGTATTCGGTTGATGCTACAAAATCTCAAAAAGAGATTAAGGAGAAAGTAGATCATTATTTCTCTAAGATCTATACAAAGCATGAGTTGAATCATCATTTTAATGTACTAGATGATAATTTGAGACTCCCTCTAGTGAATCAATATTTTAAAGCTCAAGTTCAGCAGTTAAAATATTTTACCCCCACTTTATAAAATTTCATGTAAAATAAGGATGATTCTGAAAAATCCATGAAGTATGGTGAAGAATTCATTCAGGACTTCATCAATTTGCTAAAACCCTACCTTCATGTGCAAGAAAAAGCCATTGTTTTTCCTACAGTTGAGACTCTACAATCATCAAATGTTTCTCCTGGCCAGATGTCTGTTTCTCAAGCTCTTTCCAGTATTCGACCAGTCTTTCAACAATAACCTTATGAATGACCTTCTACGCAGCAGGTGAGCTTGGAACCCACAGTTCGTCTAGCTCGGGCCGTCTTACCTCCTTTCTCTAAAAGTCCAGTTCCACCTTTCACCCAACAACCTTCTGTACCTTCAATTCCTCCAACTTCTAAAGGGAAAGCTCCCTTACACCCTGAGGAATAGTTGTTACTCTCAATTTTTTTGATAGGGTGTTTTTTTCCTGAACTATTCCCTTTTGTCTGTAATATGTGTACTCATTGTTGGTATGGAATCTTCTTGATTATCTTCTTTATCTCTTCTTTTTGATAATCCCAAAGGGGGTGAGAAATCAAGGAGAGAAAACAAGGGAATCATGCATGCATATATGAACTCAGGGAGATCATGTATCTGGATGGGTGAGCTGAATGTCCATAAGAGCCCATGCTGGCTATTTATCACATGCATGTATACACAGGGGGATAAATGTTGAAAGAAGAGAATGACACATTTATATATATGTTCTGGTTGCTATTCTAACCATGTTTTATCTTTTGGCATATATTCTCTTTTATAGGGGGGGAATAATGAATGACATACTATATTCTCTATTCATTTATGCCATTGATTTGTGATTATCAAAAAGGGGGAGATTGTTGAACTCTCTATGGAATGATTATTTTAATAATCAAAAATCTTAGTTTTATTTATTTCCTTTTAGTCTTTTGTTCAAATTGTTCTAAATATGTTTAAATCATATCTAGAAATACTTATATATGATCAATGTATGTTTATGGTTCACCTGGAAGTATTCTGGATTAAACAAACACTTTGTAAGAATTCCCTATCTCGACTCACTGCTAGTCATTTTCCTGAGTCACCGACGCTGAGACACCGATGCTAAGATACCGATGATGCTAAGATACCGATGCTGAGATACCGATGCTAAGATACTGATGCTAAGATACCGATGCTAAGCTACCGATGCTGAGACACCGATGCTATGACACCGATGATGCTGAGATGCCGATGCTAAGATACCGATGCTAAGACACCAATACTAAGATACTAATGCTAAGATACCGATGCTAAGACACCGATTCTAAGACACTGATGCCAAGATACCGATGCTAATATACCGAAGCTAAGACACCGATACTGAGACACCGATGAAAAGATACTGATGCTAAGACACTGATGATCTTGAGACATCGATGCTGATGCAACCAAAACTGATGCTGATTCAAAATGTCTCACTGATCTCATGATTCACCGATATTCATGAAAATTGTTTAAACTTCTATAAATTCGTATTTTATTCTAATAGTCATAATTGATTTTTTAATGCAATTAATGATATTTAATGTTATTTGTTGGCATGTCAGGAGACTGTACCTCGTACCTATGGAAAAGTAATCATTCCTATTACCAGAGCTCGTGGAATAAATAAGAATATCGAGCTGCAGTAAACGGATGTATGTGTGAAAAGTCATAGAGAGAGTATTATTCCGTGAATATACATGCGAGACTGAAGAACACACGACGAAGTTGAAAAGGGGTATTTTCAAGATCTAAATAAAACTCTTATGCACACAATCCATCACTACTGAAGAACATACGAAGAACACTGGAAATCAGAGAACACACTTGCTTGTGAAGGATATCAAGCTGAATCACGATACTCTATTTTTAAAAGAAAAACCACAGAATGACTCAGAAGCATATATGCTAAGTCCAATGAGTCCAACGCGGAACTACCAATCACTAGAGCTTTCTAAACTCTGATACATTCTCTCATAGTGATTATTTTACTTACATTTTTGAGTAGTGTGTGTACTCTGTTAATCATACACACACACACTGACTTCTGTGTTGAACTGGAGGATATCAAAATCCTCAAAACAAAATTGTTTTCTCTTGTTTACCCACAACAACTATGGAAGTGGTCCTTGTGTATCCTGGTCATTGTTTTGTTTTCCACAAAGAACTGTGGTAGAGGTCCCTGTGTGGCATGGACAGTCTTTCACTATTGTTAACCCCGATCCAGGGTGTGGATCAATTTATCTAAATTGTTGAGAGGACTAAGTCTTGGCTCTATACTGAACCTCTTGGTTAACGCTGCTGTGCATTTTAATTTAATTCTAAAAGTAAACTATATATTTATTCCGCTGCTATTACTTTGAAATACACAACTATTTTAAAGCTACTTTGATAATTAAATTAGCAAGTGTCTATACTTATTGTAAACGAGTAAGTTAGTTTCAAAAGTTAATTTAATCTTCATATTAAGTTAACTGAGACCTAATCAATCTTTGAGAAACTGATTGAACATTTACACTCTGTATAGATTCACTACAACATAACTTTGTTTTTAATTTGGGGGATTTTAAAAGAAATATTTTTAACAGAAATTTTTATTAGAACTCAATTCACCCCCTCCCTCTTGAGTATCCACTCCGACCAAAAAAAAATCTTTAAAAATGTAAAAAATGATAAAAAAACCTAAGAACCCCCAAGAAAACAAAAAAAAACCTAAAAACACTTTAAACCACTAAAATTATAAAAAACACTTAAAACCCTAAAAGACCCAAAAAATAAAAAAACCTTAAAATCCCCGAAAAACCATAAAGTGACCGAAACCCATAAAATCAGTAAAAACCTATTAAAAGTCTATAAATCTGTTAAACAAATAAAAATGTTAAAAAACTCAAGAAGACATTAAAAAAATTCAGAAAAATGCAATAAATCCAAAAAACCATTGAAAATCTAAAAATTACAAAAACCCTAAAATCCCTCACAATATTTAAAAACCTAAAAAAATCAACAATATCCATAAAAAATTCTAAAAATGTAAAATCAATTTTAAACCCTAAACACCCTAGGAAAAAAAATTAAAAATATAAAAACACTTATAATCCCTAAAAAATAAAAAATGATAATATCCCTAAAAAATCTAAATGACCACAAAACCCATAAACACTCAATATCCCTAAAATCCCCTACAAACCATAAAAATTCTAAAAAATTATTAAAAATGATTAATAATGTAAAAAACACAAAAAAACCAGATAACCACAAAAAAACCATTATAACATAAAAACACATAAAATCCCTAAAAACCTAAAAAAAATTAAAAAACCCAATAGTCCGTAAAACCCCTAAAAACCTTAAAACCCTATAAAAAGATTTAAAACCCGTAAAACCAATAAAAATAATAAAAATGTAACTAATAATTCTTTAAACTCTTAAAAATGTAAAAAAAATATATGAACCCTTAAAAACCCAGAAAAACTCAAAAAAATCCATTAACCCAAAAAACCATAACCCCCTTGAAACACATAAAACCTTTGAAACCATAAAAATTGTTAAAATCCCTAAAACGTAGAAACCCTAAAAAAACCTAAAAAATCGTAAGAACGCCTTAAAAATCTAAAAACACTTTAAAACTTGAAAAACCTAAAGAAAATGCTAAAAACCCCTAAAACACCCTAAAATCTCAAAAACCCCAAAATTCTTAAAAATGAAAAAACTAGAAAAATAATAAAAAATCGCTAAAAACGTAAAAATCCATAAAATCCAATAAAACTCTTAAGAAAAAATTAAACACCAAAAGCACTTTAAAACCATAAATGACACTAAAAACCTTAAATGACCGTTAAAACCCATTAATCACCTAAAATCCATAATACACCACAAATGTTAAAAACCCTAAAAACTAAATGTGTTAAAAAATATCTAAACAACCTTAAATAACCAAAAAAACTAAAAAAAATAAAACCTCTAATACCCTAAAACCCTAAAAACCATAAAAACCAAAAGAAATTCTTAAAATACCTAAAAATCAATAAAATATAAAAAAACAAATAAAAACTTTGAAAACCCCTTATAAAACATTAAAAATATAATACACTTAAAATGCTTAAAACCCCAACAAATTATAAAACCCCTAAAACCCCTAAAAGGCCTTAAAAATCCTAAAACCCACTAAAAATCATAAAACCCCCCAAAAACCATAAACCCCCAAAAACACCAAAAAATTAAAAAAAATCTAAAAACCCTTTAATCCACTAATTTTTTTAAAAACCTATAAAATACACTTTTCAACCCTAATAACCTCAAAAAACCCTAAAACCCATAAAAATTTATAAACCACTAAAAACCCTACAACCCTCAATATCCATTAAAAACCTTTAAATTATAAAAATACTAAAAAACAATTAAAATCACAAAAAAATGAATAAAATCTAAAAATAAAAAAAACCCTAAAGAAACTTTTGAAAACCATTAAAAACATATAAATACTAATAACATAAAACTAAATAAACAAAAAACCCACGAAACCCCAATAAATCTAAAAAAACACTAGAAATAAAACAAAAAACCCCCAAAATCCCTAAAAAAACTAAAAATGCTCAAAATCCCTAAAATACCTAAGAACATGAAAAAACGTAAAATAGGCCTAAAATAATTAAAAACTTAAAAGGAATTAAATCCTTAAAAAACCCTAAGAATATACTTAAACCAGAAAAAAATTCAAAACCTCTAATGAACAAAAAATCACTAAAAATCCTAAAAGATTGTAAAAACCCTAAAACCCCTAAAAATCCCAAAAATCCCTAAAAAAGATGAAAAACCCCAAAAAATCCTAAGAAATCCCTCATAAAGTTATAACATTAAAAACCATGAACAATATTAAGAAAAACATAAAAACCAATAAACAAAAAACCATAAAAATGCTAAAAACCCTAGATGACCCTAAAACCCTAAAACCCCTAAAACAATAAAACCCCTAATAACTAATAAAAACCCTAAACAAATTAAAAAATCATAAAACCCTTTAAACCCATAAAAAAATAAAATATTCTACAAATATTAAAACCCATAATACTAAAAAGACTCCCTTCATACCCAAAAACCCCCAAAACCCAAAAAACCCAAAAAACCGAAAAAACCCTTAAAATCCCTAAAAATCACAAAAACCCATAAAAATCCTAAAAGGGAACAAAATATCCCTAAAAAAATAAAAACCCATGAAAACCATGAAAACTCTTAAGAAAACATTAAAAACACAAATATACATAAACCCCCTAAAAACCTAAAAACCAAAACCCCCCTAAAATACCCAAAAAATTTAAAACTCATAAAAATCCTAAAGATAACCTTAAAATATCTAAATATATAAAATAAAGAAAAAATCGGGAAATCCCATATGAAAAAGTTTAAAATTTAAAAACACGCTAAACCCCAAAAAACCTAAAAAATGAAAAAAAATCATAAAAAACCCCCAAACCCATAAAAACCCAAAAGCCAATGAAAAATCCGAAAACCCATCAAACCCATTAAGATTTTAAAAATCCATTTAGAACTTAAAAATTAAAAAAAACACTAAACCCCCCAAAACCATAAAAACTATAAAACCCCTTTAATTGATCAAAATCCCCAAAACTGCTAAAAATCATAACTATACTAAAAATCCTAAAAATCCCAAAATATGTACAAAAACTATAAAAAACATGAAAACACCTTGGATAACCAAAAAAAATTTAAAAAAAATAAAACCTCTAAAAAACCTAAATATCCATAAATACCATAAAACCCTAAAAGAACATAAAAATTCTAAACCCCCTAAAAATGTTAGAAAACCCTAAAAACCTATAAAAATCCCAAACCACTAGAAAATCAGAAAGCTCTTTAAACCCATAAAATATTTAAAAAAACTAAATAACATTAAAACCCTAAAAATAAAAAAAATAATAAAACCGAAAAAAAACAATAAAAACCCTAAAACCCCTAATAAAACCCAAAACTCTCAAAATCCCTAAAAACCCTAAAAACTAAAAAAATGATAAAATCCCAAAAAATCCATTAAAATTTAAAAAACCTTAAAAACCATGAAATAATCTAGGAAAACCTCAAAAAACAAAAACACTTCACCCCTAAAAAACTATAAAATTCTAAAACCCATAAAAACACTAAAATCCCAAAAAAACACAAAAACCCTCAAATTTCCTAAAATCACTAATAACCATAAAAAACATAAAATTATATAAAATTACCTAAATTTAGAAAAGAAAATCCATTAAAACAAATAAGAAAACTTGAACAAATAAAAATAACTTACAATCCCTAAAATACTTATAATAACTAAAAATCCTAAAATAACCTAAAAACCTAAAAACCTCTAAAAACCATAAAAAACCCTAAAACCCTTAAAATCATGAAAACAAATAAAAAACCTAAAACCCACATAAAAATAAAAAAAATACTTTAATCCCCTAAAAACATTAAAAATATTCAAAAATCAATAAAAACTCAAAAAAACTCAAAAAACCCTTTAATATGTAAAAAAATTATAAAAATGAATAAAACGTTAAAAACCATAAAAACCCTAATAATCCATAAAAACCATAAAGAGAATATAATTCATTAAAATGATCTAAAGATCCTAAAAACATAAAAAACATAAAAAACATGCAAAGCACTAAGAAAGGCATAAAATCGTAAAAAAAACTTAATACCCATAAAAATAGAAAATGATAAAACCCGTAAACATTCTAAAAAACACAAAAAACACTAAATACTCAAAAAATATAAAAACCATAAGAAACACTAAAGCCCTAAAAACTCATAAAAACCAAAACCCAAAAAAATTATAAAAATCCCAAATATTCACTAATGTGGTAAAAAACATTATACTTTGAAACCCCAAAGAATATATTTAAAACATAAAAATATTTAAATAAATAGAAAAACATAAATAATTCTAAAAATACTAAAAACCCAAAATACCATAAAAACCCTAAACACAATAAAATTCCCTAAGATCACAGAAAAAGTCTAAGAAATCATTTAAAACCTAAAAACACTTAAAACCTCTTGAAAAAATTAAAATTATAAAAACCCTAAAACCCCCTAAAACCCCAAAAATACCAAAACCATAAAAATTACCAAAAACTCCTAAAACCCATCAAAAACACTGAAAACCACTTAAAACTCAAAAAATCAATCAATCCCCCAATAATGTTAAAATAAAATTAAACTCCATATAAATCCTAAAATACTCTGATCTCTTTTTTCTCTATTTTTCTCTCTTTTCTCTATTTCTCATCTCTCTCTTCTCTCTTCTCTCTCTTTTCTATATTTTTATTCTAACAAATTTGGGGGGGGGGGTCAGGACTAGTATTACCCTCGCATCTCCCTTGCCTAAAATACTCTGAAAACCCTTAGAAACCCAAAAAACCAAAAAAACCATAAAAATACAAAACAACCATAAAAATCTATAATAAAACTAAAAAATCCATAAAATTGTGTAAATAAAAAATCCCTAAAAACCCATACAACCACTACAGAAAAAATTCAAATGCACTTAAAACCCTTAAACACGCTAAAAATTCTAAAAACAATAAAAACACTAAAATGACCTTAGACAACCTAAAACCGCTAAAAAAAATAAAATCCATAAAAACTATTAAAAATAATAAAAACCATAAAAACCCCTAAAACCCCATTAACCCCCTAAGAAAATTAAAAAAAACTGTAAAAGAAACTAGAACACTAAAACAATCTCTAATTATCATAAAAACACAAAAAACCCCCCAAAACCTAAAACCATCAATATCACACAAAATAATAAAATCCATAAAATTACTAAAAATCACAAAAAAATATCTAAAATCATAAAAATCCCTAAAAACCCTAAAAACCCTTATGAAAAACATAAAAGTCTATAAGAATGTAAAACATCTAAAAACCAGAAAAATGGTGAAACCCATAAAAATAAAAAAAACCATTAGCCTTAAAAACCCTATAAACAATAAAAACCCTAAAAGACCACTAAAATCTCAAAAATCCATTTAATCCCCTAAAAAGATAAAAAGAATCTATAAAAATTAAAAAACCTAATAAACTATAAAACACCATTAATACCCTAAAATCCCTAAAACACATCAAAATATCTACAATCTATAAAAACTTTAAATATCTTAAAATTGATATAAAAAGAACTAAAAATTTAAAACCCCTAAAACCCCCTAAGAAAATATTAAAAACCAAAAAAACTCTTAAAACCCCTAAAATAAAAAAAACATGCTAATAACCCTAAAATAGTAAAAAACCCCCACAACAATGAAAATATAAAAACCACCATGAAATTTAAAACCACAAAAACTCATAAAAACTTAGAAAAAAAATAAAAATATATAAAAACACATTAAAACCCTAAAATGGTAAAAAACATTAAAAACCATTGGAAGAACTAAAAACTCTAAAAATTCTTAAAAACCCCAAAAAAACAAAAAACCCCTCAAAACCTAAAACCCCAAAAACCCTCAATATTCCTAAAAGACCTAAAAACTAAATCATTTGAAGAAATAATGATAAATACACAAATATGTAAAACCACTAAAAACCCAAAAAATATATAATAAACCCTCATATGATTAAAAACACTTAAACCCCATAAAATCCAAAAACACTAAAAACCTAAAATACCTAAAAGACACTAAAATCACTAAACCGTAGAAATCCTAAAAGCCCAAAAAAGTTCCTAAAATAACAAAAAACTAAAACCCCTATGAAAACCATAATAACCTAAATACCATTAAAACACCTAAAAAACCTAAAAACCTTCAATATACAAAAACCCATATAAACCTATAAAACCATAAAACCCCTATAACCCATAAAATCCCATAAAACCCAGAATAACCCTTTAAACCCCCAAATCATTAAAAGTCTAAACAACCTTAAAACCCCTAAAAACTCAAAAAAAATATAAAACCCCTAAAAATTATTAAATCCCTACAAATAATAAAAATCTTAAACAATACTAAATATCCCTAAAATAGTTAAAAAACCACAATTTCCTTGATATCCCAGGATTCACAATCAAAAACTTGCTGGGAAGTTTCCTAAGAACCTTGGTCAATTTTTTCATGTGGAGCATACAAATATCCACAAGAAAACAAGTGAGAAGGGCTATAAATGATAGAAAAAAGGAAGAAAGGAGAATGATATTCATGAAAGAGCCCAAATAGAGCATGTCTCGAAGAACTCCAAACACAAGATGCCACAAAGGATGACCAATTGTTTTGATAAGTTAATAATTAATCATGAACACAAACGTTGTATGAAAATAATATCCCTTGTAAAATTACATTCATTCATGATGTTAAAATAGTACAAGAGGTAGGAAATTTTTATCTAGAGTGATAAAAAAATCTAACAATCTTTCTAACACCTAAAAATAATACACAATTTTATTTCTAATTTATTCTTTCACGAATATGTGAAAATATAACTTCTAAACTCAACCTATTGTGGTCGATGTGATGGTATCCTTAAAATAATACCATCACTACGAGTTCAATGGTGCCCTCATATTTCAGTTCCGAGCAATGGTTCAATAGTTATAAAAACTCGCTCGCATGTTAACTGAACGTACCCGAAATAATGTTCAGAAATTCATTCGGGGCACTCCGGGCCTCGGAATCATGCACCATCAATTTTTGCAGACTCTTAAAATTCCCATATATATAAAAAATTACATGCAAATTCTATGTCTTTACATAAAACCCTAAAAAACCACAAAACCAAAAAACCCATAAAATCAACTAAAAACCCACAATGTTCCAAAAATCTACAAAATACTAAAAATTACTAAAAATATATGAACACGAAAATACCATTTTAATCCCATAAAAACCCTAAGAATCAATTAAAATCATAGTATCAATTAAACCCCCTAAAAACATAAAAATCCTAAAAACCTTGTAATACCCAAAAAATGATAAAACCCCTAAAATCCATAAAAAAATAAAAACCCAAAAAACCACAACAAACAAAAAAAACCCTTTAAACACCTAAAAATTATACAAGTTATAAAAAAAATAAAATACCAAACAAACCAAAAACTAAATAACCATAAAAACACTAAAAACCCAAAAACTAAAAAACCATAAAAACACTAAAAACACTAAAAACCTCAAAATCCAAGAAAAAATAAAAAAACAATAAAAATCATAAAAGCCATAAAAATCCAAAGAAAAATGTAAAAACTCCTATATATCCTTAAAATCCCCTAAGAAAACCCTAAAATCCTAAAAATAATTTAAAAACCTAAAATGCTAAATCCTTTGAAACCCTGAATCACTAAAAATACAAAATACCACTAAACCTCTAAAAACATAAAACCCCATAAAACTCATAAAAATTGAAAAAACCACTGAAAACTATAAAAACCATTCAAACACATATAAATGTTAAAAACACTAAAAAACCATAAAAACATAAAAAACTCATAAAACCCATGAAAATATTAATAACCAAAATTCCCCTAAAAACCACCAAAATCACTAAAATCAATAAAATCATAAAAGATGAACAATATTCCTAAGATATATAAATACATAAAAACCATAAAATCCTAGAAAAAACCCTAATAAAACCATAAAACCCAAAAAACAGTTAAAACAACTATAAAATATAGAAAAAATAAAAACCCTAAAACAATAAAACCCTAAAAACCACAAAATACCTATAAAATTAAAAATAATAATTAAATGAACTAAAAATGACTACAAAAATATAGAATTCAAAAACTTGAAAACCCATCAGAAAACCTTAAAGCCCTATGAAACACTTAAAACCCCTAAAAACAAAAAAAAATGTTAAAAACAAAAAACCTATAATGTCCCAAAAACTCAAAACCCCCTAAAAACCACAAAACTCTTAAAAAGAATTAAAACCCTATAACACCATCAAACAGTAAAAAACTATCAAAAATAAAAAGACACTTTAAACTCCAAAAAATGTTAGAAATAATAATAAAAATCTTTAAATCCCTAAAAACTCAAAAAACACAAAAAACAGAAAAACTCCATAAAAATCCTCAAAATACCTAAAAACCCTAAAACCCATAAAGATCAGAAAAATAATTAAAAATATATATAATTAAAAAAACCTTAAAAATGAAAAACCCCAAATAAACCCTTAAACACCTAAAATCAAATAGAACCCCTAAAAACCTAAAAACACTAAATACTCAAAAAATCCTAAAACATCATAAACCAAAAGAACCCCTAAAATCCATAATAAACCCTAAAACTAGTAAAAACAAACAACCCAAAAAAACAATCTAAATCTCATTTAATCCCCTTTAAATATTTAAAAACTCTAAAATTGTTAAAGACCATAAGAAACTCAAAAAATGATCTTACAACCAAAAAAACCAAAAAACCTCTAAAACCCCTTGAAATCAATGATGACCGTAAAAATATTAAATAGGACCTAAAATCCCTAAAAACTATAAAAAACCTAAAAACCATGAAACCCCTGTGAAATCCTTAAAACATAAAAAATATATAAAGCCCCTAAATAACCTAAAAAATGGTAAAAGGCCAAAAAATGTTAAAAACTCTAAAACCACACAAAATAGATAAAAATCATAAAACCCATAAAATTACTAAAAAGGAAAAAATTACAAAGAACATAAAACACCTAAAATCTATAGAAACAATCACCTTCTTTCACTCGGGGAAAATTCCGTGACTACCCTAAACCCACCTCCCGAAGGCCAGGGGATGGCGACTAGCACTGAAGGTGTCAACCTAAAAGTGGGAGGAATTTTATTGAGTACATGTATGCACACACACGCCCAACCAAGTACCACTCACTAAATATGAAACATGTACCACTAAAATAAATTTGAGTACACGTAAATCTAATACAAGTGGGCGGGAATACAAACCCATCAAAAGAGATGAAAACTGCAAAGTAAAAAAGTAAATCTGATGGATATCCCTGGAAAACCCCACCTAATCATAAGAGTGGTGTAGATAATGGGAGATGAAGTGGTACTTAATATTTTTCTGGTCCTACTGGGTCCCTCCTAGTCCTAGGACACCAATTCCAATATTGTAGCATTTATCGATCCTATCTCCCTAAGAACCTCTGGGTCCCAGTTCAACAAAGTCTCTGTCGAAACGCTGATCCTCTACACAGGGCACGACACGATTGGGAAAATACCGTGTAGGGATGAGTAACACAATACATATTAGGGACCCCAAAACAAAAATGGAAAGACCACACAACAATCCTCAAATTAAATCAGGAAGCACATGATAACTCACAAAAGGTATGCATTTAGGATAGTGATAGTAGAAACATCAGTCGCATCATCAAACACCTCAAATTCTAAAGAAATCCTTATCTATTGAGTATAGTGGGCATTCTGGGTCACACATAATCCACTTCAAACTAACCTTAAAATGATGTGGTACTCATCCCTAATATGTATTGGGGTTATGTTAGGTCACATAGAGATACTTCCCACTGTGGGCATGCCGGGTCTACAAAGTCGCTTCCCGCCTTAGCCATGATGAGTTACTCATCCTATCGAGTACCATGGGTCTTCCAAATAACATAGATCCAATCCCCACCATGGGTCTTCTAGGTCACACATATCCTCTTCCCAATCAGCTATCATCGAGTCACACAGAGTCGATAGTCATCAGTCTTTAGGTCTCAGCCAACCGCAGGGTTACGCACATAGCATGCCTAGGAGAACCGCTACTCAAGCCATTATTTTCATCTAAAAATCCACAAAAGTCACCATATATTATACAAAAATATAATCCTCATAGATAGGGTCCCATAAACGGAAAAGACTTTTCAATTGGACACTCAGTTTGCAAGATACATGTGTTTTAGTAAAGAGGGGTCAATTGTGTTTGGACCCTATCCGACCCGGTCGGATAGACCCGACCAACCTGTCCTAGGGATTCCACATACACCAGTTTAAATCTAATGAATCAACTCGAACTTTTTTAGGAATAGGTCATTTGGTTTGTCCTGGCCAATGGGCCTCACTGAACCTAGCCTGATATGGCCGAGAGTCCAGCTCGTTAGGTTTCCCGATGACCTGGTCTAGTCTGGCTCCGCCCGAAGGGTGTGGATTCGGCCTACCGACGTGAGTCCGGACCACTGGGTGTGGGTCTGGCCAGCTGGATGGGGGAAAAACCTTCCATACTGAAGCCCAACCGCATGGGAAGTTAGTGGAGCATCATCCAGGGGGCGCAACCATCTGCCGTGTCCGGCCTCAGTTGCCCAGCAGTGGCATGGGGGCCTCCTTCCATGGTCGAAGGACCACAGCTTTCTAGCCTCCTAGATGAGGGTCTTCCATCGAAACGGCGCCAATAAGGCACCACGTATTCCTACTTCCAGTGTGGAAAGTCATCTGCAGACTCCTTCCACTGACAACCACGCTGCCCCGTCAGTCTGAAGATGCCGCCTCTGCCTATGCTCTCTTGGAAACATCCTTTCTCCATGATGGTCTCAAACTCACCTTGTTGTCGATTCGTACAATACATTCACAAGGAGCGCATATGCATAAGGGATCAGGCATTGTTTCTATCGTCCCGCTCCCTATCTATTATAAGTTTTAATAAAGGGGAGGCTTGGGGATTTCAGGTCAATCAAACTAGAGATAAACTAATCCATGATTATAACTCCCAAAAGAAAAGTCACCCTCCCACATAAACACACGATTCATGGATCAACCTCTTGTTGGGTTGATCCGTGTTAGTAATTTATAGAATAATAAATGATAATAACTTACACAAATTAAACCCCTACCTCTTTGACACTCGTTGCCACGACGTTACATCCTCAAGGTTTCAATACAGATATATCATTTGTCGCTTCTGACTCCGTCTTCGTGGTGTGACGAAGATGTTTGATATTCATTGGAAATTATCGTGCTTTATTAGAGAAGAATTTAATCAGATGTTCTTCAATGAATCCCCATAGTTTAATTTCTCATTCCACTAATGTGTCAACCAAAATAAAAGGAAAACACATCGCAGTGTTTCTGTTACATTGTGATGTAGCGTTGTTATGCTATTTAATTTATGAATCATTGTCGGTGTTACACATCATTAAAGTGTCGTTATGCTTTGAGTTAACAATCCATTTATGAGCCACATAAATGTACCTCGTCATTGTACAGTAGAATCACCATCCAACTCTCAACATATGAGAAAATAAAATAACATAACAATTTAATGTTATTTTATTATTTTTTAAGAAGTCTGAAAATTAAATTTTTCATTCAACTCCTGTCGGCCGAAGTTGAGTCATTTCTAGGAGAATCTCAGCATTCTGAATTCAATAGTGCCCTCATATTTTTTATCTAAGCACTAGTTTAAAAAGATAGAAAAGCTCATTCATATGTGTAATTAAGTGAAATAAAAAAAGTTAAAAATTCTATTCCAGGCTTACTGGGCCTCCAAATCACATGTTGTCAAACAGTGTGGTTTCAGAATAATTACATATAATTAAAAAAATTACGTGAAATTTCCAAGACTTTAAAAAACTCTAAGGAGGACATTCAAAACTTATATTCAATTAAAACACCTAAAACACTAAAATACCCTAAAACCCCTAAAAACCAAAAAAAATCCCTAAAAACCAAAAAAAATCCCTAAAACCATTAAAAAACCTAAAACCCCATAAAACCCCTTAATAAAACTAAAAACTCTAAAAAACCTTTAAATTGAAATTTTTTTAAGATACTATAAAAACCCATAAATCCCTTAAAAACTAAAAAATACCATAAAATCCAAAAAAATCTAAAACCCCTAAAAACCCAAAAATATTCAAAATTACTAAAAACTAAACAATAATAATGAATCCATAAAATCCCTTAAGATGGAAGAATCCCTAGACACTCTGATGAATATTAATAAACCATTTAAAATAAAAAACACATAGAATAGCTAAAAAACTAAAAATGTTAAACCAAACTAAAACCCCTAAAACATTAATAACCCTTAAAACCATAAAACATGTAAAACACTTAAAACATATAAAACCCTAAAAACCCAATAAAAACAACAAAAAACATTAAATCCCAAAAACCATAAAAAACTATTAAAACATAAAATATCTAAAAACTGAAAAGAAATCCCAAAAACCCAAAAAACCCAATAAAAAGCCTAAAATCCCCCAAAATAACTAAAAGCACCAACAACCCAAAATAATCATAAAGAGGCCCTTAAACTCCCAAAAAATTTATGAAAGGATTAAAAACTTGAAAACCCTTAACAAAACCTGAAAATCCTAATAACAATTAAAATGTAGAAAAACGTAAAAAACCCTGAAACACCCTAAAATTACTAGAAACCATAAAAACCCTAAACCACTTAAAACCTTAAAAAACACTAAAAACACTATATAACCTTTAATCCTTTTAAAATGTAAAAAACATAAAAAAATTGAAAACAAAAAAAATAAAATATTTAAGACCTTAGAAATCAAAAAACCCCTAAAAACTGTAAAAACCATAAAACCCCTCAATATCCATAAAAAACCCCAACCCCCCCCCCCCCCCAAAGAAAAAATGACCTAAAAATTCCTATAAATAAAAAATCTCTAAAATTAAAAATATCCCTAGGAAACCCTTAAAAACCTAGAAAAAATGAAAACAATTAAAAAACCAAATATGCTAAACACCCAAAAGAAACCCTAAAAACCCTAAAAAATAACAAAATCCCTAAAATCCCCTAAAATAATAAAAAATACCTAAAAATCATTAAAAAACTACATAAAAAAACATAACAGATCAATAGAAAACCAAAAAAAATATAAAACCTCTGAAAACCTAAAAATGATAAAAACCCTTAAATATTGTAAAACCCTGGAAACATAAAATCCCTTAAAACCCCTAAAAACCACTAAAAATACTAAAACCCATTTAAACCCCTAAAAATGTTAAAAAAATAAAAAAAAAATTAAAACACTAAAAACTCCAAAAAAACATAAAATCAATAAAAACCATAAAAACACTAAAAGCCAAAAAAACCCAAAAAGTACTCGACATATATATAAACCCTAAAGACAATTAAAATAATAAAAAGAAATAAAATTCCTTAAAAATGAAAAAAAATCCTTAAAACATTGAAAACCTAGATTAAAACATTAAAACCCTAAAAAATTTAAAATACCCAAAAATTGAAAAACATTTTAAAAATCATATTATCCCTAAAAAACTTAAAAACCACTAAAAATCTATAAACCAACAAAAATACCAAAAACCACTAAAAATTTAAAATACCATTTAAACCCCCCAAAAATGGATGAAAATATAAAAAATCATAAAATGCTTAAAATCTAAAAAAACCCTTCAAACCAATAAAACCAAAAAAACCCTCATAATCCCTACAAACAACAAATATCATTAAAACCTAAAACCCCTAAAATTTCAAAAAAAAGAGACATTGAAAAACCCTATGAAAACCATAAAAAATGTAAAAACATGTAAAAAACCTACAAAACAAAAAAAAAACACTAAAAACCCGAAACACCCCTAAAACCATAATTATATAAAAACCCATAAAAACATTAAAAACGAAAAATCCAATAAAACTATAAAAACCTACTAAATAATATAGAAACAATTTAAACCCCTAAATTCCTTAAAAACTATAAGGAACCTAAAAATGTTAAATCAGTCCAAAACCCTAAAAAAAGAAACCATAAAACCCCTTAAAAATCATGAAACCCCTCAAAAACCAAAAAACCATAATAACCATAAAAATAATTAAAATCCCTAAAAATTAAAAAACCCTAAAAACCCCTAATAAAACCTTCAAAAAATAAAAACACTTAAAACCCCTAAAAAACCTAAAAACCCTAAGCTACTAATAATTCTAAAACTGTTAAAAAACTTTGAAAATCATCAAAATTCCAAAATATATAATAACCAAAAATATTAATAAAAAATACTAACAATCCCTATAAATAAAAAACCCCTAAGAACCTTGAAAACCCCTAAGAAAACCATCTGAACCTAAAAATAATCAATACACACCAAAATATTTTAAACCCCTAAAACTATAAAAAAAACCCTAAAAACTAGAAACAAATAAGACACCTCAAACACAAAAAACCAAACAACCCTCAAAATCCATAAAAACCCTAAAAAAATAAAAAACCTAAAAATATCTGAAAAAAAAATATAAAAACCCTAAAATCTTTGACAAAACATAAGAAAAAATTAAAAACCAAAAAGCACATAATTCCCATAAAAACAATAAAATGCTAAAAACCGTAAAGATATAAAAAACCCCTAAAAACCCTTTAAAATCAATAAAACCCCTAAAAACCATGAAAAACAATAGATAAATCATTAAAAATATAAAAAACACTAAAGACTCTAATGAACCTAAAAACCATAAAAACCGCTAAAAACTAGAAATCGCCTAAAAACTACAAAAACACTAAAAAACCATAAAAACTATAAAAAGACAATAAAAATATAAAAAACCTTTAAACCCATTAAAACATTAAAAAAACTGAAAAACTATAAATCCCTAAAATCTCAAAAAACTATAAAACCCTAAAAGATCATTAAATCCCTAATACCATTAAAAGCATAAAAATCCGTGAAATTCCCTAAAATACAAAAAAAATTAAACAACCACAAAACCCTAAAAATATATAAGAAAACCATAAAAAATATAAAACCCACCATAATCCTAAAAGAAGATAAAAAACCCTAAAACCCATAAAAACCCCTAACACCTTAAAAACCCTAAAACCCATAAAACCCTAAAAACCTATTAAAACCCCTAAAAACGATTTAAAGCCATGAAAACATTATAAAAATCTAAAAACCATTAAAACCCTAAAAACATAAAAAAAACCCCAAAAACCATAAACCCTCTAAAACCCTAAAAAATCTGAATACCCTCAAAAATCCCTAAACCCTTTAAAAACCCTTGAAAATCATAAAAAAATTACTAAAAAGTAAAAAAACGTAAAAACCTTAAACATCCCTAAGAACCCATAAAAACTAAACACGCTTAATACACCCTAAAAACCTAAAAAAATGATAAAAACCCTTAAAACCCATACAAACTCTAAAAAAAAAAATTAAAAACCCCACATAACTTTAAAACCCCGAAAAGCCCTAAAACCCCACTAAAAACTCCAAAATCCCATTAAACCCCTAAAAATAATAAAAAACTCTTAAAAACATTAAAAACCATAAAAACTAAAAAAACATGAAAAAACAAAAAACCAAAAAACCATAAAAAACATATAAATCTATAAAACCCTAAAACCCCATTAAAATCCTAAAATTCCCTAAAATTTATAAGAAATATAGAAAATCCCAAAAACCATGATAACCCGTAAGATAAAAATAAAAACCTAAAAATACTAAGTAAACCCAAAATACCTAAAAATTATAAAAACCACAAAACCCAAAAAACCCTTAAAATCCCTAAAACACCATAAAAAATCGTAAAACACCGAAAAACAAAAAAACTCATAAAACACCTAAATATTTTGGGAAAACTATAAACACACATCAAATAATAATAAACTCAAAAAACCCTAAACCCCAAAAGTCCAGAGAAACCCTAAAAACCCAAAAAACCGTCAAAATCTCTAAAAAATCTTAAAAAACATAAAAATCATAAAAGGCCATAATATCCCTAAAAATAAAAAAAAATATAATACCCATAAAACCCCATAATAAAAGCTTAAAAAACTTAAAAAAATTAAGACACCAAAAAATCTAAAAAATTACAAACCATAAAAAATCTTAAATACCACTAAAAATCCTAAAATCCATAAATCCCCTAAATATTTAAAAACCCCATAAAGCACAAAAAATCACAAAAACACTAAAAACCATTTAATCCCTTAGAAATGTTTAGAAAACTAAAAAAACCAAAAAAACCCATAAAAAAATCCAAAAACCTCATAAAAACAAAAAAACCCATTAAAACCCTAACATCTCTAACATCCTTAAAAACCCCAAAACCCCAAAAATTTTCTAAAACCATAAAATTTCATAAAAATAAAAAAATACCTAAAATTAAAAAAATAAGTAAAATTACCAAAAAATCAGGAAAACTCTAAGAAAATCTTAAACCACTAAAAACACATAAAACCCCTAAAAATCTTAAAAGCATTAAAAACCCTAAAAACCATAAAAAACCCAAAAATCCTTAAAAACCCTAAAATTACATAAAAACAAAAAATAACTAAAAACTCAATAATAAATTTAATCCCAAAAAATTAAATAAATCGAAAACCTAGAAAAACCTTGTTAGATAAAAAAGAACCCTAAAACCACAAAAAACAATAAAAACCCTAAAACAGCCCAAATCCCTAAAAACCGTAAAAATAAAATAAAATCCGAAAAATCAAGAAAAACATAAAAAACCTAACAGCGTGGAAAACCCTAATAAGAGTACAAAAACCTAAAAACACTTCAAACCCAATAAATCCTAAAAAATTTAAAACCCATAAAAATACTAAAATCCTTAAAACACATCAAAATCCCCAAAACCCCAAACAATACCATAAAAATCCCAAAAAAGCCCTGTAATACATAAAAATGTAAAAAACTCAAAACCCCCATAAACCCTAAAAACCTAAAAAACCTAAAAACGCATAACACCCCTATAAAACCTAAAAAATGTTAAAAACCCCTAAATACTCAAAATGCAATAAGACCCCTAAAATCATAAAAACCCGAAAACCCATAAAAACCGAACAAAACCAAAACGAACTATAAAAACACTTTTAACCCCAAAATATTTAAAAGCTCTAAAACAAATTAAAAACCCTAAAAACTCAATAAAACCCCTAAAATACAAAAAAAACTTAAAAAACCCTAAAACCCCTAAAAACCCAAGAAACCCCCAAATTTTCAAAAATACTATAAAATCTAACATTCTTAAATAATCTCTAAAAATACCCGAAAATGTAAAAAACCGTAATAACACTAAAAACCCATTAAGAAAACCACAAAAACCTCAAAACACATATAAACCTAAAAACCTAAAAATAATAAAAACCCAAAGAAATATTGAAAACACTAAAAACCAAAAAACCCCAAAAACATTAAAAATCCTGAAAACCACTAAAAACAATAAACCCCCTACACCACTAATTTTTTTTAAAAAATCTATAAAAATAAAAACCCTATAAATCAAAAAAAAACATCAAAAACCCAAAAATTCCATAAACTCCCAAACTCCTAGAAACTATCAATATCTGTAAAAACTATCAAAACCATAAAAACATAAAAATCCCTAAAACTACTTGAAGTTGTAAAAAAACCCTTAAAACCTATAAATCCTCTATGCAACCCTTAAAACCCTAAACACACTTAAGTACCATAAAATCCAAATAAAACTAAAAATCCTAAAAATTCTTAAAACCCTTAAAAAAATTAACTATAAAACACCTAAAATCCTTAAAACATATAAATTTAAAAAAAAGAACTACAATCTCTAAAAATACTATAAAAACCTATATTTTTTAAAACTCTAAGAACCATAAATCCCTAAATAATCAATAAAACCTAGAAAACCCATAAAAACCGTAAAACCATCAAAATCTATAAAAACCATATAATAATAAAAATAATAAAAAACCCCTATAAATCCCAAAACAATTAAAAAAACTAAAAAACCATAAACACCGCTAAGAAAACATTAAAAACCTTAAAACACTTAAAACCATTATAAACTGAAAAGAAAACAGAAAAAACAATAAAACCCACCAGAATCTCTAAAATCCCATTAAACATGTAATTTTTTTAAATAACTCTAAAGACACACAAAAATCTAAAAAATCAATAAACCACTAATCCCCCAAGAAAATATAAAAACCCTAAACCCCCTAAAAACCTAAAAATCCTAAAAATCCAAAAAATCCCAAAAAAAACCTAAATCCAAAAAGTTATAAAAAATCATTAAATTTACCTAAAAACATTACAACCCCCTAAACCACCTAAGAAAACATTAAAAATGAAAAAAAACTAAACACCCCTAAAAATCTAAATTTTTTAGAAAACTATAAAAATTCTAAAAACCATCAGAAACCCTAAAAACGATAAGAACCCCCCAAAACCATAAAAACCCTAAATTCACATAATATGCCTAAAAACCCAAAAAAATCTCTCAAAACACTTTAATCCCCTATAAATGTTAAGAAACTCAAAAAACCTAAAAATCCCAAAACCCCCCAAAACCCTAAAAACCCTGAAAACCCAAAAAGATAAAAATTATAAAAACCCCTAAAACCCCACAAAATCCATAAAACCCTTAAAAACCATAAAATTTCTAAAATATTCATAAAAATTCAAAAAAATTAAAAACCCTTAAAACCACAACAAACCCGTAAAAACCTAAAACCACTTTAAACTACTAAAAACCTAAAAATGCAAAAAAAAACTCCAAAAAACCATAAAACACCTAAAGACCCTACAGAAAAAATTCACCTAATACCTTAAAAACCCTAAAACCCATATTATGCTGAAAACACTAAAAATTATAAGACCCATTTGATCCTATAAAATCGTTAAAAACCTCTATAATAATAAAAAATCTGAAAATTTAAAAGATATATAAAAACCCAAAAGACACTAAAAACCATACTAAACCCCAAAAAATCTAAAAACACTTAAACCCTCTAAAAATGAAAAATGAAAAACAGCCCCTGAAGACCCTAAAAACTCAAAAGTCTATTAAAATAATAAATTTTTTTAATTCTATAAAAACCTTAAAACCCATAAAACCCTAAAACACTAAAAACACTAAAACCCTATAAGCCCCTAAAATGTTAAAAAAACTCTAAAAACCTCAAAACCCCTTAAATATAAAAAACTCTACAAAACAAAAAAAAATCGTAAAACCATAAAAACCCTAGACACTACAGAATCCTTCAAAATCCCTAAAACCCTAGACACCCTTAAAAAATACTAAAAGACCTAAAAATCCCTAAAAACGAAAAACCCCATAGAAACCATGAAGAAAATAACAAAACCCTAAAAAATTAAAAACATATTAAACCCCTTAAAAAACATGAAAGCACTAGAATCCCTATAAACCGTTTAATTCCTAAAAAATCATAAAAACCAGAAAAAATATTAAAAACCTCTAAAACCCCATAAAAACCCTAAAATTACACTAAATCTATAATAACCAAATAATCCAAAAAACATTAAAAAAATATAAAACCATTAAAGACCTTAAAAAGAAAAAAATACCTTTTGAATGAAAAAATACCCATAAAACCCCTAAAACCTCTCCAAATCCCCCAAAACCCTAAAAACCCATTAAAATGATAAAAAAATCCCTAAAAATCCCTAAATATTTAAAAAACCAAAAGTACTAAAGAACCCTAAAAAACCTAAAAAACCTAAAAAACTCCCAATAATCTTGAAAATCCTAAAAAACTCTAAATACCCTAAAACCCTAAAAACTCTTAAAATCCATAAAAACACTAAAAACCCATAAAAATAAGAAAAATACCAAAAACATCTAAAAACATAAAAAAATACTAAAAACAAAAAATAACCCTTAAAAACTGAACAAACAAAAAAATCCAAAAAACTACTAAACACTCTAAAAGACCCCAAATAACCTGAAAACCTCAAAAAAATCATAAAAACCAAAAAAAAACAAAAACAAACACTAAAACCCATAAATCCTTAAAACACACTAATAAATATAAATTTTTTTGAACCAGTAAAATGTTAAAAATTCTAAAAAACCACAATGACCATAAAACCCCACAAAATCCTAAAAACCATAAAATCCCAAAACCCTAAAAACCCTAATAACCCCCAAAATCTGTAAAAACCTAAAAAATTAAATCTTAAGAATCCATAACATCCTTAAAAACATAAAGACCCTAAAATACCAAGAAAAAACATAATAAAACCATAAATTATAGAAATACTTAAAACCCATAAAAACCTAAAAAATTATCAGACCTAAATAAACACTAAAAACATTAAAAACCATAAAACCCCTATAACCTTAAAATCCATAAAAACCCAAAAACCAACTAAATACTCTAAAATACCTTTAAAAGCCTAAAAAATTAAAATGTCTAAACAAATTGAAAAATCTAAAAAACTAAAATACCCCTTAAAAACAAAAAAAGCCCATAGAATTCCTTAAAAAATCTGAAAAATCTATAAAATCCCTAAAAACCATAAAGATCCTAAAAATCCATAAAGTTTATTAATAATTTAAAAAACAAAAGTAAAATCATGAAAACACTATAGAAACATTAAAAATATAAAAAAACTTAAAACCCTTAAAACCCTAAATAGTTAAAAAACCATTAAAAACCTAAGAACCCTAAAAACCATAAAATTCTGTAAAACCACCACAAACCATAAAAAACTAAAAAAACCAACATTCCCCAAAAATGTAAAACCCCTGAATTAGCCTATAAAAAACATTAAAAACTTAAAACACTTAAAACACCTAAAAATGTAGAATCACTAAACACCTCAAAAATACCCTAAAACACTAAAAAAATAAAACACCTAAAAATCGTTAAAACCATTAAACCCAGTGAAATCTATAATAACTCTTTAAAATCATAACAATGTTAAAAAACTAAAACTGAAATTAAGAACCCTAAAAATCACTGAAAACAATAAAAATCCCAAAAAACCCTAATTTCCTATAAAATTTAAAAACCATGGAAACCATTAAGAAAAACATAAAAACCAAAAACTCTTAAAACCCCTATAAACCAAAAAAATGCTAAAACCTAAAAAAATCCTTAAAAACCCTATGAATCATTACAAACCCCAAAACCCCATATATCCCTAAAAGCCCACTAATAAATCTAAAATCAATTTAAATCCGTAAAAGCATAAAAATTTAAAAAATCTTTAAAACACTAAAAACTAAAAAACATAAAAATCTAAAAAAACCCCAAAACCCAAAAAAACCTAAAACCATCTAAATCCCTAAAAGACATAAAATCATAAAAATACCTAAAAATCCTTAAAAACATAAAAAACCATCAAAATCATTAAATCCATTAAGAAAACCCTAAAACCCCTAAAAACCATAAGACCCCTAAAAACAATAAAACCCATAATAAACAATAAAAATATACAAAATAACCAAACACTCTAAAACCCCTTAAACAAACTAAAAATGTTAAAAAAAAACTATAAAAACCATATATGTCCTAAAAAACATAAACCCAAAAAAACATGAAACCCCTAAACCCCTAAAAATCTCTAAATCCCCCAAAAACCATAAAAATCCTGTAAATCACTAGATATCCTGAACAATTTAAAACCCCCCAAAAAACATGAAAAACACTAAGAAAACATTAAAACCTATAAAACACATAAAACCCTTAATACATAGAAAAAAAACATCCCCTGAAAACCCTAAAAATCATAAAACCACCAAAAACACTCAAAATTGAAAATACCCAAAAATAATAAAAATAATAAAAATCCCTACAAATCGATAAACGTGTAAAAATCCCTAAAACCTTGAAAATACAAAAGAAAACATTAAAAACCTAAAATAGTAAAAATCGCTAAAAACCTAAATAACACTTAAAACTCAAAAAACCTAAAAGGGACCTAAAAATACCATAAAATCCTAAAGCCCCTTAAACCCATGAAAACCCCAAAAAACCTAAAAAAAGCCGCTAAAACCATTAAATACTATAAAACCCTTTAAACCTCTGAAAATGTTAAAAAAACTATAAAACTCATGAAAAACCCTAAAATATCAAAAATAACCTATAAAAACCCAAAAAAATTGTATAAACCCTAATAACCCTATGAACACTCAAAATCCTATAAAACCATAAAAAACAATAAAAATCATAAAAATCCAAAGAAATCCATAAAAACCATAAAATCAAAAATACCCTAAAACCCTTGAGAAACCCTAATAAAAACATAAAACCAAAAAAACACATAAAAAACCTAAAAAACCTGAACATGCTAAAACCCGTAAAGACACTATAAAACTGTGACCCCCTAAAAATGATAAAAAATCTAAAAGATATGAAATCCCCTAAAACCTCTATAATTTCTTAAAACCCCCCAAAACCCATAAAACCCCTAATAACAATATAAATCCCTCAAAACCATAAAATCTATAAAAATCATGAAAAAAAACTTATAAACCCCTATAAATGTAAAAAACCCTAAACCCTATATGACATCATTAAAATCCAAAAAACACTTAACACCAATAAATCCTAAAAACCGCTAGAAACCCTAAATCCCATAATTCCCTAAAACAATTAAACTCCTAAAATCCATAACACCTCATAAAATCTTAAAAATCCACTAAAAACTCTAAAAACCATTTAAAACCCTAAAAACATTATTAACACAAAAACCCTTAAATCCCCAAAAAAACTCAATAAACCCTAAAACCCGAAAAAGAGCCTTAAAGCTGAAAAAGACCATAATGTTATCCAAAATTCCTAAAATCCGAAAAACCAAAAAAATCCAAATAAAATCCATAAAAAACCCCAAAATGTAAAAGCCCATAAAAACCATGAAAACCCCTTATAAGACCTTAGAATCCAAAAAACACTTAAATCCCCTAAAAAACCAAAAAACACTAGAAAGACTAAAAATCATAAAAATCATTAAAATTCTAAAAACCATAAAAACATTAAATAATAATAAAATTCCCCACTAATAACTCTAAAAATATATTCAACCCCTAAAAAATTTTAAAACACTAAAAATCGTTAAAACCCTAAAAAACAAAAAATAACCCTAAAAACCCAAAAACCATAAAAAACTTTAAAACCATAAATATGAAAAAAAGCATTAAATCCCTAAAACCAAAAAACCCATTAAAATGATAAAAACGATGAAAACAAAAAATAAATAATAAAAACCTTGAAAACCCCTAAGAAAACCTTAAAAAACATAAAACATTTAAAATCCCCAAAAACCTAAAATATTCTAAAATCCCTGAACACCCCTAAAAACCTAAAAACCATAAAAACTCATAATACTCATAAAAAACCCTAAAAATATATAAAAACAATAAAAACCAATAAAAACCCTAAAATCCAATTAAACTCCCAAAAAATTATGAAACACTAAAAACCTCAAAAACCCAAAAAATCAAAAAAACCTAAAACCTGAAAAAAATGATAAAAACCCAAAAACCCTTAAAAACCAATCAAAATTACTAGAAACATTAATAACCATAAAAATTATAAAAGTCCTAATAAACACTAAAAACATAAAAACCCTTCAAAAACTATAAGAAATCCTTACAAATATAAAAATTCTTACAACTCCTAATATCCAAAAAATGAAAAAACCTAAAAAACCCTAATAATCCCTAAAAACAATAAATCCCTAAAACCCCCTATAACTTTTAAAAACCCTAAAACCAAGAAAAAACAAAAAATCAAACCAAAAAAACTATAACCACTTTAAACCACAAAAAACAATAAAAAATTTAACAAAACATAAAATCATAAAAAATAAAAAACCCTAAAACCCCAAAAAACCATAAAAACCATAAAAACATTGAAAATACCTAAAAAACATTAAAATTGTAAAAGAATCCATACTTTCCAAAAAAGGTAAAAACCACAAAAAACCTGAAACCCCTAAAGAAAAACCAAAATACATTAAAATTTTAAACTCCCTGAAACCTATAAAATGATAAAAACACTAAAAAACCCTAAAAAGTGTAAAAACCAAAAAAAAAACTAAGAACCATAAAAACCTCATAAAACCCTTAAAATTTCACCTCAATATCTAAAAACCCATTAAAATCCTAAAAAATTGAAATATTATAAAACACCTTAAAACCCCTAAAAACTCAAAAAAAACCTAAAAAATGTCAAAGTACCTAATAACCCTAAAAAAATAAAAATCCTATAAATTCCATAAACATCCATGAATATGAACAAAATCCAATATTACTTGAAAACCCTTGATACGTGATAAAAAACACATGGAAGTGAACTATGAACCTTGTTCAATTCTCTAATGTTGACCACCCAGATCTCTGATAGAAAACAAGTGAGAAAAGCTATAAATGGTGGAAATAAGGAATAAAGGAGAGAGTTGGTTAAGGTAGAAACCAAAGAGAACTTTTATTAAAGAATACAATACACAATACAAAAAAAAAGATAACAAATTCTTCAATAATTCATGAATTAATCATGAACACAACGGTTAAAAGAAAAACTCACCCTAATAAAATTGCCTTCATTCATGATGTTCAAAGTGAAAAACGGTTGTCTATTTATAAATGAAGAGTGATACAAAATTATGAAAACCATTTAATCTCCTAAAAATGTTAAAAACTCTATAAAATATTAAGAACACTAAAAAATTCACAAAAACCTAAAAATGAAAAAACGAAAAAACCACAAAAACCGTAAAACCCCCTTAAATCCCACAAAATCCCTAAAACCCATTAGAATCATAGAAAATAATTAAAAATTCTAAAATACATAAAAACCCATTAAAACCTTGAAAACCCCTAATAAAATCATAAATACCGAAAAACACTTAAAAACCCTAAAAACCTAGAAAACACAAAACAATCTAAATTACCCTAAAAACCATAAAGACCAATAAATACCTTATAAACCCATAAAACCCAAAAATAAATACTAATCCAATAAAAACCATTTAAACACCAAATAATTTTATATACTCTAACGAACCATTAAAACCCTAAAAACACACAAAACCCTAAAACCCTCAAAAAATCATAAAAACCCCCCAAAAAACAATCAAAATCCATAAAAACCCCACAAATAATAAACACCTTAAAACCACAAAAAATACATAAAAATGTAAATACCCCTAAAATAATTCAAAACCCATTTGAAAACTATAAAAACCTAAACACACCTAAAACACAAAAAACCAAAAAACGTTAATACCCCTAAAAACCTTAAAAATAATAAAAAACCTAAAAACTATAAAAACCCCTATAAGTATAAAAACCCCATAAAACTGTTCAAAACAATAGAAAATATAAAAACCATTTGAACCCCTAAAAAATTAAAAACACTGAAAAAAATAAAACCTCTAAATCCACTAAAATACCAAAAAAACTATAAAACCCAAAAAACCCTAAAATCCCCTAAAACCCCAAAAACACTACAAACCTAAAAATCCTAAAAATTCCTTAAAAATCTATAAAATGTAAAAACACAAAAAATCCCTAAGAAACCCTTTAAATTATAAAAACAGTTAAAACCTCTATAAACCTAAAAATGCTAAAAACCCTAAGAAAAATTAAACCGAAAAATCTCAAAAAATATAGAAAACCGTAACATTTTTATAAAATTTATGAAATATCCTAAAAACACAAAAACTCTAAAAATAAAGAAAACCTTAAAAATAAAAAAAACACCCAAAACCCCTAAAAGACGTAAATTTTTTAAAAACTATAATAACTATCAAAAGTCAATAAAACCACAAAACCCCATGAAACAATAAAAATCCCAAAATAAAAAAACCCCAAAAATCCTTAAAAACTAATAAAACTAATAAAACATTATAAACCACTAAAAATATTAAAATCTCGAAAAAAATTAAACCCATAAAAATAAAAATAAACTAAAAAAACTAAAAAAACCATAAAAACCATAAAAACCATAAAAACCATAAAACCCTCAAAATCCCTAAAATTCCTAAAACCCATAAAAATCCTATAAAATACCCAGAATCTCTAAATATGTAAAAAAAGCCTAAAACATTGAAAACCTAAAGAAGACATTAAAAAAAAAAATTAAAAACCCTAAAAAACCTAAAAATTAAAAAAATATAAAACCCCTTAAAACCCCTAATAACATAAAAACTAGAACAAAACCTAAAACCCATAAAATCATAAATACCCACCAAATATTCTAAAAACCTTTTAAACCCATAAATACATTTAATAAGTCAAAATATCATTAAAAAACATAAATACTCAAAACCCCATAAAAACCAATAAAACCAACAAAACCCCAAAACACGTCAAATTAACTAAAACCCATAGAAATAATAAAAACCCTAAAAATCCATAAAAAGATAAAAAACATGAAATACCTAATAAAACCATAAAATCCTAAAAAACAAAAATCTCCTAAAAGAGCTCAAAAAATTAGAAACCTTAAAAATCCATACACCCCCTCAAAATATTTAAAAACTATAATAATATTTAAAAATATTTAAAAATTAATAAGTAGATAAAAATCCTGGAAATCCCTAAGAAAGTATTCAATAAAAAAACACATAAACACTAAAAGAAAAAAAATGATAATAATCCCTAAAAGACCCTAAAACCCATAAAAACCATAAAAATCACAAATAATTAAAAAACCCTATAAACAAATATAAATCCTAAAAACCCCTAAAAATAATAAAACCCCTAATACCCATAAAACCTTAAAATAAAACCCAAAAAAGAAAAACAAAACCCAAAAAACCATCAAATCACTAAAATCCCTAAATACACTAAAAACCATAATAATCCTAAAAAAGCACCAAAAACCCTAAAAATGGAAGTAAAAATATAAACCATGAAGAATTATAAGAAACCCATAAAATTTTAAAATCACTTAAAACCCATCAAACCCTCAAAAATAATAAAAACCCAAAAATAAACTAAAAAATTTAATAAAACATAAAATCCATAAAATCCATGAAATCCATAAAATCCATAAGCCCCCCTAAAAACCCTAAAAACCACTAAAAAATCCAAAAAATCATTAAACACCTAAAAATACGAAAAACTCTAAAAAACATTAAATACACTCAAAAAATTACAACACCCCCCCCCCCCAAAATGAAAACCCTAAAATCCCCCAAAATCAAAAAAATCCCAAAAAAACAATAAAAATCCTAAAAAGTACGAAAATTTTTTAAAAACATAAAAACCCAAAAAAAGCCTTAAAACCCATAAGATAACCTTAATAAACTGTAAAACATAAAATACCTAAAAACTTAATGAAGGCTAAAAACCCTAAAAACCCTAAAAACCCATAAAAAACCTAAAATCCCCAAACCCCCAAGCCATAATACAAATAAAACCCCCTAAAATCCACTATAGACTCTAAAACCCATTAAACCAAAAAAATTGTTAAAAACCCTCCAATAAAACATTAAAATACTCAAACACATAAAAATACCTAAAACTCCCAAAAACCATAAAAACACAAAAAAAACTGTAAGAAACCCTAATCCCCTTCAAAACTGCTAAAATCCCTAAAAACCAAAAAACACCTAAAATGCCCAAACATTACCAAAAAATAAAAAAACCCTAAACCCTTAAATACCCTAAGAATCCCTTAAAACCCTAAAAAAATTTAAAACCCAAAAAACACTAAAACCCCCAAAAAAACAAAACCCCTTAGAATCCCAAAACCATAAAAATCCAAAAAAAGACTAACAATCCAAAAAAATGTAAAAAACCAAAAGAAACCCTAAAACCCTTTAGAAAACATTAAAAACCTAAATTCACTTAAAAACACGAAGAACCAAAAACCATAAAAAATCCTTCTAGAATATTAAATCCACTAAAATCCATAAAACCCCTTAAAAAACACTAAAATCTTTAAAATCCCTAGAAACACTAAAAATACTAAAAACCATTACAATTAATAATTTTCTAGAAACTCTAAAAAACATTAAAAAAACTAAGTAACTTCAAAAAACCCCTAAAAATTGAGAAAACCATAAAAACCCTAAAAATCCCTAAAAACACTGAAAATATTTAAAACCTTGGAAACACATAAAATTTTAAAAATCCTTAAAATTTTCCTAAAACATAAAAAACACTTAAATATTGTAATGAAAACTTAAAAACCTAAAAAAAATTAAACACGTAAGAAACTTAAAACATGATAAAACCCATAAAAACAATATAAATGCTAGAAAACATAAAAAACCTCAAAAAATATTAAAAACCTATAAACCGATAAAACCCCATAAAAACCATAAACCACTAAAAATTATAAATACACTTTAAACCCATAAAAAAAGTTAAAAAAATATATAAAACCATAGAACCCTCAAAATCATTAAAAACACAAAAAATTATAAAAATCCTAAAAATCCCCTAAATTCAATAAAATCATAAGATACCCTAAAAATCCTTCTAAAAACACTAAAAAAATAAAAACACTTAAAACCCCTAAAAACCCCCTAAAACACCTAAAACCCATAAAAACAAAAACAACCCATAAAAACCTTAAAACCCACAAAACCCAACAAAAAATCCACTAAAAACTCTAAAAAACACTTTAAACCCCTAAAATCATTAAAAACACTAAAAAAATTTAAAACCTTAAAGAAATCAAAAAACCCTATAATCCCAAAGAAACCATAAAAACCCTAAAACCGCTAAAAACCCTCAAAAACCCTAAAACCCCTAAACACCATAAAATAAAATAAAAATACCTAAATTCACTAAAAATGGAAAAAAATAACTAAAACTCTAAAAAACCATAAAAAAACATGAAAAAACTAAAAAAAATTAAAACCCCTTAGAAACCAAAAAAAATTAAAAATCGTAAAAACAATAAAACCCCTAAAAACCATAAAAACCATAAAAATGCAAAAAAAAAACACTAAAACCCATAATAATAATAATAATGAAATACCTATAATCTATAAAAATTTAAAAACCCTATAAACCGTGAATCCCACTAAAAACATTAAATACATAAAAACTCTTAAAACCCCTAAAAACCTTGAGACACTAAAACTGTAAAAATCCCAAAAAACTGTAAAACCACAAAACCCCTAAACATCTTAAATTGGCATAAAAACCCTAAAAGGCACTAAAAAACATAAAAACCCATTGAAAAAATAAAAACATTAATAAAAATTAAAAATCCTAAATTTCCAAGAATAATCTGATTGTTTCTAGCCTTGAAATAGGTGAAAATGTCTCATCAACATCAATACCCTCTATCCAAGAGTATCCTTTGCAAACTAGTCGTTATTTGTTTCGAATCCCTATGCTATCTTCATTCATCTTTTTGTGATAGACTCATTTTGTCGCGATGACATTCTTATCTTTCGACCTCAAAACAGTATCCCAATTCAAATTATTCTCAATTTGGTCAATCTCTTTATTCATAGCCTGAACCCAATTATCATCTTCAAAAACATCACAAAAACAATTAGGCTCTACCTATGATAAGTACAATGCTTGTTGTAGAGTCCCCATATTCCATGTCGGCACTAGAACTGTCAGAATACCAATTCTACCTTTCATTTCAATTTCAACGTAGCTCATCAGCATATTTGAAGATATAGACCTGATTTACTCATTCTAATTATGTATATTTTCTTTGGAATTAGAATTTTCAACTTTTTATCCCCCTGAGTCTCTTACCACTTCATTAGTTTCAACAAGCATCTTTCCACTATATCATTTCATTTCATTCAACATCTTTTCTCAGCTTTTTATTGAACAATTTTTTATATTCTCGTGCAGCTTATTGGTATCCGTAAAACAGTCACCAGATAACACATTTTTAGGACAAAATAGATAATCTTGAAATTCATGATTTCTTCTGCTTCAACACAATCTGTCTTCTCTCAGAAAAAGAATAATACCTGAACTGGGTCATTCAATTAGGGATTTGAAGTCTCTTGCATCTGATTAAGATATTGAATTCCCCCCCTATGTTATAAAACACTTCCTAGGGTTAGTATAACTTTTTAGACCCATAAAAATTCTTCTCCTCCTACATCATTTATTATCTGGTACTTGACATTGATCCATTAACAAAATCTATCAGCCTAATGAGTTATAACTCGGTGTAGGAAATAAGAAATAATGTTAATAACACAATCACTTCCTATTATTCTGATTCACTCCCTTTCTTCTTCTATTTTGGTACCTAATTTGTGTCAGTTTAAATTTGGATGCATATCACTTCTCCACTTTGCATCTTTAGATGCCACTTCCCCTAGGATCGTATCTCCCTGAAACCTAAAAAACATGAATCATCAGTTAAAAAATATTATATACAAAGGGAGAGGGTCACTTCTGGAATCCTCAAGATGAAGATTCTTGTTGATCCAGATGGGTCAAACCTTTGATTCTTTGTTGTAGAGCATCCAAACTCTTCCTCACTTCCTCTATCTTCCAAGCCAAATATAACTACTCTGGAAATATGACTAAACATTAATTACCCACATGATGAGCCTTTTTCTAATATGTACATTCTTCAGGCCTAGAGTTTCTCACCATTTGGGGTTTAAACCCACTAGTATACATTTCAATATTTAATGGTCCACCAAAATTCCATTTACCTTGATTCCTTATCTGAGTAGGAATCTCTCTTCTTTTTTATCTTCCCTTACATCTTCACCCATTGCAAGGATCTTACTCATTCCTCCACTTTTTGTCATGGATCACGACATGAAAAATTATCAATGCATTCTTTGTTCATTTTTCTTGTATTAGTTGTTTGAATCATGCCACCCTTTCTTGTTACTAATGAGTTTTCCACTGATTCAACATTCTTCTTTCTCACAACTAGAGTAGATCTCCCCTTAATATTATAGGTTTTTTCACATTCTCTCCAAGATATCCCTTTTGATTGTGGTAGAGGAGGTGATTGATATGCCTTCCATTCAGCTCCTTGTGATTCCCCTGAGGTTGTATGTCTATTCGTCAACTTGCTAATTTTTATTTTAGTGTATAATTTCTCCCTTTACACCACTGGAGTCAAGAATCTCCTGTCAAGTCCCTTTTTCTTTTCTTCTTTATTCTTACTACAATGCATTTCCAAATGACCATAATTAAAACATATAAAACATTTTACATTAGAGTAATACCTCATATCATCATTTATCAGCTGATATGTTGATGCATCTTGAGTTCTTCCTCTAACATTGAGCTCTTGAGATTCCTAACACATAATCGTGGTGTGTTCCATTATTCCATAGTAAGATGCATCAATAAGCCTTTGATTTAATTATACTATCTTGTTAACCTCAATTTCCATTTCTTGGATCCAGATATATTTATATTTTATATCTTCATCCAATTTCAGATCCAATTCATTTTCCTTGTGGAAAAATTCCACTTTTTGAATTCTTGGAGTTTCTTTATCATCAGTGGTTCCAACATCATATAGAATATTAGGTTCTTCACTCATTCCTTCAGCATCATTGAATGAGTATTTATTTTCACTGTATGATTCATCCAAACCATTTTTATGTTCACTACATGATTCTGTTAAAAAAATCACACTCTTTATCTTGACACTTCCAAATTGGGGAATTTCACAAGAATTCGGCTTCTTCTTTGAAGTTACACTCTTTTCCATGGCACATGAAGATAAGAGAATAATGAATCTTTAACCACAAAAATTGACTAACCCAAGTTAGAGAAAACAAATCTGATAAAAGAAACCTTCATTATGGTACTAATTGTTAAGACCAAAATGGTCTAAATACCTTGAGAAGGGGGTGAATCAGTGTATGTAAATTCTATTCCAAAAATTCTCCTACCCCACTGAATCTTGTCCTCAATATTACAAGAGTCACTTTGTTTTCACTTTTGTGTTACTATTGATCTTATTCATCATTTATTTATCTGATGACGATAATGCTTTGAATGCGATGAAGGATTGAAAACAGGCAGACCAAATGGTTTTTACTTGGTTCACCCTCACTGGGATATATCCAAGGAGCATACAAAAAAAATGCATTGATGTACCAAATACACTAAATCTCACTTCTAATTTACATCATTTGGGCTATATCACTTCTATGCCCAGGATCACTGCCTTTACAATGATTAGGGTCATCTCACTTCTTTCCCAAGGGTCACTCCCTATATCTCTCTCTCTCTCACTTTCTCACTGCTCGTAAAAAGGATAACCTTCTTCCACTTCCTTAAATAACTTCACTAGAAAGGATCCACTCACAATTTATAGACCGATAGGTCTATTCATTATCTATTATGAAATATACATCCTTAACTATTGATAGATGCTCTATTACCATTCAAATTTCAACCACAAATGAATCTAGACTTGCACAGGATGTACCAAAAACTCCAAATCTTTCTTGAAAATCATACTGGGTCATGTGCACAACTTTAATCTCTTGCATGAAAGATTCTACTTTTGTCAAAAAAACACTCCTTTCAGGAAACTTCAATCTTTCATGCAACTCAAATCTTATGAGAAACTTCTTTAGCATGCGTGTAACTAATTTTTTTTGCACAACTCCCTTTGCATGAAATTATTATGCGATCTGGTGCTTGTATTTTTAGTAAGCATTGATCTCTATAGAATGAGGGGTGTCAACTCATATTTATAGTCTTTCTTGGCCCCTGCATGGAAGATTCAACTTTTGTCATGCAAGTTCCTCTTCGAGTGCGCAAACCCCATTTGACGTCGCATTGGGCGTGCAAGTTTCTTTCATGGAACCTCCTCTTTTGTGCCCATTTTAAAATATTTTACGCACATAATTCCTTTTCCATTTTTCAACATTCTTCTCCGAAAACATGCCTTGCACGGAAGTTTCTTTTGTACAACTCCATATTTCATGCACATCTTCAAATCTTTCGCACATAACATGTCTTTCCAGTTTTTCATAATTCTGGGATTGAAACATGCCTTGTGCGCAAGTTTCCAAACCACCCTAGATCTTACACGCAACTTACTTTTACAAAAACATGTTTCACCATTTTCTGATTTTAAGGCACAAAACTTTTTCCAACACTGGAAAAAAACAACTTTAGATCTATTCATTTTGTACAGCCTCCAGATCATACATTCCTTTGTCATCATTCTTTTTCATCATAGGTTGTCAAAAATATATATAGAACTTGAAAAATTTCCATGTAAACCCCATTTTCAACAAATTGGACATCATGGTCTTCTTTGTCAATAAACACAACTTGGAGGTCCGTTTTGTCAACAAACACAATCACCTAAAAAATGCTTCAATGATACCTTGAGGGATTTTTTTCCAATAATTGTTTATATTTTGAATGGTTGTTTTAAAGGGATAATGGATTATGGAGTTTGAATAAGGAGTATTGATAATATATATCTAATTGATCATCCTGGGGAATTTTTAATTTTGTTTATTAAGTAATTTTTGTAGAGGGGAATTTAGTTCATAATTTAGTTTTAATAAAAGAATAATAATATAAGATTTTTTTAGAGTTTTCCCCTTTTTATTTTCCATTTTATAGTTAAATATTTTTATTCAATTACTCTGGGAAATTTTCAACTTAACCCTCATCAATTACTATATCTATTTAATTAAAAATCTACATCACTTCCCTAATGTCACATTCTAAATCATCTCTTATCATATTAAAACAGTTGGTATAGTTTATTGGGGATTATTTAATGTTTTTATGGTAGTGGAAGTGACCTTTAACCGATTTCATATATGATTTTAAATTTTAAATTAAGAAGTTGTAATTTAAAAAGTATTATGGAGACAACATCCATATACATCATCTTTATCTTCCGAATAGTTAGTCATTCATTTTTTTATTAAGACTCATTAACCATATCTTCTATATTTATTGAACTACATAGAGTAGTATTCAATAAAAATGATCACTAGAACCCAATATGGGATGACTATTTCTCATAGTAGTTCAAGAAACATAGGTGCATGTAAAAAAGATTTGGAGGATGAGTCTCAAGAAACAAAATGTAAAAATAAATGTTCAGGATATAAAGCTAGTGAGGATTATAGTTGTCTATAACATTAACATCTAGATGAATTCAGATGTTAAAAGCTACCATAGTGGAGTAATTCATTTCTTAAATTCGAATTCCCATTTCAATCAAAATAGATTCATATTAATTGTTTGAAAAAAGAATATGAATATAGAGTAAAATAGTTCATCAAGTTTGCTATATAGAATGCATAAAAACCTTATCAAATACTTTTTCCTTGTTTATATTATTGTTATTCAATACATATTAAATTCTTGACTACTCTTGTAGAACATGACTCTTAGACATGATCATGTAACCAATCCCAAGGAAGAAAAAACTGTTGATGCTAATACTGTAGAATTATTATAAGATAAATGGTATGTTAATAAAAAATACATGAACTACACAACATCACAGTGATGAATAAAATTATCAAGGGAAAAAGTAAGGGTATAAAATTTTAGTTTGGTTGGAATCAATGTGACCAACCAATCAACTCCAACAAGTTAATGTTCATTATTTATGTTGGGGTCACAATGAAGATGAATGTGTTGATTGATATTGATTCATGGTGCCACTTCCAACCAATAATAAAGGATACCCTTTGGAAAGATAAAAAGGTAGTGTTACAATATACATTATCTATTTTACCAAAAAATTATTTTGTGAAATATTAATTTAATTTTCAATATTCCTTGATGATTTAGTTTATTTTAGAATAATTTCATTAGAAATTTTCTTAATGGACACTATAAAATCCCATAAAGGATTTCAGGCTCTTTTTAACAGGCTGAATATTAAGGATTCTTAGGGAAAATTATAACCCCACCAACCAATTATTTATAAACACATTATAATGAAGTAAACATGGAATTATTTCTTTATCCATCATAGTGAGAAATAATTTAAATAAATTTCAATTGATAATATTTTATTTTTCATTATTTATTTTATCCAATTTCATTCAAAAAAATTAATTTATGAAATATAAAAAGAGTTCTACAAATATAGAATGCGAATCAAAACCAATGTTCCCCTATTGTAAAGAATGGACAGGGTACACTTCACTAGAGAAGAAATTGGTATGTATTTTAAATCAATAATAACAGTTTTATGTGATATGAAACAACATATGTTCCATTGTTTATATATAGATTGATGAATAAAAATCTGAAGCCACTTTCATCCCATGTCATGTGATATAGATTGAAGAATGTGTAAATAAAAAGGGTTAACAAGTTGATGATAACACAAAATTAAGTATAATATTAATATGTAAGTATGACATAATTTTTATTCGTTTTGCTTTATAAAATTATTACACAAAAATATCAATTTATGTTCATATTTTTTATACATTTTAGACACAAGTATTATCAGTTATCATACAATAATAAAATCAACTTTTAGTAGCTTTTAAGTGGCCATAAAATATGACCATGTTATAGGAGTGGGTCTATGAGTGTCTCCTCAAAAATATTTTGAGAAGATAAAACCACATGAAGATACATATATGAGGATTAAATGATTTCAGGCACAAATAAATTCTTTTCACGATTTTATTGTCTGGTCTAGTTTGGTAGACCAATATATGCAAAAGGATCAAAGAGAACAAGTGGTGGAACAATGTTCCAAAAATGAATAACCAAAATACCCCACTATATTTGAGGCTAGTAATTATAATAAATGTCATACAAAAACCATGGTAATCAACTTATTAATTAATAATTCTTCTAAATGTGAATCAAAGAACTTATAATAAATTTTTGTTACTAAAATTATGTTGGGAGATGTTGAATGTGATTTCAAAATTCCAACACCCATATAGCACCTTATTTTAATGGGTATGGGATATAATATCCTAGAAGATAGGATAAACCTAAAATAAATCCCAAAATATTACATGAGAGTGGGTATTGAGGTATCCCATGAGTCAAATACTATGTTCCCTATTCCACTTGATGATCTAAATATAAAAATGGTAAATGATAATATTGGAACTTTTATAGCATGGATGTATGATCTTATAAAGATATATGAGGTACGACTTAAAAAAAATTCATATGAAAAACCTATAACATTGATAAAAAAGGAATTAAGTGAGGTATGATATTATAGATAAATAAGAATATGGGGAAATACAAGGTTGGATCAAGACAATCTAGTGGATTGACCAAGAAATCAAGAGGACCTTTCAGGGGTACCTTCTCCCTACTAGTTCTAGTGAAACATTTAATATGATTAGAACTTCATGTAATGACCAAATTTAATGATGAAAATATTCATTAAAATTTATATAAAGAATAAATATATGAAACTTTCATGATAGACATAGTTGTTATTGAGAGTGTAAATAAGACATTCAACTATGAATGTCTGATATTCTCAGTTGTGAATACATGCATAAGGTACATTTTCATAATACATATGCCAAAATAGTGAGATAATATGTTCATTCTAGTTAATAAATATTTATATTTTCAAATAGAGTTTATAATACTACACTATAAAGTGAAAACAATGGATATCACAATTTGGATTCATTAATCCATGAAATGTTTCAATGGAAAACATTCATTTTCTAAATGAAGAAATTCAGAAAAAAAGAGTTGAACAATGCGATGCATTTTAGAAAAAAATAATTGATGATGTAATCTTTTTTATTCTTAAAACATATAGGTAAAAATTAACAATCTATTCACATAAATTTTTATTTTATTTTTTGTATTAATTATTTGTGTTTGTTTTTTAGGCATCATTAAATGTTGATCGTAGTCAATCTGGATACCCTATATACTTATTCCTTGGATCCAATGAATGGATATCCTAGAAACTGACCACACATTATGTCTATTTTTAATTTATAATACACTATTTTCAAAATTTTATAGATAAACATCGAATTATATATTTCAGTCCGTGTCATAACAAAAAAAATCATGATTGGGAAGTTTTTAAATATAATATAAATCATGGGATAAAGTTTCTGATTAAACATATAAATGTTGTGGAATTCTACAAAGGGAGAAACAATTTAGGTATATAAATAATTATTTAACTATAAAAACATATTTCAAAAAGAAAATTATTTTGATCAATTTTTCTACAATGTATGAAGAAATATAATGACATATTATGTGAATTTTTTTTTTGAAAATTTAAGACAGAAATCATAAACCATCAAAATACCAACATAACCGAATAATTAATTTCAAATTTTGATTACAATTTCATTAAAAATACTTCTGAATCATTTTTTTCTATATTTTAATAGAACTACCTACATTTCTGATTACCTTCGTAATCAAGAGAATAAGTAAAAAAATTTTGAGGTGATTGAGGAGTGTACATGCTATCATAATTTTCTTTTATAAAAAAATTATGTGATTACGTACTATGTTTTTGATCTAGTATATTCTATGACCTTAGAAATATATTTTGGGTGTGAAGAATTAACCTTAGAATTCTTATATTTTTTTATCTATTCCTCAAGTAGAGGTATACTGGAGGAAATAATTTTTTTAGAAGCACTATCCGACAAACAGTATTATTTTAGGAAATGGATGAGGTGAGGGAGGAGTCTGAGGTGGAGTCAGAGGTCATGGTAATGGTAGAGTCGAAGTCAGTGACTGAGGTAGAGATGGACGTAGAGGCAGAGACCGAGTCAGAGAAGAAGATAAAGTGTTTACCTATAAACAATAAAATTGTTGGTAAATAGAGTATTATTGGTTTCATAACAAGGATGTGTTTAATTTTTTTAAATTTCACAAAAAACATATCACATAAGATAAGATACATTATGAATGTGCTTCAGGTTTCTTATTAAAAAAAATCATTATTTGATAAAGTTATTTTTCTTAGGAATTTTAGTTGTGTAATTTTATTTCGAAAACAAAAAAACCCACTTATTTTTTCAAATTGATTATCATAGGATAAAATTTCTATTATAACATTTCTAGTACTATAAAATATTACTAAAGTTTGAAGGAAAACCCTCACCAAGGGAAACATGGACAACACGAAATAGGTTTTTTTTTCTTTCAAATGGATTCTCTACACTATAAATAAAGGGTCTTATTAGCGAAGACAATAGTCACATGAGAGTCATACATCACTAATCCAATCATTAAAAGGGTTTATAATACGACTCAAATGTTTGACTAAATTTGTGTGTAATCAACAAGAAAATCCAAATGGTGTATGAGGGAAAAATTAGAGGACAACCGGTATTGAGATATCATGATCATCGAAGTGGGATATTGTCAACGAAAACATGATATCATGTGAAAAGAAACAAATTTATAAAGAAATACACAAAAATAAAAAACCAAATTCAAATGAAATCATAAAGAATAAAAAATTAAAATGAAGGAAAATTTTAAAAATAAGATAGTAGCTTGATCCAAAATGTCGAAAAAATAAATACATACCAAATTTCATTGACTGAATCATAAATTTTCAGAAAAGAAAAATACAGTGGATTCACTTTGGTGGGTGGTTTAATTGTTTATTCTACTAACTCATCATTTAGATGTATGATATAATACAAAAAATTGTTATGAAATCCATTCAAGTAACATTCATTATGAATGTGTGCATTCATTATGTAAAATCATCCATGTTCACAATATTGATAATAAATAATTCATCGTCATTCTCCATAAAAAAATAAATTAAAATAATATAATAATCTATAGAACAATCCACGAAGACTAAATGGATGCACAATATTTTTTCTTCATTTGGATTCTATAAAGGGATATTATGATGTTTAGTACTAAAAAAATAGGTAAATAAATACTAATGGAGTATAGTGTATTCTAAAAATACATAATGGGTCACATTGAAGATTTTTCAATCAAAAAAGGTAAATATTTTATCAAAGATTTTTTAATCTCTATGACAATGGAAGGGAAAGAAATATATTATTATATTTCATAAAAAATAATATGTAAATACTTATTTTAGTTCAAAAAATGAGCACTAATATATTTTAACTAATGGTTTATGTTTTCTAGGAATAAATTAATTCATCGACACGGATGATTCACTCAAGTACTATGATCATGCACTCAATAAGAATAATTCACTCATGATGATGCAAATTTATTTTTATTATTCAATCCATTTTACATTATGTGTTATCAAACTTCAATATTGTTAGATTAACTATATTTTTTAGTTCACTATAGAATAAAATGCACTGTGGAATCAACCATACCTCAAATTAATACATGGTGTACCTGGTATGAGTCAAATTTTGTGGGTTTATTTTAAAATTTACTTTTTGTTAATGTATTATTTTATATTTATGTTTAATTTATTTCTTTATAGTATTACTAGTATAAGAATAATTTTTTGGAATAGGTGGATTCTTTTTCTTGATTTAGGGTGGTTTGTTCGAAGCGGCTTGTTCTCATGAGATATTTTACTTCGAGGTTGTATCTGAGATAATAACAACAAGGATATTGGTCAATAATTTATACTACCATCTTAAAAAGTTGAATCTATACTAATTATTTAGTTAATTTTATCACTATTTTATATACTATTTTTAAGATAGTTTATTTATAAATTTTCTCAAAATATTTTTTTTCACAATTCTTTTGAGAAGTCATATTTTTTCCTCAATATTCTGCAAAAATCCATAAAAGAGCGAACATGATTCTTTTGGATGAGGTGTTAATAACATAAATGGGTTTCTTATTCCATCCAAATGACACATTTCTTTCTTGTTTTAATGGTATTGATAATATAAATAAAAATACACATCCCATACTCCGTCAGTCACACCTCAATATGACGCACAATATTAATCGAACTATATATTTTAAGTTTATAATTAACATTTTAGTTTAAAACAAGCATCACATGCTTGAAACTGAGAAAAAACATTCATACGCTTTGTATAATATATAAAAACTATCCTTATGTCTATGTGACATGTATTAATCATCCTCACCTCAATCTGATAGATGATGTGTCAGGTATGACTCAGAGTGTCTATTATCAGTTTAAAATTGTCAATTTAGTTCAAAATGTTTTACTAACTAAAAAATAATAACAATATTATTGTATTAATAATTTATTATAATAATTAATAATTCATTTTTGACATGTATGAATTTGTATCACATCTAACTAACACACGATGTGACCGATATGACTCAATGTTTGAGTTTCCAGTTTAAAATTAAATTTTTGTAATAAAAGTGATGTAATAAAAACAATGAAAATGAATTTTTATTGTTTTTATACTTTATAAAACTGACCCATAAGTCATATTAGACATGTATGAATCAGATGGACCTCAATCTGACACAGGTTGGGATAAGTATGACTCTATGTGCATCTTTTTATTTTGAATTGACAATTATTTTAGTAAAAAGGAAAACTAACATACTCAAAATGAAAAATAGCATTGATATTGTTTTTATACATTAGTAAAATGATCCATTATTTTTTATGTATAGGAATCATCATCACATAAATATGATATATGATGGTCCTAATATGACTCAGAATGTCTATTATCAGTTTAAAATTGACATTTAAGTTTAAAAAGTATCACTAATTATAAACTAAGAAAAAACAAATGGATTATATTTTTAATTTAATAAAGTGATTTATATGTCATTTTGGACATGTAGTAATCATTCTCAAGTCAACCCAACACATAATGTAATCGGTATGACACAAAGTGATTGTTTCTAATTTAAGATGACATTTTAGTAAAAAACAAGTGACTCACTCAAAATCAAGACAACACATTCAAATTGTTTTGATAATTTAATCCAATGATACATAATTCATTTAGGATTTGTAATAATCATTCACACCATATTCAAATTCACTGTGTGACTGGTATGACTCTAAGTGCATCTTTTTATTTGAAATTGACATTATTATTTGTAAAAAAAGTCATCTAAGACACTCAAAACTAAGAAAAAATATTTTTATTGATTTTATATTTTATAAAAATGATCCTTAATTCACTTTTTATGGGTAAGAATCAGATTCACCCCAATATGATACATGATGTTCCTAGAATTACTCAAAGTGTTTGTTTTCTATTTAAAATTGATATTTTAGTTCAAAAAGTGTCAGTCACTGAAAACCAACCAAAAAAATCATATTATCCAAAAAAATTATTAACATTATTCACAAGTTATTTTTTCATGTAGGAATACGTATCCTATCTAACAAATGCACGATGTGAATGCTATGACTCAAAGATTATGTTTCCAGTTTAAAATGACATTTTAGTAAAAAATTAATGTGACATACTCAAAACTGATAAACATCATTTGGATTGTTTTGATACATTTTAAAACGATACATAATTCCTTTTAAAATTTTTGAATCATCCACACATCAATTTAATGTAGGGTGTGACTAGTAGGATTCCATGTGTGCCTTTTTATTTAAAATTGATATTATTTTTATTAAAAAAACAAATAGCATACACTAAACAAAAAAAAAACACATTTTTATTGTTTTGATAAATTTAGAAAACTATCCAAATGTAATTATTGGAATTAATTAATTAGCCACACCTCATTTGGATTCACGATGGGCCTATAATGAGTCAAATTTTCTACTGTCATCTTAAAATTGACATTTTTGTTTTGAAAGTGTCACTCACTGAAAACTAAGAAAAAACAATCATATTGTATTGATAATTTTGTAAAACGATTAATAATTCATTTTATACATGTAGGAATTAGTCTCACCTCAACTAGATAGATGATGTGACCAGTATTACTCAAAGTGCATGTTTCTAGTTTAAAATGAATTTTTAGTAAAAAATAGAAGTGATGTACTCAAAACTAAGAAATTTTTTTATTGTTTTTATACATTATAAAAATGATAATTAAGTCATTTGAGACATGTTGGAATCATCGTCACCTCAATCAGATGCATAGTGTGAATGGTATGACTCTTAGTGTAACTTTTTTTTAAAAAAATGACATTAATTTTAGTAAAAAATTCAACTGAGATACTAAAAACTAAAAAAAATTCATTCATATTGTTTTGATACTTAAGGAAAATGATCAATAAGTCATTTTTTATGTGTAGGAAATATCCTCATTACAATATGATACATGATGTTCTTGGTATGAATCAAAACATCTGTTATCATTTTAAAAATTATATTTTAGTTCAAAAAAGTGTCACCCCCTTAAAATCAACCAAATATGCTTAGATTTTCTGGGAAATTTAGGGTAACAAATCATAAGTAATTCTTGAAATGTAGAAATTAGTCTCACATCAAACTGGCACATTATGTTATCAATATGATTCAAAGTATGAGTTTCATTTTTAAAATGACATCTTAGTAAAAAAAACATAGGTTATGTACTCAAAAATGAGAAAAAAATTTGGATTATTTTGATACTTTAATAAAATGATCTATAAGTCATCTGGGATGTGCAAAAATTATTTTTACCTCAATATGACACACGATATGACTGGTATTCCACCAAGTGTGACTTTTTAGTATATAAGTGTCATTTTAGTTTAAAATGCACATCACATCACCAAAATCGAAAAAATGATCCAAGATTATTTTCTCATCATTACTACTAAGTTATATTTTTTTATTTTGAAAACACTTTTATGGAAAAAGTTTAAAACATCAAGGTTCAATCATGTACACTAGACACTATAGTAGGGAAAAATTATTGAAATCCAACTTAAACCTATTTGAGGCAATCTACCTATATAATTTCTTGAAAAGATCAGTTGCCTTTTTATCAGGTTCATCATTGATAATATCTTCGAAATTAAAAGAATAATTTGTCCCAACCCTTCAAGATATCCTCCACAGATATAATTTTATCATTGAAGCCTCTTTTCATAATTAGATGTTTCTTTTCAATCCAATATCCCTACTCCTTGTTTGTTACCACTTGAATTGGTCTCACATTCATCCTTTTTACTTCCTCATTAGAAGAATAAATATTTAAAACCATATCAATCATATTATACTTAGAGTGATGAAGAATATCACAAGGTTGATATTTGGAATTTTCAACTGATACCCACTACGAGACAACTATTTTCTCCAATGATGCTTCAACCATATTAGCATCTTCGACTAATAACCCTTAAAGAATAGACATTTTCTTGTCAAAAACCATAGATCCTCCCTAAATTCAAGGCTATTATTCCACCAAATCCCCCATATCCTTAATGAATTGATCCAGACATTCACCACCTTTGACCATTTCACTTACACTCACCAGATTCATGTTGAACTCCTTTTCATGTTCATTCATAGAAGGCTCACCTTCCATTTCCTTAGTCCAAATTTTTTATATTATCTTATCTACATTGTTCTTCGAAGGTAGGTGTAATCCTTATGACCTACGGATTTTCTCCAATTTCTCACAATGAATCTAACCAGAACCATGTTTTTATTCTTTCCATTCTTTCTCCTTTAGTTCTAAAGGGCTGTACAAGATCCTCCCTTTGAACTGTCTTCCGAAAAATTCTCATAACTATCCACCATGACTCTACCCCCTGAGAAGAACTCATTGGTCTCTTGGATAACAGTATCAGTTCCCAAACATTCAAAATGGTTACTACTATTAATAGAGGACAAGATCTTCCGTGATTTTGTTCTTCCCATAACATTCACCTAGACCCCCCTTCTCATTGGACAAATCCTACATTTGAAAGTTATGTCCATTAGTATCCACCACCCCAAGAGAGGTTCCATTTCCAATCTAAGAAACATTTGCCTACGAAGTAGGATTAATGTAAATACCATTAGGTAGTAGGGGATTAGTTGCAGTATACCATGTCCTTGTTATAACCTTTATGGTCATATTTCGGTCAGACAAATCATTCCTCAACCTGTTGAATATATCCAACACCTTCATCTTAGAATTATTCTGTATTGCCTCATTTTGGATGGAAAAAATACTTAAAACCTTTGTTTTTAAGGGATCCACTGAGAGAAAACCCAATAAATCTTGAAAAAGAGTTTTCCACCATCAAAAACTCTATATCATTCTTTGAGACCCTACTAAAAAGAGTGTAAAGAGTGTCTGAGGTTATTACAGACCGAACAGAAATCAGTCCAAGATTCAAAAACAACCACCTGATTGCATCTAAATTCTTCCCCGTCAGTGATCCGAGTCCACTTCACTAGTGGTCTACTTACATTAACATCAATGTATATACAAGGAGATATTAGGTGTAAAACAAAAAATTTTACTACTATCAGAAAACAAATATTTTCCTACCATGTTCTCAATCATGCGTAAAATAGAGGGATTTGGGAAGGGAAGAATATGTTTTGAAAATCCAACCAACAACACCATAATAAGATTATCTTGATTCATATTCTAATCACACGACCATTAAAATAGATTAAAGGGACAACTGTTGTAGACTCTCAGAGCTCTAGACCAGGAAATAATCAAGTCAACCTCCATAGAAAATCACACAATAATGTGACACTAGCTAAAATTAATTACCATTGAACGGTCCTAAAGACCCCCAAAAATTGAATATAAACCTATCAAAAGATTTATCCAAGGGAATTTTCTTGCTGAATAGAACTAAAAATGTATGATAAAGGAGACCAGAGTAATATATAAACTTCGAAGTCGAGAGTGTGGCTAAATGGGATGATAAAGGCATAATTTATCAGAGATTCTAAGAGAAATTATAAAAGCATAGGGATTTTAATTTCACTCCGGTAGTCAGTTCTTTTTTTAATAGTGATAAATGCTGATTCTAGTGCTGTTAATGGCTTGTTTTTTAGTACTAACTCCAAAAGACACTAAAACCCCTAAAAACAATTAAAAACATTAAAACCAATTTAAACCCATAAAAATGTAGAAAAAACTCTGAAAAACCTTAAAAACCCTATAATAATAATAAAACATAAAAACCCAAAAATCCATAAAAACACTAAAACCATAAAAACCCTTTAAATTACCTCAATACCCTAAAACCCTATAAAAATCCAAAAAATCCCAAAAAATCCCTAAAATTATAAAAAAAAACTAAATATATAAAAAACCCCTAAAAACCATGAAAATCCCCAGGAAACCCTTAAAAATATCAAACAATTTAACCCAATAAAATCCTAAAAATGATAAAACCCATAAAACCATAAAAACTATAAAAAACCTAAAAACTCAAAAAACCCCTAAAAACCCAAGAAACAGTAAAAACATAGAAAAAACCTAAAACCCTCAAAAACCATAAAAACCTTAAAATCCTTAAAAATACAAAAAATCCTCAAAAATCCAAAAAAACATTAAAAACCCTAAAAACCCCAAAAACCCCTAAAAGGAACACAAAAAGATAAAAACTCTTAAATATCTTAAAAACACTAACAACCCAAAAACCCCAAAAAACTCTAGAAACCATAAAATCCCATCAATACCATAAAAACCCTAAAATACATCATAAATATAAAACCCAAAAAAAACACAAAAACTCATTTTCACCCTAAAATGTTAAAAACATTAAAAACCATAAGACCGTAAAAAACAAAATAAAACACCTAAAAACCCTCAAAATACTTACAATCATAAAAATCAAAAAAAACCCTAAGAAATTTTTAAAATATAAAAAATTATAAAATCCATCAAACACTCTAAAACATGATCCAAGAACTGCAAGGAAGTGTTTAAGGGACCATGTTCAACATTATCATATGGTGCATTCAGATTTCTATAATAAAATAAGTGAGGACTATTAATGGTGGAAAGAAGGAAGAATGGAGAGAGTTGGTCAAGTTAATACCCAAAGAGAACTTTTCTCAAAGAAAGATGGCCACAAGATCCACAAATAATTACCAATACATTGATAATTACACAATTATAAAAGTTCTAAACGATTGTAATAAATAAGAACAATTTTAACATTACCTTCATTCATGATGTTCAAAGAGTACAAGGGTGTGGATCCTTATATCCAAAGTGTGGAACATAAGTATAACACCCAATTTCCACATGTCAAAATGGCTAAATGATACTTTTGAAAAAAATTCACATGATCATGATATTAAGGGACATTTATCACACCCTTTTGAAATGTAACAATAACTAGACCCCCACTTTTGACATTAAAGATCTCATGGTGGGGTGTAATTAAAATTTTTGTCACACCATGGTATTGATCTTTAAAAGAATTTTTTGGCCTTAATTAATGTTAATATATTCTTATATTCTTCCCCCAAGAAAGGGGATTGGGACTCCCATTAGAATTACATGATTAACCCATTTAAGTCCTTATGAATTCTCTTGGTCTGATCCCTTATCCCTGGGTCACCAAATCCTCAAAATGGGTCTTGTGAAATCAGGATCATTCCTCCATCCTCATAATGTCTTCTATTAACCCCTCAATTCCCATGTGTGCTATAATCCTCACCATATATTCCCTCCTCCAAAGGATTCATTCTTGAATCTGAAAATTAAAAGGGAGAAAGATTAGAAACATTATTGGTGACACTAACATTTTCATACCTATTTGGTAACCCAATATTTTAGGAATTACCATTTATCTTGTCTTTGACATGGAAATTTATATCTCCTTTTTGAAGAATCATTTATTTACATTGCTATAGATCCACCCTTTTAGATTTTTTTCTATTATAAACCACCTGGATCTAATTCATCTTTTTTCCAACACTTTATTTCTCAAGACACTACATAAGAAGTCATTTATGGGTTAACAGAGTATGTGTAAAATCATTATCACTTTCATAGAATCATGAGACTTCCCCCCTCTAAATCTTTCTTGATATCTCTTTTTCATGAAAACAGACACAATTTTCCATCAATACTCTTATTTTCACTCTTATATTCACTCTTGTTTTGAACTCTTTTCATTCCCTCATTTATTTTTATATTACTCAACACTATTTTTTTACTCATTATTTTTCCATTGTTTCTATTTTTTATCTATTTTCTTTTTCTATTTATCCATAATATCTCTCAATCCTCACATGGTCTTGATAATATTGAAACATCCTCAATGGTGTAAATATATTCATCCTCCCATTGTACTCCAAAGAATATAGTTTAGTGTATAAAACATGTGTAGACCACCAATAAAAATGAAAAATCCTAACCAACAAGATATAACTATCATGCATGGGGAAAAAATCACATATCACCTTATCTTTATACATACCAATTGAAAATGGAACATCTGGTTTATAGTTACTTTAACATCCCAACTATTATTTAATAATTAAAATCTTTATGTCCTAGGATTCTTGGTTGTATCTAATCCCACTTTATCAACCATTAATCCAATTTTTATGTTTTTAAAACTACCCCTTTTGTGATCATATGACATGACTTATCTTTGATGTGACATCTAGTATGAAAAATTTTCTCCCTTTTCTCTTGATCATATTCTTATTCTGATTGAGAAATCAATTAATTCACGACCTCAAGAATTTATCCATGTACAAGGCTCTATATATCCACATCTAAACACTCCTAAAGTGGAAGTATTTCATCTTCATATGTGTTATCACTAAAAACATCTCTATTATCCATAATAATCATGATCCTACTGTTTGGTTACTACGAGGATAAATCTATAAATACTTGAAATTTAAAATATTTAGTAACACATGATTTGGAAGTAACCTTACCCTTCACTTTACCATTGGATTTTTGAAAGAATGGTTTTGTCTTGGTCACCACCTTAAAATAAATTTTTCCCTTGAATGTTCTTTTGTTTTGGAATACTTGAAATGAAAGATGATTTTTAATCCTTACCATAAGATATAGGGGAAATCCTTCATTCATTTAATTTCCTCTCCACTTTAGTATCCATGTGAAGAATATCCTCTATATCAAAATAGTTCTCCATGTCTACTATGTCTTGAATGTCATAGTTGATGCCATTCCCAAACTTCACTATAGAGGCCACTCACTACTCATTAATACTGTCCCAAATAATGATGATTTCCTTATCATTATGATACTCCTCAACACTCACATAATCTTGATTAAAACCATTAAACATGAGGAAAAAATAATGATAATAGTGTCTAAAAATAAACCACGTACGTATTACCACTTTCATATCATCCCAAGTGAGTCTGGGCCATTATCCACTTTCCCAATGAATCAAATATAGTTGTTCCCACCTAATAATAGCATGGTAAGTAAATTCCACAGCTTCCAAAATAAACTTATTTTCCTCTGAATAGTTTTAACAACAACAAAATATGATCTACCATTCATTCCCATTCCATGTATTTTTCGAGATCATTATTACCATATAATGAAGGGATCCTCAACTTTTATCCTACATGATTGTTAGTTTTCCTCCAGGTTGGTTTCTTTCTTTAAACCGAAGACTCAATATAATTTTAGAACTAATCCCCTTATTCAAAAACCCTACTCCTTGGTGGTTCTCTATAATTTTAATGGGATTTAAATTCATCCATCCACACATTCAACCATTAGAATTTTTCTTGTATAGACCTCATAAAAAAATTAATGTTCATTTCATTGGTGTTACTCACCAATGCCATTTAATAACACTGCAAGAAAAATTAAAGAGAATGGAAAATTATGGTCACACACAACTCACATGTTTGCACATGAAAATATTATGTTATCTTGTGTTTCACTCAATTTTGGATTTTTTTACAAAATGTAACACTATTTACTTTCTCTTATCAACTTGTTTCCTATATCATTCTTACCCAATTCCGAAAAAATATAAAGGATTTTTGGAGTGTAGAAATCCCAATATAAAATTTAAAGATTATAATAAAAAATCAGAGGAAAATGTGGGAAGGGGAAGATAGAGGATGAATAAACATGATAAATGGATGTTGGACTCAAGATGTTGAAATTTTTTGGGACCTTTTTTATTTTAGGGTTTTTTATTTAAATAAATGAAGTAGTAACCAAATGATTTTCAATATGTAAATTTAGGAGAATTAATAATTTTAAACATAAAAGGGAATCAAAGTGATAGTTTTGTTGTAACATTCCAACCCTCCCTATTGTCTTTCGAATTAATGGGGGAGCTACTAGGACTTATGTGGCATCCAAAAGACACCAAAGGTAGGAAATAAATTCCATGGGACTCGTAAATAGTTGGGGGACGAGTTTCCCTTTCAAGATAAAATTTCAAAACTAATTATAACCATTAAAAACATCTTAATGATTCATGAGTATTAAAGTGCAATCCAATACAAGACTTGTAAAGACCCGTAAATTTCAAGGAATTTTTTTTTTAATTTTCTTTGGAATTTTACAAGAACGCAGTTTCTGACGGAACATGATTCCGAGGCCCGGTGTGCTCGGAATCATTTTTTGAAGTTTGGCTCGGGTACATTTAGTGAACGAACGAGCGGGTTTTTCTAACTTTTGAACAGTTTCTCGGAATCGAATTCTGAGGGCACTGATGGAATCGCAACGCCGGTATTTTCTTAGAAACACCTCTTCCGGAGTTGCGTTTGCTCGGGTGTGGTTTTTAATTTTTGGGCTTTAAGTTAAGAAATAAAATAACACGGTACGTCAAACTTTATTTTATTTCACTTAAGCCACTTAAAAAGCCACTTAAAGCTGCTTAAGTAGAGTTAAAGCGGATAGGGTACAATTCAAAATATCCTACCTTCCTGGTAGGATATTTGTGATGTGGGGCCTGCATGAGCCCCACCGTTTCTTCTCCGATAAGTAACGCACCCGTGAAAACCCTTTTTAAATAAAAGTCAACTAGGGCATTTCTTAAACAATTAAACGATCCTATTAATTGGGCGGTTTATTCATTGAATTAATTCTATGAATTAATGGGTCGTTACTTAACTTATCTCTTTTCGTTTGTTGGCATGTTAATAAAATAAGACCAACATTCTTCTTCTTGAGGATTGCTCGTTGAGAGGTTTTTGACAAATTTTGTGCCTTCATCCTCCTTCGTGGAGAACGCGAAGAACACGAAGAACGCGAAGAACAACGTCACCCTCGGATATTGACGACGCTTCTTCTGAGACGTTCTTCCCCATAATGATCTCCGATCACCAACTGCTTGAGGTAAGAGATTTTGGGTTTCTTCTTTTAAATCTTCTTTGTGGTTTATAACAACATTATGGATTTAATTAGTATAATTAAATCTGCATGTTCATGAACCTTGGAGTTTGACGATGCAACGCCCTTCCGTGATGCGACGATCCCCTCCTTCCGCGACGATCAATTCCGTGAAGAATGCACGTTCGACGGCTTCGACGAGGTAGGGTTTTTATTCTTTAAATATTTGTGATTAAATCCACGGTCGTTTATATATTGTTGGGTGAATATATTTAAGATCGCTAACGTGGTGGGTGCGGACTAACGAACAATTCTTAACCCACCTCACCTTTTCGTTCTTGGTGTGCGAAACGGCGGACGACGACAAACGGGGCCGTAAGGGCGGTTTCAGGGCCTGGCGGTAAAGAACGTGTCCCAGGAGGACCACTGGCGAAGACCACATGCAAAACGGACCACCGGAGCGCGTCTGGTGGCCCGCGGAAGCTTCCGCCGGCGCGGTGGCGCCCGGCGCGCCGCCGGCAAAAACCCGTCGTGGCTGAAGCTGCGGCGATGAGCTGGTTCCGAGGCCGTGCGGAATCGGGAGGAGGGACGCGGCCCGGCCGTCGCGTCCGCTAGCGAGGCGGCCCCACCCGGGGCCGCGACGTTTCTTCACGCGGGGGCAGCAAGCCCCCCGCGGCTTCCCCTCGCTCGGCCGCTCGGCCAAGCCGAGCTGGGCCGACCTGCCGGTCCGGGCGGAGTCGGTTCGGGCCGACCCAGGGGTGGGGGTCGGGCTGGGTCGGTCCGGGCCGAGACCCCCCGTTTCCAGACCCTCTTTGGTCTTTTTCCCATATCATGGGCTACGAAACTCCGATCGACACACCGCCAGTTGTGTAGCGATCCTTGGAATGAGACGGTAGTTTTGGTATATCGCAATCAAGGTTTAGGAATACTTTGAGTTCGGCCGGGTTGGTTCGTACACGAAACCAACCGGGCCCTCTGAGCGGAAACGCTCTTATCTTGAGCTTTGGACGTCCGATTGATGTGCCGTCGACTTTGTTGTTTTCCTCTAAGTGAGACGGATCTTTTGGCATAATATGTCTGAGCTTTGGACGTAGGTGGAGTACGGTCGGGTTGGTTTTTCCTTAAAAAACCAACCGGGCCCCTGGGACGAAAAGGCCAATAACTCTCAGACCGGGCGTCCGATTGACGCGCCGTCTGCGACGTTGAGTTCCTGTTGACGATACGGAACTTTTGGACACATCAACTCTGTACTATGTTTCAGTTGATGTATCAGACTCTCGGCTCGTGGAGCGGACACTCCCGAACGAGCTTGCTGTGTGCGGGAACCCTAGAGCTGGCTACGACTACTACTATGACGATGACAACTGTACAGTGATCCTCAGTGGATTCGACTGCGACGATGATGAAAATAGTATAGGAATCCTCCGTGTTTTCGACAGTGACCTCTACGGTACATCTTGGGAGACGTCAACTCTAGACTACATGTCAGTTGATGCATCGAGCCTCTTAGCTCATGGAGTGGACCCTCCCGGAATGAGCATGTTGTGTGCGGAAACCCTAGAGCTGGTTGAGACTTGACGACTGCTGATTGGACGACTCGGTGTGTTACGGATAGCCCAGTGGGGAGCGCTTGGTTGTAGCGGTAGACCCACGAAAGAGGAGCGCTTGGTTGTAGCGGCAAACCCGCGGTACTCAACAAAAGGAGTACCTCTGGAGGATATGAGGGGGAGTGCTTGGTTGTAGCGGCAGACCCATGACGGAGGAGCGCTTGGTTGTAGCAGCCCGGGGAGTGCTTGGTTGTAGCGGAAGACCCACGACGGAGGAGCGCTTGGTTGTAGCAGCCCGGGGAGCGCTTGGTTGTAGCGAAAGACCCACGACGGAGGAGCGCTTGGTTGTAGCGGCTGACCCATTGTACTCAAGAGAAGGAGTACCTCTAGAGGCTATTAGGGGGGAGCGCTTGGTTGTAGCGACAGACCCATGGAGGGAAGCGCTTGGTTGTAGCAGCAGGCCCATAATACTCGATAGGTGGAGTACTACAACTGTCCAAGGTTAGAAGGAAGCGCTTGGTTGTAGCGGAATAACCACTGTACTTGATGGAGAGAGAGTTTCCAAATAGCTATGGTTTCAACTTAATGATCGATCCTATGTGGATCATTGCGGGGGTTAGTACCTACCGATCCTTTGTGGGTCTGACGGCTTAGATGAATCAGTGGCTACGTCTGATCATCTCTATTGTCTTACGAAGAAGTATATCATGTGTGAGATGAATCCTGATTGGCATCCTATGTGAATTGTGTTGTGCTATCCTGTGTGGATTTACGTTTTGCTTTCCTATGTGGATTGTGTTGTGCTATCCTATGTGGATTTACATTTTTCTTTCCTATGTGGATTGTGTTGTGCTATCCTGTGTGGATTTACGTTTTTCTTTCCTGTGTGGACTGGGATGTACTTGAGCTCGGATGTTGGAGCCGAGCGAGAATTGATGATTTAGGTAAATGTATGGGCATATACCTAAGCTGTGACGGATGTTACTTCGTGATTGTACCTTTCCTTTGTGGTTTATCCTTTGTGGATTCTGGGAGACCTTCGGGGGTCTCGGGGTCAGCTTATACTCACCCCTGCACAGGCTATGCCCACACTACGTTGTGTTGGTTGCAGACGACGGACAACGCTGATCGTGGTCGAGGTTGGCGGAGCAGGACGGTACCTGGAGGTGGACCACTGGGCAGGGTGTACTCAGAGCGGACGGCTGGACCCGAGGAGCAGTGGAGTCTTTCTGTACCCACCCTTCAGGTGGGACTTCCATTGGATGGCTTGACGCTGCAGATTTTTCTTTCAGTTGCTGTTTTTCTCCTTTCAGTTGTACTTTACAGTGGGGCTTGTATTTCCGGCCCCCTTTACCTTTATGCACTTACTGTTTTACCAGTTTTTACTTAGTGTTTTATTTTTCCTCTTGCTTACTCTGTGGTGCATGTTTACTTTACAAAGGAAATGCCTTCCCTTTTTCCGGGATTTACGCCTTGGTGCTAGTCGCCAGCCCCTGGCCTATGGAATGCGGGCTTGGGGTAGTCACGGCACGGGCCCCGAGGACGGGTCGTGATAAATTGGTATCAGAGGAGTTCGGTTCTACTGCAGACTCTAATCTTTCTACTATGTGAAGCAATAGTGTTGAATGTATTGAGTGTGGTTATCAGTCCAGGGAGTCTAGTGTTGGTGCGGCGACCGACGTATCTGTACACCAGGACCCTGACTTCTGATTTCTGACTTAATGCACGAAAACATTGATTGCATGTGTGTTTCAAGTTTTCTTTATGATTACTTATGTCAGCTCACAAGGTATACTGTTCTGACAGTGGAACACCTGTTTCTTTTCAGGATGGCCCCACGAAGGCAGCCAGCTAGGGATCTGAGAGTTGAGCGTGACGACAGCCTGCCGAGCGATGAGGCCTCGGTACAGGGCCCTTTGACAGCAGAGGCACCGGCGGTACCACTACCCACCGAGCCACCGATGCTTCCAGCCCTGGACACCGATGATGTACGTTGCCTTAGTGCACTGCATGAGTTCCAGCGCCAGCGATCTCCCAGGTTCCACAGGGAGACGGACCCGCAGGCAGCCGAGGACTGGATGGAGGCGGTTGTACGAGTTTTCCGTTTAGTGAGGACACCAGCAGACCTTATGGTGGTCCTTGAAGTGAGCCTCCTGCATGCGGCAGCAGGCAGATGGTGGAGCTTGATGCTCCAGGTCCATGATGCGGCATCACTCCTTTGGACGGACTTTGAGAGCCTTTTTCGCTCAGAGTTTGTCCCAGCCACCCTCCGAGCGGTGCGCATCCAGGAGCTACTACAGCTGCGACAGGGCAGCATGACAGTATCCCAGTACACGACGAGGTTTACCGATCTCTCGTGTTATTCCACGAACATGGTGCGAGACCCATTTTTCAGGGCCCGAACCTTCGAGCAGGGGATCAGGCGAGAGATCAGAGCTTCAGTTGTTTCTCACAGCATTCTGACACAGACAGGAGTGTTGGAGCAATCCCTCTTAGTGGAGAGTTTCCTTGCTGAGCAGTCTCCAGCAGCAAGACCCACCTCTAGCCGGCATGCGACAAAGTCTTCTACAGCGGGAAGTAGACAGATGACGCAGGGGTCCAAGAGGACTAGACCTACCGGTGGTCGACCGCGTGACACATGGTCGATTGTGCGAGGCACCCGGGGTGGACAACGACTTACCATGAGCAGACAGTGTTACTCCTGTGGCAGGGTTGGTCACATGGCTCGTGACTGTCCGACTCGCCATACGGATGACCAGAAGATGAACGAAGGACCTCCCAGGCAGAGTCAGAGGCTCGATCGAGGTGGATCGCATGGAGCAGAAGACCATGGAAGAGGAGCTGGCCGAGCAGTAGGTAGTGGACGACGCTTCGAGGTGTTGCCACCACCACCACTAGGAGGTCCACCCCGACCGCAGGGAGTTGGTGGACTTGGGAGAACTCATCTTCAGGCAGTTGAGGCCTTCGATCATGGAGCTCTAGGAATAGATGGGTAGGAGCGGAACTAGTGGATACGTCTTTTGTACTTCTAGTTCCTTGTTGCTGTTGTGTACTGTCTTTGTATTATGAGCTGCAATAATAAAAGACGCATACCTTTGTGATGTTTTCATTCCTATCCTCTTTTGTTTTGTTACTAAGAGGTTCCAGTTTAGATTGTTGACTTGACCCTCACTTGTGAGACATCTACTGGAGGTGACCCAGTTGCCACACACTGATGCCGACAGTGTGACTCAACCCTTGGAGGCGAGAGTAACGGTTGGATCTCTTGGTAGTATCATCGAGGCCTTACGACGTCATCCTTGGTATGGATTAGTATCATCCATGTTGGGATTGACTGTATTAGGTGAAAACATGGTTCATCCAGGGGATGAGACCAGATATCTCTTATCGGAAAAGAAGAAATCTCAGAAGCTCTTGTAGGACCAGAAGGGTCCAAGTCATCCATGAGAGGATGAGGACAGCTCAGAGCTGGCAAAAGTCTTGTGCTGACAGAAGGCGGAGGCCACTAGAGTTCGAGGATGGCGACCACGTCTCCTGGCGTGTCTCACCTCGACGTGGATTACAGAGATTTGGCTGAGGCGGAAAGCCATATCCACGCTTCATCGGACCCTTCCAGGGCCTCAGCAGGATTGGAGAGGTGGCTTATCGCCTGTCTCTACCACCTCAGTTGCACCGAGTGCACGACGTCTTCCACGTATCTCAGCTGAGGAGATACGTGCACAACCCGACACACATCATTGACCATGGGGAGCTGGACGCTGATAATGGGGCGACCTTTGTGGAGGTCCCGGTGGAGATCGAGGATCGACAGGAGCGGGTCCTACATGGATGATCATTTCCTCTTGTGCGCATCAGATGATAGTACGGGAACCTCCATGAGAGCACTTGGGAGCGGGAGGCTCAGATGCGTGCTCAGTACCGCCTTTGTATCCCTAAGTTTGTGGTGAAGCTTTACGGGGACGTAAATCCCTGTGGTTGGAGTAATGTAAAGACCCATAAATTTCAAGGAAATTTTTTTTTCTTAATTTTCTTTGAAATTTTACAAGAACGCAATTTCTGACGGCACGTGATTCCGAGGCCCGGTGTGCCCAGAATCATTTTTCGATGTTTGGCTCGGGTACGTTCAGTGAACGAACGAGCGGGTTTTTCTAACTTTTGAATCAGTGCTCGAAATTGAATTCTGAGGGCACCGATGGAATCGTAGTGCCGATATTTGCTTAGAAACGCCTCTTCTGGAGTTGCATTTGCTCGGGTGTGGTTTTTAATTTTTGGGATTTAAGTTAAGAAATAAAATAACGTGGTACGTCAAACTTTATTTTATTTCACTTAAGCCACTTAAAAAGCCACTTAAAGCTGCTTAAGATGAGTTAAAGCGGATAGGGTACAATTCAAAATATTCTACCCTCCTGGTAGGATATTTGTGAGGTGGGGCCCGCACGAGCCCCACCGTTTCTTTTCTGCTAAGTAACACACCCGTGAAAACCCTTTTTAAATAAAAGTCAACTGGGGAGTTTCTTAAACAATTAAACGCTCCTATTAATTGGGCGGTTTATTTTTTGAATTAATTCTATGAATTAATGGGTCGTTACTTAACTTTTCTCTTTTCATTTGTTGTCATGTTAATAAAATAAGACCAACATTATTCTTCTTGAGGATTGCTCGTTGAGAGGTTTTTGACAAATTTTGTGCCTTCATCCTCCTTCGCGAAGAACGCGAAGAACGCGAAGAACGCCGTCACCCTCAGAGATTGACGACGCTTCTTCTGAGACGTTCTTCCCCACAACGATCTCCGATCACCAACTGCTTCAGGTAGGAGATTTCGGGTTTCTTATTTTAAATCTTCTTTGTGGTTTATAACAACATCATGGATTTAATTAGTATAATTAAATCTGCATGTTCATGAACCTCGAAGTTCGACGACGCGATGCCCTTCTGTGACGCGATGGTCCCCTCCTTCCGCGGCGATCAATTCCGTGAAGAACGCACATTCGACGACTTCGACGAGGTAGGGGTTTGATTCTTTAAATCTTTGTGATTAAATCCCTGGTCGTTTATATATTGTTGGGTGAATATCTTTAAGACCGCTAACGTGGTGGGTTCTGACTAACGAACAAGTCCGAACCCACTGCACCTTTTCGTTCTTGGTGCGCAAAATGGTGGACGACGAAAAACGGGGATGCAAGGGCGATTCGAGGGCCTGGCGGTGAAGAACAAGTCCCGGGAGGACCACTGGAGAATATCGCACGCAAAACGGACCACCGGAGCACGTCTCGTGGCCCACGGAAGCTTCCGCCGGTGTGGCGGCGCCCGGCGTGCCGCCGGAAAAAACCCGCCGCGGCTGAAGTCGCGTCGGCGAGCCGGTTCTGCGGCCGCGCAGAACCGGGAGGAGGGACGCGGCCCAGCCGTTGCGTCCGCTGGCGAGGCGGCCCCACCCGGGGCCGCAGTGTTTCTTCACACGGGGCAGCAAGCCCCCCGCAGCTTCCCCTCGCTCGGCCGAGCTGACCTGCCGGGCCGGGCCGGGACGGGCGGACCCGGTTCGGGCCGACCCAGGGGGGGTCGGGCCGAGTCGGTCCGGACCCAGACCCCCCATTTCCGGACCCTCTTTGGTCTTTTGCCCACATCTTGGGCTACGGACCTCCGATCGACGCATCGTCATTTACGTAGCGATCCCTGGAACGATACGTTCGTTTCGGTATATCGCAATCAAGGTTTTAGAATACTTTGAGTTCGGTCGGGTTGGTTCGTACACGAAACCAACCGGGCTCTCGGAGCGGAAACACTCTTATCTTTAGCTTCGGATGTCCGATTGACGTGCCGTCGACTTTGTTTTTTTCCTCTAAGTGAGAATGATCTTTTGGAATACTCTGCCCGAGGTTTGGACGCAGGTGGAGTATGGTCGGGTTGGTTTTGCCTTAAAAAACCAACCGGGCCCCTGGGATGAAAAAGCCAATAACTCTCAGACCGGGCGTCCGATTGACGCGCCGTCTGTGACGTTGAGTTCCTATTGACGATACAGAACTTTTGGATACATCAACTCTGGACTATGTGTCAGTTGATGGATCAGCCTCTCGGCTCGTGGAGCGGACCCTCCCGAACGAGCTTGCTGTGTGCGGGAACCCTAGAGCTGGCTGCGACTGCTACTTTGACGACAACAACTGTACAGATATCCTCAGAGGATTCGACTGTGACGATGATGAAAACAGTACGGTAGTCTCTGTGTTTTCGACAGTGACCTCTATGGTACATCTTGGGATACGTCAACTCCGGACTACATGTCAGTTGATGCATCGATCCTCTTAGCTCATGGAATAGACCCTCCCGGAATGAGCATGCTGTGTGCGAAAACCCTAGAGCCGGTTGAGACTTGACGACTGCTGATCAGACGACTCGGTGTGTTACGGATAGCCCAGTGGGGAGAGCTTGGTTGTAGCGGCAGACCCACAGCGGAGGAGTGCCTGGTTGTAGCGGCAGACCTGCGGTACTCAACAGAAGGAGTACATCTGGAGGCTATGAGGGGGAGCGCTTGGTAGTGTAGCGGCAGACCCACGACGGAGGAGGACTTGGTTGTAGCAGCCCGAAGAGTGCTTGGTTGTAGCAGCAGACCTACGACGGAGGAGCGCTTGGTTGTAGCAGCCCGGGGAGCGCTTGGCTATAGCTGCAGACCCATGACGGAGCAGCGCTTGGTTGTAGCGGCTGACCCATGGTACTCAACAGAAGGAGTACCTCTAGAGTCTATGAGGGGGGAGCGCTTGGTTGTAGCGGCAGACCCATGGTGGGAAGTGCTTGGTTGTAGCAGCAGACCCACAGTACTCGATAGGTGGAGTACTACAACAGTCCATGGCTAGAAGGAAGCGCTTGGTTGTAGCGGCAAAACCACTGTACTTGATGGAGAGGGAGTTTCCAAATAGCTATGGTTTCAACTTCATGATCGATCCTATGTGGATCATTGCGGGGGTTAGTACCTACCGATCCTTTGTGGGTCCGACGGCTTAGATGAATCAGTGGCTACGTCTGATCATCTCTATCGTCTTACGAAGAAGTATATCATGTGTGAGCTGAATCCTGATTGCCATCCTATGTGAATTTTGTTGTGCTGTCCTGTGTGGATTTACGTTTTGCTTTGCTATGTGGATTGTGTTGTGCTATCCTGTGTGGATTTACGTTTTTCTTTCCTATGTGGATTGTGTTGTGCTATCCTGTGTGGATTTACGTTTTTCTTTCCTATGTGGACTAGGTTGTACTTGAGCTCGGATGTTGGAGCCGAGCAAGAATTGATGATTTAGGTATATGTATGGGCATATACCTAAGCCATGACAGATGTTACTTCGTGATTGTACCTTTCCTTTGTGGTTTATCCTTTGTGGATTCTGGGAGGCCTTCGGGGGTCTCGGGGTCCCTACTGAGTAGCTTATACTCACCCCTGCACGGGCTATGCCTGCACTACGGTGTATTGGTTGCAGACGACAGACAGCGCTGATCGTGGTCGAGGTTGGTGGAGCAGGACGGTACCTGGAGGTGGACCACTGGGCGGGGTGTACTCGGAGCGGACAGCTGGACCCGAGGAGCAGTGGAGGCTTTCTGTACCCACCCATCAGGTGGGACTTCCAGAGGACGGCTCGACGCTGCGGCTTTTTCTTTCAGTTGCTGTTTTTCCCCTTTCAGTTGTACTTTACAGTTGGGCTTGTATTTCCGGCCCCCTTTACCTTTCTGCACTTACTGTTGTACCTGTTTTTACATAGTGTTTTATTTTTAAGCTTGCTTACTCTGTGGTGCATGTTTACTTTACAAAGGTAATGCCTTCCAGTTTTCCGGGATTTACGCCTTGGTGCTAGTTGCTATCCCCTGGCCTATGGAAGGCGGTCTTCGGGTAGTCACGGCACGGGCCCCGAGGACGGGTCATGACAAGACTAAAACAAAAAGACAACATCAGAGTGTAAGAGGAGTCAATGTGACATAACCAATGAAACCAAAAGATAAAAAACCCAAAATAAACCAATGAAACCCACAAAAAATACCAATATACTCCAAGCTCCAAATCAACATTCCTAACCCAAGGTATGAAAAAGTATTACCATAGAATTGGGATACCTTTCTTTTACATATTTATAGATATGTAACATATAAAAACTCACCATAGAGCCCAAGAAGGGGGTGAGTATAAAACATAATATTATTTCCCTAATGACTTCCCAACACATTCCATAAGGATTCAAAATTTTATCATATAATAAATAATAGATTAAAAATAAATTCAATTGGTGTATACCTAACCAAAAAAATTCCAAGAAAAATAATCAAACAAACCTTCCAATGCATTTTTTTAAAGAATACATAAACAAATAACATGATCATTTTTAAAGGAAAATCAAAAACTATTTTAACCATTTCTCAATTTATCATATTGAATAAGAATTTCCATATACACCCACATACTCAGAACAAACACACACAAGAATGGTGTTATGATTTATGGAGGAACTTCTTGTCCATACTCTATCCCTTTGATGGTGGTAATTCATGACCATTATCCATCCCATACAACTCATTCCCTAACAATATTCCCAAATCATATCAAAACATTTCAATAAAATAATTTCATCAAATAAATCACATGCATCAACCAACCATAATTTTAAAATCACTATTTTGAAATAATAAACAATAGTTTTCTAAAATAAATCCAATTCATCGGATTTAAAAAACCATAATTAAAAAAAATTCCCTAAAATTGAACCATGATTTTCACAAAAATTTCAAGAAATTAAATCAATTGGAAATAAAGACTTCATTTTCTAATCATGATAAGTTTATATACAATCCAACTACCTATCAAACATATGAAAAAATAAATAACTGAACAATAAGTTAACAAATCCTCTTAAATAACTGATATTCCAACTTAGATATCCTTACCTTCAATAAAAACAATAATATAACATCAATATTGAAAAAATAAAACATAGATCTTTCCTTAATGGACTATTTTAATGATTCTAAAATAGGTAAGGAGATGATATCTAAGTAAAATGATAAATAATGAGAACTTACTAATTAATTTGGGTCTCCAATGTAGTTGTATTCACCTATGAATCCCCCTAGATTGAAAGGAATTGTCTCCACTACCTTGGGAAGAAGTGGAATTCATGTTATGTCATGTTAGTGAAAAAAATGTGGTTTACAAGGTAAATTAGATTAGATCTAATTTTTTTGATCTAATCATCCATGATGCACGGTTAGGGTACATGGGTAAGAAAATCATGTGCTAAATATGCATTATCCACTACCACCAAACATACTTTATATGGTTGTATTAAAAGTATATAAAAACCATCTTCCAACCATGCTACAACCCACTTTCCAATAATTCATGTTTTCTACTAGGCATCCACGCAGTTTGGAAAAACCAAGCACCTCCCCGATTTTTACTATTTCAGTTTCATGGTTTCCTAGAGGTGTTTAATAGTTTCTACTAACCATTATCTAATTGTGAACCTCTATAAATGAATCAAAAACATGTCATAGATCCTCTAAAACACAAACAATTTATCCCAATAATTTTATATACTTAAAATATATAAATAAATGGTCATGTACCTAAATCCAGGGGTTCTAAATTCTCCCCAAAATTGGACATTCAATACCTAGAATGTATAAAACCATAGTTTTCCCTAAATATTTATGGTAATAGATCCATCGTTTCATTTTCATGTTCTAAATCTTCCTTTTGAATATTACCATGTTTCCATAAAACTCACACAAGACTGAATCTTTTCTCATGCAATACATTCTCTTACCAATCCAGGATCTGTTCCAACTCATGGACCACCATAACATCTAACTATAGGTCAAAATTATTCCATAAAATATCATATTAATTTTTACCTTAATACTTATTAAATTGAGATACATGAATCAAATTATGCACTGGAATGAACCTTGGTGGAACAGCCAACTGATATTCCACCTCCCTCACTAGTTCAAGTATCTCAAAAGGTCCTATGTATCGAGGAGAAAACTTTTCTTGTTTCCAAAATTGAAAAAGTTCTAGACTTCTATATATTATCATGAACACATTATCACTCACCTCAAAGTAAAATGACCATCAAAGATGATCCGTATACAATTTTTGAAAACTATGTGCTGTCTCCATCCTCTTTCGGATTAATTGAATCATCTCTATTATCTCTTACACAAGGCTTAGTCCATCTAATGAAATCTCACATGATTCCACATAATAAAGTGGACAATGAGAAGGATTCCCATAAAATGGCTCCAAGGGATTGATATTTGTTAAGTAATGATAATGTTTGTTGTTTGAAAACTCCACTAATAGAATGTGATTTTCCCATGAGCCACCAAAATTCATTACACAACCCTTAAGAATATCCTCTAATGGTTATATAATCCTTTCAGATTTTACATCCATTTTAGGATGATAAATCATGCTCATAGTCAATTAAATCCCAAGGTATTTCAATAAATATTTCCATAAATGAGATGTATAATTGGGGCCTATCTTAGATACAATCAAGACTGGAACACCATGCTACTTTAAAACTTCTCTTATATAGATTTTTGACAAGTCCTACATCCTATTAGTTTCATGAAGAGGGACTAAATGGGCAAAAAAAATTTAGTTGATCCTATATCACCCATATGGAATTGTGTTTCTGATCCATCCTTGGTAGAAATGTTTTAAAATTCATAGTTATGTGCTCCCATTTCGTAATGATAATCGGTAAAGAATGAAATATACCTGATGTATGTTGGTTCTCTTCCTTAACCATCATATAGGTGAGGTATCTAATAAAAAACTCAAAAACCTTTAATTTTATTCCATCCCACCAAATATTTTCTTTTAGGGACATATATATTTGTTTTTATTACAAAAATAATTGACCATCTCCAATAATTATAAGCATGAAAGATTTTTTCATGAAAAGAAAAAGGTACAACCATCCGATCTCAAAACCAGAACACTGATCTACTATCAAGCTTCAATCCCTTAATAGTCTCCCCACAACTGAGTTTTGACCTCATATAAACACATATAGGATCAGATTTATGTGCCCCTTTAACCTTCCCTACCAAATTTGGAACAAAAGAAACTTGAATGAAAATAACCACACTTCCTTGGTCTTCACAATCCAAGTATATGTCAGCAATTAGTAACATTATCTACCATTGATCTAAAGCCTCTTTTTCCAACTGGCTATATAAATTTATTCTTAATGCATCCTTTATAAAATTACATATACCCGGTGTATATATTATGTAAAAATAAAACATTTAAAGATACCCCATATATTAACATTTTCTCATATTCATATCACATTTTGAGAAAATGTTTTTGAAGATATTATGATTCGTAGACACCATGAATTTGTCACAAAATAAGATAATGATTTCATGTCATTGAAGCATAGAACACAATATATAATTCCAAAATCATACATTGTGTAGTTATTCCCATTAAATGTAACTACCTTGATCGATAAGAAACAATAAGATCTCTCAGCATGAGAAAACACCCCATCCCAGATCCCAAAGAATCACAATACACCACATAGCCTTATCCTGATTCATGAAATATAAATATATATATATGATGATGTAAGGAGAAAATTATGTTCATGAAAAGAAATTATAAATTTATAATTCTATTGTAATGAAACACTTTTCCTTGTAAATGCTATCATTGGTGAAGAAATTAATGAAAGTTCATAAATAAAATGTTGATAATAACTAGTCAGGACATGTAAACTGTGTATCTGAAAGATATTATTTGGTGGTTGCCAATAGATCACAACCTCTGTCATTTCTAGACCCATAGAAAAATATTTTTTAGAGTTAAAATGGCTAATAATTGTACCTATTATATAAATAAATTACACTTTGGCATTATTGAATTCAGAAAATTATCCCAGAAGATGTCCAATGCTATCACCAAGTGTTTCCCATGCTCAACCATTTTCCTATAATACACCATTATTTCATCCACAAATTCCACTAAAAATTTATCTAGAGAAATTTGAAATATCTAATATAAATTCTATAAATATAGCTTCTTCATTCATAAGACTGAATTTCATAACCATTTAATCGAAATGAGCATATCTACTTATAAAACCTATCATTGGTATTTAATCTTTCTGAACTCGAAATTAGTAATATCCTGACCACATTTTGATTTTAGAGAACCACTGGGATCCACTTAATTGATCAAATTGTTCATCAGTTTGTAGAATATGATACAAATTATTTATCATGACATCATTAATATTAAGATAATATACACAAATTCTATTATTTTTTTCAACCTTTTTCATAAAAAGAACTGGTACTTTGCATCGGGGTGTACTAGGCTGAATGAACCCTATCATTTATAACTCTACCAACTTGAATTTAAATTCCCTTAATTATTGTGGTTCCATCTGATAAGGTGAAAGCGATATAAGATTGGTAATTTCTAAGTGATCAATCTAAAACTCTAATTCTCTTGTGGGTGGAAGCCATGAGAAATTATAAGGAAAATGTTAGGAAGCTGATAATTTTTTCTCAAAACTATTATTCTTGATATAGTATAAAAATTCCAAGGTCAAGGATTCCAATTAGTGTGATATAGTTCTAGCATTTGGTTTCAAAAATCATACTCCACATTCCTTTACATTCTGAAATCTTCTAAAGAGATTCTCGACACAATCATTTACGCTAAAACTAACACTTCAGGTAGAATATGTGATGTGAGCATTGAACATTGCAACTAATACACAAACAAGATTAAGTCATAGAAATCTATCATAATCACAAATAATTACCAAATAAATTCAACCCCATAGATAGTTATAGACCATGATTTCTTCACAATGGATCAATATTATTTTTTTCAAAGAGGAGTTTAATGTTTCAAAATAAAGATCATCATCTCAACATGAAAACCATGAAGATTAATATCATGAGATAAATGTGACACACCAATATCAAACAAATCTTTCTAAATGGTAACATTCAAAATATTTTTAACTCTCACCATCAAAGGTCTTGATTGATCATCCATGATCACTTTCTCAACTCCATACAATTTCTTTCTTTATATGCTTTTCTCTTTGTTACCCTATTTTGGAGTCATGGTATTTCTAGAATTTACATGGCTAACATGTGTTTGATAATGAGAGGTATTTTTATACAATTTTACCTTAAAATCATATAATTCTTGTGAAACATGAGATGCGTCCATATCACATAACCTCAGAGCACTAAAAAAATAACACTTTATATTTATCAACTTATTAAAATTTTGACATGTCTAGATGGTATTGTACAATCTCTCTTAATGTGACCGAGAGAATAAAATTGAAACAAATATGGTGTACCATTTTTTAGAAGGAAGATTAATTGTTCTTGGCATATAAATCGGAGCCATACCACCACCTTTGAAATAGTACTCCCCCTAAATCTTATTCCTATCATTAGATTTACCACAAGTTCCCTTAGTTATTAACATGTGTCCTCCAAAAGTATTTTCTAAGATATCACTATCTTCCATTGTTTCCCTATTGACCATCTCTGTATAATATGATATACAAATCAAGGAAATATTTAAGTGAATCTCTGGTCTCAAACATTATTCAAATATTCATGCCATCAAATATTGACTTGAAATAAATTTTCATGCAAATAGGACTAATTTAATAAATTTAGCCACATAATCTTTCAAAATGATGTTTTCATGTTTTAAACTGAAGAAACATTTTTTCTTGAATACATGAAATTATAAGGATAGAATTATTTGTAAAAAATTTCTTAAAAATATTCCCCTATCATGACATGGAGCAATTTAGAATGAATTTATAAATCCCAACACTTGTGTGAGATATCTTCCAGCAAGTACATTGCCAACTCCAGTTCTAGATCAGATGGTGTGCTTAGAAAATTGAATACTTGATTCATTATATTTAGCCACAATTTTTATTTTCTAGTTTAGAGTCACCGAAAAAGATGGGTGGATTGTGATTTTGGATCTAAACTGAATGATCCACTTTCCTTGGTTTGTTGTTTATGTTCCCTCTGTATATAAAATGAAATGCCTGGATAATATTCTAGCCCAAATTTTGGTTCACTAGTTGCTCAGGTGAAACCAAATTCCCAAAATCCTCTTCTAATTGGTTTCAATGGAAGCTAATTTATGCCATCACTAATCCAAATTCTTAATTTAGTAATGGCTTTTTAGTGTTAGTTTCATGAAATATCACTAAAAAAACCAAAATCATTTAGTATCAATTTCATAAGAACCACCTCTAAATATTTTTCATTTTTAGAAAAACAAAACTTCTTACCCTATTTCCCCCAAATGCCAAAACCCACCCCCTCCCACACCTCCCCTGAGCCCTCATCACCTCCCCTCTCCCCTTCTCCCTAGATCCATCACCTCTGACCACCCTTATAATGACCTAGGATTAACATACATGTATAATACATATTTTTGGATGAATATTCATTACATTGCAAAAAAATTCCCATGGAACATAATAGTTTAGTACCTTTGAAAACATAGAACACATTATTCTAATTTTTTGAAATATCTTCATCATATCCCATAATGATCTTTCCCATTAGTACTTCTACTTAAAACATTTCTTTATAACATAGGGAAAGGAAATATATGATATTGAGATCAAATTCTCATTAAAGGTAAATCAAGGGAGATAACATAATCATAAGGGAATAAGAACATGAAAATAACTTTTGAGAATTATATCCTAAATATCAATGATCATGATATCATTTCATTCAACAAATTGTAGAAGTTCAAAAATAATCAAAGAAGATATTTCATGAGATCATAACACACTACATGAGTTTGCGGCATACACATAAGAATAGAAAATTATTTCCATATTATTCAAGTATAATTTCCAAACCATCATAGTGGAAAAGTCCCTTACTAATATGAGTTCACTCCTTGTTCCAGCCATAAATTATTGAACTGAGTTTACTCATGTTCTAGTCTTGTATTACTGAACTAAGCTCACTTCCCTTTCTAGTTTTATCTATCACATGAGATATAAATCATTACCAAATGCATTGGAGGGATATAGATGTCCCACCCAAAACATAATGAAAACCATACATATGTGTTCCATAAGAACATAAATCATATCTGAACCCATAATAATGGGTTTTATAAACATCATTCATTCATAACATAACCTATCAAAAAAATCAGTTTCAAAAATGACATTCCCTCATAAAAAACAAACTATATGAATAATAATGATAATTTACTTGAAAACTATCCCCATTAAAACATAAGTAACATCAAATATTTTTATCATATATAGAAAATAATTTTTATAGATCTCTTGATAATACTTATTGAGGAATATATGCTTTCTTCATTGAATGTTTTATATTTTCTTAAAATGCCACACAATTTTAAAAGAAAATTTTTTATTTGAAAATAAACATATAATATTTTAAAGTAAACATAAAATAATTAAGGATTCATGATGGTGTAAGATTTCATTCATGAATAATAATTTAAAAAACATTCATCTCATATATTTGTAGATAAGTTAAAAACAACTCATTAAAAAAAAAGTTCCCTTTCAATCTGTATAGTAAACATTTACACAAGGGTAAAAATTAGTTTCACAATTATAGAATAATAGTAGAAATATTTTTGAAAATATTCTTATGAAACATGGAAATGGAAGAAAAATATTCCCCAATATATACTTACATATAAATAATCATGAATAAAATGTGTTTGTGAATTTAACCTTTCCATATTATAATCAGTAGAATTATATTCCCCATGAAAGAAGAAAAATTATATAAATATTTAAATAACATAATATTCATGAATATAATAATAATTAAGATTAATTGGTTGTAAATACACTATAAAAACCAGAAACAAGTTGTGTATAAGGCATGTGTCCCACAAAAATAAAAGTGAGAAAAAAATCCATTACCTTTTGTATTGACTATTTTAGTACTTGGGAAAACATCCTATATAATAAATATATGTTTACTATAAATAATGTAAATAATTTTATTCAATTATATCAAATCATATATGATTATTTTAGTCCACCTATTAAACATTTATTAAAAAATTCTTGTTTTAGATATGTTTCGGGTAATAACTTCTTTGTTTCTCGCATGTGATTTGATTTGTTATATTTTTTTTCATATTACATATATGATGACTTAATAATATTTGTAATTATAACCATGATATAAATACCATATATATCCAATACATAATTATTTATAATAATCTATAAAATATATATATTAAATTCACCGTTCATGGTGATGCTAGGTCATACGTATATAAGAACACTATTTTAATTTTCTTGAAATATTAAAAGAAAGAAAATTATATGATATACTATCATTATAAAATAATTTTCATATTATATATATCATATATATTCATAAAATTCATCCTTATTACCATATATTAGAAATATATATGCAAAATTTATCACATTGCATCGTGGAGATGGTAAGCCATATGTACGCACAAACGACATTATCATTTTCCAAAAGATTAGATTGTAAAAATATAGATGTGATATTATCATTAAAGAAGTATAATTATGTCATAAATATCATATATAAACAATAAACCCATAATAATTCCCACTCATAAAACATGGTTATAGAAACTAAATTGTATCGTTATGCCGAGACGTTAAGTCGTTCATACACACGAATGATACTTTCATTACTTCTTTGATGGGAAAGGGGATGTATAGTGTTATGATAATAATAGTAATAAAATTTGAGAATATTTAGGATGAAGAAGATAATATTTTATTATGTATACCATATATTTGAATTAGGTGTAGAAGAGTATAAAAATTGAGTGATCGGTTAGAGTGATTAAATCTTCTTTGAAATTTATCTATTAGATATCCTCTAAAGGACTATAGAGATGGTATTTTGAGAAAAGAAAACATCTAAAATTTGGATAGGAAAGTTTAGAATATAATATTTTATAGTTTAGTCGATCTATAAGGTAAAATGTGATTTGAATAAGTAAGGGAGGAGGTTCCCTTTTATAATTTCGTTGTGGGTCACTTTTGAAATTTTGAAATATATTAATTTATAATAAGTTCAATCTCAATCAAAATACAATCAAAGTGAAATTTATTCGAATATAAGATTATATGTTGTTTTAATATCATAAAAAAAAATATTTGATAATTTTTTTATTTATTTTAAATTTTATCATTTTAATTAACACTTAGTTAAACCATTTTACTTTTAATTATGGTAACAAATTATTTAATATTAACACATTTTAATATTTACGTGTATTGTGTAAATTTTCCATAAATAGATTTTTTTTAAATTTTAAAACTTATCATAATCCAATTATATGTTTTTAATTTTTTATGATTTTTAAATAATGTGATAAAATATTATTTTAATAAAATATCATTTGTTTCAATTTTGACACTATTAATTACGTTGACTTTAATAAAATCTAAATAGTAAGATAACTTAGGGAAAAACATTTAATAAAACCCTAATATTTCATAGTAACATATAAAATTCATTTAATAACATAATTAATTTTAATTATATTTATTTTAATATTCATAATATCATTTATTTTATTTTCCATTGGTTGAATAATTACTGTATAATAATTGTGTAATTATTTATGTTAATTATTTATTCACTAAAAATTATAAATAAATTACAATTATTAATATAAATAGTTTATCTTTCAAAATAATAGTTATAATCGAATATATATTCTAAAAAACCCTATTTTAAAAATTTTATAGTTATTAAAAACATGAATGTGACAACTTTGAATATACTATAAATAAAATATTATAAAAATCATAATATTTTATATATGCATTAAAATGGTCATTAAATAAACCCTAGGATTATTATTTTCTATATTTACACAAAAAATAATATTAATACGCTTATTTTTGTCTTTTAATAGTTCTTATCATTTTAATTATACTCATTTTATTAATTTTTTCACATGCTTGCACTGGCACTGCATCTGTGTTGCATAAGAATAAAAGGTGAATAATTAGCATATAAAAATTAAAAACAAATAAATATCATAAAATTAAATAAAATAATATTTATATAATCCTTTATATTCATTCACAACCTTATTTTGGCCTTATGGGGACACATAAGAGATTTTTTAGACAAAGAAAGTGACAATTTTTTTGTATTTCATTGATTTAAATATTATATAAATACTTTTTACTGAAAAATTTCCATTAAAAAACTCAATTTATATCTTCATATGGTAAGGGTATAATTATATTCATTATATAATTTTTTTTTCATGTTTTAGTGTCATTTTACAATCTTTATCATTTTATATTTTAACCATAATTACCCAATTTACCCTTAAATGTGGTAACAAAATTTACCGTAGTTACTCTACATATTAAAATAAATAAAAGGGATCTATTAAAAAAATTGACCTTATTATTATATATTTGGAATCCATTTTTCAAAATTAAGAACACAAAAATTGTACAATAGAATTTAAAATAAAACAGGTAAAATGCTAGAAAACGTTTTTTTCAAAAAAATGACCTTTTAAAACATAAAGTGTTTTTATAATAAAATATTGTATAAAATAAATTTTACATATAATAATTGGATTATTTAAAAATAAAATTAAATAATTAAAATTTTAATCTAATACAAAAAATAATTTTTTTTAATGATTTACAAGAAAATACAGTTTTCCCGAAAAATTAGTATTTTCACTATTCATAAAAACATGAAAATTCTTAGAAAAATACCAAAATATCACCCAATGAAAATTTAAATATCTTCATTCTAAATATGTTTTTTATTTTTTAAAAATATAAACTATAAATGTTTTGAAAACTATATTATTACCAAGTGTGTAATCAAAAGGTGAAAAATCTGCATTTTTACAAAAGTACTTCTTTTATGCATAAAATTGGATTTGTTCTTATATCATATTTATAAAATACATAAGATAAATTTTAAAATTTAGATTAAATATATTATATATATATATCATTAATTTAATTCAACAATATTTATTTTTTTATTTATTAGTATAGAACACAATTGTGCACATTTAAATAGTTTTTCAGAAAAGCACTTCCTTTAAAAAAAGGTTTTACATTCATTTATAATTAATTATTCAAATAATTATTTATACATGTGTAAAAAATATTTCATAATTCAGTTAATCATATTCATCCCCACCATTCTAACATCTATGTTATAATTTTCTTTTTTAAATAATTACAATAATAAAACTTTGTCTCGTACAAACTCAATGTAGTGTGTAACACAAGTTAAGCTAGTTTTGTGTGTTGTATAATATTACCATGGTTTATTAAGAAATTAATGCTATTAAATAAATCAAATTTTGTAAAGAGATATTTCATAAAAATATCAACATGTTACAACCCTTTTCACCCTTCTCTCCATATTACCCATTCTCCCCCAAACATGATCCATTGTCTTAGGTGCCCCATTCTCTCATTATCCCACTGATTAAATCCTGATCCACCCAGCCCTATCTCCCCATACCCTCTCCATCATCCCTTTCCCCTTTCTGCACTACCGTTACTCCCCCTTTCTCCAAACCCCTACTTGTTGCTCCCATCTCTCCCTTAAATCCTCATTGCACAGCTGAACACTCTCCTACTACTCCCTCTTTCCAAAAACCCCTATTTAGTAGTCCACTTTACCAAAACCCTTGTAGCACCACCACTTCTCCACTCTCTCACATGAACCCCCACCCATTTCTCCACCCATTTCCCCTCTTCGTACTACCGTCGATTCCTAGTTTTGTGGGGGTTAATTCCTCAATTTTTGATCAATTTAAATAAGTATTTTCTTGATTTTAGGTCTAACATTGTTCACTAGGATATCTTGTACCTTGGTGTGGGGGTATAGTTCTTCCATTTTCAAAGGTTTGGAATTTTAGATACCATTTATGTAAATATTCTTTCCTTGTATTTATTAGAGGATACAATATTTACTAATCATTATTAATTGGTTGATTCATTATATACTTTCCTTTTTGATTTTAGAGGATGTGTTGATGAAATATATTGAAACATAATTTTTTAGTTCACATCATCTCTTAATAATTGAATCATTATTATAGTTTCCTTAGAGTTTATCTAGACTTTATCATCAATTGTTGAGTTTTCTGAATTTGTGGTGACTATTTTTTTTCCTTCCAATCTATTACTACATATTCTATAGATTGTTTAGCATAAAATACAATGTTTATTTTTAGTATATAACTATAAAGTAAATATTATGTAATTTATAGATATCATTCATTTCATAAAGTGTTGAATTTTTTGTAAATCATTTCATATTTTTGTAACAATAATGGTATAAACCTAAATATTTATCTAGAAAAATAATTAATTGCAAAAGTGTTTATTTTATTCACATGAATTATGTAATTTATAATATTAGATATAAAACTAAGAAATTTTTGAGGTATATAAAATGATTTCATTATATATTTCCAATATATTTAATCATTTACATTAAAATAGTGGGTGGATAAAAATCCATTTGAGAAATATTTTAAAAAGTTCATCAAAAAGGTTTCCCTAATTCTATTGTTAGGTTCAAATAAGGGTATATTAGGTTTCCAATTGAATCATTACTCTCTAAATTATTTGAGAATAAAATGTAATATCCTTTAATAGATATCTATGATTCCAATTATTTCCTCAAGGAGTTTAAGGGTTCTTGTTCATTTAATGATTAATGAGTTATTTTCTGTTATCAGTTTCTCTTCTTTGTTTAAACTTACGAGAATCCTAGGATTATTTTTTATGTGTTAATCTAGATGGATATAGTTTTTGGTCCGGTCCCTCTCCTCTCGATGGGGGAGGGACCCCCTCTTCCTTCTGAGGGGTCTCATTCACGTTTCTTCTCCTTATTCTATAACCCTTCATGTTTTCCCCTTTTTACTTCGATAACTCTCTTCCCTAAAGTCCCGATTATGTTCCATGGATACCAGAATCTCTCGATTTCATCTTATGAGTTCACATAGGCTTCATCACTACTGAATTTGACGTTGATTTCCTACTTCAAACCCCAGTGTCCTTCAGAGGATCTGTTTGACAGGTTAATTTTTATGCATGGAATCGTTAAAACTAAGCTACCGTTGGGATCTTTGATAAGAGGCATATTATGGTTAGCTTTTTCTTAAGAGAGTGATTTGATCACTGCCTTGTCCAAATCCCCCCGAGTCTGTGATGGATGTCATTTCTTCCTCTTCTGGTGGTCATATGACTTCCACTTGAAGCCCGACTCACCTTCTACAGTGATTTGGGTTCATCTACTAGAGTTTGCACTTCCGTTTCAGAATCATTCAATAATATGAATGGTAGGTTATTTAATTGGACATTTTCTTTGCTCGGATGAAAGAACCAGTGCAATTTGTCAGCCTACTTTTCCTTGCATTGATGTCGAAGTCGATGTTTCAAGGAAACCCGTTGATTTCATTTGGATTACAGTAGGAAAATAGTTTCGTTATAAATAGCCAATTGTTTTTGAATGGTGGGACGATTTCTATTCTCAATATAAGAGTTTGGGTCATCAACAATCACTGTGTCATTGAGGGTCCGATCGGATGAGGGTCGTGGTCCCATAATCATGCCTTTGTGTGTCCACATATGATGTCCTGAAGGTTCAGGTCCAGGTGGATGATTTGAGGGACTGCTTTATTGAGGTTCTGCATTCCACTCCCTTAGAGGTACCTACTCAGTCGAGATGTTTTGAAGCATGAAGAATGGTTTTACTTCTGAACCTGAACCCATTAGTTAAATATTTTTTTACATACTGCATTGTGATATTACTATGAAGAAATTTGAGGGGAAAACCATGATTGGTTCAAGAGATATTGAAGTTATGGTGGTTTATAATGAGCAACATTCACCAATAGTGTTGGGGAGCTATAGGAAGGATGGAAACATGTTTAAGTAGTGGTTAGAGACTGATGGTAGTAGACCCCCTCTTATGTAGCAGCTATGAATTATGATGGTGTAGCTTCTCAACCCCATCATCCATCTGAGGGTATGCCATCTACACATACTCAATGGACGCAAGCGCAGAAATTTACCTAGGGGATAGAATAAATCCAATGATCAGGCTTGGTTCTTTAAAAAGAATTACCACCATAGAAACTGGGAACCGGTTTGATAGATTATATGAAGACTTTGCTTCTGAAACACGGTCCTCTATGTCTAAGGAAACAGAACATGTGGAGGATTATCTTTGATTCTCTTCAAAGAAAGGTAAGAATACTATTATAAATGTTGATGGGTTTATCCAATATGTTCGAAAGCCACCGAGAAGGATGGATTACTCTAATTTACCCAGTCCACTGGTTACACGATATTCAAGTAAAGGTTGGCCCTCTCAAAAGTGGTTGTCTACTCTTGGAGACTCTCTTAAGTGCAATTACATGGGTCCTTCAAAGCACTATATAGTAGCCTCCACTTGTGAGAAGACTATAGAATCTTAGATTATGGAATCTTCTATTATTGACCTAGAAAATGATGATGTGGAGGATGTGGAGCTCCCCATACACTCTAATGAATAAACTATTGAAGAGTCTTTCTTGATCAACATCTCGAAGGAGGATGCCTACAAAATGTATGAAAGACTAGTGAAACTTGATACGAGTGATGAACAAGGCTCCTAGATTGATAAACAGAATCAGTTTTTGATCCAAGGATTCTATGAGGGTAAAACTAATATAGAGGAACATGTGAAAACATGGGATAAAATGGATCTTTTCTTCAAAGATCTCATTAAGGAAAACCCAGACATGACAGTCACGACCATTGAATGGAAACTTTTCAAGGTAAAAAACTCAAACATCTTCAAATTTATTTGGAATGGAGTGATGATTTCATATGAGGTTTCTTTCTAATGTACCTGGAAGAATTATGGTTTCCCACTTTTCTATAAAATTGCTTTGAAATAAAATATAATGAGTTGTGGTTAGGTTTATTTCATAGGATAACCCATACAAGAATAGTTCCTCTATCACTAGAAATTCTAGTGAAGTATTATGTGACACCCCCTCTAGCTAGATATGTGTTATAACTCTAAATCCATTGTTATTGTGACATTGAATTACTAGGTAGACCTAGACTTAGTGACCCTAGTATTTTTCTCTCATGGTGTCTATTTTAAATTAATCATTATGTGGTTTTTCTATTGATTATATTTTATACTATACTATCCATGATTGATTTCCTTTTGTACTTTGACCATTTTTTACTTATATGAATCTTATTATAACTACTCATGTTTCATTTTTTCACTTCCATTTTCTCTCTTCCAACTTGGAAATGCTTGCGTGTTTTAATTTTCTTTAATAAAGTGTAGTAACATTGTGATATATATGTATAAATGATCAATAACATTACCGAGGAACACACCTCAGTATGATAATGGTTTGGAGGATTTTATAGATTTTGAAAATTCTAATCAATTTGATTATGTAATAATAATATATCCAGGTGATAAATTTTAATTTACATTATTTTTTAAGAGAGATAATGTTTATAAACACTTGATATTGAAGAAAATTCCTGCTCAATATTTTTGTTGGATTTGGAATAGAGAATCAAACATTACAGAAAGTGTGATAAATAATGTCAATCAATAGAACAAGATCACAAATTCATCGATAATGGTAAATGAAATAACTAACCTTATAAAAACTCATTCAGAATTTAATGATGATAAAATACACATCAAAATATATCAGAACAACAAGTTTATGGTGCTACAAATAGTAACATAACAAGTGATGTTTTGTGGATATTGGAGAACCATATAATGATCTTAACATATTATTAGATCCTACTTTTGATTCTAGGGAGTATAATATTAGATAAAACATCACTAAGTTGAAAAATGTATTTCATGATTTTGTGGAAGATAGAAATCAAGTGTTTTATGGTGTATGCTTGAAATAATCAAAACATTCTTTTCTATTGAAGTTGTATTGTATGAAATGCCTATGTAGAATTACAAATAATGTGATGTACAATATATTATAATTATTGAGTGATGCCTTTTCTGAAGCTAAGATCCCTAGGTCTTTTTATGATATAAAAAATTTGTTACAAATAATCTTCTGAGTTATACAAAAATACATTCATGTCCCAATAATTTTATACTTTATTTAGGAGAGGATTTAGGTAGAAAGGATAAAAAAATTACCTTGTATATGGCAGTACATAGGTGATGATGGATGATAGAATCAATATACTACTATAAAAAAGAATAAAAATAACATACATGAAATTTTTTTATGTTACATCCCTTCAAAACCTCAACTGAAAATATTATTAATGCAATAAAAAACCATCGACCACATGAAGTGGAATTCTATAGATAATAAAAATTAAGGGTTAATTAAATTCCCAAGATATTCAAAATCGTGTAATATATTTGATTCATTACATCCATATTTCTCATCTGATCAAAATAATGTGTGATTGGGATTTGATGCTGATTGACTTAACCCATTTGGGACTTTGAGTACTAGTTATAGATTTTGGAAAGTTGTTTTGATACCATAAAGTCTAACTTTGTGTAAGTGTATTCAACAAACATATTTTATAATATCAATGATTATTGATGGAAAACAGCTACCTGAAAATTACATTGATGAGTAATTGTAGCATCTAATAAAATAATTACAAGAGTTATAGAGATACAGTGTTGATACATATAAGTCGTCTTATAGAAAGATGTTTAAAATCCACATTTCTATAATATGGATCATTAGTGACTTATTAGGACTTGGAAATTATTTTTTTGGAACACTTTCATGGGTTTAGGTTTTCTTATATGAAAATTTTATTTTGAGTCAGAATGAATTCCTTATAGTAGAAAATTGTGCTTCTTGTTTCATCACAGTGTTCTCAATGCATATCATTGATTTTGGCTGAACAAGTAAAATTACATGGTTCTATTGATCTTAGTCTGCTTTCCCAGTTGTTGAGATTTTCTAATATATTGGAAAAACTTGAATACATTGAGACAAAATTTGGGAAAGTGTATGATTTGAAAGATTTTGGGAAATGAGTTCAAATTTTATCATCAATTGAAATCAAAATGAAAAAATGGAGGAAAATTATATTCATCAAAATTTCGTATTGGGTATTAATTTGTCACATCATAATCATAATTTTATACACATTGAGATAAATTTTTGTAAAAATTAGAAATTAAAATTTATTAATGGGAGTGGAGAATCAAAGGACCATCTTAATGCACATATAGACATATAAACAATAAATATAAAGAGGGATCTATGGCCAGATGATAATGTAATGTATGAACTAACAATTTTTTCATTAAAAAATTGTGATAAAGATACATTACTTTTAATTTTAAAATATGTAATGGTATCTAATGGTTATTAGAGTAACATATCAAGGAGTGTTTATGTAAATCATCATAGGTTATATGGATTTAAAATTCAAGATTCATGTATTTTGTTACAATAGTTACAACCATTTTCATTGTGTACATTATTACCAGAGAATTTCACTATAGTTGTACTCCAATTTCAAGAAATATTTAGATAAAAATGTTAGAAAAATCAATGAATAAATGAGCATTAAAACCTTTAGGATATATTTTTAATGACACCTTTTTAATGGATATGATCATTCCTTCACCATTTTTTACTGCCATTATTTATTTAACTGTGCATATGGTCAAGGAAACTAAATTGGGAGGAACAATAAATTATCGATGGACGTATCCAATGGAGAGTTACATTATTTAAATTTTTTTAATATCATGTAATCAATTATTGGAAATTTATTAAATACATAATTATGATTCATTTATTTTATTTCATAGATGTCTTAATCATTTTAAATCATACAAGAAAAGTAAATGAATACATGAAGACTCTATTTCTGAAGGCCATTTATAAGAGGAGTGTCTTAACATTTTTTCTAAATACTTGGATGATATTGAGATAAGATAAAATCAATTTAGATTTGTTGAAAACATGCTGAATGAATCTTAACTACATGGGAAATCAAAAATATTTTCTATTATTGGCCGATTAGTTGGGAGGATCTCAATCATTACACTGATAGAAATTGAATTTTTATTGGAACATAAAAATGTGACGATGAATAGTGAAATTACAAATCCATTTATAGAATAGTTAATTATATAAACAAATATAAAAATTGAGAATTCGAACATGAAAAAAGAATGATATAACAAAATCTATTGATAAAGATCTTATAGAATGGTTTTCATGTCATGTAATTTCATAAAAATTGAAATCAATATGGATTTTAGGCATACACATATATTTTTTCACAAACCGATCCAGGTTTCCATCCAACCCGGTGCCCTAATCGGTCTAAAACATGGCCCGAAGGGTTTTTCTAATCCCCATGGGTTGGCACAAGTTCCCAAGTATCAAGAGTAACCTGTGGGAATAGATTACCCAAAATAAGAGCCATAAAAACAACTAACAAGATAATTAAAAAAACGCTGGAAAACAAAACCAAAAAAACCCTAAACATTGGACAAAACATAAAGTTTACAATTCAACCCAAAACTCCAAGAAGAATGCAATGGAAAGAAAGATAACACGTCTATTCTCACCTTCATGCAACATGAGGAGCCGCCTCTTTAAACAACCATCATTAGACCTCCACGGGAAGACCGCCGATAACTTGGACCACCGTCACTAAGAATGATGTCACAACCTGGAATACACAAAGAACAAGGTCTACATACACCCAAAAGTGTATGTAGGGTGTGTTCCAAGAGCCCAGTAGGACGTCACCCAATAAAAAGGTTTTATGCATAATTATCAAATGACAAATACATTTACAATACCAACTAAAGGAAAGAAATAAATTCTTGAATAGTTTTAAAGAAAACGGTATTAAAGAAAATAGTTTCAAATGGAAAACATAAATTAAAAACACAAACACACTTAAGTTTTTAAAATTACCAATGTGTCACACTGATGAGTATAAAGTATATAATGAGCACCAAATATGGGAGAGGCCTCGTGGGTGTTAGCTAGAATGGGCCCCAAGATCTTCGTGTCTCGGTGAAACGTGGATTAGAAGGCCACGACCCACATAAAACGTTGCTTATAAGGCCACATCCCTCAGAAAAAATGGCTTAGAAGGACACGGACCTAGAAAAACATATGTTTAGTTAGTGTTTCAATCGGCAGTCCTACCAGTGAATCTGGGTCGAGTCAACTCTAAATCACTAGCCCACTAGTCTAGTCCACCTTCCTAGCTACCTGGGATTCCCGCTTAGTTCTCATGCAAGTTCCAAGTTCATTTCACACATCAAAATTATGCATAAAATCCAAACAGGGTACTTTTACATGAAAAATCACCATTTGCACACCCAAACCCTCTTTCAAAACCATACACACACCAGAATCCTTTAAAAACATAATCTTCATAGGTTACATACTCAATTAAACCATCTTCACAGTATAAAGTCACTTATCATTAAACAAGCCACCCGTAACACACATAAATACCCTTTTGAAATAAGACGCACACTAAAACATTTTTCAAAATGTAGAGACCCGAAGTCTGGCGTACATGGACATTACATTACTTTTGCGGAATACTTAGTACATAACAAAAACACACACACACAAGGATCGTAATAGTTTAGTGTCTTTGGAAACTCGGAACGTAATCTTCTAATCGTGGTGAAAGATCTTCAACATCTCCTATAAAGATCTTCCTTTTTTTTACCTAAAACATTTCTTTATATTCTGGGGAAAAGAAAACATAAAAGGATGAGCTCAAATGCTCAGTAAGGGTAAACAAAAGAAATATCAATCATACCGTATTCATAAGAACATAACATTTTGGAAATCTTAACCTGCAAAAGAGAGCATACTTCATAACATGGGATAAATCATAGCAGTGAAATGTAATCACAATAATCATAACTTAAAACATGAAACTTTGTGGCATTCACACATAATCATATAGAATCGTTTCTTGTTAGTCAAGACTCATTTCCAAGACTATCTTAGTGGACAAATTCCCTTTCTGAATCGAGTAACACTCGTTTCAGTCCTGTTTCACTGAACCGGTATAACCTACCGTTCCAGCCCTGTCTATCTCATGAGATATAAAATCTTTACCCAATGCATTTGAGGGAGATATAGGTCCCACCCATCTTATAATGAATCCTTTCTTATATGTGCCACATAATCATAAATCATACATCATCGCATAACCCATGTAATAAAAATGGGTTTCGTAAACAACATGACATCATAAAACAATTCATATAAGATAAAGGAATTCATAAAAATGTTTCCATCACAATATAATCAAATCCATGTAATAATAGGGATAAAAACAGAACCCTTTTCTTATCTTAGATGGAAAATAATTTTGATAAAATACTTGAACTTCATTCTTGAGGAAAATATCCTTTCTACTTCAAAAACACTTTTCCTTTCTTAACATGTCATTAAATTTTAAAATAAAAGAAGTTGATTAAAAATAAACTTGAATACTTGTAAAGGAAGCTTCTTGGAAGTAATTTTTTAGAAATCCATTCATGCCGTATAAGTTAAAAAAAACATTCTTCGTACTTTTGTCGGAAAAGTCAAAAAGCACCTCGTATGAAAAACGTCAAAAGATTCCTTTCATATTTATTACTAAAAACTCACCGAAGGGTAAAATTGGATTTAAAAAATTGTAGGTGGATTGAAATAATATTACATATTGAAGAAACATGGATGTGGATGATAAAATACACCCCAGTAAATACCAAAGTATAAACAATCTCGGATAAAAATGAGATTGTGATATTTCCCTTACCTTAGGTCCGATTTGCTTCGTATGTGTCCGAACCTCCTGTATAATGATTTAAATAATGTCATTGACTTATTACAGAATCATATTCATTGTTATGATATCATATATGGTTCACTTATGACATTATATTACCCGTTCTTTTGTAAATTCCATGTTAAAGAAGCGTTTTGTGTAAAATCGTTTCATTTATCGTAGGTGTTTTGACTTGTTGTTCTTGACATTATTATTACTTATATCATGATTTAATTACTTAAAGAATATAAAATATGATTTATATATCATATATATTCAGTATATATATATATATATAATAGATAGATAAATGAAATGAAAAACACCGTTCATGGAGAAGGTAGTCCGTACGTATGCATGAACACTGTTTTTCTTTCCTTATTGTCTTGAATGGAAGTAAGTAGATGACATACATATATATATATATACACATAAATCCAGTATCATTATTATGTAATATATTTCATTAGTACTTATTATATATACTTTATAATCATTCATGAATGGTTAATCATTAAGAATGAATCTCATCGCGTCGTGGAGACGGTAGTCCGTACGTACGCACGAGCGATGATATCATTTCCATAATTATTGAATTGAATTGGAGTGGATTATACAATATATCAGAATCAATATGATGTTGTAATAACTATGTATAGTTATTCTTTACACCATTATACCAATCCATGTAAGGTGGTGGTGGAAAATAGATTACACCACGGCGTGGAGACGGTATTCCGTACGTACGCACGCGCGGTGATTTCTTTTTCCGTAGGATGGATAGATGGTGAAATAGGGTTGTTTCATACTTAAAATAAAATATCAGTATATGAGTGATACTGATGTTATTACTTCATAATGAAACAACCTAAGAAGAAGAAGTGGAGGAAGAAATAAAGATGAAAGAATTGGTAACGGTAATTACCTCTTCTTTGAAGCGCCTCTTTGAGACCTCCTCTTAGGGCACTAAAATTGGTCTTTGAGGAAGACCAGAACCTCTAGGATGTTTCTAGGGAAGTGGATAAGAGATTGTTTCAGGGGTTGGCCGAGATTGAGTGCTCAAATTGGTGTGAGGAGGAGGGGGAGGAGGTGTCCTTTTATAAGGGAGGAGAGGGGCACCTTAGGAATATCTCAAAATATTATTTTATATTAAAGTAAAAATCGGTTTATAATGGTTCCAAAGGGTCTTATTTCGAAGCTAAAGTGGGGATGGGTCGAAATCCTATCAACCAATAGGATTTAGACATGTTTAGGGTATTATTGTAACCTTATCAATTAGATTTAACTCTAAGTTAAATAATTTAACTTTTGCCGTGTCTTTTTTTTTTCTTTAACTATATGGTTAATACACTTACTATAAAATGCCAAACGAACCCCAAATTGTTTATTATTAATATATATATCCTTAGCTAAGTCATTTGGCCGAAACTTAGATTTTTAGGAATAAAATAACAATTAATAATATAATATTTGATTTAAAAACTATTTTGTGTCAATTTTGACACTATTTGATATATGATTTTTGTGAAAGTCATAACAGAATTATATGTTCGAACCAAGTTGATTAAATCAACATTAATATATCATAGTAACCTATAAAATTAGTGGAATTCATAAAAAGTCTCAAATTATACTTATTTAGGCATTTATAATATCAATTATGTCAATATTTCATTAATAAGATAATTACTGCATCATCTTTGTGTCATCAATAACTTAAATTATTTGATGTATAAAAATTACAAATAAAATACCATTATGTAGGAAATATTTTTGGCTTTCTAATTAATATTTACAATAGAATTTATCTTATGTATAACCCTATATTAAAAATGGTTTAGTAAATAAACTTTGATTTTAACTCTTTTAACTCTTCTTTAAATTAACTAATAATAAATGTCCTAATCTAATCCAAGTGGGCGTAAATGATAATATTTTACACTTAAGGTTGTTTTCGGTCGAGATATACTTGTCCAATAGAACTAGGACATGTGTTAGGGTAATAATAATATCTTTTTTACCCTTAATTACCCTATTTACTTTTAACCGTGGTAAATAAAAGTAAAAAGTTACTATTCACCAAAAATTATTTTCATCCCATTGAACCACATTTTACTTACTGACATCAACCGTGTATCTAGGATTTTTGAAATTCCATTCACAGAAGCGGTAAAATTAAGTTTTATGAATAATTCAGTTTTTTTTAACTACCACTTAGTAGTTTCACTATTCATCAAAAATTGGTGTTTTTCAGAACAATGCCAAAATTTCATCCTAAGCTATATTTCATATTCCGAATTCAAAAATAATGTCTATTTTACCAAATTCATAACATAGAAGTTTCATTAATTAATTTTATAATTAAATCCCGCTGTTAAAACAAATAGCGTGTTTTTTAAGAAACAATATCTATCAAAAGATTGACACTTGATTATGTCTGGTTTAAATGTGAAATTACATCCAATGACCAACATTGTATTAAATTGTAAAAATCTATTCTAAATATACTTTAAAACCACTCAAATTAATAATTTATCACTATTAATTATTTGATTAAAAAAGTTGTTTTTAATTATAATTTAGTAATTTTCACTATTCATCAGAATATGAAAGTTATCCGAAATGTACCAAAATTTCACCTTAGGCTAAATTCAATACTCCGAATCCAAAAATGAAGTCCATTTTGAGAGCTAAAATTTCTAAAATTTTAAAAAGTGGTTATTACTATTCATAACGGCTAGTTTTAATAATATTTTAATAGCATATCATTGTTTCGTGAAACTCAGTATTGCGTACTACACACGCTATCGAGGAAGGTTGCGATTGAGTGTAATGCAAGGAAAATCAAGGATGCGTGTTGTACAAGCTCCTTTTGGTGTAGCGTACAACACAAGACATTAATAAAATTAAAAAGAATAGTTTTCATAAAATCTCGGGCTGTTACATTCTACCCCCCTTAAAATGAATTTCGCCCTCGAAATTCGTCGGGGTTATAAATAGTTTACTATTCGAAAGTTTCTTTAATAGAAACCCACATCGTAAAAAGAAATACCAAAACTTGTCTTTAAAAACTAAAGTATGAAATGTAACGATTACCCAAATAAACTAATCACTGGGTATCCACATAGGTGAAAATATGGATATGGAAGAGAAATCTAACCATCATGTTCTGATGGAGAGTGGTAGAGAACATGGCTATGGAAAATCCAACAATCAAAAATCCATAAATTTGTGACGATCTAAGGTACCATCCGATTAATCAGATATAAGATCACTAGGACAACATTTTTTTTGGTTTTCAAGATCGTTTCCCTAAAGTTGAAGAATTTGAATTAGAATAAATACTTACTTTATTTTGGTACAATCTCACTATTGTTCGTGCCTTGAACAATTTCCACTTCATCTCGTAAATAAATGAAGTTGAATTTGTTATTCGTGAAGTGTTAGAAGATCATGTGATAGAATGACGGGTCATTCCATCTGTCTCAAAAAAAAGGTTAGCAAAAATTATATACATAAGTCGATCTATAGTGAGATTAATCATATATGGTTCCTAAAATGGACTTATACTTCATATATCATACTGCTTAATAAAACAAGTTTCTACTAAACAGGGACTTCCTGTAGGCCAGTGGTAGGCGATAAAGGCCAGTCGCACTTCGGTTGTGGGTTCGATTCCCACAGCCTTGTCCGACGCGATGTGCTGTCACCCGTCCTGCAGGTTGTCCTTTTTCTAAAACTATATTACTATAACATCCCATCAATAATATCGAAAAAACTTCTATCCTTAAACAATACTAACTTATGTCCAACATAATCCATTTCAAATCTTTAGGCTTATCCATAATACTGCAGTCCACTCTCATAACATAGTGAAAATGATTACCAGAGATTTAATACCATTGTTGAACCCCATATATCATAAGATATGTTTTGTTGGTCACATTCCAAACATTCAAAGTCCTTAATCATGTATTCTCTTGAATACCCATTGAACCTTAGTGAAAACTTGAATGCAGTTAAAAGTTAACACTTTCCACATACCAAAATCATCAAAATTCTATATACTCAATCCCTGATATCACTTAGTCCTTATATCAATCATGAGCTCAAGAATACTATTAAACTTTTCATTTTCTCGTTTTCCCTTCATTATGCTCATATCATCTTATTTCCAAAAAAAATCTCAATCACTTTGAATACCACATCAATAAATATTGCAATACTCAATGATACAACATTATTTTGGAATCCCATTACATAAACACTTAATCATTCCACCACATCGTTGTCATATTCAACATTGCCAATAGTGATCGCATGTGACTTCCCTTTGTCCTTTGCCTTCAGTGGTTGCTCATGTTGATCATCACTAACCCTTGGATTAGGGCATTTATTAGCATAATGCCCCATTTCCTTGCACTTGAAGCATTGAAGTGTTGGTGGTGCGTTCTCTGCAGTGTTTGCTTTATTCACATCAATAGAAACCCTTTTTCCATTACTTCGACACTCAGCTGCTCGATGACCTTCTTTTCCACACTTAAAACATTTTCTAGTCCTTTAAGACAATCTCCACCATGCTTCTTTCCACACTTTGTGCATAAGGAAACATTCATCTTCTTTTCACCATTATTCTGAGATTTCTCCTTGAACTCCATCTTTCGTTTCTTGTCAAAACCATGAGATGGATATGTAACACCAACTTCCATTTCTACCTTCATAGCACAAAGCACAATTTCTTCATAGCTACCGAAGTCTCATATAGCTAATGCCCTTCGAAGACATGGTTTTAAGCCACTGAAAAATCGATCAACTTTACTTTCAGGTTGGATGATAATGCCAGATGCATACCTTGCAAGTCTAGTAAAATTCGCTTTGTATATACCAACAGATTCATAATCCTTCTGTTTCAGCTCAAGAAACTCCTTTTCCATCTTCGTTCGAAGAATACGAGGGAAGTACTTACTGAAAAACAAGTTCTTGAACTCGTCCCATTCCATGGAATCAATTTCATCTCTTTTCCTCGTATTCTTGATAAGATTCCACCATTGATCAGCTTCACCTTCCAAACGATATACTGTTAAGATGACTTTATCATGTTCAGAACATTGAAGAACGGAAAATATCTTTTCAGTGGTACTGATCCATTGTTCAGCAACAAGTGGATCGGTAGACCCATTAAAAGAAGGTGGACGTTGCTTCATGAAGGACTCAATAGAATATTCTTCCCTTCTCTGCTCATTTGGAAGTCCAGAATGATTCATAGCTTGTGTAAGTATAGCAATAAGATTTTCCACTCCATCTCCCATAACATTTGTTTGTTCAGGAGGACAATCATTGCATTGTCCATTGCATTGATCAACACGGTTCCTTCGGGTTCCAGCCATCGTCTAAAACCCAAAAAGAATAGTGTGAGAGGCAAAAATCATGCTAGGGAAAACAACATTATAAAGGGGGAGTATCCTCAATATCTAACTTCTTAGGTTAAATTCTATGATCGTTACCATAGTTCTAGGACTGTATCTTATACGTATACTTATCCTTAGGGACATCCCTAGACATACCTTAGAAATATCTCTAGGGATCTCACTAACGTTTTCGCATCCTAGTTTCCAAAGGTTGACTAAACCTTTCCTCTGATACCAACTGTAGAGACCCGAAGCCTGACGTACATGGACATTACATTACTTTTGCGGAATACTTAGTACATAACAAAAAAACACACACACAAGGATCATAATATTTTAGTGTCTTTGGAAACTCGGAACGTAATCTTCTAATCGTGGTGAAAGATCTTCAACATCTCCTATAAAGATCTTCCTTTTTTTACCTAAACCCTTTCTTTATATCCTGGGGAAAAGAAAACATAAAAGGGTGAGCTCAAATTCTCAGTAAGGGTAAACAAAAGAAATATCAATCACACCGTATTCATAAGAACATAACATTTTGGAAATCTTAACCTGCAAAAGAGAGCATAATTTCATAACATGGGATAAATCATAGCAGTGAAATGTAATCACAATAATCATAACTTAAAACATGAAACTTTGTGTCATTCACACATAATCATAGAGAATCATTTCTTGTTAGTCAAGACTCATTTCCAAGACTATCTTAGTGGACAAAGTCCCTTTCTGAATCGAGTAACCCTCGTTTCAGTCCTGTTTCACTGAACCGGTATAACATACCATTCCAGCCCTGTCTATCTCATGAGATATAAAATCTTTACCCAATGCATTGTAGGGAGATATAGGTCCCACCCATCTTATAATGAATCCTTTCTTATGTGTGCCACATAATCATAAATCATACATCATCGCATAACCCATGTAATAAAAATGGGATTCTTAAACAACATGACATCATAAAACAATTCATATAAGATAAAGGAATTCATAAAAATGTTTCCATCACAATATAATCAAATCCATGTAATAATAGGGATAAAAACAGAACCCTTTTATTATATTAGATGGAAAATAATTTTGATAAAATACTTGAACTTCATTCTTGAGGAAAATATCCTTTCTACTTCAAAAACACTTTTCCTTTCTTAACATGTCATACAATTTTAAACTAAAAGAAGTTGATTAAAAATAAACTTGAATACTTGTAAAGGAAGCTTCTTGGAAGTAATTTTTTAGAAATCCATTCATTCCATATAAGTTAAAAAAACATTCTTCATACTTTTGTCGGAAAAGTCAAAAAGCACCTCGTATGAAAAACGTCAAAAGATTCCTTTCATATTTTTTACTAAAAACTCACCGAAGGGTAAAATTGGATTTAAAAAATTGTAGGTGGATGGAAATAATATTACATATTGAAGAAACATGGATGTGGATGATAAAATACACCCCAGTAAATACCAAAGTATAAACAATCTCGGATAAAAATGAGATTGTGATATTTCCCTTACCTTAGGTCCGATTTGCTTCGTATGTGTCCGAACCTCCTGTATAATGATTTAAATAATGTCATTGACTTATTACAGAATCATATTCATTGTTATGATATCATATATGGTTCACTTATGACATTATATTACCCGTTCTTTTGTAAATTCAATGTTAAAGAAGCGTTTTGGGTAAAATCGTTTCATTTATCGTAGCTGTTTTGACTTGTTGTGTTTGACATTATTATTACTTATATCATGATTTAATTACTTACAGAATATAAAATATGATTTATATATCATATATATTCAGTATATATATATATATATAATAGATAGATAAATGAAATGAAAAACACCGTTCATGGAGACGGTAGTCCGTACGTACGCATGAACGCTGTTTTTCTTTCCTTATTGTCTTGAATGGAAGTAAGTAGATGACATACATATATATATATATATACATAAATCCAGTATCATTATTATGTCATATATTTCATTAGTACTTATTATATATACTTTATAATCATTCATGAATGGTTAATCATTAAGAATGAATATCATCGCGTCGTAGAGACGGTAGTCCGTACGTACGCACGAGCGATGATATCATTTCCATAATTATTGAATTGAATTGGAGTGGATTATACAATATATCAGAATCAATATGATGTTGTAATAACTATGTATATTTATTCTTTACACCATTATACCCATCCATGTAAGGTGGTGGTGGAAAATAGATTACACCACGGCGTGGAGACGGTATTCCGTACGTACGCACGCGCGGTGATTTCTTTTTCCGTAGGATGGATAGATGGTGAAATAGGGTTGTTTCATACTTAAAATAACATATCAGTATATGAGTGATACTTATGTTATTACTTCATAATGAAACAACCTAAGAAGAAGAAGTGGAAGAAGAAATAAAGATGAAAGAATTGGTAACGGTAATTACCTCTTCTTTGAAGCGCCTCTTTGAGACCTCCTCTTAGGGCACTAAAATTGGTCTTTGAGGAAGACCAGAACCTATATGATGTTGCTAGAGAAGTGTAGAAGAGATTTTGGAAGGGTTTGGCCGAGCTTGAGTGCTCAAATTGGTGTGAGGAGGAGGGGGAGGAGGTGTCCTTCTATAAGGGAGGAGAGGGGCACCTTAGGAATATCTCAAAATATTATTTTATATTAAAGTCAAAATCGGTTTATAATGGTTCCAAAGGGTCTTATTTAGAATCTAAAGTGGGGATGGGTCGAAATCATATCAACAAATAGGATTTATACATGTTTAGGGTATTATTTTAACCTTATCAATTAGATTTAACTCTAAGTTAAATAATTTAACTTTTACCGTGTCTTTTTTTTCTTTTAGTATATGGTTAATAAACTTACTATAACATGCCAAACGAACCCCAAATTGTTTATTATTAATATATATATCCTTATCTAAGTCATTTGGACGAACCTTAGATTTTTAGGAATAAAATAAAAATTAATAATATAATATTTGATTTAAAAACTATTTTGTGTCAATTTTGACACTATTTGATATATGATTTTTGTGAAAGTCATAACAGAATTATATGTTCGAAAAAAGTTGATTAAATCAACATTAATATATCATAGTAACCTATAAAATTAGTGTAATTCATAAAAAGTCTCAAATTATACTTATTTAGGCATTTATAATATCAATTATGTCAATATTTCATTAATAAGATAATTACTGCATCATCTTTGTGTCATCAATAACCTAAATTATTTGATGTATAAAAATTACAAATAAATTACCATTATGTAGGAAATAGTTTTATCTTTATAATGAATATTTACAATCGAATTTATCTTATGTATAACCCTATATTAAAAATGTTTTAGTAAATAAACTTTGATTTTAACTCTTTTAACTCTTCTTTGAATTAAATAATAATAAATGTCCTAATCTAATCCAAGTGGGCCTAAATGATAATATTTTACACTTAAGGTTGTTTTTGGTCGAGATATACTTGTCCAATAGAATTAGGACATGTGTTAGGGTAATAATAATATCATTTTTACCCTTAATTACCCTATTTACTTTTAACCGTGGTAAATAAAAGTAAAAAATTACTATTCACCAAAAATTATTTTCATCTCATTGAACCACATTTTACTTACTGACATCAACCGTGTCTCTTGGATTTTTGAAATTCCATTCACAGAAGTGGTAAAATTAAGTTTTATGAAAAATTCAGTTTTTTTTAACTACCACTTAGTAGTTTCACTATTCATCAAAAAATTGGTGTTTTTCAGAACAATGCCAAAATTTCATCCTAAGCTATATTTCATATTCCGAATTCAAAAATTAAGTCTATTTTACCAAATTCATAACATAGAAGTTGCATTAATTAATTTTATAATTAAATCCCGCTGTTAAAACAAATAGCGTGTTTTTTAAGAAACAATATCTATCAAAAGATTGACACTTGATTATGTCTGGTTTAAATGTGAAATTACATCCAATGACCAACATTGTATTAAATTGTAAAAATATATTCAAAATATACTTTAAAACCACTCAAATTAATAATTTATCACTATTAATTATTTCGATTAAAAAAGTTGTTTTTAATTATAATTTAGTAATTTTCACCATTCATCAGAATATGAAAGTTATCCGAATTGTACCAAAATTTCACCTTAGGCTAAATTCGATACTCCGAATCCAAAAATGAAGTCCAATTAGAGAGATAAAATTTCTAAAATTTTAAAAAGTGGTTATTACTATTCATAACGGCTAGTTTTAATAATATTTTAATAGCATATCGTTGTTTCGTGAAACTCAGTATTGCGTACTACAAACGCTATCGAGGAAGGTTGCGATTGATTTTAATGCAAGGAAAGTCAAGGATGCGTGTTGTGCAAGCTCCTTTTGGTGTAGCGTACAACACAAGACATTAATAAAATTAAAAAGAATAGTTTTCATAAAATCTCGGGCTGTTACACCAAACATGTTTCCCACTAGTGCAAAATTTAATAAACCATAAAAAAATATAAAGAAATAGTAAAAGAATGTCACATGACTTTACACAAACTAAGGTAACGATTTGTCCATTCAAATACATTCCAATATCACACGTGCCTAAACACAATTTTAAAATGTGATCTATGCCAGACAAATAGTTTTATGAAGAACCTTTCACCATATATAAAACACATTTTCACAAACCACCTAACTCAATAAGCCCAAAAGTAAAATCATATAAAACAATTTAAAATAATCAACTGGCGTTACCCACTAAACTAAAACAAAAAATCCTTTTATGACCAAAATCACCCGACGCCATGTCAAAAGTACAATTTTCAACAGTTGTACAAACTAATAAACTAGCCTCACAAGTTAAAAATCACAAACAAAGTTATCAGCATAAAACACACACATATTATAAACAATTTTCTAAACAATTTCAATGCAATTAAATCTTCAAAAAGAGAAAATCAACATCGCACTACACAAATTCATTAAATAATATACTAAAAAAAATTAAGCTTTCAAATTATTTCATCAAATAATAACTAAGCGTGGAACCACTGACCGTTGATGCAAAAATTCCCATAAATTGGTGCTAAACTTCACTCGCACCATGAATTCACCATAAGGAAACTAAAATGGGACACTAAATCAATAATTCAAACAAAAAAACTCAAAATTTAACCCTAAAACGGACGCCATACTCACTAGAACCTAAAATATACCAAAAACAAGAAGAGTAAAACCCCCAAACCAAGGAAAGAGAATCCTACCCAAAGGGAGAGGATGCAGAAATGCTACATGACCTCGGCCGGGAGGTCTAATTTCTAGAAATGGGTCTGCCAACAAGGGGAGGGCTGTGACTTGCACCTGGATGAACATGGAGGAGGCACCTGTGGAGTTGCGGGTCAGTCTAAGGTGAGAAGGAGTGGGTGGCACCAACTTGGAGGGTCACCAGGAAGGAGTTTTGGCTGGCCAGACGTGGGGGTGGTGGAGGCTGGTCCGGAGGTTGGCCGAGGGGGTCACCAGCAGGGGTCCATGCAAGTCTGAGTGGGTCCGAGCAGGAGAAAGGGGGTGAGGGTGCGACGCGAAGCGGCGGGGAACCACAGAGAGGGGTGGGGGTGCGGCAGGCCAAGGGAAGGAGAGGGGGAGATCCATCGTAGGGGGTAGTGTTTTAGGTGGGTGGGGGGATCCGATGGGAAGAGGGGGAGAAAACAGGGGAGAGAATGAGGGGAGGGAAAAAATGGAAAAAAGAATAAAAAGAAACTAAAATAAAAATAAAAATAAAAATAATATTATTATTATTAAAAATATTCTTAAACTAAACCATAATAATAATAATATTATTATTATTATCACTAAAACACAAATTTAAAAAAAAAGAACTTATTAACTTATTAACACATTTTTCTCATTTTATTTTTATTTTTATTCTTCCAAACATTTAATTTTATTTCATTAATATTAACCCATTTTATTTGGTTAATTGAACAATGGGAGGATCACACGACGGCGCTGGTGAAGCCGTATGACTTTCCAATTATGCTTTTATCATGCGTCGCATGCTATCCTTCCCCAAAAGGAAAATTTTTATCGATAAAAACATCAAATTCAACTAAAACTCATCCCGCACCTTGACGGAAAATTTCGAAGCCAAATAAAATAAAATAAAAGATATTAACTTGATTTTATTATTAACAATAATAATAATTGTTGAAATATTAATAATGACTTAATTAATTATTATTATTTTTTCTTAACACTAATAATAATAATAATAATAATAATAATATTCTCAAACAATATTATTATTATTGTCATTAATGAAATATCTTAAATTTTATTGAAACTTATTATTTTTATTTTATTTCCATTTCATTATTCATTACACATTATATGTCTTCCTTGAACACTAAGCAGACCGTGCGAATAACCGGGCGAGGTCGGGCGGTGACTCTGACGAGGCCACGTGGCTTCGACCGTAGTGCACTGGATGTTGTCAATGCAAAACGTGCATTTTTAGGTTGGAACTCAAAAATTTTAAGTCGGGCTTCAACCCAAACTACCTGATACCCAGAAAATTTATAAAATAATTTATTTAAAGACAACAGGTGACCGGTTCAAGGTTGACCTGTGTTGGTTCGTGAAAAAATTGTATCAGAGGCTTGGTTCTTTATAGGACCAAAATTTTAGAACTCCCTTTATTATTTAGGTTGTCATGGTTGATGGAGCAGGACTGTCAGAGCTTGGGGTGTAGGTTCTGAGGAGTGTCCGGCCAATACTTTCTGGGCCGAACCTTGAGTTACTATGGTAATTTGGGTTTTCTTGGTTTATTTGTTTCTTGTGGGTAGCATGGTATTTGGGGAAATGAAATGATTGTCGGGCTAGTTGTCTCAGTGAGCTCACAAGGCCTGGAAACCCATGTGGAGCTGGGGACGTGGTTATGAAAGACTCTATGTGATGGTGGTTTGATTGGCCTATGGCCACCAAGCACATGTCCAATTCACCCATCGACACTAGTATTCCCTGGTATATTGTTTTGGATCCTTTGGTGATTTTGATATTTTTGACCTTTTGAATGGTAGGTTTCATTCAATTGTACTTAATTTTGGTTGGGATGGTTTTGGGGTGTCTTGTTTAGATTTTAAAATGATGTTTGGTTTGAAAAAACGATCATTGGATGGTAAAAAAAATGGGATTTCGAAAACCAAAACTTTTAATCTTTTGAGAGTGAAATGGGTTGTTTGAAAATTGAGGTTATTTTGGAAATTTTTTTGAGGTTTTTGAAAGGTTTTGTGAAATGTGAAATTAGAAAGTGAATATGAAATTTGAAAATGTTTTTCTTTGATGATGATGTGTGGCATTAAAATTGGTTGAGGAATTTTTTTTAAATTGGTTTTGAAAGTGATAATGATTCTTTTATTCGACTCTTGGTATGCCTACGAGTTCTCACATATATGTATATGGATGTATTTATGTGGTGAGTGGATGGTTATTGGTATGTATGGGTGAGATCTTGAGCTAGAAAAAGAATGTATATATGTGATCATAAAGGGAATGCCAATACTCGGTGATTAGTTCTTAAGGCTTGTTATGCTTTCAGAAAATGTTCTTCAAAAAGGGGGGTTTTAATGTTTTAAAATGTTTGAGTGTGTGATGTTGCCCTTTGGTTTTTGGTGTATTCCCTTTTGTAATTTTTCTTTGGTGTGTTAGAAGTGTGATTGAAATTATGTTTTGAGTTTGGGTAGTTGATTTGAAAATGATATGTGGAATTTTGATTTATGATAAGTTTTGATTTGGTTTCATGATTCCTATTTTAAGGTTTGATCCCCACTGAGTTCTAAGGGATTTTAAGAAGCATTTGTGGGTAGTTTTTTCAACCCATGCCTTTCAGTTGATCAAGTCCATGCTTCAGACATTTGGTTTGTCTATTTTGGATATGGATCCTGGTGGTTCTCAATATCAGGGGTTCATCTAAAGTTTCCGAGAGTCGAACCCTCCTCATTTTCTTGGGTAGACGGAACAAGAGAAAGCTGAGGAATGGCTGAAAAACATCGAGGATATCTTTTTTCATCTTGAATATCATGTACCTCTCAAGTTGGAGCTTTTCACCTTCACATTGGAAGGCCTAAGTAAACAATGGTGGAAATCCGTTCTTCAGGCCGAACCACAAAAAAAATTTCTGTTGGGAATTCTGTAAAGCCTTGTTCATCTAGCATTATTTCCCTGATGATGTGAAGATACCGATGGTTTTTAGTTTATATAGTCTCAAGAAGGGTAATTCAATGGTGTTGGAGTATTCTAAGAGCTTCTCTGAGCTGGTGTCGTATCTCCCAAACCTTACTGGGGATGAATTTTTGAAAGCTTGATTCTTTGAGAGGGGTATCCGATCAGAATTCATCCCAGACGTACCTTCATTCCCTGATTATTATGAAGAAGTTGTGAGGTAGGCTATTCAAGTTGAAGCCGATTTAGCAACGTCTATCCAGTTGAGAAGAGGTACAAAAAGGTCGTTGTTTTCCACCTCACCAGATTAATCTGAGAGGAAGTACTGGCTATGTTTTCACTGTGGGAAGTCGGGGCATAAGAAGTTTTCATGTCACGAAGCTCCTAAGATCTGTAATACCTGGGGCCGTTTAGGTCATTTTCAAAGGTTTTTCCAGGGCGGCACTAGAAAGTGACATGGGGCTATATCCACTCCCTTGGAGAACCATCCAACTCAATTTAATGTACGTAGCACTGGAGAATGCTCAATCAGAATCTTCTTTTGTTGTGAATGCTTTTGTTGCTATAGCTAATGTAATATGTGGTGTTGTATCCTTTTTTTATGTGAATAATAATGGTGTGTGTACTTTTGGAACATTGTTGTAATGATAATGTATTGGTACTGTGTTGTTGATGTGTCATGGTGGTGCTTGTTGCCCCATGTTTCATTTCTATGAGTTCTTTAGCTTTCATTAGGATTCGAGATTTATTCCATCTTGTGAAATTAACATTTTTATGGAATCCTAATATGGTTGGGAGGCCACCACGGGATGAACTTGTGATGAATCCATCTTCCAGGTGTTCTTGGCTAATCATTTCCTTGATTCCAGTCTGCTCGACCCCGACCGTAGTAGTTGGTTGGCTGGGATAGTGGGTTGTGTAATGGATGCTCGCAGAGATCATGAACAGGTCACGACTAGTTTCCTCTATGGTTTTTGTGTTAGGGGTCGGGGTGTTCCTTTTTAGATTGATTTTAGAAAATATTGAATCTATTCTTTGTAATATCCTCATTGTTTGTTCGAGATTTGTGGTCTTATGTGATGTCTTCTTTGGGTGTGTGGCTTCTTTTGAGGGTGGCCCTGTAGTTTCTTTTAAGGAATCTGTAGTTTTGGGTTCTGAATGAAAGTGAGTGTGGGTTCTTTTGTAATTGAGTTCTCAGGTTTTTCCTTGGTTTTAAATCATCGTTGCTTTGGATTTGATCAACTGAATCTCTTGGGACTTTCTTGGGGTAAAAAGTGTTAGGGTGGGGAAAATTGTCACACCCTGACTCGATTTTTGTGGCTATTTTATTTATTCTTGAGTTTCAATTATCTTTTATTGATTTTTGAGTTTTATTTTTTTAAATTAAATCAACTGAATTAAAAATTAAAATAGAATTAATTAATCATAATATAAAAAAACCTTCATCCATCCCTTCCCCACCCATTTGCACGACTGACCCCCCCTTTCCATGCTCGACGTCGCCCCCGGTTTGTGCAAGAGCTCTCTGGCATGCCATCCCCTCTTCCAGCCGGTCCTCCCCCATCGGCACCCCTTCTTCCCTCTGGTCACACGATGCATCCTCACCACCCCCGTAACTATCGGCCATGCACGCTCTGCCCTACCGATAAGCCTCCCTCTCCGCATTTTTTCACTCGGTATCTTAGGGTTTTCGGGTTGGCTCTCCTAGGTAAGGTCGCAACTCCCCTCTTCTTGTGTTTTTAGGCGTTTTTCCTTCTTCCTGTGGCCCCTCTTGTCTTGTACGAACCATATGTCATGGGTTGATGGGGTTTTGATATTTTATTTCCATTTTTATGGTTTTCAGCGGGTCTTGCGAGTCTTCCTCGCGTGATTTTCGGCATTTTCTGCCGAAGGTGAAGCATTTCGTCCCATTATGGTTCATTCTCCATCTTTTGAGGTTGATTTCTTTTACCCTCTAAAGTTTTTAGTTAGTTTTAATGTGTTTTAATTGTTATTTGAGTAGCATGAAGTTTGAATTGGTAGTGTTTTAATATGTTTATGGGGTGGAAATGAGTTTTTGCAAAAGAAATGACTATGTGTTGTGAGTTTGTATTGTAATGTTCCTTGAAAAGTATTTTATGACATATTTTCAATGTGAAAATTATATTTTAAATGGAACTTGAGGTGTGTTTTGGTTCAAAATTAGTTTTTATTAAAGAAGGGAGTAGTTTTGGCATGTATTCCTTGTCGTGTATTTTTTTCATATGATTTTTAGATTTTTTTAATTATTAAAGCGGACTTTCGGGGGAATTGGTTGGGAAAGTGTGTGTAATTTAGGAGTAAAATATTGTTTGGCCTCTTTAAAGGGTTTTTATAAATTGTGTAAATGGTTTATTTTTTTTGAATGATGTGCAATACATCTTTGAAGAGTTTGACATGCTCGTGTTTTGGGTTCGGGCTTTGTATCAAAAATTGGTTATGTTTTGTGTGAGTGTCTTTATGTGGAGTTTCATGAGGAAGTTTTGAGGGTTATTTGGTGGGTTCAAACCTTGTTTTAAGGTCATTTAAGGTGCATATGATTTTGGAAAGTGTTTTTGAAGGAAAATGGATTATTTGATATGTGAACTTAATTTTTATTTTTTTAATATCAATTGTAGATGGGTTTTTATGGTGAGAGTCTTGTTTTCAAATGGTCTTGGTTTATGTAATGTTTTACAAGGGATCTTGTCCCAACTTTAGTTGATTTATTCTATCTTATTTTATATATATTGTTTCAATTTTAGTTATAGTTTTTGGTAATCTTCTATTCTCTTTTGGGTTAATTAGATTGTTCGGGGTGTTCTCAAAGTGTTGTACACACATACATAGGTACGTATACCAATATAAATATAAATCCTCCTTGAACATATTCCCTCATGGGGTGGGGAATATGTGTATTGGATTCAGGGGTGTATATATATAGGGGTGTATGTGTGCACAATTGTGGGGCGGTCTTCGTCAAAGGTGTCTGGTGCCGAGTTGTTCATCTTGCTCCACTCCCTTTTTGAGGTAGGTTTCCCTATTAATTTCTCTTTAAACTTGAAAATCAATTATTTCTTTCTTTTCGCACTTAGTTATAATAATAATTTTTTATATAGAACAGTTAGTAAATTTTCTACCTTGAATTGGAGTGGTCTATTTCTTGTAATGTGTTGCAATAAATGGTTTGATCATGTTTTCACATTAATTGCCTGATTAAATGACCCTTTAGCCTTTGTGAACATGTTTTAGATTTGAAATTTTGGATTGGGTATCTTAAATGGGTTTCCAAGTGTATTTCTGGTTTTCGAAGTGGTGTGTGTGTAATTCTTAAGAAATGGTTTGGCATGTGAAAATCATGTGAGGCCCAGTTGGAACTTTTGTAAAACTAGTTATATCAATAAAACTCTCCTCGGGTGTGGTGCATTGCTTTGGGTGAGTAATATGTTATGGGGGTCCGCTGTGTGGGACTTCCCTGTGATCAATGGTAGGAAGGTCAGGGACATATTCCTTGGGGTGGGTCGGGGTGATCCATGTTGTGCTATATTATTATATCTACTGTGATTGGATGGTCGGGTGGAATCGGTTGGCCCACCCCCTTTCTAAATACATGAGACATGGGAACCAGGCATATTGAGAGAATATTCTGAGAATGATTTCTACACTGGTAGGTTATGGTACTGACCAGTGGCCCATAGTAGGTGGATATATTGGGTTTATTACTATGGGATTTTTCCCTCGGCCTGCATGAGAAAGGATGGACGAGCGTATTGGGAGTTTTCATTTCATCATGTGTGACACGTATATGAGGATGAGGTCTCTTGTATTGGTGTCTTATGGATTGTTCTTGATCTCCTGGGTTCACATATTTCTACTCGGCTTTTGTTTCTTGTAGTAGTGATTTTGATGCTTATAAATATACACCTGCATTGCCCTTACTCTGTGATTTCTTTTGTGAATTTTTGTATATTTTATTACCTGGTAAATTGGTAAACTTGTTTTTATTAGGTTTCTAAAAATGGTTTTCAAATGAATGTGTTTAATCCTCTTCATACAAAGATGAAAATATAAGAAACATTTTCCAATTGAAAATTAGAATGTCTCACAATAATATTGATTTGGGTATTGAGAAAAGAACAAGGTGAATGACTTGTACTTTGATTTTTAGTACATGTAGAAAGCCTTAATTTTATATATTATAGTTCAAACCTGAAATTGATGATTATTTTGTTTAAAGGAAATGAATTTGGGAATAGATTACTTAGTCTCACCTACTGAGTTCTAATACTCACGCCTATGCTTCATTTTGTTTTTAGTCACAGGTGCAGGTTTTAGCTTGATCTTGATCGCCATGGGTGATGTTGTGTCTTGTGATTGGAGAGTGACCTACGGGGTCAGGTGGAGTTTAGTGGTCGTCAGGTCTGGTTAGTTTTTTTCTTTTCAGTTATTTCTTAGTTGATTTGTTCAGTTTATTTCTTTTTGGGCTGCTTTTTTTTATTATGTTGATTCTATTTATTTTTATTGGGTGAAATCGTTCCCATCATCACTTTGTTGATACCCTTGGAGCTTGTCACCAGTTTGAGAGGATTAGGAATGCCCCTCAGGCCTCATCACGGACTGACTCAGTTGACAGGTTCAGGGTTGACCTGTGTTGGTTCTTTATATATTTTGTAAATCTAATAATGTATATTACTATTTTTAGATCATGAATATTGATACTCAAATTGATTTGTCATAATAATTGAATTATCTATCTTGAGGGCCTATAAAATAGGCAATAAAGTTTGACACTTACAATGTGAATAAATTTAAATTTCAAACATTATATTTGGAGAGGGTTTGAAAACATAGAATTTTGGAATATTTATAGTTTCTAAATTGGTATACTATAGAAGGTTTACTAATATTACTGAATTAATATACCATGGTCATTTTCTAGTAATTTTATTTAAAAGAAATCTCATCTATATTAGCAGGGTTATTAAAAGGGATTCCTTGAAATTTACTTTAGTGAACTTATCTCACTTGATGGATGTTAGTGGCCATGAATTACATGATCTGTATATCATCTCATCATAATAAAAATTGGTATATTATATGGAGGATTTTGGGTTTTAAGTTTAGAGTGTATTTGTTCACATAAAACAATGATACTTCCATTATATAGGTGATAAAGTGAAATATTCGACCTCTGAAAATGAATCCCATTAGACTTATTTTTAAATCATGACATTGAAAATACTAGTCTTGTAGGGGTGGATGATGTATATAAAGTAATGATGAAGTAGGATAATGACATGATTGAATGAAAAAATGATTTTATGTACAATAATCCATCAAACTATCAACCACCTAAGTTATATGTAAAGTTATACATTATCATAGATATGTAATTTTTTTCCAATATTGTTCATCTAATATCAATTATAATTTTACTTCAGTGTGAATTTTTTGAGATATAAATTTTGATGTTAATTTTACTTGTTTAAATGATACATATTATAAGTAAGAAATGTTTCACTAATCCCAGATGACTCTCAGCTAATATTCCATCAACCACACAGATTTCTGTTGATCCACTGAGCTCCCTCTCTATTACATCACACCCTCTATCTACCCCCCATCAGTATCTGTCACACCCTCATTCTACCTTCCATTGGTATCTAGAACACCCTCCTTCACTATCCTTGTAAAATCTGGCACATTGACTCTCTATTCATCAGGTTCAGTAGCGAGGGAACATGTCCTCACTTCTGTTTCATCATGAGGATATTGGAGGCTGATGATTATAGGTACAAAATTTAATGTGAATATAGTTATTTAATTTTTTTATACTAATAACTATGTTTTCATAGATGAAGAAAAAATAATATTACCAAGAAAAATATGAACAGTTAATACACTGTAATATTAATGGATATAAGATAATTGAACCCTATTACTATTATGGGGCCCCATACAAATAACACCATAGGATTATTTAGCCAGATTCTAGGCTGTTTTCACTGGAGTCAGTTACCCTTCCGATTAACTATTTTGATTAGAGTAATATACATAAAACATGGATGAATGAAGTATTTGATTCTTAGATACATGTAATTTTAATACAATATGGAGCAATTTAATTTCATTATGTAATTAAATTATAATTTTTAAAAAATTGATCGCTTGGTATAAATGTTATTCCACTTTATTATTGCTGATCGAAGAATATGAAACTAGACATGCAAGATTTTTGTAATAAATGTAATGATTTTAAATGAAGATTATGGAATGAATTCAATGATACATCATTGAAGACTCTGAACCAGTATGATAAGGTACATGAAGTGGAACCTAGATAGTAGTGGAAGGTGTTTGTTGATAATAATTTCCATGATGAGCACTTGGTATTGAAAACTATATTATTATATGAATCAAATTTTACATATATACCAAAATATGATATGGAGATGAAATTTAATACAGTAATATTTAATTATATATTATTTATTTTAGGATTTTACAAGTAAAAATGCATTTAGTTGACTAAAAAAACCACCCCACAATAATAGTTCAATTTTTTTATAGAAATAGATAGAATATGGTAATATATTCATTAGTTTTAATATTTATAAGATAGAATTAACTATTAAATATATTAAAATGTTTAATTATATTTATTTTATTCAGTCTTATTGTTTAGGGATCCAAGTATCCTAAATAGAACTTTGGATTGATATTTATAAAAAACTATGATGGAAACTATGTGAATTATCCAGCAAAAGAAGTTGTAGTATGAATTCTTTGTTCATTAAAATAAGTTATTTTAAATTTGAAATTTATTAATATGTATTTATTTAAATATCACTAATATTTTGTTTTTTTCTTAAAAAATTACTATTGGATGTCAATATCCTATTGTCCTTCATGGTCTCTGAGGATGATCCAATTGGTCAAGTCCTTGGGAAGTAGTGTCTTGGTCATGTGCATAGGATGGGATTGGGAAAATTACCATACGAGTTTGATGAAAGGTCACCATGGTTTTTAGAAACATCTTAACTGGTTTGTAGTTACTCCCTACCTTGAGATAATCATAGGGTGTTTTTTGCAATGCAATTCACAATTCAGAAACATGGGAGAACAATCTTGGAACAAGATCTCATATAAAGATGCAAGTTCAAATAGTTATTTCTCTACAGAAATAATTAGTTGAACTATATCAAAAGTTTAATTTGAGTAAATGGATTGTTTTAGTGAGTAGGTAAATTACATAACTTCATAATCATTTAGTACAAACATTTTATTGTATTTAAGTTTAAATTTAATTATTCAACATTGTTAAATTTAAAAAAATAAAATAGTTTCTGATAGCTGGGAGTGGATATGGATATAGATACGGTGTAAAAATTAGTTTTTAGGGTAGTTATTAGGGTTTAAATAAATTTTTTTGATGTTGATTTGTAAATAAAATCATTGTTAACTATCACTTTGTAGGTCTTGGATTGTTTCACTATAACCTATGTTATTTCCCATGATGTATAAAATTTGACATTTGATCATAATTATTGAGTTTTATATACAATGATAAGGATAAATGGATCGTAATTTTATAAATTAAAATACCCTTTCATTAAAATAGAGTACTAATTTTCACTAATTTCATTAAATCATTAATCTAATTCTCAGAACATGTATAAATCTATTCACTTCATTATGTTTAAAAAATATGTTGGTTGCTTCATTTAATTTTATTACATGCTGAATTATATTTTTCTTGAAAATTTTTATGATTTATTAATGAATAAAATTCATGTACCATGTCAAATATTTATTTTGGATGTTTAGATCTTGTGAAATGACTGAATGTTATATAAGTCATTTAATTTTAATAATACCCTTATGCATTCTCTATGTTACTGAATTCTAAAAATTATTTAGAACTTGGGGGTCTAATTTAAAATTCCACCATGGAATAAAACTCTTCATTTTAGTTTTCGTTATGGTTATGAGAGTTATCGTTTCATATTGGTACTTATAAGAATCATTTTACTTGAATCATCACATGTTTATTAACCATTTTTTTCTCTTATGATTTAATTCCATTTATGTCGTGGTTGATATTTTACATAATGTATTTTGAATATTATTTTTCTCAATTTTAAGTAATTTTGGTTATTTCGTTTAAATATTGGTTCTTGTGTATCATGAGGGATTTTAATTTTTTTCCTCTTTACTTTTTAAAAAACAATGGAGAGATAATTGAGTGACCAATGATTTTTATAAAGGTATTCCACAACCATTTACTATCATTAGAACCTAAATATTTCTTATTCCAGGGATCTTAATCCTTTACTTTCCCATAAACACTTTTTACCTTGTTACATTTGGTTCTATAGTGATTTTATGTTCAAATTAATTTTGTTTTGATTTAATTATTATTTACATGCTCATAAAGATTTTGTTTTCTGATTTCATTTTTTAATTAATAACTTATCAAAATGTTTTTATTAACAATATTTTAATGTTTTTTTATTCCTATAATTATTTTTTGCATGCTAATTTGTTTTCATTCTTCTTACTAGCGGGGACTTACTTCATGATAAAAAGCTATTAATTACATTCCACTATTTTTTAATCTCTAAATTTCTCTAAGATTAAATTACCTAATACACGATCCTTGGATTATAATATTATCATAATTAATGGTTGATACATTCTTGTTGAAATGATGATATTTTGTGTGTTGAAATAAATTCATCTTCTTTGGTTTTCCTTATTTTTCTACCCTTTGTGCATGTCTATTGATATTAATCTACCATTTTCTTTGTAAATTTATTTTATGTCTTATCTATGATGCTTTTATTTATTATTTGTATCTTTTTTATGTGTCTTTTTCTAGTTTTATTCTAATCTAGTTGCTTCTTATACTTATTTACCTATTACATATTGAAATATTGTGATGATCACACCCTATGCGTATATACCGATTGGTTAAAGTATATAAATATTTTTACATTTATTACATTCGAATTTATTCTTTCTTAGACCTTATTTGATGTTGAACGTTTTGTCTTGAATTATTGAGAACCATTCTCGAATTTTTTTACTGATGTAAAATCAGTTTGCATTTATTTTTTATCAAATTTAATTTAATTTATTTATTTTTAATGTTAATTTTTGGTTTTTATTATTCTATCAAGGATCTATTGTATTCTGGTTTTGTATAAATTGAACTTCAAAAGTTATGATTATGATTTTATTACTAGAATAGTTTTTTACTGTATATATAATTTAATATTGTTTTATTCAATTTTCATGGCTTCAATTTCAATTTCTGCATTTTTTTACTATGTTATATAGAGGTGGTTTGAATACCCTTATATATGATCAAAACATATACCATGGTGGTTTAAATTGACACTAGATAATATTATGTTGAGTATCGGTTTAAATTGATTCGATATCATTTGTTGTTTTGACAGGAAAACTCACTGCTAAAAATGAAATAACATCTGCTAAAAAATGTTTATTGACACTTTCTAGTAAGCACTGCTAAATAGATGAAACTTGAAATATTTGGACGCAGACACCAAAATTACTGATGGTTTTTAATAACCTTTGTGGAAACATTTGGTGTCAGTTTAAACCACCACCAATTCCAAAAATACCCATCACTATCACCATATTTTATTATAGTGAATTTGTTATAACTAATATAAAACATCATATAGTCTCATCCTCATGAAAATGAATGATTATAAATTTAAAATTTACCATATCATAGGTATCCCAACAGGGATTTAAAAAATTCATCAATTTCCACTTTCAACCCATTTTTGAAAAATCCACCATGTTTTGGAAAATTTAGCAATTTTCAAATATTTTCATAAATCAAGAATTTTCCACCAAATCATAAATCATTAATAAAAATAAATTTTCTACTATTAGTGGGAAGTTATTTCTATCAATACATTTCATGATCTTATAATCTTCTAAACCGATGATGATTAGGTGACCACTCCAATGTGTGTCTCAAAACAATCATGTACTAACCTCCTTGGTAACATGAGTTACATCATAAAGAGGTCAGTTATGCCATCTATACATTACATTTCATATTTTGAAAATAATATCTCTTTTATTCCAAAAAAAGAGACATACCAATATGACTTCAATGTTATGGACCAAACAAACTAATACCATTTGTAATATCCATCTTCTCCTTGTTGGATTGAGATAATATTGGGGAGCTACTAGGCCTTAGGTGACATCCCCAAGACACCAATTGGTGGAAATAAATTCCAAGAGACTCATAAATAGTTGTGGGTTGATTTTATATTTTATGATAAATGACCAATAAAATGATAACCATAATAAAAAAGTTCTTAATGATCCAGGAGATTCAATATCTGAGCCAATAAAAGAATAAACCAAAAGATAATATCAGACAATAAGTGGAATCAATGTGAAATAACCAATGTAACCAATTGATATAAAAATAAAAAATACAACAAAGAAACTAACAACAACTCCCAATATTCTCCATGATTTAAATCCACATGACAAACCCAATGTATCAAGAAGAATAACTAAAGTACTATAATACTCTTCCTTTACATGTGTCTCAATAAATAACATATTTATATGAAACAATGTTCCCAAGAAGGGGGTGATTATAAAAATCAATAAGATTTCTACAATGAATTCTCAATTCATGATAGTAGGTTTTAAAATTTTATCTAATTTATATAAATCATTTTAAACAAAATTAATGTATTTTTTATAGAACAAAAAAATTTTTCCAAGGAAAATAATTAAACCATCCTTAAAAATATATTTTTCAAGGAATACATAAAAAACTCAAACAATTATTTTTTGGATACCATAAAAATGATTTTAACCATTTATAAATTTATTTTTTGGCATAAAATTTTAAATTTCCACTCACAACATCAACACAAACACACATATAATCTTGATGTTACCATTGATGGTGGAACTTCACGTCCATACTCCATCCATTTCATAGTGGTGCTTTATGAACATTATTTATCCCATTGAACTCATTCCAAACCATTATTCCTAAATCATATAAATATATTTCAATAAAATAATTTCATAAAATAATTTACTTACATATACCAAAAATAATTTTAAAACAACCAATTTAAAATTATAAACAATGGTTTTCCAAAAGTCCATACAATTCCCATTATTTTGAAACCCATAATTCAAAAGATAATTTCATCAAATCACAAAATTATTTTCACACAAATTTCATGAAATTAAATCAATTTGAAATTAGGAATTCAAGTTTTAATCATGATAAGTTGAGAGAGAATCAACCTATATCTCAAACATAGGTGAAAATTAATAACATCACAACTACTTTAACAAACCATCTTAAATAATCAATATTCTAACATAGATCTCATTTTATCCCATAAAAATAATATTATACCATCAAAATTGACATAAAAAATGGATCTATCCAAAATTAAATAGATCCATGATTCCAAAATAGGGAAGTAGAAGAGATCTAAGGAAAAGGATAAAGAACGAGCACTTATTGATGAATATGGGTCTCTAATGCACATGGATTCATCTAGAAATTGATCTCAGGCCGATATAAATTATCTCCACTACCTTGAGAGGAAGTTAAATTCATGTTATAGACTATTTAGAAAAAAATGAGTAGTTTAAGAGGTATATAGTATTATATCAACAACTTTAGGATCTAATTTTCCTCATTGCATGGTTAGGGTGCTTGGTTAGGAAAACCATTGGCTAACCATGGATGATCCACATTCACTAAACACACCTCACATGTTTCACCTGCATGGTTATAAAGACCATGTTACAATCATTTTATACCCAAATATCTATAATTTTATAGTTTATACTAGGAATATGCACTATTTTTCCAAACTGTGTACCTAACTGTGCGCCTCCCAGTGTCAACATTTTCAGTTTCACAGTATCCTAGAGGTGTTTCATAGTTTCTACTAATCATTCTCAAATTGTGAACCTTCATAGAAGAATAAAAATCTTCCTAAAATCTTCTTTACATTTCAAAAAATAATCCATTAATTTTATATATTTAATATTCATAAATAAAGGGTCAAGTACCTGAAATCAAGGGAGCTATATGTGAGGTTTTATAATTAAATATTTCATCACAAAATTTTAACTTGTTTTATCTCATGAATTATATATTTGATTTAAATGATTATATTTGGATAATAAATATTATCTTTTCAGCTACATGATTGATATCATTTAAGTCAAAAGTGATGAAGAAATGATGTCATAGGGGATGAAAAAAATGGACGAGTATTGATGTCATCCTGATTCTAAGAGAAAAGAAGATGAACGAAGGGATAAAAAATGTTGAACTTAATTTATTGAAATTGTGAACTGATACTAAATTATACATGATCCAAGAACCTCTAGGATGTTTTTTAAGAACCTTGTTCAATTTCCATGTTCTGAGTAAGAAAATCTCTACGAGAAAACAAGTGAAAATGGCTATAAATTGCGGAAATAAATAAGAAAGGAGAGAGTTTTTCTAGGTAAAACCCTACGAGAACATGTCTATAAGAACACTTTCCAAAATATTCTACAAAGTATGAACAATCCTTTTATATGTCATGAATTGTGAAAGAACACAACAGTTTCAAAAAAAATTCACCACAACAACATTTCCTTTATTCAGCATGTTCAAAGAGTACAAGGGCTGTCCATTTATATACAAAGAGTGATAAAAAAAATCTAACACCTAGTTTCCACAAGTCAAGAGGCCTAATTTATGATTATTAAAATATTGATGAATGCCCATAACTTTAAGGGACACGTATCACACCATTTTGGAAGGTAAAAATAACAAGCCCACTACTTTTGACTTTTAAGATTCCTTGGTGGTGTAGTGTTGAAATTCGTAGTACACCACGGGATGGGTGTTTAAAAGAATTTTTGGGCCTTAACTAATGTAAATACAGGCATGAATGCTTTCCCTAAGCAATGGTATTGGGCCTCCCCTTTGAATTCCATGATTAACCAATTTAATCCCTCCTTCGTTAGCTTTGTCCTCTCCCTTTTCATTAGGTTACCAACTCCTCGCAATGGGTCTTTTGTGATCATGTGTATTCTTTCCTCCTCAGTAAGTCATCCTTTAACCCCTCGATGCACATGTGTTTTATTATCCCCATCAAACCCTAAGAAAATAATAAAAAACCTAAATCACTTATATTCCTTAAAAACTAAAAGAATACTAGAAACCTTTAAAAATCCTTAAAACACTAAAAATTCTTAAAACCCATCCAAATCCCGAAAAATAATAAAAAACCCATAAAATCATAAAAATCCCTAAAACTCCCTGAAAAAGTAAAACCCTAAAAACCCAAAACACCTAAAACCATAAAAAATCATTAAAACCACAAAAATCCCTGAAAACCCTTTAATCTAATAAAAACCTTAAAAAATATAAAAACAATAAAATTCTAAAAAAATAAGAAAAACTTAAAACCCAAAAAAATATATAAACCATAAAACCCCTAAAAACACCAACACCCTCAAAATCCCTAAAACCAAAAAAATTATATGAAATACCTAAAAATCCCTAGAAACATATAAAACTATAAAAACCCTGAAACCCCTTAGTAAAACCTTAAAAATCTAATAAAACTTAAATACCCTAAAAAAATAAAAAATTCTAAAATCATAAAAAACACTAAAAACCATAAAAACCTTATAAACCATTAAAAACAATAATAACCCTTTAAACCCCTAAAAGTGTTAAAAAAACTCCAAAAATCCTTAAAATACCTAGGTAGGCCCAGATAGTGGGTTGACAACTTGGGATCGAGACCTTGAATTTCCATATAGTTCTAGGAAAAACATATTTATTTTACTTTAGGAAAGAGGTGCATGACTCTAGTTCTTCAGAAGTCATGGAAACACTAATCTAGTAGGCCATGTGTCTTCTTCCGTACCAAATTATATTTCATTGAGTTCATTAATGGTGGTAGAGATTTCTTCTTCATATGATAGAGGGGTATAAATAAGGTCTTATTCTTCTTCCTCCTCTTATGCATCCTCATATTCTTTCACTTCTTCTGATGGGGGAACAACTCTTGGGATGATCTCCCTATAGTTGATAGAAGAGTTTTGATTTGGTGTTTGGGAGACGAAAAAACTTATTTCAATTCAAATAATATATGGGAATCTCCTAGAGAGGATATAGAGAGGGCTGGAGGGGTGCTTTCTTTCTCTTATACCCCTGTTAGTCCTGGAATTTCTGGAGCTCTGAGGATGGATCAATGGAATTTTTATATGAGAATTCACATTCATCATGGGAACTATTGGTATTTTCAATATTGTTGGGATCATCATATATAACTATTATCACGAGGGCCGTTGAATGTGCATCTGAATTTGGGCTTGTGCACTCAATCTGATTGATGAGAAACAAGTACTCTCCTCCGAATTAATTGTGTGGATCATCCTAAACCATTTCTGAACCATTTGTTATGGAAATATAATAAACACCATTGACCATAGTTCACTTCCCCTTGATCTTGTAGAACCCTACATCAATGTAGGGCGACTTGCATGATTTTAGTGGGTCCTTATTAGTATGTAGTGTCCCACTCGATCCATTAATGCTATATCTGAGGCACTTATATTAAGATAAGGGGACTGATGTGTGTTGATGAAGCCAGTGACTTCCTAGAATGGTATTTAAGGACATATTATTTCGGACCACCCAAAATTATGGGTGAGCTACATGATCAACGAATTGGGTTTTGAGCATAATTTGTCCAAATTGTTTCTGTCCACTTTTATCATATCCCAACAGTGTTGTTGTGAGGGGTGTGAGATCATCATTATTACAGCCCAACCGATTAGGTTTCCTCAATTGGAGGAGATTAAATCCATATCCATTTTCAATGAATCCCTTTCTCACATCGACATCATTTATTATTTTATACACATATAAGGGTTTTAAGTTCACTTTCACGATGGTGTCTTCATCTTGATCCATAAAAGAGATAACTTTTCGGTATTCTACAGGATTCGTATCCATCTAGTAGACTTGAGTAGCTATTACCTTGGCTGAAAACTCATTGGGACTTATCAAAGCATTGATGAGTGCTTTCTTAAGGTCTTCTGATAGATTCAGTGCATCCAACATTGATTGATTTTATGGTACCAAGGGAAACTACTTTAGGATATCATATTTCTAATAAAAAAGCTAGAACATACCAGATTTGGGATTATATTTCATAGGATCTTTAGGATCTTAGGACATCTATTATGATGGGTTGGCCCTTGAGATCAGAGAAAAATGTGATTTTTCCCTTATGGATTCGGCTGGGAAGGTCTACCCACATGCTGAGGGAAATTAGATACATTTTCCTCCACTAATGGATATTCTAGAAATATTGGAATGTGTTGGATTCCTGCGGGGGTAGGAGAATATTATTATCCATGTTGGGTCTGTTGGAGGGTTCTTCTGAGGGTTTTTTCAACACTAATGTTTTGAGAGGGGGTGTGGCCATACGCTTAATTTCTTCCATGGCTATGTCTCCCTTAATATCCCAAGCTTCTGTGGATTCTTCCTCCAGCCCCCAATTGGGTATGGGGAATTCTGGTTCATAACAATACTCATCATGAAAGAAGAGATACATTAATTGGATGAAATTGATGGAGCTGAAAATTATTTCCTCATATGATGATGACTCTGACTCATCATCTGCCTCTGGTGGTTCCATTTGGTCAGTAGGTTCCCATTATACCGTTTGGTGGGGCAGTATTTGTAGTCTCAGATACGATGGAATGAAATCTGAAGGTGTCAACTCCAACTTTGGAATTAATGTCGGTTCATCTTCTATCACAAACATTACAAATTTTTTGGTCAGACCATTTTTTGGATGGTCAACCTTTGGAGGAATGTGTGGACAATGATTCTGTTTTGTTGTATCACGAGTTGTTGGGGGCGCAATCTGCTTCTTCAACTGCATTTGATGTATTACATGGGCATAGTTGATTTTCTTCCTTGTTATACAACTATTTAGCTTTTGTTCCCTTTTTCTAATGACTATTTTCCACTTTCCTTCTTCATTTGGGTTAGTGGTGGAAACATATTCTACTTGTGATGGTGGTGGTCCCATCATGACTTTCCCCAAATCTATCATTCTTTACAGGAGTTCTTTGAAGATGAAACACTCCTAAATTTTGTGTCCTAATATTAGGTGGAAGAGACAATAATATTTCCAGTCATCAACACCCACTTCATTATTCCACTTTGGCTCAGGAATCCATAGAAAGTTACAATTCATGGAAGCTACAAATTAGCCATAGACATGGTCATCTTGGAATTTTTAAACATTATTCTTACATTCCTAGAATTTATTTCACATAGTTCCTCTTCAATCATCTTGATAAGGTGGGGTTGTTGTTGACATGCATGGGGACCCACATGATTTGGTGTGTGCCTAGGAGCCGGAGCCAGCACATGGGATGGATTAAGAGTAACATATTCGAATTCACTCTTCCCAATATTTTCATTGGGGATGATGGGGCTTCTTGGGACATGAGATTAGTCTGTTTCAAGTAATATTCTATCATTTGAGAAATAGAAGAGAAGTACCAGAACCCAAATGTATATTTGATTGGAATGAGTGGTGTTCATAGCTCATCATAGAGGTTGTCAACGCGCATACAAAATATCTCATCTTGGGTGAGTTTCCAATTCTAGGAGTAAGTTATACCATTCCATTTGGTAATTTATTCTAAAAATCTTTAATTCTGTCACTATTTTAAAATTCATGAGGTCACTGACTATTGTTTTTGGAAACATCGGGCTAAACATTTATAGGAACCTATGTTATAGATCCTCCAATCCTATTATTGAGTTATCTAGAAAACTGGTGTACCACACAATGGTTGAACCTTGTAGTGTTTTCACAAAAAATATGAGCTTCATAACTTCATGTTGCTTTGGGGTTCCCATCATGGGATCACAGTAGGATGAGTAATGCATCAGATATTGTTCTAGGTCTCCTAATCCATTGAACACCTTTAATATGGGATTCCCAAAAATTGGAGGCTACAGAAAATTTCTTACCCAGTGAAGGTAAGGCTTCTATTATGGTTATATTAGAGTGCACCAACCTACCATGGATTCCAATCAAGCATCCAATAAATCAATGGTACTCATGATCCCCTGATGTGTATCTTGTTGTACTTGATCATGGGAGGGTAAAAAAGGGGGAAATATTGGGTGTGCCATCTCTACTGGTTCTTGAAGATGATACCCGACCAAGGTAATCCTTTGTAGGTTTTTCTAGATCTACTATAAGTGATTCCTTAATATAGGTAAATCATGAAATCATTATATTTCCGGATTAAAATAGATTTATGGTACCAAAAATGTGATGGATGAACATATGTTCCTTGATTCATTTGACAGGAGGATCCATATTAAGAGAGAAACCTCTATTGGCAGTGTATATCAATGTTCTGCCTAAGGAACATATCCATTTGGATATCTTTCTTGAATAAAATCAGATTTGATTTTACTTAGCTATTTTATTTCTTCATCATGTTGAGAGAATATCTCCATGAGTTTCAGAGGAACATTTTCAGGAGAAGAAGGTGGTGGGTCATGTATGGCCTTGATTTTATTATTCTCCTTGTTGGCTATTCAAAAATAAGGTAATGATGGATTGGATAAGGGAGTGCCCAAATTTTGTGTGGCTCTCTGGTTTTGGGAGAACACCCCTTTAGGCTCGGTGTGTACCACCACTGGGAGGGATGCATCATATATTGAATCCTCATCATTTGTATTATTTTCAGTGATAACTATGGGGATAACTTTCATGAAGTTCCCTGGTGCATACCACATTGGAGGTGGCATACCGAGTGTTGAATGGTAGGAGGGAGGCTTGTATCCCCTGTCAAATTGTGTCCTTCCATTCTAGTATCCTCCTTGGGTTTCGTGGGAAAGTGTTACATGAAGGGATACTTAACATGACCTATGAAGTATGCCTCCTCCTAGAGGTATATGAGTCATGATACAGGATAAAATTCATAACTTCTCTTTTTATTGTGCTCCCTAGGTGGGAAAAACTGACTTCCGTTGGGCGGGTGGTTGAGGTAAAAAATTTCCCTAGACCAACAAGCTAGGGTTTCTCCCATTCCTTTCCCATTGTACCTTGGCCTAGATTTTTTGGTCTTATGGGTGTATTTTGTGTTAAAAAATACCCAGCCCTACTGGATGGGGTTTCTCCCGTTCTATGTTAGTTGCTTCTATTATTGTCTCATTCTTGATCTCACGCATTCCAATACGGGCGTGAGTCAGATATGGTGCCAGATCTGCACATTAATTAATTTCATCTTAGGACATGATTAGTGCTCATTGGTTGGGTTCTCTGAGGTGATAAGCCTACAGAATGTTCTCAGTGGTCTGGCTCAAGAGTTTTTTGATGGATTTCTCTCATCAGGCCTGACACTTTTGAGACTTACTCAAGGATAGTTCATTTCAAGTGGGCCACCTTTACTGAATAGGTATTTCATTTTCATTCCATCTTGGGATGGTGAAATTTCATGATGCCATTTCTCGTGGGTTTTACTGGATGAGACATGGGGTGACGTTTAGAGATTCATGTTCTCCACACACTCAGATGTCAACACCTAATGGGGAATCACCAATGAGGCAACACAATTTTTGTAGCACGTGGAGGAAGAAAATTTCAATATTTTTTTCCATTCTGTCACAGATTCCACTAAAACAGAAGGGATTATAGGTAAATTGTCCATTAATGATTCCCTAATATACTAACATGGTCTACATACCCATCAATGGGATGAAATTTCATTTCTCAACTGTAAAAGAGTTTTTCATATATTAAATTGAATTTTATGGATACCTTCTTCTGAAAACTCTTTTTGAATGATAAATTAATAAGTTGTTATAAACCATAACATAACTGGTTTGTTGTCCCTAGATAGTTGTATTCTCATGAGAAACATATTATGTTTTTCATCTATCAGTGCTTCCTCTACTTGGTGTTCCCAACATGGATTCTTTTTGATGATTTCTTCCTGAGTTGTAGGGATGGTAGATATTTCCTTGATGCTTGACTAATGATGGTGTGGCTTAGTGGATGAGTGTGGTCCCTGGACATCTCTAGGCTGAGGAAGGATGTCACTTTTCATTGACATAGTTTCTATCGTATCTCACCCTATCCATAAAATATCCATAGAATGCGAGGGATTTCTTGTTTTTGGATCGATGAGGGGAGGACCTTCTTGTTGGTGTCAATTGGGAATGTGGGGAGGACCTTCGCAACTGAGGCTATGGGGGTTAGAACTACCATCGTAGCTTAGAATCAGACCACATGGAAATTTTCCTTGGTGTTTACCCTAGGTTGGACCTTTAGGGTACACCACATCAAGGGTAGGAACTTCTTGCTATTTTTTTCATTGAAGGGAGGACATTTGAAAAAACTACTATCATGGTGAGTGCTACCATCATGGATTGATATTTGTCTTTAGGGAGAATATCTGTAGTGTTCATCATTGGGATGAAATTCAAGATAAACTAAAATGAGGGGAAGACATTCTCGTTGCTTTATTTCACTATGGGGAGTTCCATCATATTGAATGCTATGATGGCGAGGGATACCATCTTAGTTTGATGTCTGACTGTAGGGACAATTTCAATATTGTATACACTATGGAGGACCAACAGGGTGGATGATAGTGAGGGGAGGAACTTCTTTTTGTTTTATCTTATGACCAAAGTTAGGGATACCATGACACTCACTAGGAGATAGAAACTCATGATCGATCATTTCATTCCCATGAATTAAGCCCTTTTGGGAGATTTGGGGAGGAACTTCAGAGCTACTAGTAATAATATTGTGGGGAATACCTTAAAAATTCTACTTACACTTCCATAATTTGGGAATGGATTGAATATATCTTGATATCCTATTGATAGATATATTATTGAATCAAGTTCTCCAGCTTCTGTTAGAACAAAACCATTAATGTGCTCTTTGTTTCCCAGTTTCCTTTAACACCATTCATTGTTTGGGTTCTCTCTTGTAGGAAATTGTGGCCACCTATTATTGGTAAAGAAATTTATATATGGGGTCCCTATTTTTTTGTTTCATACAACAATTAAAGGATATGAAAACAAGAATCTTGAATTATGGAAGGGATATGTACCTTCCCTGGAGCAGCCACCATGTTAGACCGGAGTCCCTTAGTTGGAATGTGTGATTGTTCCCAATCTGGTTGTCCTTGTATTGTGTAATATAGTGGTTAAAACTCCTGTAATGGAGCAGGTATGTAAGTATGCTATGGGGTTACCACCTTATTTTGCGGATGAATTACCCCACTTGGGGAGATGGGATCATGGGCCCGACTCCTGACATTTTTAGCAGATGTGATGAATTCTTATCAACTATAGAGGATATAGTATGGAATCAATAATTGGTCAACCTTAATTTCCAGGATGTGCTAAGATAAATCTTTGGATAGAATTTTTATAAATTATAATTCTTTTGTCAGAGAAGAAGTTTGTTCTGGCTCTGATCCTTTAGGAGTTTCCAGTGGGTACATATATTTCTGATTTTTTGGGGAAGATGAATGATTCTTCCATTGAATTGTAGCTAGGATACACTAACTAATTTCTCTAGTTATGATATAATTTGGCCATTGGGATTTCTTTTTGTGAGCAGGAATTGTCTTCTATGCATTTTCCATGGTATTTGTCTCACTATATGAATATGCATCCACTAGAATTTGACTCTGTTTATATTTTATTTCCACCATGTTTGATTGGTGGGATTAATATTCATCAGTAGATATGTGCATCTTCCTATATCATTCCACCATATTTGGTTGATGGTCTTGGTATGCATCGACAAATTTTTTTTCCTCTTGATAACTGGTTCCCATACTCTTTAGATGATGAGATTCTTATAAATTGATAGGTATTTCTATCTTCCTATAATTCACCATTATAATTGCATGTTTGGATTAAAGATAATGTATAGGGTTATGAATTTTCCTGTAATTCTCCACCATAAATGCACTAAGGGCATCAGTTGAGGGAGCAAGAGTGTATGCATGCTCATAGTATACTACTGTGTTTGTTTAGTAGATACTTCCTCAAGAATAGGATGATGTCTTGTTCCCAGTGATTAGTTCATCACCCTTAGTGTGATTTCTGAGGGTCCTATGTCCGTTGAACTTTATCAAGATCCCTTGGTATGAAATCCTCTTCGGAGCGAGGATATTGGGTCATGCGGTGCTTTTGGCGACATTCTCTGGTAGGGGCCATCGATGGAGCCTCCAATACCATAGGGACGCAGTTCTTGTTAACATCTTAATACCCATCCCTAATATAAGGGAGGTACTCATTTTAACACTCCATGGATAGGCTCTCAATGTGACTGGAGATAGCCAGTGGGGCCGCCTTGTGTTGGAATGTTGATCATGGATGAAGAGGTGGTTGGAGAGCTTTCACCAAGTGGAGGGAATGTCTCGCAACTTCCATCATATGGAGAGTACCATTCTGGTGGTAATTTAAGATCAATTCATTTGAAACCTAGTGTTAATGACGTAGGGTAGGTGATGGCGTCCTCTTCCTTGTGGAATACTCATTCTAGTAGTTGATCATCACGTGTCTTTATGAGAACATTATTGTTGAAATTTTTATTGAAGGTTTCTCTAGAGATCTACAATATATGTAACAAGTACATATAACAAAACCCCTTCGTAGTAGAATATCTTGGTCATATACATAATTGAGGATTTTAATTGGCCCTCTTGATTTTTTATGTGAAAAGGGTTTAAAGTGGGTTAATTCTGCCACCATGGTGATGGATTCACATGGGGTTCATCACTTTTTTCAACCCGATTCACTTCGTGATCCCTTTTTGTAGGAGAGATGGTCCCACCAAGACTAAGCAATATATCCTTTATTGTGTTACAAAGTAGGGTCCATAGTTTAATGGTTATAGTGGAAAATTTCAGGGGATTAAGTGTTTTTTCAATCAGACCATGTAAGATATGAATTATTCAGATGGTCTCCAACGAGTTTATTTGCAGATCTAGAAATAACCAATGACCCTTTTATCCTTGATTCATGGTTCTGATTTCCAAATATAGGCACTCGTTGGATGATATGTCCAACTAAACCTAAGGACTCCATTGGTCAAGGGGATGGGAGGTCAGGCTTGTCACACCATTTTGGGGGGAATTATTTCTTATTTTGAGACTATCCTATAGATTTATGAAATGTTCAAATGTTTTTGAATCCTTAGTTCATTCCCATGAATGTGTCTGCAGATTACCCCTAGGTTGGAAGATAAATAAAAAATATGCATGGGTTTTAAATCATCTGTATGTATCTCTAGTTTTCTACTGATGAATACATTTATGTGTATCTAAGAATCTTCTACAAAAAAACCCTTTCACATAAACATTAATGATTCTATGGTTTTTTCTGAGAAAATGATGATTTAAAACATGTGATGAGGTACTCTAGAGTTTATCACCATCTAGGTGACATAGATCGTTTTGATATCAGGATAAAACCCACAAGATGGATTCCTACATATCCTCATGAGAGGAATCAGATTCCATATAGTTTGGTGTTGTATTACGGGACACATCACCTTTTAAGGTTGTGTGACAAGGACTCATCCATGTAGTTTAACATCATGCGATGAGGACATCTAGACGAAAGATGTCATGTCAAGATTTCATGGGGGACACATCCCGAAGAGGCTGAAGATTCCCAAAAGTGATTTAGTTTCCTTGGTGGATACAAACCTATCAGGGATATGACCTAGAGAACATTTGGGTGATTCAAGTGTTGGGTTTAGACCTTAAAGAGGCTTCCTACGTATCCTAGGTAGTTGGGAATCAAATTCCTCATTGTTAGGTCTGAATTGGGACTTACACCTTACAGGAGGCCATTCTAAGATAATTAAATCAATGATTATTTATAAAGGGGATTCCCTAGTGAGTTGAGGGGAAATTTTATTGTGACTAAATTTTAAAGAGAATGTCCCTCAGGCTCAGGCCTTTCGATAGGTGCCTTTCATATCTCTGGTGGAGAAGGAATCCAAGTCTTCAGAGTTTATTACTTAATGAATTGTGTGGATGTTGTAATCATCATAATCCTCTAAGACCTCATGAGTCATTCTAAGTGTGAGAAACAGGATGATGTGAATGATTTAACAAGGCGCACATATTTTCTTCTCCATTGATTGAAAAGGAGGAGGAGGGCAGAGAAAGAGGCAGGGGCGAGATCCCAAAGGGAGAGTTGGGGGATTTGAGTGTACCAATTTCCTCCCATTTTTTGATATCCAGGATAGTCACGTTTGGTTATCTATCAAGATGTGTCTTGTGCCAAGGTGAAGAGGGGGAAGAACGTCACCCTCTAAAAGAAACACATGGGGTTTACCTCAATAGGTGTTCCCTTTTGGTTCAAAGGGAAGGGGAGATGTGTCGTTCCTTATCAAAAGGAAATGAAAGTGTGGTCTCCTTTATTTAAACCTAGATCTCATGGAAGGGAAAACATAATGACTAGATTTAATCTTTATAATGGGGAGGTACTTGTGAGTATCCCAAGCTTGGACCCTGTGTTACCATGGGAGTGTAAACATAGGGACATTCCAGGGATCCCTCTCATTGTGGGGATTACCCAAATGTCTCTGATTACCATGGGTCTGTTAACTCAAAAGGGTGTACTAATGCTCTTAGTGGTTTTAGAATAGGGGTTCAGTGGATTTTGAAGAGGATTTGGCCTAATTCCATTTAACTAACTTGCGGAGGGGCTATAGAGAATATGGCGAAAATGGAAGGAGATGATTGAATCCAAAAGGTGGAACATCTGAGGGTACCACATTCCTTGTACTATTTTTTTATGTGGGATGGGTACTTCCCCACATAGAGTGTTACTACATGGGCGGGAGGACCATCCATGTAACATGATGCTAGACAGGATTGTATGTGGTCCATTTAGTTCTTTTCTATGCGGCCCTAGGTTCCATCTTCATAGGGGTGCAATACGTGGTGTATGGTTTCTTCTGTAGAGCCATTGGCTATGCGAGACCCAAAATTGAAGAAGAGGTCATTAATTCTGTATTTCAGTTCAAGTCACCTTGTTTTCCTTTTCCAGATTTGAATCCTTTGACATGTCTCCTTAAAATCATTAGTCGAACTTACATCTCTTCCTTTGTCAAATTTTTGGGAGTCTTTTCTATCTTGTTGAAATTTTTTCGGGACCCAATACCCATAAAAACCCCTAAAACCATAAAACCCATAAAAATCTCTAATACCCACTAAAAACTCTAAAAACCCTTTGAACCCCAAAAATGTTAAAAATCTATGAAAACTAATAAAAATCTAGAAAATAAATAAGTAGAACCCCTAAAAATGAAACAACCAAAAACCTCTAAATACCCTAAGACCCTCAAAATCCCCAAAACCCCAAAAACAATTAATATAATTAAAAGGGTATAAAATTCTATAAAATGTAAAAACCCCTAAGAAAACATCACAAACCTAAAAATAGTTATAGCCCCTAAAAACAAAAAAAATGTAAAACCCTAAAAATATTAAAACCCAAAAAAACCATAAAAACCATAAACACCCATAAAAACATTAAAAAAATCCTAAATCCCCATAGAAACTCTAAAAAATACTAAAAATGATAAAAACCATTTAAACCCCAAAAAATGTTCAAAAACATTAAAAACACAAAAACCCTAAAAAACCATAAAAAAAAATAAAAACACCTAAACCCCTCAAGAAAAAAAAATCTCTAAAAACCATAAAATCATTAAAAATCCATAAAAATTTATAAAAAGTAAAAAAACCCTAAAACCCCTGAAAACCCATAAGAAAGACTTAAAATACTAAAAACATATGAAACAACTGAAAAACTAAAAATAATAAAAAACCTAAAAACCACTAAAAACAAAAAACATCAAAATCCCTAAAAATCACTAAAAACCATAAAAATCCTAAAAACCATAAAAATGAAAAAACCCTAAATATCCAAAAAATCGAAAACACCCTAAAAATCCTAAAAAACCATAAAATCCCCTAAGAAAACATAAAAAAATAAAAACACTTAAAACCCTTTAAAAACGTAAAAAACATAAAAAACCTTATAAGACCCCAAATACCCTAAAACCATTAAAAACCCCCCAAACCCCTGAAAATCAAAAATAATAGAAAAACACCAAAAAACATAAAAATTACTAAAAACTATAAAAAAATTAGAACCCTAAAAAATTAAAAACTATAAAAACCTGAAAACCCTAAAAAAATCAAACAAATCCATAATACCCAAAAAAACCACAAAACCCCTAAAACCCCTCAAAACTCCTAAAACCCAAAATATCCAAAAAATAACTAAAAAATAATAAATATTAAAAAACACCTAAAAACTCAGAAAAACTCTAATAAAAGCTTAAAAAAATATAAAAATCTTAAAACCCTTAAATCACCTAAATATGCTAAAAACCCCAAAAACCCCCAAAAAACCTCAAAATCCGTAAAATCCCTAAAAACCATGAAAATCCTAAAAAACCTTATAAATCCTTAAAAAGATAAAAAACACTAAAAAACCTGAACACCACTAAGAAAATATTAAAATCCTAAAAACACATAAATACCTGAAACAACCTAAAAACTACTAAAAACACATAAAAAAAATTAAAACCCTTAAAACACTTAAAAACTCTAAAACCCAAAAAATACCCTTATACCCAATAAAATACCACTAAAAATACTAAAACCCTTTAAACCCCTAATTTTTTTAAAAAATATAAAAAAACTAACATACCAAAAAACCCTAAAACACCAAAAAAACCATAAAAACCCTTAAAACCTAAAACTCCTAAAAATCCCTAAAACAATAAAAACCCATTAAAATTCTAAAAAGTCCCTAAAAACCAAAAAAACATAAAAAACCCTAAAAACCATAAAAAACCACAAGAAAAACTTAAAAAGATAAAAATAATTACAACTGCTGAAAAACATAAAAAACGATAAAAAACCTAAAAACCATTAAACCCCTAAAACCCCATAATAACCCTAAGACCCCACTGAAAAAATATAGGAATCCTTTAAACCGCTATTTAGAAAAAAACTCTAAAAACCTTGAGGACTTTAAAAAAAACATAAAATCCCAAAAAACCCAAAAAACCCTAATAATCACAATTCCCTAAAAATATTAAAATCCCTAAAAACCCTAAAAACTCTTAAAAATACTAAAAATCCCTAAAAATCCATAAAAAACCAAAATCCTAAGAAATCCATAATAAAAAATTAAAAATCTAAGAATAATGAAAACCCATAAAGTCTTAAAACATCTAAAACCCCTAAAAAGAAACTAAAACCCTAAAATCACTTAAAACCCGTGAAATAGCTAAAAAACTGTAAACCTCCTAAAACCACAAAAAATATCTAAAAAAATTAAACCCATAAAACATTAAAAGACTCCAAAAACCATAAAAACCCTAAAAACTCAAAAAAACCCGAAAACCAAAAAAGACTATAAAAACAATAAAAACCCAAAGAAACCTAAAACAATAAAAAATTCCATAAAAATCCAAAAACCCGCAAAAATACTAAAAATTCCCTTAAAACCCCAAAATATATAACAAACCCTAAACACCCATAGAATAATATAAAAACCTAAAACACTCAATCCCCCTTAAAACATAAAAAATGATAAAAACCCTAAAACCCCACAAAACCATAAAAACCCATAAAAATATTAAAACATTACAAAGTCCTAAAAACCCATAAAACCCTAAAAAATAATAAAATTTATAAAAAACCTCTAAACACCACAATAGGTTTAAAAACTCTACAAACCCTAAAACCCTAAAAAATAAAAAAAACAATAAATCCCAAACAAAACAAAAGAACAATAGATAACAGAATGAATCCTTAAAACACTCAAAATCTCTAACCCCCCTAAACATAAACATCCTAAAAATCCCAAAAATTCCCAGAAAATGAAAAAACATAAAATTCATGAAAATACAGAAGAAAAAATTACAAACTAAAAACACTTAAAATCCCCCAAAAGCAAAAAATTCTAAATACATTAAATACCAAAAAAACTGAAAAACCAATCAACCAAAAAACCCACAAAACATGAAAACCCCCAAAAACCATAAAAATTTTTAAAACCATAAAAACTCCAAAAAACATGAAAAAAACTATGAAAACCTTAAAAACCTAAAAACACTTAAAACCCTAAAAAACCTAAAAACTGTTAAAAACCCAAAAAGTCTCTAAAACCCCATATAAACCATGAAACCCCCTAAAACCCATAAAACCCCTAAAAACCCATAAATCCCTAAAAGACACACTATAAATATAAAAACCCTTTAAACCCCAAAAAACAATAAAAATTATAAAAAACCTTAGATTCCCTAAAACACTAAAACAACAAATAAAACCAAAAATCCTTAAAACCCCAAAAATCCCGTAAAAATGATCAAAATTCCTTAAAACCTTAAAACCCCATAATATTCTTAAAATTCCAAAAAAACAAAAAAAACCACTAAAAACAATAAAACTCTATTAGAAATCCTTAAAAATCTAAAAACATTTAAAACCCTTACAAAACCTAAAAAATTTTAAAAACCAAAAAAACACAATGACCAAAAAACCCCTCAAAATCACTAAATATGATAAAAACCATAATATCCTAAAATAGTTATAACAATCCATAAAAACATAAAAACCCCTAAAACCCGTTAAAATTCATAATAAAACATAAAAAAACAATAAAACACTTAAAATTCTTAAAACCCGTAAAACCCCTAAAAACCATAAAAACACATAAAACCCCCCAAAAAACTAAAAAATATAAAAAATAATTAAACCCAACATTACATTAAGAACTCTAAAAAACATTGAATACCATTAAAAACTCAACCCCCCCCCCCCTCAAAACAAAAAAAAAATCATAACACCCCTAGAACCCTAAAAATCATGAAACTCTTAAATCCAAAAAACCCTAAAAAACAATAAAAATTATAAAAATATATAAAATCCCTAAAAATGTAAAAACAATTGAAAACCCATAACAAACACTTAAAAATATAAAATCACTAAAACCCCCTAAAAACCAAAAAACTCTAAAACCCCTAAAACACTAAAATTAGTAAAAACACTAAAACCCATACCCCCCCCCAAAAAAAACCTTAGAACCCAAAAAAACAATAAAAACCCTAAAAACCACTAAAAACTCTAAAAACCCTTTAAACAATTAAAAATCTTTAAAACTATAAAAACATAAAAACCATAAAAAACTCAAAAAAAAACCTTAAAACCACAAAAAATCTATGAAAACCCCAAAATACCCCAAAATACCTAAAAACCCTTAAAACCATAAAAATCTTTAAAATCCCAAAAAGACTAAATACATAAAAATCATAAAAACCCTGAAACGACCCCATGAAAACCATAAATAACATAAGAAACGTAAAACCCATAAAGAGTATAAAAATTATAAAAACCCTGGAAAGAAACTGAAACCCCTAAAACCGATAAAACCACTTAAAATATAAAAAACGTTCAAACTTCTAAAATTGTTAAAAAAATATAATAAACCATAGAATCCCTAAAAAATAATAAAACCCTAAAACGTAAATAAACCATACAAACCCAAAGTAACCATAAAAACCCATAAAATTCATAAAACCGCAAAAAACCATAAAAATCTGAAAAAATACAAAAAACCTAAAACCCATTTGAACCATGAAAACCCCTCAAAAAATAATAATACTCTTAAAACTCTTGAACCCGTTACAAACCTAAAAATTGCTAAAAACCCTAAAACCCAAAAAACCCTTAAAACCATAAAAACTATAAAACCACTAAAATCATTTAAACCCCCTAAAATCCCATAAATCCCTAAAAAATAAAAGTCTAAAAAACCCTTTAAATCACTAATTTTTTTAAAAAAGTTGTAAAAAAATTATGTCCTAAAAAAATAAAACCCCCCCAAAAATTCATAAAAACATTTGAAACCCTAAAAACACCCAAAAACCCCTCAATATCACTAAAAATCCTAAAAAACCATAAAAACCTAAAAAAATTTAATCTTCTAAAAACAAAAACAATGAAAAACACCTAAAAAATAAAAAAATAATACCAAAAAATACTCAGAATCCCTAAAAAACCTAATAACCATAAAAATCCCTAAAACCCCTAAAATCATAAAAAACTCTAAAAACCATGATATTCCCAATGAAACCCTTAAAAAAGTAAAAAAACATAGAACCCATAAAAACCTAGAAAACGATAAAACCATAAAAGACCTTAAAACAACCAAAACAATAAAAACCTCTAAAACACATAAAAACCATGAAAACCCCATTAAAACAACTAAATACATTAAAAACCATTTAAACCCCTAAAATGTGAGAAAATTTAAAAAACCTTAAAATCCCTAAAAACATAAAAAATCATAAAACCCCTAAAACCATAAAAACCTCATAATCCATAAATTGCTACAAAATTAAAATCCTTAAAAATCCTTAAAAACCGTAAAATGTAAAAACCCTAAAATCGATGTAAAATCCTAAAAATACCTTAAGAATTGAAAAAAAATTAAAACCCCTAAAAACCTAAAAACACTAATACCCCTAAAAACCCAATAATCCTTCAAATCAGTAAAAAACATAAAAACCATTTAAATTTTTAAAAACCCTAAAAAACTTAAAAACCAAAATAAACCCTAAATATCATGAAAACCCCTAAAAACATTAAAACCAACAAAACCCTAAAACCCCAAAAAATTCTAAGAACCCTAAATGAACCAAAAACCTCAAAAAAACCCCTAAAGCCCATAAAAACCACTAAAAAACTTTAAAAACCAAAAAAACCATAATAATCCAAAACACACTAAAAAACTAAAACTTCATTAAACCCATAAAATGATAAAAATCTATAAAAAACAAAAAAAAATCCCTAAAGACTCAAAACACCCTAGACACTAAAAAACACATAAAAACACTAAAAACTCCATAAAATCCCTCAAATCCCTAAAAACCATAAAAACCAGAAAAATCAAAAAAACCCCTAAAAATATCTGAAGAAGTAAAAAATATTTAAATAACTAATAAAACCTTACAAATCTAAAAAGCTTAAAACCCCCAAAAACTAAAACACACTAATACACTAAAAACAATAAAATCCACTAAAAACTTTAAAAACCCAGTAAAACATTAAAAACCACTAAAAGATATAAAAACCCATTAAAACCCTAAAATTGTTAAAATACAATAAAACCCCTTAAAACCCAATAAAACTCAAAAAATACAAAGAAAACCAAAAACCCTAAAAATCCCAAGAACCCTCAAATTACCTAAAAACCCTAAATGGCTATAAAATTCATAAAAGGCATAAAAATATCATAAAATTTTATAAAACCTAAATCCCTTAAAACCCTAAGAAATCATTAAAACAATGAATACAAAATAAGTCGTTTAAAATCATGAAAACCCCTAATAAACCTTAAAAATATAAAAACACTTAAAACACACAAAAACTTAAAAACGCAAAAAACACTAAAAACCAAAAAATCCCTGAAAACCATAAAACCAACTTAAACCTAATAAATGATAAAAAAATTCCTAAAACAAAAATACTTCAAAAACCCTTGAAATCCCTTAAAATGGTAAAAATCTATAAAAACCTTAAAAACTCGAAAAAATAAGAAAAAAACCCTATAAACCAAAAAAATTAAAAAATCTGTTAAATGGTAAAAACCATAAATTCCATGAAAACCCCTAAGAAATTATTAAAAAATTAAAATAACATAAAGTCACCAAAATTATAAATTACCCTAAACACCCAAAAAAACCTAAAACACACTAAAAAAATCTAAAAACAATTTAAACACCTAAAAATGTTAAAAAATATAAAAATCCATAAAGACCCAAAAATCTCAAAAAACCCTAAAAACAAAAAACAACCATAAAATCCATAAAATCCCGAAACCCCTCAAAATCCTTAAAAACCCTAAAAACCATAAAAGTAATAAAAAAATCCAAAAAATTCAAAAAACCCCTAAAACCCCTAGAAAATTAGAATAAAACATTAAAAACATGAAAACACATATAACCTATAAAAACCCAAAAATGATAAAAATACTAAGAAATCCTAAAAAACCGAAAAACAGAAATATTAACAAAGCACCTAAAAAACACTTTAAAATCATTAAAACCCCATAAAACCACTAAAAACTCTAAAAACCCTTTAAACCCCTAAAAAAGTTAAAAACTCTAAAGCACATAAAAACATAAAAAACCACCCCCATCAAAACCCCAAAAAATAAAACCTTAAAAACACTAAAGCACTCAAAATCCTTAATACCGTCAAAGCCCATAAAATTCCTAAAATTCCCTAAAATCCCTAAAATTTAAAAAACCCTAAAAACCATGAAAACCCCTCAGTACCCCTTCAAGCCTAAATCAGTTTAAACCCCTAAAAACATAAAAATTCTAAAAACCCTGAAACCCAAAAACATTAAAAAATATAAACCACAAAAAACCCTAAACCACAAAAAACCCCATAAAACACTAAATAAACACTAAAACTCTAATATCCCATTAATCCCCTAAAAATGTTTAAAAACTATAAAAATCTGTTGAACCTCTAAAAACACTAAAAAACCATAAAACCCTAAAAAATTGTGAAACCCCTAAAACCCTATATAACTCTAGAACCCATCAAAATCCCAAAAACCATAAAACCCTAAAAAATTGTGAAACCCCTAAAACCCTATATTACTCTAGAACCCATCAAAATCCCAAAAACCATAAAATACCTAAAAATAGTAAAAATCCCTAAAAATGTAAAAACCCTCTGAACCCCTAAAAAACCTGTGCAAACCATAAATCCCTAAAACAGTAAAATCTTTAAGAAATATAAAATTTCTAAAAGCCTGAAAAACAATTAAAAACAAAAAAATCCAAAAATACCTTAAAAACCCAATTAAACCCCAGTAAAATGCACTAAAGAGTCTAGAAACCCTTTAAACCTCTAAAAACATTAAAAACACTAAAAATGATAAAAACACCTAAAAACATCAAAAAACACTAAGAACCCAAAAGAACAAGAAAACACCCAAAAAACCCCAAAAATACAAAAAATTCCTAAATACTCTAAAAACACATAAAAATAATAAAAATATATTAAAATACATTAAAATACATTAAAATAAATAAAAACCAAATAAAACCTAAAAAACCACTAAGAAAAACTTAAAACACTTAAAAAAATTAAACCACCTAAAAATATATAAACTCTAAAAACCATAAAAACACATAAAAATTATAAAAAAAATAAAAAATTCGTAACGTCCATCTAAAACCCTAAAACCCAAAAAACCCTTAAAATTACTAAATAGCAAAAAACATCTAAACACATAAAATGAAAAAAAACTTATAAACACCTAAAAAACCCAAATAAGTCAAAAAAATACCCATAAAAACCCATAAAAATAAAACCGTAGAAAACCATAGAAAACCCTCAATATACATAAAAACTAATAAAATAAAAACAAATCACTAAAATATCTCAAAAATAAAAAAACCCCTAGAAACCCCCGAGAAAGCCATAAAATTCTAAAAACATATAAATCCCCAAAAAACCTAAAAATTCTAAAAACCCCAAAAAACCAGAAAAACATCCAAAAAACAAAAAACCCCTAAAAACATTTAAAAACCATGAAAGCCCATAAAAACTCAAAAAACCACAAAAACTATAAAACCCCCTAAAACCTGTAAAAAATATAAAAACTATAAATACACATTTAAACCCCTAAAAAACAAAAAAATAAAAAAACACAAAAAACCCAAAACACAAAAAATACACAATAATCTCAAACCCTAAAAATCCTTAAAACACTTAAAAACTATAAAAATAACCAAAACCTCACAAAATCCGTAATAATTTATAAAACCCCAAAACCTGAATTACCTCAAATAAAACCTAAAAAAAATACACTTAAAACCCTTAAAAATATGAACTCCCCAAAAAACCTTAAAAATCCTAAAAACCCATAAAAACCCTAAAAACCTCAAAAACTAAAAAAACCCATTTAAAAACCCTAAAACATAAAAAACTCTCAAAATATTAAAAACATAAAAAGTAAAAAAAATTACATACCAAATAAACATAAAAACCCTACAACCATAAAAATCACTAAAACCCAAAAAATCTTTAAAAACAATAAAAAAACAAAAAATCATGAAAACAAAATACCTAAAATCCCTAAAAAGTTAATAATAATAATAGTAATGAAAACCCCTAAGAAAACCCTATGAAAACCTTACAACAAAACAAAAACAATTTAAACTCCAAAAAACCTAAAAACGCGAAAAAAACCCTATTAAAATATTGAAAACCAAAAAACATTTAAAACCCCTTAAAACCTAAAAAAATACAAACCCTAAAAATCCTCAAAATCTATAACAACCCTTAAAATCATAAAAATCATAAAATATCACTAAAAGTTTTAAAAATATAAAAACAACTAAAATCCAAAAACCCTTATGAAACCATTAAAAATCTTAAAACCCCAAAAAAACCACTTAAACCACTCAAAACTTCTAAAAACCTAAGAAACACATAAAATTACTTCAAATCCCCCAAAATACATGATTTCGCGAAAAACTCTAAAAAATATAAAAACAACTTATCAAGAAACATAATAAACAAAAACCACTTAAAACCCCCAAAACCACAAAAATGCTTGAATCCCAAAAATGACATTAAAACCCAAAAATCCCATAAAATCTTTAAAAGCACTAAAAACCCCATAAGAACTATAAATGAAAATTAAAACTATAAACACCCTTTAATCCCAAAAAAATGTTAAGAAACTCTAAAAAACATAAAATTATTAAAAACCCAAAAAACCAAAAAAAAGAATAAAATGCAAATAAACCCTAAAAACCCCAAAACCCTTTAAAAACATAAAAACCTAAAAGTCATAAAAACATGGAAATTACTGAAAATTAAATAAAAAAATAAAACCTTAAAACACCTGAAAACTCCTAAGGAAAACATAAAAAACAAAAATTACTTAAAACCCCTAAAACCCTAAAAAAGATAAAACACCTAAAAACCCTAAAAACCGAAGAAACCATAATAACCATAAACGCCACTAAAAACATTAAAACCCCTAAAAACCCATAAAACCCCTAAAACTTACTAAATATTCTAAAAACTAATTATCCCCACTAAAAATATTAAAACACTTAAAAATCATAAAACCCATAAATAAACTCAAAAAACACTAAAAACCTAATAGTACAAGAAAAAATCCTAAAAACCCTAAAAATTATCAAAATCCCTAAAAACATTAAACACATAAAAATTTTAAAATCCCTTAAAATTTTAAAACCCAAAAAAACACTAAAACCCTTCAAAAAACCATAAAAACCTTAAAATACTAAAAACCCCTAAAAACATAAAAAACACTAAAAATTCCAAAAAAATCTAAAACCATAAAAACCATATAACACCTATAGACCTTAAAACCCCATAAAAACATTAATAACCATGTAAAAACTATAAAAACCATTTATATCCATAAAACATTAAAGACACTAAAAAATCATAAAAAAACTAAAAAAACACAAAAAAACAAAAAAAATCAGGAGATAAATAAAAAACTTAAAATCGAAAAAGATTATCAAAAAGCCAAAAAATCTCTAAAAATTATAATAACCCATAAAAAATAAAAAATCCATAAAAATACCTAATAATTTAAAAAACCTAAAACCCCTAAAAACTCTAGGAAAACTGTAAAGACATAAAAACACATAAAACCCCTAAAACATTAAAAATATCTGAAATCCCTAAAAATAATAAAATTTCCCCAAAACCCACAAAATCAAATAAACAATAAAACTGATAAAAAAATAAATAACACCTCAAATATATAAATAAGTAAAAAAAACAAAAAAAAAATAATGAAAATATAAAAGAAAACATTAAAAACCTAAAATCTCTTAAGACCCCAAAAAACATAAAACCCAAAGAAATCCTAAAATCCCTAAAAACTCTCAAAATCCACAAAACTCATAAAAACCCACTAAAATCCTAAAAACCCTAAAAATATATAAAATATTCAAAAACCCTAACAAAACATTAAAATCCTAAAAACAAATTAAACCCCTAAAAACCTAAAAAATGATTAAAACCTCAAAAATCCTAAAATTCAAAAAACCCTTAAGACCCATAAAACCATAAAATCCATAAAAAATTTAAAAATCTAAAAGTACACTAAAACTTTAAAAACCCTTTAAACATATAAAAACGTTAAAAATTCTACATAACATAAAAATTATAAAAACCATAAAAACACTACCACGCTTAAAAACCCTTGAAATTCATAAAAGCCTTAACACCCCATAAACTTCTTAAAAATACTAAAAACTTTAAAATAACTTTTAAAATCATAAAAATGATTAAAAAATCAAAAAAAACATTATAATACCAAAAAAACACAAAACATATAAAAACCTAAAATATCCAAAAAACCCTAAACCCCCTAAAAAACAATAAAAACCTAAAAAATATCCTAAATATCCTAAAAATAAAAAAAATTAAAACTACCCTAAAACCCCTAAAAATCCTTATAAAACCCATAAAAACCAAAAATGTTTTAAACCCTTAAATCCTTTAAATTATTAAAACCTTAAAACCCCTAGAAATGCTAAAAAATCTTAAAATCCCTCGAAATCCCTAAAAACCCTAAAAACCATAAAAAACTAAAAAATCCCATATAGACCATAAAAATGTAAAAAACAATAAAAACCATGAAACCGCCCTAATATTATCTTAAAAAAACTAAAAATAGATAAATCCCTAGAAATTCAAAATAAATTAAAACCCAAAAGACCCTAAACCCCCTAAAAACCATAAAATCCCCTTAAAATCTTAGTAACCCAAAAAAACAAATGAAAACTCTAAAAAACACTAAAAACTATAAAAGTAGTTTAAATCACTAAAGATATTAAAAACTCCAAAAACCATAAAAAAAACTCAAAACCCCTACAAACCAAACATCACCATAAAATTTTTTAAAACATAAAAAATGCATAAAACCTTCAAAATCTATAAAAAGCCTAAAAATCCATAAAAATACTAAAAAGGACATACAAATCATTTGAAACCTAATTATCAAAAAAATAAAAATCTCTCTAGAAACCGTAAAAACTAGAAAAAGATTAAAACCCCTAAAAAACTGAAAAACAATAAAACCCATAAAATCCAAAAAAACCCTGAAAACGATAAATCGAAAAAACCATAAAAATACCTAAAAACATAAAAATCTCAAAATTCCATTAAAACCGTCAAACCATTAAAAGAAAATCAAAACTCCCTTTAAACTCTCAAAAATTTTAACAACTCTAAAAACCCTTTAAATCCCTTTAAAAATAAAGAAAACCCAAAAATCCAAAAAGAACCATAAAAACCCTAATCCCAGAAAAACAAAAAAAAACTATAAAAACCTTAAAAATCCTAAAAAAAATAAAAATACATAAAAACATCAAAAGCCTAAAAACCCCTAAGAATATCATAAAAATATAAAAACACTTGAAACTCCTAAAAACCTTAGATTTGCTAAAAATCCAAAAAATCGTAGAAACCAGAAAACACCTAAAATCATTAAAAAACTACAATCCCCTAAAAACACTAAAACAAGTAAAAACTCTAAAAACCCTTTAATCCCTAAATAAATGAAAAACACTAAAAACCTTAATTTCTTAAAATACACAAAAAACCCTAAAAATAAAAAAACCAAAAAACAAAAAGAAAATAAGAAACTTCAAAATCCATAAAAACCCTAAAAATAATAAAAATCATGAATAATTCCTAAGTATTCCTGAATACATAAAAACCCTAAAATTATAAACCGAAAAAATTAAAAACAAAAACAACATAAATCCTTTAAAACCCTAAAAATTTATAAAAACCCTAAAATCCCTAAAAATCCAAAAAACACTAAATAATCACAAAATCCCTAAAATGCTAACAACCCATAAAAATCCTAAAAAATACCTAAAACCCTTAAAATATAAAAAAAATTAAAACCCTAAAACCCCCTAAGAAAACCTAAAAAACTAAAAACACTCAAAACCCTAATTATGCTAAAAAAACAAAAAGATGCTAAAAAAATTGTTTAAATACCACTAAAACAATTAGAAAACATAAAACCTCAAAAAACCTATAAAACCCCTAAAATAAAAAACACTCTAAATCCCATTAAACCCTGAAAAACATGAAAAACCCTAAAAACCTTCAAACCCTTAAAAACTAAAAAAAAAAGAATAAAATCCATTAAAATCCCAAACACCCCTAAAAATACCTAAAAACCATGAAAACCATAAAAATAAACCCCCCCTAAAAATACATAAAATGAAAAATACCATAATTCCATGAAAACACAAAAAAATCCATAACAAACTAAAAACACTAAAAACCCTAATAAATGCTAAAAACACAAAAACATAAAAATCCCCAAAAAACCTTTTATATCACTGAAAGCAAAAAAACACAACCCCCCCCCCCCCGCCACCCCAAAAAAACACAGAAAACCCATTAAACCCATAAATCAATCACAAAACACTAAAAATCATAAAACCCTAAAAAACTCAAAAAAACCCTAAAACACCAATGAAAACCATAAAACCTGAAAAACATAAGAACCCTTTAAACCCCACAAAATCTATAAAATTGAAAAAACTTATAAAAATCCTAAACAACATAAACATATCCAAAAATTCTAATAACCTAAAAAAACCTATGAAATCCATAAAAACATAAAAACAATTAAAATCCCTAAAATACTAAAAAAACTAAAAAATATCTATGAAATTATAAAAAACCCCCTTACAACATAAAAAACCAATAAAAATTCCTTAAACCCTCAACATAAAAAAACTAAAAGACATACAAACCCTAATGACTAACTAAGAATTTAAAGACCCCTAAAAACCTATAAAACCTTTAATAAAACATAATAACTTGAAAACACTTAAAACCCCTAAAACCTTGAAATGAGAAAAATCCTAAAACCCCCCAACACACTAAAAAACTATAATCTTCTAAAATCCCTAAAATCCCTAAAATCCCTAAAATCCCATAAAAGTACTAATAGAACCATATAAATCTATAAAAAGTTAAAAATGCCAAAATTCAATAAAAACCCCTAAGAAAATCATAAAAACATAAAAACAATCTAAACTCATTAAAACCTAAAAAATATAAAAACCCTAAAAGCCTAAAAAGTATAAACACCTTAAAAACTCTCAAATCCCTAAAAACACTAAAAACCACAAAAATCTTAAAAAATCATAGAAAATCCCTAAAAATATAAAAAATCCAAAAACCCCTTGAAAACTCCAAAAAAACGATAAAACATATAGACAATTAAAACCCCTAAAACCTAAAAATGAAAAAAAACCGTAAATAATCCATAAAACCAAAAAACCCCTTAAAATCCCTAAATACCAAAAAACCACTTAAAATCCCTAAAGACCTCAAAATCAACATTAAAACCCCCAAAAGCCAAAAAACCCCCAAAATCCATATAAACCCTTAAAAACCATGAAAATATTAAAACCACTAAAAATATCTCAAAATAAAAAAGACCATGAAAACCCTAAGAAAACCTCAAAAAACAAGAAATATATAAAACACCTAAAAACCTTAAAAATGGAAAAACCCATGAACCATAACACTAAACCCCTTCAAAAACCTAAAAACCCTAAAACCATTATAATAAAAAATATATATAAAAACATAAAAATAATTAAAACTTTAAAAATAGATAATAAAACCATAAAATCATAAGAAAAATTTAAACCCATAAAAAATAAAAAAAATATAAAAACCCAAAAAGTGATGAAAAAGCCAAAAAACCCAAAAAATGTTAAAATCCCTAAAAACCACTAAAAACTTTAAAAACCATTTAATCCCCTGAAACATTTAAAATTAAAAAAAATATTAAAATCCCTAAAAACCCTAAAATCCTCCAAATCCCTAAAATCCATATAAATGATGAAAATCCTAAAAAATTTCTATAAACATAAAAAACCATATAAACCCGGAAAAACCATAAGAAGACCTTCAAAACATAATAACACTTAAAACCCCTAAAAACCAAAAAAAAATACAAAAAACATTAAAACCATTAAAAGTCATAAAAAAGCTCTGAAAACATCAAAAATCCTAAAAAAACATAAACAAATTAAGAACTCACTAGAATCTATAAAATGTTTTTAACCCCGTAAGATGTAAAGAACTCTAAAAAAATTAAAACCACTAAAAATTAAAAAATCCATAAATCCCAATATAACATTAAAACATATTAACATAATAACAACCCTATATATCCCTAAAAACACTAAAAAACTAAAAAATAATTATAATAAATTAAAATGTCAAAATACATAAAACCCTAAAAATCCCTACGAAAACCTTAAAAACCAAAAAACAATTAAAATACATAAAACCTAAAAAATGATAAAAATACCTAAAACCCTAAAAACTATAAAATCCCCTAGAACCCTAAAAAAACTAAAAACCCATAAAAATCCACTAAAAACTCTAAACACCCTTTAAATCATTAAAAAACAATAAAAAGTTTAAAAACATTTAAAAAAACCAAAATCCCTTAAAATCCAAAAAAATACCTTAAAACCTCTAATAGACCCTAAAATCTCTAAAAATCCCTTAAAACCATAAAGATAATAAAAGTCCTAAACAATCCCTAAAAACCATAAAAATGTAAAAATTCTTAATACCCCTCAAAACCCGTAATAGAAAATTTAAAACCTAAGAACACTTAAAACCCATAAAAACCATTAAAAAAATTTCAATACAAAAAAAAAACAATAATAACCCCTCGGACCCAAAATACCCGTAAAACACCTAAAATCCAAAAAAACCCAAACAACCCAAAAAACACTAATAACCCACAAAAAAACTCTAAATCCTCTTTAAACCCCCTAAATACATTAATAAACTCTAAAAAACTATAAAACCATTATAAACTCAGAAGATCCTAAAACCCCTCAAAACCCCTGAAAAACATAACAATCCATAAAAAACCTAAATGATACTAAAACCCCTAAAAGACCCTAAAAACCCCTTAGATCCATAAAAACCCATAAAAACCTTTAAAAACCAAAAAACCCAAAAAACCCCTAAAAGCACTTAAAACTCTAAAAAACCATTTAAACACATAAAAATATAAAAAACTCTAAAAACATTTAAAACAAAAAAAAAGAAAAAAATCCCTATTAAAACCATAAAAACCAAAAAAAACAAAAATCCCTAAAACCCATATAAATATTAAAAAATTTCTAAATAACCATAAAAATTTTTAAAACACGAAACCAATAATACTCTAAAAACATTAAAAACCTAATAAAATTCTAACCGCCAAAAAAAATTAAAACACTAAAAAACCCACAAAATCCATAAAACCCTAAAAACCATAAAAACACTAAAAATCACATAAAAAACTAAAACCCATAAAAATAGATTACAAAACCATAAAAACATAAAAACAAAGAAAACCGCTAAAACACAAATATGATAAAAACCATAAAAACCATAAGACCCTTAGAAATATTAATACCCCATAAAATCCCAAAAAACCCACTAAAAACTCTAAAACCCTTAAAAACATTATAAAACTCTAAAAACCATTAAAACCCTTAAAACAAACAAAACCAAAAAACCCCTAAACCCCTAAAAATCCTAAAAAACCCTCAAAATCACTAAAACACCTAAAAACCATAAAAATCCATAAAAACATAAATACCCATAAAACCCCTAAAAACACTATGAAAACCTTAAAAACATAAATGCATGAAAACCCCTAAAAACACAAAAATGTTATAAACCCTAAAAACCCTAAAAACCTAAAAACCCCTAAAAACCGTTCAAAATACATAAAAACCATAAAACCCCTAAAACTAATTAAAAATCCTAAAAATACTGAAAAACATAAAAAAAAAATGTGGAAAACCCCCTAATAAAACCTTAAAATCCTAAAACAACTTAAAACCCCTAAAAACCTAAAACAATAAAAACACTAAAAAACAAAATAATACTGAAAACCCATAAAAAATAAAAAACCCCTAAAAATCATAAAATAGAAAAAACCAAGAAAACCCCTAAAAACCACTGATACACACAAAATCCTTACAAACATATAAATGTAAAAAACACTAAAAATATAAAACCCCTAAAAACAAAAAAAAAACTCAAAAAACCAAAAAACCTTGAAAACCCAACAAACAATTGAAAACTAAAACCCATCAAAACCCCTAGAATCCCTAAAAAACCAGAAAATCCTAAAATTCCCTTGAAGTCCCTAAAAACATAAAAACCCATAATAAAATTGAAAACCCCTATAAAAACCTTAAAACCTTAAAATAGTTAAAACCCTATAAACCTAATAAATTATAAAAACCCTAACAAAACCTAAAAAACCCTATAAACCAAAAATATCATTAAAAAAACACAAAGCCTTAAAAACATATATAACCCATAATAACCTAAAACCCCACTAAAACATTAAAAACCCTTCAAACCCATAAAAACGTATAAAAAAAATTAAAAAACCATAAAACCCCTAAAACTAAATAAACTTGTTAAAATACCAAAAAATCTATAACAACTCTAAAACACCATAAAACCCCCAATATCCCCTAAAAAATATAAAAATACAAACAATTCCCTAAAATTCCTAAAAATTTAAAAAACCCTAAAAACCCTAAAAACCTAAAAAATCTAAATACAATTAAAACCCACAAATACCTAAAAACTATAAAATTCCCAAAACCCTAACCCCTCTCCCCCCGAAACCCTCAAAATCCCAAAAAACCCAAAAACACCATAAAATTTAAAATCAAAATCCCTAAAACATAAAAATACATAAGAAAACATTAAAAACATAAAAACACTTAAAACCATTAAAAAAATGAAAAACCATAAAAACCATACAAAACCCTAAAAACCCTGAATTTCATAAAACCCTTAGAACCATAAAAGAACCCAAAAAAACATAAAACCCCTAGAAACCACTAAAAATTATAAAACCCCTTTGGGAATGTAAAAAATTAAAAATACTAAAAAATTAAAACCCTTAAAAACAAAAAAAAATCCTCAAAACCCAAAAAATGAATAAAAAACCTAAAAATCCCTACCCCCCAAAAAAAACTATAAAAAAACCAAAAAATATATAAAACCCTTTAAAAAATAAAAACAAAAAAAAAACCATGAAAACCCATAAGAAACCCTTAAAATGAAAAAAACACTTAAAGCCACTAAAAAACCAACAAACAATAAAACCCCAAAATACCTAAAACCCCCTCAAATCCCTCTAAATCCTGTAAAATACTGAAAACCCATTAAAATTGAAAAGAACCCCAAAAAATCCATAAATATGTAATAATATATAAAACCATTTAAACCCCCTATGAAAACCGTGAAACCTTAAAAATAATTAAAACCCCTAAAATCCTAAAAACACTAAAACCCCAAAAACCCTTTAAAACCCCTAAAAACCCTAAAAACTCTAAAAACCATAAAATTCTAAGAGAATGTCAAAAAACCCTAGAAACTGCTAAAAATATTTTAAAAAACTCACAAACCCTTAAAAATCCTCAAAAAATGAAAAATCCTCTAAAAATCCCTTAAAACCCCTATAAAACCTAAAAAACATAAAACCCTGTAAAAACCTTTGAAACCCAAAAAACAAATAAAATAACAATAATCTCTCTAAAAAAGATAAAAACGCTTTAAACCACTAAATTTTTTAAAAAAATTCTAAACCACTAAAAACATAGAACAACCCAAAAACCAAAGAAAACAAAAAAAACCCCGAAAACACTAAAACCCTTAACACCACTTAAAATCAATAGAACCATAGAAATAAGAAAAAAAATACATAAAGTGCCTTAAAACATAAAAACTCATAACAACCTATAAAAAACTACGGAAAACACAAAAAACTAACAACATATGAAACCCCTAAAAACCTGAAAAATGCTAAAAACCCCAAATAACCCCTAAACACCCTAAAACCATAAAAACCCTAAAAACCATTAAAATACATCAAAACCCATAAAAACCCTTAAATAAAAAAATATAAAAACCTTTTATCCCCTAAAAACAAAAAATAATATATGAAACCATAAGACACCTCAAAACACTGAAAAAGCGTAAAACCTAAAAACCCATAAAAGCCCAAAAAACCCTAAAGCCCTTAAAAATCCTTAAGAAAAATAAAAACCTATAAAAATAATAAAAAAAAACCTAAAATCTCTATAAATTTACATAATAATAGAATCAGTAAAAACAATAATAAAAACATAAAAACCTAAAATCACTTAAATCCCCTAAAATGATAAACCCTTAATAGCCCTAAACCCCAAAAAAATGTCAAAATCCCCTAAAAACCTAATATATATTAAAATAATAAAAGTTACCTAAAATCCATTAACACATAAAAAACATAAAAACCCTATAAACCCCTAAGAAAACCACCACTACCTAAAAACACTTAAAACCCCTAAAAACACAAAAATACTATAAAACCTAAAAAACCATAAAAACCATAAAACCCTTATAAACTATAAAAACATAAAATCTCATAAAAACCCTAAAACCCCATTCAAATATCTAAAAATCCTAAAAACTATAAAAAACCTGAAATCCAAAAAAACACCATAAGAACCCAAAAACCCTCTAAAAACACTAAAAATACCTTTAACCAATAAAAACGTTAAAAAACATAAAATGAACTAAAAATAAATAAAAAACAAAAAAAACCTAAAAACCCCAAAGAGAACCTTAAAAACCAAAAGCACTTAAAACCACTAAAACCTAAAAATGAAAAAAACCATAAAACCATAATATCCATAAAACCTTAAAAATCATTATAAACCCTAGAACGCATAAAAATCTTACAATAGACCTAAAATTACATAAAACTATAAAATCCAAAAAAAATCCATAAATCCACAAAGAAAACCTTAAAAAACACTTACAATCCCTAAAAACTTAAAAAAACTAAAATCCTTAAAATAACTAAAAGAACCTAAACCCTATAGAAACCATAAAACCCTCTAAAAACCTTTTAAAAACCTAAAAAACATAAAAACATAAAACCACTAAAAACTCAAGAAAACCATTTAATCCCCTAAAATGTTTAAAAACACTAAAAACATTAAGATCCCTAAAAAATCTAAAACCCCTAAAAACCAAGAAACCCCCAAAACCCAAAAAGCCAATAAAATCTATAAAAAAACTTAATAACCACACAAATCCTAAAAATACCTAAAAACCCTAAAAACCATAAAAACCCTAAAAATCCTAAATAATCATGAAATTCTTTAAAAAAATAAAAACACATAAAACCCAAAAATATCTAAAAAACCCTATAAAATTTAAAAACCCATTGAATCCCAAAAAAATTAAAAAAAACCCTCAAAATTTTTAAATAACATAAATATCCTAAATCATCCATAAAAATACCTAAAATTTGAAAAACACTAAAAATTTGGGAAACTATAAGAAAACATTAAAAACCTAAAAATGCTAAAAACCAATAAAAATCCTAAATTGTTAAGTACTATAAAACCCCTAAAAACCATAAACATCCCTAAAAATAACCTATAAATACCTTAAAACCCCCTTATATCCCATAAAACCCTAAAAACCACTAAAAACATAAAAAACCAATTAAAACTCAAAAAATGTTAAAAACACTGAAAGTCCTTTGAACCCCTAAAAACCCGAAAAAACATAAAACCCCCAGAACCCCTAAAATACCATAAACCCATTAAAATCCTTAAAAACCTAAAAACCAAAAAAATGCTGAAAATGAAATAAAAATCCCTAAAAACATAAAAAAAATCCTAAAAACCTTGAAAACCCACTAATAAAACCTTAAAAACCAAAAAACACTTAAACCCCCTAAATAACCTAAAACATTCTAAAATACTAAAACTACTAAAAACCCTAAAAATCACAAATTACCTTTAAAACCATAAATATCCATAAAAACATAAAAACATTAAAAAACCTGAAAAATATAAGAAAACCATAAAAAAAACCCCAAAAAACAAAAAATGGTTAAAACCAATAAAAACCCAACCCCCCCCCCCCCACTAAAACTACATATACCACTAAAACACTTAAAACCCAAAAAACCCTAAAACCACACAAAAATACTAAAAACCCTATAAACCCTAAAAAATCGGAAATGTAATAAATTATATTAAAACCCCTTAGAAACTCAAAATAACCATGTGTTGAGTCAATGTGGTTTTCTTATGACTTTTCTATTCCTTCATACTTGGGGGAGATTGATGAGTCAATAAGGTTTTCTTATTAATTCCCTATTCCTTCATGTTTTGAAAATCAGAAATACCCTATCTTAAGGCAAATTTCATTTTCCCTATGATTTCCCTTGATAAGGAATATTTTACTTCCCTAAAGAAAACTTTATCTTTACCTATTTTTCATTGTTCATACTTTATCTAAGTGTAAAATTCGGTTTCAAATCCAAAACCTCAAAATTATATTAATACTTAGATAGAGATCATTATTTTTTCAGGATCTGAATTCAGATTCCAAGTTCTATGAATTTAGACTCTTAAAATTTTGAGATCAGGTTCCGAACTCTCTGAATTCAAACTCCAAAATCTTATGATTTTAGACTCCGAGTTCTCCGAACTCTTATTAGTTCTTACTCTGAGTTCTCTTAATTCAAACTCCTAACTCTTATGTTTTCTTACTCCGAGTTCCCTGAATTCAGACTCCGAACTCTTATGAATTCAGAGTATAAATTCTAATAAATTCAAACTCTGAATGTTTTTGAAATTCAGACTCCAAATTCTATATAATTCTGGTTCCAAATTCTGTTAAAGACAGGATAAGAATACTCATATATTATAAACACCGAATAATTTTTAGCTAGACTCAAAAAATTCATTTTTCCTTAGAATTTGAAAAATGAATTTGGTTAAGAACCATATTTTTTCTTACTCATTTTTTGGTTATAAAATGATTTCGTACATTCAGTTACTAACTAACTATTTTTTGAGTGACATGTGTATAGGTCCCTATGAAATTCAAGGAAAAATATGACCATTTTAGGAGGGAGCTGGCCATTGATAATGTGGCTATAAATAGGAGCTCATTTGAAAGTGTTCATAATTTTGATGAGCAAGTTGATCAATCTAGAGATAACAAGCTGCTGAAGTGATTTCTAGAGAGAGAGGCTTTAATGATTTGTGCATACTGAACACCTTGTTCAGAATTTATTCGTGCAACTTCGAATGTTGTTGAGTACATTCGAGGGATTCTGTGGATATGAAGATAGAGGTGCCGACTCCCTTGAAGTTTGAGTGCTTGCGGGGATAGAAAGACAGACTCTGATCTTCATATCGAGGTCTTACCCTGGTGTGGGTAAGACATACTTTCTTGAAAGTATAAATCAAGGGACCTTTATCCATGTTTTTTTATTACCCTTCTCTTTGGGTTAAAAGTTTTATTACTTCTTACTTGTATTGTTTCATGTTTCCCGCTGCATTTTGGTTGTTGAGGAAAGTATAACTATCTGATACCTTCTTATACATGTATACTCTTATTTAGTGAGATTCAATACACTTTAAGGTAAAATATTTATCTTTGTAAACATTTGTTAAGTTTCATTTACTTCATCACTTTTCTGGAATTACATTCTCGGAATCATATTTCCGGAATCAAGAAAGTTTGTAGAGCTTTGAGGTTTTTTGAATTTACCTTATTTAACCATGTTAAACATTAGAAAGGTTTCTTACCAACTTTAAAAGTTCCCAAATAATTTTTAAAGTATACAATTCACCCCCCCTCTTATATATTGAGAATATACGTCATTATTACGATACTACAATTAGTACCATTTAGATCCTAAAATTGGTATCAGGGGTTGTCTACCTCATACTCTAAATAAATCCTAAAAATTGTATTAGAGAGGGACTCTGAAATACTTATATTCACATATAAATTTTCTTGCTCAATTTTTTATTGTTATATATTTTCCTTACTTTGGATATTCCTATCCTTGTTTACAAACCTTATTACTAACAAGTTTGTGCAGAGAGTTTTTCTCTTAAGATGAAAAGAATGATTGTTGGTTCCATAGAAAACCTAAATCCTACTAGACCACCTATTTTTTATAGGAATGATTATGAATATTGGAGAGATAGTATAATGAAATTCATTATCAATACTGGAATAGATAATTTTATTATGCTTACTAGAGGATATAAAATCCCTGAAAAGGAAGATAATACATTCACCAACTAAGAAAAGCATGAATATCAACTGAATTATAAGGTACTAAAAACATTGATTTGTTCTATGACTAAGAATATAGATAGCCAAATTTCATCTTCTGAAGTAGAAAATTTTATTTGGAAGAAGCTTGAAGTTACACACTTTGGAACTTCCAAAGTTATTGAAACTAGAAGAGCTATGCTCAAAGCTGAATATCATGGTTTTTTCTTTCCTTATGGATAACCCATATGTAAGGTGGAATAGAGATTCATGAATATTGTTAATAGTTTACAATATATCGGAGTGAAAGGATTATATAATGAATATTTTGTTCAAAAAATCATAGACATCAGGCCCAATGAGTGGGAATCCAAGAGAACTGTTATCGATGAGAATAGAAAGGTTACTCAGATTTCTCTTGATGAAATTTTCGGAAAACTTATTAAACATGGGACTATAATGAAGAGAGATTATGATAATATTATGAAAAATAATGGTAATGGTAGTGTTTCTTTTACAACAACTTCAAATCATATGAAATACAAGACTCCCGAGAGAGTTACAAGATCTAATTCTAAGAAGGTTTTTATTCAATACGAATCTAGTGGAAGTGAATATTTAGAAAATTAGTTATCCAATCTTTCTCGAAGGATGAATAAGATTATTGGATTGAAGAAAATTCAATCCAGATACACGAAGAAAGAAAGTAAATATAAGAATGATTAAAAAGTCACATGGTATGAATGCAAAAGATCTGGACATATAAGGCTAGATTTCCTACTTTTAAGAGAAAAGGAAGAAAGGAAAAGTATTCTGAGATAAACAGAAAGAAGTACTACAAAGATAAAGCTAATAACATCTTGAAATAAAATGAAACCTGGAGTTCCAGTGGTGGAGACTCTTTAGATGAATCATCAGATTACTAATCATCTGGATAGAAGACTCTTGATTTAATAACAAGACTACCTATTGAAAAGCATTTTCTAATGGCTAAGGTACACAATGATGAATCCATGTCCAATGTAACATTGAATACTAATTATAGTAATGATAAATATTATAACTCTTATGATGAATAATCTTCTTCTAATGAAGATAATACTATACCTACCTATGAATAATTTTCTAGGTTTGTTAATCTTATTGAGAATGATAATTCAAAACTCAATAAAAATATTTATAAGGAAAATTATAGGAATAAAATTCTTACTATGAAAATGTCAGATCTTTCTAAAGATCTTGATAAAAAACCCTTGATTTTTTAAGTACTTCAAAAAATCTTGAGGAATTAAATTCTGAGAAGGATAAACTTTCTAAGGATCTAGAAAATGTAATTTCTAAGAAAAATGTTTATGATCCTAACTCTAGTTCTAAAAATTATGTTTTTGAAGAAAAAAACATAGTTATTAGACTGAAATCTGAAATATTTTCCTTGAGGAAGTGTTTGTCAAACTATACCTTAGGTAAGGAAATCTTTGATAAAATGTATTTTCAAATACGACCTCTTAAGAATAATTCTTGTTTTGGTTATACAAGTTCAAAACCAATTTTTAGTAAAAAAAATTTGATCCTCAAAGTTCTCCATTCTGCACAAAGTGTTAGTGTGGTGGAATTTTAGAAAAAAATTCCCTCAAACAAAACCCAGTCTTTAGGATTTCATAAATCATATTTTTCACAGAAAATGTGGGTGCCTAAATTTTTTATTTTTTCAATTTACGGATCCTAGAATGTTTTGGTTCTGAAAAACTAACTCTTTTATTTTTAGGAAAATAAGAAAATTACTAACAAAAATACTTGGTACATGGATAGTGGATGTTTCTGACAAATGACTGGTAATAAAAACTTCTTTTAAAATATTATCAAGACTAAAGGAGGAAAAGTAACTTTCGGAGATAATGCCCAGGAAGAAATTATTATTATAGGTAACATTGTTCTTCTTGAAAAAACATTGATTTTAAATGTTTTATTTGTTAAAGGTCCTAAGAACAACCTCATTAGAATAAGTAAATTATGTGATGAGGGTTACCTTATGTACTTTGGGAATGACAGGTGCTTAGTACAAAATTCTCTGGAATAGTTTATTCTTTCTTCCCATAGGCAAGAGAATGTTTACACACTAACCTTAGAGGACCTTAGGAGCCAAGACATACCTTTCCTTACTGAAAAGGAAGATCATTCTTGGTTATGGAATAGAATTCTAGGTCATTGTAACCTTAAGAACCTATGCATACTCTCTAAGAAAAGACTATTTAATGATCTACCAGAGCTTAGATTTGATTATTCAAAAGTTTGTGATCCTCGTCAATATGGAAAGAAACATAAATCATGATTTAATTTAGTTAGTGAATTCTCAACCACTTATTCATTCCAGTTAGTTCATATGGATCTTCTTGGCCCAACACAAACCAGAAGCATTGGAGGAAAATATTATGTATTTGTCTTAGTTGATGATTACACTAGATTTACGTGGGTTAATTTTCATACAATGAAATGTGATGATTTTTCTTATTTCCAAAGTGTTAGATCCCAAGTTAAAAATGATAAAAACCTTCCTTTGATAACTATTCATAGTGATCATGGAGGAGACATTCAAAATTATGATTTTGAAACTTTTTGTTGTAGAAAAGGAATTACTCACAACTTCTCATCACCCAGAACACCTCAAAAGAATGGTGTTATTGAAAGAAGAAATATAATTCTTCAAGAGATAACAAGGACCATGTTGAGTGATTATTCAATATCCAAACATTTTTTTGCTGAATATTTATGTACTGCTTGTTATACAATAAATCGACTATTGATTAGACCTTTTCTAAATAAAATCCCTTATGAGTTATGGAATGGTAGAAAACATAGACTTTCATACTTCAAGGTTTTTGGTTGCAAGGTATTCATTCTGAATACTAAAGATAATCCACAAAAATTCACACCAAAATCTGATGAAGGAATTTTCTTAGGCTACTACAAAACTTCTAAGGATAATAGATTTTTCAATAAAAATACATGTACAATTGAAGAAACAGTACATGTCAAATTTTTCGAAACTGATCCTTTTCTTTTAAAACAACCTCAACCAACATCTTAGGATGTATTTTCAAAAACTGATTATAAAACTTTGTTAGAAGATCCTTCTAATAAGGAAAATGTCCATGAATATTATTCTGAAACATGTACCCCATAATATTTCCTACCATATGTTGATGAAGAGGTTTAAAAAACCCCTAAACAAATTGTTTCTTAAGAATCATCACAGTGATTGTATCATTGGTGATGTAAATAAACCTGTAAGGACAAGAAGTTCCTTCATAAATGAAGTAAAACATCTAGAATTTCCTTCCCAATTAGAACCAAAAAGTATTGATCAAGCTTTAGGTGATGATGATTGGATAAAATTTATGCAAGATGAATTAAATTAATTTGAAAGGAATAATGTCTGGACCTTGGTTGAAAGAACTAAGTAAAATTCTGTTATTTGAGTAAAATGGGTTTTCAGAAATAAGTGTGATGAAAATGGAATAATTATAAGAAATAAAGGTAGATTGGTTGCTAAATACTATAATCAAAAACAAGGAATATACTATAAAGAAACCTATACTCCAATATCTAGACTTGAATCTATTCCTATTCTACTTTCCTTTTCAGTATTCTTCAATTTCAAACTTTTTAAAATTGATTTTAAATGTGATTTCCTTAATGGTTATGTCCAAGAGGATGTTTTTTTTAAAAAAAACTCTTGGTTTTAATGATATAAAACATCGTGAACATGTTTTTAGACTTACCAAAGCTTTGTATAAATATAAGCAAGCTCCTCGATCTTGGTATGATAGACTTACAAGATTTTTTCTTTAAAATAATTATTTTAAGGGAAATTTTGATACAACCTTTTTGATAAATAAATATAAGAAAAATGTTTTTATTATTCAAATTTATGTTTATGACATTATATTTGGTTCAACTTAGCAATCTTTAACTGATTACTTTACAAATCTAATGAAATCTGAGTTTGAAATGAGTATGAGGGGTGTGTTAACATTTTTTCTTGGTTTTCAAATTTCTCCAAAACCCGAAGGAATCTATATATCCTAACATAGTTATATTAAATATCTTCTTAAAAAGTATGTATATGAAAACACTAAGAGTATGAGTACTCACATTGGTACCTCAAATTCACTTGATCTAGATAAAACTGGGAAACTAGTAGATCAAACATCTTTTTGAGGTACGATAGGAAGTCTGCTTTACATGACAGCTAGTCATCCAAACATAATTTTTTTAAGTATGCTTATATGCAATATATAAATCCAATCCTTAGGAATCTCATTTAAAGTCAGTGAAAATATTTTTTTGCTACTTAAAGGGAACCACGGATCTTGGACTCTTTTATACTTCTGGAAATTATTTTGTTTTGAATTTTTTTTGGATGCAGATTTTCATGGATATAAAATGGATAGAAAAAGTACATCCGGAACTTGTAATTTCTTAGGAGATTCATTATTTTCTTGTTCATGCAAAAAGAAACACTCAGAAGAACTTTCCACTCCTGAAGCTGAATATGTACCAGGTGGAAGTTGTTGTGCTCAAGTGTTGTGGAAGAAACACACACTCACACACTTTGGTATAAGTTTTACCAAAACAAAAATTATGTGTGATAATACTAGTGTCATTACATTAAGTAAAAACCCTACACATCACTCTCTTGAAAATTACATAGATACTAGGTATCACTTTCTTAGGGATCACACACAAAAAAGAGATATCATTCTTCAATTTATCTCAACTCAAGATCAACTTGCAGTTATTTTCACAAAATCTTTACTATCCGATAGATTTTAATACATTAAATAGATGTTAGGAATGATAAATATAAGGAAATATTTTATGATAAATTCCTATTAAAACCAATCTCCATACAGTAATAAACTTCTTTTCATAGCGGGAGTACATTTGTTTGTTAAATTTTCTAAAAAAATCATAATGAAAACTTTTGTAGTCATTTTTTCTAAAAAAAATTAATGAAAATTTTCATAGTTAGTTTTTCTAAATTTTTCATAATGAATATTTTCGTAGTCAGTTTTTCTAAATTTTTCATAATGAAAATTTTCATAGTAAGTTTTTTGATGTTTTTTGTAATGAAAATTTTTCATAGTTAGTTTTTCGAAAATTTTCGTAATGAATATTTTCCAAACTTTTCGTAATGATGATTTTCTAAATGTTCATAGTTAGTTTTTCAACAAATTTCCGTAATCAAATTTTTGGATTCTAATGTTCTTTAAGAATAATTTTCCTCAATACGAATAATATTCCTAGAAATCCAAAAGGTATGTTTCCATTCTAATTTTTTTTAAACTTCTTTTACTTGTTGGTATTTTCATCTATTTTTAAAATTATCAGATTCAATTTTTGTTAAATATGAATGTTTTATTAAAAACCTCAAAAGATTGGATCCTACCAAGACTTCCTTGCAGCTATCATTTCAACTGTCAGATCTGATCACAAGATTTCTCAACAATTGGATTGAGTATGAAAGCTGAACTGTCACCCCAAATGCCTATATAAAGGACCCCCTAATGGTTGTCCTACATTGATCTCAATTATTTTGCATGCTGAAGCTCTGCCCCCCAACAAAAGATCGTTCGGAACATTTCAGGTTTCCTAAACTCTGAATGTCTGCCAAATTCTCTTCTCCGAAAGACATGTCAACATTCATGCCAATATTGGAGTGGTAGGTTTATAGAGAAAGGTTGGTATATCCAAACAGCTTCAACAAGTATGTTTCTATAATCTCAAAGAACATCAAGTTGAATGGATGGTAGAGTGTCTGCGTATCGAAACCAGGAGCTCAGGATCTGGTTTACCCAGAATTGATATTTGAATTCTATGATTCATCATGTTTTTTCAAGGAAGAAGGAATAGGAAAATTATCTTTTAAGTGATATGGGAATAAAAATTCTTTATCTTATACTAAGGCTGCTAGTTTGATTAGAATTTCATATGAAGAAGAAGCTGAGTTTTTCTCTCATATGTTGACGGATGTTCAAGGAAGATTTGTTAAGGTAAAGGGTATGAATTGCCTCAGTATTTCAGATGTTAAGACTCCAAAAATTGATCATCTGACTACAAATTATCGGATTCAAGATTTATGGGTGCAAGGATTTATCATTACGAAAAAAGGGGATAAGGATAATTTGAAGAAGAGCGATATGTATATTCTTGATTCCTTGGTCAATCTAAGGAAGATTAACTTAGTTAAACATATTCTGATTACAATTGATAATATAAAGAATGGAAATTGGAAGGCTCAGATTATCATGTATCTAGCCATTCTTTTAATGATGATTTTTTGGTGTTTAGTGTCATTCAAAATACCTTGTAGTTCTAAGCCAATGAATTGAAAAGTCATACTGGTAAGTGATGACACCCTAAGAAGGATGAATGTTGGATTTTCTAAAAACCCATAATAATTTTATAACTTGCCTGAGGAAGAAGTTGAATTTATTTCTAAGAATCAAGAAGTGAATGAGATCTCTAATAAGGTAGGAAAGAAGAAGAAATTGAAGGAATTACAAGAGAAGGAAAAAACTCCTACAGCTAAGGAAACTCAATCTGCACCTCTGAAGCCAATGAAAAAAAAATTATATCCGGATGAAGTTGTACCTAAATGGAGAGAAGATAAGAAAAATTGAAAGGAATGGGACCCTATGTTTGGCTTGGACCCTTCTGAAGTAAAGGCCTTGAAAGGAAAGATAGCCGAGGGGCTTTAGAAGCAAGCAAAAGAAAAGAAATAGAAGAAGAAATTATTTGAGGTAGAGATAATACAATCTCTTTTGAAGGCTGCTGAGAAAGCCTCTAAGAATATGTAGGTACCAAAGACATTTCTTCAAGAACCACTTCCTGAGACTTCGGGAAAAAATTTTGTGATTCAAGAAAAAGCAAAAGAAAACGTTTTTGAAGAAGAAAAAGTTGAAGAAGAAAAAGAAGTATAAGAAGAAGAAGAAGCTAGCAGTGGTGATACTGAAGATCTAATAAGGATTGTTGAGTAGTTTCATGAAAAGGAGAGTCATTCAGAAAAATTATTAATCCGAACTTCTCAAGTAGAATCATCAAAGATTTCTTCTCCTAGAAAGGATGAAGAGAAAGAAGATGATGAATTAAATAATACATCGGAATAAGAAAGCATTAATAGAGATTTAATTCATCCTTAGGAAGCTGAGGCAAGAGCAGAAAAATAAGAATTATATGAAGACAAAATCGTTCAATTGACTGATAGTGATTATGAATATCTGGACCAGGAGGAACCCATTCCGAAGATTGATAACGGAAAACTGGTGGTAGATGATACACCTATCAAGGTTGTGATTATGAATAAGGATGTTAGTGGAACTTCAAAGAGGAAAGATGCTGAGATAGAAAAATAATCATCACCAAGAAACATTTCTGATTCAGAATCATCATCTATGGGTCATGATTTCGTGGTTTAGTCATTGAAGAATCTTGTTGGCACCATTCTGATATTTCAAGAATTGACTCAAGATTACAAATGCTTCAATAAAACCTAAATTAGAAATTAGATTCAGTATCCATGGTAATGGATAAGGGTGTCAGGCTTGAAGTAGATTTCAAATACTTCTTCATAAATTACGAATCCCATATAAGATCTTGCAAGAAGATGACCAGATGGTCTAAGAAAACCATAGAAGAAATGAGAATAATTGATGAGTTTATGAAAGTGTCAATGATGCATTCGACACTGATGATGTAAAGATCAAGGATCATACAAACAATTTTGAGTAGAAGCTAAATCTGGAGAAAAATTCTCAGATTCAAGAAGTAAAAGATCTAAATGGGAAGTTATACTCAGTTTCTCAAAGCTGGAAGAGAGAAAGAGATCTCCGGATTGATATAGAAGAGAAACTTGGAAAGTAGGTAGATGTCTTGAAGGCATAGGATGATATTCTTAAGGCTCAAGAAGAAAAAATCAAATCCTTAGAGAAGAAAATAGAGGATCAGGATCAGATTCTACAAATAGTAGAGGAAGATCATAAAGAGCTCAAGAATATGAATACAATATTGAACAAGATGATGCCCAAGGAAAAGGAAGGATGAACTTGTTTAAATCTAATATTTTTTTGTATTTCCTTCTTGTAGAAATTTTCCAACCGTAATGAAATTTTTTGTTACTCTTTGTATATTTTTTGTTATCTTGTACTAATATTTTAGGTACCACATTTCCTTTTCCCTTCCCTTTAATCCTTTAATCCTTTTTGAAAATTACAAAGGGGGAGAAATGAATGAAAAATAAAGGAATGAAAAAGAATACAATGTAAAAGAAGAAATTTCCCTAAGGGGGAGTTCATCAATGGGGGAGTTCTTATTCAAGAAGATTTCTGTATGCAATAAAATGATAAGACTCATTCTGGAAATCAATAATATGATACTTAGTGTTTCCTAAGCCTAAGGTGGAGTTAGTCGTATTCATTATTCCTCATGAGTAAGGGGAGGTAAGTTTTACTTCCAATGTCCAGAAAAATATGTTCTATGTCCTTCTATTCTTTTTCACTTTTTTGTAAGGATGTTTGTGCTTTCCAAAAAGGGAGAGATTGTTGGGTCAATAAGGTTTTCTTATGACTTTTCCTTTCATTCATACTTGGGGGAGATTGATGAGCCAATTATATTTTCTTATGACTTCTCCATTCCTTCATGTTTTGAAATTCAAAAACACCCTATATTAAGGAAAATTTCATTTTCCCTAAGATTTTCCTTGATAAGAAAAATTTCCCTTCCCCAAGGAAACAATATCCTTGCCTGTTTTTCATTGATCATACTTTATCTAAGTTTAAAATTCATTTTCATATACAGAACCTCAGAATCTTATAAATACTTAGATAGAGAGAATTCTATTTTTAGGATCTGAATTCAGATTCCGAGTTCTCTGAATTCAGATTCCGAACATTCTGAATTTAGGTTCTGAACTCTCTGAATTTAGACTCTGAACACTTATGAGATCCGACATTGAGTTATCTGAATTCAGACTCCAAACTCTTATGATTTTTGACTCTGAGTTCTCTTAATTCAGACTCTGAACTCTTATGAGTTCTGACTCCGAGTTACCTAAATTCAAGCTCCGAACTCTTATGAATTCAGACTCCAAATTCTACTAAATTCAAACTCCAAATTTTGTTCAAATTCAGACTCTGAATTCTATAGAATTTAGGTTCTGAATTCTTTTGAAGATAGAATCCAAATACTCATATATTATAAACACTGAATGGTTTTTATCTAGACTCTAATCTTTCATTTTTCCATAGAATCTGAAAAATAAATTTGGTTAAGAACCATATTTTTGCTTACTCATGTTTTGGTTATAAAATGATGTCATGCATTCCGTTACCAACTAAATGTTGTTTGAGTGACACGTGTACATGTCCCTTTAAAATTCAAGGAAAAATATGACAGTTGGAGGAGGGAGTTGACCGTTGAGAATGTGCCTATAAATAGGAGCTCATTTGAAAGAGCTCATAACTTTGATGAAGAAGTTGACTAATCTAGAGATTATATGTTGCTGAATTGATTTCTAGAGAGAGGGGCTTTCATCATTTTTGTTTACTGAACACCTTGTTCTGAATTACTTTGTGTGACTCCGAATGTTGCTGAGTACATTCGAGGGCTTTCTGGGATAGGAAGACCAAGGTTCCCACTACCTTGAAGTTCAAGGGCTTGTGTGGATAGCAAGACATACTTCTATCATTGTATCGAGGGCTTACCCTGGTGTGGGTAAAACAGACTTTCATGAAAGTATAAATCAAGGGACCTTTATCCAGGGCTGTTGGACACCCTTATCATTAGGTTAAAATATTTACTACTTGTTACTTGTATTATTTCATGTTTTCTGACACATTTTTATTCTTGAGTAAAGTATAACTATCTTACACTTTATTATACTTGTATACTTTGATTTAGTGAGATTCTATACGCTTTAAGGTAGAATCTTTATCTTTGTAAATGTTTGTTATGTTTCATTTCTGGAATCACTTTTCCGGAATTACATTCTTGAAATCATATTTTCAGAATCAAGAAAGTTTGTAGAACTTAGAGGTTTTGTGAATTTACCTTGTTTAACCTTGTTAAACAATAGAATGGTTTCTTAGCAACTTTAAAAGTTCCCAAAGAATTTCTAAAGTATACAATCACCCCCCCCCCTCTTTTATATTGAGCATCTACATCATTATTATGATACTACAATCAATATCATTTCGATCCTACACCCTGAACCCAAAAAAACATAAAGATCCTAAAAACATTCAAAATTCCTAAGAACTCAAAAAAAGAATAAAAATATTAAAAAATGAAAAAATACCTAAAACATAAAAAAATTTCAATGCATGAAAACCTCTAAGAAAACCATAAAAACCAATTAATTGGTAAAACCCCTAAAAATATAAAAACACACTAATACCCCTAAAAACTATAATAACCCTCAAAATCTGAAAAAATCATAAAAATAATAAAAAAATAGAAATAACTAAAAATGTATAAACCCCTAAATCCCCTAAAAAACCTAAATACGCCAAAACCCTAATAAATTATTAGAAACCTAAAAACACTTAAACCTCCCAAAACAGCTAAAAATCCTAAAATCTCATAAAAGTCCCTAAAATCCTAAAAAGACATAAAAAAACCAATAAAAACATCAAAATTCCTACAAAACTATAAAAAACATAAACTTAACTAAAAACCCACAAAAACCCTTCAATACCACTAAAATTTTAAAAAACTATAAAAACCCATAAACCCATAAAGAATAAAAAACCCCAAAAACCAAAAAAACCCATAACAACCATAAAACCTCAAATTCGCTAAAAAATATCAACACAATAAATATCATAAAAAGGCCTAAATATCTATAAAATTTAAACACCCATACAAACAATTAGAAACCGCTAATGAACCTTAAAAACCTAAAAACAATTAACTCCTCTGAAATACTAAAGAATGATAAAACCCCTTGAATACAATAAAAACCATATAAAACCTAAAATACTCAAAATCCCTAAAAACCATAAACATAATAAAAAAAATAAAAAAGCTAAAAAATCCTTAAAATGTAAAAACTCTCCAAAAACCCTGAAAATCCTAATAAAAATTTAAAAACATATAAAAACTGTAAACCCATAAAAACCTAAAATTGCTAAAACCCCTAAAAACCCTAAACCCCCATAAAATCCATCAAAATCCCCAAAAAACCTAAAAACCATAGTAATTTTATGAAATCCCTAAAAATCCCTAAAAACATTAAAAACCCTCAAAAATAAATTTCTATAAGAAATCTTTAAAAACCTAAAAATTATTAAAACCCCCAAAAATTTTAAAAAACGCTAAAAACCCTAAAAACTCTAGAAAGACCCAGAAAACCCCTAAAACAATCAAAAACCTTAAAATTATTTAAAATTTATAAAAACCCATAAAGAGTAAAAAAAACCCACTAAAAACTCCAAAACCCATTTAAACCCCTAAAAAATGAAATAACTCTAAAAATTCATAAAAACCAAAAAATAAAAAAAACCATAAAAACCCTCAAAATCCTTAAAAACATAAAAATACTAAAACCTTAAAAACCCATAAAAATACATAGAAACCCTAAAACCCTATATAAACCCTATTATAACCTCAAAAACCATAAAACACCTAAAAATTTGCAAAAACCTAAAAACTCTCAAATTCCTTAAAAGTCGGAAAAATTATAAATAGCTCAAAATAATACCTTAAAATCCCTAAAAATGTAAAATCCAAAAAATAAAAAAATTCCATAATAAAAAATCAAAAAACTAAAAAAATTTAGAGCCCCTCAAAACCAAAAAAAATCTAAAAACTCAAAAACCACTAAAAATACCTTAAATCCCATAAAAACTATAGAAAACACTAAAAAACATAAAAACATTTAAACCCCACTAAAACACTTTAAACCCCTAAAAATGTTAAAAATTTATAGAAACCTTAAATACCCTACAAAACTAAAAATACCCTACAAATTGTAAAACCCTAGAACCCTCAAAATACCTAAAAACACTCAAAATCCCTAAAAACTCATATAATCCTAAAAAATACCTAAAACTCCCTAAAAAAATAAAAGCACCGAAAACATGAAATTACCTAAGAAAACCATAAAAACATAAAAACTATTAACACCCCAAAAAACCTAAATATGTAAAAACCCCAAAAAACCTAAACACCCTAAACACCCCAAGAAACCCTCAAGGTACCTAAAACCCATAAACACCATAAAAAACCAAAAAAATCCACAAAATTCCAAATAATAGTAAAACCCTAAATTCCTATGAAAACCTTAAAAATGCTAAATACCCTAAACATACATAAAAATACACTGAAAAGAAAAAAACCAACTAAAAAAAATAAAACCCCTAAAAACCCATAAAAACCCAAAAAACCATTAAAAAATTAAAACACCATGAAAACCATAAAAACAACAAAAACTATAAAAACCCTTTAAACCCCAAAAAATTGAAAAAATAAAAACCCCTTAGATCCCGTAAAAACTAACCCCCCTTTAAAACCCCATTAAAACATTAAAAACACGAAAAACCTTTAAACCCCTCAAAATCCCTTAAAACATTAAAATATCATAAAAACAAAAAAAATCCAAAAAATCACAAAAATAATACAACCCCTAAATCCATGAAAACATTAAGAAAATATTAAAAACTAAAAAAAACACTTATACCCCTAAAAACCTAAAAACAATAAAAATCCTAAAAACCCTAAGACCCTAAAAACCCTCAAAATCCATAAGAACCCTAAAAACCATAAAAATCATAAAAATCCCTAAAATTCACTATAATCATAAAAACCCTAAAAACACTAAAAACACTGAAAAACCCATAAGAAAACCTTAAAAAACTAAAAACACTTAAAACCCCTAAAAACTAAAAATATTGTAAACCCTAAATAAACCTAAAAGTCACTAAAAACTTCAAACACTCCTAATTTTTTTTAAAAACATAAATACCTAAAAACACATAAAAACCCTAAAACCACACTGGAAACACTAAAACCCTTTAAACCACTAAAATCAATTAGAAACTCAAAATAACATTAAATACCATAAAAACTAAAAAATTCCAAAATACCTAAAAAACCATAAAAACCCTAAGAACTATAAAAAGCCTTAAAAATCTTCATTATCCCTAAAAACCATAAAAAAACCATAAAAATAAATAACAATACCAAAATAATCCTAAAAACATAAAAAAGAATAAAAACATCGAAATTCCATAAGAAAACCTAGAAAACACAAAAACACATTAAAACCCTAAAAATCTAAAAACACTAAAGAATCTAAAACCCTAAAATCTAAAAAACCCAAAAATCCCTAAAAACCCAAAAAAATAAAAAACATAAAAATACCTAAAAATCCCTAAAAATGTAAATACTCTAAAAACCCTAAAAACACCAAAGAAAACCTCAAAACCCTAGAAAAACATCAACCATAAATAACCTAAAAATGATAAAACCCTAAAAATCCTAACACCCATAAAACCCCTAAAAACCTTAAGAACCCATAAAACCCATTTAAAACCCCTATAACCACTAAAAACCCTAAAACCCCCTAAAACCCTTAAAACCCCATAAAAATCACTAAGAACTCTAAGAACTATTTAAATTCATAAAAATGATTAAAAAAACTATAAAATAGTTTTATAACCCTAAAAACTAAAAACACCTTAAAACCCCCAAAAAACCCAAAAAACCCTAAAACAATAAAAATACTAAAAAACCCCAAAAAATAAAAAAATACGTTATAAAACTCAAAAAAGTATAAAACCTCAAACCATAAAAAAAATAAAAAAACCACATAACATCAAAACACATAAAATACCTAAAAACCTAAAAATGCTAAAAAAACCTAAGGTCCCTAAATTCCGTAAAAACCTAAAAAAACACTAAAATCCCAAAAAACATAAAAACCATTAGAAACACTGAAAGAACCTAACAAAACTTTCAAATCATAAAAAATATTAAAATCCCTAAAACCCCAAAAATTCTAAAAACCATTAAAACCATTAAAACCCTAAAAACACTAAAACCCATAAAACCCTAAAAACCCTAAAACCCATAAAATCCATAAAACCCCTAAAAACATAAAAAACCCAAAAACCTAATAAAAACACAAAACCCCACTAAAACACAAAAAACCATTTAAACCACTCATAATATTAAACAACTCTAAAAACCATTTAATTCCCTAACAATTCAAGAAATAAAAAAACCCCAAAAAACAATAAAACCCCTAAAAACAATAAAATTCCAAAAAATCCACAAAAACTATAAAAACCAATATAAATCCTAAAAATACTTAAATATACCTAAAAACATAAAAATCCATAAAAACCTTAAATACCAAGAAGAAACCCTTAAAAACCTAAAAACACTTAAAACCCTAAAATAACCCAAGAACACTAAAACCCTAAAAACAATAAAAAATCATAAAACCCCCAAAAATACTTAAAACTATAAAAGCACTAAAAATTTTAAAAAGGAACAAAAAATCCCAAAAATTTATTAAAATGCTAAAAATACTGGAAACCCCAAGGAAAAACATAAAATCCAAAAAACACTAAAAACCCTAAAAAACAAAAAGAAATTCTAAAAACCCTTAAAATGTTAAAAAGACCATAACCCCCCTAAAAAATTGTTTCAGGTAAGTCTCGAAACACCCAACGGTTCTATATCCGACGATGCGTGGACCTGCTTTCAAAGGCAGGTGTTCACTGGGCGATTTGGCCAACGACACTTAAGAACTCACATTGGTCAAGATGATGGGAAGTCGGGCTCGTCACACCCTTTTGGGCAGATTATTGCCTATTCCGAGACTCTCTTATAGATTTAAGACGTATTCATATGTTTGTGAATATTTGGTTTATACCCAAGTGTAGTATCCACGGATTACTCCTGGTTGGAAATGGTTAGCTGGACACAGGGGTTCGTAATCATTTAGGCCAGAGGTTTACCATCCCTCATTGGATTAATGACTCTGAAGAATTTGGACTCATTGAGACGGTGTTAGGAGTGGCTCGGTTAACCAATGTGAAGATAGTCGGATCGACCGATTGTTGGGATTGAACCATAGGGAGGCTTCCTACATACCCTGCCTAGGAGACAGGGATCAAAGTCCTCGTAGTTTGCATCAGGGTGTCGGAGAACCGACGTGAAGGTGGAACTGGGGGTTCGATAGTGATCGGGCTTGAACCGCAGGGAGGCTTCCTACGTACCATGCCTTAACATGGATTAAAGTCCTCGTAGTTCGCATAGTCTTGGGGCTTACACTCTGAGGAGGCCCATAAAAGGATTTCATGGTCGATACTTACTCTAAGCTCATGTGAGTCATGCTCGGTGTGAGAAACAAGAGGCAGCAGGGACCAGATGATCATGCCGTGAAAGGTGCATCTGTGAGAAGTGGAGTAGAGATTACTCATAGGGCGGCCCATAAGTTCGGGGCTTACTCCGAGATGGATTCCCACTGCAACAAAGCGCAGAGGGAGATGGAATGAGGTGCTTCTGTTCCCATCGCCTCCCAAATTCCCGAGGGATGTACTGAAGTGCATGAGGGCTTCCTTCTGATGGGTATTTTACTACCCCCGAGGAAGGGAGGAGTGCCCCGACCCCAACAAGTGGAGGGGCAGAAAGGGGGCTCTCGATCTCAGACTCTGCATTATCGTGAGAATGTGAACCCATGAATGTTTCAGAAATCTGCTCAAGGGTCAGAGAAACCCCTTCACCCCTGCTTACCGTGGGTATGTGAACTCAGAACGGTGCGCTGATGCGCCTGAAGGTTACATCACGCGGGTCTGGTGGATCTGATGGAGGCCTCAACACAGGGCCGATGAGTGGGCCAATGAGGGAGTCATGGAGGATCAGCCTGGATTGGAAGGATTTTATCTAGCTCGGGGAACGGTAACTCTGAAGGATTCAGCGGGCCACACCTTTGTATGGGTGGTGGGGCCCTTCTTGTAGGAAAGTGCTACACGGCTGGAGAAGTCTTCCACGAACCAGGGTTGTCCGCAGACTTATGGGAATCCCGTGAACCAAGGTGGTTCATGGCTTCGGGTTCGATCCGCGAACCAGGGTGGTTCGAAGAGGGTTCTATGCGAGCAGTGGCGGCCAAGGGCAGCATCGGTCGGGGCTTCGCTCGCGTAGGAGGGTGCTACACGGTGCGATGGATCAGAAAAGAGGCATAAACTCCCAGGTCCATAGGTAGTACATCCATGGAGGGACCATGGTTCACGGTTTTCTCTTCTTTGTATTTTTAGGTTCGCGGTTCACCAAGTTATTATGCATTTTTGGTTCCTTATTAGTTCATTCCCAGGTTCAAACCTGCTTTGTTTCACGAACTATAACTTCTGAAATCCTAAGCCTTACTTCGAAATCCTTCCACCCGAATCTTATTGATCTTCTCTGAGTCCCCCTCTTCTTTTCATCTCTTCCCCTAGATCTCCTTTTATAGAGCGGGGAAAAGGATGTATCTATGGTCAAGAAACACCTTTTGCGGAGGCCCATGACCAAAAACCCGATTCACAGATGACCCGGTCAATTCGCAACTCGTGGGGGTCATTAAGCACATCTCCCTCATGAACAAAATGATCTCAGAGAGTGATTCGCGGTCGCAGAGGGTTCTGCCTCCATTCCGCGAACGACAGCGGATGCTGCCTGGGATGGTTGACACGGTCTGCGGCTGGGGCGATTTTTGACGATGGACCGGTTCAGTGCCTGTTCTGCTTCGTGCCTGCAGAGGATCTCCGCCTCCATTCAGCGAACGACAATAGTCTTCAAAGGGGGTGATTCACGGAACGGGCCGCGTGGTGTCATCATTTGGGCCGGTCTTCGGACCGGTTAGGCTTCGTGCATCCTTTGAGTTTTCTCCATTCTTCCCTCTAATTATTTGGGGGAATTGGGTAGAATTGCCTTTGCAGATTTTTCGGGACCCAACAAATGCCCCCCATCGGAATGGGGTCCGATTAGAATGAAGAGGAGGCCATTCCAATGCAGAGTGGTCCTGAAACATGGATGGTTTGCGGTAGAGGGGTGGACCTAGTAGGGGAACACACCTATTAATAGGGGGGCTTATTTTGTCTTTTTCCGGATTCTTCTCGAAACCAGAGCCCTCTCGCTTTTTCATCTCCGAGTGCTCATTCCTTCGCGAAACACCTCGTCCGCAAACTAGCTGCTATTTTCGTGAACCATTCCTCCTTCGCGGTCGTATTCACCCACGGACCAATCTCCCACCACGAACTAATACTTTTAATTAATTACAAAGTAAGTCACGACGGGCTGTGGAGGAATTCGCTTCACTGTTTCAAATAGTCTGCGGACTAGAATGATCAAAACTTTGAAAAATACTTGAAGTCTGAACATAAATGCTTAATTCTTGGAACTGAGGTTCCACGAGGTAGCCTGATTTGCAGTTTTCGGGCCAACTATCTACGGGACAGGGTACCGCGGACTGCTTCCGCGTAGGGTTGGGTCGCATGATTCAGTAATCGCGAACCACCTTATGAGGCCTGTCCATGAAGGCTTCTCAATTCTTTTGTCCAGATGTTATTATTCCGGACTAACCACTTGCTGATCTTCATGATACAGGGATAAAATAGGGTTTCCTCTCACCTTGCACCTAGATCTACCATAGAGCCTCTCCCAACTGGTTCACGAAGATGTCTGGCTATGATTCGAAGAGCGTAAAACATCAAATAGGAACCTAGTCAATCCATCATACCTGACGATGGTGTCTTGAAGGACTTACTCTCTCCTGAGCTCCTCGGTTATCCACTATCAAATCGGCATCCTCTTTACAGCATTGGTCTTCAAGACGACGTCCCTATCCCCCCTACTTTCTTAGGTCTTTCGTCTCCTTTCATGGAAGTGCTACCAAAGTGAGTGTAGGTGAACCTTAACCCATTGGAAGAGATAACCTCTGATCCTGATCCAAAAGATGCTTTCATTTTGATAGTCTCTGTTTGGACCCAAAGCAATCATTACATTCAAGACTTCTCTCAAAAAGTCCTCTTCAAGAATTATCCCTCAATAATCAACCTTAATTAGGTGCATCCAGACGTGGGGTGGATTACTAGGTGGGATCTATGGTCTGGTGGGCTTTTCTCAAACAACTTGGCCTAGGCCTTTTGGGACTATCATCATTTTCGGGAATCTCCCAAGTCACTGGAAGCAGTCAATTTGTACCCCACAGTATGGGCCTCCAAGTTTTTTGTCTACCCACCATCTTTAATCCTTCCTGACCTACTCATTCACTAGTGTTAAAGCACTAATACATTTCACCTTGCCCATGGTGAAGTTGAAATTAGTCTGTGGGACATCTTTCAATTGGGAAGGCTCCCAATTATTGGTGAGATGTACGATGAGTTTCTTCCCACTCCTGGTGCGTGGGACAAAGTCGAACAAGTTCCTTCATTGGTGAGGGATTGCAATCACTGGGTCAGGCCTTGCGTGCTCGCTCTCTTATTCCCTATAGCACCTGGATTGGGTTAATTCTAAACATCACTGGTCCTGTGCCGAAGATCAAACACCCCAGGACTCATCCTTCCCAATAGTCATGAACCATCCCAGGTTCCTTCTGGGTGGTTCTAGTGGAAGGTGACTACCTTTCATGGAGTTACGAGGTGCGCCCTAGTGTGCCGCCTATGCTAAATACAGCAGGTCTGTTTGCTAGGTTTCTAAGCAGGTGTATATTCCCTTCTCGGGATATCAACCCAAGCGTTAGAGATTGCACCTTGATGATGGAAGTTTAGTTTGAAAAGGGCCGCCCAGGGAACTTAGTTGTGCCCACTTTGGACTTTATTTATGAACTTCTGAGTCACATGTCGAAGGGTGGGTCACCCTACCATCTAAGTGGTCCATTTTAATTTTTATATGGCTGGATCTCAGATCATTGTCGTTGTTATGAATATCATCATAACACGGTCATCCCTCTTCCTACTTTCTATCCTACCCTGCTTGATATAGATGGGGTTCGCCTAAAGTCTTTTAATTCTAACGAAATCATCAAGCTTATAAGTGACTTCTCCCAGTTTTCTTTCTCTCCCTACACCACCCCTTCCGGTGTCGTGGTTGACAACCACAGGGGGAGCCTAGAGGAGCATTCCTTCACTCTTTCACTGCGGGGACGGGTTTTGGCCGCATGGATTGATGGTATTTCATTGGGAAAGATGTATGCCCCACATAGTTTTTTCCACCAGTTTGGGTGTATGCAACTCCAAGTTTCCCATCCTCTTCCTCGGGCTCGAGGACTGCACCCAGCCACTCTCCGTCAATGGTGGTTGATGTAGACGCGGGAGGGTTCTAATACAAGCATTCTCTTACCTGGTATGGGATCGGCTGCCAGCCTATCCTTGGAGTACGAAAGGATGTGGGTAAAACATTACCCCAATGGGATCCTGGGGAAGGCTATCTGGTAGGTTCCCATGTCAAGAGTCATTGAGGCTGCTATGCCTACCACACTATCCTCATCGTCTTTGAGGGAGGACCGACTGATGGCTCGTCGGTCAAAGCGACTCATGAGATTTTCCCCTCCCATTCCCTCTACGGCCGAAGTTCAAATGGACCCAACCTTCTTGGATGTGGATGAGGATGACCCTGTGGCTTCGGGTCCCATCAATACAATTTATGAAGTTTTACTAACCGATACCGGTCTTTGCAACTTGACTCCCAATCCTGAACCGGGGTTAGAAGCTTCAAGTCTTCCAACTTCGGAACCATCATCTAGTGTGCACATGCATGCACTGGTCACAATGCTAGACTTCGTTATCATGTCGTCTAGTGAGGATACCAAAGATCCTCAGGTCATGGTGGATCACCGAGTAGTGCGTAGGTGGGCCTGGCCCCGGATTTGCGAGATTGTCACTGAAACTCCCCTGGCTGAAATTGCAACTAAAACTGAAGCACTCTAACAACTCTTCCTGGGTTTGGGGGCGGGTGGCTTTGAATATCGGCAGTTTCATTTTCTCGCCTTCCAGGTTGTCATTGCCCGTGAGGAAGTTGCTACTAGTGAGAGAGAACATGCTCATGTCGCTGCCTATCATTGCAGGACCCGATCCCTGGAGGGAGCCATGATAAAGCTCCATCAACTGATAGCACATGAGGCGAGCTCTCGAGTTCAGGAGGCAGTCATATCTTCCAAGTTGTATGAATGTGAATAATAGGAAGCGATGATGAGGGATCAATTATCAACTATGACTGGTCGCCTTGAAGCCACCAGAAAAGGGATCAACGATCTCCAAACAAAATTGGAGCATACTCGTTCGGTGGCCGTGGTTGAGGCCAGGGAGAAGGCCTTGCTGGAGCAGACATGCAACGACCTCCGCCGCACGATCGCTGATTTGGTGGAGAGGGCGAGCCAGGCTCCTCTGTGACTATCAGAGCAATTCCTGATTCTTTTTTTACCTCTTGTAGTTGTGAGGGAGAGGCCCCAACTTGTAGACGCCCTCCCTTTTTGTCTGAACGGAATGCAATCTATGTCAATCTTCCTTACCATAAATTTTTATTGTTATTAGAACAATTAATACTTAAATAACAACTCACTGAATCAAAATTGATCATAATTCAGGAAAGTGACAAAATATGAAAACAGGCTCTATCTTTTTGCTCGGACCATGGGATCCAATGAGCATAGTTTGACTATTTCAAGGGTTCTGTAGAAGCACCCCCACAAAATTTTTGTCTTTTCTTTTATTGCCCTAATTTTGTCTGGGATCATTTAGTGTGAACCCAGCGGGTATGTCCTGACTTTTGCTTAGGTCACCCTTATTGGGTTTTCGGCATAACAGGCTTTGTGCCTCTTTTGTGAGCGGTTTAAAGTCCCACCATCAAGACTATCATTTCTGATGTTTTAGGTAGAACATATTTGACCAAATATAGTAGAGCAAGGGCCCCAATGAGGTTTGGTTGATTCAAATATGTCTAGGTGTCCTTCAGATGCATGTGGAGGGAGTGTGTTTAGATTTTAATGACATGCAGGGCATGTCTCAAGGCATGGGAGCCGTATAGGCGTGCAGAGGTGGGAAGAGCATCGCATACGGAAATCTTGCCTTTGGTAGATGGGCTAGGGGCGATCAATATGCCGAGCCTCCAAGGACATAGTATTCATAGTCGTGCAAAGGTGTTCTTAATTCAATGACTCTCCATTTCTGATGGCCGTAGGACTTCATGAAAGTCTGGCTTATGGAAACCACCATGGGTGGCTTGGAAAGGGTATGTGACGTCTGAAGGGGATTCAAGAACATTTATATGAACCAGGAGTGGGGACGCAAGGTCCCTATCCAACGAATTTAGTTAGCGCGGAGGACGGTTGGATCTTGTTGCAGTTTCGAGTCATGCAGCGGGGAAATTTCATGAAGTGGGATCGCCTTCCCTGGTTTTCAGTAATCTTGTCAAAGAAGTTCCATCGCATCCTGGCAGGGTTCTGGAAGTGGTTAGTAAACTGCAGCTCAGAGGGTTTCCGAATGGATATGGGGGGCTCAAATTCCAGCAAGCGTACGGAGAGAGGCATTTCCTAAAGAAATCTTGCCTTTGGTAGACGAGCCAGGGGCGATCGATATGCGGAGCCGCTAAGGGAATGGTATGAATAGTCATGGAATGGTGTCCTTAGGTCAATGATTGAATTCTTCTGATAGCTAAGAAACTTCACGGATGTTGAGATTCGGGACCACCAGGGGTGGCTTTCAAGTGTTAGGCTCTTTCTGGGTGCAGAGTAGGGTTTATGAAAAGAGGATTGCTAGACATGAGAGAAACATACCAACTAAAATTCCAGGAATGGGTGAAGTCATCCCTCCCCACGCTGATGTGAGGCTGTAGTTTTTGTAGGTCTGGACCTTTCATTGGGGAGGGTAGGAAAACCCCTATACCTGGATGGACTCGTGGAGAGTTTGACCGTACATTTTGACGTCATGTGGTAAAGACGGAGTTCGTGCTTTTTAACATCATGCGGTAAAGACGGAGTCCGTTCATTTTAACATTATGTGGTAAGGACGAGGGACATTTTTACATTCTGTGCTGTTTAGAATCATGTGGTAAGGATCAAGTACTCTTAGTTTAACGGTCATAGAGCTCAAACCATTGGGCGACTATTTCTACAATCACTCGGAGGACTATTGAGTTAGGATGCTCTGGAATGCTCTGAGAAAGTGTGTTGTAATGAAGGTTTAAACTGCAACTCTGGGGTTTCCCAGATCAGGAGAGATGATATAGGGGCTCTGAGGCCAGTAAGAATATGGGGCTAGGAAGAGTATCGCCTGACGAAATCTTTCCTTTGATGGATGAGCCAGGGGCTATCATTATGCAAAGCCGCCGAGGGCATGGTATGCATAGTCGTACAAAGGTGTCCACGGGTCAATAACTTTCCACTCCCGATGGCCATGAATGATTATGAAAATCCGGGATTGCTCATAGTACAGAGTTCGGCATATGGGGATAATGGTGTCCCGAGCACAAAGGAAGCATCCTCACGGTAGTTGCCCGCTAAGTCAGAGTTGCCCAGTTCTGGGTTGATGCTTGTAGATGCAAATTGTCATGTGAACAGTGGGCGAATACATAGGCTCATCGGGAAGGGTTGCCCTGACAACACTTAGATGTGGGTGAGGAATGAACTTTTAAACCACTTCTCCATAAATTTTTGGATCGGGAGATATGACATAGGGGCGCTGGGGCTGGTAAGCGTACGAAGATAGGAAGAGTATCGCCTGAGGAAATCTTGCATTTGATTGATGAGCCAGGGGCTATCATTATGCAGAGCCACTGAGGTCATGGTATGCATATTCGTACAAAGGTGTCCACGGGTCGACGGCCTTCCGCCTCCGATGGCCATGAGTGGTTATGGAGACCCGCAATTATTCGGGTCATGGAGTCTGGTGTATTAATAGGATGCATCCAAATGCGCCAAGAGTATCCCTTTCCCATTTCACCGTATATCATGATGGGTCTCGACGAAGCCCGTGCAGTTTAACGTCATGTGGTAAGGATGAACTTCATGCAGTTTAATGTCATGCGGTGGGGACGTAGGTGACCCGACGTGATAGGAAAAGGGGGGTCTGCGCTGCTTAACGTCATGCGGTGAGGATGACTTCCGTGCAGTTTTAATGTCGTGTGGTAAAGACGGAGAACTTCTTTAAATGAAGCTGTGAAGTTTTACGTCATGCAGCGATGATGGGGGGTATTTTGAAACTAGTGAAAATTATTATAGTTGAAGGAATTTCCCGGGATGGTTAATGCTTGGTCTCTGCAGTTTTATGCCAAGAGGCCAGGTTGTTCCATGCAGTTTAACGTCATGTGATAAGGACGTAGTGGCAAAGGCCTCTCTTCCTCGGAATGAAACTAGGCTCAAACACCTCAGCATGCCCATACGTGGAGAGGAGTTTATTGGTGTAAATTGTGGTTCTAGGGCTTCTTGGATCAGGAGAAATGATATGGGGCTCCTGAGCCCAGTAAGCGTACGGAGCTAGGGAGAGTGTCGCCTGTGGAAATCTTGCCTTTGGTAGACGGGCCAGGGGCTATCAATATGCAAAGCCGGTGAGGGCATGGTATGCATAGTCATGAAAAGGTGTCCACGGGTCGATAACATTCCACTCCCGATGGCCGTGAATGGTTATGAGGATCCACAATTATCCGGGCCACATAGTCTGTCATTTGGGAAGGAAATGTCTGGGCATGTTGGGCATGCTCGGCCCTGGTTGCTGTTAAAGCTTAGAGAGCTCCCTGCGCTGATTTATTTTTCACGCGGGGGTGTAACTTCACTCCATGCAATTTAATGTCGTGCGGTAAGGACGAAAAATTTCTAAAATCCCTATATAAACTTGAAAATTCCTAAACACCCCTAAAATTAATCAAAATACATAAATACCGTAGAAATAATAAAACACATAAAAATTAATAGAAATCACAATAAACATATAAAACCCTGAAAGCCTTTAAAAATAGAAGAAGACATTAAAATCCTAAAAAAATTGAAAACCCCTAAAAGACCTAAAAAAATAAAAATCCTAAAAATGTCCTAAAAACCCATAAAACCTCCAAAACCTAAAACCTAGAAAAACCCAAACCAAATAAAATATAAAAATCTACCTTAAAATTCTCAAAAATTCAAAAAACTCTAAAAAAATAAAATCCCAAAAAGCAATAAAAACCTCCAGATAACCCCCCAAAAAATACAAAACCCCTATATCCCTAAAAACCCTAAAAAACCCTATATATCCTAAAAACTATAAAAATCCTAAAAATTTCCTAAAAATCTCTTAAAATGTAAAAATACTAAACACTCTATGAAACCCTAATAAACCATAAAAATGAAAAAAACTATTAAAACCCCAAAAAACTCTAAACCCCTAGAAATCCCCAAAAACCCAAAAACCATAAGAAATCCAAAAAATCCTAAAATCTGCTAAAAATTCCAAAAAATATAATTAATCCTAAATCCCTTTAAACACCTAGTAAATCCTAAAAAACCTAACACCCTTAGAATCCTTAAAAACCAAAAAGCACTAAAGGCATAAAACCAATAAAAATGCCCTAAAACCCCTAAAACCCTAAAAACCCCTCAAAAATTAAAAAAACCTAAAAACGTATAAAAACCTTTAAAACCCCTAAATACTATAAAAATATACTAAAAACCTTAAAAATTTTAAAAAATTTAAAAACATTATAATTCTTAAAAACTCAAAATACCCTAAAACCCATAAAATTTCAAAAATATCCTAAAAAACATAAAAATCCTTAAAAATCCCGTAAATCAGTGAAATATAAAAAAACCTAAAAACACTAAAAACCGTGAAAACCCTAATAAAACCTTAGAATCCTAAAAGCACTTAAATCCACTAAAACCATAAAAATGAAAAAACCCCCAAACACTAAAAACACTTAAAACCCCTAAAATCCCTCAAAATCTCCAAAACCCTTAAAGCTATAAAAAATCTTAAAATTCCTTAAAAATATCTAAAAATAATGAAAAAAACAATGAAACCCATAATAATATAAACATCACATAAAACACCTTAAATAACTAAAAATGATAAAAATCCGAAAACCATAAAAAACCTAAAATCCCTAAAAACCCCCAAAATAAAAAAAATCCTAAAATCATAAAAACCCTGAAAATGTACTTAAAATGTAAAAAACATAAAAAAACCTGAAAACACATATAAAACCATTAAAAACCAAAAAACACATAAACGCCTAAAAACCTAAAAAATTATAAAACCCTAAAACACTAAAATAACCCTAAAACAACTAAAACCCAAAAAAATGCATAAAAACAAACAAAACTATAAAAAAACATTTAAACCACAAAAAATGTTAAAAAGTAAAAAAAAAATAAAACCCATAAAAAACTCAAAATACCCTAAAATATAAAAAACAAATCAACCCCCAATAAACCCATGAAATCCCAAAAATTCCAAAATCCCTAAAAACCCTAAAAATCATAAAAACCCTGAAAATGTACTTAAAATGTAAAAAACATAAAAAAACCTGAAAACACATATAAAACCATTAAAAACCAAAAAACACATAAACGCCTAAAAACCTAAAAAATGATAAAACCCTAAAACACTAAAATAACCCTAAAACAACTAAAACCCAAAAAAATGCATAAAAACAAACAAAACTCTAAAAAAACCTTTAAACCACAAAAATGTTAAAAAGTATAAAAAAATAAAACCCATAAAAAACTCAAAATACCCTAAAATATAAAAAACAAATCAACCCCCAATAAACCCATGAAATCCCAAAAATCCCAAAATCCCTAAAAACCCTAAAAATCATTAAAAATACCTAAAAATCCATAAATATGTAAATAAACTAGAAACCCTTAAATACCTTATGAATAACATACAAACCTAAAAACACTTAACCCCCCCCCCCCAAATCCTAAAAACGCTAAAACCCTAAAAACCATAAATACACTAAAAACACCTAAAACCCCTAAAAATTTTAAAACCCATAAAAACCTAATAAAGCACTAAAAATAACACAAAACATAAAAAACATAAAAACCCAAAAAACAATGAGAAAACATTAAAAAATTAAAATCACTAAAAACCTCTAAAATACTAAAAACACTAAAAGCACTAAAACCCCTAAAAAGAACCTTAAAACTCCTAAAACCAATAAAATCCCAAAAAACATAAAAATTTCAAAAAATTATTAAAATCACTAAAACTCTAAAAGCCCTTCAAATCCCTAAAAAAATTAAAAAACCAAAAGACTAAAAAATAACTATAACCCTAGAATACCTAAAAAACCCTAAAAACACAAAAATTTATCGAAATCCCTTAAATCCATTCAAAATTATAAAAATCCTAAAAATTCATTAAAAATTCATAAAAATACCCTAAAAACCCATAATAAACCCAAAAAACACTTAAACCTTGTAAAAACCCTAAAACCCATAGAAATTATAAAATTTCCCTAAAATAATTAAATCCCCTAAAAATTGTAAAAACACCTATGATGAAAACATAAAAACATAAAAACACTAAAAACATCTAAAAATGTTTACAAAAATAAACCCATGAAAACCCAAAAAATAGTAAATCCCCTAAAAACCATAAATACCCTAAAATACCTAAAAATCCTATAACCCCATGAAAAAAACTAAAATCCATTAAAACATTAAAAATGTTAACAAATATAAAATACATTAGTAACCGTAAAATCATAAAAGAAAACCCTAAAACCAATAAAATCATAAAAGCCCCCAAAACACCAAAAACCCCTAAAAATTATAAAAATCCCCAAAAAATATAATAACCATAAAAAACATAAAAAATGCATGAAAAATCACAAAAATGGTAAAAAATAGTAAAACCCCTCTAAAAACCCAACAATCCTCAAAAACATAGAAGCTCTTAAAACCCTTAGAAACCCTAAAAATGATAGAAACCATAAAAACCTTAAAACCATAAAATACCCTAAAATAATAAAAACCAAAAAACCAAAAAAAACCCCTAACACCCTGAAGACTCTAAAAACGCATCAAACCTATAAATTCATTAAAAAACACTTAAAAGACATAAAACCCTAAAAAATCAAAAAAAACCCCTAAAAACTAAGAAAAACCATACATCCCTAAAATAGTAAAAACCCTAAAACCCTTGCAATTCCATATAGCCCTAAAAAAATTTTAAAAATAAAAACCCATAAAAACCCTAAAAATCCAGAAAGCCTTAAAAACTCATAAAATCCCTAAAACCCACTAAAAAATAAAAAAATATTTAAACATAAAAAATGTTAAAAAAATATAAAACATCTAAAATGCCAAAAATCCTAAAAACCCTAAAAAAACCCTATGCCCCTAAAAACCCTAAAAATAATCAAAATCACTAAAAACCCTAAAAACCCATAAATTTTAAAAATAGAACTAAAAGTCCCTAAAATAATAAAACTACCCAAAACTATGAAACCAATTATGAAACCATAAAATTTTAAATTCACATAAAACCCCTAAAACCCAAAAAAAAATTAAAATGCCTAAAACCTTAAAAAGACCAAAAACAAAAAATTCTGTAGAAACCATAAAAAAACATAAAAACAACAAAAAATACCTAAAAATTTAAAAATCCCAAAAAACCTAATAGAAAAACTTAGAAACCTAAAAAATATTAAAACTCAAAAACACCTAAGAAACTCTAGAAACAATAAAAACCCTAAAAGGACCCTAAAAACCATAAAATCCTTAAAACCCATAAATATATAAAAATCATAAAATCCCTAAAAACTGCTAAAAATTATAAAAAACACAAAAGGCTATAAAAACCCTAAAACCCATAAAAGCTCATAATACCCTAAAAACCTAAAAAATCGCAAAATCTAAAACCCCAAAAAACTAAAATCTCTCAAAATCCCTAAAATCATATAAAACCCCTAAAAAACCCAAAAAATAAAAGATATAAAAACATATAAAACCCTAAGAAAACCTTATAACCCTAAAAACAATGTATACCCCAAAAATCTAAAAATACTAAAAATCATAAAAACACTAAAAATGCTTAAAACCTTCAGAATCGCTAAAAGACTCAAAATTTACCATAAATATAAAAAAATACAAAATCTCCCTAAAAACATAAAGAAACCCTAAAAACCTTGAAACCCACTATGAAGACTATAGAAACCAACAAACATTGAAAAAACACCTAAAATTATAAATCCCCTAAAATCATTAAAATGACTTCAAAACCCCTAAAACCCCTAAAAACCATAAATCTAAAAACCCCATAAAAACCTAAAACCCACTAAAAACTCTAAAAAACCATTAAATCCTTATAAACATTTCAAACTATAAAAAATCCTTAAAACCCTAAAACTCAAAAAAACCATAAAACCCTAGAAAATACATAAGAACCCAAAAAGCACTAAAACCCTCAAAATCCATAAAACCCTCAAAACCATTTAAATCCAAATATATATATACAATCCATAAAAACATAAAAATTTTCTAAAAAACATGAAAATCCTAATAAATCCTTAATAACATAAAGAAAACATTAAAACCCCTAAAAACATAAATTTTTTCTAAAAATCCCTAAAAAACAATAAATAACATAAAACCACAAAAACATATAAAAACCTTTTCAACCGATAAATTTGTTTAAAAACTCAAAAAACCCTTAGAAAACCTAAAAACTAAAAACATTTCCCTAAAACCAGAAAAATCATAAAAACCCAGAAACCCTCAAAATCCTTAAAACTACTAAAAACCATAAAAATTCTAAAAATGTCATAAAATCATTAAAAACATAGAAAATATTAAAATTTTTGAAAACCCCTAAGAGAAACGTAAATACATAAAAACACTTAGAACCCCTAAAACCGCAAAAAATGTTACAACCTTAAAACCCCTAAAACCCTTAAAAATCCCTAAAAACCCCAAAAATCCTAAAAGTCCCTAAAAATCCCAACAAACTAAAGAAATTATAAAACCCATAGAAACTTAAAATAAAACATTGAAACCAAAAAATAACTAAAACCCCTGAATAACTAAAGAATTATTGATATCCCAATAATCCTAAAAAAGAACTAAAAAACCCTAAAATCCCTATGAACCTTAAAAACCCTAAAATCCCATAAAAACACTAAAACCCAAAAAATATAAAAACACTTTAACCCTAAAAACATTAAAAAACTCTAAAAACCAAAAAAAACAAGAAAAACACAAAATAACCCTAAAACACAACAAACTATTGAAGCACTAAACAACTTAAAAACCTTAAGATCGCTAAAACACCCTAAAAATCCTGAAATAACAATAAAAAACCAAAAAATTAAAAAAACCTAAAACCCAATAACCCATAAGAAAACCTTAAAAACCTAAAAATAATTAATAACAATATAATATCTTAAAATAATCTAAAAATCATAAAAATTCTAATAAGAAAACCCCCCTTAAAAACCCTAGAAACCCTAAAAACCATAAAAAACTCCAAAAATCTCTAAATATCACAAATATATAAAAAACCCAAAAATACATGAAAACCCCAAGTAAATAATTAAAAACCATAAAAATCTTAAAACACATAAAAACCAAAAATAATTACAAAAATCTCTAAAAAGAAACCAAAACCCCTAAAACCCATAAAATCTCCAAAAAACCATAAAAACCCTTAAATCCTATAAAACCAATAATCCAAAAAAATCAATAAAACCCTAAACACCCCTAAACCCCTAAAAATCCTTACAAAAAAATAAAACCCATAAAAATCCATAAAAATCCCAAAAAAATGTAAAAAACCATAAAACACAAGAAAATTTCAAATAAAACCGCATAATTTTAAAAATGATTAAAACCACCAAAAACCTAAAAAATGTTTAATACGATAATACACTAAAAAACCTAAAAACACTAAAAACACTAAAAATCAATAAAAACCATAAAATTCCAAAAAATCATTAAAAATTCCTAAAAACATAAAAACCTTAAAAACTTTAAATATCTATAAGAAAACCTTAAAAACCTATAGACAAATAATCCCTCAAAATACCTAAAAATTATAAAAAAATGAAAAGTCCCTAAAAACCCTAAAAACCATTAGAAAATATAAAAATATATAAAATAATAATAATTTTTCAAAACCCCTAATGTCCGTATAAATATATAAAAACAGAAAGAAAATCCATTAAAATCCGAAAAAACCCCTAAAAATCCCCCAATACAAAAAAGAACCCCAAAACCCCTAAAAACATAAGAAAACCTTAAAATCCTAAAAGAACATAAAACCCAGAAAAAAATAAATAAACTAAATTTATTGAAAAATTAAAAAATTATAGAGACCCTAAAAACCCCAAAAAAACCCTAAAACCCCAAAAAACCCTAAAAATAAATAAAAAACCTAAATCGCTAAATAATCCTAAAATACCCATAAAATTTAAAAAACCCAAAAACCCTAAAAACCCTAAAAATATCGTAAAACCCAAAAAAAACATAAACTAGTCAAACCCCTAAAAACCCTAAAAATACCCTAAAACCCATAAAATCCCTAGAACCCTTAAAACTCATAAAAACCACTAAAACCCTTAAAACCCAAAAAAACATAAAAATTCAAAACCCCCTGAAAACTCTAAAAAACCATTAAACCCTTAAAAATATTAAAGAGACTAAAATTCTTAAAACCTGTAAAAACTCAAAAAAACACTAATAACAAAAAAACAATAAAACATATAACAGCCTAAAATACCATCAAAATCACTAAAAACCCTAAAAATAAATAAAAAATACTAAAAAATACCTAAAAATCAATAAAAAATACATGAAAACCCTAAAATGTTTATGAAAACCATAAAAATATAAAAACATTTAAAACCCCTGAATACACGTTAAAAAACCTTAAAACATGAAAAACATAAACACCATTAAATCCCTCAAAATCCCTAAAAATCCGAAAAACACAAACAACCATTAAAACATATAAACATGTAAAGACCCCTAGAACCATAAAAAACAATAAAAATTAAAAGAAAACCCATCAAAATACCTAAAAACAATCAAAAAATCTAAATCCCAAAAAATTCCTGAAATAGACAAAAAATCCCTAAAAATTTAAAAAACATTAAAAACCCTAAAAACATCTAATAAAACTTTCAAACCCAAAAAAAACATAAAACCCCAAAAAATAGAAAAATTTAAAAAAGCCCTAAACCCCCTAAAAATTCTTAAAAACCCACAAAATCCATATATATCATAATATCCACAAAAATCCTTAAAAATTCTAAAAATTCCCAAAAAAAAGTAAAAACCTACAAATACCCAAAGAAAACATTAAAAACACAAAAACACCTAAAACCCTCTAAAAAATAAAAAATTCAAAAAACTTTAAAACCCCAAAAAAACACCCTAAAACCCCCAAAACAATAAAATAACCTAAACCCAGAAAACCCCAAAAAACCCCTAAACCATTAAAAACTCTAAATACCCTTTAAACTCTAAAAAACATTAAAAAATTCCAAAAAACATTAAAACCCATAAAAACTCATAGAACCCCTAAAAACCCAAGATAACTATATAAATTCCTAAAACTCTTAAAAACCCTCAAATTAGTAAAATCCAAAAAAATTACAAAAATGTAATAAAACCCAAAAAAACTTAAAACCCATAATAAAACTTTAAAAAACTAAAAAAACTTAAAACCTAAAAATATAAAAATTCATAAAACCCTAAAACACCTCAAATCAACGATAACCATTAAAATCATAAAAATCCTAAAAATACCTAAAAACCATAATAATTTAAAAACAAAATCATAAAACCCCTAAAAAAACCATTAAATCCAAAAAAGTACCTAAACCCCTAAAACCCCTAAAGTCGTTAAAACTCGTAAAATGACTATCAAAACCCCAAAATTACTAGAAGACAAAAAAACACTAAAAACCATAAAAAACCAGAAACCCATAAAATACCACTAAAGACACTAAAAACACAATAAATCAATAAAAATATTAAAAATTTCTAAAAACCCTTAAACCCCTAAAAAACTCAAAAAAAACCTAAAAGATAAGAATAAATCATAAAACCACTAAAGAATGCTAAAAAATATCAAAAACCATAAAAACCCTAACAAACATAAAAATCATAAAATGGACCAAAAAATCCCTTAAAATGTTAATAACCCTAAAAAACATAAAAAAACTAAAAACAAATAAAACCACTAAAAACATAAATATAACAAAAAATGCTAAAAATTATAAAACACCCAAAAAAAAATCTAATAAACCCAAATACCCCTAAAAACATAAATATCCTAAAACACTCCTAAAAGTACCTAAAAATATAAAAAAAATCCAAAACCCATAAAACCCCTAAGAAAACGTAAAAATACAAAAAACAGATAAAACTCCTAGAACCACAAAAATGCAAAAAAAACTGAAAAACAATAAAAAGACCATAAAAACCATAATACCCATAAAACCCATAAAACCCCTAAGACCATTAATACCCCCAAAACACTAAAACTCCAAAAACTCTAAATACCCCTTAACACCGCTAACAATGTCAAAATCTCAAAAAAAATATTAAAACACCAAATACACTCAAAAAAACTAAAAATGATAAAAAAAATTAAATATACTAAAAATAACTAGAATCCCTAAACCCAAAAAATCCCCAATATCCCTTAAAATCAAAAAAATAATAAAAAAACATAATATCAAAATATATGTAAAAATCCTTGAAAACCTGAAAGAGAACATTAAATACCTAAAAACACATAAAACCCTAAAAAATCTAACAAAACTAAGAACTGTAAATAATTAAAAACCCTTAGACACTATAAAACCCTAAAAATATATAAAACCCCTAAGAACCATAAAAATCCTTAAAAATCCTTAAAAATCCCAAAAAACAAAAAATAACCATAAAAATAGTAAAACCCCTAATAAACTAAAAAATACTAAAAACACTAAAAAACCCTAATAAAACATTAAAACCAAATAAACAACCAAGCCCCTTAAAAACCTAAAAAAAATTAAAAAACCTAAAAATACTGTAAAACCCCTAAAACCATAAATACCCTAAAACAAAAAACCTAAAACCCCAATAAATTGTAAAAACCCACTAAATACTCTAAATACCCATTAAACACATAAAAACTTCAAAAAATTATAAAAAACCATTAATCCCAAAAAAAACTAAAAAAACCCAGGAAAATTATAGAACACCTAAACCCCATAAAATCATCAAATCCCTAAAACCCTTAATATACCATAAAAATGAAAAAAATACCTAAAAACCCAAAAAGTGTAAAAAACCCTAAAACTATGAAAAACATAAAGAAAACATTAAAAAAATTGAAAACACCTTGAAACATAAAAAAATTAAAAAAACCCTAAAACCCATAATCACCCTAAACACCCTAAAACCGCTCAAATAAAAAAAACATTAAACACCATAAAAATAATAAAAAATCCCTAATAGACCAAAAAACATAAAAACCCCTCAAAACCCTAATAAAACATTAAAAAAAACACATAAACCCCCAAAAACTCTAATAGTACTAAAACCCCTAAAACCCTAAAAGAACTAAAAGCCGTAAAAACCCCTAAAACCCATTAAAAATATAAAAAACCTAAAACCCACAAAAACCAACATAAAAAATTTAAACCGATAAAATTTTAAAATACTATAAAAACCCTTATAACCCATTAAAACTCAAAAAACTTCTAAACACTAAAAAACCACAAAACCCGTAAAATCCCTAAAACTTGTCAAAATCCCCAAAAACCCAAAAACCCAAAAATCCTAAAAGTCCTTAAAAATCACTAAAAATGTAACAAACCCTAAACCCCTAAAAATCATATAAACCAAAAACCACATAAATGTATAATAAACAAAATAGCCTAAAACAACCTAAAAATGCTAAAAATCTATAAAACCCGTAAAAGCATAATGATCCTAAAAAATCAATAAAAATACATAAAAACATAAAAAATATAAAATCCTAATAAAAACTTAAGAAAAAAAAAAACAGAAAACACATAAAACCTATAAAAAACTAAGAATGTTGAAAACCATTAAAACCCTAAAAATACCCTAAACCCCTAAAACCACTAAAAACATTTAAAACCCCAAAATTTTTTAATATTCACTAAAAACTCTAAAAACCATTTAAACCCCTAATAACATTCTAAAACCCCATAGAACCTCTAAATATATCAAAAAAATCCGAAGAACTATAAAAACATTGAAAAAAATAAATCCCCTAAAAACATTAATAACCCTAAAAATCCTAAAAATCCATAAAACAGTAAAAATAGAAGAAAAAAACATAAAATCCCTAAAAACATGAAAAACCCGGAAAATCCCTAATAGAACCTTAAAACCCTAAAAATAATTTAAACCCCTAGAATACTGGTTGTTGTAAACTGAAGAGTTGGATGATCTTCACTGCTTGGATGAGTTGTGATGATATGGAAGTTGATGATTTTGGTGCCGGTGGTTTGATGTTGTTAGTGGTGAGCTTTTTTGGTGAGGACTCATCATATGCTGGAAATTGTGCTGTTAGACACTGGTTAACTCCTAACAAGGAGGTTATGGATGATGAAAATGGTGTTGTGGGATGTTAGTCACTATTTGGTTGGGAGATACAGTTGGGGATGCTTCTAATTTTCTTCTTTTCTTGTTTTGTGTGTCTTTTGGGTTTTTTGGGGACTTTTGGGTTCTGTGAGGGGTGTTCAGTGTTTGGGGTGTCGGTTGATTGACCCCGCCCCTCCCTTGTCCGTTGTGTCTTTTTTCTAAAAAATTTGGGGTTGTGGGGTCAGGAATAGCATAGTCATGCACCTTCCTTTTCCCTAAAAAAACATAAACCCATAAAAACCCAAAAAATCAAAAACCATAAAACCCCTAAAAACCCTTAAGACCTATTAATAAATAAAAAACCATTAAAACTATAAAACCCCTTTAGACTCCAAAAATGATTAAGAACTCTAAAATCCTAAAAACCCTAAAAATACAAAAAACCTAAAAACCCGGATAACAATAAAAACACTAAAAAAAGTAAAACCCATCAAAATCACTAAAAAACATAAAAACCCATTCAAACCTTGAAATCCCTTAAAAAAACCCAAAAACCTAAATATATTACAAATCCCCAAAAAAACATAAAAACACTTCTAAAAAGTGCCAAAAACTGCCCTAAAACCATAAAAAATGCCTAAAATCCTTTTAAACACTAAAAACAAAAAAAATATCTAAACCCTAAAAATCCTTTAATACCATAAAAATTGTTAAAACTGTAAAAAATATTTAAAAAATCCCTGAAAATATAAAAAAATCCAATAAAATCCATAAAATGTAAAAACACTAAAAACCTTGAAAAATAATAATAAAACCTAAAAACCTAAAATCAATTAAAACCCGAAAATAACTAAAAACACTAAAACCCATAAAACCCCTAAAAAATAAAAACACTAAAAAATATTAAACCCCCCAATCCCTAAAAAACCTAAAACCATAAAAATACTAAAAATCCCTAAACACTTAAAAAACCTAAAAATCTATAAAACCGTAAAAAAACATTAAAAACCTAAAAAAAATTAAACCCTTAAAAATCTAAAAAATGTTAAAAACCCTAAAACCACTAAAAATCCCTAAAATCCCTAAAACCTATAAAATCCCATGAAATCATAAAAATACCTAAAAATTACTAGAAACATAAAAAACCAATAAAAACATAGAAAAACATTAAGAAAAACTAAAAAATAAAAACCAATTAAGGCCCCTAAAAACATAAAAACCCTAAAAACATTAAAAATACCCTAAAACACGAAAAATACCCCATAAAACCCTCAAAAACATCAAAACCAAAAGAACCCCATAAAAACTCCCAAAACCCCTAAAAATTCTAAAAACCCCTTAAATAGAAAATATTTGGAAAAAAATTAAAAACATTAAACACCCTACAAACTTAAAAAACCCATTTAAACAACAAAAATTCATAAAATCCATAAAAAACAATAAAAGCACTGAAAATCCCTAAAACCCATAAAAATAATAAAAAACATGAAAGACACCAAAAATCACTAAAAAATAAAAACCCCAAAAAACACTGAAAAACTATATGAAAACCTTAAAAACATAAAAACACTTAAACCCCTAAAAACTAATAAATTATAAAAACCCTAAAAAATCCTAATAACCATAAAAATACCTACAACCTAAAAATCCATAGAGACTCTAAAAACCATGAAAATATTTAAAATCCCTAAAAATCCCTAGAATAATAAAAAAATACCTAAAAACCCTAAAACCCTAATAAACCCTTAAAACACTAAAAACACTTACAACCCATAAAATCCTGAAAACTATTAAAACCCAAAAACCCTAAAAGGAACATAAAAACCAAAAACCCATAAAATCCATAAAAACCCTTAAAACCCATAAAACTCATAAAACACCTAAACCCCACTAAAAACATTAAAAACCCATTAAAACCCTAAATGTTTAACTACTATAAAAAATTTAAAAACCCTAAAAACTAAAAACACCTAAAAACCAAAAAAAAACATAAAATCCACAAAACCCATAAATATAAAAACCTAAAAAACAGTAAATCACTTAGAACCCCTAAAAACCTAAAATTCCAAAAACACTAAAACCCTCAATTACTAAAAATATTTAAAACCACAAAATCCATAAAAACCATAAAAAAATACATAAAATATCCCCAAAAACCTAAAAATTTCTAAAACCCCTAAAAAAACCCTAAAGAACCATAAACACCCCTAAAACCATAAAAACCACTAAAACAATTAAAAATCCCTAGACCCCCATAAAATCCTGAAAAATTATTTAATAAACCTAAAAACCATTAACCCCCAAAAAACGTTAAAAAATCTAAAACCTTTAAAATCCAAAAAAACATAAAAAAACTCTAACAACCCAAAAAACATAACCACCCTTAAAAACTATAAAAACACGTAATATCTAGAAAACCCCAAAAAATATAAAAATATTAATAAATCACTAAAAACAAAAAAAACATAAAAACCCCTAAATACCCAAAATCCCCCCTTATAAAACCTTAAAAACCAAAAATTAATTAAAACCCCTAAATACCTACAAAAAATCGAAACCCCTAGAAAACCCTAACACTATAAAAACCATCAAACTCCTTAAAAAACCTAAAACCATAAAAATTCCGAAAAACCGCATAAGTATCCATATAATGTAAAACAAACTAATCCTATGAAAAATCCTAAGAAAACCTAAAAACAATTAAAAACCCCTAAAATAGGATAAAACCCTAAAAAAATTAAATCCCCTAAAAACTATAAAACCTATAAAAATTAGTAAACCCATAAAAACACAATAACTCACTCTAAAATAGAAAACCCATTAAACATTAGAAATATTGATAAAATATAACAAAAATCAAAATCCATGAAATTTGAAAAAAAAACCCTAAAAACTAAAAATCCAAAAAACCCTAAAAATCATAATAACTCAGAATATCCCTAAAAACAATTAAAACCAATAAAAATCCTAGAAAATCACTTAAAATTCCATTGAATATAAAAACGCATAAAAGTAAGAAAACCCCTAATAAAACCTTAAAATAAAAAAAATAAAACCCCTAAAAACATAAAAGACACTAAAATCCCTAAAAACAAAAAAATCCATTAAAACCATTAAAACTCCGAAAATCCCTAAAAACATTAAACACTATAAAACTAAAAAATATCCCTTATAATAACTAAAATCAAAGACACAAAAAAAGACATAAAATCCATAAGAAAACCTTAAAAATAAAAACACACTTAAAACCCCAAAAAACATAAAAATAATAAAAACAAAAAAACATAAAACCCTAAAAACCATAAAAACACAAAACCATAAAATCCCTAAAAACATTAAAACCCTTAAACCACTAAATACTCTAAAACCACTTTAAATCCCTAAAAATGTTAAAAACACTGAAAACCACTGAAACCTAAAAACAAAAAAAAACCTAAAACCCTAAAAATCCTAAAACCCCTCAAAGTACATTGAAACATTAAAACCCCACAAAATTCATGAAAACCCATAAAAATCCCCATGGATTTAAAAATATTAAAAACCCTAATATGGACTTAAAAATTAAGAACAGTTAACACCCCTAAAACCTCAAAAATCAATAAAAATACTAAAAATTCCTCAAAAATCCCTAAAAATCTAAAAAAAATATAAAAAACCATAAAAAATTAAAACACCTCTGAAAATAATTAAAACCTAAAAAAATTAAAACACATAAAGAATGAAAAAAGGATTAAACCCTAAAATACCATCAAAACTCTAAAAATTCCTAAAAATCATAAAAACCTAAAACCCTAAACACTATAAAACACATTAGGACCCCTAAAAGACCACTGAAAACTCTAAAATTCATATAAACCCAATAATTTTTAAAAAACTCAAAAACACATCAGACACCAAAAAAACTGAAAAAACCCCAAACCCCCAAAAAATTATAAAAACATTAAAAACCCTCAAAACCCTCAAAATTCATAAAAAAACCCTAAAAAATATAAAACACAAAATGTCCCAAAGAATCCCCAAAATTTAAAATACCCTAAAAATCTCTAAGAAAACCATAAAATACTAAAAACCCTAAAATGCTCAAAACCCATAAAATTAAAAAAAAAATCTTATAAATACCCATAAAACATTAAAAACCCTAAACCCCTAAATACCTTGAGAAAAATATAAAAACCTTTTAAACCCCTGTAAATGTTAAAAAATCTAAAAAACTAAGAAACATAAAAAACCCAAAAACCTAAAAAAACAAGAAACCCTATAACACACTAAAAATACCTAGAACCCTAAAAATAAATTAAAATACTAAACACCCCCTAAAAATCCAAAAAAAATGATAAAAACCCTAAAACCATAAAAACATAAGAAAGAAATAAAAACTTGAAAACACTTAAAACCTTTAAAAACCTTAAAAACAAAAAAAACCATAACAAACATAAAAACCCTAAAACCCATAAAATAATTAAAACCCTAAAAGACATAAAAACATAAAAAATACCTAAAATCACTAAAGGTAAAAAGATTACTAAAAACACCTGAGAAACCCTATGAAAACATTAAATAACTAAAAACCCATAAAACCCCTAAAACCCAAAATACTCTAACACCCCTAAATACCTTAAAAATCCATAAAATGCTAAAACCCCTAAAAATACTTAAGAAGAGATGAAAATACCTAAAAATGTAAGAAATACTGAAATTCTTGAGAAACAATAAGAAACCCATAAAAAATACCCTTAAAACCCTAAAAACGTAAAAACACAATAATTTTGTAAACCCTAAAAGACCATAAAAAACCTAAAACACCTAAAAATATAAAAATCCACAAAAAACCTAAAATCCCATAAAAACCCTTAAGACCAAAAAACCAAGAAAAACTCTCTAAACACCTAAAAATTTAAAAACATTTAAAACCATAAAAACCCTAGAATCCTAAAAAACATTAAACCTATAAAATACCCTAAATCCCCCAAAATTTTCCAAAAATCTAAGAAACTATAAAAATCCTAAAAAATCTATAAAAATGCTTAAAAATAAAAAAAAACCTAAAACCCATAATAAAACCACAAAAACCTAAAAACACTTAAAACACATAAAAAACCAAAAAATTCTCAAAACCCCAAAACCCCTAGAAACCCTACAAACCCCTAAAACCCTCAAAATCCTTAAATACCCAAAAAATTCGTCAAAATGTCTAAAAATCCATAAAAATTATTTGAAATGAAAAAATCCTAATAAACCCTAAAAATGCGGATGAAAACCTTAAAAACTGAAAAACACTTAAAACCCCTAAATGGGTTAAAACACTAAAACACATAAAACTCTAAGAGACCTGAAAACCAAAAAATCCACTAAAAACCACCAAAACCCCTAAAAACATAAAAAAAATTAACAACACATAAAAACCCTAAACCCCACTATCATTATGAAAACCATTAAACCCTTAAAATGTTCAAAATCTCTAAAAATCATAAAAACACTAAAATATCAAAAAAAATAAAAAACTGAAAGACCATAAAAAACATAAAAACTCTAAAAATACCTAAAACCCCTAAAAACCATAAAAATACTAGAACATAAAAAACAATAAAAATGTAAAATACACTAAAATACCTGACAAAAACTAAGAAATCCATAAAAATAAAAAACACATAAAACCCGTAAAAACCTAAAAATGCTAAAAACCCTTAAACCCCCAAAACCCGATAACTCGTAAAACCCATTAAAAGTCCCAAAAACCTAAAAAACTCTAAGAAACCCTTAATAAACTAAAAACACTTAAATCTCCTAAAATTTAAAAACACTACACACTGTAAAACCCCCTAAAACCCCTAAATACATAAAAATCCTTAAAACCAAAAAACCCCTAAAAACTAACAAAACATTAAAACACTTTCAATCCCTTAAAAATTTCAAAACTCTTAAAAACCATAAAACACCATGTAATCTCAAAAACCACTAAGGATCCTAAAAATGATAGAAACCCTTAAAAACACCTAAAAACCCTCAAAATCTATAAAAATCCTAAAAATCAATAAAAATCCTAAAAATACCTAGAAATCCCTAAAAACATAAAAATAACTAATAACCCAAAAAACATTAGGAAAACCCTAAATATCTGAAAATACTTAAAACCTCTAAAATCCTAAAAACACAAAAATCCCTAAAAATAACAAAAAACTCCTAAAATCATTAAAACCCCTAAAACCATTAAAACCCCTAAAACTTATAAAAACAAGAAAAACTGAAAAAACACTTCAAACCCTGAAAAACAAAAAAAACTATAAAAATCCATTAAAACCCTAAAGAACTCTAAAATAATCTGAAAACCACAAAAAACTCAAAACCCAACTTTAAACCCTAAAACCCCTCAAAATCCATGAAAACCCTAATAATCCAAAAAAATCCTAAAATTCATTATAAATAAATAAAAATATGAAAAACCCAAAAAATCCCCTAGAAAACCATAAAAGTTAAAAAATAAATAAAACCCCTAAAAATCCTAAAAAAAAATAAAACCCTAAAAATTCCTAAAAACCCCAAAACCCCTTAAACAAATCAAAATCCATAAAAACCATAAAACCCAAAAAAAATAAAAACATCTCAAAAATATCATAAAACATAACAAAACCTAAAAACCCTGAAAATTCCAAAGAAAAATATAAAAACCTAAAGACACATAATACACCTTAAAACCAACCAAAATTCTAAAGCCCCTAATAATAACAAAAACCATGAAAACCATCAAAATATTTAAAACCCTAAAAACCAATAAAAATATAAAAAACAACTAAAATCCATAAAACATAAACCCCCCTAAAACCCTAAAAATCCTATGAAAACCATAAAAACCTAAAAGCAATTAAAACCCGTAAAAATTGATAAAAACCCTAAAACCATAAAAGACCCTAAAACACTAAAACCCACTAAAACACTTAAAAAACTAAAACCCATAAAAATCCATATGAACAAAAAAATCTTATAAACCCCTAAAAATTTGAGGAACAGTAAAAAATCTTTGAAAACCTAAAAATTCAAAAAAATCCCTCAAAACCCAAAAAACCATAAAAATCCCTAAAAAACATAATAAACCACATTGTCACTAGAAACCCTAAAACCCAATAAAAATCCTTAAAACAATTAAGATTCCTTAAAATATAAAAAAACCATAAAACACAAAAAATCATATGATAACCTTAAAAAACTGAAAACAAATAGAAACCAAAAATCATAAAAAATGCTTAAATACATAAAAACTCTAAAACCATGAAATACCCTAAAACTATAAAATACCTAAAAACAGTGAAACCATAATATCCAACAACCCTAAAATTCCCTAAAATCATAAAAAACCCTAAAAAACCTAAAACCTCTAAGAAACCCATAAAAACCTAAAAACACTTAAAACCCCTAAAGACCAAAAAAAATTATACAATCAAAATAAAACCTTAAAACCATAAAAACCATATAATCCATATAAACCCCCAATACAATAAAACCCTTAAAACCATTAAAAACACTAAAAACCATTAAAAACTCTTAAAACCATTTAAACCACTAAAATGTTAAAAACTCTAAAAACATTTAAAACCCAAAAAGAACAAAAATCATATAACCTAAAAAACCATAAAAACCTAAAACACTAAAAATCATAAAACCCCTTAAAATACATAAAAACATTAAACACACAAAAAATCCTAAAAGCCCATGAAATTTCCTAAAATTGTAGAAAACTCAAAAAAACATGAAAAAACACTAAGAACACATTAAAAAGTAAAATCACTTAACACCCCTAAAAACCTTATAATGTAAAAAACCCTTTAAAACCTTAAAAACCCTAAAAATCCTTAAAACAGCTCAAAATAACTAAAAACCCTAAATCCATAAAAATCTTCCAAAATCCTTAAAATCACTAAAAATTTTAAAAACCATAAAGAAACTGAAAATAACTAAAAAAACTTAATCCCCTTAAAAAATAACATTAAAAATTATAAAATATGTTCAATACTCTAAAATCTCATAAAACCTTCTAAAAATAGTAAAAACCATAAAATCATCTATTAAAAAAACACTAAAAAATAAAAAAACCCATTAATCACCAAAAAATATTAAAAAAATATAAAAATCCATTGAACCCCTAAAATTTCAAAAAACCCTAAAACAACAACAACCCATAAAAACCCAAAAAAAAAACTCTCAAAATTCTTAAAAAAGATAAAAACTATAAAAATAATAAAAAAATCACTAACAATCCCTAAAATTTTAATATAACCCAAACCCTGAAAATCTCTAGTAAAAACTTGAAATCCTAAAAACATATAAAACCCATAAAACCCTAATAATTCGAAAAGCATTTAAAATTAAAAAAAAATCCCAAAAACGTTAAAAAAACCAAAACCCAATAAAACCCCAATAAAACCCACTAAAATTTCAAAACCCCATTTAGACCCCTACAAAAATAATAACACTCAAATCACTAAATACTAAAAAACCATACAAACCCAAAAAATACTAAAAATAACTAAAACCCTAAAACAACTTAAAACACTCAAAATCACTAAAACCCATATAAACCCATAAAAATCGTAAAAAATACTAAAAATACATCAAAATGATAAAAATACCTAAAAACCTTAAAAATGATAAGAGAACCTTCAATACCTAAATACACATAAAACCCTTAAAAACATAAAAATTCTAAACCCCCTAAAAACAAAAAAACCCTAAAACCCTCAAAATCCATAAAACCATGAAAAAAATAAAAAACCCAATAAGACCTAAAAATTGCTAAAACAGAAAAAATACTGTAAAATCCCTGAATGTATCAAGGAAAACATTACAAAACTAAAAACTCTTAAAACCCCTAAAAAAATGATAAAAACACTAAAACCCTAACATCCTTAAAACTCATCAAAGTCCATAAAAAACCTAAAACCCAAAAAATCCTAAAAACATTAAAAATGCCTAAAAATTTATGAAATACTATAATCCCTGAGAAACCCAATGGAAACCGAAAAAACCTAAAAACCCTTAAAAACACTAAAAAACCTAAAAATGAGAAAAACTCAAAACCCCATAAAAAGGCCATAAAAAGTCTAAATCCCAAAAAAACCACAGAAACCCCTAAAATCCTTAAAACACATAAAACCCATAAAAATGAAAAAAAATCTATAAAAACCCTTTAAAATCCGAATAATGTAAAAACTGTAATAACAATTATAAACCTAAAAATACTACAAACCGCTAAAATACCAAAAACCCTCAAAATTCCTAAAACCAAAATAAATACTAAAAATCCCAAAATAAATCTAAAAAAATGCCTAAATATTTAAAAAACCCAAATGACTGAAACCCCCATAAAAAACCTTAAAACCTAAAAGCCCTTAAATCCCCAAAAAACCCAAAAAATTCTAAAAACTATAAAAACCCTAGAATCCCTAAAATACCCAAAAATATTGAAATTGCTAAAAAATACACAAAAATCAATCAAAACCTAAAAAATCCTAAAACCCCTAAAAACACCATACCAAACCTTAAAAACTGAAAAAAAACATAAAACCCCTAAAAACATAAAAAATAGTAAAAGACCTAAAAACCCTATGTGGCCCTAAAAACCCAAAAATCATCTAACACCCCAAAACCCCCTACAAATCATAAAAAATTCTAAAAATCCAAAAAACTCTAAAAGCCACTAAAAATTCAAAAACCCCTTTACACCCCAAAAGCATTGGAAAACTCTGAAAATCATAAAAATAGTTAGAACTCAAAAAAACCTAAAAACCCATAAAAACCCACCTCCCTAAGAAAACATTCGGAAATTTTAAAATCCTAAAAACACATTAATCCCCTACAAACTAAAAAAGATAAAAACCTTAAAAGCCTAAAGACCCCAAAAAACACTACAACACCAAAAAACTCAATAAAACCATGAAAAGTACTATGAAAACCATAAAACCCTAAAAACACCTAAAACTCTTAAGCACCTAAATACACTAAACACAATAAAACCCCCTAAAAACACTAAAACCCTAAAACCCATAAAAACGATTAAAACCATAAAAAACATTAAAAACCCAAAAAAATGAAAAAACAACTAAAACACTTTAAACCCCATAAAATGTTAAAATGATTAAAAAACCTTAAAACCCATAATAATATGAAGAAAAACCAAAAACAAAAAAAATGATAAAAACCCTAAAACACATAAAAACACTAAATCCTTAAAATCCTTAAAAACACTAAAAACCCATAAAAAATAAAAAAACCCTAAAAATACATAAAAAAACTGAAAACCACTATGAAAACCCATAAAAACTCTAAACACATAAAACCCTAAATCCTTCAAAGAGAAAAAAACCTAAAAATAATCAAAATACCTAAAAAAGTTAAAGAACATAAACATCTTAAAAAACCTTAAAACCATATACACCAAAAAAACCTAATGAACTAATAAATCCTTAAAAACATAAAATCATTAGAACCTCTAAAATGCTAAAAAAGTGCTAAAAACCGTAAAAACAATATAAAAACCCTAAAACCCCTAAAACCTTAAAAAATGAAAAATACTTAAAAATACCATTAAACCTCTAAAAACTCAAAAACTTATTTTAAACCCTATAAAAATTAAAAAACTCAAAAATACCATTAAAACATAAAAATCCATAAAACCCTCAAAATCTATGAAAACCCTAAATACCAAAAAATTCCAAAAAATCCCAAAATAATAATAAAAATATAAAAAACTCTAAAACCATTGAAAACCCTATAAAAATCCACAAAAACATAAAAACACTTAAACCCCCAAAAAAAAATATAAAACACTAAAAATACCCTAAAACCCTAAAAACCCTAAAACCCCTAAAAACCCTAAAACTAAAAAATTCCATAAAAACTAATAAAAATCGCTAAAAATCCCTTAAAATTTATAAATACATATACACCCTAAAACCCCTAATAAATCCTTAAGAAACTAAAAACACTTAATATCCCAAATAATATAAATAACTAAAAACCCTCAAATCCATAAACACCTAAAAATATTAAAAATAATAAAAATCCATAAAAACCCTAGAAACAGCTAAAAACACTAAAAATTCTTTATGACCCTAAAAAAGATAAAAAATACTCAAAAAACCCTTAAGACCCCTAAAAATCAAACAAAACTTGAAAACCCCAAAAAACATATAAATCCTTAGAATCCCTAAAAACATAAAAATCCTAAAAACCCTTAAAAATCTCTATGAACATTAAAACTCTTACAAACATTGATAATACCTAAGAGCACATAAAAACCCCAAGAACCTAAGAAATTATAATCCCCTAAATACCAAAAAAACCTCTAAATCCAAAAAAACTAGTAAAGCCGTAAAAATCCCTAAAAATCAATAAAACCCCAAAACAACTTAAACTCTAAAAACCCTATAAACCCATAAGAATTTTATAAACTCTTAAAACACTTAAACTCACTAAAAAATCAAAAACCCATAAAAACACAAAAAAAAACCCAAAATAAGCATTAAAACTCTAAAACCACAAAAAATTATAAAAACCATCAAAATCCTTAAAAATAAAAAAAAACTTAAAATTTTAAAAAAATATCTACAAAATAATTAATCATAAAAAAGGATAAAATCCTAGAAAACCCCATCGAAAACATCAAAAACACAAAAAAAAATTATTAAATCACCTAAAATCCAAAAAAACACTAAAAAGTTGTATAGATGGACATGAAATTCCGTGGTGCTCCCTCTCTCTAAGAATAACATATAGGGTTTACAAATCCTCTTGGTGGATTCGGATTTAGACCTTCTCTCCACCCATCTCGCGCTTGCTGTAGGCGTTCTCCGCGGTGGTGTCGTTCAGAGACTTTTCTCTGATCCAAGGAGGCTTGTGTCTTTTAGCGACATCGTTTTCTCAAAGAGGTGGTGATAATTCTGATCTCCTCCAAGATAGATTCTTCACGTTGAGGTCCCCCCCAGATCGATTATCGTCTGGCGGCCCCATCAGTGTGCGACAGTTTTCGGGCGTTGCAGCGCGGTTTCGGTGGTGTTTGTGTGGTCTCGTTGGTTCTATTTTGGTTCAAGGCGGAGTCAGCTGGGGTCTTGTTTTGGTGGATTTAGAAGTTGGTCTTGCTCTCCTTGGGAGTCTTCCAACTTACGGATGGTCCCTGCATGTGGAGCATCATGCATTTGTTTGTGGTGGTGGGAAGGCAGGGCATCTATGAGATTTTGTTTCTATGGGTGGCTGAGCTGGACTTCTGGGTGTGTGTGTCGTGTTCTGGCTTCTCCAGGTGTGGATCTAGTCACATTGATGTGGTTCTATGTTTCTAGATCACTGGTGGTGTCTACAATGCAATAATGCACTCGGGTTTGTATTTTTGCTCGGGTTGGTTCTTTAGATCTATGACCATCTCTCACTGTCGCGGGTTTTCTTCAGTATGGTTGCGATCTATTCCATATGGTGGTCAATGGTTTCTCTACTGGATTTTCTAGATTAATGTTTTTTCATTACAATTTTCGCTACTTTGTGTTTGTGGCTGGATTGGATGAGCACCACTTCTGGTGAGGGTTCTTGAAATTGGCATGTGCCGATGCGAGATTCTTGTGGAGTGTTACTACTTGTTTAAAAGGCGTGAATGGATTTGGTGTTTTTCGGCATATATGGTGTGGCATGGTGGAAGATGCTAGGATAAGAGGTCTCAGATGCTGGAAGGTTTGTTCGAATTGGATCATTTTGGATGTGGTCGGTTATGCCTCTGGCTGCTTCCGAGTGCGATATGATGGAATGTTGGTTGTCATTTGGTTGGGATATGGTGAAGGTGGAAAGCTACTGGCTGTTGTGTTGTTTTGGTATGATGCTTGCTTGGTTGACGCCCAACTGCGTCCGAATGGGAGATGTTGGTTGTGAGATACTGGTGCTTGGTGATGGTTGATGATGCTGGTTGGTGTTGATCTGCTCAATGATGTTTGCTGCTGATTGGATTGATGGTCATGTGTGTCGTTGGATACTGGAGATGCTGCTGCTTTTCTTCTTTTTCTGGTTTTCTGTATCTTTTGGGTTTCCTGATGGCGTCTTTTGGGTTATGTGGTTTGTCCAGGGTTTTTGGGTGTGGGTTGATTGACCTCGCCCCTCCCTTGTCAGTTGTGTCTTCTTTTCTAATAAATTTTGGTGGGGTCAGGAATAGTATGTCCCTGAACCTACCTTTCCCAAAAAACACTACCCCCCCAAAACCCCTAAAAAGTTCCTAAAACCCCTAAAACCCTTGAAAACCCCCAAAAACCATACACCATTAAAAATGATAAAAACTGTAACTAACCATTAAAAACTATAACACCTCTATAGAACCTATAAGTCTTTAAAAAATTCTTAAATAACATATACCCTTAAAAACTAACGAACAAATATGAAAACTAAAAAAACCATAAAAACCCTAATAACCCTAAAAACAAAAAAACCCGTCTAGATCCTTAAGGACTATAAAAACCATAATAATCCTAACAACCCAAAAAAATCCAAAAAACAGAAAAAAGATTCAAAATCATTGAAAACCCCATGGAAAACAATAAAAACATAATAAAACTTCAAACCCTTAAAGAATAAAATTGATAAAAACCGTAAAACCCCCAAAATAAACCGCAAAACCCAAAAAAACAACTAAAAACCATAAATCCCTAAAACCCCAAAAAAATCATAAAAACACTAAAACTATTAAAATAATTTGAACCACTAAAAATGTTAGAGCACTCTAAAAAATTATAAAAACCCTTAAAGACTCAAAAAACCCCTAAAATGATAAAAATACTAAAAACCCACAAAATATAAAAACAGATAAAACCCCTTAAAACGCCAAAGAAATGCTTAAATACTAAAAATAACATTAAACCCCTAAAAATTCTCAAAAATGCCAAAAACCCTAACGATACCCCAAAGACCTCAAAAAAACTATAAAAACCCTAAAAACATTAAAACCACTTAAATCCATAAAAAACCCTAAAAACAACTCAAAAATCTAAAAACCATTTAGACCTTAAAAAACATAAAAACCACACAAACCATAAAACCCCTAAAAACTCAATAAAAACCCATAAAGCCCCAAAAACTCGTTCAAACCCTAAAAATCATAAAATGCCCTAAAAACCTCAAGATCGCTAAAAACGAAAAAAACACAATCAATTCTAAAAAATAATTAATAATACTTGAAATTTTTAAAACCCTTGAAAACCCTAAAAACCACCTAAGAAAACCTAAAAAACCTAAAATCACCAAAAACCCCTAAAAACATAAAATGCTGAAAAACACTGAAAACCATAAAACCACTAAAAATATTAAAAATCATAAAACACATAATACTAACAAGAACTATAAAATCTCTAAACTCCCTTTCAAGGCCTTTTTTTTAAAAACTCTAAAAAACCTTAAACCCCATAAAAATTCATTAAACCCCCAAAAGAACCATTAAAACCCTAAACCCCTTAAAAACATCAAAACTATAAAACATAACAAGCATTAAAAACCATAAAAAATCCCAAAACAATCCCTCAAATGTAAAAATACCTATAAACCCTAAAAACCTCAAACATAACCTTAACCCCATAAAACATTTAAAACCCCTAAAAACCTTAAAACACTAAAAACTCAAAAAATACCCCACAAACTACAAAATCCCTTAAAAATAATAAAAGCCCTAAAAACATTAGAAACCTATAAATCCCCTAAAAACCCACCAAAAACTCTAAAACCCTTTTAAACCACTAATTTTGTTTGAAAAAACTCTAAAAACCCTTAAAAACCATAAAAATTAAAAAACCCCTAAAAACCCAAAAAAAACATATATACCCTAAAACCACTCAAAATCCTTAAAAACCATAAAAGACTAAAAAAATCATAAATGGACCTAAAAATCCCTAAAAACTTAAAAAAACCCCTAAAACCTACAAAGAAATTCTTAAACACCTAAAAATAATTGAATCCCATAAAAAATCTAAAAATTGTAAAAACTCTTAAAACCCCAAAAAAACAACCTAAAACCCCTAAAAACCAAAAATAACACCTAAATTTTATAAAAATCCATCAAACACCGAAAAAACCTAAAAACCCAAAAAAAAATAACAACCCTTTAAACCCCTAAAAACATTAAAAAACCAAAAAAACATTTAAAAACTAAAAAACAAATGAAACCCCTAAAACTCTAAAAAACCTCAAAATCCATATAACATCTAAAAACCATAAAAATACAAAAAAAATCATTAATGAAACCTACAAAATTAAAAAACACTAAAAATCCTGTAAAGCCCTAATAAAACCTTAAAAATTGAGAAACTATTTAAGCCCCTAAAAACCTAAAAAATGATTAAAACCCTAAAAACCCTAAGAAAACATAAAACCATAAAAGAGTAAAAACCATTAAAACCCCATAAAACCCACTATAAACTCTAAAAACCATTTAAACCCATGAAAAATATAAAAAACAATAAAAACCATAAAATTCCTTAAAACACTAAAAACCCTGTAAACCCTTAAAACGTTAAAATAATCTATAAAAATTAACACTCTTAGAAACTCAAAAAAACATTAAAAATAAAAAACCCAAAAAAGCATGAAAACCCATCAGAATCCCTAAAACCAAAAAATATACTTAAAACGCCCTAAAATCCCAAAAAAATAAAAAAAACACTGAAAACCCTAAAAACCGCTAATAAAATCTTAAAAACCCTAAAAACAAATATAACCCATAAAAAACCCTAAAAACCCTAAAACCCCAAAAAACCTTAAAAACTCTAAAAACCCATTAAAATCATAAAAATATTTAAAAACTCTAAAACACCTTTAAACCCATAAAAATGTTTAAAATACTCTAAAAATCCATTAAAATGCAAAAAAAATCCATAAAAACTAAAAAAACATAAAAACCTTAAGAACCCTTAAAATCCAAAAAAACACTAAAAACGTAAAATTCTAAAAAATCACTAAAAATAATTGAAAACATAAAAACCAATAAAAATCTCTAAAAACCCCAAATAAAACTTCAAAAACTAAAAAAAACTTAAACCCTAAAAACATAAAAACTCTAAAAACCCTAAAATCGACAAAAAATGACAAAACACCTAAAAACCATAAAAAACATAAAAATCCACTAAAACTCTAAAATCCATTAAACCCCTATTAACTATAAAAACTATAATAAACCATAAAAATAAAAAAACTCAAAAAAATCCCGAAAAATAAAAACCACTAACAACATAAAAAAATCCGCAAAATACCTAAAACCATAAAAATAATAAAAATCATAAAAATCCCTAAAAATCCCAAAAATGAACAAAACATTGAAAACACTGAAAGACCATAATAAAAACATTAAAAGCATAAAACAAAAAAAATCCCCTAATACATAACAAATGATAAAACCCTAAAATCCCTAAAAACTATAAAAACCCTCAAAATCACTAAAAACATAAAAAATAAAAAATACCTAAAATCCCTAAAAAATAAAAAAACCCAAAACCCCTCAAAAATATTAACCAACCCACATAAACTAAAAAAACATAAAACCCCCCAAAAATCAAAAAACATTATAAAAACACTAAAACCATTAGAAGGACCCCAAAAAACCTAAAAACCACAAAAATCCATAAACCCAAAATACCTTTCAAACCATAAACCCCCATAAAAAACCTAAAAACCACTAAAAATATTAAAATACCTTTAAACCCCAAAAAATATAAATATTGAAAATCCTCAAAAACCCTAAAAACTCAAAAATACCTAATAATCCAAAAAAAAACCATAAAACCCCCATAAAATCCAAAAAATAATTAAAAAACTAAAAAACCTAAAATCCAAAAACCCCTAAAAATCCCTAAAAATGTAAAAAACCTAAATATACCATAAAAATACCTAAGAAACCTTTAAAACATAAACAATTTACACACCTGAAAACCCCAAAACACTAAAACCCCTAAAAACAATAAAACACATTAAAATCCTAAAAACAATCTAAATCCCTAAACACTCTATAAACTATAAAAGCCCAAAAAATCCCTAAAAATATATAAAAACATTAAAAAACTATAAAAACCCTGAAACCCCCTTACAAAACCTTAAAAACATAAATACACTTAAAACTCATAATACCCTAAAATCCCATAAAGACCCTAAAACCCTGTAAAATGATGCTAAAAAACCTGAAAACCAATAAAACCAAAAGAATAAATAAAAATAACAATAAAACCATAAAACCCCATAAAACCCCGTAAAACTCCTAAAACCAACAAAAATAATAATAAAAACCCCTTAAAACCAAAAATATATTTAAAACTCTAACACTAAAAACACAAAAAATCCAAAAACCCCTAGAAACCCAAATAGCATTAAAAACCCTAAAACCCTCAAATTCCCTAAAAACACAAAAAACCTATAAAAATCATTAAAATCCATAAAATCACTAAAAACATAAAACACCCTAAAAACCTATAAAACCCAAAAAACACTTTGAAACCCTAAAAATTATAAAAACCCTAAAAAAATCTATAAAATCCTAAAACCACTCAAAATCCATAAAAACCCTAAAACCCATAAAAATCCTAAAAACCCTTAAAATACTTAAAAATGTAAAAATACAAAAAAATAGAAAAACCCTAATAAAAATTTAATAAACTAAAAAAACATTAAACCCTAAAAATACCAAAAATCATAAAACCCCCTAAAAACCTAAAAAAACTCTAAAAACCATAAAAACAAAAAAAATCACTAAAACACTTAAAACCATTTAATGATATAAACTCTCATTTAGGGATGCCTATAAATATGAGGAGAAATTGGATTTCTCAAAAGAACTTGACTCCTTGTTTTTAGAAAATGACACAACTACCTTCCTAAAATATAAAAAAGATGAAATGACTGCATATGCTTATCCGGATATTTGAAAAAGTATGTTTATCAGAGTGGTTGAGGAATTTAAGAAAGACCCGAACTTTTTTTTAAGGACATACCTTGGCAATGAATTTTGTCTACTGGTTCTTTAGTATTTTTTCAGTTTTCTATTCAGTTTGGGCTTATTATTTGCATTTTTCTGCCGATTAGAAACTGTCTACCATCTGGATTTGTTTTTACCTCCTTCTCTGGAAACCTGATTACTCTTGGACATCTCATTCAGAATCATGGACATTATCTTCAGTCTCCTTATTTTTTCTTATTCTGGATTTGAAAATGTGACTTTGGAACTTATGAACTCCTTTTCATGGTTTTTTAAGTCTCTGGTTTGGTTCCTAGAATCTGTCCAGTTGTTTGGAATGCTGTTACCACTAATGGATGAAGGTCAATGAGTGTAATGATGCAGCTGTTTTCATTTTATGGCCCTACTGGATTTGGATGATTTTCCTGCATCAGTTATGGTTTTTTATGATGGTTATGAGACTGTTTAGCAGAATGGATTTGCGGATTTCAATGGAGATTCTTTTGTTATATATGATGCTCATCTTGACACATTTTTCCTGCTCTCAGTTTACAGTTTGGCCTCTCATTAAAACGGAGTTGATTCTATTTTCATTCACTATTTTTCTGGCTTGAGTGTGCTTTTGATCTGGTTTTTTTCTCTGTTATGCTGGCTTGTTGACTTGTGAGGAGGCCGGATGCATTGGTACCTCTCTAAATTTTCTCTCCATCCACATTAAGTTCCATAATTCTTGACGGTGAAGGCTATATTTGATCTTGGCTTGCTGCATATTGATGTTGGTTTGTCTTGACTTCTTTATATGTTGTCTCTTTTATTCCCTACTGGTGTAAGCCATTTACACCTCGAGTCTGTAATGCTACCCTTATTTTTAAGAAATTCCTTTGGGGGGCATGAATTGGGAAACCAATTCATGCCACTATATTATTTAAAAAAAACTATTAAAAACCATACAACCCATCAAAACTAAAAATACCCCTAAAACCAAAAAAAATAATAAAAACGCTTAATACCAAAAAAATCAAAAAACACCTCTAAAACCCTAAAACCCTTAAAAACCCAAAGAAACCGACAAAATTGACAAAATCCATAAAAATCTCTAAAAATATAAAAATTCATAAACAATATGAAATACCATAAACAAAACCATAAAAACCTAAAAACAATTAAAACTCCAAATACCTAAAAATGCTAAAAACTAATAAAAATAAAAATATTTAAAAACATTAAAGAACTAGATAAATACTAAACATCCATAAAATCCCTAAAATTATAAAGACCCTAAAAACCTTAAGAAATATTTAAACACCTAAAAACACTTAAAACCCCAAAACCCACAAAACCCTAAAAACATAAATAAACATTAAAAACTAAAAAAAACATAAAAAGACCCTAAAACCCCAAAAGACACGTAAACCCATAAAACCACAACAAAAATTAAAAACCCATAAAACCGAAAAAAACCCTAAAATTACCTAAAAACTCTAAAACCATGTTAAATCCCTAAAAACGTTAAAACACTCTGAAAATCATTTAAAACATACAAAAACCCAAAAAGGAAAAAAATACTAAAAAACCCTAAAACCCCTCAAAATTTATATAAACCTCTAAAAATATTAGAAAACCCATAAAAATAATAAAAATATAAAAACCACAAAACCTTGGAAAATTCCTAATAAAACCATATAACCCTTGATACAATTTAAGCCTCCAAAAACCAAAAAAGGTTAAAAACCCTAAACCCTCAAAATTCCAAATAATCCAAAAAACCCTAAAAAATCTAAAAAAACTCTAAATATCCCTTAAAACATAAAAAACACGAAACCCCAAAAACCCCTAAGAAAATAATATAAACATAAAAAACATAAAAAACCAAATCAACATAAAAATACTAAAAATACTAAAAACCATAAAAACCAATAAAACCCCTAAAAGAACATAAAAACACATAAAACAATAGAAACTCTAAAAACCATTTAATCCTATAAAAAATTTCAAAAAACCTCTCAAAATCCTTAAAAACCTAAAAAACCCAAACTCTAAAAAACCATATAAACCCTAAAATATCTCAAAACCCCTAACAACCCTATAAATAATAAAATTTCTAAAGAATACCTAAAAAATCAAAAACATAAAACCAACTAAAAACCATGAAAACCAATAAGGAAACCTTAAAAACCTAAAAGTATATAAAACCCCTAAAATATAAAAAATGTAAATAAAAATAAAAACCCCTAAAACCTTTAAAATCATTAAAAATGAATAAAAGACCAAAAGAACCACTAAATATTATAAATACACTTTAAACCCCTAAAAATGTTAACATAATATAAAAAACCATAAACCCCTAAAAACCCAAAAACCCATAAAATCCTAAAAAACCATAATAACCCTAGAAAGAAAATAAACCCCTAAAATTCCCTAAAAACCAAGAAATCCTCGAAAATTTCTAAAAATGGAAAAAAATCAATAAAAATGTAAAAACCCTTTAAACCCCTTAAAACCCCAAAGAAAACCTCAAAAACCTAAAAACAATTAAAACCCCTAAAATCCTAAAAAAAAAATCTAAAATCACTAAAAAATCTAAAAGACCCTAAAACAACTAAAAACCATAAAAACCCTTGAAAACCATAAAAACCCAAAAAACCAATAAATCCTTAAAAACCCACTATGAAAATTCAAAACCATTAAACCCCTAAAATGATAAAAACTCAAAAAATCCCTAAATCCATAAAAACTCAAAAAACCCTAGAACCCAAAAAACCAAAAAAAACCTGAGAAACCATAAAAACCCTTAAAATATCTAAAATCCTTAAAACCCCAAAAGCCATAAAATTCCTAAAAAAACCCTAAAAATCCCTATAAAATAGAAATCCCCAAAATCCCTGAAAACCTCTAAGAAAACCTTGAATCCCTAAAACACATAAAACCCCTAAAAGCCTAAAAAATGCACAAGACCCTGTAAACCCCAAAAATAATAAAGACATAAAAACCACTAAAAACATTAAAACCCCTAGAAACCCATAAAAACACTGACAACCACTAAAACTCTAAAATAATTTTAAACCCCATAAAATGTTAGAAACCACCAAAAAACCATAAAACTGAACAAATTCTCCAAAAAACCTTAAAAACCCCCAAACCCCAAAAGAAACACTAAAAACTCAAAAAAAATCCCTAAAAACCATAAATATACTAAAAATTCCCTAAAAACTCTAAAAAATTAGGGAAAACCTTAAAACCCTAAAAACACTTAAAACACCTAAAACCCCAAATGCACTAAAAACCTATAGAGGCCCTAAACCCCCCAAAACCAGAAACCCCCCAAATGAACTTACTACATATAAAAACCATAAAAAATACTAAAGACTCTAAAAAAACTAAAAACCCAAAAATAAACCATAAAACCCTAAAACTCAAAAAATCCCTAAAACTATAGAAAACATAAAAATAATTAAAAATATCTAAAAATCCCTAAAACATTCAAATAATATAAAAAATCATAAAAACCCTAAAACCATATGAAAACCTTAAAAACCTAAAAACCCTTAAAACTCCTGAAAAACCAAAAACCCTAAAAACCCAGAAACCCCTAGAAACCATAAAAACACATAAAAAAAATTAAAAACCTAAAACCCCATAAAACCCTAAAGTCCCACTAAAAACTATAAAATCATTTCAACCAATATAAAATTTTGAAAACTCCCAAAACCTTAAAATTAAAAAAAACTAAAAAAATCCATAAAAACCAGAAAAAAACCATAAAAACTCTAATAACATCAGAATCTCTAAAAACCATAAAAATATTAAAATCCTATAAAATCCATAATATCCCATAAAATGTAAAAAAACCCCTAAAAGCCACAAATAAAACATTAAAAACAAAACGAAACACTAAAAACCCCTAAAAACCTAAAATTGTTAAAAACCCTAAAAACCCAAAATCCATTAAATACCACAAAATCCATAAAACATTAAAAAAACCATTAAAAACTATATAAACCTTTTAAAACCCTAAAAATATAAAAACTAAATAAAACCTAAAAACTCTTAAAGACCCGAATCCACCACTAAAACCCAAAATATACATAAAATCCCAAAAAATCCAAAAAACCCTAAAAGTCTTAAATTCCCTAGAAACAGTAAAACCCCATAAAATAATAAAAATCCATATACATCAATAAAAATTTAAAAACCACTAAAACCCATAAAACCACATATAAAACATTAAAAACAAATAAGATGCTTGCTGTTGGAAATGTTGGTGTAGGCTACTGCTTGCTGATGGTCTGGGGTGGGTTGAAACTGCTGTTTGTGAGTTTGGTTCTGATGGATCTACATTGGATGAAGTGGCGCTGCTTAGTGAGGTGGTGCAGGGGGCTAGTGATGCCGGTGGTTCTATGTTGTTGGCAGTGGGTCTGGTTTCTGAGGAGGTGAGGGGTGATAGAAGCGGTGTCAAGTTTGGCGATGGTGGTGTAGCACTACTGGCCGTTGATCTTCATGGTGAGGAGGTTCTGCAAGCTGGGAGGACTAGTGGTTTTATTCTGCTGATGGTTGATCTCCTCAGTAAGGAGATGATGGATGATGGATGTTGCACTGTGCTGGTGGTAATTTTGAATTTTTTTTCGTGTTGTTGGTTGAGAACTTGATTGAGAAGAACATGCTGGATGCTGGAAATTGTGATGCTGGATGCTGGATGTTGCTGAGATGGGAGGTGCTAAAGTTGCGGTTTATGGTCTTATTGCTATCGAAGCTGATGTTGTGTTTGGCTTTGTGTGTCTTTGTCTTTTTGTTTTTTGATTTTTTGGGGTCTTTTGTGTCTTGGGTGGTAAGGGTTTTTGGGTGTGGGTTGATTGACCCCTCCCCTCCCTTGTCTACTGTGTCTCTTTTTTCCTTTATAATATATTGGGGGGGGGGGGGAATAGCCCGGCCCTCGCATCTTCCTTGCCTTAAAAACCCTAAAAACCATAAAATCCATAAAAACCCCTAGATGCCAAAAAACCCAAAAAACCACTAAAAACCACTAAAAATATATATAAACCATTTATACCCCAATTTTTTTTAAAAAACTATGAAAATCATAATACCCATAAAAACTACAAAAACCCTAAAACCCTCAAGATCTCTAAAAACCCATAAAAACCAAAAAATTCATAAAAATGTAAATAACCTAAAAACATGAAAACCCTAATAAAATCATAAAAAACTAAAAACCCTACTAAAATCATAAAAACCTAAAAAACCTAAAAATCCTAAAATCCATAAACCCCCCCCCAAATAATTGAAAACCCTAAATGTCAATAAAATCCAATATAATCCGAAAAACCTCTAAAAATTATAAAAACCACTTAAACCACTAGAAAATTTAAAAAATTATACAAAATAATAAAACCCTTTAAAACATTAAACAACTCTAAAACCCAAAAATATCATAGAACCCTAAAAACACCTAAAATCCCTCAAAATCTCTTGAAACCAAAAAAATCATAAAATTCCAAAAAAAATAACTCAAAATCACAAAAAAATTAAAATACTCTAAAAACCATGAAAAACTCTATGGAAACATAAAAAACATAAAAACAATAAAAACCCCTAAAAGTATGAAAACGATATAAACCCTAAAACCCCTAAGAATACATTAAAACTTCTAAAAATAATAAAAAAAAATAAATCCTTTAAACCCCATAAGACCCCAAAAATTACTAAAAAATTTGAAAACCCTTTAATACCCTAAAAATATAATAAAAACTTGAATAACCATTAAAATGTTAAAAAACTCAAAAAAAAAACCCAAATAACCATAAAACACAAAAAATACAAAAAATCCCAAGAACCCTAAAAATCCCTAAAAACACTAAAACCCATAAAAATATTTAAAATCCGTAAAAATACATAAAATACAAAAAATCCTCAAATCCTTAAAAACCACTAAGAATGTTTTAAAATCCAAAAAACACTTTAAACCCCTTAAAATTATAAAAACCCTAAAAAAACTAAAAACCAAAATACACTAAAACATTAAAAACCCATAAACCCACAAAAAATACATAATAGACTCTCAAAATAATTTAAACCCCTAAAATGTATAAAAAAGAAGGACATAAAACCTACTTTAGGCTTCAGGGATCTGACTATGAGGATATGGACATGGGGTTTCATGTGGTGGCGCCACCCTCTGGTAATGAGAAGTCGTCTGCATGTATTGATGTGCAAGACATCTCTCTTAATTACACTGCTAGTGACAGTTTTGAGCATGATGGTCATGCTAAGATGGAAGGGGAAGTTGTGGAACGAGGGTGGCTAGGGAGGATGGTTCAGTAGGTATGGTTGGTTGCTGGTCCATGGGACTGGTTGTGGCTCCATCAGAGGTGGTGGTTGAGGGGGTTTCCAGTTACGCTCCCAGCCACATGACTGAGCAGGGGGAGGTGGGTGGACAGGTATTGGTGAATAAGCTGGAGGAAGTGGTTGAGAAGGGGTGCGGGCAGGGGGAGGCTGCAGGGATGGGGGATGAGCATGGGAAAGAGGCCGCTGATGCACAGGGGGAGGGGTTGGAGCCTTGTATGGAGGTTCTCACAAGGTCTTTGGTGCATGCTCCTGACCCTCATGAACCAATTTCTCTCGCAGTGGATGCTTCAAGGGCACTAGTCCCCTTTGGATCTCATGATGTTCAATGCGTTGAGGATGGGATGACTAGTGGCAGTGAGATTGGAAACACCAAATTCTTGGCTCTGACTGACATGGCTTTGGAGGGCCTCAATGTGATGAGTGTACCTGTGCAGATACTTTTGCGGGAGGGAATGAATCCCTAGTGTTCGATGTTTTGGGGGAGTATCTCTGATGATGATTCTAAGAAGAAATCCAACGTGGCCTAGATTTTGAAGGACAAGGCCCTTCTTGGAGATTGTCCCTCTTTTGGAGAGGATATCCTTGCAGGGGGATTATGTAGGGAGAGGTCTCTACCTCCCATATCTTGTTCTCTCAATCAAGAAGACATTTTTATCCCTTTCCAAATTGAACATGGTGATGCTGATACTGCAGTACTGAAAGTGAGGCGACCGAGGAAGGATTCTTCCTCCTTTCCGAGAACGGTTTCTATGAGGGATTCTAGCAAAGCTTCAAAGAACCCCTCTGGCAAGGTGGGGCGGTCTATTAAGAATCACCTGAATGTGGAGCAGGTGAAGTTTGATGTGAATCAACAACACCTTAGAGATTACTAAACCACATTCCTTAAACAATATGAATCATATGAATGGGAGTCGGTGGAGTCAGATGCTTCCACTGGATATGGTGCTGATGGGGACCCGTATGAGGATGGAGACTTCTGACCTCTGAACTACTACTCCAGCCTCTCTCTCTTCTAATCTCTGTGTGGTTTTCCTTTTCTTTTTTGTTTTCTCTTTTTTTGGTTGTGGGTTGTAAGGGATTTACGGGTGTGGGTCATTTGACCCCTCCCCTCCCTTGTCTGCTAAGTCTTTTTTTTTCTCTCTAATAAATTTGGGGGGGGGGATAGCCCGACCCTTGCATCTTCCTTGCCCTTTAATCCCCTAAAAATACTTAAAACTATAAAAACCTTAAAACCCTAAAATATAAAAAAAATGATAAAAAATCATAAAAACCCAAAAAAATAACAAAACCATAAAAATATTCAAAATCCCAAAAACCCAAAAACCATAAAAAGTCTCTAAAAATTCCTAAAAATGTAAAAGCCCCAAAAATAACTTAAGGCCTCTAAAAACCTACCCAACACTCAATACCCAAAAAACCCTCAAAATCCCTCAAACCTTTGAAAACCATAAAATTACAGAAAATACATAAAAAACCCAAAAAAATTAAAAATACCCTCAGACATGAAACAACAGTTAGAAAACCTTAAAAATCTAAAAACACTTCATTCCACACAAAAACCTAAAAATGATAAAACTTCTAAAATCCTTAAAAGACTCTAAAAACTCTAAAATCCCATAAAACCCCTAAAACATTTAAAACCCTTAAACAAGTAGAAACCATTAAACTCTACTAAAAACTCTAAATCCCTTTAAACCACTAATTATTTTACAACTTTAAAAAACGAAAAATCCCAAAAAATCATAAAATATTAAAAACACTAAAAAATTAAAAAAAATCATAAAAACCCAAAAATGAAAAAACACCTAAAACCTTCAAAATCCCTAAACCCGTAAAAACCATAAAAATCCTAAAAATATATAAATTGTAAATACCCATTAAAACATTGAAAACCCCTCTAAAACCATAAAAACCAAAAATCATTTAAAACTCTTTAAAAGAAAAATAACTTTGAAAACCATAAAACCCAAAAAAACATGAAAACCCATAAAAACACCTAAAAACCCTAAAACCAAAAAAATATTAAAATCCCTAATACCCGACTAAACCTCCAAAATTACTTAAAACCCCTAAAAAAATTAAAATTTAAAAAACCCTTAAAATCCCTTGAAACTTAAAAAAACCTTAAAAATACAAAAAAAACATAAATCCCCTAAAAATATCTAAGAATCCTAAATATCCATAAAATCCAAAAAACCTTCAACATACATAAAAACACATAAAAATTCTTAAAAATTCCTATAAACCCCTCAAAATCATATAATACTTAAAAATAATGAAAACTCCTATGATAACCATAAGAACCTAAAAAAACTTGAAAACCCTAAAATACATAAAAATATTAAAACCCCTAAAACCCCTTTAACCCCTAAAATCCAAAAATACATCTAAAATACCATAAAAACCTAAACACCCTCTAAAAATAATAAAACCCTTTAATCCCCTAAATTGATAAAAGCACTAAAATTTCCAAAAAATCCTTAAAACCATGAAAAAATTAAAACCCAAAACCCCCAAAAAACCCTAAAACCCTAAAAATCCATAAAACCCCTAAACCCCGATAAAAATCATAAAAAATATCTAAAAATACCAAAATATGTAAAAATCCAAAAAACCCTGAAAATCCCTAAGAAAACCATAAAACCCTAAAAACACATAAAACCCTAAAACAAAAAAAATGTTAAAAATCCTACATAACTTTAAAACCACTAAAAACATAAAAAACCGTTAAAAACTATAAATCCCATAAAACCCTAAAACCGAATAAAAACATAAAATACCATTAAACTCCTAAAAAATTAAAAAAAAATTAAAAAACATAAAACCCCTAAAAATGAAAAATACACAAAAACCAATAAAAAATCATAAAACTGCTAAAAACATAAAACTGCATAAAAATCCAAAAATTTCCAAAAATACTAAAAAATATAAATATCCCAAAAACCAATGAAAACCGAAATGAAAACCTTAAAAACCTAAAACCCCTAAAACCTTAAAAAATCGTGAAAACCCCTACAAAACAATAAAAATACTAAAACCTAAGATAAGAATATGGCTGCTCCGCTCTCCTATGATAGTGATTCTACAGCTCCACTACCAGCTTGAAGATGTCACTGATGTCTATGCCTTGGCCTCCCCCGTCTATGGGGGAGGGGCCTTCGCTGATTCCTGATAAAGACAGAACCTTTATCCCTTTATTAGATCCTAACTCCCTTCCATCTTTTCCACAGATTGAGATTATAACTAAGGTGATGGGCTACCAAGAAGGTCTTCCGAAGCTTCCACTATTGATTGTGGAGTTTAACAAGGATTCTTCTTTCATAGTCTGACTTAGGTAGCTAGGTTCTTGAGTCAGATCCCCCCAATTTATATTTATGATAGGTTTGTGTTTGAACACTCGGATCTTTAGGATCATGCTACTGCTGGCTTGGTCGATTACTGTGACATTTTGATTTGGTTCTATTCTAAGGAGGATCTAATTTTTTCATGGTCTACATCTCTTCATAGATGTGATGCATCATGCTTTTCCCTCTTCTAGTAGAGCATTTAATTCCATCTGCACCATGATTCTCTGTTGATGGAGATTTGGGTGAGGTTTCCTGAGCTCCCCCTCCCCTTCCAAAACCTGTCTATTTTTTAAATGTTTGGAAATTTGGTTGGAAGGTTTTTGTGTATAGATAGCATATCTAGGGCCCTCTGCCACCTAGTTTCTCTGAGGGTCTGTGTTGAAGTTGATTTTTCAAAAGATATGGTTGACTTTTTGGGTTGAAATTGGTGAGGAGATTTGGTGGAAGAAACCACTGGTGTTTGAATCATGGGTGAGCTACTGTGAATCTTTCTTTACACTTATCCATGTGAGAAGGGATTGTAGACGTAGGGGAAGTGAGCGTCTTGTGGATGGGAGTGAACAGCGAGTTACCTATCCAAGGTTGGAGTTTACAACTGAGATTGAGGCAATGAAGGGAACTCTGAGGGATACCCTAATGGGTGTAGGGAGGGATACTAGAGTGGAAAAAGGGGGACCCTCCTCCATGTAGGGTGCTGAGGGGAATCAATCAGAAGCTATATTAATGGACATATTTAAGAGACATAAGGGTGACCGGGGACTTTTTGGTGATTCCCCTTCCTCCATGGAGGTGGGAGTGAGGCTCCTGATGGAGATGGGTATGTGGAATTTAATTTTTAGGTTGATTATGTTAGGGATGACAGTGATCACCTGATCCTCATTGGTGGATGGATGGAGAGGGATCCATTACCAAATCCATCAGCTACTGTTATGCAAGAAAAACCCTAGGAAAGAAGTTGGTCTTAACCTCTAATTGGTTTGTGGTCTTAGATTCAATGGAAACTATGGGAAAAAGGATGGTATTCTTGAGATCCATGCATAAAGAAAGTTGCTGGTTGTAGTGGTTCAGGATGATTTTTAACACCCTGTGGACCTACAAGAGATGACTACACTTCCCTTTTCTGAAGGGATGAGGCAAGTGGGAGTGGAACATAATCCCATGCAAACTGAGAAATAGCTGGAGAAGGTGTTGGTTGATGCTGTTGAGATTGGGGATGGTTCCCTTGATGAACCACAGTCCAAGAAGCATGAGACTGATAACCTTCCTATAGTTAGAATGACTGTTGAGAAACAAGATCCAATACTTGCCCTTGTTTTTTTTGAGACTTTACCTCCATGTGTTGAGTTGTCTGAAAATATAATTCTAGACTGTTCGGAAATCCATTTTGAGCAGCATCAAAAATAGATCCTAGAGAATCCAGACCTGCAATAGGATGCGATCTTCGTTTGGGATGAGGATGATGAAGCTACAAGGTTGGGGTACATCTTTGAGGATCTGATGACATCATGAATGCTAATTTGGCTTTGTTAAGGAGGGATAATGCTTCAATGGGTTCCCCTGGTTCTTCTGATTTGGAATCATGTCCCCGGAAGAGGAAGTCACGGTCGGACAATATCCTTATTTCTAGACTTGGTGGTCAAAGAGGTGGGGTTGAGGCTACCACTATTGACCACAGGAATGATAGTAATCTCATGCCTAGGGTGTCGAGCACTGATGATGTTTTGAAATGCAAGAAGGAGGGGATTGGAGCACCCCCAGTGCAGTGGAGATCAAAGAGTGACTATTCTTCCCTTCACATGCCAATTGCTACCAGAGCCTCCTCTAAGGCCTGAAAAGCTACGAAAGATGTTCATGGAAGGGATGGTCAGTCTGGGAAGGTGCATCTGAATGTGGAGAAACAATATCTCAGAGAGTATTTGTAACACCCTGAGATTTTATGAAAAATATTATTTTTAATTTCATTAATGTCTTTTGTTGTACGCTACACCAAAAGGAGCTTTCACAACACGCATCCTTGACTTTCCTTGCATTACACGCAATCGCGACCTTCCTCGATAGCGTGTGTAGTACGCAATAACGAGTTTGACTAAACAACAATATGCTATTAAAATATTATTAAAACTAGCCGTTATGAATAGTAATAACCACTTTTTGAAATTTTGTAAATTTAATTTTTCAAAATGGACTTCATTTTTGGATTCGGAATATCAAAATTAGCTTAAGGTAAAATTTTCGTACTTTTCGGATAACTTTCATTTTCTGATGAATAGTGAAAATTACTAAATTTTAATTAAAAACAACCTTTTTAATCAAAATAATTAATAGTGATAATTTATCAATTTGAGTGGTTTTAAAATATATTTAGAATATATTTTTACAATTTAATACAATGTTGGTCATTGGATGTAATTTCACATTTAAACCAGACATAAACAAGTGTCAATCTTTTGATAGTTATTATCTCTTAAGAACACGCTATTTGTTTTGACGACGGGAATTAATTTTTAAATTAAGTAATGAAACTGATATGTTTTGAATTTGGTAAAGTAGACATCATTTTTCAGTTCATAATATCAAATATATCTTAGTCCTAATTTTTGGTATTTTTCTGGAAACTTTCATTTTTTGATGAATAGTGAAACCACTAAGTGGTAGTTAAAAAAATGAATTTTTCAGAAAACATAATTTTACCACTTCTATGAGTGGAATTTCAAAAATCCGAGAGACACGGTTGATGTCAGTAAGTAAAATGTGGTTCAATGAGATGAAAATAATTTTTTGTGAATAGTAACTTTTTACTTTTTTTAACCACGGTTAAAAGTAAATAGGGTAATTAGGGGTAAAAATGATATTATTATTATCCTAAAACATGTCCTAATTCTATTGGATAAGTGTAATTCGACCAAAAACAACCTTAGGAATAAAATATGACCATTTAGGCCCACTTGGATTAGATTAGGATATTTATTATTAATTTATTTAAAGAAGGGTTAAAATAGTTAAAATCAAAGTTTAATAAGTATATAATTTTTTATATAGGGTTATAAATAAGATAAATTAGACTATAAATATTCATTATAAAGATAAAAAGATTTCCTACATAATGGTATTTTATTTGTAATTTTTAGACATTAAATAATTTAATTTTTTTATGACACAAAGATGATGCAGTAATTATCGTATTATTGAAATATTGACATAATTGATGTTATAAATACCCAAATAAATATAATTTGACACTTTTTATCAATTAAAATAATTTTCTAGGTTAATATGACATGTTATTATTCATTTAAATAATGGTTTTAGAACTAATAATTCTGTTATGAGTTTCACAAAAATCAATTACTAAATAGTGTCAAAATTGACATAAAATAGTTTTTAAAACAAATATTATATTAGTAAATGTTATTTTATTCCTAAAAATATAAGGTTCGTCCAAATGACATAGATAAGGTTATATATATTAATAATAAACAATTTGGGGTTCGTTTTGCTTCTTATAGTAAGTTTATTAACCTTATAGTGTAAGAACACAAAAAGACACGATAAAAGTAAAATTATCTAACTTAATGTTAAATCTAAATGATAAGGTTAAAACAGGAACCTAAACATGTCTAAATTCTATTGGATGAGAGGATTTAGACCCATCCCCACCTTAGCTTCTGAATAAATCAATTTGGAGCTATTTAAAACTGAATTTGGCTTTATAATAAAATAATATTTTTAGTTATTCCAAAGGTGCCCCTCTCCTCCCTTATAAAAGGACACATCCTCCCTCTCTTCCTCACACCACATTGAGCCTTCAAGCTCGGCCAAACCCTGATAAATTCTCTTCTCCACTTCCCTAGAAACATCCTAGATTTCCTGTTTGTCTTCAAAGACCAATTTTAGTGCCCTAAGAGGAGGACTCAAAGAGGCGCTTCAAAGAAGAGGTAATGTCCGTTACCGATTCTTTCAACTTTATTTCTTCTTCCACTTCTTCTTCTTAGGTTGTTTAATTATGAAGTAATAACATCAGTATCACTCATATACTTCTATTTTATTATATGTATGAAACAATCCTATTTCACCATCTATCCATCCTACGAAAAATGAAATCACGGCGCGTGCATACGTACGGAATAACGTCTCCACGCCGTGGTGTAATCTATTTTCCACCACCATCTTACTTGGATGGGTATAATGGTGTAAATAATAACTATATATGATTATTTTAAATTGATATTGATTCTGAAATAGTATACATACACTCTAATACAATTCCACGATCATGAGAACGATATCATCGCCTGTGCGTACGTACGGACTACCGTCTCCACGACGCGATGAGATTCATTCTCCACATTAACCATTCATGAATGATTATAAAGTATATATAATAATTAATAATGAAATATATGACTTAATAATGAAACTTAATTTATGTGTATGTATGTCATATACTTAATTCCATTCAACTCAATAAGGAAACTAAAACAGCGTTCAAGCGTACGTACGGCCTGCCGTCTCCATGAACTGTGTATTTCTTTCCATTTACGGATCTATTATATATATGTATATTCTGAATATATATTATATATAAATAATGTTTTATATTCTGGAATTAATTAATAATGATCTAAGTAATCATATGATTATTTACAAGTAAAAACACGGATGACAAATGAAACGATTTTACCCAAAACATTCTTTAACATGGAATTTACAAAAGAACGGGTAATATAAAGTCATAAGTGAACCATATATGATATCATAACATTGAGTATAATTCTGGAATAAGTCAATGACATTATTTAAATCATTATACAGGAGGTTTGGACACTTACGAAGCAAATCAGACCTAAGGTAAGGGATAATTGTGCAAATCTCATTTTTATCCGAGATTACTTATTCGTAAGTATTTACTGGGGTTATTTCTATCATCCATGTCCATGTTTTATAAAAGTGCATTCATGTATGTTTAAAGTACTTTTATACTCATTTTTACTTTTGCCCCATGGTATGGAAGGAATCATTCTTTTGTTTACCCTACGAGGTACTTTTTTAACTTTTCCGACAAAAGTACAAGAAGAATGTTTTTTTAACTTATACGGCACGAACAGATTTTTACAAATTTAAAAAGACTTATTTTCATGATGCTTCCTAAAAAGATTTCATGACTATTTTCAACAAAATCTATTTGTTTTAAAATAGCATGACGTTTTGTGAAAAGAAATTGATTTTGAATAAGAAAGGATATTTTCCTCAAGAATTCATTTCAAGTGTTTTATCAAAACCTTTTTCCATCTAAGATGAAATTAGTTCATATGTGTATGTTTCAAATATAAAGTCTCTATGATTTACATGGTTTCATTTTTCTTATTATGAAATGATATCCATTTCTTTTATATGGATTATGTGATTATGGGATGATGTTTATGAAACCCATTTTATTTATTAGGTTACTATGAATGATGTATGTTTATTTTGTGGCACAAGTAAGAATGATTTCATTATGAGATGGGTGGGACCTATATCTCCCTCCAATGAATTGGGAAAAGATTTATATCTCATGGGATTGACATGGCTATAATGGCAAGTTAAACCGGTTTAGTAATACAAGACTGGAACGAGGAGTGAACTTGATTCAGAAAGGGACTTTGTCCACTAAGATGGTCTTGGCAGCAATGCATTGGCTACTATGGAAATCATATCATTTTCTTAATGGTTTCCACAATTACATGTTTTATTCCCATGCTATTTTATCATTCTTAATGTTTCTTTATGATCTATGCCTTACGTACCTCTATGTTTTGTGTCATTTCTCAAGATTTTGATGTTTAAACATTATGTTCATGTTTTTAAGTTCAAATGTATATGGTATTTTTTATTTTATCCATGCTTACCCTTACTGAGCATTTGAGCTCACCCTTTTTATGTTTTCTTTTCCCCAGGATATAAAGAAAGGTGTTAGGTAAGAAAAAAAAGTGAAGATCTTTATGGGAGATGTTGAAGATCTTTCACCACGATTAGAAGATTACGTTCCAAGTTTCCAAAGACACTAAACTATTACGGTCCTTGTGTGTCTGTTTTTGTTATGTATTAAGTATTCTGCTAAAGTAATGTAATGTCCATGTAAATCAAGCTTTGGGTCTCTACAGTTGGTATCAGAGGAAAAGTTTAGTCAACCTTTGGAAACTAGGATGCAAAAACATTAGTGAGATCCCTAGAGATATTTCTAAGGTATGTCTAGGGATGTCCCTAAGGATAAGTATACGTATAGGATATAGTCCTAGAACTATGGTAACGATATTAGATTAAACCAAAGATGTTAGATATTGAAGTTAATACCCCTTATTATGATTTTTTCCTCTCACACTATTCTTTTTGGGTTTTAGAAAATGGCTGGAAATAAGATGATTTATGATAATGGAGGATATGATGGACAATGGAATGATATTCTTCATGAGCAACCAAATGAAATAGGATTTGGAAGTCCAAACATCATTATTATGTTGAATCAGAAATCTCATAATATGATCAATAATGTAAACTTTGGTAAGTTTCCTGTCTCGACTAATAAGAGAAATATGGAGTTTCATGATGATCATAGAGGAAAGAAAGTTCAATTTCCCCTATGTAAATCATGTGGGAAGAGGCATCAAGGAGAATGTTTCAAAGGAACTGGAAGATGCTTTGGGTGTGGAAAAGAAGGACACAAAGCCAGTAAGTGCAAAGGAAAAGGTTCAGTTAACACCAGCTATGAGGATAATGGTATTTCTACGACATCAAAAATGGTTAAATGTTTTAAATGTGGAATGTACGGGCATTATGAAAACCAATGCCCTAAGGGAAAGTCTCATGAAGAGAATCAGTATGGTCGTATGGGTAGTATTTATGTTTATGATGATGAAGATACTACAAATGATATGTGAGATGAAAGAATTGTTGAATCTCGGTCAATGGTTTAATAATGTAGTGGAATGATTACATGTTTATCATGTGTAATGTTGTATAAGTAATCTCATGGTACTATGGAATAAAGAGACATCTAAGGATTGTTACACTGTTGTCTTTCCTTGAGTTTTGAAAGTGTATGATTAATGTTACCAGTATCCATGAAAGTTTATTCAGATATTTTTGAAATGTAGATGATATGCGCATAATGAAGGGATAAGGAGAAAATTAAATGTTTGATAGTATTCATGAGCTCATGACTGATATAAGGAGAAGGTTATATCATGGTTTGAGTATATAGAATTTTTGGATTTCGGTATGTGGAAAGAGTTAGCTTTTAAAAGCATTCATGTTTTCACTAAGGTTTAATGGGTATTCATTTTTCAAGAGAATACATGATTAAGGTATTCACATGATTGGAATGTTACCAACAAGATATATGGGGGATAAATGATGGTATTCACGTGCTTGGTTTATGACATTTCAAGTAATCGTTTTCTTTATACTATGATCTTCGACCGAAGTATTTTAGATAAGCCTAAAAATTGGAATGGATTATGTTGGACATAAGTTAGTATTGTTTAAGGATAGAATTGTTTTTTGATATTATTTATGGGATGTCATAGTAATGTAGTTTTAGAAAAAGGACAACCTTCAGGACGGGCGACAACCCATCGCGTTGGACAAGGATGTGGGAATCGAACCCACAACCGAAGTGCGACTAGCCTTTATCTCCTACCACTGGCCTACAAGAAGTCCCTATTTAGTAGAAAATAGTTTTATTATATTAAAAAGTATAATATATGAAGTATAAGTCCATTTTAGGAACCATATGTGATTAATCTCACTATAGATGGACTTATGTATTTTTGATAACTTTTATAACCTTTTGTTTGAGACAGATGGAATGAACCATCATTCTATCACCTGATCTGCTAACACATCACGAATAACAAATTCAACTTCATTTCATTATGGGATGAAGTAGAAATGGTTCAATTAACTAACAATAGTGAGATTGTACCAAAATCATGTAATTATTTCTTTTAATTCATCAACTTTAGGGAAATGATCTTGAAAACCAAAAATGTTGTCCTAGTGCCCTTATATCCAATGAATCGGATGGTACCTTAGATCATCACAAATATATGGATTTGTGATTGCTGGATTTTCCATAGACATGTTCTCTACCAATCTCCATCAGAACATGATGGTTAGATTTCTCTTCCATATCCATATTTTCATCTATGTGGAAACCCAGTGATTAGTTTATTTGGGTAACCGTTACGTTTCATACTTTTGTTTTTAAAGATTGGGTTTGGTATTCCTTTTTATGATGTGGGTTTCTATTAAAGAAACTTTCGAGGAGTAAACCATTTATAACACGGACGAATTTCGAGGGCGAAATTCATTTTAAGGGGGGTCAAATGTAACACCCCGAGATTTTATGAAAAATATTCTTTTTAATTTCATTAATGTCTTGTGTTGTACGCTACACCAAAAGGAGCTTGCACAACATGAATCCTTGACTTGCCTTGCATTACACGCAATCACGACCTTCCTCGATAGCGTGTGTAGTACGCAATAACGATTTTCACTAAACAACAATATTCTATTAAAATATTATTAAAACTAGCCGTTATGAATAGTAATAACCACTTTCTGAAGTTTTGTAAAATTTATTTTTCAAAATGGACTTCATTTTTGGATTTGGAATATCGAAATTAGCTTAGGGTGAAATTTTGGTACTTTTCGGATAACTTTCATTTTCTGATGAATAGTGAAAATTACTAAATTTTAATTAAAAACATCATTTTTATCGAAATAATTAATAGTGATAAATTATTAATTTGAGTGGTTTTAAAGTATATTTAGAATATATTTTTACAATTTAATACAATGTTGGTCATTGGATGTAATTTCTCATTTAAACCAGACATAAACAAGTGTCAATCTTTTGATAGTTATTATCTCTTAAGAACACGCTATTTGTTTTGACGATGGGAATTAATTTTTAAATTAAGTAATGAAACTGATATGTTTTGAATTTGGTAAAATAGACATCATTTTTCAGTTCATAATGTCAAATATATCCTAGGCCTAATTTTTGGTATTTTTCTGGAAACTTTCATTTTTTGATGAATAGTGAAACCACTAAGTGGTAGTTATAAAAAAGAATTTTTCATAAAACATAATTTTACCGCTTCTGTGAGTGGAATATCAAAAATCTGAGAGACGCATTTGATTTCAGTAAGTAAAATGTGGTTCAATGAGATGAAAACAATTTTTGGTGAATAGTAACTTTTTACTTTTTTTACCACGCTTAAAAGTAAATAGGGTAATTAAGTGTAAAAATGATATTATTATTACCCTAAAACATGTCCTAATTCTATTGGATAAGTGTAATTCGACCAAAAACAACCTTAGGAATAAAATAGGACCATTTAGGCCCACTTGGATTAGATTAGGACATTTATTATTAATTTATTTGGAGAAGGGTTAAAATAGTTAAAATCAATGTTTAATAAGTATATCCTTTTTAATATAGGGTTATACATACGATAAATTCGACTATAAATATTCATTAGAAAGCTAATAAGATTTCCTACATAATGATATTTTATTTGTAATTTTTAGACATTAAATAATTTAATTTATTTATGACACAAAGATGATGAAATAATTATCTTATTAATGAAATATTGAAATAATTGATGTTATAAATACCTAAATAAATATAATTTGAGACTTTTTATGAATTATACTAATTGTATAGGTTAATATGACATGTTATTATTTCTTTAATTAATTTTTTTCGAACTAATCATTCTGTTATGATTTTTACAAAAATCAATTACTAAATAGTGTCAAAATTGACATAAAATAGTTTTTGAAACAAATATTATATTAGTAATTGTTATTTTATTCCTAAAAATGTAAGGTTCGGCCAAATGACTTAGATAAGGTTATATATATTAATAATAAACAACTTGGGGTTCGTTTGGCTTCTTATAGTATGTGTATTAACCTTATAGTGTAAGAACACAAAAAGACACGGTAAAAGTAAAATTATCTAACTTAATTTTAAATCTAAATGATAAGTTTAAAATAGGAACCTAAACTTGTCTAAATTCCATTGTATTAGAGGATTCCGACCCATCCCCAGCTTAGCTTTGAAATAAATCAATTCGGAGCGATTTAAAACCGAATTTGGCTTTATAATAAAATAATATTTTTAGTTATTCCAAAGGTGCCCCTCTCCTCCCTTATAAAAGGGAACCTCCTCCCTCTCTTCCTCACACCACTTTGAGCCTTCAAGCTCGGCCAACCCCTGAAAAATTCTCTTCTCAACTTCCATAGAAATATCCTAGAGGTCCTGGTCTTCTTTAAAGACCAATTTTAGTGCCCTAAGAGGAGGAATCAAAGAGGCGCTTCAAAAAAGAGGTAATGTCTGTTACCGATTCATTCAACTTTATTTCTTCTTCCACTTCTTCTTATTAGGTTGTTTAATTATGAAGTAATAACATCAGTATAAATCATATACTGATATGTTATTATAATTATGAAACAAACCTATTTCACCATCTATCCATCCTACGGAAAACGAAATCACCGCGCGTGTGTACATACGGAATACCATCTCCACGCCGTGATGTAATCTATTTTCCACCACCACCTTACATGGATGGGTATAATCATGTACATAATAACTATATATGATTATTGTAAAGTGATATTGATTCTGAAATAATATACATACACTCTAATACAATTCCACAATCATTAAAATGATATCATCGCTCGTGCGTACGCACGGACTACCGTCTCCACGACGCGATGAGATTCATTCTCCACATTAACCATTCATGAATGATTATAAAGTATATATAATAAGTAATCATTAAATATATGACATAATAATGATACTGGATTTATGTGTATGTATGTCGTCTACTTAATTCCATTCAACTCAATAAGGAAACTAAAACAACCTTCATGCGTACATACGACCTACCGTCTCCATGAACAGTGTATTTCTTTTCATTTACTAATCTATTATATATATGTATATTCTGAATATATATTATATTTAAATCATGTTATATATTCTGTAATTAAGTAATCATGATCTAAGTAATCATATGAATAATTACAAGTCAAAACATGGACGACAAATGAAATGATTTTACCCAAAACGCTCTTTAACATGGAATTTACAAAAGAACGGGTAATATAAAGTCATAAGTGAACCATATATGATATCATAACAATGAGTATGATATTGGAATAAGTAAATGACATTGTTTAAATCATTATACAGGAGGTTTGGACACTTACGAAGCAAATCGGATCTAAGGTAAGGGATAATTGTGCAAATCTCATTTTTATCCGAGATTACTTATTCGTAATTATTTACTGGGGTTATTGCTATCATCCATGACCATGTTTTATAAAAGTGTATTCATGTATGTTTAAAGTCCATTTTTACCCATTTTGACTTTTACCCCATGGTATGGAAGGAATCATTATTTTTTTACCCTACGAGGTACTTTTTTAACTTTTCCGACAAAATCACAAGAAGAATGTTTTTTTAACTTATACGACATGAACAGCTTTTTACAGTTTTATAAAGACTTATTTTCATGATGCTTCCTAAAAATATTTCATGACTATTTTCAACAAAATCTATTTCTTTTAAAATAGCATGAGGTTTTGTGAAAAGAAATTGATTTTGAAGAAGAAAGGATATTTTCCTCAGGAAATCATTTCAAGTGTTTTATCAAAACCTTTTTCCATCTAAGATGACATTATTTCATATGTGTATGTTTCAAGTATAAAGTCTCTATGAATTACATGGTTTCATTTTTCTTATTATTAAATGGTATCCATTTCTTTTATATGGATTATGTGATTATGGGATGATTTTTATGAAACCCATTTTATTTATTGGGTTACTATGAATGATGTCTGTTTATTTTGTGGCACAAGTAAGAATGATTTCTTTTTGAGATGGGTGGGACCTATATCTCCCTCCAATGCATTGGGTAACGATTTATATCTCATGACATAGACATGGATGGAATGGCAAGTTATACTGGTTCAGTAATACTGGACTGGAACGAGGAGTGAACTCGATTCAGAAAGGGACATTGTCCACTAAGATGGTCTTGGCAGCAATGCCTTGGCTACTATGGAAATCATATCATGTGCTTAATGGTTTCCACAATTACATGTTTTATTCCCAAGCTATTTTATCATTCATAATGTTTCTTTATGATCTATGCCTTACGTACTTCCACGTTTTGTGTCATTTCTCAATATTTTGATGTTTAAACATTATCTTCATGTTTTTAAGTTCAAATGTATATGATATGTTTTATTTTATCCATTATTACCCTTACTGAGCATTTGAGCTCACCCTTTTTATGTTTTATTTTCCCCAGGATATAAAGAAAGGTTTTAGGTAAGAAAAAAAGGGAAGATCTTTATGGGAGATGTTGAAGATCTTTCACCACGATTAGAAGATTACGTTCCAAGTTTCCAAAGACACTAAACTATTATGGTACTTGTGTGTCTGTTTTTGTTATGTATTAAGTATTCCTCTAAAGTAATGTAATGTCCATGTACGTCAAGCTTTGGGTCTCTACAGTAATACACAACCATCCTTAAGATATATGAATATTTTTAATGGGAGTCGGTGGAGTCAGATGTTTCCTTTGGTTATGGAGTTAATGGGGATCCTTATAGGGATGGTGAAGTTGATGTGTAACTCCTTCTTCCTTCTCTTTGTCATTTGGGATTTGGTGTCTGGAGGTTCAGGGATTTTCGGTGAGGGTCGTTTGACCCCAACCACCCTTGCCTAATTTGTTTTTCATTTTTTAAATTTTTTGGTGGCCAGGAATAGCCTGGCCCTACACCTCCCTATCCCTAAAAACCTAAAAACCCATTAAAAACTCTAAAAGCCCATAAAAATCCAAAAATAAACTAAAAATGATAAAATCCCTTTAAGCTCCAAAAATAATTAAAAAATAAAAAGACACATAAAACCCTAAAAATTCCAAATACCCAAAAACCAAAAAAATCATAAAACTCCTAAAAAACACTAAAACCCTCAAAATCCCTAACAACCCTACAAACCCAAAAAAAATCCTAAAAAATATATAAAAATCCCTAAATATGAAAAAAAACAAAAACCCTTGAAAACCCTAATAAATCGTCAAAAAACTAAAGACACTTAAAACCCCCAAAAATCTAAAAAACACTAAAACTCTAAAAAAACTAAAAACTATAAAAACCCTACAAACCATAAAAACCCCTAAAATTGTAAAAACCATAAAACCCAATAAAAACCCTAAAACCAAACTAAAAACCTTAAAAACATTTAAAAACATAAAAATGTTAAAAATGAAAAAAGCCCAAAAAAACTCAAAAAATCCTAAAACCCCTAAAACCCTCTAAATCCATAAAACCATAAAAACCATAAAAATAAAAAAATCCCTAAAAGTCCATAAAATGTAAATACGCCTAAAATTCCTGAAAACCCTTATAAAAAACATAAAAACCTATAAACACTTAACACCCATAAAAACCTAAGAAAGGATAAAAATAATAAAAATGCTAAAAATTCTAAAAAAACCACAAAATCCCTAAAAACACATAACAAACATAATGAATCATAAAAATCCCTAAAAATATAAAAAAATCCCAAAACACTTCAAACACCAACGAAAACCATAAAAACCCCTAATCACTTAAAACCCATAAAATGTAAAAATTCTAAATACCCAAGAGACCATTAAAACATTAAAAACTCTAAAAACCATAAAACTCTCTAAAAACTATAAAAAACTATAAAACCCCTCAAAAAAGACAAAAAAAAATCTAAGAATCTAAAAACCATTTAAAACCCTAGAAAAGATAGAAATACCTAAAAAACATTAAAACACTAATAACTCAAAAAAAACCCTAAAACCCAAAATAACCCTAAAACCTTAAAACCCTTAAAATCCCTAAAAACCATAAAAAACTATAAAAATCATAAAAAGTCCCAAAAATACCTAAAAAGTAAAAAAACCTTAAGACCTTGAAAATCCTGTCAAAACCAAAAATAATAAAAATGCTTATAACCCTAAAAAACTAAACACAATAAAAACCTTAAAAACCCTAAAACAACCTAAAACCCCTAAAAATCCAAAAATCATAAAAGCCATAAAAATCCCTAAATACCTTAAAAATCCCTAAAACCCCAAAAAACCCTAAAACTCACTTAAAATTACAAAAATCCTTTAAACCCCTAAAACCTTTTACAAGCACTAAAAACATTAAAACCCCTAAAAACATTAAAAAGGACCAAAACTCAAAAAAAATCTAAAAAACATAAAAACTGTATAACCCCTCAAATTCCCTTAAAACCCTACAAAATCATAAAAATACTGAAATTCCCCAAAAAATAAATAAAATATTAAAAAAACAAAAAAACTCATAAGATAACATCCAAAACCTAAAAACACTTAAACCCCCTAAAAACATAAAAAATGCAAAAAAATCGTAATAAATTCTAAAACACTTAAAACCCCTAAAACCCCTATAAACCGTAAAAAGTATAAAAACTCTATAAAATCCAAAAAAAGAAAACAAAAACACTAAAACCCCCAAAGAAAACCTAAAACCCTAAAAACACATAAAACCCCTAAAAACTTATATTCTCTAAAAACAATAAAAACCCCTAAAATCCATGAAACCCATAAAAACTAACTAGAGCATTAAAAAATAATGAACACCCATAAAAACCCTAAATACCTCTAAATAATTTAAAACCCTTTAAACACTCAAAATTTTTAAAGACATAAAAACCATAAAAACTCAATAATAAACCAAAAAATCCCAATGAAAACCATAAAAACCCAAAAAAACTCAAAATCTGAAAAAAAAACCCTAAAAAATATAAAAAACCTTAAAATTAAATAAAAATCCCTAAAATGTTTTAAAAATACAAAAAAAACCTTAATAGATTAAGAAAACTATAAAAAAACTCAAAAAATGAATCCATGAAAAGCCTAAAAATTGCTAAAAACACTAAAACCACTTAAAACACTAAAACCAGTAAAAACCCTAAAAACCACTATAAAATTTTAGTACCTATAAAAATCCTAAGAACTCTTAAAAATCATAAAAATCCTAGAAACCTCAAAAACCCCTAAAATCCCAATAAAACCATAAGAACACTAAAAATCATAAAAAACCTTAAACCCTCAAAATACCTAAAAACCCATAAAAATTATGAAAAATACCTAAAACTCTCTAAAATTTAAAAAAAACATAAAAATCCTAAAAACCTATATGGAATCCTTAAAACCCATAAAAAATATAATAAATTCTAAGAAAACCTAAAATACCCTAAAATACACAAAAAGCCCGAAAAACCCTAAAACTCATAAAAATCCTAAAAACCACTAAAAACTCTAAAAATCCTCTAAACACCTAAAAATTTATAAAACCATAACACCCTGATAAAACCCAAAAAACCACAAAACCCAAAAAACATAAAATCCATAAACCCCTCAAAATCCCTTATACCCTTAAAAATCCATAAAAATAAAAAAACCATAAAAATGTAAAAAAACACCTTTGAACCCTTAAGAAAACCATAAACATTAAAACACATAAAATCCATAAAGACATAAAAAAAATTAATACACTAAAACCCTAAAAACTATTAAAAAACTAAAAACCCAAAGAACCCCTAAAAACCATAAAACCCCTAAACCCCTTAAAACCCCTAAGATGAACTAATAATTGTAATCCCCTTCAAAACTCAAAAAAAAAATAATAACTCTAAAAACAGTTTAAACCTCTAAATAACTCATAAAAACAAAAAAACCCCAAAAAACCGTAAAAACCCTAAAACCCATAAAAATCCCAAAAATATCTAAAATACTTAAAAATATAAAAAACCCTAAAACACTGAAAATCTCTAGGAAAACAATAAATCCTAAAAACAAATATAACCCCTAAAATTTTTAAAATACACTATTAATGATAAAAACCCCTAAACCATAAAAATGATAAAGATCCCTAAAACATATAAAATCTCATAAAACCCCTAAAAACCACTAAGATCTCTAAAAACCTCTAAAACCCCAAACAACATTAAAAACTCAGAAAAACATTAAGAAAAATTTAAAGTCAATAAAAAAATAAATAACAAAAAAAACCTCAAAATCCTCAAAATCCTTTAAAACCCTAAAAACCAGAAAAAAATGAAAGTCCAAAAAAAGTTAAAATCTCCTAAAAACCATGAATCCCCTTAAAAAATACATGAATATTTAAAAACACTTATAACCCCTAAAACCTAAAAAATATAAAAACCCTAAAACTCTCAAAATCCTAAAAATTGACAAAACCCATAAAAATGGGGAAAAATCCATAAATATCCCTAAAAACATAAAACCCAAAAAAACCCTTAAAACCCCTAACAAACCCATAAAAACCTAAAAACAGTTAAAACCCACAAAATACATAAAAAAATTAAACCCCCAAAAAACCTAAAAATGATAAAACCCTTAAAAGACCCCTGCTTTTGACCCGTATGCTGAATCCCCAATTGTGCCTATATGGGTTAATTTCCCTGAATTTCCATTGCACTTGTTTAAGAAAGAAGCTTTATTTCCAATAGCTAGTATGATTGGATGTCCTCTGAAGTTAGACTCAGCCACAAAGCTCTTATCTAGACCCTCTGTAGCGAGAATCTGTATTGAAATAGATGTTTCCCAGCATCTGCCAGACCAAATTTGGATTCAGAATGGAGATTTCGGTTTTACACAAGATGTTATCTATGAAAGACTACCTGATTACTGTTATAGTTGTTTTAGACTCGGACATTCAATGAAAAACTGTGTAAAGGATTCTGCTAACTCTAAAATCAGGAAAAATGTTTGGGTTGAAAAAGAGATGCAAGGTCATAAGGCTATTGTTGGTTCTTCTGGCTATAAGAATCTGGAAGAACCTAGTCTGAATACTGAATTGAATAATTTACAAGTTGAAGATAATCTAATTTCCGATTATGTTAACTCTGTTCTTGAAGTCACTTCCCACCCTCCTATTTGCATGGGTGAACCGCATTCATTGTGGATAGAAAAGGATAAAGGAAAGCAAATAGTTGTGTCTGAGCCCTCTAAAGATGTTTGCAAGGACGGAGAGGATGTAGATAAAATGGGTTTGAAGTTGCAAGCACCTGAATGTCAACCTTCAGAATTCGTTCAGGATGGTATTGATGTCTCCAAACAGCAAGAGAACCCTGTTCCTGACAAGATTGTGATTGCACATACAATCACGAAAGGAGTTTCACTTTCTGAAAATCAGTTTATTAGCAATGGTAAGAAGGTGAATATTGAAATTCTTCAACAGGATGTTGATTAATCCTCCCATGTGAATTCTAGTAAGATCCCCATTGTGGGGAAATCTTTGCTTTGGAAGGACCAAAAAGGGGGAAAAACTATCGTGGACCCTGATCGTTTCGTCACTCCAATTCCTAGGAAGAATAGGAAGAAAAGGGGGAGTGCTGGCCATGAAAGAACCATCACCACAAGATCATTTGCGGCTAAGAGCTCTATTTTTGAGGTTCCTCCTCAGCCTTTCCCCTCTGAACCTCTACCTGATTACTCCCAATCCTCTGATTGCTCTGATGAAGATGTTCATGAAGGAGGCTGAAAGTTTCTATAAAGATGCATTTTCTAATTTCATGAACTTTGATCGATTAACTCTGGGATATTCTGGGTTCCTGTTTGAATCTTGAAGCTCTCCCTAGCTGTTTGATATGTTTTATTCCAGTTTGATGCATTGATTCTCATCTGAAGTTTTCATTGAGATTCTGCATGAACTGTTTCATTTTTTTCTTGCATCTGTTCATGACCTGTTAAGACCCCTTTTAAAAGATTTGAATGGTTGCAGCCCTTGGCTATGAGACTCCAGCTACATTTCTCTTATCTTGAAGTTGGATCATCTATATTTCTTGAAGGATGCATCTATTTTCATTGAAATGTCTTATAATGAAGGATACTGCATGTCTGGACTGTACACTGTGATGCTTCTGCAGTAGAGGTCATGGACTCTCATTGGATCTTATTCGGGCCTGTTTAAAGCCTCGATTCTCGCGTATACCTGGATAAAGATGGAATGATTTTTCTGTTGCTGCAACCTAGAATGTTGCAGGCCCAAAGTGAATTTTTTTTGAGTTTTTGTTGCTGTTTACCCATGTTGTCAAAGCTGTTTTCTGTTGGTCGGGTTCTTGTTTTCAGGTGGTGTAAACACATTACACCTCGTGTACTCGATGTAAACTTACTTTTTTTAATAAATTTATTTTGGCATGGATTGGGAAACCAATCCATGTCACCTTCTTCAAAAAAAAAACACTATGAAAACATTAAAAACAAAAAAAACTTGTACCCACAAAAAATTCCAAAAATGTTACAAGTCGTAAAAACTCAAAAAACCATAATAACCTCTAAAAACATTCAAAATCCTAAAAACCCATAAAAAAGGAAAAACCACTAAAAATATAAAATTCCTCAAAACCGATAAATGTTTTCAAACTCTGAAAACTCCTCAAAAACACTAAAAACTAAAATAAAACCTAAAAACACAAAAAAACTATAAATACCTTCAATGTCCATGAAACCCAAAATACATAAAAATCCTAAAAAATACTTTAAAATGTCTAAAACATAAAAAATACATAAAAAAAACAAAAACTTATAAACCTAAAATCGCTTAAAATTAATATAATACATAAAACTCTAAAAACTATAAAAACCATAAATACCATCAAAATCCATAAAAACCATAAAAATCATAAAAAATCCATCACAATCTCTAAAAATGAAAAAATATACTTAAAACATGGAAAACCCCAAATAATTTCTTAAAAACCTACAAACCTTGAATACCATTACAAACCTAGAAACACTAAAAAAACTCTAAAAGACCTAAAAATCCCTACAACCACATAAACACCATAAAAACCTTAAAATCTCTAAAAATAAAAAACCCCCAAAAAACTATTAAAAACTCTAAAAACCCTTTATAACACTAGAAATATTAAAAAACTCTAAAACCCCTAAAACACTAAAAACTCAAAAAAACCATAAAACCCATAAAACCCCTAAAAATCCTAAAAATCCCTAAAAAGATAAAAAATCCTAAAAATCCTAAAAAAGACATAGAAACTACCTAAAAATGTAAAAAATCCAAAAAACCCCAGAAAACCCCTAAGAAAAACATAAAACCCTAAAAAAACATAAAACCCTTAAAATACTAAAAAATGATGAAACCCCTAAAAACCATAAAAACACCAAAAACAATAAAACCCCCATAACCGAAAAAAACATAAAAAAATAAAACCCCTCAAAACAACCAAAAATTCTAAAACCCCTTCAATCCCCTAAAAATGTTAAAACACTCTAAAAACTCTAAAAGTCTCAAAGATTTCTTAAAATCAAAACGACCATAAAATTCATAAAATTCTTCCAAATCCTTATAGGTCCTAAAAACCATACAAATAATAAAAAATCCATTTAAATCCCTCAAAATGTAAAAACCCCTAAAAAACTAAAAACTCTAAAACCACCAAAACCCCATAAAACCCTAAAAATATCTAAAAAACATGAAAACCCATAAAAATCAAAAAAATGTCTAAAATCATTAAAAAGTTAAAAAAAATCCCCAAAAATCCTAAAAACCCCTAAGAAAGCCATAAAACCCTAAAAAAATTAAAATCACTAATAACCTAAAAAATGATACAAAATCCTAAATGACCCTAAAACCCTAAAACCCCTAAAAACCATAAAAACATCTAAAAACTATAAACCACTAAAAAATAGAAAAACCATAAAAACTACTAAAAACACTAAAAACCCTTTAAACCCCTAGAACGTGAAAAGTTCTAAAAAACCATTAAAACTCTAAAAACTCAAAAAAAAAAATCAAAAAAAATCAAAAAAACCCAAAAACCCCAAAAAACACAAAATACCAAAAAACAAAAAAAATCCATAAAACCCTAAAAACAATAAAAACCCTAAAAATTATTTAAAATATCAAAACATAAGAAAAACCCTAAAACCCTAAGAAAGAACTAAGAAAATCTTAAAAACCTAAAAAAATACATAAACCCATTAAATGTCTAAAACTAGTAAAAACCCTAAAAACCCATAAGATGGCCCTAACACACGCTAAAACCATAAAACCCCTAAAACCATAAAAATCCATAAAACCCCTACAAACCACTTAAAACTCTAAGAACCCTTTAAACAAATGAAAATGTTAAAAAACTCTAAAAAACATATAACTAGAAAAAACTCATAAAACCACTAACAACCTAAGAAAACAAAAAAATCCTAAATACCCTAAATCCAAAAAACCCTCAAAATCCCTAAGAACCCTAAAAATAATACAAACATAAAACTTCCCTAAAAACCCTAAAACATAAAAAACCATGAAATCCCTAAGAAATCCTACAAATCCTAAAAACATTTAAAACTCCTAAAAATCTTACAAAACACTAAAAATCCTAAAAACCCAAAAACCCATAAAAACATTTAAAACCCCTGAAAACCGTAAAACCACCAAAAATAAAAATCCAATTTAATGCCCTAAAAATGATAAAAACCCTAAGAATACTTAAAACCCCTAATCAAATAAAAAAACCATAAACACCCTAAAACCCCAATAAAACCCTCAATATCCCTAAAAACTAAAAAACATAAAAATCATAAAAAATACCACAAAAACATAAGAATGTAAAAAACCCATAAAACCCCTAATAAAACCTTAAAAAGATAAAATGATTAAATCCCTTAAATACATAAAAACGCTAAAACCCCTAAAAAAATTTAAAACCCTAAAACCCCTCAAAATCCATAAAAAACCCAAAATTCCATAAAAATCATAAGAAATCCCAAAAAACCTCAAAACCCCTAACAAAACCTTACAAACCTGAAAGCACTTAAAACCCCCAAAACCAAAAAGGCCAAAACCCCTAAAAACCAGTAAAAACCTAAAAACCCATAAAAATTATAAAAACAAATAAAAACTTTAAAACTTATTTAAAGTCATAAATATTTAAAAAATCTAAACAACATTACACCCTTAAAAACTAAAAAAGAACATAAAACCCCCAAAAATCCATAAAAACCCTTAAATCCCTAAGAAAGAGGGAAAAACTCAACATCCAAAAAATCCAACAATGAAAATCATTAAAAATCCCTAAAACCCATTAAAAATTTAAAAAACACCGAAACCCTCAAAATCCAAAAGAAAATGTATAAAACCTAAAAACTCTTGAAACCCCTAAAAACCATAAAACCCCAAACACCTAATAAAATTAAAACACCATAAAAACCATATAAACTTTTAAATCTCTAATAATACTTTAACCACTGAAACAATCAAATTCTTAGAAACCTAATAAACCATTAAAATCATAAAAATCACTAAAAATTACTAAAACATTAAATTTCCCAAAAACACTGCTCTAGTCTGGAATGAGGGTGATTGTGGCAGTCTTGGGATGGTGTTGGTGGTAGTGCTTGGTGTCAGGGGAATGTCTTGGCAACGTGGAGTGGTTGATATCTGGCTGTAGGCTCTTGATCTGCATGTTGTTAAGGATGTGAGTTTGACCGATTGTTGGCTGGCTGTGTAACTGATGTTTGATGAAATTGGAATAGAGGCTAGTCGTTTCAGAATCTGGTATGTTATTGATGAATGTTGCTGATGAAAGAATGTTTACGGTTTCGGATGAAGGGATTGATGCTTGATGTTGGAATTGGAGGTGCTGGATGGATGCTGGTTTATTGGCCGTGAGATGGTGATGCTGCCATTTTGTCTTGTTTTTGTGTCTTTTTCTTTGATTGTTTTTCTTTTGGGGCTTGTCTTTTGGGTATGGCTCGATTGAACCTGCCCATCCCCGGTCTGCATTGTACTCTTTTCTTTTCTATAATTTGTAGGGGGGTCAAGAATAGTCTGGTCCTAAACCTACCTTCGCCCAAAAACACTGAAAAAACCAAAGAAAATATTAAGATTCTAAAAATAATGAAAACTCCTAAAAACCTAAAAAAAATCCTAAAAACACTAAAAACCATAGAACCCATAAAAACTCTCGAAATCCCTAAAACCCCGAAAAACCCATAAAAATACTAAAAAAATCGCTACAAATCCCAAAAAAAATTAAAAAACTACAAAACCCTATGAAACCCATAAAAATATGAAAACACTTAAAATCCCTAAAAACCAAAAAACAATAAAAATCCTAAACGTCCCTAAAAACCCAAAACCCCCTAAAAATTATAAAATTCCTAAAACCCCATAAAGTTATAAAACCACTAAAAATATAAAAACCCATTAAACCCCTAGGAATATTAAAAAAATCTAAAAATTCATAAAACCCCTAAAAACTCAAAAAAACCCTGAATTCCCTAAAAACACTAATAGCTAAAAAAATCCCAAAATCCCTAGAACCCTATTAATCATAAAAATATAAAAAATACCTAAAAATTCCTAAAAATGTATAAAATCATAAAAACCCTAAAAAATACTAAGAAAAACATAAAACACCAAAAATAATTAAAACACTAAAAAACCAAAAAACACTTAAAACCCCCAAAAACCTACAAAAACATAAAACCCTTAAAATATCCTGAAATCCACTAAAACCCATAAAATTCCCATAAAACATTAAAAAAAAATAAAGACCAATAAAACCGTAAAACCCACTAAAAACTCCAAAACCCCATTAACTCGCTAAAAATATTAAAAAACTATAAATTCCATAAAAACCAAAAAAATAAAAAACCCTAAAAATCCTAAAAACCCCTATAATCCCTCAAATCCCTAAATGTGTAAAAATTAATTAAAATCCGCAAAAATCCCCAAATATCTATAAAAAATAAAAACCCTTTAAAATCATGAAAACCTGTAAGAAAACTTTAAAAACATAAAAACACTGTAAACCACAAAAAACGCTTCAAACCCTAAAAACCCTAAAAACCTTAATACCCCTAAAAACCTAGAAACCATTAAATACCCATAAAAACAAAAAAAACAGCCCTAAAATCTCTAAAACCACATTAAACACCTAAAAACATTGAATAATATAAAAACATTAAACACTCTAAAAACTCAAAGGTAACCCTAAATTCCTAGAAAAAAATATAAAACATCTAAAAACCATAAAATCCCTAAAAATCCCTAAGAACACTAAAACCACATAAAAATCCTCAAAATCCTTAAAAATCTAAAAAAAATAAAAGCCTTTACAACCCATAAGAAACACTTACAATATAAAAACATTTAAAACCCCTAAAAACCTAAAAACCTCTAAAACCCTGAATCCCTAAAAACCATCACCGCCACCAAACCATAAAAACACCTATTAACCCTTAAAATCTTTTAAACGAGCTAAAAAATATAAAACCCCAAAAAACTCTAAAAACCCTCAAAAATCGTAAAAAAACTCAAAACAAAAAATTAAAAATGCAATGAAAACATAAAAACCCTAAAAATCCTCAAAACCCTAAAAACATAAATAACTAAAACCCCTCGAAAAAGTGCTAAAAATACATAGGAACATAAAAAAACTAAAAACCCTAAAAACCCTAATGAATCCATAAAAAATAAAACCACTTAAATCCCTGAAAACAAAAAAATTATAAAACCCATAAAACCCTAAAACCTCAAAAACCCTTAAAATCCATAAAAACACTAAAAATCAAGAAAATACTAAAACACCCTATAAACATGAAAGAACCTAACAAAACCTTCAATACCTAAAAACACATAAAACTCTTAATAACCCTAAAAGGCCATAAAAACTCTAAAAACCCCTAAAATGCATAAAAATACCTAAAAACATAAAGATCATTACAAACCCATAAAAACCCTAAAAACACAAAAAAAAACTCTAAAAACCATTTGAACCCCCAAAATCATTAAAATACTCTGAAAACCATAAAATTCTAAAAACTCAAAAAAAACCTAAATACTCAAAAAAAAACCATAAAACCCCTATAACACTCAAAATATTAAAAACCCCAAAAAACCATAACAATACTAAAAAATATCTAAAAATTCCTAAAAACCTAAAAACCCTAAAAATGTGAAAGATTCTTAGAAAACACTAAAAAACATAAAACACTAAAAACCCATTAAAATTTATAAACACATAAAATACATAAAAACCTACAAAATGAAAAAAATCCCTAGAAAACCGAAAAAAACCTCTAAAATCATACAAATACATTAAACATTAATAGGTAAAAAATAATAAAATCACTAAAATCCATTTAATCCTCTAAAACGATAAAATAGTCTAAAAACATTAAAATCTGAACCGGACCAACTCCTAAAAAACTCAAAATCCCAAACAAAACCCATAAACAAAAAAAGGCCCTAAAAATGTTCAAAATCTAAAAAACCATGAGAAATTCATATAAAACCTTAAAAACCTAAAAATAAATCAAATCCCACAAAACATAAAAAATGATAAAACACTAAAAAACAATAAAACCCTAAAAACCATAACAAACCCCTAGAAACATTAAAACCTCTAAAGACCCATAAAAACTCTAAAAACCCATTAAAGACTCTAATAAAACTTTAATCAACTAAAATGTTAAAAAAACACTTAAAACCATTAAAACCCCTAAAAATAACAAAAAACCCTCCAACCCCAGAAAACCCAGAAAACCCCTAAAAACCCTAAAACCCCTAAAAACACTCAAAATTCCTAAAAACTCATAAAAATCCAAAAAAAATCTCTAAATACCCCTATAAAGTTAAAAAACTAATAAAAACACTAAATTGTGCTTAAAATCCGTAAAAATCTAAAAACACTTAAAATCCCAAAAAACTAAAAAATACTAAACACCCTAAAAACCCTAAAACCCAAACACCCCCAATATCCTTAGAAACCATAAAACTCAATAAAACCACTAAATACTCTAAAACTACTTTAAAAATATAAAATTTATTAAATCTTTAAAAACCATAAAGCCCTAAAAATTATAAACTGCTAAAAATTAAAAAAAACCATAAAACCCCTAAAAACCATAAGAATTCTAAAAATCCATAAAAATTACTATAAAAGTAAAAAACATAAAAAATCTTGAAAAATCCTATGAAAACCTAAAAAACATAAAAGAAACTAAAACCCAAAAAAACCTAACAATTTTAAAAACCCTAAAAATGCTAAGAATAATAAAACCCACTAAAACCCCTTAAAACCCTAAAGCACACTAAAAACTCTAAGAATCCTTTAAATCCTGAAAAAAGTTAAAAGACATTAAAGACCCACTAAAACCCTAAAAACCTCAAAATCCCTAAAACCCGTAAAATACAAAAAAAATCCTAAAAGATCCTAAATAATTAAAGACAATAAAAACTCTGAAAACCACTACGAAAACCATAAAAACCTTAAAATAGTTAAAACCACTAAGAAACCTGAAAATGATAAAAAAATCCTAAAAACATTAAAAACACTAAAAACATAAAAACCCCCTATAAACCCCTATAAACCCCTAAAACCCCTAAAAACCCACTAAAAATAAAAACCACCATTAAACTTTTAAAAAAAATTTTAAAACAATCAATCCGATAAAAAAACTAAAAACACAAAAAAAAACTCTAAAACCCCAAAAAACCATAAAAATCACAGGAACCCTAAAAACTATAAAATCTCTAAAACCCCCAAATCCCCTAAAAGTCCTAAAAACCCTAAAATCCCTAAAAATCCAAAAAACAAAAAAAATCCTAAAAAATCCTAAAATATTTCTAAAAACGTAAACACACTAAAACCCAAAATCCCTATGAAAATCTTAAAAACCTAAAGACACTTTAAACCCATAAAATCTAAAAAACACTAAAAAACATAAAATACACTAAAACCCTAAACCCCCAAAAAACCATAAACCACTTAAAATATTTAAAAACTCTAAAACTATAGAAAACTCCTAAAACACTATAAATTCTAAAAAAATTAAGTAATAGAAATAAATTTAAAATCCTAAAAACCAAAAAAAACTTATAAACATAGAAAATTCACAAAACCCTCAAAACCCTCAAAATCCATAAAACCACATAAAATCTAAAAAAGTTTTAAAATCACTAAAAATATAAAAAAACCTAAAAATCATGAAATACCCCCTAAGAAAACCATAAAAACCTAAAAACACTTAAAACCCCTAAAAACAAAAAAAAACTAAAACCCCTAAAATGATTAGAAACTAAAAACTTTTTTGAACCCCTAAAAATGTAAAAAAAACTCTAAAAACCATTCAAAAAGAAAAAATCAAAAAAACCCTAAAATCCCAGAAAATGATAAAAATCCAAAAATCATAGAAAATGATAAAAACCATAAAAGCCCTAAAACCCTAAATTCTCAAAAAATCCATAAAAACCCTAAAACCATAAAAATCCATAAATCCCAAAAAATCCATAAAAATGTAAAAACTCCTAAAAGACTCAATGAAAACCATAAAAAACCTAAAAACACTAAAACCCCTAAAAACATAAAAAGTGATAAAAACCATAAAAACATAAAAACCCTAAAAACATTAAAAAAATTAAAAACCCAAAAAAACAAAAACACCCACAAAAAAATAAAAAATATTCCTTCAAACCATTAAAAATTATAAAAAATCCAAAACCCCTTAGAAACCTTAAAAACTCCAAAAAAAATCATAAAAATAAAAAAAACTAAAAAAACCCTATAGAATCCCTAAACCCCCTAAAAAACTAAAAATAATAAAAATAATTCAAATGCCTAAAAAGTACAAAAAACATAAAAAACCATGAAAACCCCTTGGAAAACATTAAAACACCAACAACATTTATAACCCCAACAAACCATAGAAAATGCTAAAAAACATAAAAACCTATAAAAACTCGAAAACCCATTGAAACCACTAAAAACATAAAAACCCAAAAAAGAAAAAAAAACCATAAACCCAACTAAAAATATAAAAACCTTTTAAACCCCTACTAATGTTAAAAATAAAAAAAACTTAAAACCCTAAAAAACACAAAAATATCCTAAAAACCCAAAAAACCCCATAAAAACACAAATAACCATAGAAATCCCCAAAATCCGTCAATCCCCATAAAACCATTTAAATCCTAAAAAATTACCTAAAAATATAAAAATACCTCAAAACCCTAAAATAACCAATGAAAAACACGAAAACCTAAAAACACATAAAACCCCGAAAAATTGAAAACGTTAAAAACCCTAAAAACCTAAAAACCCTAAACATCACTAAAAACAATATAAATTCTATAAAATTCTTAAAAATCCCCCAAAAAATATAAAAATATCCTAGAAACCCATAAAACTTCTACAAAAACTATAAAAACATAAAAAATAATTAAAACACCTAAAAACTTTAAAAGGGAAAAACCTAAAAACACTAAAAAGGCTCAAAACCCATAAAACCCCCTAAAAACCATAAGCCCAGCAAAACACTAAACCCACATTAAACAGTAAAAACATTTAAAATCTATAAAAAAATATAAAAATCCTAGAGGACACTAAAAACCAAAAAAACCATAATAACCATAAAAACAGAAAACCCCCTAAAACACTAAAAACTCTCATAATCTCTAAAAACCTAAAAAAGATCCTAAAAATCACATAAAGTCCCTAAAAATGTAAAAACCCGTTAAACCATGAAAACACATAAGAAAACAATAAAAAACTAAAAAAATAAAACCCCTAAAAAACTAAAAGATGATAAAAACCTTAAAAGGACATAAAACCCCTAAAACCATAAAAATCCATAAAAACCCTAGATATATCTAAAAACAATCAAATCCCCTAGAAACCAAAAAATCAATAATAATTCTTACAATCCTTGAATGCCGACCGGGGTTGGTTTAGTGGTACCGTGTAAGGTGGACACTCCCCGGCAATGGAACTGGTGCAGGTTCAAATCCCACCACACTCAAATTTAGCTGGGGATGAGTAGGGAACATGTGGTAAATGGGGACCATAATAAGAGTGGTGTGATAATCAGCTATACCTCATTACATAAAATCGTTTTAAGGAGAAGATTATGATGCTCTCTCCTGGGCTCTCCTTCCCGATGCGGGGATCTCCTGGGTTCCCTCTTGGAACCCGCTTCAGCAGCTTCGTTGAACACTTCCAGATCAGGCTTTGTGATGCTGATGGAATTTTGTTCGAGAGGATTTCTCCCCTGGTGTGATGGTGGGAAATGAGGAGGATTCTTGATGGTTATGGGATCTGGTGGGTTGTTACGAGAAAAGGCGGCGACGGATTGGTATGGATTTCACAATGTTTTGGCTTGGCTTTAGTAGATCTAGATCCTGCTCCTCCTCAAGAGATGTCTTTGTTGATCCTTGGAGGTGGCGGTGATGGCTTCCCGGTGGTCTAGGCCCAGTCTAAGAGGTCGATGGTGAAGACAACATTTGTTTCAGATTTGATTTTTTGGTGGCCTTACTCCGGCTTTTTGATTCGCTGCCTGGTTTTGTCCCTGATGACACTTCGAATATGGTGCGTTGTCTCTCCTACGGCGTATTTTTTTGGTGTGCTGGTGGTTTTTCTGTTCTAGTTTTTACAGTTTAGAGGTTGTTTTCCCATTATGCTGCTATGGTTTGTTCTGCTTATGGAGTGGCTAGGCATGCCATTTGGTTAGGGGTCTGATTGAGTCTCTAGTTAAGATGGTTCTGGTTTTTTGATGTTTTTGATGCTAATGGGGAAATCTGTGTGTACTGATGCGAGAAATAGGTATTTTGTCTTTGATGGTTTCTGTGGTGCGGAAGGAGAGGTCGTTTTCCACTAATGGTGGAAATAGTTATTGTTTGCTGCAAGGCTGGGACTTGATTAAGCTGTTGGCTATGAGTTTGGTGTTGGGGGTTCTAAGCTGCTGGTGGTGGCTATTCTTGGTGAGGAAGTGCTGGAGGCTACGAATGATATTGGGTTCATGCTACTGATGGTTGATCTTCTGGGAAAGGAGATGATTAATGATGGTAACACTACTATGGGCTGGTTGTTGTTTGGATATAGCATGATGAAGCTTGTGTGTTGGATTTTGTTGTTGCTTGTTATGTACTACTTGCGGTGGACCATCTTGGTGAGGAGGTGACTGATGCTGGATTTTGTGAGAATGGATGATGGTTGTGATATGGATGTGAGCTCTGGTTTCTAGTTTTTGTGTGCGTTTGGTGATGATGGTTGGGTACTGCTAGTTGTGGTTCGTTTTGGTGAGAAGGTGCTGGATGCAGGTATTGGGGAGTTTGGATGCTAGTCCCTGCTTGGTAGTGAGCTGCTGGATGCTGGTTAATGCTGGATGATGGTGATGGTTGATGCTTGGTTTTTTATGTGTTTGTTTGGTTTTTTTTCTTTTTAACTGTTTTGTGTTTCTTTTTCTGGTTTTGGGGTTGTTAAGGGCTTTTGGGTGTGGTTCGTTTGACCCCTCCCTTCCCTTGTCTATTCTGTCTTCTTTTTTCTAATAAATTTGGGGGGGGGGGGGGGGGTCAGGAATAGCCTGACCCTCTCATCTCCCTCTCCTAAAAACCCCTAAAAGTTCCTGAAAATATAAAATCCCCCTAAAACCCCTAAAAATCTCTAATAAAATATTAAAAACCTAAAAAACCTAAAAACCCTAAAAACCTAAAAAACGCAAAAAAAAACCTAAAAATGATAAATACCCATAAAACCCCGATAAAAATCCCAAAACCCCATGAAATACCCCTTTAAACCCCTAAACATTAAGAAATCTAAAACACCATAAAATCCCTAAAAGGATCAAAAAAATCCCAAAACCCAAAAAATAATAATATAACCCCTTAAACCATAAAAACACTCAAAATCCATAAAAATCATAAAAATTCAAAAAAATTATAAAAACCCCCTAAACGCACTAAAAATGTAAATAAACCAAAACCCTAAAAAACATAAAAAATCCTTAAAAACCAAAAAAACACATAAAACCCCTAAAAACCTATAAAACTCTAAAAACCCAAAAAATCCCCCAAGAACTATCAAAATTGCTAAAACCCCAAAAATCATAAATATCCTAAAAAAGATGTAAACATCCTAATGAACCTAAAAAACCTTAAAACCATGAAAAACTCTAAAAAAATAAAAACCTAAAAACACTTAAAACCAATAAAAATCTAAAAAAACTAAAAACACTTAAAAGACCTTAAAACCCCTTAACAACCACAAAAATACAAAAAATCATTAAACCCCGTTGACACCCATTAAAACCCAAAAACCACTAAAAACTATATGAACCCCTTAAACCCCTAAAAATATTAAAAAACTCTAAAAAACTGTAAACCGCCTAAAACTCTAAAAAAACATTAAAACCCAAATAAACTCAAAAAACCCCCTAATACCCAATAAAACCATAAAACACTAAAAATCCTCAAAATCCCAAATAACCCTAAAAACTATAAAAATCCTAAAACCCCCCAAAATCCCTAAAGATGTATAAAACCATGGAAGCCCCTAAGAAAAACTTAAAAAATGAAAAACACTTAAAAAACCTAAAAACATAAGGGGCACCGAATCCCCTAAAAACCACAAAACATTCAAAACCCCCCTAAAACCCCTAAAAACCAAAAAACACTAAAACCACTGAATTGTTTTAAAAAAATATTTAAATCCCTAAAAATTTAAAAAAATATAAAAAACCATAAAAACCCTAAAAACTCCAAAAACCACTTAAAAACTATGAAACCATTAAAACACTAAAATACCTAAAAACCAATAAAACCCCTTGAAATCCCTAAAAATCCCTAAAAATTTAAAAACCCCTAAAATTCATTAAATATGAAAAAAACTATAAAAACACTGAGAAACACTAAGAAAACAATTAAAAACTAAAAAATCATTAAACCCCCTAAAAACATGAAAAATTCTTAGAACCCTAAAAGAACCTAAAGTCATAAAAACCATCAAAATCACCCAAACCCATAAAAATCCAAAAGATGAGCTAAAAACCCTAAAATGTAAGAAACACATAAAACCCTGAAAACCCCTATGGAAACCTTAAAAACCTAAAACACTTAAAACCTCTAAAAATACTAAAATGATACAAAGATGGTGGTTCCAATTCCCTCAAATTAAACCAAAGACATTTTTAGGAGGGAGATAGTGATTTACACCCTCATAAAAGAATATCCCGCAAAAACTAAGTAGTTTGTGGGATGGTGCAATGTCATTGATTCCTACAAAAGAAACAAGAGTCGTTTGCGGGACCGAAGTAGTGATTTACACCTCCAAGGATGAACATTCCCCCACAAATTAAATAGTTTTAAGGACATGGTGGTACCATCAGTTCCCACAAATGAGACAAAGTCATTTATGGGAACGATATGGTGATCTCCACCCCTATAAATGATGGCCCTTTTTGTTAACGACCTCCCTGTTGACTAAGTCATTTGTGGGTCGGGGCATCCTATGTGGGCTCTTACAGAACAAGGCTTATATCCCACCATGGTCATCCATCTAATACGGTACTAGGTCCCTCCATTATTTTATAATTAGACACCATGTGGAAAGGATATAATATATAACAGTATGAACTAAATAGATTCATAGAATGGAACCTTGAAAACCATATCCATTCAATAATTCCTTATAGGTAAAATCTAGCACATAACATAAGGAGGAAATCATAAAAAATTTGGGGGTTTTCAAACCTAAAATACCTTTGAAGACACCATCCTACGAGGTGTAAAACTAGGGCCCCTTCACTGATAATTATGTTTCATAGACTATAACTATTCGGACGAAACCTGGGCCTGCTTAATAAATCACTACACAAGAGGAACTAGGACCCATGTTGAAAATCACTACCTGGGAAGAACTTAGTCCCGCATAGAAAAATTCTATGTGGGAATAGCCTAAAACCTTATTTCACCATAATTTTCATATGGCCCCCTCACCCACGTAGCAACATGTTTTGTGGAGGGAACCCTATTCCGTAGAAGAACATTCTACATAGAATGGGTCAACCTATGATTTTCTAATCTTTATATCCTTCCATTTTCGTCCACCATATCATTAGTCCCCATGTCATCCCCTCCACAAACCAATCTACTCACATCAGACTAGTTCCCCTTTTAAATCTATATTACACATATTATGAGATCATCAGGAACATCAGTGTGTCCTTTCAATTTTACATACCCATGCTAAGAAGAGTCGCATGGGTGAACCCAATAATAGGGTGGAAAGTATAAATGCCTTTGGGTTTACACTCCAATGTTAATGAGGGTTCTAACCTTGGGGAGCTCATTTGAACCTCACCATTCTAGGGATTTAGAGGAACTGATTTCCTTTCCCCTTCTATGAGGGTAAGTTCTTGACTTATTTTCATTATCGAAACTAATTTCAGGGCACTCCTCTGGAGGTAATCCCCTAGAATTTCTTATAGGATGTGACACTTTTTATCATCATCACCTTCAGCCAAGATTTATCTAGACATGTCACCTAATGTGACATTCCTGGATATGTAAACAATATTGGAAATGGGCAAGTTCAAATCTTTTTTATCTCTCCCTTTGGGTTCAATCATCACTCATCAGTGGATAGAGTTGGTTGTGTGATCTTAAAATCCACTCCTTCCTCTTATTTATCACATTAATCAAGACTCATGTGGGATTGGAGGATATAAGAGATCATTAAATATGCATGATCCCAAACCTAAAATAGGAATCTCCTATATGTAACCACAAAAAAACATTAATCCAAGTGGGATGCTTCCATGCGTAAGCCCCAAAAAACATCAATCCATATGGGAAGCTTCAATTCGTAAGCCCCAACCATGTCCTTTCAAGTGGGAATCTTCCATGTGTAACACACAACCATGTCCTTTATAGTGGGAATATCTCATGCATAATCCCTAACCATGTCCCTTCAACCGGGAAGCTTCTATTTGTAATCCCCAACCATGCCCCCATTTAATTTGGCCCTCTCCATATATGTAAGTCCAAATCAATCCAAAATATGTTGAATTTGATTCCCAACTAACTGGGATAAATAGGAAGCCTCCCCAAGTCCGAAACCCAACATATGTATTCATCCATATTTTCTTTGGACCATATTCCCATGACCCTTCCAGGGAGACTAAGTCTCTTGTGGGCCCCTCAGACCAACTCAACATAAGTCCCTCAGCATCCTTGACTAGGAACCATTCTACTGGATTTATTTGCTGCATGACGTCAATTGTATTGTTAGATCCTCATCACATGACCATAAAAGGTGATTTTCCCAGTTAATTGGCACCAAACTACATGGGTTTTGATTACTATCATGAGGATACATAGGAATACTATTTCATGGGTTTGATCCCAATAGAAAATAACTCCCAACCCCTTGATGATGATAAAATCCATATCACCCCTCCATGTGGATTAAAGCTAGTGTCATCTATGTAAATAACCAAAGGATCCCTCATCTGCCCACAAAAGGGTAACATTGATGGAGAACCTCAAATACATACTGGTCCCTCCAATAGTGGAGAACCTCATATACATATAGATGATTCTAAACCCATTCATAGTCATGATAAATCATTTCCTCAGGGTAATCCATTTATGAATACTTGGGAATGAACAAAGGATTCATGAACATATCCTAAATCAATAAGAGTATCCTGGAATAGAGAATAATTCCCCCCAAAAGGGTGTGATGATCCTAACCACTCATCCTCTCAATCAAGGTGATTTTTTAAGTTTCATTGGCCATGTTACCCAATAAACTCCTTCTTTTTAAAATTAGGTCCATGAATAAAGGATGTAAGAGTCTTTGAGTTTTTATTGCTCCATGAACAAACTCTTTAGAGACCATTTAGAGTGGTTGTACTTGGTGCCAATGATTTTACACCATTTAACTCTAGAAATAAATAAACTCAAGTGAAAACAGTTCTTCTAGGGAAAACAAAATGGTAATCATGGCTTGAAAGAATTAACTATCACACCACTTTCATAATATAAAAATTATATACTTCTCATTATACATTGGAACATTCCATTCCCCACTTAATCCTATCTTCATTGTAAATAATGGTGTGCCTAATGTTAATCCTTAATGAAGGTGGTGGTTCCTCCCCGATTCATCCCCCTTAAATATCCACAATGGAATATGGTTCAAGAAAGGTTATAAATTATGCATGTGGTTATGGGATTCAAATTTTACATGTTTTGTGTACTTTTCACATATATTATAGGAACTCTTAAATCCAATGGCATCTCACTAGTTTTCTCAGACTCATGCATCAGCAACTATATAGAAATTCCAATCTTCTAAAAAGGAGGGGACTCTATCTCCCACCCAACATCTTCAAAATGGGATTTCAAATGCACAATATAGTTAGTACCATTTGAATGGTACTCTACCCATCTTAGAGGTAGCTTGATAGACCCTCCAGTTAATGAATCCCCTCCATCCATCCACTTATAAATGGTTGGTGGTCTGAATCCAAGCCGCTCTATTATGAATCTCCAACTATTTTGAGAACCTATCCCTGGAATGAAATAATAACTGCCACCATTATCTTAGGGAGGCTGATAAATTTTTCACTAATGACTTCATCGCTACAACACAGGGGTATTTCCCAAGGTCCCATACCCTAAATCATGATGCCCAACACCGTTCAACTCAGTATTCTCATAATGAAGAGGATACTACCATGTGGGATCCCGTGGAATTCAAGCAGGTCTAGGTCCCCATGGAATCCCATAGAGGGTTAAGATCATATAATCCGGAGCATAATATCATCCTCATTACTACTGAAGAATCATGCCATGTATATAATGCGTCAATAAATGATCATAAGTATATTACTGCTCACCCTCATGAATTCCTTCAATCAAATGAGATGTAAAATTTTAGGAAAACATATATTCTTGCCATTCCACATTAATATCCCTATGTGAATACAATGTCACATAAAAATATAGAAATCCATGCTCCTAATGATGAATCTCTTCAGTCAAATATGGGGGAAATATATGATCAGGAATAAATTCTTACTACTACTCGCCAAACCTGCCGTGAAAATAGGGTGTAAAATTATAGGAAGACACATATTTTTTCAAATAAAAATGAAGACCGAAAGTCAAATATAGTGGAAATAAATGAGCATATATATATTTCTTCTCACTCATATCAATCTCATCAGTCAATATTTAGTGGTAACCAAATACAAGCAGATGAAAATTCATGTTGACAAAAATAAATTCAATTAGTCAAATATGATGGAAACCAACAAGTAAATGAAAATATCTATTAAAAAGTATGAATCCCTCCTATAAAATATTTTATAAATTTGAGATAATATCTGGTGTATCCCATTGATATTTTAGGGTTAGAGTCATATCTCTTCATCTACATAGGAGAATTGATAGTACTTACTAGCAGAAAATGGAAGATCCAAGGAGGCATGTATTCTTTCTCTATCATCGAAATGGGAATATATTCCCATTCCATCAAAATGCGTCTCTCAATAAATCATGGATATTATGGAGGATCAGATATAAATTCATGACCATATCCTACTAACTTTTCCAGAGATAATCACATCTGCTGAAATAGTAAGGAGTTTGGCCCACAATCTTGCCTCTCCATGTGGGATGACTCATCCACAAAATGAGGTGGTTTCTCTAGAGTAGACATGCATCCCTACTCCCATTCAAGAGGTTCTAAAAAAATATTTCATGATTAATTTACAATAGTATCTGGCAAAAATACTTGCTTTAACTAGGGGATACTGGTTCACTATAGTGGAAACTCCATGGTATGAACATATCCCCGTCAAAACTCAATAATTTTGTCAACATATCTCATCAGTACCATGGGATCCACTCAAAATGTAACCCGTATATGAAGGTCATCACCTATATAAAGAGTCCCTAGTTTCCTACACGATAGCACCCAAAAATAAATCATGCCAAAGGCAACTGGAAAATGAAGAGTGGATTCATGACCAATTTTTTCGGAAAGCTGGAGTTCATGATGCCATAAAACACCAATCAATGGTGTCTCAGGATCATAAAAATCTATTACCAAATTATGGAAGTGACATTAGAAATATAGTAGTACTTACTACAACATTGTTACCATGAACGCAGAAGGTCCTCCCAATAGAACATACCATAAATTCTAACTTTGTGGACAAGAAACGATTGATCATAAGATCCTATCTCTTGATGGGTGTCATGGTATCCCTCAATGTGGATAGAATATCAAGTAACAAGAAGGTAATACCCTTTATTTATTTCACCCTGATGTTCTTACCATGTGTATACATTTCAAAAATACTACCTGTAGTCAGACATCAAGATATGATGGTTGTATATTCCATTGTGGAATGTGCTGCGAATGTCCTCCCCACAGTGACACATCATTTTTGCAACAAGGTCATCCCCATGCTGTCGTCCACTATGATGGTCCTACCCTAGATATACGGTATAGAAATTATCCCTATATTCATAAACCAATCTATGATGGTATCCCACACCATTATGGCATGCACTATGAAGGTCCTCCCCATAGTCATATTTCATGTCAGCAATAAGGTTCTCCCCTTACTAAGTAAATTCTGATAATGCCCTCATATTCTTAGGTGCATGGAACGATGTGGGAAATATTGTTAGATACCCTATAAAAAATAAGTGATAACCTATATCAACTATGAAATATCCTAGGGAAACTCAAATCCTCTTATGCACCCCCAAACCATTCACATATTAAAGATACCATTACTTGCCGCGCTACTTGTGACAAGATCATCAAGAACCATTCATGATGGGAAGAACAAGTAAAATATTCTCTTGTGGGAGATTAAAAAGAAAATGTTTCTCATGAGTGGAAAATTGTACAAGGATGACATACCATTTATATTTTAACCCACAACCACTTCTCAATTTGACATACAAAGGTAGTTTTTAAATGAATGCATACATAACATTCATCACAATATCTGGACATCTCTCTAGCACCTGAAACAAAAAAAACCTTAAAATGGGTATGAAAAACATATAAAAATATTAGAAGATATTTATCATAAAATTGAAATGGAAGCCCTTCAATCTACATGGTGACCACAATCAAAGAGATGGAATAAGGATCTCCAACTAACCTACCTCAATGCAATGCATAATTTTTATTGTCTAGTCGGAGATTCCCCATATGGGATTCATATTCTGGGATGGGGATAACATGGATATTTTTATTTTACTCCAAACACTATTTAGTAGAACCCATTGGAAATGTAATAATGTAATGTAATTTTTCTAGAGTGAAAATTAAGTGAAATACCTACTATGGAAAGGTGTCAAAACCAACAAGAACTATCCTTGAGTATGTATTAAAAGCATCAGTCCTAACGAGATCAAGCCATCGAAAAAATCTTGAACTAGGAATCTGAGAAAATTTAAAAGGATTCTCATATAAGGGAATCCAATCATAAAAAACTCTTAATTTACTCATAAATAAATACATCAAAAACTAACTCACCACCATATTCAACTCAAAATCGAATGGGAATGCATGAGATCAATAATGTGGAAATAGAAATAGAAACCACCACAGTACAGGGTTACCCCCAACCCACGGGGATGGGTGAGTTTTTAATACAAAATTCCCTATAATAATAATAAATCAGGGATGAGGCATAGTGAGAATATAATTGGAGCATCCCCATCCTATATGGTTGGGTGAATTTTTACCTCAACCACCCCCTCAAATGGAAATTAGTCTTTTCCCATTGAGGGTGGATGACCATTAGAGAGGTATCTCATTCTTTATTATCTTGTAACTTATTTCCCCTAGAAGGAAGGTGTGAGAAAAGGCTGTATAGAGGCTCCCTTTGATTTACACTTCACCAAGATTCTTGAAGTGAATCCTTGAATTGAAGGAAGATATCCAATAATGAACACAAATAGACCTCCTACCACTTGGTAACTAGTACGTGACCCAGAATGTAATACACATAGGTGAACATATTGGATGAAAATACCACACATTAAAATAAAAATGATTCAAATTAAAATGAACAATAAGAGGATAGTTCCATCCAAAATTTGATTCACATTGATAATGAAGGTGTGCTTACCTAGAACTAGAGGTTCGTCCTGAATTTGGGTATTCCCCTGATCAACCCACCACCAACTCCTCATTTAATCCCTAACATATATAGGAATAAAAGAAAGGTCATATATGAACCACTAACTCCTCTTGATGAGAACGATCCCCTTACTCTCAAAGAAATATTTACGTGGCATGAAGGGTAAATGAAATATTTAAGGAGAATTATTGGTGAGCTTCTTTGGGTTAACAAACATATTGAGTACCTTCCCTGGGAAGAGTATTAGCATACACATCCATCATGTGTACCTCCTCAATAAGGATTTATCCTAACAAATGAAGCAAGGGTAGTACGTCCTCCTCTCATGGTTCCTGGACCATCATTCTACCTAGACCCGATCACATACATATATTTATATTTACCTCCATTAATGATACAACTGGACTAGGTTTAGGAAAATCCTCAAAAGATGTCACCGAATGGATATCCACCTCAAATACAAATAGAACTGGAAAGTCAACTCATTTTCCTCACTATAATTGTCTAATATCAGGTTGAAAGTAGTATTCATAAAGTACTTATCAACACAATCGAGTAATTGGTAACTTGATTGGAATCCATGGATGAGCATTATGCACCAGTACAACCAAAATAGAAACCTTACCCTGATTGGGTTAGTGACATCCAACCACCTCCAAATTTCTAGAACCCAAAATTTCTAATATTGGATGGATCGGAAAACACAGAATAATATCTGATGCATTATACATCCTACTGTGATGCCATGATGGGAACCCCAGAGCAGCAAGAAGAGGTGAAACTCAGATGCTTCGTGAGAACCCTATAAGGGTTAGCCTTTGTATGGTACACTATATTCTCAGCTGAGTCGATAATAGGATGGGAGGATCCTTGCTACCCATTATTCTAATAGTTTATCGCAACTCTACCAAAGAAAACAATCAAAATCCTTTTAAATTTCAAATATTTGTAGAATGGGAGAGTCTCATACATCATTGTCAGATAGAAAGGGATGACCTATTATTTGAATCGGCTACTCTCCTAATAAGAGATGATTTATATGTGCATCAATATCCTCCACAATGAGCTGCAAAATCCACTTATCCTAGTGAAATATATAAGTGGGTTATAGGATTTCTTCTCCATTTCCCAAATAATGTAAGACTCTATATAGATGACTAATATCTAGTCCTAGGTAGCTTCATCGGTCCTAGGGAAAAGAGATAGAAAACTTGAAGAGGACTCTGTCATGATTAAGTTATCCCATAAACCCACTCCATCTTGAAGGCTTGCACCATATCATGCAACACCCCTAGGAATCAACAACAACCATGGCCTTTAAAATACAGAAGGTAGGGACCTAGGATAAATCATTTTGAGGAATATGGGAATAAATTTTTATCTTTCTAAGAGGGTAATGTTTGTGGATAATTTATAGTCACCATGAACCATAATTTACTCCATATAATAGAACCAAAAAGGGATTATGAGGTTAGTATTTATGATTTTTCATAATATTTTCCATTTAGTTAGATAATGGGACACACTATCCTATAATTTTTCATCTTTAAATACCACATGCAGAAAATGAAATATTCTGGGAATGTAAAATTAGGACTACATCTAGAACAAGTGACATATGTTTCCAATACTTCCCCTCATGAAGGAGATGCGTGGAAATAATTTTTTATTAGGAGACAATTTTTTTAATACTTTTATGAATCAAAAAAATAAAAAACTCATGGTATTCTCTGAGCATTGTTAATATAAAAATCTATTCCCCCAGATGTTCCTATTTCAATGCAACAGCTATCCTGAGCACCACAAACTTCCAAAATCAGATCATTTAAAAAGTAGTTTAACCAAATCGGAAGGGAGCCAGCACTGGAATATGAACATGCATCAAGTCCAAAGTCATCATTGAACCTCTTATATTTAATGAAATCAAATATGAAAAAATGGTCACCATACCACTAAAGACACACTACTACAATTTTCACCTTTAGCGACCGCTATAAGCGGTCGCCAATGGTCTTTAGTGGCCACCTTGCGACCGCTTTTGGTGGTCGCTGTTGCTCCATCGATAAAGACCAATAGCGACCGCCAATGGCAATCGCTAAAGGTCCCTATGCAGAAAACATGATGGTCACACGGGGACAACCTTGGTGGACATGGTGGACTGTGGCCGCCGGCCATGGCGGAACTACGGTGGTCAGAGGGAGGGGTAGCGACGGTGGTGGCCGAGTGTGGTAGGGGAGGTGGTGGGGGTTGCAGCGGGGAAATGGGAGGCATCGAGGGGTGGCGACGGTGGTGGCCGAGGTAGGGGTGGCGGTGGGGGGCGACACTGGCGCTGCTGCGGAACGACATGGGTGGCGGGTTTCCACGGGGAAAATGAAGAAGACAGAAGCGGGGGCGGGAAAAATCCCGCTAAAATAATTTTAGTTTTAGCGATCGCCAATGGCGGTCGCTAATAGTATCAATAGCGACCGCCTTTGGCAGTCGCTCATGTCCAGAGGCGCAGAAACCAGATTTTCTGGTAGTGAAACCACCAGAAGCAGTTGTTTAGGCTGAGTCATCCTCATATGAGGATTTGATTGTCAGTTCAATTAATTTCATTCACTTAATAGACCCTTTCTCTGATGATGAGTATGGATATGAAACCAAGTTCCCCATAACTAATTGAGGAGCTAGAGGAAGAGGTCATTGGATTCAGGGATACTGAAGAATGAAAAGCCATGGTAAAACTAAATTTTCTACCACATCCCTTCTCAAATTGTCAATTTTGTAGAAAATCACAGAATGGATCTTCAGAATACCTAATATGAATAGGAAACTTATCATGCACCTACTAGAATCCAATTTGAGCTGATCATACTGGAATATCCATTAGAATAAGAACATGATTCTAATCACCCTCAGCGTGTAGACAGACCTATCCGGCCTAAACCACAAAGAAAAGTATCACCTCAAGATCATGTTTCGAGAGATGTTCCATCTATATAAAATACTCCAACCCCTAAATTTCACATAAAATAAAACCCTCATGCTAGGAAGAACTAGAATTTAGACCATAATTATGATATTTTGAAGTATTTATCCCGGTACTAATATATAGGTTGATTTTTCATACCCAAATTTTGTCAAAAGACCTTTGGAAAACACTTATAGAGGCTCTATTGAGCCCCTGTGAGTTCAAATATGAAGTGGCTTCCACTGATTTTTATTGGATAGAGATTGATCCCATTGAATTCCAAGAATTTATCTCCATCAAATATAGAGATTATGATTCCATTATATTGGGAAACATCAAACCCTTTAATGAGTCCAGAAGGATAAATGGTGTCAAAATTTGAAATGTTTTCATTGACAATGGTTCTAGAGTTAATCTCATTTTAGTACAAGCACAACTTCATCTGGGCTATAATGAGGATAACCTAGTACCCTCTACCAAAATCCTACAAGGATATGAAAAAAGTGAGGAGAATCTATTGGGCCAAATCAAGTTTGATACTCAGTTTTAAGACCTTATGAGTGACTCAGAATTTCTAGTCATTCAACAAAACACCACTATCAACATTCTACTAGGAAGGCCTTGGTTCCATCAACACTGTGAAATCCCCTCATCATACTATCAATACATTAAATGTTTTATTAATGGAAAAAATTGAATATTTCACACCGATAAGGACCCATTTGAATCATGTGAGTCACATTATATCTAAGTAGGATTCTATGAGTGGAAAGGGAAATAATCCTCGGACAATGATATTGATTGGTTCACTGCCTTGAACAAGTTGGAAAAGATCAAAAGTGACTCTTTCAAACAAATAGTTGAAGAATATATATTTACCATCAATAAAGTAGGGTGTATGAGTCCAAATTAATATTCATATTCAATAATTATCATGATTTCATCCATGATTATTGAGTCTAGTAGTGTTGGAATTCCAATTGACTCCTCAGAAATTTGTGAATAGTCGAATGGATATGACAACAATCCATCCCTCAGTCTCCATAAATCCCCTACCTCACCCACTATGGTAGAATAGGAATAAGAAACTACCCCATACCTCACTCCGTCCTCTCTATATATCCCCCACTACCAGTCAGGTTAGAAGAAATCACTTCATCTTTTGAATAAAAATATCTCAACTCTTCTCTAAACTCTAGAGGAAACATCATGAGAATTTTTTCCCCATCGTAACCAGATTAATAAGATGAATGGGAAGAAGAGGAGGAAGAGGAACTTAGGGACACTTCTCTAGCATTTTAGGAGGGCATATCTACCACCATTATTGAACTTAGGGAAATAAATCTTGGCACAAAAGAATATCCATGACCCACCTTGATTAGTGCAACCATATATTTTGAAGAGAATGTAGTATACACCTCTTTACAAAGGAAACATTGATATATATTCATCTTTAACTACACATAAATTATAGGCCTTGATTTTGAGGTGTCCACTCACCACTTGAGTCTTCTAGAAGATCATCGAGGCTATAAACAAGCAGCCAGAAGGACACACCCAACACATGCTACTAAAATAGAGGCTAAATTTGAAAATCTCGTTAGAGATAGCTTCATTTTGTATGTTCAATAACCCAAGTGGTTATCCAATATAATCCTCTTAAAAAAGAATACCATAAAAATAAGAGTCATTATTTATTTCAGAGATATCAAATGGCACTACTTGAAGGATGATTCCCCAATCTGGATTATTGAACGATTGATCGATGAAACTACTAGATATCAGGATCCCTAATTCATGTATAGTTATTTTGGATATAACCAAGTCTAAATGCCTCAAGAGGATGAAAAATCCCCCACATTTAGATCCCCCTAGGGAATATTTTTCTATCGAGTGATTCCCTTTGGTTTGAATAATGATGGCACTACATAACAATATGTCCTGCATCACATCTTCAATCACTTTTTGTGAAAGTTTGTTGAATGCTATGTTGATGAACTGGTGGTTAAATGGAGACAATGATCAAACAACCTCACAAAAATTGAAACTATCTTCCAAAAATCGTGGCATCATAGTTTGAAAGTTTACCGCTTAAAATGTTATTTAGTGTTATCTTGGGGGAGTTTCTTAGCTTTTTCAAAATCCATAATGGTACAAAATTCTGCCCCGATAAGAAAAAGGGTATCCTTGGAATGTATTTCCCTCACAAAATCACTAATTTGAGCGGACTTCAATGGCCCATAGCCTACATTTTAGGTTTCATATCAAAACTTACAATTGAATATTTTCACTTCACCGGGTTGAAGGAAAAGGGGGGTTACATATCAATGGACTAATAATTATAAGGATGAATTTGACAGTCTCAGGAGATATCTCGTAATCCTGTCAATGCTATTACCTCATGTTGAAGGAATACCCCACATTTTTTATGTGACTACCTTAGATCAATCACTAGGTTCCTTACTTATAGATAATAATGATGATGAAAGTGAAAAAAACCTTTATTATCTCATCTAAACTATGCTAGATTATGAGCCTAGTTACTCAAATATCGATAAGAGATTGCTGGTGCTAATCTTTGTAGTAGGAAATTTGAGGCACTACGAGTAGAAACACAAGGTCCATTTGTTATCTCATATCGAAACATGAAAAAACATTATCAGCCATCCGACGTCAACCATATATTTGTTATATTGGATGGTTATCCTCTAGCAGTTTGACATTCAGTTCGTGCCTTAGAAAGCAATCAAAGGAGAGGCATTAAAAAAATTTCTAGTAGACCACCCCTCAACCAAAATAACATCATCAGATACTGAAATTCCTGATAAATAGGTTTTATCTATTCAATATGACCCCATATATGGGATATTCATTTTTTCATTTCATCTATAATCCCAATAGTAAAAAAGGATAGAAGTCCCCAAGCTCAAAAAAGTAGTTCTGGGAGTCATACTCATATCTTCAGCAAAGGAAGAAATTCCTTAATACTTATTGCACTCGGAGGGGTGCATGAAAAATGAAGTATAATATCAGACTCTCATTACAGGGATACAGTTGGAACTTTAGGTACAAGTAAAACAAGTGAATATAAATGGCGATTCCGAACTAGTCATTAAAAAGGTCAATGGTAATTATGCTATCAAAAATGAAGAGTTCATACCCCTTTTAGACCACATATGCGGAATAATGGGGGAATTCACTTTGGATATAACAATAAATTATATGTCCCGGTTACAAAATTAATAGGTTGATGCATTGAAAAATTCATCCATAGACCAGACTGATCCAAACAGGGATGAAATGATCATCATCATTGCACAACATTGAATGGTATCACTGTGTACTCATAACCACATTGAAGAAATAAATGAGATTAGCACCATCCCTGATCTGTATGGTCTTAATTCTATCATGATGGAACCCATTGTAGAATACCTCTAAAAGGGAGTTCTCCCACCAGATAGGGCTGGAAGGGAGAAAATTTTGAGATGATCAACTAACTTTTTTCTGTATGATGAAACAAATAAACAAAAGGTTCTCTATAAGAAGTGCTTTTATGGGGTCCTTATTAGGTGAATTAATGGAGAATATACCATAGTTTTCATGAAGGAAGTACACAATAGAGCCTAAAATTCCCAACAATTAGGATCCAATATTTCCCACCAAATTCGAATACATGGATACTACTACCCCACTATAATGCATGACTATACTACTTTCACTAAAAGTTCCATTCTTTCTAGGTTCTTTCCAATTTATTCCACCACCCCCTAGATTACTACACACTAAAATTACTCCATTCAATTCTCTATATGATGAATGGATATCTTGGGACCATATCCTCTTTCAATTTCCATGCAATTCAAGTATATTGTCATAATAACCAAATTTTTTTCTCTGTGGGAAGAATCTGTACCCCTCAAATAGGTCAGGGAAATAAACATTTTTTGCTTCATGAAAACAAACATCATCGCCATATTTGGTGTCACTCATAAAATAGTGATAGAAAAAAACAAAAAATTTAATTCCATTGAATTGGAAAAACTATATCTGGAGAATGGCTTGAAGACCAACTGTTCATCCAACTACCATACAGTGGTTAACAAATAGATTGAGGTCTATAATTATACCCCATCTAATATACTCTAAAATATAGTAGATAAAAATAAGAATTCATTGCTGGAAAAAACTCCTCCATGATTTTTGGGCCTAATGGACCACGACCCGTACATCCACCCAGAAATCCCCATACTCATTAGTATATGGGAAAAAGGTGGTATAACCCATAAAAATTTAGTTTCCCTCACTCTGTGTTTCCATTAGTGATTTTCTATACACATATGATAAATCATTGAAAATGAAGGTTGAATAGGAGTGACTTGATGAAAAATTATTGCATACGTTGCACCATTTTGAGATCCTCAAAACTATATTTAACAAGGCTTTAATAAAAAATTTCACCTCTAGTCATTCCCCGAAGGAATGATGGTGTTGGTTCTCACGACACCAATGATACTTGGAAAGAAACCTCCAAATTTAGCACTAAAATGGAATGGATTTTATGTCATAAAAAAATTGTACTCCAATGAAGCTTATTCCTTGATCTCAATGGATGTAAATCTCATTATGGCTCTCACTAATACATGGTTCTAGAAGATGTATTTTTTGTGACTGCAGGATGCATCGTCTTGATTACATGATGTTAAACTGTAGGATACATCATCCAGACCACATGAATTTAAACTGTATGGATCTCATACCCATAACTTGATATTAAAATGTGCTTTAATATCCCTGATTTCATGATTTCAAACTACAAGATGAATAATCATGACCACATGATGTTATACTCTATGGATATTGTCCCCAAAACATGAAATTAATATGTTCTACCATCATCCTGATCACAAGATGTTAAACTAAGTATCATCAATGCTCCGAACTCCATGAAATTTAACTATGAACTAAATTCCTCACTGCATGATGTTAAACTACATGAGGATCATCATTTCAATCAACAATTTCCCTCACATGATTCATTTCTATATGAGAGAAAGATAAAATTTCTATGTTCCTACATGAGACCCAGTTCCACGTAGGATGTATCTTTCTCAAGAACTATATGTGGGTTGATTCATGTCATTACATGATATTTAGTGATTCCCAAAAACCTTTTCCTAGGCCCATCAATGAACAATGGGAAAATTACCTCCTCTATTCCTGGGTTTGAACTTCATGGAGAGTTCCCTTCCAAAACAATATATGGCTTGAATCCTTTCTTCACAGGATATAGAGTGATGCCTTGAATCAAAATTTTGGGCCCACCTTCAAATTTCAATCCATCATTTAATTATTTTCCTTACCATCCATTAGACACAAGACCTCTTTTCACATTATTATTATACTTCTTACAGGTCTAAAAAATCATCCTTCTCATATTTATTCTCTATATTATGCTAAACTACATGGAACTATGGTGTCATCATCTGAGAGGGAATATCCTTATTAATTGGTCATCTACGATTCCACATTCAATAACTACATATGAATTGATTTCAATTCACATGGGATATGTTGTGATGCCTAGATTTCATATCTCAAGTCCATCCTCCCCTTCAACAATGAAAACAAATTCCACCACCCTACATATGTGCCTATCCAATGCAGAGAGTTTCATTCAAGAACTATATATGTCTTGATTTCCATTAACATGGGTTATGTAGTGACAACAATACCTTCTATCATTAGGCCCATCTGTAAATCCATTCAACTTTCTATCCTCTTGGCATGAGTTTTCATTGGGAGTTTGTAGTGTGGAATATGTCCTCTAAGGTCCTCATTCACATCGGGTCCTAGTGACTACACCGTGAAAATTCTTTTGGAACACTTATTATGCCTCTATCCTCATAATATGATGTTTTAATGTGCTACCAACATCCAAGCCTCATAACAGTAAACTACACAGGGCCATCATGATGCCCTCGCCTGAGAGGACATCACCCTCAACGTCAATTATCCACCCTGAAGTGTTCAAGAAGTATGTATAGATTGATTCTTATTTTTTTAACATACATAGTGATTCCAATATCGCAAATCTAAGGTCTAGCTGAGGAAAAAAAGAGAAAATTACCTCCTCTCTATGTATGTTTTCGATCTTCACATGGATCCCCCATTACCAAGAACTACATATGACTTGATTCCCATCATTTAGGATATGTAGTGATGTCCAGACCATGTGTCCTAGGTCCATCCACAAAATACAAAAAAATGACCCCCCCCATATGGATCAGAACTGTGTATAAATTTTCTATGTCAGTCTATGGGTAGTTCGATTCTTTTCAACACATGATTCATAGTGACCCTCAGATCTTTAATGTAGAGCCTAGCCAAAATATTTCATCTTCACATCGAGGATCCTGAGTTCATTTTGTGTTAAATTAATCTACATGGTGCCTCAATAACTACTCATTTATTCATTCTTGTTTTGAAAATATATATAGTTATGACTAGGCATTGTGTCCTTGTCCCTGCCATGGGTAAAAAATAAAATAAAAAGAACAATGTTTCCATATTCTCTATGAAAGTTTATATAGGATATCCCAAATTTGGGTTCCTCATTTATAGATCTATTAATGAATAAAATGACCCCTACGTATGATTCAGATCTATGTAGGGAAATTATAACTCCATTGATAATCACAGTATGAATTTTTCATATGTTTCTAGAAACATCCCATCCATTCATTAAAATATATGCCCTGATAAATTTCAAATCATCATCATCCTTCCTACCAATTGGATGTAGAGGTCCAATTTTTTGAGGAAACCTTTTTTTAACTACGAATATTATACTTCAATTGGCTCTTTATAAGTTTCCCTCAAAAAAGTCTTTTCAACTGGAGGAAAATTCATCCCTAGTAGAGGCTTTTCCCACCTCTGTATTCTCCAATGGATTCCATGCCTCCCATCATTTATCTTGATCAAATAATCCCCCTGAACCATGGTTTACAATTCTTCCCCCTAAAATCTATGGTATGTCAGATTATCCTAGCTTGATTAGCCTCTAGTTACTCATGGTATCTATGAGAAGTGGTCTTATCCGTATAACCTTAAACAGTGGGATCCCATGTCCTAATTGCATAACACTAAACTGCATGATTTTAATAACTATATGTGGATTGAAACCTGATAGTATAGGATTCATAGTGACACCCAAACCTCATATCTCGAGTCTATCTATGAGATAAAATACCCCCTCTTTTCCTATGAATGGTTCATACCATCACAAAATATTTCTAGACAAAACAGGGAAATGTTTCCCTAATTTTCTTATTCATGAAATAGATCTTCATAGGAAAGTATAATATGAGCCTCTCCCCATCCATGAGATTATATTCAAATAAAAATACCCACTCCAATGTAGGATATAGATCAACATGGGAGAGTTTAATATGAACCTCACCCTATTCATGAGCTCATATCCAAATGGAAATTCCCCTTGTCTATATAATAGTTTTATTAGCATGTGGTTGAACCTTTTTAAAACTATGTGTGTTTTTATTCCTTCCTTCATAAGATACGTAATGACACTAGGACCTCTAATCTTGGTTCCAGTGGAAATAAGAAAAACAATATGTCCATAGCCTATGCACGGGCCAGAACTGCATAGGGAACCTCCTCATACCTACATAGGGGGAGATTCTCTAACTATTCTCGGGAAATTATGACTTTGAATTCCCCTTTCATGTTTATGAAATCTCCTTTCACAAACCATACGCTTTTTTTGGAATGGTCCAAATCCCCATAAACCACCCTGGCCATCGTAAGTTGAGGGCTAGTGTCTTAATGACACCATTGGTTGACTATTCATAATATTCCTTAGTGGGATCTTTTTATGGTACCCACAGAAGGCCAATTAACAAAAGGAAAATTAATCCTCATGAGAGTATTTTCCTACCTTGATAATCCCATAATATGTTTACATCCCACATCACTCCTTGTATTTTAAAACCTACCAGATTATAGTTTACTACCTTCTCCCCCTTCATGCCTGAAGATGATATAACATTCCTAGTCAGACTACTATGAAAAGGGTGAATCTGTTACCCCTTGGTCAGAGTAAAGTGATATTAAATTTTAAATCCTAAGTGTCCTAGTTGTATGATGTTAAACTTCACCATGGTTCATCCCTCCTTTAAACAAGCCATATTTTTTTAGATTAGTTTATAATTTATGACCAAAGCCGATATAGATTCCCTCATAATTTTCATATTTCACATCATTGACAAGTCACCCCACCTAGTCTTGAGAAATCTGAATTTCAATAAAATAACATGTCCATCAAAAATGGTGGTCTAGTGTCCTGAGGACACGTTTGCTTTAATATACACAATATTCCCTAGGTGTCTCTGCATATGTTTCCCACAAAAAAGTCATATCAACCAAAGTAAAATTCACCCACATGAGAGGCCTTTCATACCTTCATACTCCCCAAAAACATCTTTTTCGAAACCATTCATACAAATAATCCTATCGTACTTTCCCTATATCAGGTTTCAAATTCAAAAATCAAAAAACCAAGGCCAGGTAAAATCCGTCATTCATGTATAAAAAATATTAGGATATCCTAGGCCAATTGACCCATTTGGGTCCCTCACCCTACAATTCATTTTCAAAGTTGTTCAGCCTAAAACATCAATATCATTGTTCTGGTTTTCCAGACTCTATACTAACTATGAAAATAGACATAAAACTGTCCAGGTCAACAAACCAGAAAGGGGTCCCAAGGTAAAGGTTAGGTATGATCCAACAAGTGATTTTATTTGAATGGTTTAGAAAAAATATCAATAAATCAAAATTTAAAGGGGAAAAATCTTTTTAGGTTGAAGACCAAAAAATGGGGGCCAAAGAAAAAATCAAGTTATGCCAGATAAACCCATACCACATTGGACTTAGGAAAACATTAGTGTGATAATAGAAAAGACAAAAAATTTAGGTTTTTGTTCATGTAACCCTAGATACAGTTAAAAAATTTCTCAATGAGTCCTAATCTCAGGAAAAAATAGAGAATTATATGATCATATCTATTTGATTGTCCAAGATTGTGATTTAAATTGATACCTAGTGGAAATTATCTTCTAAAATGTGAACAAATATAATTTATTGGCATTATAACAAAATATAAAGGACAAGAATTGGGAGGTAAAAAAGTTTTTATTCCATTATATAAGAAATTAAGAAGAATCCACAAACTGGAGTCTCTCTATAAGAGAAAGACATGGTAATTATGGGATTCACTCAGAAAATTTTCAAACATGTAAAAACAATTGGTATGAGTCCTATATGGATTGAACAATCTCTATTAAGGTTGTATTATTAGTCTCTACATAGTCCCAAATCACCACAACCTCTTTGGATATGTCTAATCCTACCTTTTATTCCTCCTCCATCAGTCATTTCCCTTTAACAATCACTGCCTTAGTATGAGACAATTCTTTTTTGATTAGATCTAGTTCGCAGCTAAACAGCTCCACTTCTTGATGAAGTTTCTCTGATGAGTTCCTATACTCTACAATTTCACCTTATCATTGTGAGTCTATTTTTTCATGATCAATATATTCATTAAGAAGGATCTTTCTATCAGTGGAATGATAATCCATGGACTCTACAGTTGATAGATGATAGTGGATAATGCATGCTTTCTCATAAGAAGAAATCACTTTTTGACTATGTCATGAATGGCATGGTAATCAAATCCCCCATACCTAATGAATTAAAAATGTAAATGAAACTTTGGAAGCCTATTCAAAAAGTCTTCCATGGGGGTTTGAGAGACCATATTACATATATCCTTCCATATTTTTCGATGAGCAGTACAAAGGTCGGCCAAGCCCTCATAGTCTTCCTTAGAGTCGCTTTCAGGTTCCTGAATGTATTTTGGGATAAGTTCCACTAGAAAGGGCCTTAGCTCTACATCCCTATTATAACTCAACTCTATAATAGTTATATCCCTTTTAATGTTAGTAAGTTGGGATATCATACCATGTATTGCAACCGAAGGGATTATTGGATGAAATCCTAAATTTAGAAGGTCGAAACAATCAACACCAAAATAATGAAAGAAAAAGGAATGGTTGGAAGGTAAAATAACTGACCTATGCTTTTTGAGACATCAAAATTCTTGGACACCATTCTTTTATCAATATCTAATAAAATGGGTATACATCTTTAGATTTCAAATCAACTTCAGTTTCTTACAAAGATACTCAAGGTGCAGAATCCGGCCCAACTGAATTAGAAATCTCTAGAAGTCCACCCACTGATACCATTATTTTAGGAACAATCAATAAAAAATTAGTTCGGATAGATGATTATGATTTCTCTTAAGCCTAATCCTCTTGTTATTTTATGGCTTCTCTACTCATAGGGTTTGTATCAATATGATTCATAAGAACACCAACCCTAGAAGACACCCCCTCTACTGGGGAAAAAGTCATTTGACCAGGAGTGTTCAACCTTGGGGGACTTGGGTTGTCCCTGATATCATCAGTTTTCTAGGGTTCCCCATTTAATATATCCACCATAATTAAAGTTATTACATTCATCTCTATTTCCCTCATAATTTCATTAGTGTTAGGAATCATCATTTATTAACGGATTTTGCCAGGTTTTTTCATAGAACTGGAAAAACCCAATGGTTATATATCCATTGGGAACTACATTCCTAAGGCAGGTGCTCGGGTGGGAGGTTCGGAAAATGATGCTTAAGAAGTCAAATTTTTCAAGAGGATGGGAGGTCGGGCTCTTTACACCCTTTTGGGGAAAATAATTTCCTATTACAGGACTCTCTTATAGATGTAATACATATTCATGAACCTCTTATTTAATCCCATGTATGATGTGGATTGCCCAAGAATTAATAATCTATTATTAGCATGTATGGAATATAAAATAATTTTTATGTATTCTAGGTTCTTCATCAATGGAAATATCTGTCTGTATATGAGTATATCCATCAATGGTATCCACATATATACATATTAGTGATTCTTTGGTTGTTATTATGATAATTCCAGTTTTCTATCCATATAGTAGGGCACTCTGGAGGATTATTTTCATCTAGAGATACAAAAGTTACTCTAGATTTTATTATCATCCAGGGAGACTAGAGTTTTTTTTATATTTAAATAAAACCCATAGATAGTATTTCTATATGTCCTCATAAATAAAGTCAAAACCCACGTAGTTTGGTTCCACTTAATGGGGAACATCATACCTTTTATGGTCATGTGATAAGGACCAAACAGTACAATTTAACATCATGTAGCATGGACATCTAAGAAGAATGTGCCTAGTCAAGGCTCAGTGTGGAACCTATGCCGAAGCTTCCCAAGGGACATGGAATCAATATGAATTTCCATTTTGAATTCGACCCTATTAGGAATGTGTCTCAGAAAGATCATGGTTTATTAGATTGTAGGGTTTTAATCTCAGGGAGGAATCCTATATATCCCATTTTTATAGGAATCAAATCCCAAAAAATTTGACTGTGAGAACCCATGCATATGGAGGCCATTAAGTGTATCTCTAATAGGGGAGTATATCCCTTTGAGATGATTAATTTTGGGCTTATATCTAAATAGGATTCCCTTATAAATGGGACCATGAGGAATTTCTTAACTCGGGGTGGTTTAGGGGCTTAGATTGAGGCTTAATAATGATAAGGATTCCCATATTAAGGAAATATTATTGGGGATTAATCCTAATGAGGATTCTCATTGAGATCGAGCCTTAGGTAGGCTCCCTACATATCATGGTTAATAGGAATTATATTTCTCATAGTTCAATACAAAACATGGATTGTGTGGGTGTCCTGATCATAATTAACCCCTAATCCCACATGATTCATGATCAGTGTGAGAAATAATATGAAGTGAAATATCTAACAATCCATACACTTTTCCTTCTCAATTGATGGAAGAGCAGGGGGACGATGGTGGAAGAGGCTAGGGTTATGAAACATCCCTCTCTTCACATCACCCTAAAAGGGAAAAAAGTTGAAGGATGCATTGGTTAAGAAGATAAATACTGAAACATCCTACAATAAAGAATAAGAGATGACTCTATGAGAGATTCCCTTAAATTGGTTATAGAGTAGGATGAGGTTCTGATTCAATGTTGAATGGAAAAGAAAGTGAAATCCTCACCCTATGCACTAAGAACTAGAGGCTCTATATCATAAAGAGGAAAAGGTAAGGATATGGTCTAAACCCTAATATTCAAGATTGGAAACTCCCGGATATTTTCCCTAGGGTAGGGGTTCTCATGACTATTGGGATACAAACCCACATGCACCTTAATGACCTTGACTAGACAACTAAGCATTTTTTTTGGAAATATCTGACAATAGGAATACAATCCCAAGTGGATGGAATTTTGTTGTCCCACTCACTATAGTTTTTAAATCTTGTAGGTCTTGTTTTAGGTATCAACTTGGTCCTTTTCAGACAAGTGATCTATGAAAGAAGAGGCCCTAACATGGGTGGCTCAAAATAAGGAATTAAGGGTGGACCGTATAGGTCCTGTTCATAGGTGCTCAATGTAGGTTTGACTGGTGGGTGTGCTACACAAGGCCTGGTAGGAATTGAATATGATTCACGTAGGGGGGAAGGCCTGTGTGAGCTAGATATGCCTCATGAAAAAGGCCATCGGGGAAGCAACACTAAGGTGGGACTTTTCTAAGGCACCTTGGGTCTCCTATGGTGTTCCCAAAAGGGTCTTTTACAAGCCCTTGATGAGGGAGTGGGAACTCATTAAGGTGATTTATCCTAATGGGAGAATGGTCCCTATTGAGGCGTCTTATGTATTTAGACCCTGTAGGGACTTTGGTCTTTCTTATCTCTTTTAATTATCTCTTCTATATTTTTTTGATATCTACCTAAGAAATTTTGGGGGACCTAAGTGATGGTGCTACACAATGAGATCACTGGGGGTTCTTCTATTTTTTCAATTGGTCAAATGAAGATCCATGGGGTCCTATTTATAAGAAAACACATGACCCTAGGTAAAGAAGGTTTTCCACACTGTTCTATAGTGTAGGTCCATGGTGCAGATGTCTAGCATAGGGTTTTCTATTCCTTTTTCTATGTATAGGTTACCAATGTAGGTATCATGCTGCTTTGGTATGTACAGGGTAGCTGTGTAGGCTATGTGCACATAGGTTGATTCGGACAAGCTATTTGGATCACCATAATTTTATTTGGAACTTTAATATTCCTAAGGTGTTCTTCATAAAAATTTAATCATCCTTGATAACAATGAGTTTTAAAAATCCCCCCCCCCCTCATGATTATATCCAAACAAAATAGAAGGGTCTAGTCATGATATAAGAGAATGGGGAAAATATAATGAAGAAGTAAAGAGATGGGGCACACAACTTATCCATGCAGGATGTCTACACAGGTTGTCCACACAGGGTTCCAACATAGGTTTATTAGTATAGGTGGTTGTTCTAGACTAGAAGTACCTATGAATATCCCCCCCCCCCCTTCATTTTCCTCCCATTCTGGAATTTGCGGTTTTTATCCCACCCTGTAGGTCAGCCTCCTAGTTACTTATCACTAATCTCTTCATGAAGGTCATTCAACCATTCCCTCAAGGAACAATCTCTGACCAATGGGGATACACAGAGTCACCTTGGTGAGGATCCTAGTCGAGGTATCTCATTCGAGCACCTATGCGAAGGACTTGGTAAAAAGAATTAGGTGGGAAACCTCATCAATGGACCTATGTGGGAAACTTTATCGAGGGACCTACTTGGAAAACTTTATTGAGGGACCTGCACCAGAAACCTTATCGAGGGATCTACGAGGATTATTTCCTTTTTCAATTTTTAGGATTATCCAAAGTAAAAATTTTGAACTTTATTAATTCAATATTTCAACTCAATTAGAGAATTTGGAATTCTTTTTGTAGGTTTTCAATGGTTTCTTCATGGGCATCCATTGGGGAAGCTACTGCACATCAAGATGAGATGATAAAAGACATCATGCCTAATTATTATGACGTTGTTGAATCTAATAATCCTTATTTGGTTGTGTTTTTTATACTATGTCAACGCGATTACCCACAGGGTGACTACTTGCCTCTATACGAGCATAGTCATATGAAGGATTATCATATTCTAGAATTTAAAAAATAATCCCTGGAGACTAGGTTCATGAATCACATTAACTGAACTTGTTTTAACATCTCCTAAAAAGGAGGGTTTATTAAGGAAGTAATAGTCCCTATCAGTTGTATTGTACGTCACAGTGGCTGCACACTAGATATAAATCTACATATCATAGATTCGAGGAATCATTTCTATGAATCATAATTCCATGCTTCTCAGACATATCTATCACAAGGTTGTAAGGAATAATGGGACTTTTTTCTAGAGGGGGAGTCAGGATTGAGTGGATGTGTGAATTTTGGGTGCATCAAACTTGCACAGAATTTAGATTCGAATTGCATGATGATAAAATTTATGAGGTTGTTTGGGTAGGATAGACCTATGTGTATAAGAACCTAGACATCATTCCTGAATTTCTATGTTAGTAGATTCTACATAAAATTACATTTATTCAACATAAGGTGAGGTTGATATCAATTTATGGGATGTCAACCAAATCTTTGGGGTTCCCATCCTTGGGGATATGTGTGATGAGTTCATCTTGCTCAAGTCAACATGGGGTGATGATGAGAGTATGCCACCATTGGACTATGAGCTCTTCAAGATAGTGAAGAAATTTATGGGGGACTAAGATCCTCACCCCAAGGCTAACATACATATGGGTATATGGATGATAGATTTTATATAAATAGTTGGAGAGGTTCCAACTTATTGGCACACTACTATTTTCCCCACTATAGAGAAACTAGTTGCTTCGTGTATGTTTTGTCTTGTGTTGGAGAATAGAAAATACAAGCATTGGGGTTATAAGTTTAATCCCAAGATTGATTTCAATGTTTTCCTGTATGGATTTATCTATATGTTACTAGGCATTTACCTCCTCCCATTCCCTGATTTTGGTGGTTGCGTGAGTCCAGAGGCTTTTTCCATTGAGGACAAATTAGAAAAGGGTATGTATATAGGATTGGATTCCCCTGTTTTAGAAAATATTTATTGATACTTGTTGAATACCTACAATAGGAAGGCATTTTTCATAATTTTTAGGCCATTTCAAGTGTTGTTGGTGTGTATTGTTGAACACATCAGCTCATATTCATTGTTGGGAACAGTTAAAATCAATGACATCTGATTTCACCCATTTATTTAGAAATTCTCTATGATTAAACCTTTGAATCATAATCATGATGATAAGATGAGGGTTCCAATAGTACTTTGTTAATTTAATGTCTTTTATTATGGTTACCCATTAAAAAAAACCTTTACTGATGATGGTAAGGAGAAGAAAAAAGATCCTACATGATGGAATTCAGGGACAGTGTATTGGTAGCCTCTATTGACAGTGAGATCATATGTGAGGATTATGATCCTTATCAACTTACTCTCCAGTTTAAATGTCTCAATAATAAATCACCTTAACGAATTTGTATGTTAGTAATGAGAAGTGTTTGATGGTATCCCAATAGTTATGGATCCTGATGGCTCTGGAGGCATCCAAAATTTTGATCTTGCTGCCTCCGTTGGAGGCATCAATCGGGATGGAGGTCAAATATACCAAGGCGTGGATTTCATCATACCCTCAGGGGGAGTTGAAAAAAGGGAACATATCAAGTGAATGGCACAAAAAAATTTAGTCATGGTATGTGAATCAAGAAGGCATCATCCAATGATGATTAATAGGGTATGGAACCTTTGAAACGTTCTCGTAAAAAACTATGTAGGCTAGGGTTAAGTAGATAACACCTCCTGAACCAAGGAATTTTAGTCACCACCATCGAGAGGAGGACTCTACATCATCCTGTAATTATTATGAATGTGAAATAAGGCTTAAATATTTTACTTAATTGGAGGGCATCGAGTTTTATCCACTTCCAGACACATAGGATCCAATCTATGTGCATCCCTTAGCAATCAAGTTTTGCAAGAGCATGAATCAGGATGATAGGGATTCATGATTGTTTCTCTAGTCTAGATTGTGAATCCTATATATGGTTGATATCATATCACCCTCTAATATCTATCCTGTTAATAATTTTGACAATGTAACATAGTATTTTAAGAATCTAGAAGATCTGATATATGAAACTGATGATCAAGTCCCAGATTCAATGTGAGTGTCTAATATTCTAGACTTATGAGTGTTTGAAGGGGTAGTTATTCATACTAGGGAGGAATGGGATAATTACATTAACCATGCAGACATATTTCTCTTTTCCTCTATAATTTTCCTATTTTTCAATCCATAATCATTAATCATGATAGGGTTTCATTTTATAGCTCAGAATATGAGAAGGAGTATGAGGAGGATCAATAGGGGTGTCTAGGTCATTGATGTACAAGACCACGAGTACCCCTATTGAGATAGTGGACAAAGCCCTTCAATATCTATAACTATCCCCTAGTTAGAGTCCCATGGTGGATGTGCAGGAATGTGGGAACTCCTCAACCCCTACCCTGGGTATCCATCACCAAGAAGGGTGGTACAAGCTATTTTCTATTTAATGAGAGAAAGTTAAAGATGGAATTAAATTTGGTATAAAAAATGTGTCATAGTATGTCTTTGTGATACCACCCAATATTATGACCCATTTGAAATTTCTTTCTTACCATGGCTATAATTTTTAGAACCTACATTGTTATCCTCTCTCAAAGTATCTAGTGATAGTACATTGAGGATTGAGGAAGATACTTCAGAAGAGTTATAGATTAATGTGGATAAATCCATCATATTGATGGAAAAAGTATCAATAAGTGCATCTAAATATTTCCCTTATTCTATGGAAGGTAATAGGTTCATGCTAATGTCAGATAAAATAATTTTGGGTATCATGTGTTGTATCTGAATTTTCCCTTCCCATGATATTTCATATTAATTTTCCACACCATAGGACCCTGTGGTAGTCAATGTTGATCATATTCTTTCCAAATAAGGGAATGATAGGGATATTATATTGTCTGATGAAGATTTCAATGATATCACTGACTCCAATACGGCTAACGATGTTGTTATTACTAATCATCAAGCAGAGGGTTTTGATAGAAGAGCCAATTTGGGTTCTAAGAAACTTGCATCAGATACCCTTAGACATGAGGATTCTGAAAGGATTGAAAACATTTATCATGAAATGAGGGATATACTTAATCGAGACACTGATATTCTTGGTTCCATTAGGGATTTTGAACACATTTTTATGTAATTGAAAGGAAATGAGTTTTATCATCCATACATTTTTCAAACATAGTTGATTTTCTTTCACCTCATGTATTATATCAAGGCTCAACTTGTGAAATTTTTTGTGTGGAGAATATTTATAGTTTGATTAAATAAAAGGGAATTAAAATACACCCTAATAATACTATTGATGTTGTAATTGTTGATAATCCCTTAGTGGGGGATTCTAGGAGGTATTTGATTTCGACTGCTGAGAAGACTCAAGAAGATTCTCCTTGTACAGATGTCCCAACCCCAAAGGATGAAGTTGGGGGGTGCTGAATAAATGAATTTTCTGACAGTTTATTAAAAAATGGGAGAGTTTCATCATCAATTTCAGTTTTTTACCTCCTCTCTTACCTTTTTATCTTCTAACATTAATGAAGAGAATAATTTTCTCCTTAGGGTTATCAACTTTGACAAATGGGCTTGAGATGAGGTCTTCTATGCCAGCCCCACCAAAATTAGTTAGGGAGGATATTGATATCATAGGAGGAGTGGAACGAGGTGGATTGGGGAGTGAAATAATATCATATTATACCTCTACCTCCAATAGTGTCTTCAAATAAGACCCACCAAATATGAAGAATGCTTTTCTCCCCACATGACTTCTTATATGGAGAGATATGTAGAAGAAAATTAGTGAGAGACCCATTAAATATATTCCATAATTACATCATTATATTTCATTCAATATTTCCATATTTGGATATGGGGGGTTGTACTACCATGATATCCATGGTATGGTGAAGTTGATCATCCTGTTAATGGAGGAGGAGTAATGGTTGTAGTAGACTGAGGTGAAACAGATGGACCAGTTTTAGGAAGTTAGAGTTTCCATGATCCAAGATGATGTCAGTCACTCCAAAGAGATGGAGGAGTATAAAAACCACCTTGATGAAAAGTCGGTCCAAATAAGGATCCTTGAATAAGAATTGGATGATGATTGTGAATAGGTATCCCAAATCCATCGATCATTGGAAGGGGCTTCGACACTAAGGATAGAAGTTGTTGAGGATAAAAAAGAAAAGCATAAAAAAGATGAGCAGGATATTGTTATGCAATGGGATGAGAATCATAAAACTACTCTATCTACTTGGAGTTCGATTCAAATTTTTAAATATTCCATTTAGGTAAAACTGTAAAACCTAGGGGAGAGGTTCCAACATGTAGAAGTTCCTCTACCATTTAGAACATAAATAAAAATGTTGATTTCTATTTTAATTCACTTATATATTCATTTGTGTTCTATTTTTGTTATTGTATCATAACATTAAAACTAATTTGTGTTACAAAACATCTTTGTGTTTTCCAATTGTAACAACAACAACAAGTATGGGGAAAATACTCTTACTTTTTGATTAATCCCTAGGGATTCATGAGCCTAGTTTGAATATTTCTAGGTTTGTATGAACAACCCTAAAAAATTCATGTAATTTGTGTCATGGAATTAATTATTTCTTATTTCCAATATGGTGTAGAATTAATGAGCCGAACATGTATTTTTTTTAGACTTCCCTTTTCATGTTTTCAGTGTAAGAATTCTTGTGCCTTTTCTATTTTCATCACTCGATTTTCCCAAAACCACATAGAGTGGAATTCTAGTGAGATGAGACTCAAATTGTTTCTAGATTTTCCATTTTTGGTTTTTAATCTGGTGAGTATTATGTCTCTAATTTTGGTCATTTTAAATTCATTCAAGCCAGACTAAAAATTCTAGTGTTTGAGGTTGAACATCCTTGACCGTAAATTTGAAATCATGACCCAAAAAAAGGCCTATGGTCCAATAATTTTATGCAATTATTTAGATATCCAGTGGGGAATCTTGATCCATGATTTTTTGGTTCTTGATTATGAAACATGATATTATGGAATCGAGTAGGTATCTCCTGAGGACAAAGTTACCAATGGTTGACATGCTCGTTATAAGGGATATTCTATGAAAACCAGCTGGGGAATATACTGAATAGTCAAATAGTATCATCCTTTGGATGATTGACCTGTTATGTGGGTGACATATACAAGGCCAATTGGGGCATGCACTTTATAGTCAAACAAAGGAGTTTCAAAAAGTCTGACATTCTATTACTGACAGTTGAAGTTTAAGATCCATATTTCTCAAGAACATGGTGGGTGATTTTTTCCAATTAAGTTGTTTGAGAATGAAGAGAATATATGTATTGGCATTGTCCATGAATGTGAAACCACTCCTACAAAAATTTGGCTTGAGTAAAGGAGATTTCATTTTAGATTGTCAATGTCAATGGGGAAATCCCCTTTTTGGTAAAGATAAGAGAACCATGTGGTTAAACGTCACACAACTAAGATATTGAAAATGTATTTTAATGTATTATGGTGAGGTCATTATGATTTTTAGTTTAAAGTCATTCTGTAAGGACATTACATGGTGTATTTTAAAGTCATACTACAAGGGCATTACACTGTGTAGTTTAAATTCATACTACAAGGCCATTATGGGGATAAAATTTAAGGTATTTATTTTTTATATGATGATTAATGATTATGTTAGTTCCATTAGGTCTAATAACCTGATAGAGGGTGAATTAGGGTATGATAGATTAAAACACACTCTCATTAGGACCTTGTTTCATTGTTAGACAAAAATCTATTCTCTCTCCATCCTGTAGAAATATGTGAACAAATATGAAATCATGCATAGAACACAATGATTTTTACTTGCTTCACCCTCACTGGGCTATGTCCAAGGAGAATACAGCAGCAATGTGATGATTTAGAAAATTTACTAAGGCTCACTGCCAATAATGAGTACGATGTTCAGGCCATATCTTCGATACCCAGGCTCACAGCCTTTACAAGGTTTAGGGTCTTCTCATTGCATTCCAAAGGGTCACTCCCTAGGCCTCATTCTTGGGCTCACCACTGGTGTGAAGGGTCACCTTCTTCCTCTTCCTTTGCTCACTTCTCTTGGAATGGAATCCACTCATAGATTATCGAATAGTTGGTCAAACACAGTTTAGGGGCATGTAGGTCCCTTAATTTTCATGAATTTCTGCATCCTTAGCTATAGGTAGATGCTCTGTTGAAGTTCTGTTTTCACCTATTGATTAAGTCCACCTTCCTAAGTACTTTTAAGTACCAGAAAATACTTTCTCAAAATGAATTGATGTTTTTTCAAGCTTCTCTGAGAAAATTTTGAACCACCTTCCTCTCCTACGTAATGAGTATCGGGTATGGTATGTGAACCACTTACTTCATGTACTGCTACCTCTTAGGTGAGCCTCCCTTCACCCACATACTGTCTCCACCTTCACGATTGCATACCGCTATCATGTAATACTCCGCAAACCTTCTATGAAAATTATTCTCTATCTGTGAACTGTACTTTGATCATGGACTACCTTCACTTCTGCGTACTGAAGCTCTCCCTCCGTGTACCGCCTACAGAATTCTCCCTCTCGCATAATGGAGATTCCTCCTCTACATACTGAGACAAATCCTTCTGTGTATCATACTTCCTCCTCTATGTACTAGACTTATTTTGTGGGTTATGAAACCCCACAAACACCTTCAGCAGAATTCCTTCTGCGTGAACCACTCTAGCCTTCGCAAACCACTTCAGCCTTCGGAACTTCCTTCGAAATTTTCCAAAATCCCAGAGAAAAATATGTTTTATAATGATATTCAATATCCTCTGTAATCAGTAGGATTATCATTTCTTATATAAGAAAAGATACTATCTTAATATGCTAAATCAAGATTTACCAAATCTTTAATTCGGCCTCCACCGCTTATCAATTCTTCAGCCACCCCAAACCACAATCCATACACAATCCATTTTCCTACATGCTCCGCATACCACCTTTTCCCTACATGGTCAAATTCCATTGTCGAATCCAAGCCATCAACCTAATTAATTACTATCCACCATGAACCATTTTCAGTTTCACGAACCGCATCTGCGTACCATTCCCACTACCTAGTTCGCAACTGCATACCCTTTCCGAACATGTTATGTGATCCATCTCCCAAGCTCCTAATTCCTCTTCCTTTTCAAATTTCATTCTCCTTTATTCACACATAAATTTTCGATTATGACGCCCCAAAATTTGGAAAACACTGGCAAACTACGCCACCTTACAAACCTATCTTTGAAAAACAACAACCATACTCACTTGCGGTTATCTGGCTTTGTTAACAAACACAACCACACCCAAAACATACCAAGAGGATTAATTGAGAGATTTTTTTCCAACATATTCTCCCACTCTTTGTCTGGAAATGTATTTCAAAATTTTGTAATGAAAGTAGAAAGTTGTAAGCTATGATTTGAGGATTCGCATATGTGAATCGTGATATGGGAAAAGGTATTATAGAATTATAGGAAGTCTCTATTGAGGAAAAAGTTGCCACTGCTTGAAAACCCCACTTACAGGGTCTGTTTTATGAAAGGCCAGCTGGGAAAATACTTTATAGTTAATTAGTTGCATCCTTTTTCTAAAAAACACATTATAAGGGACCTTTTATGAAAAGATAACTGGGGAATATTACAGCATAGTTAGGAAAAATATTCCTCAATAATTCCAACATTCTATCGATAAAATACTATAAATTTATAAGGAGATTCAGATCTCCCCAAGCACAATGTTTGGTTTGTGGAGAAAAGTTTCTTAATATGGAATGGGTATATCAAGACATGATTTACAAAGAATTACGGTAATATGTTCTCTATGAACTTCTAACCCAAGAGTATGAAGTATGGTGCCTGTACTTTTAGTACATACAACTAGGAACATAATATTATGGAAATAGTGGATGATATATGGTCAAATGGACTAAGGTTACTCCAATATTCTTTGAACACGGGAAGGGGGAGAATATAAACCACGGTCTTGGAGACTATTAGATCTGGAGAGATGAAAAAGGAAAAATATTCAAGGGATGACCATTGAATTTGAATCATGGGTTCCAACATACCATCGTCAAAACTTAAAGGGATAGAAGAGGCTTCTCCCAAAGGAGAAATTATTGGTATTTTACAAACTAGTTTTGTGGGATATTCTATACAATGAAAACTAGGGAACATACTACATAGCCAAAATAGTGACATCCTTTGGATAACAATCCTGTTATAAGGGTTGTTTTATGCAAATCCAACTCGAGCGTATTACAACATAGTCATGAAAAATAGCTCTCAGGTATGAGGCATCCTTATACAAGAAGATGACGAGAGATTATGAAGATATCAAGTTTTTATTATTATGAGTATAGTGTGTGGAATGGATATGGCCAAGAACAAAGGATGTGCTTGATTTTATATTGTCCATGAGTTGGAAGTCTGTTTTATAGGTCATACTTATATGTTGAAGGGGGCATCTCTATTTCCTTGGTGGGCCCCCTAACGAGGGGACCCAAAATAAAAGCTAATAGATGATTTTTTTTGTATATAATAAAGGGGTGTTTTATCTTTATCCCATGGCTGTGATAATGACTTAATTCCTAGCTGTCACTATGTATCTCAATGGGATGATAATTTAGCCCTAAATAGTTCTCTTGGTACCATGTAGTTTAAATTCTTGCGGAAAAGTCATTATCCTTGTAGTTTAATTTCATCTAGTAAAGAATAAGGTTTCTCTATGTGAAGTGTAATGGAATATTGTGGTTGTAATAGGGCATAGGGCCTAAGTGTTACTGCATATCTTTTCATAGAATGAATCAAGTCATATGTAGTTCTAAAATAAAGGCCCCAACCTTGATTGGATTGATGTCATGAGTGGGGGAAATGGGGGTTTTAGATATGGATTCACACATAAGGTGAGGACTCATATTGGATCTCCTCATGTAGATCTAACCCATACATGGGAAAGTAGAGTCTTGTCCATGTTATGTTACAATTGGGCCTAGTATTGAAGATTTAGACATCACAAAGTATCTCATAAGGATAATAATCAACACACACTTAGTTCTTGAATAGATTATGTAGTTTCTTGTCATGAAATAAGGACATATAGAATCCCTTTAAAGGTATTTCAAACAGGACCATGACATCTGAAATTTGATTGATATGCCTTACGTATTTAGGGTAATCCTTTACCAAACTCGTAAGACCACGTGAGTTGTGCTCAGTGTGAGAAAAAAGGCGTAGTAAAGGTTTCTATTACAGTATAAAGGAAACACCAGTTAAGTATATGAGAATGATGGTACTTTGGTGGATGGGTCAGGATATATGATCAAAGAATCACTACATATCTTCCTAGGATTATAATAAATATGTATTTAGTTCTTGTGGAACTCCACAGTTTAACATAATGTAGCAAGGATGATGGAAACCAGATGTTAAAGAAGTGTTGTAGTTGGTCTCAAAATTGAAGATTTGGATATATCTATGTATCTCACAGGGATGAGAATCCAGCCACACATAGTTCTTAAAATGTATCCCTATGCAGATCTGATTTAGACATATTGAAAGGGGCTATATTTATTTTTTCATGGCTGGACCCAAGATAGGAAATTCAGGCATCACTATGTATCTCATTGAAGTGACAATCATTCCACACATAGTTCTTGAATATGTCATGGAAAAGATTCCTATGTAGATATTGTTTATACACAAGGAAATAAAGGGGGTTTTATATTCAGAAATCATTTCTGGACCCCGGATTGGTGATCTGGGAATCACTACATATCTCAGTCAAATGAGAATCAAGACACACATAGTTTTGAACAGATTGTTCAGTTTATCATCATATGTTGAGTACATTGGTCACGCAATTTATTATCTTACGGTAATAAAATAAAAATGGTGGGACTTATACCTATAGAAAGCAGGCCAAATTCTAATATGGAGTGGAATTGATATGAGTGGTACTTATGCATAGGTCATCCCATCTTTCTTTTACATGTATATTCAAGAGGGAATCTCGACCCACTGAGGGGTTAGAGTGATGTGATTGGGACCTATTCATGAAATAGAGGACCATTTTAAGGGACCATGAGGGATATCTCAGCTCATGATACACTATTGATTTCATATCATCGAATTAAAATGAAATTAACTATGAAGTTTAATGTCATGTGATATGGGAAAAGTGTATCAAGGAGTTTATTGTCAATCGACAAGCACATTGGCTGCATAGTTTAATGTCATGTGGTGAGGAAATTATGTCATGAAGTTTAATTTCATGTGGCAAGGACATTGTGTCTTGAATTTTATTTTCATGTGAAAAGGCCATTGTGTTGTTAATTTTAAGGTCATTCAATGAAACCCAACTATACTGTTAAATTTCTTCCAGCTTTCATGTTATGTTATACATTTATTTTCATGTGACAAGGAAATTTTGTTTTGCATTTTAGGGTCACGTGAAAAAGACCCACTATGCATTTTAGCATCTTGAATCTGGGATGTTATGTCATGAATTTTATTTTTAAGAAACAAGGATAGTGTTTCATGCATTTTATTGTCATGTAATGAAAACCCACTATGCATTTTAAGTTTTTACATATTGGAAATAGATCATATAACTACATGATGTATTTATTCAGGAACATTTCATTAGTTGGGGTCATAGTGAGTTCCCAATCCATTTAGATTGAGTAATAAGATCTATTTGAGTATACCTTATGTATGGAATAAGTTCCCTCCCACATTGGATCAAGATTTTCAGGGTTCTTTCCTGATATCTTTGGATTCCTAAGGACCAAAACCAATTCTACTTGGAGGAAAGAGCAGAGGTGGGATTTCTTGTTAAATGATCATGCTATCTGATTCTGATAGACCTCCAAATGATTAAATATGTGTAGTCTCTCTTCTTATAGTCCCTAAAATTCATCCATCCATTTCTATGACTATTAATATACATATATATGGTCACATATAGAAATAAAGAGTGATGAAAACTAATCTTCCATGGGAAAAACATCTTTTGTTCTATACAAAAATGAGTATGGGGTTTCTTGTGTTGTATTATGGGTCCTAATATGGTAAGTCCATAAGGCATGAATATCTTTTCAGGATAAGACATCTTATCTTTGTCCACCATTTTATGAAGAATGTTTGATGAGGTCTTATTAAAAGCCTTAATTTGTCCATTATCCACATCATGGTTGTAGAATGAATGGTTGGATTTGATATTATAATTCTAATATAGATTTTCCATATCATCAGAATAGAATTTTGTTCCATATTCCCTAAATATGGTATTAGGGACAACAAATTTAGGAATTTTGTTATCTTTGATGAAGCTAAAAATGGGTTTTGCGTCAACTTATTTGAGGGGTATTTCCTCAACCCATTTAGAGAAGGAATCAGTTGCAATAAGGATATACTTGAACTTCTTGGTCATATCTGGAGGGTATGGTCTCACAACATCCATTCACCATATGGAAATTACCATGAGTATTTATCTATATGATGTATCTCTAGTGGTTGGTGAATGAAGTTATCACACACTTGGAACGAATGTAACTTCTTAGTGAATTCTGTGAAATCTTATGTCATTGAAGGCCACTAGTACCCAATCCTTCAAATTTTATGGGAAATGTTATATCTAGACTGATGGGAACTGTAGACCAACACATGTACTTCATCCATAATGGTCATATTCTCTTCTCTATCATTACAATTGAGAAGGATTCCATAAAATAATTTTTTGTAGAAAACTTTTTGGTGATTTGGGCCATCATATAGAGTGAGGTTGGATGATCACCATCATATTTTATATTTTAAAAACCTATTTGGGGGTGTAATATATCTTGAAGATATTCCAAGAAGGTAATAATTCATCCCATGGTAGGATCATATGGCTATGTGATAGAACTAAATTCATTAATCTAATCTATTATAACTTAAACAAAAGAGGAGACCATTCTGCAATAGGCGATGGTGATGATAATTTCATCCCAATTTGGATCTTCCAAATCCATGGAGGAACTTTCAAATCCATATTCTTGGGAATTTTGTGATTTTGGGATGGGATCTAATGTTGGTTCTGAGTGGAATTCTTCCATTATCCCTCAGTCATAGTCAAATAGGGGAATTAGCTTTTCTTTTCTGATGGAGTAATCCCCATTGATTTACTTTATTACCAACTCTGAGACACCTTATACCTCCATGTGGTTCTCTGATACTTGGAGTTCCAATTTTATCCCTATAATTATAGCTTGATATTCTACCTCATTGTTGGTACAACCTTATGATAATATGAAGAAATGGTATAATAATTCATTTTATATATAGATTCAAACAATCACTAACCCTACTTTTTTGAGCGTATGGTATTCCATTATATTCCCTATTAAGCTCACGGATGTGCCATCGAAATACATTTCCCATGTTTGAGGGCTCTCCTAAATGGGAAAAACACTTCATCTAGAAATTCAGTATTTGACAATGACGTTTTTGTAGATGGGTTCTCTGCTAGAAAATCTGACAAGGCCTATCCTTTAACTGCTTTTGAGGCATAAACTATATATCAAACTATTTCATAATAACTACCCACCATGCAGGAATCCCTTTTAACATAAGATGACTGAGGATGTATTTGAGTGGTTTATTTCTAAAGACTAGTTGGACCTCATGGTGATGAAGATAGTGCCTCAACCTTTTAACTCTAAAGATTAATTCTAACCATCTCATCTTTAAATTTGAGTATTGAGTGTCCACATAGAACATGGTTCAACTAAGATAATAGATGTGATTTTAATTCCCATAATCATTCTTTTTCATAGGGAAAGTTCCCAATGACTGATCCAAATATATCACATACAAAATGAGAATATTTCCTTCAATAGGTGGAATTAATACCAGTGGGCTCAAGAGGTATTTCTTGAGGATGTAAATTTTTTTTTTCTCATTCATTGGTCCTTTGAAACATAACCCCTTTCTTCATCAAATTGGTGAAGAGTAAGAAATTTCCTACAAGGTAAGATATAATGAACTGGATGTAGTCCAAGTGTCCTTGAAGTCTTCTTAACTCTCTTAGTTTTCTAGGAGGTTACGTTACAAGGAAATATTTTATTTTATTAGGATCAACATCAATATCATGATGGCATGTGAAAAAGATGATAAACTTCCTTGAGGTTACCCCAAAATCACATTTCAAGGGATTCATCTTTAGGTTATTTTTTCACAGAATATGAAAGATGGTTCCAAGGTCAACCAAGTGGTCAGAATTTTATCATGACTTGACCACTAAATCATCAATGTATCATTTGAAAAAATTTCCCAAAAAGGATTTAAAATATGATATTCTTGACACATTGATATGTGGAACCAGAATTCATTAATCCAAAGAGAATTACCTGATAGCTGAATAATCCATGGGGGATCTGAAGGCTATGACCAGTTCATATTTTATGTCCATTTAGATTTTATTATACCCAAAATATCCATCCATAATGTAGAGGTATTGATAACCAACCACTGCATCTATCAGGAGTTCAGTAATTGGAATCAGGAGGTAATCTTTGGAACAATGTCAATTTAGATCTCTAAAATCGATGAAATATCTGATTTTACCATTCTTATTTCTCACAAGGACAATGTTGGATAGCCATTTTGGATACTGTACCTATCATATAATGTCATCCTTTATGATCATTTACACTTCAACCTAAATTTTGAAGGCATGAGTTGTGTGTATCCATATGGATTCTTATTTGTATCCATGATGTTCTTTTGGAAAATCCAAGTGATGAGTGGTCACCTCATGATCAAGTCCTATAATCTCTATATAATTCTCTGAAAACATGTCTCAGTGTGGCTTCATATAGGAAGTATATTCATAATATTCTTCAGGATCCATGGGTACCCTAATCAGATTAGGGAGTAAATCTTCTTTTGTATCCAGTTTTATCTCTATGAGTTCTTCCACTGTGGAGGAGACACATTCCTTAAATGCAAGTGGGGAATCAATGATATCTTCCTCTCATTTACCTTCCTCATGTTTTACTTCTCTTCCTATTCATGATAGGTAGTGATGAAGTAATAATTTATGATTTAGTGTAGGGATCATCGTTTGGGCATCCTGATGATGAAATGATCATTTCATGCTCATTCAATGGTGAGGGAACATTTTTCAGTTCCAAAGGGAAGACAAGAGATTGGGAATTAGAATCCCTGTAATTTTATATTATATTGTAAATTTCTTCTAGCCTAGATGATTAATTAGGGACTTTATGATGCCTGGGGGATGGAATGAAATAATTTCCATTCAGGAATTTGTTACTATTTGGAGGTTTAATGACTTATCCTTTTCTGTGGGATTCAGCTTTCACAAATGACATTACAAAATCCACTGAATGATTCATTGAATGTGGGACCACCATTTCAATTTGGTTTATGGGAATTAAAAATACTACACTGATATTCTTTAAAGGATTAGTTAAGATCATATTTAGACTATTCAAGGAATTCATTTGATTAACAGTATCTCCCATGGAATATTTATCCCCCTTATGATAGAATCATTCATCAATTTAGTATGATTAAAAGGAATTAAATGGGGCCTTTTCACCAAGAAATTTCCCAATTTGTTCATTGAAATAGTATTTGAGACATTGTAAGTATGATGATGGAAAGGGAGCATGCCGATGTGGCTACGGTCTTCCTAGAAGGACATTAAAAGTTGTATCATGTTAGACGTCTATAAATAAGAATTATTATACAAGATATCCAATTTGGATTCTAAGTATGATCTCACCAAGGGGTTATTTATTGTTCTATTAATATCCTTGTAACATCAAAGTGAGGGATACACGTGAGATTCATTAGGACCTAGTTGAAAAAATTCTGGATCAGAATGAGGTTGACCCCTAAGCCAATGTCAACAAAGGCACTTTGGATATCAATTTTGTTGATTCTGCAAGATATATACAAGGAAATAATCTATCATTGCATGACAACATCATTGTCTTGGTCTGTGAAATAGATAAATACATGGAACTCTATGGTATCATTCTCTGCATGATATACCTCAATAGTAGCAACCTCAACTTCAAACTCCTGATGACTTGACAAGGCCTATATGAATGGTTTACATAGGTCTTTTGATAGATTTTGGGAATCCATGATTTATAACATAACTGATACTTTGGCTATATTCATCAAAAAAAAAATTTCTAATCAAAATTTATGTGATTCCCAAAAAGGTATGGTTACTTCTCATGTTATTTTGGAGCAGAGGTTCCTGATGTGGATGCACTATCATTTGGAATTAGAGCTGAAGGTGCTTCCAATCATTGTGGATTGGGTCAGTTGGGTACTTCTCCCTGCTGAGGAGATGGTGACATATCCTCTTACCAATATTCCAAGACGATCATTTTAGGTAAGACCCTATCACTCAGGGTAGAAAAACTCCATTTATCCTAATAATCTTACTAAATATATTACCCATGAGTTTTGGATGGTAAGATGGTTTGAGTAAGGGTTTAGTTGAAGTAGTGAATTCTGGAATGATGATGAATTCCCTTATATACTTGACCTTGAAGAACGCTTCCATTAGTTCCACAATCACGAATAGGTAATTATGATTAATTACTAGAATAATCAACTGTGAAGGGATCCATTAAATGAATAACATTAATAGAACTGAAGATAAATTCCTCATCATATGAATCCTTTATCTAATAGGACAAATTTTTCTGTACTATTTGGAGGGGTGAGGCCCATTCTTTTGGGACTTTGAGCAAGAATTCTGCTAAAGATAGGAACAACATCAGATTCAGTTCCTATAAATCTTTATATGGTTTCTTCTTACACTAATATCAATGTCAGTTTTTGGAGAATTTTTCTTTGAAGGACTGAGCGTCCAATGGAGAGGGTTGTGATGTAGTGGGAGTAGAAGGATGAACGGTTTGATGTTTTAATAGTGTTCTTATAATTACATGAGTCTGATCAACCATTTTTTACCATAAAGTCTTCAAAATTCTATTCAATCTTGCTCTTAACTTCTTTCCATTCATTTTCATCCTCTACTAGGATAGTGGAATAAACATATTCCACCTGAGCAGGTGAATTCTTCAACTTTACATTCTTGGAGTCTACTGTCTTTTGTAGGAGGTCTTTGAAAGTAACAAAAAATCTTGTATCTGGTTCCCCAAAATCTAATTTAAGGGGAAATAATTCCATATATCATAAGAAACTTACTTACAAGATTTCAGGTTCTTTGGGAACTTGATTAAGTTGTTTTCCAAGGCTGAGATGAAGTAAATGGGGACATGTTTATCTCAAAAGGAGAAGACCATGTTTTTGATATCCTGAAACTACTTTCACTAATGGTCTTTTTGATCATCTTAATGATGTTTTCATTACTATTGACACTCAGAAGGTGGAACCTTATGGTATGGTGTAGGCATTAAAACATGATTAGTCACAGGGGTCTGCTTATGTGTAACTACAACGACCTCTTCTTTTCATGTTCTCATTCCCTGTGTCAATGGAATTATTTGGGATGTTGATTTGGTATATGCGATGGATTTTTCCACTTGTTTAGAAATTGAGGAACGGTCCTAAAACCCTTTTTTATACTTCATAGGGATTAGCAGTGTGAATAAATCATCATTATGATTCTCTATATAGATGGAAAATAGATCTTCTAGAGGTAGTGGTGGATTTAAGGAGTATGCCAATCATTTCCACTAATAAATGAAATCTGATACCCTTTCATTCTATCATTTTTTTCATTTTGTGGGATTGAATATTGTTTTATTCTATAGTGTTGATCTAAACTAGAAGAGAAATATTTTATGGATATCTTCCCACCAATTAATTAACCAAGACAACAAACTTGTTTACCACATGAAGGTTATCCCTTGTAGTGATTTCACAAATAACCTGAACTTTAATGCCTACTGTTGTTCATGGGTACCCATCATGGGATCACAATAAGAGACTAAGTGCATAAAGTTGTTCTCTAGGTCTCTAGAGCCATGAATGATTGAAAATTTTAGATTTCCAAACATTGGTGGGGGATGGTTAAGATCCACCCATTTGGGGTAAGTCTTATTTTCTAGCAGTATGGGTTCACACGATCATTCCATGGCTTCCAATTGGGTCATTAATGAATCAATTGAGTTCATAATAATTTGAGAAATATTTGGATTAGTCGATACCTAAGAAGGTGTAGCGGTCGGAGCCTGAATGGGTGCAGTGATTACAAGTACTATTGGTAATGGAACTGCTGACACTTGTCATGGGTAGCCTAAAGGGGTAGGCCTATAAGGATGTGTCTGACCATGTTGGGGTTGTATACCCAATATATGGAATTATTGATCCCTAGTTTTAGGATCCAAAAATATTGTTGGTTGGTTTCCCATATTGATTGGATGTTCAAATCTTCTTCGGTTGCTGTGAAAAAACCTCTTTGTTGAGGTAATTCAATAGGAAGTGAAATTCAAGGATCTGCTTGCAGAGAATAGAGTGTAGGAATGATAAATTAGAGTAACTCTACATTGTTTCATCTCAATTATTTCATCTCCTCTTATTACTAAGTGAATTTTTCAACTAGTGAAAGGTATTGACCTTATCTAGGGGAAAGTGAGTCATAGTCTGACCCTTTATTTTTTCTCTATTAGAATTTCGAGGATGTAAGATTTGATTGTTCAAGGGAGTTTCCAAAATTAGGTCAAGCCTCTGGTTTCAGATATGCACACCACCATAAATTGTTTCAGTGTGGATGATATTCTAAACTATAACTTCCTCTTATGATTCCAATGAATTGTGCTCATGTTATGGAGTATTTTTAGTGACAACATTGAGGAAATTGACCAATGTGAAACATAACACATGCATTCTGTTAGCGTCTTTCTGAGATCTCCCTCTTCTGTGCCCTCCACAAGACTTTGTCCTATTCTTTGTTAATTCCATGGGATCTATTTGGTGGATAGTGAACAGAAGTTAATATCCATATATTTCATTTCTACATGTAATCAATGAGTATACTAGATCACGAGAAGGCATGAACTCGGAGGATTCATTCCACAGCATTTTCCCCAATTAGGAGAAAATGGATTCCCACTGAGGAGGAGATTGTGGAGGTGAAATAGCCCCCATACCTGAGGGTCATGGTTGTTCTTTTTTTGGTTTCACAACCCTTTATATAAATATTGCAGATCTTGAAGGTTGGTTTAACAAACCCCCTGTCTTAGTGGGCTGGGGTTTCTCTCGAACTATTGTGGCAGATATTACCACAACATATCTTCTGATTTTATAGATTTTTATTTGAACATGGGCTGGGTGAAACATTTGGAAACCACTTAAATAACTTGTTTCAGAAGACCACTGTTATATTTATAACATTTGTGCTATCTTATGGATGAAATACTCTATGCGGTTTTCCTAATCAATGTTCTCAGATTCTTGAAACAAAAGTATCTCAATAGCCTGCTCTCTTCTGGACCATCATCAGTGAGATTCAATCAGGGCCTACTCCTGTTGTGATTATCTTTGGTCATGAATTGATACTATGTGTTTGATCGATCCTGTGGATATGAAATTGTATGATACCTCCTTTGGATATATTTTCCAGTTAGTGAGTGTAGTGAAATGTAATGCTCCATTTTCACCCCATCCTCTAATACAAACAATATATGGGGTATCCATGACCAGTTGTCACAACCTTATTAAGGCATCAAGTCATGCACACTGAAGGGATCCTTGCTATTTATTGATCTTTGGATTTCATGAATCTATGAGATACAACCATTCAATTTGGAACTATAACCCTTCTATTACCATGACATGAGTTTGATGTTCGTCATATTGAAAAACATTTTTTAGGTGATGAAGAGTTTTCTATATGTTGAGGTGGATATTGTACATACAATCTTTCACCAAAACCTATGTAATGCTATATTTAGGGTGGATAAAAGAAAAAACATGATTGGTATGTCATCTTTAGTCATCTATTTCCTCATGCTTAGTAGATCTTATTTATCTTTTACTAGAGGTTTCTTGACCTAGTATGACAAGAGTGGATGCTTCCAAATTGTATTACCATAAGTAGTTGGATTGGTTGGGGTTTTTCTTAACTATTTTGGTAGAAATATGATCCAAAGTAGCTTTTCAGAATGATCATATATTTGGGTTATTATCTGGTTGAGAAAGGATTTCAACTGCTAGTGAAAAATCATCAGACATGACTGGACTTATATTTGATTGTGCCTCAAGAAATGAGAGCTTTCTCATCACTAAATTTCAAAATGGAGAACTATCTTAACAATGTGAAACACTACTGTAGAGAGAACATTCATGCTAAACTTAATTATAGGGAGGATCACCCAGGTAAATTATAATAAGTGGAAAACTCTTTCTCCCTAGTCTTTTGGAAACATAGAGGGATATCATGGGTCTCATCAAGAGATTGGATCTCAAGATTTACTATATTTTTATCATGAATCAATCTTTGATGGTAAATTTTACAAAAGGAAACTTTGGAATCAATGTTTTTTAAGATCTTGAACTTCTACAAATAAACTTATGAATTATTTAAGAACTCCATATTTATGTGAAGCCTGATTGTAGATTAGTTCTTGATTTTACAATCATGTTTGATGAATTAAATTATCATATGCCTTCTTATAAGAAATTGGGGACACTTGCTGGGAGATGTGGTTATCATTGGTAAGTGTTTATTCCTACCTTAGAGTGTCTGTTGGAATAGTCTGGTTACCTCCAATTGGAGAGGTTGTATATTCTAAATTTGGTTGTCCGTATAATATGAGGTATTTTCCCCATAACCCTCCTAGATGAGAGAAGGGGTATGTGTCTACTCTGGGGTGTAATACTGACGAGCTACCCTATTTTAGGGGATAAAATAATGTTTACATCTCTTTTTAACTACTATCATCACTATTATGATATCCTAGAAAGTCTATAGGATATGATATGTAATTTGTTCCTTCCCTTTTTCCATTTCAAGGATATGCTTGGTGACTACAATGAATGTAATTGGGGTATACATCCACTCTGCATCTAGAGTAGGTGTATATGTCTGCTCCCATCCTCCCATTCCTACCAATCAATACTGATGATAATCATGTGTGGGGGTAGAGTGTTGAGTTTTAATTCTACTTATCATCAATAATTTTTGACTGACTTGTATGGGTTCTTCCAGATGAGGCTTTTGATAGGCTTCATAAATGAAAGAAGTTGTGTGTGTCTACTTTTGGCATGATTCCAAAATGGGTTGGTGGGATTCTTTAAATTATGTCAAATGAGTCTACCTAAAGGCTTGGTGGGTGAAGAAAGGTGTATGTTTCTACTCATATTATTCCTCTAGATCTTAGTGGTGGGATTACATTGATTCCTCCAAGAAAGTCTTCTGGTTAGATTAATGAAGGAGAACAGGTGTATGTCCTCACTCGTTTTTTACCACAAAATTGGGTTGGCCAGATTCTCCAAAGGGGAAGATGTGGGGCCCTGCTCCCTGTTGGCCATTTTTCATTCCCGATGGGCCAACTTCATTCCTAGGTCCGAAGGACCTGGGTCAGTCACCTAAGAATAACACCCTCATCATATTGAGGGGTAACATCCATGTGTTGTTGGCGATCGTGATTACATGAAAGATCCATTTATAAGACCCATATATCTCCTAGATGAGTCAGTATGTGGTCTCTTGATCTACCTCCATGATATATGATAGAGACTAGTTACTTATTTCTAGGGATAAGCTCCTAAAATGGTTGAATATTATGGTCAATGATGTGTTCATTAGGACCATCGGTTGTTATTGACCAAACTATTGGGGGTGCTGGTTGAGCTGGAGGGCTTGTTGAGTAGACTCTAGGGTTGGGATTGTATCATTATGATGGTAATCCCAGACTAGTGATTTTGAGACCTATTATTGAAGATGTTGGGTTAGTGATGGAATCCTCTATATAGATGAAGGTCTGGTGCATGAAACATCCAAGGAGTTTGTTGGTGAGAGTTTTAATGAAAAAATTAGATTGAGGGGAGTTATAATAGTAGGTTCCTGTATATATTAAAAACACAAAAAAGAATCTATGTCAAAACAACATATCATTTGAATGAATACATTCCTGATTTTTTTTCTTGTTTAGCCTTCTCTTATCAAATGGAAAGGGGCCTGATAGATGGGTGAAATTATCATCTTGGTCAAGGAATCACATAGGTTCACCATTTCATATTTCCCTAATAATTTCGTTCATGTTAGGAATCATCATTTCCGAATGGTTTCCACTAGGTTTTTTTCATGTAACTAGAAACACCCAATGGTTCTATTTCCATGGGGACCTACTTTCCAAAGGCAAGTGTTCACTGGGAGGTTTGGCCAACAATTCTTATGAACTCGTATTACCTGAGAGGATGGGATGTTAGACTCATCAAACCCATTTAGGGGGAATTATTTCCTACTATGGGACTCTATAATATATTTAAGACATATTTGTAAAAACTTTGTTTAACCCCATGTATTATGTGGATTACCCAATAATTAAAAATCAATTATTAGAATGTATGGAATATAGAATCATCTATATGTATTTAAATTTCTTCATCAATGGAAACATATTCATGTATCTGAGTTTATCCATAAATAGTATCATCTTATATATATATATATATTAGTTATTCTTTGGTCATTATTATGATGATTCTAGTTTTCTAGCCATACAGTGGGGTACTCTATAGTTTATTTTTATCCAGGGAGATGAAAGTTACTCTAGAGTTTATTTTCATCAAGGGATATGGTAGTTTTTTTGATATTGGGATCAAACCCATATATGAGCTTCCTACGTATCCTCATGAAAGGAATCAGAACCCATTTAGTTTAGTGCCACTTAATGGGGCACATCACACCTTTTACGTTTATGTGATAAGGACCTAACCATATAGTTTAACATCATATGGAAAGGATGTCTAGGTGGAAGGTTCCTAGTCAAGGCTTGGTGTGGGACCTATGTCAAAGCTTCCCAAGGGACCTGGTAGGGATGTGAATTTCCAAGTTGAATTAGACCCTATTAGGAATGTGGTTCAGAGAGAACAAGGTTGATTATATTGTTGTGTTTTAACCTCAAAGAGGCTTCCTACATATCCCATTTGGATATGAATCAAAGCCCAAATAGTTTGATAAGAATGAACCATGCCTACAGATTCCCTCAAGTGTATGTCTTGCAGGAGAGTATTTCCCTTTGTGATGATTACATTGAGGCTTATTCCTAAAGAGGATTCACTTATAAAGGAGACCATGAGGAATGTAGTAACTCATGGGGGTTTGGGGGCCTAACTCAGGGATTACTCCTAAATAGGATTCCCACATTAAGAGTTTATGATTGGGTATTACTCTTAAGTAGTATTCCCATTGATCTTGGGACATTGGTAGGATTCCTATATATCCTGGTTAATATGAATCAGAGTTATCATGGTTCAATACGTCACATGGATCGTGCATGTTTCATGGTCACCATTAACCCCTAATCCCCCGTGAGTCATGATCAGTGTGAGAATAAAGAGGAAGTGAAAGATATGACAATCTGAACACTTTTACTTCTTTTCTGATGGAAGAGGAGGAGGACGATAGTGGTAGAGGATAGGGTTATGACACATCCCTCTCATCACTTCACCCTAGAAAGGAATGATGGTGAAGGACATGGTGGTAGAGAAGAGAAAGACTGAAACCTCCTAAAAGATATACTAGGGGATTTCTCTAGGTGGAATTCCCTACAACTGGTTTAATAGGGGGATGAGGTTCTAGTTCCATGTTGAATGGAAAAGAAAGCATAATCCTCACATTCCCAATTGGTAATTGGGGATCCAGATCTTAGGAATGAGAAGGGAAGGCAATGGACCCAAACCAAATATCCAATATTGGGAAATCCATAACATTGTTCCTCGGGTAGGGGTTCTCATGAACATAGGGATACCAACCGACATGCACCTCAAGGACCCTAACTAGCCAACCAAAAAATTGTGGAAGACCTATAACCATAGGAATACAAACCCATGTAGAGGACACATTGTTGTGTGACTCACTATGGTTGTGAAAGTTCAGAGGTCTGGTTGGAGGTTTCAACTTGGTCCTTTTCAGATAAAGGATCCATGGAAGAAGAGGCTCTGGCATGGGTGGCTTAGAATAAGGCATGAAGGGTGGCTTGTGTAGGTCCTGGGTGTTGGTGCTTAGCAAAGGTATGTTGCAAAGATATGTCACGTCGGGATTGGGAGGAACTGAAAGTGATTCATGTAAGGGTAATGGCCTGCACAAGCTGGATATGCCACAAAAAATAAGCCACTGGGGAAATAAAACATTGGTGATTCTCTTACCAAGGCACCATGGGTCTCCTCTAATATTCTTAAAAGGGTCTCACGTAGGTCCCTGATGAGGGAGATAAACCTCATGTAGGTGATTTTTTCATAGGGTATAATGATCTCCATGCTGTTGTCTTATATATTTAGACCCTAGTGGGAATTTTTTATTTCTTATCCCCTTTAATTCTATCTTATCTCATGTTTTTGGGAGCTACCTGAGATAATTTAGGGGACCTGGGTGAAGGTGCTGCCTAATGAGAGCTCTAGGGTTTCATCTAATTTTTCAGTTCTTCAAATGAAGATCTCTATGGTCCTATTTATAGGAAAACACTGGGCCCTAAGCAAAGAAGGTTGTCTTTACAGTTTGACAACACCGATCCACATTATAGATGTCTGGCATAGGGGTGTCCGTGACTTTTGTTATGCATAGGTTCCTCATATAGGTATCTTACATCATTGGTCCGCATAGGGTAGATGCATGGACTATATGCATGTAAGATTATTTGGAAAATATCTTTGGTTCTCCATAATTTTTTAGCACTATAATAAAACCTAGGTTCTCTTCCCAAACTTTTCATCCTCCTTTATAAAAAGGAGTGTTAATGGTCTCTTAAAAAGTAGGATCAACATGCTCAGTTAAAGATTCAACTTATGAAGACTCTCCCACAACTGTGAAAAAGTTCATTTGATCTTAAATATGATTCCCTCTTTGGGGTGAGGATACCCCTAATGGTCGTGATTGTTCTATCTTCTCTATGTTGTTTAGTTGCAGCTGACAGAGTTACCACCCCGACCTCCAAAAAAGTAGGATCTACAAATATCCATGAAATTGTTACCTGGTTTCTCCTCAGGCCTACACCAAGTTATCTATACAATGATTGGTCAGAAAATTAAGAAAAATAGAATGATATCCAAATAAATAAATCTAACATTCATGTATTATATTTAACTTTAGACATACCGCCAGCTGTGATTCCTGTCGATGATTCGTGGTATGACACATAGATGACCCTATGAAAGGAGAAATGGGTGGGTCCAAAGGTGGAGTTTCCCTAGTAGTATTCTCAAGGACTGCCTCCATGCACTCCATGGAACTAGGAGAACCCTCTATAGTGACTTACATGTCTGAATAAATATACTCCCTGGCGGTAGTATCCCTCAGGGTATATTATGGGGAAGTATCTCTCTCCCAAATCTCCCTATACTCCTAAATGTACTAGAAGTAGGGTATTAACTTCGTAATATTAAAAAAGAAAATTATTTGGAACAAACTACCTTTTCATCAGTTTCATCTGGCTTGGTGGTGATTATCAACATGAATTCGACTCTACCAGAGCAATAAAGTATATACTTGAAAGAGTGGAATCAGGTATTCATCTCTTTTAGGTATATAGCCACCTCACATGGATATTAAGAAGATAAAATCCACATAGGTGTAGTGAATTATCCAAATCCTGCAAGATTGAAGTTCTTTTCCTAAAGTGTCTCCATCATATATTTAGTAGGTGTTATTTACCTTAAGTTATCTCATTCATTCAATGCCTCTTGGAATGGTACAATTATATGGATGGTTAATTATAGAGGATCCACTCAGGGAAGAGAGGTGGGTTCCATTAACCACAATTTTTTTCTAGAAACTTCTGATTCCCATAAACCCTCTGGGTCTTAGGGCTTGTGAGACCTTAGATGGAAATGAGGAATTTACCCTACTCCAGTTAAAGTAGGAGATTCAACTTCATCATCCTCCCCAAAGGCCTGAACATCATCCTTTCCATTCTCATTGACCTCTAAACTCATCATAACAATAACTAGAAAAGAATATGTAAAATGGCTGTACCAAGAATGAATCAATCTATTGCTCTCCTGAAGGTATAAATTCTCCTTCATCATCATAACAAATGTCATCAATCACTAACATGTAGCCATAATTATTTATGGAAACCTCTTTCTCATAAAGAAAGCACCACACAACATGAGAGAGGACCAAGCACCCCTCAAAGAATCCCATTTCCTACAGGCCGTTGAAAAGGAAGTGTCATAAGGGATGAACGATTGGCCTTGAGGAGCAGTGCCGGTAGCATGGGAGGTCAACCCACATGATTTAAAAACCTTCATTGGTAGTTCAAAAAAAGTGATTTATGTGGATCATTTTACGTTCCAATTATGTAGGATTATTTTGTTTTGTTTACCATTGGCCTCTAAATATTTTTAGACCCCGACAACAGGAAATGGTTTTCATAGTTGACCATCTAGGTTTGATTGGTTCAAAATATTTACATTGGATCTTGAGAGGGAAATCATAAAACCCACAGGATTTGGGAGCCCAATTTGGCATTGATTGTATTCTTGAGTAAAATTCAACCAAATCTATCGAGATATAATTAATGTTTTCTCCTTGTTTACACTCTTGATGGTGGGAGGACACCTCATTTGGATGCAGTTTAATTTTTAGCCAAATATGCAGAGTGAATATCCATCACAGAAACGTTATCCATCAATATGGGAAAACAAAATGTCTTATATTACAGAGAAAAGGTAACCCCACTTCACAAAATCCTCAAATTCATCATTTACCAAGATCCAAAGGGGGAGATTAAGGTTTATAGGTGAAGCTTTCATGGAATTTGAATGGGAAAATCATTTCCCACTCATTCCAGTCTAAAGTCATACCCCCACTTATGCTTTGGAGGTATGGTCAGATGGTAGCACCTGGATCCAAATTAGTGTTGATGAATTTATATTATCCTATATGAGATACTAACTAACCCTATATAATATGGAATGGGACAAATAATTGACGTGGTGGCCTCCCCTCACTAATTCATCCTAACAAATGATATATTTTCTCCAATACTGGGATGGAAAGTTCAATACATATGTCGGTGACCAATTGACCTTCCATGATAAATGTCATGAATCTGACTCCAATACCTGAATCACACATCGGTAGAATCCATATACTCTGAAACATTGCTAGGAAGGCCACCAATATGAACAAATGGTTATCATTAGGGATAGTCTCACACACACATTTTTTGAACCAACCATCTTTTAGAATGGGGTAGTAGGAACCCATATACCTTCAATTTCAATTGTTGGGAAAGTCATCAGTAGCTGTGCATAGAGATCTTGAAAACTTCTGATAGAAAAATAATTAATCCAATATGATAATGGAAATTATTGCATTGGTCAAGGTTTATCATTCAAGAGGGCTTTTTCCTTAGTTATAAGTTTCTTGAAAAGAGGAGGATCCTTTTCTATGTCATCCCAGGCCAAGTAAGGTAGAAGAAACGCATCATACATGTCACTGATGATGGGAACCCTTGAAATTAGCAAAACATTATAAGGTTTGATGCCAACATCCCAATGTACCATGTTTATGGTGTTGGTTTTTGGGTTCTACCTGCTAAAAAGTTGGGGTATTAGTTTTTGGTTTTGATGAGAGTAAGTTTGGGATACCTAGAATGCCTTGTATAGACCCACATCATGAAACTTGACTTTAAATTTACCAATACTCTAGCATACCTAAAAAGACCACCCCCAATCTATGCTAAATGAGCCCCTAGGAAAAGGTCTCAATTTCTAAACTAGCCATATTTCCCATTCGTGGCAGCCTTCGATGTAGTGATGTTGTAATAATGAACATTTTCATTCAATACCTACACAGTTTCCTCTAGAGAACGAGGGATTTATTTCAAAATGGGACCATTAGTGTAGATTTTATGGATAAATCTCCCCCTTTTTAAGATGTTATGATGAGGGATGTTATTGTTTTCAAGTATCCAGGTAGAAGTTTGGTTCTTCGGACATGGGGAAGGAATTTATATGTCAGATGGTAGGACGAATCCATAAATGGGAAACCTTTCCAATATTGGATACCCCATTAACCATAACTGATAAGTCCCTCTAGCAATTGATGAAGTTGAATGATAGGAATTTTTTTGTCCACAAATTCTATAATGACCTTCCTACTTTCATCAGCAATTAAGAGGGTCATAGCAGCAAAGGAAGTAATAGTGGAAGCTGCTTTTGGAGGATCCATCCTATTGTTTACATCAATGTTCAGAATTAGAGTAATTATTTTTCAAAAATTGGAAAACTATGATGTTTTTGGATTAATAGTTCATGAATTCATAGGCTTGAGAACCATCTCTCCATGGAAAACTTTGATCGTGAACCATCTATTCGCGAAATACTTCCACCATGAACCAACATTTGGGAGGTCACCCTCCAGAAAATCGCCAACTTGTGAAGCTCTATACCACAAATCATTAGAAAAAAGTAATGTACCATAGAGTATTTCATTTTCAAAACATATAATTATTATGAAAATTTCCAAACATACCATTCATAGCTATGGTTTTCAGTTCACAGTTGATGAGACTCAGTTCACAGAACAAAACAATCACAAAGGGGCTGCTACAAAAAAAGTAAAGGCCATTAAGAGGGTTTTTGGATCATCGAGTTCTCCAAGAAATCTTGTAAATGAATAATGATCTAGTTCCACTATATATAGGTATGGTGCATTCTTTTGGTTCTACCAGTGTACAAAAAACACGTTCAAAATATGGCCACATTCTACATAAAAATATAATCCTTTTCATCCCAATCGAAACCCATTTTGATGGGGGGAATTTTTTGGGTATTAATTATTCACCAAAAATATTAATCAATTACATTAATTTGGAAAGGGATATAAATAAAACCCAATAATAATATTTAAAGAAATGTATGGGAGTGATTGTGAGAAATGAAATCCCTCATGGACCGCCGCTCTGTGTAGTGATTCATCACTTCACAAGAACCCACAAACAAAAATAGTTAGTGGGTTAGAGACAGTGGTGTCAGTTATTTCAAATAAAATAAAAGTCATTTTTTGGAGGGATGCGGTTTTGTACGCTATTTAAAATGAATATCCCCTAGGAACTAAGTAGTTTATGGGATATTTTGGTGTCATTCAATCTTGAAAACAAAACCTATGTCTTTTGAGGGATCGAGGCAGTGATTTACACCTTCATGAATGAACTTTACCCAAGAACTAAATAGTTCACAAGACATGGTAGTACCTTCTATTCCCACAAATGAGATAAAGTAATTTTCCGGACATAGGTAGTAATCTCCACCCACACAAATGATGACCCCTTTTGTGAATGATGTCCCTGCTGACAAAGTCATTCATGGGCCAGGGAATCCTCCATGGGCTCTCAAAAAAGAAGGCCCATGACCCACTCTGGAAAAATGACCAAGATTGTATGAGGTCCCTTCATTCATATATAAATAGATCCTAAGGGAAAAGGAGAGTCAGACTTGGAGGTACAAACTAAATAGAGTAGAAGAAAGGCACTATGAAAACTAGATCCCTTCAATGATTCCTTGTAGGTAAAATCAACTGCATAACATAAGGTGGAAATAATAAATCTTATGGGGTTATGAAAACCCAAAATACCTTTATAAAGAAAATCCCACATGGTGTAAAACTGATTTCTCTTTCATAGATAATAATCCCACATAGAAAAGTGTAATGCAGACGAAACTCTACCCCATGTAGTGAATCACTACGTGACAAGAACTCATCCCCAAACAGCAAATCACTATGTGGATAAAACCTTGTCTCACATAGACAAAAGATATGAGGGAAGAACCCAAGTATCATTAGCACCATGATACACATACGGTCCCTCACCCACATAACAACATGCTATGGGGAGGAAACCCTATCATGGGTAAGAAAATGATACATGAAATGGGCAATTCGAAGGCACTCTATTCTCCATCTCCCATTATTTCCTTCAATCATTCCATGAGTCCCCATATTGGACCCACTAGAAAATAGTCTACCATCATCAGTCTAAGGCCCCTTCCAAGGACACTGGACATGTATGATAGGATCATAGGGCACATCAGCACACCCTTTCATGTTTACATACCCATTGTAAGTGAAGTCTCATGGGTGAACCCATTAATAGGGAGGATCCTCAGAATGACTTCAGGTTCACATTCCCATGGTAATGAGGGTTTCGACCATAGGGTGCTCATGTGAACCTCTACATTCTAGGGATTGAGAAAAACTTCTAGGACTCGGTCTGATGTCACCTCACTCCCGGGGTCTCTCGAGTCTCCTCACACTAGGGTTCCTTCCTAGCGACGTCGATCCCTTTATCTCATTGTCTCCCATGTGGTGAGTGGTTTTTCTCTGGTGTGCTCCTCCTTTCTCTCACTCATATCCCTTGTTATGGTTTGTCTTCTTATTTTTTTGTATTTTGTTGATGATTCATGGGCCTTGACTACTACTACTCTTCTATTTTTTCTTGAACCATCCTTAATAAATCCCATCCTAGTTTAACTCAATGTAACTTTGGTGATTTCGGATTATTGGTGGCATCTGATGAGGTATTACAATGTTTTTTCTAGATCTTTTTTTCTTTCTTTAATCCTCCCCTTTCAATTGGTATTCTGTGACTATCTTCTTCATATCACCTCCCAGTTTCACATTTTTTTGGGTTCCTTTTATATGGATCTTGAGTCTCCCATCCTGGTATTTCTCATTAACGCTCCTCTTCTACCCTTATTACCTTACCCAACATTCAATATCCCATTTTTGGTCATGAATGTTGGAGTTCTAGTGTTGTTTGGGATAGTGATGGTGGTAGGGATGAAGGTGATTCCGTTGTGGTTAACTTTTCCATCTCCTTTTGCCATCTATGGTTTGAATTTGCACTTTCCTGGTTGTGGTATCTTTTGTGGTCCATTTCCATTTTTTGTATTAAATTTATTCTCATCATCATTTCTAGCTTCTTGTTGTGTGGCCAACATTATGTGGTTTCAGTTATGGTAGTTTCTTTTGGAATTTGGTTTTGAATCATTTGGTTTCAGGTTATGTTTGGTGTCTCTTTGTGAGGATGGTTATGATTTCCTTCCTTCTGGTTCTACATTATATTAATATTCCTAGTGGGGGTGGGGGTTTGGTTGCAATTTTCATGGAGATGGTTCCGATATGGCATTGATGATGGAGTATCAGTAGAGGTGACTATAGATACTAATGGGTGGTTCTAATTGGTGATCTGAATCTCATACTGGTAGATTTCTATGTGTTTTCATTACTATGAAGTTTTCTGTTAGGTGATGGGGGTTCCGGCATGTCGGTCTATTGATCCTCGTTGGTGGTTGATTGTTGGTGACGTGCTCGAATTTGGTTCCGTGATGGAATTTCAATAGAAATGATATAGTGATGAAACCACAGGAAGGTAATAGTCATGGTGTGTGGCTCTATAAATTTTTTAGTCCAAGGCTTTGTAGTCTTCCTACTTTAATTTGAACTGCATTCTTTTTAAATTTGAATCCTTGGGGGTTGGTTAAAGTAGTTGGTGAGTGCTTTTGTTTGAATTTTGTATTGTGTGTTTTGAATTTTGTGAGGTTATCACTTAGCCATAAAGTTGTTATTTGAAAATATATATAAAACATATGGAATTGGAGAAGAACTGCTAGCCTTTACCTTCGATGAGGTCCAATGTTGAAAATTACTATCTTCCCCGGAACCAATTTCTGTGCAATCCTCTTGAGGTAATCCCCTTGTCTTTCTTGTAGGAGGAGGCACTTTTCACCTCCTTGCCATATCCTAGGATGTATCCAGATATATCATTAAATGTGAATATCATGTATTTAAAAAAAAGAGGAAACATGCATGCTCAAATACTTTTCTCTATCCCTTTAGGCTCCAACACCATCCATCGAAGGATAGAGTGGCTCATGATATCTTCATATCCACTACATCCTATTGTTTCTCACATTGAGCTTGAATCATGTGGGATTAGAGGATAATAGTGATCTAAATATTCACATGATCTCAAACCTCAAATGGGAAGCTTCCATACGTAACCTGTAAAAAACATCAATTGAATTGGGAAGATTCTATTCCTTAGCCCCAAATAACATCAATCCAAGTGGGAAGATTCCATGCATATACACCAACCATGTCCTTTCAAGTGGGTAGCTTCCATGCATCAGCCCTAATAATGTCCTTTTATGTGGGAATCTTCCATGCATAATCCCCACACAAGTCCCTTAAAATAGGTAGCTTCTATGTGTAATACCCAACCATGCCCTCATTTAATTGGTCCCTCTCCATAAATATAAACCCTAATTCAATCCAAACTACATGGGATTTGATTCCCAACTAAATATGATATATAGTAATCCTGCCTAAGGTTCAAAAAAAACATCCAAATCCATCCTTATTTTTTACAGACCATAGACCCATTAAAATCATGCCCCTACCTAGGAGACTACTTCTCTTCTGGGCCTCTTAGGACATCTTGGAATAAGTATCACACTATCCTTGACTAGGCACCTTTCACCTGTACGTCCTTACTATATGATGTTAAATTTATTGGTTGGGTTATCATGACACATCCTTAAAATGTGATGTGTCCAGTTAAGCAGCACCGAACTATGTGGGTTCTGATTCCTCTCACGAGGATACATAGGAATCCCATTTCAGGGGTTTTATACCAATATCAAAATAACTCATATCCCCCTAGATAATGATAAACTCCATATCATCCCATCACATGACTTAAAACCAGCGTCATCCTAGTGAACAACTAAAGAATCCCTAATTTATCTACAAAAGGTAACATTTATGGATAACCTCGGATATATACAGGTCCCTCCATTTGTGGAGAACGTCAAATACATATAGATAATTCCAAAACCATGCATAATCATAAGGAATTTTTTCATCAGGGTTATCTGCATATTCATACATGGGAATGTATAAAATATTCATTAACATATCATAAATATATAATCGAGTCCCATAATAGGAAATAGTTACCCCTAAAAGGGTGTGATGACCTGAATTCCCATCCTCTTGATCAATGTGAGTTCTTAAGTGTTGTTGGCCATGTTAACCAACAAATGTCTACCTTTGAAAAGTAGGCCCATGATTCCTGGATGTAAGAGTCCTTGGGAGTTTCTAGCTCTATGAACAAACCCATTGGAGGCCATTGAGATAGGTATACCTAATGGTAGTGATTGTACACAATTTAACCCCCTACAGTAAATCAAATCAGGCACAAACTGTTCTTTGGGGGGAAACAAAATTGTAAACATAGTGCGAAAGACATAATCACGCCACCACCTTCACCAGATAAAAAGGACATACTACCAATTACTCATCAGACCATTCCATTCCACATTGAAACCCATCATTTTTAAAAATAAACGTAAAAATTCTATAAACCATAAAAACCCTAAAACCCATAAAAACAATAAAACCCCAAAAATCTATAAAAATTATAAAAAAGGAATAAAAATTCCTAAAAACATAAAAACCTCTAAAAACCATAAAAACTCATAATAAATCCTTAAAACCTAAAAAAACACAAAACCCCCCAAAACATAAAAATTCCAAAAACCCTAAAACCCTAAAACACCCTAAAAACCCTTAATAACCTTAAAACCCTAAAACCCTTTAAAACCCATAAACCCTAAAAATAACTTAAAACACTAAAAACCCTTTAAATCCCTAAAGACAATAAAAAATATATAAACCTTTAAAAATGTAAAAACTCCAAAAAAATACAAATAACCAAAAAAACCTAAAACCCTAAAGCCCCTAAAATCTCTAAAACCCCATAAAATCCATAAAACCCATAAATTACTAGAAAAGAACTAAATTCTCGAAAAACATAAAAACCCAAGAATCCCTGATGATACTTAAGAAAGCCTGAAAAAATAAAAACATCTAAAAACTGAATAAACCATATAAACCCCAAAAAAACCAAAAAAACCCCAAAAAACCATAAAACCGCTAAAAAGAATTAAAAATCCTAAAACCCCCAAAAAACCATAAAAATTAAATAAAAACTATAAAAATCCATTAAATACCTAGGAATGAAAAACAAACTCTAAAAAACCTTAAAAACCTAAAACCAAAAAAACCTAACAAAACCCCTAAAATCCCAAAAAATCCTTGAACACCATTAAAATCCTTAAAAACTCTAAAACCATAAAAATTCCTAAAAATACTTTACAAAGTCAAAATACTAAAAAAATTGATACGCACTAAGAAATACATAAAAATATAAAAACACTTAAAACCCCTCAAAAACCTAAAAATGCTAAGAACCCTAAAAATCATTGAAAACACTAAAATACTAAAAACCATAAAAACCGTAAAAACCATAATGAACCCAAAAATCTATAAAAACCCTAAAAACTAGACTCTAAAAACCATTTAAACCCCTAAAAATGTTAAAAAAAGTCTAAAAACCATTAAATCCATAAAAATGAAAAAATCATATAAACCCCAAAAAACCCTAAAGAACCATAAAAACGTAAAAATCCGTAATAATCCCTAATAAAAGTAAAAATACCTAAAAATAATAAAAAAACCCTAAGAAAACCTTAAAATCCTAAAAACACTTACAAACCATAAAAACCTAAAAAACACTAAAACCCATTAAAACCCTAAACCCCCCGCAAAATCCTTAAAACACTAGAAACCTATTAAAATAATTAAATACCCTTAACATCCCTAAAAACATAAAAATCCTATAAACCTAGAAAACCCCTAAGAAATACTTAGAAACCTAAAAACACTTAAAATGATTTAAAAAACCAAAAATTGTAAAATTCCTAATAAATCCTTAAAAGGCCATAAAAACCATAAAACCAAAATAAACCCTAAAAATCCTTAAAAAAATTTAAAAACCTAAAATCAAAAAAAACCCTTAAAAACTATAAAACCCCTTTAAGCCCCAAAAATTATAATATAATATAAACCCCCTAAAAACTCAAAAACAACCATAAGACCAAAAAATACCATAAAACCCATACACCCCCTAAAAATAGAAAAGCCTCAAAGTCCTTAAAAACCCTACAAACCAAAAAAAATCCTAAAAAATCCCTAAAAATTCTAAAAAAATTACAAACCATGAAATACTATAAGAGAACCTTAAAAAGATAAAAACACTTAAATTTACTAAAACCTAAAAAATGATAAAATCCCTAAAAACTCTAAAAACTCCTAAAACCCACAAACCCCTTAAAAACCATAAAAACCCTAAAACCCATAAAAAACCAAAAAACCCACTAAAAATATTAAATTACTTTAAACCCATAAAAGAGTAAAAGAAATATAAAACCTTTAAATCCCCAAAAAAATAAACAAACCCAAAAATCCCAAAAATACCAAAAAACCATAAATACCATCAAAGTCCCTAAAAACATATAAATTCTAAAAAATCCCTAAATATTACTAAAAGAATAAAAACCCCTAAAACCCATGAAAACCCCAACAAAAACCATAAAAAACTAGAAACAAGAAAAACCCCAAAAAAACAAAAAAAAATCTAAAAACCCATTAAGATCCCTAAAAACCATAAAAACCTTAAACACCCATAAAAACCAAAAAACCAAAAGAACTCTAAAACCCTTTTAAATTCCTATAAAAACTAAAAAAAATAAAATTCCATAAACCCCCTAAGAAACTAAAAAATAACTAAAACCAATAAAACCATAAAAAAAGATAACCCTTAAAACCCATCAAAACTCTAAAATCCAATAAGAGTCGTAAAATATCCATAAAAACCCGTAAAAATATAAAAAGACATAAAACCTTCAGAACCCATAAGAAAAACTTAAAATATTAAAAGAACATAAGACCCCTATAAAACCTAAAAACACTTCAAACCCAAAAACAACCTTAAAATTCCACAAACCCCCCAAAACCATAAAACCCCCAAAAAACCTTGAAAACACTAAAAACCCATAAAACCCATAAAAACGCGCTAAAAAATATAAAACCCATTTAAATCCATAATAACATTAGTAAACTCTAAAAAACAATAAAACCCATAAAAACTCATTAAAATCCTAAAATTAAAAAAAACATAATGCCCATAAAACCCTAAAACCCTAAAACTCCCAAAGAACCCTAAAAACAAAAAAATCCAAAAAAATCCCTAAAAATGAATAAACCCCTAAAAACCTAAAAAAAACTAAGAAAACCTAATAACCTAAAAAAACATTAAACACCAAAAAACCTAAAAAATAATAAAAACCTAAAACCCCTAAAACCCCCAAAAAAGACTCAAAATTCCTAAAACAATAAAAATCCATAAAAATCCGAAAATCCATAAAAATACCAAAAAATGTAAAAAATCCTAAAAACCCTAAAAAACCAAAATAAAATCTTAAAAACCTAAAAACACATAAAACCCTAAAAAACATAATAATGCTAAAAACAATAAAACCCCTAAAAAGACCCTAAAATTCCTAAAATGCACTAAAAACAAACAAACCCTAAAACCATAGTAATCCATGAAAATCCATAAAATCCACAAAAAGCACTAAAAACCTTTTAAAACCCTAAAAACACTAAATAATTCTAAAATAAACATAGATACTCTATACATAAAAAACCCTAAAACCCAAAGAAATCCATAAAAATCCTTAAAACCCTTAAAACCATAAAAAATAATTGAAACCCATAAAAACCATAAAAATACTTGAAATTCATAAAAATCCATATAAATTGTAAAAAACATAAAAATAATGAAAACCCATAAGATAATGTTAAATGTCTAAAAATACTTAAAACCACTAGAATCCCAATAGATTCTAAAAACACTACAGAAAATATAGCATATACCAATGGGTTGAAACCATTGGTATGATCCCAAAAACTATAAGGATATCATTTTCCAATGGTTTTATAAACCTTTGGTATGTAAGCTATCTATATAGACCTATTACAACAGTTTCTATAAAACCATAGGTATAGGCTATGTCGACTTACCCTATTATGATGGTTACAAGTGAACCGTTGGTATATAAATATACCAACGACTTTACAACCATGGGCATAGTGTTATATGGAAAATAATTGTACACCAATGTTTTCATGTAAACCATTGGTATAAATGTATACCAATGGATCTACAATAGTAGGTATTTATGTTAAAAAAATTGCATACCAACGGTTAAATGTAAATTGTTGTAATAAATGTATACCAATGGCTCTACAATGGTGGTTATTTCTATTTAGTAGAATAATATACCAATAGTATAGTAAAACATTTGTATAGCCTCCTCAACCTAGCAAGAACAACAATACATTTAAATAGTTCTTACAATCTTCTAGAACATGTAAAAAAAACCACACAGGAATAGATGAAACCACTATGCCAGAACTTATAAAAATACAAAACACACAATAGGTTTTCCAGTAGCTCAATGTTTGTTCTCATTGAGACACATTAGTGTTTTTATTTTTTAATTACAGGTTAAACAAATATGAACCATTCCTCACACACTTAGTCAAGGAATTTCTATTTTACTAATCTATTATCATTTTACTTAGAGATTAAGAACTATCTTATTCAGAAGTGTAGAATTGAAATGGAAATCCAAGTACCCTATGCAACATTGGAAGAGATAGAAAATATGTTTTAAAGATCCTTTATAAGAACTATGTGAGATGAAATTGATGTATCATGAACTTTCATCCATTAAAACATCCACTCCACGTATAATTAGGACACTCATATAACAAAACAAATATATTTTGAATATATGAATATTAAAAATGATCCAAAACATCAGATTGTTTGAAGGGATAAAGAATTATTATCCTCACAACCGCCTCTCTAATTTTCTTGAGATTTTTTATAACATAAAAAGAAATGGGGTGTATGATGTTGTGATTATTATCCTTATTTTTATAATTTATGAGACAACTAAATGAATTTTTGAAGCCTCGAGTTTAATGTTTTATCACTACCTGGCATGATATTTCATGGAGAATCTTAGAGAATAACTTTCCATCATTGAAGATGTAAATTTAAGAGGTGATATTAAAAAAAATACTCATAAATATTGAGAGTATACCTATGAGTCATAGGTGAACCCAAAATACTTTTATATAGTGATTATCAAACCATAGAGTATCTATTTTATGCACATACAGTCCTTTTACACTAGTTTAAACAAACATGGGTGGTGGTTAACTTGGTAGCTAGAGAAGGACATATGAGGAAGCAAGCACTAAATATTAAGACATATTAGATGATATTTTTGATATGTTATCTCAATTTAATTTAGAAATATACCCATCTAAGTCTGTATTTCATCAATTAGACGAGATGAACATGTTGGTTTCTTAAATGGAACCAACTTCAAAGAATATAGAGATGTTTCTAGAAATTCATCATCAATGAAACCACCTTGGAAAAAAAGTTCTCTCATATGATATTTTTTTAGGTCCACAACTATTTTATAATTTTTAAGATGAAATATAAGAGAACACTATGGGTGAGGTGACTTTTATTGGTTAAAACTAGCTACAATTATATTTCTAAAATAATTTTGTGTAACAAGTGTGGTTGATGTCTCAAAATCATGGTTGGAGATAATGATATTAGAAAAACACCATTCATATTAAAGGTTTTTCAGGATATCACCATTGGAATCATGAAGTTAGGCCCATTGGATAGAAACTTCATGATTTGATAAAGTAGTTTATGTTGCAATTATAATAACAATTTCATATGTAAACATAATAAGTACATCCATATTTTAAGGAATCAGAGTTGAATTATATTAGTTATAATAACCATTGTCTATCTAAAGTAGATGACACCATTTAAAATAATTAGGATTACTTGGAAAATCACCAAGTATAACTTTGAAACATAATTAATCAATAGATATTAGATTCCTAAAAAATTTATAAGATACAACTCAAAGTCATATAAATCAATAATTAGGTTCCAAGGTATTGTGAAAAATATATTAAATTTATAAGAGTTTGATAGATAAGGGAAACAGTAATCCATAATGAAATAGAAGCTAGTTAGAAGAAGAACAAGGGATAAAGAATGAACAAGGAAAAGGATCCAATCAAAGACCTCATTAATTAACCAACTAGAGGAGGAAATAAAATCAAAAGTAATGGATGAAAAAAAACTAATGAGATAGACACTAAAAATTTAAAAATTTCAACCATACTAGCCATATATTCTATTTCTAATAAGGATGTTCCAAGAAGAGATGATGGATCATTATCAAAACGTTATTGGATATCTTCAAATAACTTCACATTAACATCCCATTCATCGATTAAATTTTCCAAAAGCCATTTTTTGTCATTTTATTAAAGGAAATCCTATTGAACCAACATAAATTGGAATAATTAGGAGGGATTTCCTTAAATGAATGATATTCAAATATTTTTCATTTTAAACACCCACTAATTTCTCTAGATTTGGTAAGATTTCCCATTAAATATACTATTGATTCATGTAATTTTAGGAAGTTCCTTTATGATTCAAGGGCTCCTGTCAATTTTATACCGCTAAGTGTGTTCAAGAATATCATTCTAAGAAATCGTAATCTCACTATTGTTTATTTCTATCTCATAGACCAATATGTGAGGTACTTGATTTGTATTTAGAAAATGTTTGGGTATAGTTCTATAAGTTCATATTCCCTATTTATTTTATCACCTTATAGATAGATAAATAGGGAGAGGTCCTGATAATTATTGGGTACCCTTTCTTAACCATGGAGAAAGCTGTCATTAATTTTAATAAAGGACTATTTATTTTTTATGTTATAGAGGATCATGTCCGATTTGATTCTTTAAAGGTATTGAAATCAGGAGATGAACCTAAAACTTTTCATGTCGCTACCACTATTGAAGAAGGTTATGGAATACTAGAGGCACAAGTTAAATAAGTGAAAGTAATTATGGAGATAATTATTAAAGTAGTGGGAAATAAAAATGTATACGGTAGATAAGATATGAAGTTGAAATATGGATGTGTAGCAATGAAACTTATTTTTATAGAATTTTTTCAGCGATGGATCCCTTGATCATAAATATATTGAATATGGAGCTAAAAATTATTGGGTCTGGGAGCATCAGAAGTACTTGTCATGGTAGATCTCAATATAGTAATTTTTTGATTTCATGGATCATTTGAATATTTCAAAAGACATAAAACCAAAAAAGTGAGAATTATCTGAATAATATTGGTAATGAAGGATAATATAACTAAAAGAAGACCATTTCACTTTAGATTTATAATTTTTTTAAGTATATAAAAAGAAGTAATACCTCATATTCTTGTAATTTTTTAAATTTATAACCATGCAACAATAAATTGCGTGGATTTTAACTTGTGGTAGAATTAATTTTTTTTCCCTTTAACTATTTATTCTTACAAGAAACCACACTTGATCTTTGAATCTTTTTATAAAATTTTTGGTGTTTTGGGAGATTTGGTCAATTGCAGTATCCATACATCTAAATTTTAATTGAGTTTCCTTAATTTGGGCATCAGTTATTTTGATGAATCTATCTAATCTTTTCTGACATACTGAGAGTATATCTTTTATGCATAAAAGATGTTCTAAAATCATCATTGTTTTATGGTTATTCCCAAAATAATTGTGAAGATGTTTCCAATCCCTCCCTAGTTATTCCATGTTTCCTAGGTCGTCCCATGGTTCAAATATTGTAATGACCAATTTAGAATATATTATAAGAATGACTAGAATGGAGTAATCTGTATGGGATACACCTATGAGATGGAAGAATTGTCTGGGAATCAAGGAATCACCACTTGGACAAAATTTCTCCCACGAAAAATTAATTAAAATAGTAGTGGAATAAATAAAATTTTGGCATGATTCATATATACATTGGATTTCCACTCTGAAGTAAAATAAAAAAAAATAGAAGAAACACGGTATAAAGGTGGATGAAAATTAAACACACTAATTAATCTCTCCACCACCCCGATCTCCCTCCCCTGAAAATAAAACTGCATAGCTGCCTCTAGTTCCCTTTTGGCCCCCTTTGCAGAGCATAAATTCCCTATATCTATAGAAAGTAGTAAAATTCCCAAGTGTCCAATTCAATAAATAAAATAAAATAAAAAAACTGAACTACAACATACATGTCCCCTATTAATATACAAGTCACCGCCCGACATATAATAACCACAACACCCCATGGTTCAAAACATGTTCCTACAAGCAAGGGGGAAACAAATTGGATTTTCAAAATTATACTATAAAATAGTACATTTCTATTAATTAACAACTAATATTAATATTAATGTTATATGATAGGTTTGGATAGAGTTTCATATTATTTTCTCTGTGTTTGATACAAGTTAGTTTGGTACATTTTAATTATATTTGTTTTGTATTGTTTTTGTTTATTTTAGCATGAAAAAATTCATTCATTTGTATTCTAATCGATTTAGTTTGATTAAATTTTGTTCATATTAGTTTATTTTAGTTTAGTATTTTTCATATCACTAGTGATCATATATATTTGAATTCATTATATTTGGTCCAATTTGATTCATCATTTATAAAATAATTTTATTTCAAGTTAGATTATTTTGACTTCATCCAATTTAGTTTCATTTAATTTTTTTCTATTTGAATTATATTTTCATGATTTTTATTATTCTAGAACTATTTTAGTGCATCATATTTACATTTATACCATTAAGGTTAAGTTAGTTTTTGAATGTTTTTTTAAAATGTTTCATTATATTTTTTATTTTGTTTTATTTTTTCCATTGTGGGTATGTATGGTTCCACAATATTTAGTTCAACTCATTTTGGGTTTAATCTTCATAATATTATTTGGTTTAGTTTCTTATGGTTCATCTTGGTTCATTATTTTTTTATTTAATCTTAATTGAGGTTGGTCCGGAGAGGCCTAACAAGATTATACTAAATATGTATGATTCAATTTGGTAGGACATGATATGAGTTGTTTTAAATCCGGTTAGATTTAATTTATCTGTTCGATATATGATAATTTAATTTATTGTAGATTCATTTTGGAATATTCATTTTTACTCTTTATAGGTTAATAAGATTCATATTATTTTGGGATTTCCAAATTATATTATTACATATTTTATTCAAATTATTTTCAATGATTTCATGTTGGTTTCATTTAATTTTTTTATTTTCATTTGAATCAGGTTAGGTTGATTCGATTTGACTGAATTCGTTAAACACTTAATTTCATATCGAAAAATTGTTATAAGAAATATATATCATCATTTAGTACAGACATGGTTGGAAATACAATAAAGAAATGATTCTTTAAATTTAAAGGCCTATAAATAACGGAACCTACCTCAAACTCAAGGGGATATTCTTATAAAGATGAAACCACGAATATTCCACATACTGATTGCATGAATATTCACATTTTCATATATATATATATATAAGGAAACCTATACCAAATGTACATAGTTTTCTGTCCAAATATGTTTAAGGGTATCCTTAAATATATTCTTATACATGCATATACCCTTTTACCTTACAGACGTATTCATTTTTCATATATATGCATAATCACACATAGCCCCACTATATATATTCATACCAAAATGAGTGAATATATATATGGGAGAACATATATTTGTATATTTCTACCTGTGAATAAATGTTCAAGTCACCTTTGATAACGGAAACCCAAAACCATCACAATAAGGTCCAAAATACTATAGAAAAACACAGAAAACTCAAAAACCCAAAATCCTTAAATTAAAAGAAATAAAATAATTCAAATGGAACAAAAAATACTCGAAACCCAAGAAGAATTTTCATTTTTTCCAAAAAATACTAATTTCTGGATATGGCCACAAATTTTTATAGCAATTTGTCGATCTTTATGAAATGATAAATGAATGATTTTTTTTAAAATAAATAGATAGTCTAAAAAAGAATGATTAAGGAAAATTAAATGGGTTGGTTTAGGGAAATAGGATAGTTGGAAATATTTAATGTATGTAGAATTAAATAATTCAAAAATTGGTGAGTATAATTTCAATTTCAGTAATTGAAAATGAAATGAATAGTAGATAGGAAACAAAAACAATCACATAAGTCAATCCATCATAAAGAAAACACATGCTAAAAACACTACTACTTCTGTCATTTTATCGTTGGGAAAAAATAGGAGGACCAAATAACATGGTGTCCCTAAAATTCAGAAAATTTTTAAGAGGAATACAGAAAAAACACCTCATTTAAAAATCCTATTGAAAAAATTGACTTAAAAAAACTCAAACATCCAAAAATGATATCATGAAATAGAAGGCTATATGGAATTCAAATGCATAGTATACTAAGACATCATTTTTAAACTTTTAATAAGGAAAATGTATTTCAAAACATATAAATCATATCAACAGTTCATTTCGAAAAAAAATAAAATCGAATAAAAAAATATATTAAGAGAAACCAACAAATCATTCATTTTGGTACATTGGGATTGGAATTTGAAATATATATTTATAAGAGAAATTACATTGGTACATTCTAAAAAGGGGGTATATTCTAATAAATTTTAGTGTGATACAATAGTATATGGGATAGATACAAAATGATATACATTCTCATTTATTCCTATAAATTTCAGAATATGGGATAGATAATAAATGAATGAAGTATAAAAAAAATGGAAGTCTATGATTTATTAGATATCACGTCCAAAATAATAAATGAGAATATCTGCTACTTTAGAATACTTTACTGAAGAGAGAATAAAATTATTCACAAATATAATCCCACATATTCATACACTATATTCAACAACTAAATTCAAGTTTGTAAATTTAATTAAAAAATAATTTCAATGCTTATGAAAAACTAAATTTATTTTATTTCCTAACATGAAATGAAAGACTATATCTCATAGATGTAGTTTAATAATAAAACTAAATAATTTAAATTAATAATATAAAACATTTATAATTGTAGATAAATTATGGAATATTCTTTTAAAAAAATAAATAATTAAAATATTTATACGTGGGATAACCATTTATGAACAATTCATAAATAAAATCAAACTATAAAACTTTTTATAAATTAGAAAATATTATGGATAGTCCATAACTATGAATATAAACCCTTTATATACACATTAATATGAACTATTTCATATTCTTTATTATATAGAAATTTTGAAAAGATATGATATTACCCGGAATTATAAAAAAATATAATCCAATTTATATTATGTAGATAATTTATATAATCTAAATATCATATACATAGCATTTAAAATAAGTCCTTATTAATTTTAAATAATTAAAAATAATTTATGATGAGAAATTCATTAATTAAAATATAAATAATATTATATTTCAACCTCATTTATTTAATTTATAAACACTTTATGAGATTCATTTTTATGATTATAAAATAACCCCCTTTATTTATAATCCATAGAGTGTTCCATATAATTTTACAAAATGTATTTTAAATATTAACATATAATATCTATGGAATATTGAATAATAAATGTTTCAAAAAAATTATGAAATAAATTTAAACCCTTTATAATTAATTATTTAATTAAAATTTTATTAATTACTAAATATCCTGAAAATACCTTTTATTATAATTTCAAATTTTTTTAAATTATAGGTAATCTTATGAATAAATTGTTTTTTTAGGTTTTCTTTACCATTATGCAATAGGCATTACCTACATATGGGTTAATTATTCTACCCTTACATATCCCAGTTGTGCAAAGGTAACACAGGGCTTACTTTTACATTACCTAGCAATGTAATGATATCATGAACCATACCTTTATGTATACCAATTATTTAAAGGTAATATAAAAGTTAATTTTACATAGAACCATTCTTATTAAGGGTAATTTCATTTACCTTTATGGGAAAACATTCTATAGAAGGGTAACTGCATTTAGATTTAGGTAGAACCATTTCAAACAATGATAAAACAAAATGATCCTTATACAGATTGTTTTGTGTAAGGATAAAACTAGGTAATACTTACATAGAATAATTTACATAAGGGTATGTGAAGATGTCACTTATGTATAACATTTAATGTTTGGGTAAAGCTGATGACCATTAGGTAGAGCAAAAAACATAAAGGTAAATTGAACTTTCCATAAAACCAAAAATGAGGTTATATTTTTGTATTCTTCTTTATCTCATGAAATTGTTCATAAATAAAATTCATGGTACGGATATGATACCACTATTGGTTTTTAAATAATTATAATAATAATCATTAGATCTTATAGAAGTGTATAAAACACCATGTGGATTATCTATCATGATAGAAATATGAAAAATTCATAAGAAACTAAAACGAATAAATCTTGTAAAACACGTACCATTTATTAATGAATAAAATGTATCATCATAACCACCTTCATATGGGTTTGAGAGATATAACAGAAATTGAAACCAAAATTCATCCCACATTTGAAGGTATCCATGGGTTTGCGAAATAATTAGATGTTCGAATGAGATCCAATCTATCTCTACGGCATGCTAATGCATTTAACACAAAGGATAATAAAGAAGGGATCTTTGGGTGATATGGAGTTCTGTCAAGGTATAGTGAAGACATCTATACAAACCACTAACACATGATATGGAATGCATCACATCTGATGTTGTATGACCATGCAACTAATAAGAAATTTCCATGATCCCTAAATACCAATGAAACCAAAAATATCGGGTCAACCCCTTGAATTGGGGTTTGACCAACCCATAATAGGGAAGGAGAAACCCAAAAAGAAAAAGGGAAAACATAATTGGAGACCAAACAATAGTGATCCATCCATAAACCATTAATATAAAACCATAAACCACTCACTCTTTGAGTGTTGAAGGGGAGGATGAAAGTCAAAGATGCAATAGAGGAATCGAATGGAAACAAAACATCGAGGTAGGGTTTTGTCTTTGAGTGGGATGAGCTTGATGGATGATAGAGGAATCGGGGGAGAAGAGGGTCAGTGGGAGTGATTATAGGGTTCACATTAGGGATGAGCTTCATGGATAATAGGGGAGAAGTTTTTTGGGGGATATGAGGGTTTCCCGGGGAGAGGTGAGTTTTTAAAGAGGCATGTGGGGATGATCCTGAAAGAAATGAGAATTGAGGGATGGTATACCTACAAATAATTTAAAATCATAGGAATATATTTACCTAAAGCATTTATCCCAATGGGTTTCTAAACTGTTGGTATAAGTGTGTGGGTATAGACCCATTTTCTAATAGTGAACCCTAAAAACCCTAAAACAACTAAAAACCATAAAAAATAGAAATAACATTAAAAAATTCTAAAACCCCATAAAAAAAATAAAACCCCACAGAAAACTCTAAAAGCCCTTTAATCCCATAAAAATGTTAAAAACTACAAAAAAACCTTAAAACCCTAAAAACTCAAAAAAAAAAACCCATAAAAACCCATAAAAACACATAAAAACACTAAAACACCCCAAATTCTGAAAAACCATAAAAACCATAAAAATCCTAAAAAACCCCTAAAATGTAAAATCCCCTAATACCCCTAAAAACCCTAAGAAAACCAGAAAAACCTAAAATCACTTAAAATCACTAAAAAAATAAAAACGCAAAAACCCTAAAAAACAAAAAAAACCCATAAAACCCTGCAAATCACTAAAAACCATAAAAACCAAAAAAATTATAAAGAATCCCTAATAATACCAATAAATGTAAAAAACCCTAAAAACCCTTAAAAACCCAATGAAAATTACAGAAACCAAAAAATAGTAAAAACCCCTAAAATCACTGAAAATACAAAAAACCCAAAAATACCCTAACCACCCGAAAACCCTAAAAAAAGATATAAACCATAATACCCTTAAAAACAAAAAACCCCCTAAAAACTATAAAAACCTAAAAAAACTACTAAAAACTATAAACAACTTTACAACTGTGAAAATATTAAAAAAAAATAAAAAACCATAAAACCCAAAAAAACCCCTAAAAACTCAAAAAAAAACCAAAAATCCATAAAACCATAAAAACCTAAAATAACCCTCAAACCCTCAAAACCCATAAAAACCCTAAGAAAATGAAAAAACTAAAAACCCTAAAAACCCAAAAACATCAAAATCCCTAAATACCAAAAAAATCTTTAAAAAGAAAAATACATTTAAAACCATAAACACCCCTAAAAACCATAAAAACCCACTAAAAACTCTAAAAACACTTTAAAATCCTAAAAAAGTTAAAAAAAATCTAAAACCCTTAAAATCCCTAATTTTTTTTGAAAACCATAAAAACCCTTAAAACATAAAAACCCTTAAAACATAAAAACCCTAAAAACCCCTAAAACCACTCAAAATCCCTAAAACCCATAAAACCCCATAAAATCCAAAAATCCCTAAAAATCCCTAAAAACATAAAAAAACCTTGAAAACCCCTGAAAACCCTAAAGAGAATTTAAAAACACTTAAAACCCCTACAAACCTTTGAAAATAACAAACACCTATAAAACCATAAAATAATATAAATACCCTAAACCCCTAAAAACCATAATACCCCAAAAAAAATAAAAATTTTTAAAACCTCAAAAATAATCAGTAATAAAATTAAAACCCTTTAAAATCTTAAAATGAATTAAAAATTAAAATAAACCTTACAACCCCTAAAAACGAAAAAAAATCTAAATCCCCATAAAAAAAACTTCTAAAAACACTAAAAACACTATAAAACCTTAAAATCCATAAAATCCTAAAAATCACTAAAAATGTATAAAACCCTAAACCCTTGAAAACGCCTATAGAATTCATAAAAACTAAAAACACCTAAAACAACTAAGATATATAAAAAACGCTAAAACCCCCAAAAAACCTAAACACCATAAAAATCATAAAAACACCTAAAAACATTAAAAAATCCTCAAAACCCCTAAAAACAAACTGAAAACACTAAAACTTCATTACAACCCTAAAATCGTTAAAAACATTAAAAAAACCCTAGCACCACTGAAAACTCAAAAAATACCTATAACCCCAAAACCATAAAAATATTAAACACCATAAAATCCCTACAAAACATCAGAATCCCTAAAACCCCATAAAATCCTAAGGATGACCTAAATATAAACTAAAATGTAAAAAAACATAAAAACCATGAAAACCCCTAAAGACCCTTAAAATAATAAAATCCATAAAAACCCCTAAAAACTAAAAAAATAAACCCTAAAAAAACTAAAGTGCCCATAAAAGCCTCAAAAACAATAAAAAATTCTAAAAACATTAAAAACACTAAAAAACCCATAAAAACACATAAAAACCCATAAAACCCTAAAACGCAATAAAAACTCTAAAAGACCTTTAAACCCCTAAAAATGATTAAAAAACATTGAAACCCCTTAAAACTCAAAAAAACCCTAAACATTAAAAAAAACCACAAAACCCTAAAACCCCTAAAAACCTAAAACCCGAAAAACCCTAAAAAATCATAAAAGGACTTAAAAATTCCTAAAAATTTAAATACACATTATAACCTCAACACCCCTAAGAAAACCTTTAAAACCTAAAAACACTTTAAACACCTAAAAATCTAAAAAACTATAAAAATCGTAAAAACCCTAAAAACAATAAAACCATAAAACACCCAAAAACCATAAAACCCCATAAAAACCCTAAAACAACTAAAAAATCTAAAAACCATTTAGACCCATAAAATATTTTACTAACCCTAAAAACCCTTAATATCCCTAAAAACCCTAAAACCCCTCAAAATCTGTAAAAACCCTAAAAACTATAAAAATCATAAGAAAGCCCTAAAATCCCTAAAAATGTTAAAATCCCTGAAAACCTAAAATCCCCTAAGAAAAAATTACTAAGAAAATTAAATCCCCTAAAAATATAAAAAATTCTAAAAACACTAAAACCCTATAAAACCATAAAAACCCTAAAACCCTTAAAACCAATAAAAAACTAAAAAACCCTAAAGAACTCAAAAAATCACCTAAAAACACTAAAAACCATTTCAACCACTAAAACTGTTAAATAATTCTAAAAAACATAAAAACACAAAAAACAAAGAAAAAACTTAAAAGATAGAAAAGCCCATAAAAACCTTAAAAACCCTAAAAACCCTAAAAGACCTCAAAATTCCCAAAACCGTAAAACCTTGAAAATCCTAAAAAATCTATAAAATCCTTAAAACCATAAAAACCCCTAAATGCCTTGAAACCCCTTAATAAAACCTTTAAATCCTAAAAACTATTAAACCCCCTAAAAACCCTAAAAAGCTCTAAAAACCATAAAAACCCAAAAAGTCCTAAAAACTCAAGAACCCATAAAAACACCTAAATCCCAATAAAAAAAATTCATAAAACCCTAAAACCACTAAAAACTATAAAAAAATTTAAACCCCTAAAAAATTAAAAAACTATAAAAAACCATAAAAACCCCAAAAACTCGAAAAACCCCTACAAACCCAAAAAAACAAAAATTTAAAAAACCTTTAAACCCCTCAAAATACCTAAAATCAATAATAACCATAAAAATAGTAAAAAAACTATTAAAAAACCCTAATAATATAAAAAAACCTGAATTCCCCAATGAAAACCTTAAAAACCTAGACACTTAAAACCCCTAAAAACCCTAAAAGCATTAAAAACCCAAAACCCAAAAACCCCAAAAAACTATAAAAACCATAAAAAATAGAAGAACTGTAAAAATAAATAAAATACCAAAATACAACTAAAATCTCTAAAACCCATTTAATCTCTTAAAAACATTTAAAATCTAAAAAACCTTAAAAAACCAGAATAAATCAAAAAACCCCTGAAAACCCCTAAAAGCCCTCAAAATTCATAAAATCCGTAAAAACCATAAATATCATAAAAAAATAAATTCCATAAAACTTAAATAATGATAAGAACCATTAAAAACCCCATGAAAACATTAAAAACCTAAAAAAACTCAAAACCCCTAAAACCCTAAAAACTCTAAAAATCCTAAAACCCATAAAATCTGAAAAATACATTAAAACTCTCAAAATCCCTAAAAACCCTAATAATCATAAAAATAAAAAAAACTCCCTAAAAATCACAAAAAACATAAAAAATTTTAAAACCATAAGAAAACCATTAAACATAAAAAAACATAAACCCCTTAAAAACCTAAAATATTCTAAAAACACTAAAAGACCCTAAAACCCATAAAATCCCTTAAAACCTATAAAACACATAGAAACATTTAAACCCCATAAATCCATTCAGTCCCCTAAAAATTTTAAAAACTATAAAAAACCTTAAAAATCCTAAGACCCAGAAAACTTGAAAACCCTAAGAACCATAAAAATTTGAATTCCCTCAAAATCTCTAAAAAACCGCAAAAACCAATGGAAAAACATAAAAAAATACCTAAAAATACCGAAAAATGTATAAAACCCTAAAAAACCTATGAAAACCTTAAAAACCTAAAATCAATTAAAACCTATACAAAACATTAAAACACTAAAAACCCTAAAATTACCTAAAACATAAAAGCCCCTAAAACCCTTACAAACCCTAAAAACCATAAAATCCCTAAAAACTCGTAAAAACCCTAAAAATAGTAAATTAAATAAAAACTATTTATAACCATAAAAAATAAAAAACTCTAAAAAATTAAAATAGAAAATAACTCAAAAAATTACTACAAACCCAAAGAAACAATAAAAATAATATCAACCCTAAAAACTCTCAAAATACCTAAATACCCTAAAACCCAATAAATGACCTAAAAATACCTAAAAATATTTAAAAACATATAAAATCCTAAAACCCTAAAAATATCTAACAAGAACTAAAGAAACTAAAAAAACATAAAATCACTAAAAAAACTAGAAACCCTAAAAAACATAAAAACAACAAAAACCATTAAAAAACTATAAAATCACTAAAACTATCAAAACCCTTTAAACCCCTACAAACGTTAAAAAAACTCAAAAAACATTAAAAACCATAAACAATAAAAAAAACCTCCTAAAAACTCCAAAACTATAAAATCCTAAAATTTCGTAAAATACCTAGAAACCCCTTGAAATATAAGAACACACTAAAAATCCCTAAAAATGTAAAAGACCCTAAAAATTGAATACCTCGTAGAAAACCTTATAAACCTAAAAACACTTAAAACCTATAAATAACTAAAAAATTCTAAAAACAAAAAAATCTATAAAACTCTAAAAAACATAAAAACCCTAAAAATCCTTAAAAACACTGAAGACCAAAAAAATCCTAAAAAACCATAAAAATTGATAAAAATGTAAAACCCCCCAAAACCCCAAAAAACCATAAGAAAAACTTAAATCCCAAAAAACACATAAAACCACTAAAAACATCAAAACACTAATAATCCTAAATAACTGTAAAAACCCATAAAACACCATAAAAACCATAAACACCATAAAAACCCATAAAACCACTAAAAATCCATGAAAAACACTAAAAACCCTTTAAAACCCAAATTTTTTGAATCCAATAAAAACGCCAAAGACCATAAAACCCTAAAAACCCATAAACCATCAAAATCTATAAATTCCCAAAATAAACCCTAACAACCATAAAAATTTCAAAAAATCCAAAAAATAAATTAAAAATGGAAAACCCCTAAAAGACTAAAAAAACATAAGAAAACATTAAAAATCTACAAACACTTAAATCCCCTAAAAATCTAAAAAATGATAAAACCCATAAAAATCTCTAAAAATCCTAAAAACCATAATAACCAATTAAAACCTTAAAAACCCATAAAACCCTATAAAAACACCAAAAACCTAAAAAACTATAAAAATTAGTTAAACCCTTAAAAACATGAGAAAACAATAAAAACATTAAAACCCCTTAAAACTCAACAAAAACCCTAAACCCCCCCAAAAATGATAAAACCCTAACCCCCCCCCCCTCCAAAACCCCTACAATCCCTAAAAATCCCTTAAAACCCTATAAACCCTTAAATACCCCCAAAATCTCTAAAAACATAAAAATCCTAAGAACACTAAAAATCAAAAAAAAAACACAAACAAAAACTTAAGAACCGAAGAACATTTAAAACCATTAAATACTAAAAAAGTCTAAAAACCCTAAAAATCATAAAACCCTAAAACCCACTGAAAAATAAAAAAACCCTTTAAACCAATAATTTTTTTTTAAAAACTCTAAAAACCATAAAACCCATAAAAACTAAAAAACCCCTAAAAACCTCAAAAACCATACAAACCCTAAAAACCCTAAACCCCCTTAAAAACCCTAAAAACCCTAAAAACCATAAAAACCCTAAAATTTCCCTAAAAATCCCTAAAAATGTAAAAAAAACCTTATAAAGCCTTAAAACCCATGATACATTATCCAAGACCCACTAGGATGTTTCTTAGGAAACTTGTTCAATGTTCACTTGTGGAGCACCTAGAACATTACCCGAAAACAAATAGAAAGGCTATAAATAGTTGGAATAAGGAATAATAGAGGGAGTTGGTCAAGGTTGAACCCAAAAAGAACTTTCCTATAAGAACTATAGACAAAATATTCCATAAATTATGACCAATTATTTGATATGTCAATAATTAAGAAATAAAATAATGGTTTCATTCAAAACTCAAGATAATAATGTTACCTTTATTAATGATGTTCAAAGAGTACAAGGGGTTTCTATTTATATCCAAAGAGTGATACACTGTTATAAAACATATTTTCATTAATTAAAATAACCTAAATGTTTCTTTTCAAAATTTTGGCACATTCCAATGAATTGAAGGGGAAAGTATTACAACCTTTTGGAAAGTAAATATAACTAGACCACCACTTTTGACTTTGAGGATTCCATGGTGGGGTGGCCTTAAAATTCCTAGAACAACATGGGATGGGTCTTTAAAATCATATATGGGTCTAAATTAAGGTAAATATTGGATTTTATTCTTCCCCTAATAAAGGGTATTGGAAATCCCCTTAAAATTCCATTATTAACCCATTTAAGGACTATTACACTCCCTTGGTCTTCTCCCTTATCATTGGGAAACCAACTCCTTGAAATGGGTCTTATGAAATCATGGACATTCCTCCATCCTCATCAATTCCATCTTCAACCCCTTGATCCCCTCATGTTCCTTGATCCTCAACATCTCCTCCCTACTCAAAAGGATTCATCCTTGAATCTCAAAATTCAAAGGGAGAAATATTATCAACATTAAAGGTGACACTAAAATTTCTATACCTATCGGGTAACTCAATATTGTAGGAATTATCATTGATATTATCTAAGAGTTAGAAAGTTTATTCCTCACGTGGATGAATTTTATATTTTTGTTTCTATAGGAACCTCCCTTTTAGAAGTTTTTTCCATACCAAACCACATGGATCAAATGTTTCTCATTTTTCAACACCTCTTTTATAGATCACTATATTAATGTAATGAATAAACAACATAAGTAATCATTTATTGGTTAAGAGAGTTATTGTTAAAACATACCCCCTTACTTAGAAGCATGAGAGATTCCTCCCCCTATAAATATATATTTATCTTTATTTTTCTTGAAAATAAAATCACTTTTCCCTCAAGAATGTTTTTCACTCTTTTTTTAACTCTTTTTTTCAACTCTTTTATTTCCCTAATTTCTTTTGATGTCACTCATAACTCCTTTTTCACTCTTTATTTTTTTCATTATATCTATCTTTTCTCTCTTTTACTTTTCTCTCTTTTCCTAATCTCTCTCAATCCTCACTTGGTATTGATAATCTTGAAATAAACTCATGGTTTTAATTATAACCATCCTCTCAATATACTCAAAATATTAGTATCTGGTGTATCAGCCATGTTTGACCCTCCTATAAAATTCCCAAGGCCTTCCCAACAAGATATGATAAGAATGAATGGGAAAAACATCACATATCACCATGTCTTAATACTTCCCAGTGGAAAAATTAACTTTCTCTTTATTAGTCATTTTAACATCCCCACTATTATTTAACCATTAATATCTATACGTCTTGGGATTCTTGATTTTATCAAAACCCAATTTATAAAAAATCAAACCACTTTTTACATTTTTTTTAACTTCCCCATAAGTGATCATACTATATACCCAATAATTTCTGGGGAATATAGTATGAAAAATGTGATCTCTTTTCTCTTGATCATGTTTTCCTTCTGTTTGAGCACTCAAATCATGCCTTACCACAAGAATTTATCAATGTAAGGGGAACTCTATCTCCACATCTGAACACTCCACAAGTGATGGCATTTCATCTTTTCTTGAGTTAGAACTAATTACATCTCCATAATCCTAAATAATCATGTTACTCTTATTTAGGAATTTTGAAGAAAAATATCTAAATCCTTGAAACATAAAACATTTGACAGTGCTCCCAATGCCTCTCATAAGGTTTTGTGGGTCTGATCGATGGTGACGGTGCTTCTCGCTTCACTTTGTTTTTCCTCTCTTACTTCTCTTGGTTTCTAATTCCCTCCTTCTCGACTGATTCAACTTTTTGGTGGGATATCGCATATTGATCATTGTCCATCTTTCTGTCTAACCTGGTGCATCATACCTCAACTCTAGGTCTGTGTGCTGGCATTTTATATGGTTTGGGTCAGCGCCGATGGTGGAATCTGGTGTCTCTCTTCTGCACTACCATTGTTGGCCAACCCATCCTACTTCGTCTTCATTTGTTCAGGCTCGATGCGAGATCTGGGCATTCATGGGATTATGCTGGAGGGGGATGGTAGCACTCTAAACTTGTGTTATTCTTTGTCCTTTTTTCTTTTTTGGGTTTAGTTTCTCGGAGATTTGGTATAAGGTCGGATTGGAGTTATGATGGGATCGTTCTTTCTCTATGATCATGTTTTATGGTGTTTATTCTTCTTGATAGTATTATTTTAGTTCGATGGTTGATGGGTGTATGAAGTTTTCTCTCTAATATTGATGTTTATGTGGTCTCTAGTGTGGTCCCTGACTAAGGATTTCTCTGCTCAATTCTGCTCTGGAATCCCGGTCTGGTGCTCCCTTACCAGTCGGTCAGGTACGATGGTCTTGTTGATGGTTCTGGAAGGTGTTGTTTGAGCGACCTTTGGTCTTTGAGTAGGCGAATGGAATTTTATGTTATCTCCTCGATGAAGATTTTTAGTCTATTTTTTATGATGCTTTTTATGGCAGCAGGGTATTCATACAGTGGTAATGCTCGTGTTTTTTGACGATGCCAATAGTGTTTTTCGGTGTGTTAATGGTTGTTTTTTTATTCGGTGTTGATGACAATGGTGAATCATTTTTCTCTATGATCCAATACCAATTGGAATTTACTATGGCCGAAGATGGTGCTAGAGATGATGTCACTACGTATCGTGGAGGACGATAGGGATGTGGAAATTGGTGATGAGACGATGGTGATGGTGAAAGGATGCAATAATGGAACTAGGATGCGATGATGGTTCCATGACGTTGGCATGTTGTGACCTGACTAGTCATGCCTCATTCCACATGGTGGAGTGGCCTGATTTGGTTTTATTAGAATCTAGGAGTCCTCAAAGCAGTGTTTTAATTTCAAACGTTTTCTCGAGGGCACAAATATAGGGATCCTCTACCATTGATAGGATTTTACCAGATCTTGTTGATATTCCAATAGCTTTCATTTTGAATTTTTGTTTGGATTTTGAATTTTGAATGTTTCCACTATGTTATGTTAAATTCTTTGTGATGATGTGTGGGTTCCCACTAACCCTAAAAGTGGATTTATTAAATTTTAAAAAAAAATTTGGAGTTAGTCAGCTCATTTGAATCAGTTTTTCATTCCCTTACATGTTCTTATGTTTGGAATCCTTGAACCTGAATGAAGATTTAGAATCCTTACCATACGACGTAGGGAGAATCCTTGTTTCCTTTACTTTCATCTCTGTTTTAGTATCCATGGGAAAAAGATCCTCCATATCCAAATATTAGTGCATTTACACTATGAACTGAATATCATGGTTGATAATTTTCACAAACCATGCCATGGTAACCTCTCTCCCCTCATCAATATTATACTAAATCATGATGATCTCCATATTTTTATGATACTCCACAACACTCATAACTTCTTATTTCAAACCCTGAAATTTTTGGAAAATATCATGATAATAATGGATTTAAATAAACCTCTTGTGCATTACCACTTTCATAGCCTCTCAATTGAAGATGGTTATTTCTAAACTTTTTCATAAACTCGCTTGTATTTTGTTCCACCAAATACTTTCATAATTGGGGAATTTGAAACCCTCTAACTTCACCTTATTTTCCTCCAAATAGTCCTAACATCCAAAATCCTATTTTATCTTTCATTCACATTCCTTGTATGTTCGGAGATCATTCTTACATTATAATGAAGGGATTCTCAACTTTAATCCTCCAATATTGTTGGTTTTCCTCCATAATGGTTGATTTCACCAAATTGGTAAATCATGAAAATTAGAGAAATCCTCCACTAATTTAATCTCATACTCCTTTGTGGTGATCTATAATTTAAGGGGATTTTAATTCATACATCCTCACATTCATCTTTTTGAATTGTTCTTGTACTACCCTTTAAAATGGATTAATTTTTGTTTCATTGGTGTTACCTGCCACCACCATTTAATATTCCTGAAAGAAATTTTGAAGTGAAAGAAATATGGACCTCACACAGTCCCTTATGTGGTTAAACTAGAAAATATTATGTTTTATTGTTTTTCACTCAATTTCAGATTTTTTAAATAAAATGTAACACTCTTTCCTTTTAGCACTCAACTTAATTCCAATAGATTTTTTACAAAATTCCAATAAATGTAAAGGTTCATGTCACAAACCCCCTTACCCAAAGATACCCCTTCTAGTCTAGAAAAGGATAATGATAGATAATGAACCCCAAATCCCACCTCCAATAGGCCTTTGGTTGGAGACTAGCACCAAGGGTGTATAAATCTCAAATATTGGAGGCATTACCCTTTTTAAGAAAACAATATTGGGATATATTACAGACCATACACAAATAAACTCCAAGATATATATAAATAGATAAAAAAATACATCCCACATACATGTCAAAAGAAAGAAAAAAATATAAAATTTTAAGACATTAAGTAAATACCAAAAGTAAATCAAGGAAGTGACACGAAAACTATTAAGATCCGAGCAAGTAAGGACCAGCATGATCCAAAAAATCTTCCAAGAAACATGAAATTATTTTATATGTGTAGGGTGAGAATAAAAGTATATTTAGTAGGAAAAACAAAGTCTCTTTTTCACATGTGAAATAAGCATGAAAATGCCCCTGTGAGAAAGCACCCGAACCAAAAAAGCACCTAAACTGGTATACTAACCACACTATCATCACCAAGGCATGCTCACCAAATAACTCAAATCATGTAATATAATATAAATCACATCAATGATATTGAACCCCACACAACTTTCCCACTGATTAGATGCTCTCACACCCTAATGACAAACATCCCCGAATTCCGACCCCTTCTGAATATACTACATCACATCTCGCCCACTCACACCTGGGCCTCACACCCATATCACATATCACCTATAGAAACATGGGCCACAAACCACATCATATCCCACCTATATACATCAGGTTCACAAAACACACCTCAACCCTCCCACATATAATAGGGCCATAAACCAAAGCTAATCCCAATGAAACTTGGGAAAGCATGACATATCTCATCCCGGAAACACATGGGAATGAACAACTCTTCTAAACACACATGGGCCTCTCAAACTACATCCTTCCGGAATAATCTCAGGCTATCACTTCCTAGATGTAAGACCATAGATTATTGGGTGGCAATCCATCCATCCTCTCATTGGGATGTTTGGAAACGACTCCCTTCCCTGATATAATGGGGGTGTTCAGTACATAGTGATGAACTAGGGTGGGGTGAATATAGAAATCACAAGGGAAATAATATTATATACATATAAGATAAAAAAATCCATACCCAACAAATGGGATCCTAAAACAAACAACCAATTGACCACACAATCACCTTTTCTGCTACCTCTATATGTATAACACCATACACCATGCTACAAAAAACATTTCATTTCCCAAAAAATTCCTTTAAACAATTTCATTTCTTTATTAACAATTTATTTATTCATTCCATTGACCAAATCAACCAATCCATTCCAAACTTCATTAGAAAATATTTATACATTACATTACAACCTGGATAACTACTATGCACAACACACCACAAGAAACACAATAAAATTAATTCTATGAGAAACTCCAGGAGATATACACATACCAATAATCACCATCCTTCCTTAAATTTAACCCTCAAAATCCATCCACACACAACCACATCTAGCAACACATCTCCAAAATACCTGATTGTAGCCCTACAACACAACACTTATCAACCATTCCATATTCAATCAATCACTCAAACTGAGATTCCATTACACCACTTAATCCATATTAGAAAACAAAACTGTGCCCACAAATACACCATAGCACAAGCCAAGAAAAACCCAATTCTAGATTTAATAAGGTAAACCTTTTTTAAGTTCACTTGTTAATTTAGGGGTAATAATAGAAACTATATAATTCTGGGGCATCCATTCATTAGTTGAGTGTATGTAACTAACCAATTTCCATATGCAAGTTCCCAACCAAAGATGAACTCATGTATTACATATTTTTATGAGGGTTCAACGAAATCCCGCAACAACCACAATTTTTAGTGGGGCATCAAGGCCAAAAAATCACAAGATCAAAATAATGTCAAAGTTGTAAATATTATATAAACAAACCCAATAGCCCATAAATTTCAATTTACTAATTCCTTGCCTTGAATTAGGTTGGTACAAATATTATCCAAAAGCAAACAAAAGTAAAAACCCCTCTCTCGTGATGAAAAATAATGATAAATAGAGTAAGTCCTACCTCGAAGGGATTTGAATGTTCCTTGTAGGATAATAGATCAAATAATAGACCTATTAATACCAATTTTCCAATATCTGCATCCATAAGACTATGATGTGACACCACTACACCAACATCAACTGTAGGGAACCCCATTAGAAAAATGGGTAAAAAAATCCACAGAATAGTTATAATTTTTCGAATAGAATGAGATCAAACTGAGAGAAACTGCTAGAAAACAAAGGGAGAACACACATTGGTTCACTATGGATCACCAACAAGAAATCACTAAGGTCAATGTATTGAAGAGGGGAGGAGAGGGATTGAAAAACTCCTTGGGAACCTAGGTTTCATCTAAAATGAGAGGAAGTACAGATCATGGCACAAAAATGGGGGTTTATTAAAAAAATCATTTTAAAACTACACATGATTGGGGTATTACATGACATGTAATTCTCTTTCATGTTTTGTAATACCAGGTGTTTGGTTTTTTACAAAAAAATTATCACCTCTTAGATTATTTTATTTTTTTTAAACTCAAAATATTACATGATATGAAACCTCTAGGACAAGCCGTGAAACAGGGTTTCACATCATGTAACCCAGATAAAAAATATGTAATCCCCCTTATTCCAGGCTTTAGCAAATGAACTTATCCAAACTCTCTCTAAGCCTCCTCCGAACACACCAACAAAACAAACCAGCCAAGTAACAAACTGGGAGGACATGGACTGTTAAATTAGATACACTCAAATGATTATATCCCTCAAGAATCCAAAACCATTTGTTGAATGTAGAAAGAGGGATCTGAACAACAACCTCATGAGATACCTTTGAAGTATCCTTCTATTCTTGAAACGCTGTCAGTAGTAAAACATGTCAAGATTCGATGATAAACCACCATGTGTTGTTTGAATATTGGAATGGAAACCTCTACATCCAAGAATAACTCCTCCAACATATGAAAACATGCCTTATATCATCAACCCAAATGACAATAAAAATACCACAAAATCACAACAACCACACCATCTGAACATAAAAATTAGGGAATTACATCTTCCATGTCAAGATACTATCAACTCGGGGTAGTACTAACTCGCCTGCATGGGTTTAATCGCATCACAATTAATACATCGTGATTAGGAATCAGGTCATCCTCATTTATGAATGTTAGGAATTTATCATACACCACACTACACACATCACAAGTCCAGGGGAAAAACACATCAAGACGCATGAACCAATGGGATGGATTTATGAAGAAACATATCATCGCATGAGTTTAAACACATTTCAATTAATTTGTCTTGATTGGGCACACATCTACATATATCACTCCCAAGTCCTCTCCTCTTAGACACCATGCCTCCAAAACACATGAACCAAGGGGATGGACCATTCACGTAGGACCATCTATCATTGATCAAGGATCTCCAATAGTCGTTCAACAAACATCACGTCATCCTCGATATCCAACTATCCTTAGTTAATGACATGGGAGTCATCATGAAGATACTGATGAAGCTTAGAGATATGGAATATGTTTTAGATCCTATCCGACCATGGTGTAAATTCCAATTGGTATTCCACCTTTCCAACTCACCCCAACACCTCAAAGGGTCCAATGAACCTAGGAGAAATCTTACTCCCACTACCTTAACTCCTCCTCCCACATCAGGGGGAATCCTTCATGAACATATGGTACACAACATCAAACTCTAAGGGCCTCCCCCATCGATCGATATCCGAAATATGTCTGTCATGTGCTACATCCATCCTCTCACAAACAAGATGAACCTTCTCTATCATGTGTCACGCCACATCCAGACCAGGAACAACTGTCTCTCCAACCACCACCCAACATAATGGATAATTTCATCGGATCGCATAAAATTCCTCAAATGGATCCATTCCAATGGAAGAGTGATAGATATTATTATATGATAGGCAAATAAACCAAGGGAAGGTGTTGTATGCAAGATCCACCACAGTCTAAGACGCATGCCTACAACAAATCCTCCATCTTTTGGATAGTCCGCTCTATCTTCCCATTTTTATGAGGGTGGAAAGTAGTGTTGAGGTGTAATTGGGTGCCAAATACATGATGTAATCGACTCTAGTCTCATATGGTAAACCGTGTGTTATGATATGAGATGATGGTCCTCAGAACACCATGAAACTTCACCACTTCATCTACATACCTCTTCGCCAAGGCATCCACTGTGCCCAACTCCTTGATCACTAAAAAGTGGGATGATTTCGTCAACCAATCCACTATCACCCAAATAACATCATAGCCACCCTAATATATGGGTAATACTATGAAGAAATCTATTGAGATGACATCCCAATTAAACATGGGGAAATACAAGGGCTACAATAAACCATAATGGACATGGTGCTCAGCTTTTTCCTGTTGAAAAAACAAGCACTTCCCCAAAAACTCGGCCATTGAACGTTTCATCCCGAGCCACCAAAATAGAATCTTTAAGCCATGGTACATCTTGGAAACTCCTGGATACACCGAAAAGGTTGATCTATGAATCTCACGAAAGAATTCACTATGCATTATCACCAGAACAAACAACTTATTTTGGATCAATATCTGGTTTCATCCATCCTTGAATCATCCCTCCAAAGCATCACCATGGAAAACACAATCACACATGACATATTCCTCTAAGTATCCCCGCATAGACTCATCCACCTGATACAATAGAGAGGACCAAACCATCATCTAAAACAAACAACCCTTACCACAATCCATTCTTACATCTATATGCAAGGATAAAAAATACTCCATCTCTCTCTAACCATCCGCAGATTCCTGAAAAACCTCCTCCTATGAATTTATACTCAAAGCATTGGGCACAACATTTTCATTCCCTATGGTGTATGAAATCTCAAAATCATAGTAATGAAGAAAATCCATCCACCTCCATTTCCACAGATTCAAATCATGTTGGGAAAAGATATACCTCAAGCTATTATGGTCCATGAAGACCACAAAGCACTCCAAAATGTGGTCATACCACCACAACTTCAGTGAGAACATAACTACTACCAACTCTAGATCATGGGTGAAATAGATTTTCTCATGGGGATGTTACTTCCTAGACCCGTAAGAGATCATTTCTCGCTATTGCATCTACATTCATCCCAAAACAATATGGAAAGCACCAAAAAACACCTCAAACATCACCCATTCTTCTGGAAACTGGAGCACCAGATCACTAACCAGCTTCCCCTTCAGGTAACCAAACATTTTTGGCCACTAATCAATCCACATAAAATCTTGGTCCATCCTAGTAAAATTTGTCAATAGAGAAACAACATGAGAGAAATCTAATACAAATATCTAACAATAGCCTGTGAGATCAGGAAAACTGCAAACCTCTACCACATTTGTGGGTTATTCCCAAGAAAAAAATACTTAAACATTTTATGGGTCCACTACAACACTATGCTGAGGCACCACATGTCTATGGAAACATATATACCATGTCCAAAACTTGCACTTGGGAAAATTTCCATAGATCTGGTGGCATTGAAGAACTTGCAGGATAGTCATGAGATGCCCAACGTTCTCCTCTTATGTAATCTTGTAGATCAGGATGTCATCGATGAAAATGATGAACAATTGATCAAAGATCTCAGAAAATGCTGATTTCAGGAGTCCCATGAACAAAACTAAAGCATTAATTACACTAAACCACATGAATATGAACATAAAGTGCCAATATCTACATCTGAATGCAGTCTTTGGGATATCACCCTACTTCAACTCAACTAATGATATCCAGACCACATATCGAACATAGAGAACCATTTTCTCCCTATCAGCTATTCTAAAAGATCATATATCCTTGGAAGAGGGTTATAGTTATTTACCATTACCTTATTCAACCTCTAGTAGTCCATACTCAACCCTAGACCACCACCCACCTTTTTTTTAAAAAAACATAGGAGTTCCCCATAGAGACACACTACGATGAATAAAACCCTTATATGTCAAATCATCAATATGAATCTTAAGATCCTTAAATAGAGAAGGTTCTATCTGATAAAGAGCCATTGAAATCAGAGAAGCATCGACTTAAAACTTTATCTTGAACCCAATAACACATCGAGGGGGTAACATCACAACATCCTCAGGGAAAACATATAGGAACTCCCCAACGACCCTAGGAACTTTCACCATTTTAGCATCCATTGAATCCACTAAAAGCTCATCCAAAGAAGAAATTTGGGGTTTTTCATGCCAAATTCACACCTAAAAACCCCACACACCAATGAAAGCCACACACTGACCATCCACATCTAAAAACACAACTCTACTTTAGAAGCAGTCAATAAAGTAATTCATAGAATAAAACCATTTGATGATAGGTATGACATTGTATGGATGCATGTATATCAAGAAGATATCACCATGGGATTGATGTGGTCCCATAATCATTCTACACCCCTGGAAAACATCAAACATGTTGGTATGACCTCTAAAGGGCATACTCAAAACTAGTGGCACGTGAAGCCTCTCTATGTCTTTTCCTAAATCATGGGCTAGATCAGGTGTAACAAAGGAATGAAAATATCCGGAATAAAATAAATAAAAATAAATAGGACTAAACAAATTGATTGTACCTATAATGACCTCTAGACTTGCGGGAACTACCACCTCTGTTGTGTGAAACTGACCACACCTAGATCCCATACCTATCTGATGTTTACCACCTCCACGACCATGCTCGAGTTGCAGTCCTAGAGCATAAGGGACATCATGAGGTTGAACTCTAACTACTCCATCTCCCCATGGCTTTGAAAAATCTTTCTTTCCTTGCTTCTAATATTATATCACCAGTGACTACTGCTGAATCTAACGTTGAGCATATCCACTTCCACCAAAAAAAGATTAGAAAGTTACTGGGCACAAATTCTAAATATGGATGCGAACCCCATAGAATAAAAACATTGACCCCATTTACATTGGAATGGTACAGAGATTGATGGAACCAGAAGACCAGAAAAAAGATACTGAGGTCGTTTCCCCACTTTTCAAAACTTTTATGGTCCTCGCACCTGATATCTACCACTGACAGATCTTTCTCTATAATAACTATATTGTCTCCCCTCTCATGGTAAAATTCATCATGAGTGAATCCATTAGATAACCTCTTCCTTTTTTTGAACCTCCAAATATTATGGAAATGTAAAAGGAGTAATGACATACTAGATAGAAGGGTAGAGTGCCTCCTCGATATGTCTACCACGAGACTTCTCATCTAGAAAAAGTTCTAGGGAAAATCATAGAGGTCCTTGAAATTGATCGCAAGATCTCATACTAACATACTCCTCTACTAAAGGAAGAGTAGCTCCAGCCTCTTCTCATACTTCATAGCCAATGAAAGGAACTCCACGCAGAGATCTTTCTAAAAGTTGACCCACAACACATCTTACTCCTTTCAATCACCTAGAAACAACATCAACCATTGAAACATAACTCCCCACAAGTGACTAACTGCTAAAGGGGCCCTGTAATTTTTCAGAGCCAGAATCAGACTGAAGGAAATCTATATCTCCTCTTGCTAAAATTCTATCTCTATGTCAAAAACTCATCCCTCATACTTTCTCAAACCTTTCTACTAGAAATCATGAAATTCCCTCTACCACTAACTATCCTCATATTCTGATCAACCCTATGGTGATCAACCAGATTAAACTACTGAATCTCCACCACCTGAGACATGGGTGGACGACATCTAGGATACATAGTTGAAAAAGAAAAAAAATATTTCCTAAGCCTGAGTATCATGTAATTTTAACTAGATTTATTTAAATTCATTTCATTTATTTTCTCCTTGCCAAAACAATCAAATTAAAAAAATAACATAATCCATTTTCAGGCTTGTACCTTTCCTATGTCTTTACCCAATAAGAAGGTCTATCTCACATGGCCATTAGATAAGCTTAGAGTCCATGCACTAGATCACCTTGGGCCCTAAAATCTCAAGTCCTAACTGGTCTCCCTGGCCTATGTCACACACCAAGGATGTATTGAACCAATGTTTTGTCAATGGAAATTCCATTCTAATAATCACATGAAACCAAAACATAATGAACTAATAAGTACTATGTGATCTTTAAACAAAATATTGTCGCTTCTGTGATTTGAATTTCAAAAATCTGACATACACAGCTACGATTAGTAAGATGTTTGGAGTCCGATAAGACAAACTTAATTTTTAGTGATTAGTAACTGACCATTATGAATAGTAAAAAACATTTATGAATAGTAATATGACCCTTATGAATAGTGCATCATCCAAAAGAATAGTAACCACATCCATGAATGTATAAATAAAATTTAGGCATCTTATAAGTGATAATATGACCATAGTAAAAGTATTTGTATTTTTTTAAGTCCTAAATAAATAATTTAAATTAATTAATTAATTTGAAATAAAATTTATTTTCCTAAAAGGTGTTCATAAATTAAATTTTTTATGTCTTATGGTTTTAATATAATTTTATAAGACCTTATCTAATTTTTAAAAGCATTATAAAATCAGTCATAGTTTTAAAATCTGTATTTTTTCAAGTAAATTGTGATTTTAATTAAAAATTAAATTAATCATACATATAATTTTTTTCTGAAAAATGGATTTCATTTTTGGATTCTATACATTAATAAATGGTTAGGTTTAATTTTTTCTATTTTTCAAAAATACATAATTTTTTTATAAATAGTTAAATACGTTAATTTACCGTCTATATACGCTATAAGCTAAACAGACTATTCCTAGCATCATGGATGATGTAAGAAACATTATTTAGAATTAAAATATATAAAAATTCCAAAAAAAGACCTTAAAATATCAAATAACATAAAAACCTTACATACCCTAAAAAACATGAAGAAACCTTTATAAACATAAAAACACTCAAAAACTATAAAAATAAAAATGTTAAAAACCAAAAAATACCTAAAATACATAAAAACCATAAACCATTAAAATTCATTACATCCATGAAATTCTTAAAAACCCAAAAAACATAGAAAAATTCGAAAAACCCACTAAAAACTCTACAAACCATTTAAAACCCAAAATTTAAACAAATATACAAAATCTTAAAAAACTGAAAAACACTAAAAAATATATAAAATCCAAATAAAATAAAACCCCTAAAACCCCTGAAATCCCCAAAACTACTGAAATCCCTAGAAAACCTAATAACCATAAAAATCCAAAACATCCCTAAAACCCCCCAAATCATAAATCTCCTTAAATTACTTATAAAACACTAATAAAACCATTAAAACATAGAAACACCTAACAACCCTAAAATCTATAAAAACAATAAAAACCATTTAATCCCCTAAAAACCCTAAAAAACTCTCCAAATCCCTAAAAACCATAAAACCCATAAAAATCCTAAATAATCCCAAGAAAACCCAAAAAAATAAAAAAATCCTAAAAACCCCTCACAAACCATATGAAGACCATAAAAACCTAAAATCACATAAAGCGATTGAAAATTATAAAAAATGGGAAAAACCCAAAAAAACATAATAAAGTGAACCCAAAAACAATAAAAACCCCTATAAACCAAAAAACCTCGTATAAAAATTAAAAAAAACCAAAATCCCATAAAAAATAAAACCCCCACCAAAAAATATTAAAACCCTTTAAAGCCCTTAAAATTTTTAAAAACACTAAAACCTTTTAAACCCAAAAAATAAAAAAACATCAAAAACTGAAACACAAAAAAACCCTTTAAAATCCATAAAATCCCAAAAAACCAATAAAAAACTAAAAGTTCCCAATATCTTTAAAAAATAAAAAACCCTAAAAAAACTTAAACCATAAAAACCTAAAAGCACTTAAATCCCTAAAACCCTAAATAATTATAAAAATTCCAAAAAAAAACCATAAAAGCCTAAAACCTTAAAAACCCTTGAAATCCCTAAAAACTCTAAAAAACATAAAAATCCTAAAAATACCTAAAAACATTAAAATACCTAAAACCCTGAAAACTCCTATGTAAACCATAAAAACCTATAACATTTAAACCCCCCCATAAAATCTACAAAATGCTAAAAACCCTATGAAACTATAAAATACTCTAAAAATCCTAAAAATAGTGTAAACCACAAAAACCTATAAAATCATTATAAACTTATAAAAACCTATAAAAACCCTAAAATACACAAAAACCCTAAACCCTTTAAACCAATAAAAATTTCAATAAACTGTAAAACCCATAAAATCCTAAAAAACTAAAAAAACTAAAAACCCTAAAAAAACCCTAAAAAAAATTACGAAAAACTCTAAAAATTCATAAAATTATAAAGAGTCCCTAAAAATCAATAAAAATGTAAAAACCCCTAAAACCCCTATAAAATCCTTAAAAACATAAAAATAATTAAAACCCAAAATACCTATAGAATTTTAAAAACAATAAAAACCATAAATCCCATAAATCCTCTAAAAATCCCTCAAAACCCTAAAAACACATAAAAATAATAATAAAGCCCTAAAATCCCAAAAATGTAGAAACCCCTAAAACCCAAAAATACCCCAGAGAAAACCCTAAAACCAAAAAGAACCTAAAATCCTTAAAAACCTAAAAAAATCCAAAAACCCTAAATCCCTAAAATACCATAAAATCCCTTAATATCATAAATAAAATAAACCCCCATAAAAACCGTAAAAATCCAGAAAAACCCATAAAATCCCTAAAACCACTAAAAACTCTAAAAACCCTTTAAACCCCCATGAATGTTATGAACTCTAAAAAACATTTTAAACCATAAAAGACTAAAAAACCCATAAAAACAAAAACAAAAGATAAGAACCCTAAAAACCCTGAAAACTAAAAAACCCCTCAAAATATCTAAGAACCCTAAAAAAATAAAAAACCTAATAAATTTTTTAAAATCCCTAAAATTGTAAAAAAACAAAATACCATAAAAACCCTAAGAAATCCTTAAAAACCTGAAACCACTAAAACCCACTAAAAACCTAAAAATGATAAAATCCATAGAAAAATATAGAAACCATAAACCCCTAAAAACCCTCAAAATCAATATTTTTTTAAAACCCATAAAAACATAAAAATCCATAAAAATCAACAAAATTATAAAAAAGACTAAAAACCATGAAAATCCATAAAAAACATAAGAACCTAAAAACACTTAAAACAACTAAAAACATAAAAATAAAAGATACTCTAAAAGTCTCTTAAAATCATAAAATAACCTAAAACCTTTAAAAATCCCAAAAGACATTAAAAATCGATAAAAAAATAAAAACTCTAAAAATCACTAAAAACTCTAAAATCCTTGGAATCCATAAAAACATAAAAAATTTCTAAAAACCTTAAAAACTAAAAAAAAACCCCTAAAATCCCATAAAAACCCATAAAAATCATAAAAATCCTAAAATACCATAAAAAAAAATAAAAACGAAAAAACTCTAAAAACCCATAAAAACCCAACGAAAACCCTAAAAACCTAAAATACATAAAATCCCAAAAAAAACCTAAAAACACTAAAAAAATAAAAATAACATAAAACCTATAAAACCACTTAATCCCCTAAAAAAATACAAAACCATAAAAACATTATGTACCAAAAAATGCATAAAAACCCTAAAAACCTATAAAAACACTAAAACCATTTAAACACCTAAAAAATATGTTACTCAAAAAAATAATAAAAATCCTATAAGCTAAAAATAAACACATAAAAATCTATAAAAATCAAACCCCTCTAAACCCCAAAGCCCCTAAAAATCCCTAAAACCTCAAAAAATCCAAAAAATATTGATAAAACACCCTAAAAACCTGGAAAAACACTAAAAAACTTTAAAAACAAAAAACTGTTAGACCTATAAAAATGTAAAAAAGATAAAACCCAAAAACTGTTAAAACCCTAAAAAACCAAAAAGACTGTCAAAATACGTAAAAACCCTAAAAACCCATAAAAATCCTAAACAAGAAAAAAAATCTAAAAAATTTAGAATTCCCTAAAAATCCTTAAAACCCCTAAGAAAATAATAAAAATAGAAATGTACTTAAAACCCTTTAAAATCCTAAAAAGACAAGAAAAATCCCTAAGAACCATAAAAACCTAAAAACCCCGTAAAAACACTATGTTAAAAGGATGGAGCAAGGTCGGGAGTAGGGAGATCATGGGGCGCCCTTGCGACCACTGGATGCAGACCCTGCAGATGTGAAGGTTGGAGATGATCCTCCAAGGCAGCTTGACTTGGTGGTACACAAAGAGTTGTTTAGCTCTGCAGATCTAATAAATCGAAGGTGACAGCTACTGGCGAGGCCTTGGAAGCGTCTGGGCCCAAAAAGAATTTTGTGAATGCTGTGAAATCTGTGGCCTCGATCACCTTCACGAACTATGATGCTACCTCTCTCAGCCGTGTAATTTGGAAGGGTCGGATTGCACGTTTCTCTGCAAATCGGGAATCGCTAGAAGAACAGGTGAGCTTATACAGGTTTTCCATTATTCCGAGGGTGATCGTGTCGAAAGGGGAAAACCTGTGGAGAAGTGGAGACCTTTCCAAGAACATTGCAGAGATATGGGGATTCCCGGATTGGAAGATCATGACAATGGGTTGGGGTTTCTACCATATTATCTTTCCCTCTGATGAGTGCAAAAGGCGAGCCTAGGGATTTGGGTTTCTGCACCTTAAACCCGGGCTTCCGAGGATTCAATACTGGGACAATAATTTTGATTTGTTCAGTGTTAAGAACACTTTTTCTCAAGTATGGATCCACATCTGTAAGTTGAATTGGTTTTATTGGAACCCGCGAATCCTATGGGATATTGCTTCTGTAAGGAGATTTCCCATTAGAATTTATAAGGAAACAGACAACCCAAGATATGGGCATTATGAAAAAGTGTTGTTTGAGGTTGACATGGATAGTAATCTTGTTGAGGAGGTGGTCTTCAACACCTTTGAAGATAGTTTGTCTTTGGAGACCCAATATGAGAGGCACCTGAATTTTCTTTCCTCTTGTAGTATCTTTGGACATCTGGTTTCTGAATGCAGGAGGTCGCTTTCCTTTTCGACCTACCTTTTAAAGGGGAATGGCACATCCCATTGTAAGAGGAACCGTGGCCCGGCAGCAGCTCCTTCTGCTATTAGGGAAGGCTCTGTTTTGGCTATGCCTGAGGGCAGTGTTCAGACGACTCTGAGGGTGGGCGGGCTGATGTGGGTGATGCCCTTGCCTCCCCCATGGAAAGTAATCACGTACGTGCCTCGATGGATTCAGAGGGCTCTTGTGGGGGTCCAAAGGTTGTGACCCCTTTGCCTGTGTTACAGCATGCCCCCTCTTCTCTTTATGGCCTGGCAATGAGGGCTGAATTAAGTGACTCGGGAGGAGTCTCGGGTGAGGTGGGTACCTTAGGGGCTGAGCCAGGCGATGTTCCTGATACTCTGGTTGTGGCCTGTTTGGATAAGGGTGAATCGAGTTGCCCCGCGGCCCCTAAAGTAGAGCCGGTTTTTTCAGTTGTTACTTCAGAAAAGGCTGCGAGGAAGGTGCAGAAGGTCCCTCAGGAGGAGGCCATCTGCACCCTAAACAAATTCAACCCACTTAGTGGAGTCTTTTAGGGTGACACGGTGGAGAGAAGCAAGCTGATGAGGGGCCCACCAACGCATCCATTGAATCTCAAATAGTTGTTGTCTAGATTTTGGCGGTGAAATATCTCTTGCCAGCTTCTAAGAAGCAAGCTGCTGAATCCAATAGGAATGGGATGAAAGGGAAGGTAAAGGGAAAGGGTAATACCCCCTCTCCTGTCACCCCCAATCCCTAATGAATACCTTTTTTTTTGAATTTCCAAGGGTTGGGGAACACTCCTACGGCTGCAACCCTTAGGTACTTTATCTCACAAAAGTCATTGGTTATTGGGTTAGCTGAACCCATGATCAATTTTGATAGCCGGAATGGTTTTAACATGGCTGCTCTTGGTTACTCTCTCATTTCAACAAATGAGGATGGAAATGGTATGGGAACCTTATGGGTTCTGATGGATTATAGTGTCTAGATCGTCTTGTTCATTTCGATCCCACAAATGATCTATGTTACCATCCAAGGGACTGATTGGATCTTCACTATCTCTTTTTTTTACGCTTCTTGTTTGTACACTACCTGCAGGTACCTTTGGAGAAGGCTGGTGAAAATATGTGATGAAATTGATCACAATTGGATGGTTATTGGTGATTTCAACACTGACCTAAGGCCTGAAGAAAATCTAGGTCCGAATTTTTGTCTCACTGCAACTGATAATTTTTCTTCTTGCCTCTACCAATGTGAAATTCCTGAGGTATCCATTACAGGGGATGACATCACATGAGGGCGGTACACCATTAATGTCAAGCAGGGTAGTAAACTGGACATGTGTTTCTCATACATGGTAGGAGGTGGTTCACCAGTGGTTCTTTCTAGCTTCACCGTCCCAAAACTCAAATCGGATCACAATCCAATTATTCTTGAACTAAGGGAGAGATTCTGAAGATCTTCTCCCCTATAATTTAGATTCAAAAACTCATGTCTCACTATTCCAGGGTGCATGGAAGAGGTGTTGGGGGTGTGGAGTAGCACCTTCTCTGGTAGTCCACAATTTAGTTTTATTCCCAAGCTGAGGGAAGTTATGTTTCGACTGAAGTATTGGACCAAACGATCCTTCTCAGTGTTGGATAATGAGATTAAAGTGGCTGAATCTCAGCTTGTTGCGTTTCAAATTATGTATTAGTGGAAAAATGTACCTTTGGGGGAAGAGCATAGACTACAATCTGAGCTAGATGAGTTTCTTGCCCTAAAAACGAAGCTTGAAAAGGTGCAATTAAATGTTAGATGGCTTCAGTATGGGGATCGTAACTCTACATTCTTTCACCTCCTTCATAAGGAAAGAAGGGTTAGGAATAATTTGTGTGCTGTTAGATTTGGTGACTCAACCTTCACTTCGGTGGGGGATACTGCTAAGGCTTCAATGGAGTAATTCCAATGGTTGTACACTGATGACTGATAGGTCTCCCCCATGCTTTTTGACTCTATCCCGAGGTGTATCATGGGTCAGCAAAATGAGGTCCTCACGGAGGCCCCTTCTGAGGGTGAAATCAGGGCAACACTCTTCTCTATGAATATGGACTGTGCTGCAGGTCTGTATGATTTTGTCAATAAGTACTTCATGTTCTACTGGGATATCCTCCATGAGGATGTCACAAATGCGGTCATGGAGTTTGTCCACTCAGGATCCATTCCTCATGGTGCCGATTCCAACTTCATCTCGCTGATCCCAAAGAAAGATAATGCCATTGCGATTAGTGACTTCCAACCTATTTCCATTGGAAACACAGTTCCAATGATTATTCTTAAGATTCTATTCCATAGGATGGGTAAATTTTAGGGTTACATTGTGACTCCAAATCTATCTGGATTCGTCCCTGGGCGATGTATCCAATCCTTCTAATTCACTACCCCGAAGGGGATTAATATTATGAGGAGTAAATCCGAAAACAAGGTAGATTTTCTCTTAATCTTGACATCTTGAAGGATTTTGATACTGTGAAATAGAGCTTTATCTTTAATATCCTCATATGATATGGCTTTTCCAGTAGCTTCATCAAGATGATCTCTGCAATTCTTTATAGTGCCAGAGTCTCGGGCCGGATCAATGGCTCCCCCCATGGATTTTTTCTATTGCTCCCGTGGAGTGAGATAGGGTGACCTAATGTTGAGTTTTCTCTTTGCAATCATTGAGGATTACATGAGTCGATGCCTCCTTGATCTTATAAAAGTAGGGATGTATTCAACAATTAAGGCAGTAAGGGACCTATGTGTCCCCTCACACCTTCTCTATGCGGATGGCATCCTTTTGTTTGGGAAGGCTGATAAGAAAACATTGTCCACAGTCCAACAGATCTTCTTTCATTATGAAAGCATGGCTGGGAAATATATAAGTTGGATGAAATAATCAATTTTATTTGGCAATGGGATCTCTCCTGCTAGATAGCTCTACATAGCCAATAGGCTTGGAGTTATGCGTGACTCTCTACCCTGTACTTATCTTGGTGTGACCCTTTTCTAGGGAAAATCCAAGTGTGGATACTTTAAGAACATTGCTTCCAATATTATGCTTCAAATGTAAAAATGGAAGGGAAAGTGTCTCTCCCAAGATGGTAGGGTCTACATGGTTAACTCGGTAATCACCTATATGTTTATTCATGCTTTCTCCATTAACAGATGGACGACTGCTCTCCTCAAAAGCATGAATTCCAAGATAAGAAATTTTGTCTGGACTGGTTCTACCAGAGATCAGAAATTGGTCTTGGTGGCTTGGAAACATTTCACAAAGCCATTTGAGTTGGGCGGGCTTGGTATCAAGGATTTAAGGTGTTTCCATGATGCTATGATTGGGATGTTTACCTGGAGTCTACTTCGGCCTTAGAGTGGTGGCCTGGATTTCCTTGGGGAAATATTCACATATAGCTTATGTGATATTTTTGATGGGTACATTTCATCCTCAGCCTGGCTGGCTCTGCGATCCTCTACAAGGATACTATATATCAATCAAAATGGATCGTGACATGGTCCTCCGCCCTAAACTGTTGGTCTACCCCTTGTCTGGAGCAGATCATCTCGGAGGTGATGACGCCTCCCCAAGATATGTATAATTTAACCATTTCTAGCCTCATTCAGCAGCAGAATGACTTGGGGACCTTGCTCCCGAGTAATATTGCTATGAAAATTCAGATATATGCCTTTGCTGACATTGATACCCTCATATAGAGGGCCCGCATGATGGGTAAATTCAATACCTGTGATTTTTACCGTCTGAAGTGCCAGCATGGGATGACTCCCCCATCGTGGCTGGACAAATTCAGGGCTCCTTTCATTCCCCCCTTCACACTTTGTTCTGATCTGGAAAATTTGGAAAAATTGGCTCCCAACTCATGCTAAGATGAAAGTGGCTGGATGGCATCTTTCTTCTGCCGGGTTTTTATAAAATATGGTGGAAGAACACTGTGATCACATCTTCATGAATTATACCTTTTCCTCGAACCTTTGGCGCTATCTACTTCAATGTTTCCGCATGAACTGCTGCCTACAAGGACCGATTTTATATTTTTTGCGTAGCCTGGTAGAGATGAAACGAAGTGATCATGTTCATAACCTACTTATTACTGGTGTGGTGAAAATTATTCATTATGTCTGGGCTACTTGCAATGCTTCCGACTTCAATCGGAAACCCCTTACATTGCATGGAGGCAAGGTCTCCATTCAGAAGATGTTTCAGACTACTTCATGAATTCAAACAGGTTCAATCTGGAATGATGTTAATGATCTAACATTACTGATCTCTCTTGGGGTTGCTGGATGAAGTAGGAAACCAATGGTCTTGAGTTTGGTTAGATGGATTCCTCCAATTCCAACATGGTTGAAATTCAAAGTTGATGGTGCAGCACTAGGAGCTCTGGGGCCCTCGGGGTGTGGCAGTGTCTTTCATACTTCTAGAGGGTTCATCAAGGGTAGATTCTTTTATTTTATTGGGGATGTTTATTCCTATGAAGTGGAGATTTGGGCCATTATAAAGGCTGTGAAATATGTGATGCGGTTTGGGTGGTAGAGAATTTGGATTGAGTCGGACTCGATGCTTGCAGTTGTGGGTCTTAATAATTTTTCCAGGGATGTCCCATGGAGACTTCTCTCACATTGGATCGATTGCCTTGATATATCCCAATCCCTGAGCTTCTGTGTGTCTCGTGTTTACAGGGAGGCCAACTCGGTGGCAGATTCTCTCTCGAAAAGGGAGATTGATAAAAGATTCTTGATGTGGTCCTTTGTGTCCCCGTTTTATTTTTCACCCTTTTTTGACTTGGATATGAAGGGTGAGATTCACTCTAGCCCTTTTCAACCCATCTAGTAATTGTCTCTTTATGTTTTATTGATTTTTGGGGAGCTAGGCTTGCCTAGTCCTGAACCTCTTCCTCCCATAAAAACCCTAAAGCCCACAAAATCTCATAAGACCTTTTAGACCCATAAAAATGATAAAAAAATACAATAAATCCCATTAAATAATAAAAAGGTCCTAATAAAAAACCTAAAAAACCTAAAAAACCAATAAAAACCCCAAACCCATAAAACTCTTCAAAATCTGAAAAAACCCAAAAACCCAAAAAAATCCTAAAAAATCCTAAAAATGTAAAAACCCCTAAAACCCCTAAAAACCCATTAGAAATGCTTAAAAACATAAAAACACTTAATACCTTTAAAAATGTAAAAGATGCTAAAACCCCCCAAAAAACCCTAAAGGACCCTAAAACCCCTAAAATCTACAAGAACTATAAAAAACCCTAAAAATATTTAAAAAACCTAAGACCCCATAAAAACCAAGAAAACCAACTAAAAAAATCTAAAATCTTTTTAAACAACTAAAATAAAAAAATTTATAAAAACGTTAAAACCCAAACAAAACAAAAAAAAACTAAAACCCCCAAAAAACCAAAAAAAACCTAAAAACCATAAAAATCACTAAAAACCTCAAAATCCGGAAAAAAACCAAGAATCCAAAAAAAATCCTAAAAATTCATTAAAAATTACTAATAAAGTAAAAAACCTTAAAAAATAGAGAAATCATTAAGAAATCCTAAAAAACGTAAAAAAACATATAAATAATTAAATTACCTAAAAACCTATAAAATGCTAACAACCTTAAAAACCCTAAAACCACTTAAAACCTTAGAAACCCAAAATACCCCAAAATAACATAAAAGGCAATAAAAACTCTAAAAAAATTTAAAACCCCTAGGAACATCAATAAGACAACGACTTAAATAATCCTCAACAATGGCAAAAAGAAGACCTGATAGAGGGTCCCCTTGCCGAACTCCATGAGAGCAGCGAAAGAAACCCTTTGGGGATCCATTTATCATGACAGACATTCTAGAACTCTCTAGGATCGATTTTATAATCCTGATGAAATATCCAGAGAAACCATATTTTTCAAGGATATCAAAGATGAAAATCCATCTAATTGTGTCAAACGCTTTGGAGATGTCAAGCTTTAGAGCAAAGCTTCCATGTCTTGTTTTCTTGCACATAGAATTAACTCCCTATGAGGCAATGTATAAACAACTTTTAATATTTCTTCCTGCAACAAATCCAAACTGATTTGGAGTAACAATATTGTTGAGGATCTTTGACAACCTGATAACAATGATTTTACTGATGATCTTTGGTATAGTGTTCCCAAGTGCAACTGGGCAAAAATATTTGATTTCAATCGCATTCTCCAACTTTAGAAGCACGGCAATAAAATTGGAGTTAGCCCCATGTGGTATAGATGCAGTTCTAAAGAAGTCCTTTATCGTAGAGGATACATCAACATGCACAATATCCCAGAAAAACATGAAGAACTTATTGCTGAAACCATCAGGACCCACTACACTGTCCATGTTTAGTAAAAATAGAGCATTGCTGATCTCATCATTAGAGGGAATAGTAGCTAGATGCATGTTATGCTGATCGTTGATACACGGTTTAATGGAATTTAGAAGCTGGAAGGTCCGCAATGTTCTAGGTTCTGTATATAGATCCTGGAAATAATCCACCACTGCACTAGCTATATCAGGCTCTTCCGTAAAGAGGGATCCATTTACCCGTACAACACTAAGAACTTTCCTTGCCTTTTTCTCCTTCTGAAGACAGTGGAAGAATTTTGTGTTCTTATCTCCTTCATTGAGCCATGTCACATTAAACTGATTTATTATCAATCTCTCTTTTAATAGAAGAAGATCATCCAGTTTTGAGGTAAGCCGCAATTCCTCCCTCGAAGGCTCATGCTGCTGCTGTTTCATAAGTTGGCAGTGAGCAAGCTGAGATTCTGCCTCATTAATTTCATCGTCCAATTTTAAGAATGAATTCCTGCTCCATTCTCTCAACTTTGATTTGATACTTTTCAATCTAGATATCACATTAAAGAAAGAATTTCCTTGGGAATTATGACTCCAGCCACTAATGACAACTTCCCTGCACCCAGGAATTGTGATCCATGTGTTATTAAACTTGAAGGGTAGAGGGGATGACCTTGCCGGACCATCTTAAAATTTAATCACCAGTGGGTTATGGTCTGAGTGATACTTTAGAAGGGTGTGCCCAGTAATTTCCACAGGCACCCCATTCTCATTTATTTAAAGAAAACATCTGTCGAGCTTACTAGCTTTCCTCCCATTTCTAGGGAACCTTCCCCATGTAAATTTATCCCCAGCAATTGGGATATCTGTCAAATAGCAGGAATCAATGCAACATGAGAATTATTCTGCAACATCACGAATGAAATGAGGACCAATTTTCTCCTCAGGCCTTAAGACTGTATTAAAGTCCCCCACCACGGTCCAGTGACAATCCACTTGATGGTTGATTCTTTCTAGATCTCCCCACAGCTCCTATCTTCTGTTGTAAGAACAAGATGCATAAACGAAGGAGAAAGAAGCTTCAATCCCATAAAAACTTGCTAATATAGTTATAATTTGAGGAAATAGTTCTACAGAAATAAGTTGAACCCCCTGATGGATAAGGACCCATAATGATTTGACTCCATTGGAATCCCCATTATGTGCCGCCAGGGAGTAGCGAAGGGAACTCCGACCGAAGCCTTTCCATTTACTAAACTCAACCTTGGGCTCTACAATTGCAATAAGCCCTGGTTTATAATGCGAGATAAAATATCTAAGAGTGGAGGTTGTTGGGGAGTTCCCATGTCCTCTGCAATTCCAGTATATAATCTTCATTGATCCTGACGGTGAACCTTTCCACCCTTTTTCTTGGGTGGTCTTCCAGCCGGTCTCTTTCTAGGCTTGGATTCAATGACCATGTTTGCCCTATAATCTTCATGTTGTTCTTGTGCCTGATCCGAGTCATAATCCCAAAACATACCTGATAGCGGAGAGAAAGTGTTCAATGAGAACATTCCTTCCTACATGGTTTGAACTTTGGGGTTCCTCTTCGCACATTTCTTTGAGGTAACTATCACGAATCCATCAGCTTTTGAAACTCCCTGAGATGATTGCTCCACTGCTAGACTCGTAATAGGGGTCAGTGTCTCCTGAGGAGTTTCAGATGATGACAGCGCCTTACTTGAAACCACTATGACTGAGTGTGGATCCAACTAACATGGCTCCTTAGTTTCCCTATCCAATGGAGTGATAGGGGCATTAATTAGATCTGGAACAATTCCTCCAGAAATAGTAGGGGAAGGAGATCCAACATCCAGTAGAACACCGGCCTCCTTATCACCCTTATCATCAGTTATAACGACACCAGAGGCCGCATGAGGTACCTTGTCCTCAGAGCCAGATATAGGCTCAACATTCCCTTCCTCCATTAAGGTAGCATCCAGCAAGTTACTGCATTCAATTCCATGCGATCCCACATCTCCAGCCTCCACAGGGGCTAAGTTAGCTCCATCAGTAACAACAGGGGATTCCGAAACCTAGACGATAGGATCCTCCTTTAAATTACTGCAGTTAGTGCCATGCGACCCAGATCCCCCGGCCTCAATGGGTCCTGAACTTTTCCCAGGAAGGGAGCTTATTGTAGGTTCCAATGCCTCATAAATCTTTGATTTTCCCTTTCTCTTCTGACAGTCAGCCTCAACATGACCTGTTGTTTTACAAAAGCTATAGATATTATTCCTTCTACAGTCTGCTGTCGAGTGACCTATGAAATTTCATACATTGTACAACCTGGGCCTCCTTTCATATTGTATCTCCAAGGTGAGGGTGTCATCAATGGTGGTTAGAACAACCTATTCAACAAGGGTGATAGCCAAATCGATTTCCACCAGCACTCTCGCGTGGTGACCAAACCTCAGATTATCAGTTTCTCTGTCAATTAGAATAGGAAATCCAACTCCCGACGTGATATCCCATAAAATCCTGGGATGCTAGTACAACCAGTTCAGATTGAAAATTTGAATCCATACCTGTGCACAAGTATTCTTCACATTAGATGGATCAAAATTCCGGTCCCATTCTTGTATGTGGAGCAATATCGACTTGAGGGAGAGAGAGCCATAGCTCCACGCTCTCCTCTTTAGTTCATCCGAGGGAAAAACTAGGTGATAAAACCCGCACCCCATGGATGTCATTCTATAATCCGAAAAGCCCCACATATCAGAAATACGTTTCACAAGATCAGAGAACTTCCATAGGTGCTCACCCTTAGGGACCAAAACCCTTGCGATAATAGAATAACGACATACATTTACACGTTCTTCTACAGACTCTCTATCTGCAGTGACATGAGAAGCCCTCCCCTTTCTTATGATCCTCCTAGGCGAAGGAGCTTCAAAACAAGTAAAGGAGAATGAAGCATCCGATTTTACAACCTCGACGAAATTCATTTTTTCCCCAGCCGGTGGCGTGACAGTCACTTTTGACTTTTCAATCCTAGGATTGCATAATCGGAAGAGCTCATTATGCCCCACTGGATCCTCCGAGCCCCTCGTTGGTGACGCAGAGGTACCTCCGCTCTTAGATATTTTATCTCACATTATAAACCAGGGCTGATTGCAATTACAGAGCCCAAGGTTTATTTTAGTAAATGGAAAGTCTTCGGTAGGAGTTCCCTTCACTACTCCCTGGCGGCACATAATGGGGATTCCAATGGTGGTGAATCATTATGGGTCCTTATCCATCAGGGGGTAAACTTATTTCTGTAGAAGTATGCCCTCAAATTATAACCATATTAGTGAGTTTTTATGGGCTTGAAGCTTGTTTCTCCTTCGTTTATGCATCCTGTTCTTACAACATAAGACGAGAGCTGTGGGGAGATCTGGAAAGAATCAACCATCAAGTGGATTGTCACTGGACCGTGGTGGGGGACTTTAATACAGTCTTAAGGCCTGAGGAGAAAATTGGTCCTCATTTCATTCGTGCTGCTGCAGATGAATTCTCCTGTTGCATTAATTCCTGCAATTTGAAAGAGATCCCAATTGCTGGGGATAAATTTACATGGGGAAGGTTCACTATAAATGGGCGGCAAGCTATTAAGCTCCACAGATGTTTTCTTTGAATAAATGATAATGGGTTGCCTGTGGAAATTACTGGGCACGGCCTTCCAAAGTATCACTCGGACCATAACCTACTGGTGATTAAATTTCACGATGGTCCAGCAAGGTCATCCCCTCTACCCTTCAAGTTTAATAACACATGGCTCACAATTCCTGGGTGCAGGGAAGATATCACTAGTGACTGGAGTCATAATGCCGAAGGCAATTCCTTTTTTAAAGTGATCTCTAGATTGAAAAGTATCAAATCAAAGTTGAGAGAATGGAGCAGAAATTCATTCTCCAAATTGGATGATGAAATTAATGAGGCAGAATCTCAGCTTGCTCACTACCAACTTTTGAACCAGCAGTAGCATGAGCCTTCGAGGGAGGAATTGCAGCTTACCTCAAAACTGGATGATCTTCTTCTGTTAAAAGAGAGATTGATAAGAAATCAGTTTAATGTGACATGGCTCAAAGAAGGAGATAAGAACACAAAATTCTTCCACTGTCTTCAGAAGGAGAAAAAGGCAAGGAAAGTTCCTAGTGCTATACAGGTAAATGGAGCCCTCTTTTAGGAAGAGCCTGATATAGCTAGTGCAGTGGTGGATTATTTCCAGGATCTATATATAAAACCTAGAACATCATGGACCTGCCAGCTTCTAAATTCCATTGAACCATGTATCAACGAGCAGCAGAACATGCATCTGGCTGCTATTCCCTCTGATTATGAGATCAGCAATTCTCTATTTTCACTAAACATGGACAGTGCAGTGGGTACTAATGGTTTTAGCAATAAGTTCTTCATGTTTTTCTGGGATATTGTGCATGTTGAGGTATCCTCTGCGATAAAGGACTTCTTCAGGACTGCATCTATACCACATGGGGCTAACTCCAATTTTATTGCCTTGCTTCTGAAGTTGGAGAATGCGATTGACATCAAAGATTTTCGCCCAGTTGCACTTGGGAAAACTATACCAACGATCATCAGTAAAATCATTGTTATCAGTTTGTAAAAGATCCTCAACAATATTGTTACTCCAAATCAGTTTGGATTTGTTGCAGGAAGAAATATTAAAATTTGTTTATACATTTCCTCGAAGGGAGTTAATGCTATGCGCAGGAAAAACAGACATGGCAGCTTTTCTCTAAAGCTTGACATATCCAAAGCATTTGACATAATTAGATGGAGTTTCATCTTTGATATCCTAGGAAAATATGGTTTCTCTGGCAATTTCACCAAGATTATAAAATCTATCCTAGAGAGTGCAAGAATGTCTGTCATGATAAATGGATCCTCAAAGGGTTTCTTCCGCTGCTCTCGTGGAGTTCGGAAAGGGGACCCTCTATCAAGTCTTCTTTTTCCCATTGCTGAGGATTATTTAAACTGTTGTCTTATTGGGTTGGTTAATTACAACTTCTTCACGCCTCTTAAAGCAAGTAGGGACCTTTATTTACCATCTCATCTACTCTATGCTAATGATATCATTCTTTTTGGGGAGGCAAACCGTACAAAAATTATTTCAAAAAAGAAGCTCTTCCGGCATTATGAGGAGGTTGCAGGGCAATCTATTAGCTGGGAGAAATCATTCATCATATTTGGAAAAGGAATTTCTAATTCTTGGCAGATACGATATTCCCATCTTATGGGTGTGAAGAAATGTTCGTTACCATTTATGTACCTTGGGGTTCCTCTCTTTTGGGGCAAGCCAAGATGTTCTCATTTTGAATCGATTGCAGCAAGAGCCATCAGCCAAATTGCTTGGTGGAAAGTGAAATCTTTTCACAAGCATGATGGTTTTGTCTGATCAATTCAGTTTTAATACCCATGCTGGTGCATACCTTCTTGATTTACCGGTGTCCGGTCAGTCTGCTTAAGAGAATGCAAGAGAAAATCAGGAACTTCATGTGGAGGAGATGTATCAATGAGAGGAAGCTTGTCACAGTGGCCTGGAAAATGTGTATTGAACCAATTTATATGGGTGGCCTTGGTATCAAGGACTTGAGGAAGTTCAATGAGTCTCTATTGGGTAACATTGTCTGGAATCTGATCAATTCCAGAAATGAAGGTCTGGATTTCCTGAATGATAGGTTTGTTTGCAGGCTAATGGATGAACCCGCGGGTTATTCTCTCTCTTCAGTTTGGCCCTCCATCAAGGAAGCATACCATGAGATTATCTCCAATTCAAGGTGGATTGTCTCGAAACAATCTAGCCTGAATTGATAGACCAGTACTTGGTTGGACACTCCGTTAAATACAGTACTTCAGCCGCTGGATAGCATGCAGAATATGCAAATTTCTGAGTTTTTTTAGAACTCTGAAAACATGGCTTTCATGCTTCCGAGCAGGATAGGCATGGAAATAAAGAGATACAAATTTTTCAATGTTGATGCTTTAGTGTGGAAACCTGATCGGTGCGTAATTCTTGGTACCAAAGGATTATATCGGCATAAATGTGTGCATAGCTCCTCTGTTCCAGCGTGGCTTTCCAAATTTTGGAAGTCATTTATTCCTCCTTCAAGGCAGATTTTCCTATGGAAAATATGGAAAGGAAGACTGCCTCTACATGCACGCTAAAACTGACCGGATGGCAGATCATTTCAGGCTGCATCATTTTCTTGCGGGCGGAGGAAACTAGTAGTTATCTTTTCATACACTGCAGTATGGCTTCTGAGCTATGGCTTTATATTCAGGATATCTTTGGAATTCATCTTCATTTGAGTAGGAAAGAGGAGCTGGTGATTCTTCTTGGTGCGGTAACTGAAGTCGGCCTAAGCCCACAACTTCACAATCATTTCTTGGCAGTGGTGGCGGCACTGCTCTCCTATGTTTGGTTTTCCAGAAATGCAGTGGCACATTAGAGTGAAACAGGTTCTTTCCATGAAGGGGTGGTAAGCATTCACAGGGCTATCCATGCGGCGGTAGGTATCCAATTCTAGGGAGATGCAGAAGACCGAAGATGATGAAATTTATTAGGTGGATCCCTCTGATTGGAGGTTACATCAAGGTCAACGTTGATGGCGCTACCATGGGTGCGTCGGGTCCTTCAGGATGTGGGGGGGGGGGTATTCCGTACCTCTCGGGGCTTTGTAAAAGGATGCTTTTATCACTTCCTTGGGAGCGGTACTGCGTATGAGGCAGAACTTTGGGCCATCATAAAAGCAATTCACTATGCAACCCATTTCAGATGGAATAAGCTATGGATTGAATCTGATTCATCATTGGCGGTGGAGGTCTTCAGGAAGCAGTCATGACTTGTACCATGGCGGCTTCTCCAGCACTGGGTTGAGTTCCTCGATGCTACCAAGATGCTTACCTTGAGAATATCACATGCATATAGGGAGGAAAACAGGGTTGCATATGCTCTTTCCAAGAGATCGATTGATGAAGGAACTTCGGTATGGTATTTCAGGACTCCATGCTTCTTTTTGTCTTCAGTTGGCTCAGACATGAAAGGGACGACCCACACAAGGATATGTAATCCTCCTTTTTAATGCTTTGTACTTTACTTTTATGTTCTTTAATAAATCATGGGATCATCTTTGTCTGACCCCACACCTTTTCTTCCATAAAACCATAAAAACTACTAAAAAAATAAAAAACCCTTTAAGTCCCTAAAAACATCAAATACTCTAAAAAACTATAAAAACATTAAAAACATTAAAACCCCTAAAACCCAAATAAACCATAAAAACACAAGAAACAGAAACCCCAAAAACCAAAAAATCCCTAAAAACCATAAATACAATAAAAAACCATCAAAATACTTAGAAATCCCTTAAAATTATTAAATCCCTAAAAATCATGAAAACCCATTGGGAAAACAAAAAAAAACATAAAAAAACTTAAAATCCCTACAGACCAAAAAAATGATAATAACATAGAAAACCATAAAATCCCTAAACAAACCTAAAATAATCTTAAAATCCAAAAGTAACCTAAAAACAAAAAAAACTAATAAATCCCTAAGATTATCCAAAATGTTAAAAAAACCCTTAAAAACCATGACAACCCTTATGAAAACCTTAAATTATAAAAACCCTTAAAACCCCTAAAAATCTAAAAAATTCTAAAATCCTTAAAAGACACTCACAACCCAAAAAAAATCAATAAAAATTATAAATCCATTAGCACCTTAAAACCCAAAAAACCCATATAAACCCTATAAACACTAAAAATTAAAATTACGCATTATATAAGTAAAAACTTTAGAAGAATCTAAAAAATTGTAAAATCCCCAAAAAGATTAAAAAAACCAAAAAACATAGAAAACCCTCAAAATCAATAAATCCCCAAAAAACCTAAAAATAAAAAAATTCCCTTAAAAATCTGTAATAGTTTAAAAGACCATTAATACAGTAAAAACCCTAAGAAAACCTTAAAACAAAAAAACACTTAAAACCCCCAAACCCCTAAAAACTCTAAAAACCCTAAATACCCCTTCAAACTGTAAAAAACCCAAAAATCACTCATAATCCATAAAAACATTAAAAACCATAAAATCCTAAAAAATCCTAAATTACCTAAAATCATAAGAAACCCTAAAAGCCATAAAATACACTAATAAATCTTTCAAAATGTTAAATCAATTAAAACAACTAAAAACCTAAAAAACACTAAAAACAATAAAGGTCCGAAAATATTCTAAAAACTTAAAAGACCATAAAAACCTATAAAAACCCTAAAAAACCACTAAAAACTCTAAACTTTATTCAAACAACTAAAACCCATAAAAAATAAAAAACCCTTAAAAACCCTAAAAACTCAAAGAAACACTAAAAAAGAAAAAAATCCATGTAAATACTAATCCCCCCAAAACCACAAAACCCCTCAAGGTCAATAAAAACCCTAAAAACAATAATAATTATGAAAATAAATAAAAAAAGAAACAAATCCTAAAACCCCTAAAAACCCCAATGAAAACCTTAAAAACCTAAAAGACATAAAACCCCTAAAAAAATAAAAACCCTAAAATACACTAAATATCCTAAAAATCGCCAGAAAACCATAATTGTTTTTAAAATCCTTAAAAAACTTTATAAAACCAAAACACCCCTAAACCCACTAAAAACTCTAAATATTCTTTAGACACCTAAAAATGTTTAAAACCCAAAAAATATTAAAAAAACCAAAATTATCAAGGAAAAACCTAAAACTAAAAAATAAAAACCCTGTAACTACCAAAAAACCATCAAAATTCCAAAAAAAAATTTAAAAAATAAAAAACCAAAAAAATTCTTCAAAATCCAAAAAGCCTAAAAAAATACCTACAAACCATGAAGAAACCTAATAAAACCTTCAAAATAAAAAAACAGAAAAACCATAAAATATCTAAAATACTTAAAACCCTAATGACTATAATAACCATAAAAAACCTAAAACCCCTCAAAATCCCAAAAAACCCTAAAACAACCATTAAAATAATAAAATATCCCATAAAACCTATAAAAACATTAAAAGTCCCCTAAAAACAATAATAAAACCATAACACCATAAAAACACTTATAACCCCAAAAAAACCTAAGAAAAATACAAAAACACTAAAAGACCATAAAAACCCTAAAAATACCTTAAAACCATAAACCCCTAAAAATCATAAAAACTCTAAAAATCGATAAAAACATTAAAACCAATAAAAACTCCAAAAACCCTTTAAGAGCCTAAATTTTTTAAAATACTATAAAAACATTAAACCTCTAAGAAAGTAAAAAAACTCTAAAAACCAAAAGAACCCAAAACCCCCATAAAATACAAAAAAAAAACACATCAAAACCCATAAAATCCCAAAAAACACAAAAAAACCACAAAAATCCTATGAAATCCCGAAAAATTTTAAAACCCTAAAACCCCCAAAAAATATCCTATGTAATCATTAAAAACCTAAAATCACATAAACCCATGAAAACATAGTAAACACTAATAACCATAAAAGACCTTAAAACCCTTTAAAACCGATAATGACCATAAGATCCCCTAAAACCCATTAAAGCCTTAAAACCCATATAAGACATAAAAACCCACTAAAACTATAAGAACCCTTTAAACCCCAAAGATGTTTAAAAACATTAAAAACACTTAAAAACATTAGAAAATCAAAGTAAACCTAAAAAACAAAAAAAAACATCCCTAAAACCCCTAAAAACAATCAAAATCCTCCAAAACCCAAAAAACATAAAAAACCTAAAAAAGAACATAAAATCCATATAAAACTAAAAATACCCAAAATACCATAAAAACCTATAATAAATCCTTAAAAATGAAAAAAAATAATCCTCAAAAAAATCCAAAAAATTATAAAAAGAAAAATAACCCCTAAAACTATAGAAGACTTAAGGCCCCTTAAAATCTCCAAAAACCCAAAAAACTATAAAAATATTTAAAAATCCCAAAAAATCCATATAGATGTAAAAAACATAAAAAACCATGGAAAAAACTAATAATACCTTAAAATAAGAAAAAACAATTAATGTCCCTAGAAAAACATAAAAGTCTTAAAATCCAAAAAACCCTAAAACACTAAAAACCCCTAAAATCCCTAAAAATCACTAAAAACCCATAAAAATATAAAAAAATACCTGAAAATATCAAAAATATGAAAAACCCAAAAACCCTAATAATACTAAAGAAAATTGTAAAATTTAAAAAACAATTAAAACCCAAAAAAACTAAAATAACTAAAAAAAATAAAAGGACCTAAAAACCCTAAAAACCATAACAAATATTAAAACCCATAAAACCTAAAAACCACTAAAAACTATAAAAAAATTTAAAACCCTAAAATCATTAAAAATTTATAAAATACCTTTAAAACCATAAGAAACTAATGAAAACAATAAAAACAAAAAAAAATCAAAAAACCATTTAAACTGTAAAAAACCTCAATATCCCTAAAAAACTTAAAAAATAATAAGCATAGAAAACCCCAAAAATTCAATAAAATGTAAAAAACCCAAAAAACCATGAAAACACCGAAGAGAACCTTAAAATGTAGAATAAATTAATCCCCCAAAGATTATAAAATAGAAAAACCCTAAAAATCATAAAAACCCTAAAACCCCTCAAAATCCCTAAAAACACAAGAAAACAAAAAAAACAAGAAATCCCTAGAAATACCTAAATTTTTTAAAAAACCCTAAAAAAACAGAAATACCCTTTGAATACCTTAAAACCCTAAAACACATAAAACCAAAAAAAAACTAAAAACGATAAAAGCTTAAAAACCCTAAAAATCCCCAAAACAAAGAAACCCCTAAAATTAATGAAAAACACTAAAAAGTCCTTAAAAACCTAAAAATACTTAAACAGTTAAAAAACCAAAAAATGCTAAAAAAACCCTAAAAACCACTCAAACTAAAAAAACATCAAAATTTTTATAAACCCTAAAAAGCTACAAAAATGAAAAAAAAATCCATAAAAATAAATAAATTGTAAAAAAACAAAAACCTTCAAAAAATAGAGGAAAACATTAAAAACATAAAATCACTTAAAACCCATAAAAACAATGAAATGCTAAAAACCCTAAAATCCTAGAACCCATCAAAATACATAAACTCCGGAAAACCCATAAAAACATAATAAAAGCCCTAAAATCCATAAAAATGTAATAAACACCTAAAACCATCCAAAACCCTAAGAAAAACATAAAAAGATAAAAACTCATAAAACACCAAAAAACATAAAACACGCTAAAAACCCTAAAAGACACTAAACACAGTAAATACCCTTAAAATCCTTTAAAAACCCAAAAAAACAAAAAATCTCTAAAAACACAGTAAAAATTCTAAAAACCCATTAAGCCCCAAATTTTTTAAAAAAATTCTAAAAAATCTTAAAAACACTAAAAAACTCCAAAAAAACTCTAAAACCCAAAAGTCGGAGAAAATCCCTAAAAATTATCACAGTCCCTAAAAACCTTTAAAACATAATAATTATAAAAACGTGCTAAAAATACCTAAATTTGTAAAAAACCTAAAAACACTTAATGATCCTAAGAAAACCATAAAAAATTAAAAACATTAAAACCCCTAAAAAACATAAAAAAATCCAAAAATTGAAAAAAGACCATTAAAACACTCAAAAACCTTGAAAACCCTATAAACCAAAAAATGAATAAAAACACAAAAAAACATAAAAAAATAAAAACCCTAAAAATCTCTAAGAAAACCATAAAACCTAAAAACACTTTAAATCCATAAAAAACAAAAAAACAGAAAGAACCCTAAAACCCCTAAAAACTGTAATAACTCATAAAAATATTAAAAATCCCTAAAACAAAAAAAAATCTATAAGAACCCACTAAAATAACTAAAAACCCTTTACTCCCCAAAAAAATTAAAAATGTCTTAAAAACCAATAAACCCTAAAAAACTAAAAAAACCCTAAAACCGAAATACCAAAAAAACCCCGAAAGCATTAAAACCCCACAAAATCCCTAAAATCATTAAAAACCATTAAAAATTATAAGAAAACCATAGCCATCACTAAAAACTAAAAAATGCCTAAAAAACCTTGAGAACCCCTTAAAAACCCAAAGACACTTAATACCCCTAAAAATAAAAAAATGCTAAAAACCAAAAAAATCCATAAAACCCTAAAAACCCCTAAAACCCTCAATGTCATGAAAAATCCTAAAATCACTAAATCTTTTAAATATCCTAAAAATAATTAAAAATGTAAGAAACCCTAAAACCCCTAAGAAAACATGGAAAACAAAAAAAACACATAATACTCCTAAAAAAAATTAAAATGATAAAAATAAAAAACTCCTAAAATCTCTAAAACCATAAAAGCCTCAAAACCCATAAAACCCTAAAAAACAATAAAAATCCAAAAAATACCAAATAGTCCCTAAAAATGTAAAAAATACTAAAAATTGGAAAAACAATCACAAATCATTGAAAAAATAAAATAATCAAAACCATAATCACCAAAATACTCGAAAAACTATAAAAGACCCTAAATACCCTAAAAACCATTAAAACCATAAACCCCTTAATGATAAGAAAAACCCAATAAACAATAAAAATAATAAAAATACATAAAAATACTAAACCCACTAAAAAATATATAAACACTTTAAATCACTAAAAATATTAAAAAAATCTAAAAAACCATAAAACAATTAAAAAACTCAAAAAACCCTAAAAAACTAAAAACCCATAAAAATCCTAGAAACCATAAAAAAAATCCCCAAAAATCCTTAAAAACAAAAATACTAAAAAAGAACTAAAAAATCTAAAAACATAAAAAACATAAAAACCATGAAATACCCAATGAAAACCTTAAAAACCTAAAAACACTTAAAACACCTAAATATCTAAAAATTTTAAAAACTCTTAAAGCCTTAAAATTATCAAATTTACAAAACCACTTAAAATCCATCAAAATACTAAAAAAATCCCAATAAATCCATAAAAATGTAAAAAACAAAAAACCATGGAAAACAATAAGAAAACCTTAAAAACATAAAAAAAAATTAAAACCCATAAAATCCTAATAAATTTGAAACACCCAAAAAACTATAAAAACCCTAAAAAGACCCCTATAATTCTAAAAAATCTAAAAAATCCCTAACATAATAAAAATACAAAAAAAAATAATTAAAAATAATAATAAATGTAAACCCCATAAAACCCATAAAAACCTAAATAAATCCATTAAAACCAAAAAACAATTAAAACCTCTATAAAAACGAAAAAAGATTAAACCCTAAGAGACACAAAAATCTATAAACCCCCTAAAAATAATAAAATCGCATAAAAATATTTAAAAAAAACTAAAACCCAAAAAACAATTTTTTTTATCAAAATCCATTTAAACCACTAAAAATATTATGAAAATATGAAAAACATAGAAACCCTAAAAAATCAGAAAAACCCTAAAACCCATAAATACCATAAAACACCTAAAAACCCTAAAAATCCATAAAATCTATATAATTTATAAATACCATAAAAATACTAATAATCCCAAGAAATCCATAAAAACATAAAAAGGTATTAAAATCCTAAAACACCCCAAGAAACCATTAAAAAAAATAATTCTAAAAACTCCTAAAACACTAAAAACTCTAAAAACCCTAAAACCCGCTAAATTCCAAAAAAGCGCCAAAACCATGAAAACCCTAAAAATTCATTAAAAAAAACTAAAAACATAAAATACCGTAAAAACCCTAAAAACACATAAAATCCTAATAAAAATAAAAACCCAAAAAATAGGGAACCTAAAAACCCTAAGAACCCTAAAACTGTCAAAATCCACAACAACCCTAAAAACTAAAAAAATATCCTAAAAAACCCCTAAAATAAAAAAAATGTAAAAAACCCCAAAACCATTGATAAACATAAATAAAACCTTAACAAACCTAAAAACACATAAAAACCCTAATAACATAAAATACGCTAAAACCCCAAAATCGCATAAAAACCATAAAACCCCTAAAAAACCTCAAAATCTCTAAAACTTTTAAAAACATGAAAAATCATAAAAAAATGCCTAAAAAATCCCTAAAAATTTTAAAAACCAAAAAAAAAATACCAAGAAAAATATTTAAAAACAAAAAATACTAAAACCACTAAAAAATAAAAAAAAATGATAAAAAACCGAAAAAGACCCTAAACCCCTAAAAATAATATACCACAATAAAAAACATAAGAATAAAAAACGCACAAAAATATTAAAAAATAAATGAAAACCATTAAAAATATTTAAACACATAAAAAGATGAGAAAAATAAAAAAAACAGTAAAATCCTAAAAAACTCAAAAAAAAACCATAGATACAAAAAAGTCATAAAAACCATTCAAACCCCTATAAATCATAAAATATCTAGAAACTCTAAAAATACATGAAAATATTACAAAATAACACATTATTACTAAAAATGAAAAAAACATTAAAACACTTGAAATTAAAAATAAAACCATAAAAACCTCAAATAACCTAAAAACCCCAAAAATATTAATAAACCACAAAAACCCTAAGAAAAAACTCAAAATCCAAAAATACTTTAAGCCCCTAAGAAAAAAAAAAGATACAAAATCCCTAAAACCCAAAAAATTAGAAAAATCAAAAAAACCCTTAAGAACCCTAAAAATCCCAAAAATAACATAAAAACCATAAAAAAACAAAAAAATCCATAAATATACCTAAAAATTAAAAAACCATTAAAAAATTAAAGACCACCAGGAAAACCTGGAAAACCTAAAAACACCTAAAACCCTAAAAACATCAAAACATGAAAACTATAATACCATAAAATCCCTCAAAATCGATGAAAACCCTAAAAAGAGTAAATATCTTAAAAATACCTAAAATTCCTAATAAACATAAAAACTGTAAAAACCCTGAAAACCCATAAGAAAAATATAAAAACCAAAAAAACACCTAAACACTTGTAAAATACTCTAAAAACCGTAGAATGAATTAATGACCATAAATCACCTAAAATCCATAAAAACCTAAAAATTGAAAAAAACCCCTAAAAACCTACAAAACACAAAAAAACTTTTAGAAATCTGAAAACCTTAAAAAATGTTAAAAACCCAAAAAACCAAAAAACCCTTAAAAACCCTAAAACTCCTAGAATCCCCTTAAAAATATAAAATCCTAAAAAATAAGTAAATATACAAAAAAACATAAAAGATGCAAAAAGAACATAAAGTACTCTATGTAATCAATAAATACCGAGAAACACTTAAAGCCCATAAAATCCTAAAAAATAAAAAAACACTAAAAACCCTATACATTCTAAAAAAACACTAAAACACTAAAACACTAAAAATAACTAAAAACCCTAAAAGCCTAAAATCTCTAAAAAAATAAAAAATCAATAAAAATCCCCAAACACAAAAATACCAGAAAACCTTTAAAAACATAAAAAATCCATAAAAACCATAAAAAACCTTAAAACCTAAAAACACTTAAATCTGAAAAAAACACAAAAACCATAAAAATTCGTAATAATAATAAAACCCTTAAAAAATTTATAAAACCCATAAAAACATAAAAACTAGTAAAAACACTAAAAACTATTAATCCACTAAAAACGATACAAACTTTAAAAACCCATTAATCCCCTAAAAACTGATGAAAACTTAAAAACCAAAAAGAAAATACCCTAAAACCGTTAAAAACCATAAACCCTTAAAAATCCCAAAAAATCCAAGAAACATAAAATTCCTAAAAAATCCTTAAAAGCCCTAAAAACATGAAAAACCCTAAAAACCATAAAACCCCTAAAAACCGGAAAAATAAAAAAAACACTGATATCCCCTAACAAAACTAAAATCGTTAAAAAACCAAAAACCTCTAAAAACCATAAAATAACTTAGAACCCCTACAAATTCATTAAAACCCAAAATCATATAAAATCCTAAAAAGGCCCTAAAATCCCTAAAAAAATAAAATACTCTAAAAACTCTGAAAACCCTTAAGAAAAAAAATAAAACATAAAAACACTTAAGAACCCCAAAAACTTTAAAACTAATAAAAACACTAAAAACACTTTAAACCCCTAAAAATGATAAAATTCTCTAAAAAACCTTGAAAACCTAAAAGAAAAAAAACCATAAAACCCCAAAAAACCATTAAAACTCCTAAAACCCACCTGAGAGATGGTGCAAGGTCATGACCAAGGCGATCATGGGGAGTTTGCGCAACCTCATTCTATGATCCCTATAGATAGGAAGAATAGAGATGCTATTTCGATGCATCCTGACAAGGTTAGGCACAAAGATATTTTTTAGCTCGGTGGAATTAACAAAGTAAATATAATATCTCTCCGAGAGGCTTCAGAGGCATCTAGATCCAAGAAAAACATTATTGATGTTATGAAATTGGCTACATCACTCTGTTTCATGGATTCTATCTCTCCCTCCCCTGGTCGAGTCATTTGGAAATGTCAGATTGCACATGTCTCTTCAAATCAGGGAGCGTTGGAGGAGTGGGCTAGTTTATGCTGGTCATCCATCTTTACAATGGTGATTTTGTCAAAGGGGAAAGAACTTTGGAGAAGTGGAGATCTTTCCAAGCACATTATAGACATTTGGGGGTTCTCAGATTGGAATATGATGACTATCGGTTGGGGATACTATCATATTGTCTTCCCTTACAATGACTGTAAAAGGATGGCCTAGAGATTTAGGTCCCTCAGCCTAAAACTAGTTTTCCTGAGGATTCAAGATTGGGATCAGAATTTTGATCCTTTCAGTTTCAAGAACAATTTTGCACAAGTATGGATTCACATCTGTAAGATGAACTGGTTCTACTGGCACCCGTGAATCCTGTGGGATATTACCACCATAGTTGGATTCCCAATTAGAATTGAAAAGTAAATGGACAACCCAAGATATGGGAATTATGGAAGAGTGATGGTTGAGGTTGATATGGTGAGTACTCTTATTGAGGAGGTCGTCTTCAACACCATTGAGGATAGTCTGACCCTGAAAATCTAGTATGAGAGGCATACAAAATTTCTCTCCTCCTTAAATTTATTTGGGAATTTGATTTTTAAATGAAAGATACTGATGTACTAATCGGGAAGTAATTTATAGGGGTGTGATGCATCCCATTTCAGGAATAACTGTGGGATGGTTATTTAAATTCCATCGACATTGGATCTTATGGCTGACAGTGAGGGTGCTTCTAGTGTTAATGCTATAGGAAGTTTTAACGTTTATAATGCGGGTGAAATTTATGGATTTCTAGAGAAGTATGATCATGGTTCTGATGAGCAGGCTGGTGTCCCAGTGGTCATGAATGTCCCTCTTGTGGACTCTAAGGGTCAACATGTGACAGGCCCAGACCAGGATGTGGGTGATGCCTCTGTCTTTCCTAAGAAAGTCGATCAAGATTGTTCCTTGGCAGACTCAGAGGGCTATTGTGGAGGCCCCTTGCTTTTTCATGACTAGGAAGATCATAATACATTACCTGATCATTGCTCATAGTGGGTTACTTCTTCATCAACGGGTGTGGAAAATGACTCCAGGGGTGTTCAAAATAAGGGCTCTAGAGGAGCCTCTGGTGCCATGGCTGATATGGGGTTCCTGCCTAAAGAACCTAATGATCATGATCTGGCCTCGCCATTCCCGACTGAGTCTGCTAGCCAGCAAGCATAGACTGATGGCACTGATGCTATCTTGAAATTCCATCTCTAGCTTGCTTGGATATGGTTGTTTCACCCATTTTCCCTACAGTTGGTCCTGTAGTTGGTCCTGAGTTCACTGGTATTTCATTAGACAATGTTTTCAGGAAATTACAGAGGGTCCATCAGGATAAATCTAGAACAAGTTTAACCCCCTCAGTGGTGCCTTTTGGAGTGATATTTTTGAAGAGGAATAGGCCAATGAGGGGTTTTCTAATGACTCCACCAAGTCTCAAACCAAAGTGGTACAGAATATGGTGGAAAAGTACCTTCATCCATATCCTGAGAAGAATTCTACTGATAACCCTGAGGGGAAAGGAAGGAAAGGAAATGGAAAGAGCATTTCCCCTTCTCATGATATTTCCAAGTCCTAATGAATACAATGTTCTAGAACTACTAGGGGCTGGGATATACTCCCACGACTGTTGGCCTTCAACACTTTCTTTCTCATAAGCCTTTGATTATTAGGTTAGATGATCCCATGATCATGTTTGTAAATTTTAAGGGTTTTAACTAGAACTCTCTCGGATACTATCTTGTATGATCAAATGGTGATTTGAATGGTGTGGAAATATTATGGGTTCTGATGCATAATAGTGTCCTAGTTGTCTCAATTGATTCGAGTCCTCAAATGATCTCCCTCACTATTCAATTGACTGTAGACTCCCTCACCCTTTGGTTTGTGTATACGTCCTACTAATACATAACATAGAGAAACCTTTGTATTAAATTGGTATACATTAGTGATTCTATTGATCATAATTGGATGGTGATTGGCGACTTCAACACGGTCCTGAGGCCTGAGGAAAATTTGGGTCCGAACTTTTCTTATACGGTAGTAGAGGATTTTGCATCTTGTATTGACTAATGATATTTATCGGAGGTCTCCATTGCTGGAGCTGCCTTCACTTGGGGACAATACACCATCAACGATAGGAAGGCTAGTAAACTGGATAGGTGTTTCTCGCATATTGGCAGAAGAGGATCTCTGGTGGCTATATCCAGCTTCACTCTCCTAAAATAAATTCGGATCACAGCCCACTTATTATTGAATTAAGGGAGAGAGTCTCAAGGTCTTCCCCCATCCATTTAAATTCAATAATGCATGGATCACAATTTTTGGGTTCAGGGAAGAGGTGTCGAAGGCGTGGAGCATCACCTTTTCAGGTTGTGCACATTTTATTGTGACCTCTAAGCTCATAGAAGCGAAGGACAACCTCAAGGACTTGAGTAAGTGGACTTTCTCAGGGATAAATAATGATATCAAAGTTTCTAAGTCTCGTATTGTTGCATATCAAATCACAATTCAGAATCATAGTACACCTTTGGGGGAGGAACTTCGACTGCATTCAAATCTTGATGAATTTGAGGACCTGAAGGAGATTCTTGAGAAAGCACAGTCCAATGTAAAATGGATTCAAGATGGAGACCTAAAATCCACGTTCTTTCATTGTTTACATAGGTATAGAAGTATTAAGAATAATCTAAGCATTGTCCGTGTTAGTGATACTACTTTCACCTCAGTGGAGGATATTTCCAAGGCTTCGGTGGAGTACATTCAGGGGATATATACAAATTATGGTCACAATTCTCCCATGTTTTAGACTCAATTCCACCTTTTATTATAGGTCATCAAAATGAGGCTCTTACGGTTGCTCCTTTTGAGGAGGAAGTTAGGGTGTCCCTCTTCTCTCTGAATATGGACAACACTGTGAGGCATGATGGATTTTGTAACAAGTTCTGCATGTTATATTGGGACATCCTTCATGTGGATGTTACTAATGTGTTTAAGGAATTTTTCCGCTGAGGCTCCATTCCTCATAGTACAAATGCCAACTTTATATCTCTAATCCTAAATAAGGACAATTCCATTGGGATTGGTGACTTCCGACTAGTTTTTATAGGTAATACGATCATGAAGATAATTAGAAAGATTCTTGTCAAAAGGTTAGGGAAGATTTTATGCGACATTTTTACTCTAAATCATTTTGGATTCATTCATGAACGATGTATCCAAATGTTCCTATTTCCTACATCATAAGGGATTAATATAATGAGGATGAAATCAGATAAAGGTAGTTTTGTGCTAAAGATTGATATTTTAAAGCCTTTGATACTATAAAATAGAGCTTAATCATCCAGGTCCTTGTTAGATATGGCTTTTCTTGAAACTTTATCAAGTTGATTTTCTCAATTCTCCACAGTGCCAAAGTCTCGATCCTAGTTAATGGCTCCCCCATGGGTTCTTCCCATGCTCTCATAGAGTTAGACAAGGGGATCCTCTCTCTGGCTTTCGCTTTGCAATGGTAAAGGATAACATGAGTCATTGAATCCTTGATCACGCACAAGTGGGGTTGTACTCACCAATTAAAGTAGGTAGGGACATTTATGTCCCCTTCTAAATTCATTAGAAGGATGACATCCTACAGTTTGGGTAGGCTGATAAGAAAACTCAATATACAGTCAGGCTGATCTTTTTCCACTATAAGAGTGTGGTCGGGCAGACTATTAGCTAGATAAAATCATCTATTGTTTTTGGAAATGGTGTCTCTACTTCCAGGCAGCTCTGCATTAACAATGTTCTTGGGGTGAAGAGGGGCTAGTTACTATTCATCTAACTAGGTGTGCCTCTTTTTGGGGGGAAAGCAAAGAGCTTCTACTTTGAGAGAATTACTTCTAATATTACCCAGCAAATGTCTACATGGAAGGGAATTTTTCTCTCTCAATATTGATTCGTCTTCCTGGTCAACTCTATTATTACCTCAATGTTTGTGCATGCTCTCTGTATCTATAGATGGATGGCTAGTCTCCTCAAAATCTTGAATGCAATGATAATGAATTTTGTCTGGACAGGTTCTATCTGAGAATGGAAATTGGTCTCTGTGGCCCAGAAACACTACACCAATCCAATTGATCTGGGTGGGATTGGTATTAAATTCCTGAGACTTTTCAATGATGCAATGATTGGGAAATTCACCTAGAGTCTACTCAATACTCATGGTGATGGCCTAGATTTTCTCAAGGAGAGATTCACGACCATGTTATGTGATGGATTTTCTAGGTATATTTCTTCCTCAGTCTGTCCTGCCTTATGATCCTCAATCAAGGATATTATGTCTCAATCAAAATGGATGGTCTCAAGAAACACTTCCTTGAATTGTTGGTCTACCCAATGGTTGGAGCATCCCATCTCAGAGGTGATGAAGCCTCCCCAAGATCTGCAGAATTTAACCATTGCTGGTCTCATCAAGTAACATGGTGACTCAGGGGTAACACTACTAGATAATGTTGCCTTTAAAGTCAAGCTATATGCCTTTGCAGACATTGATACACTCATATGGATGCCTAGTATGGTTGGTAAATTAAAATTATGTTATTTTTATAGATTCATGTGTCTACAAGGTTTGGTCTCCCCATCATGGCTGCTTAAATTTAGGGCTCCTTTTATTCCCCCTTAACAAATTGTACTTATCTGGAAAATATGGCATAATCAGTTCCCAATTCACGAGCAGCTGAAGATGGTTAGCTGGAAACTTGCCTTTTCTTGTTTCTTATGCAGAACTGCTAAGGAGCACTCCATTCATATCTTCCCACACTGCACCTTTGCTTCGAAACATTGGCATTACCTGTTACAGTGCTTCGGCCTAACCTATAGTTTTCAAGGTTCAATCTGTGATTTTTTGCACGGCCTATTGGAGATGAACCGAAGTGACCAGGTCTATAATATGATGCTTTCTTGTGCGGTAGTGACTTTTCACTATGTTTGGGATGCATGCATTGCTATTTCATTCAATCGACAGCCCCTCTCGCTACATGGGGGTGGTAACCATCCACAGGATGATCCAGAATACATCACCATTACAAACAGGTACGATGTGGAACGATGTTAATAAACTAACATTATTACACTCACTTAGGGTTTCTGGATTAATTATAAAATTGATTTTCTTGAAGTTCCTTAGATGTATCCCCCCACTTTCATCATAGATAAAGGTCAACGTGGATGGCGCGCCCCTGGGTTCCCTTGGACCCTTGGGGAGTGGTGGTGTTTTTTGTACCTCTATGGGATTCGTAAAGGGATGCTTCTTTTATTTTATTGGGGATGGCTGTGCTTATGAAGTGAAGCTTTGGGCTATCGTAAAGTCCGTGAAATTTGCGAGTTAGTTTAAGTGGAAAAGGCTTTGGATTGAATTTAATTTGATGCTCGTGGTTTCTTCTCTAAAGGAATTTTCTAGGGATGTCCCTTGGAGTCTTCTACCACATTGGATTGAGTGCCTTAATATTTCTCGGACCCTGAGCCTTAGAGTTTGACATGCATATAGGGATCCCAACTCGATTGAAGACGCTCTCTCCAAAAGAGAGATTGAAGAAAGATGTTTGATGAGGTCCTTCATTACTCCATCTTTTGGTACTCCATTTGTTGATTCAGATTTGAAGGGTGAGATACACTCTCTCCCTTGTAGAACCATCTTGTAGTTGTCTATTTATATTTTATTGAATTTTGGGGGACTAGGCTAGCCTAGTCTTGAACCTCTTCTACCCTAAAACCCACCAAAAGACTAAAAATCCATTAAAACCCTAAAAACAAAAAAATACTAAAAAATATCCACAAACATAAAAAATCACAAAACCTTGATAAATTGTACGAAAAACATGAAAAACTAAAAATAATTACAACCGCTAAAAACTCTAAAAATTGATAAAAACCGTAAAAATCCCTAAAAACATAAAAATCCCTAAAAACATAAAAAAAATTCCAAAATAGGCATTAAAATACCATAAAACACTAAAAAAAACTAAAAATCTAAAAATCCTTTAAACCCCTAAAAATGAAAAAATTCCACAAAAACAATAAAACTCTAAAACTCAAATAAACTTTAAAATCCAAAAAAAACAAAAAAACCATAAAAACACTAAAAACTATAAAACCCTAAAACTCAATAAATACACTAAAAACAAATGAAATCCTAAAAATCCCTAAAAATCAATAAAAAGATAAAAAACCCTAAAATCCCTATAAAACTCAAAGAAAACCATAAATCCTAAAAACACATAAAACATTTAAAAAAACTTAAATCGTAAAACTAGTAAATACCAAAAAACAAAAAAACCCTCAAATTCCCTAAAATCTTTAAAAACCTTTAAAAATCCTAAAAGAGACATGAAAATACCTGAAAAGATAAAAAACCCTAAAAATCATGAAACCCCTAAGAAAATAATAAAAAATGTAAAATAATTAAAAACACAAAAAACTAAAAAAATTTAAAACCTTAAAAAATTTTCTAAAACCCCTAAAAATAATCAAACCCCTAAAACCTTAAAAAACTATAAAAACTGATAGAAATCCAAAATATCACGAGAAAATATAAAAATCCTTTAAACCTCTATTTTTTTTTAAAAAACTATAAAAAACCATCAAAACCCTAAAAACTAAAAAAATAACCCCTCAAAACCATAAAAACCCAAAAACCATAAAAAACTCTAAAGACCCTAAAAATAATTAAAACCCTCAAAACCATAAAAAATTCAAAAGACCCCAAAAATCCATTAAAAAATAAAAAAAACTAAAACCTTAAAAAAACTAATAAAAATTTTAAAAACCTAAAAACACTTAAAACCATAAAAATGCTAGGGACCCTAAAACACTAAAATCCATAAAATACCCAAGCCCCTCAAAACCATTATAAACCATAAAAACCCCCAAAAATCCCTAAAAATGTAAAAAACTATAAAAAAAATAAAAACCCCTAATAAAAAATTTAAAACATAAAAGCACATAAATCCACTAAAAACACTTAAAACACTAAAAACTATAAATATCCATAAAATAACCTAAAACCCCTAATACCATAAGAAAACCTAAAACCATTAAAACCACTAAAATAAAAAATAAACAATAAAAACAATAAAATCCCTTTGAACCCCTAAAAATATTAAAATCTCTAAAAACAAAAAAAACCCTAAAAATAGAAAAACCATAAAAAACCTCATAATCAACCTAAAAACAAAAAAAACTCTTATATTTCCTAAAAAACTTAAAAACCCCATTAAAATTCTAAAAACCCTAAAAATTCATACAAATATAAAAACACTAAAAATGATGAAAAACACTATGAGAATATTTAAATCCTAAAAACAATTAGAACCCCTTATAACTCAAGAATTGATAAAAACCTAAAAAACTGTAAAACCCTAAAAACCATCAAAACACATGAAAATCCTAAATACCATAATAATATTAAAAAATCCCCAAATAATCCTTAAAAACATATATAAACCCAAAAACATGAAAAATCCTAAGAAATCTCTAAAAACCTATATATACATAAAACCCTTAAAAACCCTAAAAATGCTAGAAACCTTAATGGAAATTAAAAATCATAAAACCCAAAAAAAACCATACTACCCAAAAAAACCATAAAACCCCCCCCAAAACCCCATAAAACCCTTAGACCAACTAAATATATAAAAAACATTTAAACCAATAAAAACATTAAAAATCACTAAAAACCCTTAAAAACCTTAAAAACTCAAAAAAATCCTAAAATGCCAAAAACCCAAAAACCCAAAAACCCATAAAAACCCTAAAAACCACAAAACCACAAAACCCCTAAAAACCCATAAAAATCAAAAAAATACTTAAAAATGTAAAAACACCCTTAAAAACATAAATTACACAAATAAACATTAAAAAGAAGAAATAGTTAAAACCCCCAAAAAACCAAAAAACCCTAAAATAACTCAAAATACCTAAAATCGATAAAAAACTATACAAATCACAAAAAACACTAAAAATATCTAATAGCATAATAATCATGATAACCTTGAAAACCCCTAAGAAAACCATAAATGACTAAAAATAATTAAAACATATAAAGAACATAAAAAATACTAAAACTCCGATAAGAATATAAAAACACAAATAACCACAAAATACATAAAAACACCATATACCACAAAAAACCTAAAAACCTATAAAAATCTAAAAACCCACTAAAAACTCTTTAAGAACCTAAAAATGTTGGAAAAACTCAAAAACAAATCCTAAAATCCCTAAAAAGACCAAAAACCATAAAAACCTTAAAATATTAAAAATACATAAAAACATAATAATCCATAAAAATCCTGAAAACCATTAAAACACTTTGAAAATTGTAAAAATATAAAAACACTTAAAACCATTAAAAATATAAAACAATAAAAATTCTCTAAAATTCTCAAAAAAATATTAAAAACCCTCAAAATCATGTAAAACCCTTAAAAACCATAAAAATACCAAAAATCCCGAAAAATACCTAAAATGTAAAAACCCTAAAACTCCAAAAATATTTAAAAGCCAAAAATCCATTAAAATACAAAAAACCTAATAAATGAAGACAACACAAAAGACCCAAAAACCCCCTAAAAACCATCAAAACCCTAAAAACATTAAAAATACCTAAAACCACAAAAAACCCTAAAAAACTAAAAACTCTAAAAACCCTTTAAAACAATAAAAACATTAAAAATGGTAAAATAACTGTAAAACATCTAAAATATAAAAAAACCATAAAAACCATATACCTCCTAAAAACACTAAAAAACCATATAAATCCCTAAAACCCCTAAATTCCCATAAAATTTTTCAAAAATCCATGAAAATACATGAAAACAAAAATAACACTAAAAACACGAAAAATATATGAAAACCATAAAAACCTAAAAACACTCACAACCCTTTAAACCTAAAAATGATAAAAATATTAAATCCCCTTTAAATCCCTAAAAACCCTTAAACCCATAGAAAATATTTTAAAACCCTAAAAGTCATAAATATCTTAAAAATCCCAAAACATCCCTAAAAACTCAAAAAACCCTAAAACCATGAAAAACCCTATGAGGAAATAAAAAAAAGAAACACTTAAAAGGACAAAATACCTAAAAACACTAAAATCCTTAAAAGACCCAACCCCCCTAAAAATCATAAATCCCTAAACATCAAAAAAACCCTCAAAACCCATAAAACCTATAAAAATACACTGAATAATATAAAAGCCCATTAACCCACTGAAAATGTTAAAAAACTCAAAAACACCTTAAAAAACTAAAAACTCAATCAAAAAACCCCTAACCCCCCCAAACCATAAAACCACTAAAAACACTAAAAAATCTAACACCCCTAAAACACCTCAAAATCAATAGAAACCCTAGAAACCCATCTAAATTCTAAAAGAAACCCGAAAATCCTTAAAAAGTAATAAACATTAAAAACCTTGAAACCCCATAAGAAAACCCTAAAAACCCTGAAAACCATAAGAACCCTAAAAACCTAAAAAACTCAAAAGCCATAAATGTTTTAAAAATACATAAATTTCATAAAACCATTAAAAACCATGATACCTTAAAGACCACAAAAACCATAAAAAACCAAAAACCCATATACCCCTAAATCCAATAAAAACTCTAAAAACCATTAAAACCACAAAAAAGTTAAAAATTCTAAAATACAATTAAAACCCTAAAAACTCAATAAAAACCATAAAAACAAAACAAAACCCCTAAAAACCAAATGAATGCTAAAAAAACCCTAAAAGGCCCAAAAAATCCAAAAAAAAAACAATAAAAACCACAACACCCCTAAAAACCATAAAAACCATAAAACCCAAAAAAAACATAAACCACTAAAAACCACGTTAAACCAAAAAAAATGTTAAAAAACACTAAAAACAAATTAAAAACTATAAAAAATAAAAAAACCCCAAAACCCCATAAAAACCATAAAACCCCTAAAAACCATAAATACCTTTAGAATCCATAAAAACCATAAATAACCATAAAAAACTAAAAAATACCTAAAAAATCAAAAAATTAAGAACCCATAAAAACTCTGTAAACCACAAATAAAACATGAAAAACCTAAAAACACTTAAAACCCCTAAAAATCCCTAAAAACTGTAAAAAGGACAAAAAATCCCTAAAACACAAAATACCCAAAAAATAAAGAAAAAACACTATAGTAACCATAAAATCTTGAAAACATATAAAACCCAAAAAACCTAAAAAACTACCCAAAACCCAAAAATAAATCAAAAACCCTAAAAACTGAAACACCCTTAAAATCCCCAAAAACTCAAAGACCCTAAAAATCATTAATAACGATAAATATTATAAAAATAATAAAAAATACATTAAAGTTATTACAAATATTAAAACCCCTAAACACCCTAGAAAACATTAATAAAACTTCAAAAACCTAAAAACCATAAAAACCCCTAAAACTGTAAAAAATATAAACAACCATTAAACCACTAAACCCATGAAAAAATTAAAAAAACTAAGAAAAAAAATCTAAAAATACCCAAAATACCTAGAAATCTGAAAAAAATAAATATCATTAAAATTACTAAAAATCCTTAAAAACCAAAAAACACAAAAAATTCATTGAAGTCTCTAAAAACACATAAAACCCCTAATACCCCAAAAACCCATAAAATCCATAAAAATATATGAATCCTTTAAACCCCTAAATATGTTAAAAATCTTCAAGACCATTTAAAACTTTAAAATTTTAAAAACCATAAAACCTAAAAACCCTAAAACCCCCCAAAATCCCATAAAACCCTAAGAACCGAAAAATAATAAAAATACCTAAAAAATATATATAAAAAACCATGAAATAATTGAAAAACCATAAAAAACATAAAAACTAAAAAAAACTAAAACCCCTAAAACCCAAAAAAATGCTTAAAAACCTAACCCCCTAAAAATCCCTAAAAACCCTAATATCCACAAAAATCTAAAAAATTCCTTCAAAATCACTAAAAATGTAAAAAACCCTAAAAACCATGAAAAGTCCTAACAAAATCTAATAAACATAAAAATTCATAAACCCATAAAAAATTTTAAACATCAAAAACCCCCCTAAGGACCATAAAGACCTTAAAACCTCCAAAACCATAAAAACCCTTAAAACCCCTAAAGACCAACAATACTCCTAAATTTCCACTATACCCCTAAAATGTTAAAAAAACTCTAAAATTCATTAAAAATCCAAAAAAATAAAAATAAAAACTAAACACCTAAAAAAATAATGATCTTAATTCCTTAAAAACCGTAAAACCCTAAAAAATACTAAAGACGAAAAAAATACTAGAAAGGCCTATAAATACCCAAAATATAAAAAACCTGAAAACCATTAATAAACCTAAATAAACTTTAAAACCTAAAAATATTTAAAACACCTAAAAAATAATAAAGAAACAATTGAAAACCCCCAAAACCCTAAAAAACTATAAAATTACTAAAAATCATAAAAATAAATGAAAACCATAAAAAATCTAGAAAATCCCTAAAAACATAAATAAAAAAACTTGAAAATCCATATATACCCCAAAAAACCCTAAGAAAAACATAAAAATCTACAAAAACGTAAAACCCCTAAAAGTCCCTAAAAACAAAAATAATCCCTAAAAACCATAAAAACCATAATAACCACAAAATACCATAAAATCACATAAATTTCCTAAAAACCCACAAATCTCTAAAAAAAATTTGATCACTAAAAATGTTTCAAAAATCCAAAATACCTTAAAAACACTGAAAAACCCAAAAAACCCAAAAAACCCAAAAAACCAAAAAAAAAATGAAAAATCATAAAAATTACTAAAAATTAGTAATTCCCAAAAATCCATAAAAACAATAAAATTCAAAAATAAGACCGAAAAAAATCGAAAAATGCAAAAAATATAAAACCCTAAGATATCTTAAGAAACCCTAAAATACCTAAAAATACATAAAACCCCAAAAAACATAAAAACTACTAAAAATAATAAGAAAACAAAAAACCATAAATACCCTAAAAACCCACAAAAGTATCTAAAAAATCTAAAAACATTAAAACACTAAAAATCACAAAAATCACTAAAAAATAGAAATCCTAAAAAATACATAAAAATCCATAAAAAAGTAGAAATCCCTAAAACCATAAATAACCCTACTGAATATTTTGAATCCTAAAGAAACATAAAACCCTTAAAAATGAAAAAAATTCTAAAAAATATAAAAGACACTAAAAACACTAAATATCCAAAAAACCACCACCCCCTAAAAATATTTAAAAACCCTAAAACCCATAAAAACTTGAAAAAGAAACTAAAAATCTAAAACCCATTTAAACCCCTAGAAAAAATATAAACCCTTAGAACACAATAAAACTCCTAAAAAGAAAAATCATAAAACCCCAAATAACCCAAAAAATTAAAAAAAAACAAAGAAACCATCAAAACTATTAAAAACACAATAAACCATAAAAATCATAAAGATTAAAAAAAACAATAAAAACAAAAAAACATCAAAACCCTGAAATATCCCTAGAAATTTTTAAAAAACACAAAATAATTAAAACAAAAAAACCTAAAAAAGGATAAATACCCTAAAACCCATAATAAATCTAAATAACCATAACACCCTCAAAATTAAGAAAAACGGGAAAATTTAAAAAAACCATAGAAGAACTAAAACCCCTAAAAATCATAAAAACACGTAAAAACCATAAACCCCCTAAAAACCATATAACCCTAAAATACATAAAATCCCTAAAACCGACTAAAAACTCTAAAAACCCTTTAAAATATATAAAATATTAAAAAACTCTAAAACACATTATAAATCCTAAAAAAAATATCCAACACCCCAAATAACCTTAACACCCCTCAAAACCCCAAAACCCTCAAAATCCCTAAAAGTATAAAAACCATAAAAATACATAAAACCCCAAAAATCCATAAAAACATAATATATGAAAACCCATAAGAAAATATAAAAACATAAAAACACTTAAAAACCTTAAAACCCCAAAAAATGTAAAACTATAAAAATCCAAAATACCCTCAAAATCATTAAACAAATTAAAAACTCATAAAAATCACAAAAAATACCAAAACATCCCAAAAGTTGTAAAAACAATAAAAAACATGAAAAAACATAAGAAAACCATAAAACCATAAAACATTTAAAACCCTTAAAAACCTAAAAAAAATAAAAAAACAATAAAAACTCTCAAAATCTTCAATATCTCTAAAACCCTTATAAATCATTAAAATCCAAAAATTCAGTAAAAATCCCTAAATATGAAAAAAAAACTACAGAAACCCTAAAAACTGTAAGAATACCCTAAATACCCCCGACAAACTATAAAAATCCTAAAAAATCCCTAAAAATATCTAAAAATGTATACAATCAATAAAAACCAGAAAACCCCTAAGAAAAAATTAAAAACCTAAAAACAACTAAGACACCAAAAAACATAAAAAATACAATAGTCCTAAAAAGGGAAAAAAGATAAAACCCCCTAAAAATACATGAAAACCCAAAAGACAACTAATAACATTAAAATATCTTTAAACCCATAAGAATGGTAAAATCATCAAAAAAATTAATAACCAGATAAATATTAAAAAAATCTTAAAACCCTAAAAAACCATTGAAACCATAAGAACCATAAAACCCTAAAACTCCACAAAATCCCTATAAACACTAAAAACACATAAAATCCAAAAAACAATCACTAAAAACATAAAACCCCTAAAAACACTAATAACAATAAGATAAACTTAAAAACCTAAAACACTTAACACCCCTAAAATTGTAAAAAAATATAGGGACCCTAAAACCCTCAAAATCTATATAACAATAAAAAATCCTCTAAACCCTTTAAAACATGAAAAACAATAAGAAAATAATAAAAAAAACAAAAAAACACATAAAACCCCTAAAACACTCAAAAAATGATATAAATACTAAAATACCCTAAACACAAAAAAACCCAAAAACAATAATGACCCTAAAAACCCTAAAAACCCACAAACCCTATCAAAAACCCTAAAACCCTATAAAAAACCCCTTAAACCACTATAAACATCGAAAAACAGTTAAAGTATATAAAAACCCTAAAAAAACTACAAAAACTACAAAAACTAAAAAAAATAAAAAACTAAAAACATTAAAACCCTCAAAATCCCAAAAATCCAAAAAAACCAAAAAATATCCTTAAATTTCAATAGAAATTCATTGTAACTTAAATAACACTAAAACCACTGGAAACTATAAGAAAACCTTAAAAATATAAAAACCCTTAAAACCACAAAAAATCTAAAAAATGGTAAAAAAATTAAAAATCCTTAAAACCCTCAAAATCCCTATAACCCCTAAAAATAGTAAAAAACCTTACAAATCCCTAAAAAACCATAATAAAACCATAAAAACCAAAAAACACTAAAAACATATAAAAACCAAAAAATGCTAAAAACACTAAAAGACACTAAAAACCCAAAAAACACCTTTAAAAACTCTAAAAACCTTTTAATACCCTAAAACGAAAAAAGAAAACCAATAAAAATCCTAAAACTCCTAAAACCCCTAAAACCCCTAAAAATCCCTAATTACCATAAAACCTCATAAAAATCCTAAAAAGTCTCTAAAAATTCTTAGAAATAACAAAACCCCTAAAAAAACCTCCCAAAACCATAAAAACCTAAAAAAAAATAAAATCCCAAAAAAATAAAAAAAAAACGTTAGAAATTCCAAATGACCATTGAACCCTTAAAACCCAATAAAACTATAAAACCCAAAAAAAGTTAATAAATACTTATAACTCTAAAACCCCTTTAAACACCTAAAAACGTTAAAAACTTCTATGTACCATAAAACCATTAAAAAACACAAAAAACCATGAAAGCCATAAAAACCTGAAAACCGTAAAAACCTTCAATTCCCATAAAACCCCGAAAAAATAAAAATTCTATAGAGCTAATAAAAACACCTAAACATTTTAAAATCTCAAAAAACCATTGAAACCTAAAGAAATACCTAATAAAAAAACCATTTAATATCCATAAAACTCAAAAAATATTAAAAACCATACAAGAGCAGAAAAAACCCAAAACAAACACTAGAAACTATGAAGCCCTAATTACCATTAAAAAAACCCCTAAAATAAAAAAACATAAAAAATTCATTGAAAACTATAATAATGATTTAAAATACTAAAACTTTTAAAACTATACAAATCATTAAAAACCCCATAAAATCCAAAAACCCCTAAACCACCCAAAACTGACAAGATCCCTAAAATCCGAAAAAACCCCTAAAAATACACAAAATACATTAAAATCTAAAATACCATAAACATCCTAAAAATCCTAAAATACACTAAAAACATAAACAACCCAAAAAACCTCAAAAACACTAAGAAAACCATAAAAAACTCAAAAGAATGAAAACCCGAAAAAACGAAAAAATGATAAACACTCCAAAATACTATAAAACCCCCAAAAAACCATAAAACCCCATAAAAACATTAAAAAACTAAAAATCGATAAAATACTTAAAACCCAAAAAAACTCTAACCCCCCTAAAATGTTAGAAATTGCTAAAAAAAATTATAAATCTATAAAAAACAAAAAAAAACCATAAACCCCCCCAAAAATCCCAAAAAATCCCAAAAAACCCCAAAACCCCTGAAAACCCATATAAAACCATAAACACCTAAAAACACATAATAACACTAAATAAACAAAAAAACCGTAAATACTTAAAAACCTAAAACCATTTGAAATCCCTAAAAGACCTAAAATACCATAAAAATCCCAAAAAAACCCCCAAAATATTAAATATAAAAAACCCTAAAAACCCCTAAAAACCACAAATACCTTAAAAAACTTGAAAACCATAAAAAATAAAATTCAAAATACTCTAAAAATCCTAAACGCCATAGAAACCATAAAACCCCTAAAATCCTTAAAACCCTAAAAACACAAAAACCATAAAAAATTAATAAAAACTCTTAAAATCCCTTAAACCCCTGAAAACGCTAAAAACCCTTAAAAATCTTAAAAGGTAAAAAAACTAAAAAAATAATGAAACCCAAAAAACCAAAAAACCCAAAAAATGAGAAAAAATCTAAAACACCCCTTAAACCATAGAAAAACTAAAAAACCACAAAAAATACCTAAAAATATAAAAACCATAAAACCCATTAAAAATCATATAAAAATATTGAAAACCTATAAACACTTAAACCCATAAAAATATAAAAATTCTAAACACCCTAAAAAACCTAAAAACCCTAAAACCCCAAAAAACCATAGAACCCAAAAAATGTTAAAAAACCATGTAACTGCATAAAACCCTAAGAAGCTATTAAATCCTCTATAATCCTTTAAACTGTTAAAAGAAAAAAAAACAATAAAAAACTTGAAAAACATTAAAAAAAATAAAAAAATTTAAAACCCCAAAATACCCAAAAAAACTAAAAAACAAAAGAAATACTAAAACCCCTAAAAATCTAAAAAACCCTAAAAACCAAAATATACAACAAAAATCATTATTAATACCTTAAAATGTTAAAAACATCAAAACCCATGAAAACCCTTATAAAAACCATAGAAACATAAAAAATACTAAATACCCCTAAGAAATACCAAAACCCCTAAAACCCTAAAAACCCTAAAAAACCTCAGAATCCCTAAAACCCCTTAAAAATTTAATTCATAAAAAATACATAAAAATCCCAAAAAACGTAAAAAACTATAAAAACTAAGAAAATAGGGAGAAAAATTAAAAAAATAAATAAACTTAAAACATCTAAAGAACCATAAAATTTGTAAGAACCCAAAACCCCCAAAAAAACTGTAAAACCCCTACCCCCCCCAAATATCCCTAAAACCATAAAAATTGTAAAAATAATAAAAAATTATTAAAAAAACTATAAAAATGTAAAAACCCAAAAAAACTTCAAAAGCCCTATGAAAACCCTTAAATGATAAAAATAACTTAAATACCCCAAAATCTAAAAATAACACAAAAAACCATAAAACCCCAAAAAACAACTAGATTCTCTTAAAACTATTTAAAACCCAAAACATGTTAAAAACATTAAAAACCCATAAAAACCCATAAAAACATTAAAACCCACTAAAAAATTAAATACCTTTTAAAACCCTAAAAATGTTAAAAAAATCTAAAATACCATTAAATGTCTAAAAACTTAAAAATACCGAAAAATGCCAAAACCAAAAAACACTATAACCCCAAAAAAATCATAAAATCTTGAAAATACCTAAAACCCAAAAAATTCAATAAAATAACTAAAAATACCAAAAAACATAAATGATTCTAAAAAATAGAGAAAAACAGTAAGAAACCCGTAAAAATATAAAAACACTTACAACCCCTAAAAACCATAAAACCCCTAAAAACATCCAAAGACCATAAAATTCCAACTAACCAAAAAAACTCTTGAAACCATTTAAACCACTAAAAAAATTAAAAAAATCATAAAAATATTAAAATCCATAAAAAACTAAAAAACTCTCAAATCCCAAAAAACCCTAAAAACCTAAAAAACCATAAAACCCTCAAATCACTAAAATCCCTAAAAATTATAAAAATACAAAAAACCCTAGAAAAGTAAAAACCATAAAATTGATGAAAATACCTGAGAAAACATTAAAAACCTAAAAACACATAAGACCCCTAAAAACCTAAAAAATGTTGAAACCACAAAAAACCCAAAAAAACTATAAAACCTTTTCAAATATTTAAAAACATAAAAACCCAAAACCCACTAAACCCACTAATGACCCTTTAAAACCAAAAACATATAAAATACTCTAAAACCCAAGAAAACCTTCAAAAATTCATAAAACCCCCGAAAAAACTATAAAAACACTAAAAACCCAAAAAACATTAAAATCCCTAAATAAATAAAATACATAAAAACAATAAAATACGGAGAAATCCCAAAAATAACCTAAAAATACCCAAAAAACATTAAAAACATAAAAACCTAAAGGTCTCAAAGAAAACCATAAATACCAAAAAAATTAAAACCCCTAAAAAGCAAAACAAATGCTAAAATTTCTAAAAATACTAAAACCCCTAAAAATACTAAAATACCTAAAAATAATAATAATTCATCAAAAACTAAAAACCATAAATTTCCATAAAAATCCTAAGTCCAATTAAGTACTCAAAATATCGTTCAAAATACTAAAAATGTTACAAAACAATAAAAAATAATAAAACCCCTAAAAATCAAAATAATCATTTAAAACCGAGTAACTATAAAAACCCAAAAAACCCCAAAAACTGTTAAACCACTCAAAATCCCTAAAAGTGTTAAAACCATAAAAATCGTAAAAATTGAAAAAATATGTAAAACCCATTAAAAACCCTGATAACCAAAAAGAAAACCCAAAAAACCAAAAATAAATAAAAAACCTAAACAATATAAATACTGCTTAAAATAGTAGGAAACCCAAAAAATACCCTAAAACCCATCAAACCCATAAACCCAAAAAAAGAATCAAAAACCCTAAAATCATATCAAAACCCTAAACTACTAAGAACTATAAAAAACAATTTGACCCATAAAACAGATTAAAAATCTAAAAAACATTAAAAACCATAAAAAACTCAAAAACTCTAAACCCCCCCCCCCCAAAAAAAATAAAAAACCTAAAAATCCTAAAAAGTTGTAAAACCAAAAAATTTATAAAACAATAAAAACCCTAAAACAATAAAAAATACAAAAAAATATTAAAAATATAAAAAATTCATTAAACCCCTAAGAAATCCTTAAAAAATAAAAATACTTAAAACACCTAAAAACACAAAGTAAATAAAACCGCAAAAATACCAAAAAACGCAAAAAAAAAACCATAAAACCCATAAATACATTTAAAACTGTAAAAAACATGAAACCCACTATAATCCATTTAAATCGAAGAAAATATTAAAAAATCCAAAAAACAATTAAATTCTTAAAATCTAAAAAACCCCAAAAAATAAATAAAACCCCTGAAAACTCTCAAAATTCCTAAATACTCTAAAACCAATAAATAACATAAAAATTTCTAAAAAACCCTAAAATAATTAAAGACCTAATAAACCTAAAACAACACGAAAACCTTTAAAACCTAAAAGTACGTAAAACCTATCAAAACATAAAAAAGTGCTAAAAACCCTAAAATATCCTAAAACCCAAAAAAAAACTCCCAAGAACCATAAAAAAATTAAAAATTCTTAAAACCCATAAAAATAAAAAAACACAATTAAAATAATAAAAACCACTTAAACTCCTAAAAATGATAAATATAAAAACAATAAAGGAATATGGTAGCTCCGCTCTGCTCCCGTAATGACGATCCTACTGATTCATTGCCAGATTGAAGAAAACGCTGATAACTTCACCTTGGCCTACCCCCTCTACAGAGGAGGGGCCACCTCTACCCTCTGCTAAGGAAAAATTATCTCCTTTCTCAGATCCTGACTTGCTTCACACTTTCCAACAGATTGATCTTTACCCTAAGGTGCTGGGTTTTCACGATGGGATGCAGAAGAATCCCCTGTTGATTTATGAGTTCAAAAAGGTCTCTTCTCTAAACACACTGACTTTGGTTGCCAGGTTTATAAACTAGAATCCCCTCGTTGATGTTTTTGATAGGTTTGTTTTCGAGTATTGGGATATCAGAGACTGTTCCACCACTTGGTTTGGTCGACTCTAGTCACATTCTGATTCAATTCACGTGAGAGGAAGATCTTATCTAGGCTTGGTCAATAGCCCCTCACAGGTTTGATGTTGCTCACTTCACCGTCTTTCAGCAGAGCTTTGACTTTCATCTAAATCGTGACTCCCCACTAATGGGAATATAGGTAATATTTCTTGAACATTCCTTTCCCTTTCCAAATTTTCCCATTATTACGATGCTGGGAAACTTGGTCGGAAGGTTTCTGTGTGTGGATAGTAGAACCAGAGCCCTATGCCATCTAGTTCCACTAAGGCTTTGTGTTGAAGATGATGTCTCAAAAGAACGAGTTGACTTTTTATGGATTTAAATTGGTTAAGAGGTTTGGTGGATTAATCTAGTAGTGTTGGAATAATGGGAGAACTACTTTGTATTATGATTTTCTCTTGGGCTTATGAAAAGGGATTGCAGAGGTAATGATGGTGTGGTGGCTGGCCTTGGAATGGGGGAAATCTCACCAATGTGGAGCTCAACATGGGAGCCATAGGTGAGGAATGATGAACCCTGGGACTCCCTGCTGGATGTTCAGGGGGATGATAGGGTGGAGGAAGGGGGATCTTCCTCCCGGTATAGTGATGAGGAGAAAATCCTGGTCAATGAAATTTTCAAGCGGCCAAAGGGTGAATTGGGACTGGGGGTGATGCTTCTACTATTGTGGGGGATGTCACTCCTTGTGAAGTTGGGGTTGTGGCCTTAGTGGATGTCCCTGGAAGGGATATGAGCATGACATTAAGACCTGCCTACCATGGGATGGAGATGGAAACTTCGTCAGGCCCATCACCAGGTGGACATGGAACTGGAGATAAATTGGTCTTATTCTCCAATCGGATCAAGGCCCTGGAGCCTCTGGTCTCTATGGGACTTGAGGAAGGGGGTCTGGTGGGACTAGAATTGTCGGAGGTGGAGGCCAAATTCGAGGACATACAGGATGCGGACTAGCCTTCCCCCAATGATGTATCAAGGGTCTGGGGTGTGGGATATCCCACGCCCTTTGTTCATTTACGGAATCAAGTGTTTCCTAATGTTGTTGTACCAGGATTTGGTCCATATGCCGCCCCACAGATTGAACAACAACTTGATAATATTCATGCCGATTGGAGGGGATTTGAGCAGCCTGATCCGAGATCAACTCTTATCCGGTTTGAGAAGTATCCCCCTGTGTTGAGCTATCTGAACCATTTATGTTAGACGGCTCGAAAATATCACTTGAGGAGAATGTTAAGGACATCTTCCAAAATCCATACCTACAGCCAGTGGTTTTTCTTGGGGATTAGAATGATGAACACATCGGGCTAGGAGAAGTTTTTGGCCACCGCGATGACCTGTTGTACACCATCTTGTACAGGATCAAGAAGGAGCAGGCGGTGATGGGTCTTTTTGGTTTTTCTGGCTATAACCATAGGAAAAAGTCGTGCTCTGTCCAAGAATGTGGCAGGCAGGGTGGCATGATTGTGCCTAATGATATAGTCCATAGAAGATCCATGGGATTGAGTGACCCTCCTGCGAAGTTGTGCACAAGGAGGGATTATTCCTCCCTGCCTAGGAAAATGTCTACTAGAGAATTTTCCAAGACTTGCAATGGTGAAAGGGATAAACTTTGTAGAGAAGACCAGTCTTCTAAAGCAAATCTATATGTGAAACTCAGGAATTAATGTAAGGCCTTCCTCAAGTAGTATGAATCTTTTGAATGGGAAACAGTAGACTCAGATGTTTCTTCAGTTTATGGTGCTGATGGAGACCCTTATGGGGATGGGGATTCTAGTCTGTAGTTTTCTTTCTTGTTGGTTTTTTGGGTCTTGAATATTGCGTTTGGGGGTGTCTAGGTATTTTGGGTCTGGGTTGATTGACCTCGCTCCTCCCTTGTCTGTTGTACCTTTTCTTCTAATGTATTTATGGGGCCAGGAATAGCTTGGTCTCGCACTTTCCTTTCCCTATAAACATTAAAAATACACTAAAAACTATAAAAAACTACAAAAAACCCTAAACCAAAAAAAAACATAAAAAAACATAAAACCCTTGAAACCCAGATAATCCATAAAAATTCTAAAGACCAGTATAAATAATGAAATCCCAGAAATACATAAATAGTGAAAACCACTAAAAACTGAAAAACACAGAGTACCCTAAAACGTAATAAAAACCTCCAAAAACCTAAAAACCATAAAATCCCATAAAACCTTAAAACCCCTAAAAACCCATAAACCCCTAGAAAGAAACTAAAAATCCTAAACACCCTTTAAACACCAAAATATTAAAAAAACTATAAAAACCGTAAAAACCATAAAAATTCAAAAAAAAACCATAAAACCCCAAAAATCCATAAAACCCTACACAGCCTAAATACCATGAACACCCTCAACATCCCAATACTCAAATAAAAACAGATAAAATCCTATAAATCCCTGAAAATACATAAAATTGTAAAAACCTTAAAACCCAGAAAAACTGAATGAAATTCTTAAAACACTAAAACACTAAAAACCCCCAAAAACCAAAAAAATGATTAAAAATCTACCCCAAAAACATTAAAACCCTAAAATAACCATAAAAATCGTAAAACCGCTAGAATAAAATACCTTTAAACCCATAAAGACCATAAACCACTAAAAATATCTAAAAATCCTTTAAACGCTATAATTCAGTATAAAATTATAAAACCCATAAAACCCCTATAAACTCAAAAAATACCCAAAATACACCCAAAAAACATAAAAACCCTAAAACTCTAAAACCCTCAAAATCCAAAAAAACCCTAAAAACTATAAATATCATAAATAATTCCAAAAAATACCTAAAAATTTTAAAAACCATAAAAACCATGAAATCCCCTAATAAATCAGTAAAACATTAAAATTGTTAAAACCACTAAAAATATGAAATTTTTTTAAAAACTCTAAAAACCCTAAAATCCTTAAAAATCATAAAAATCCCTAGAAACATTAAATACCCTCAAACCCAAAAAACACTAAAAAACACTAAAAAATATAAAAACCCTTTAAACCCCTAAAAACATTAAAAACAGTAAAAATATTAGAAATCCTAGAAAACTCAAAAACCAATTAAACCCCCAAAAATCTATAAAAGACCTAAAAATTCCAAAAATCCTAAAAACCATCAAAATATATAAAAAACAAAAAACAAATAAAAATCTTAAAAATCCCAAAAAAATACCTAAAAAAAAACCTAAAACCCCGATGAAAAAATTAAAAGCAAAAAACTCATAAGACCCAAAAAAAACTATAACCACTAAAACCCTAAACACCCTAAAAATCATAAAAATACCAAAAAAAAATAAAACCCATAAAAATCAAATATGATACTAGTCATAAAATATTTTCACTCTAAGAGGGGGCATGAAGGTGTTAGAACTTGTGTCTAGTTGTTGGAAAAATTTCCTTCTGGTCTATCCAGTTCACCAGGTTGCATTTTGGAGTAGATCTTTGTAACCTATTTTCTTATTTTATTCCCCTTTATGGTTTTATTATCATGTATGGGATGATATTGTGTAGTTTATTCTGTGTTTAATGGTTGTGTTATGGGATTATTTATTCGTTTCTGGTGTTTTGGGTTTTATTTTTTTGGATTTATGGATTTTGCAGTGGCTGTTATATTTGATGGTTCGGAGGGATAGTACCATGGGCGTGATAGTGGTGTTTTTTTCTATAGTAATGGTTTTGTTTGGATGGTTCTGGATTTATGGTTGTTATGTTTTTTCATTAGAGGGATTATGTGTTACCTTAAGTTGGAGGTGAATTCAGTTTTCTTATTTGGGGTTATCTTGGGGTGAAGGGGATGTTTGGAGGCTAGTTTTGACGTATGTCTCCTTCCGTACATGTAGATGTTTCGGTTGTATGGGCTATGGTGAAAGGAAATGTGATGATAATTTTGGGGGATGATATGGATGACTCAGTGGTATGTGATATTATTTCTTTATTAGAAGATATTTAGTTGGTTTTTTCGGATAATGGGACTAATTTAGAAGGGTGTTGGTTTAGGGTTTACTACTAGGATTTCCTGTTGCATGGATGTGGTATTTGACTTTATTTATTTTTGGGGTTGTTGTTTTTTTATGGTCTCTTTGTTTTGGTGTTGTGGTTAGGGTTGATGCGGATGAAGAATGTGATGTAGGGATAGTGGGTCTCTTTGTTCTGAAAGGTGATGGTGAAGAGATTGTAGGGATGGAGCTGGCTTTGTTTTCTTGTGTGGTTTAGTAGGTTAGGGGTTGTTGGTTTTCATGCACTAATATTCCATAGTATTGTTTGGATGGTTGGTTGTGATTTTCGGGTTTCATTTTCATAGTAGGTTTGGTATATGGTTTATTCTTGATCCAATGGTTCTGTAATTCCCATCTATTTCTACGAGTGATGTTTGGGGTTGTTAGTGGGTGTGTTTTGAGTGTATGCATGCATATGTGTGGCGGTTCATGTTTGTGTTTGTGTGCGTGAAAGTGGTGGTGCGAGAGTGTCTTCATGCGTGTTGGTGGTGGTTCATCTGTGTGTGTGGGTGTTTTTAGGTGGTGGTGTGAGAGTTTCAGCGTGTGTGTGAGTAGTGGTACATGTGTGCGCTTCTTATTTCCAAAATTTTTAGTTCTCAAATTCTGGGATGAAACATCTTCATTGGGCCATATATTTTGATCTTAGATGTGTTTTCCATCAATGTGTTAGCTATATAGGTACCTTTGAGATATGTTGGTTCTTTCTACTGATTTGTAGGAGCTTGTGTTTTGGGATCTTGGGATGTTTTATAATGACCTGTTTATCTACTGGATTATGTTTAGGGGAGTTGGTTACGGTGTTCACTTTATCTTACATATTTTAGGTTCGTATGATTTCTATTCTCATGTGATGATGGTCCTCAGTGACATATCCACTAACTTTACTCTTGCTATTTTTTTTGTTTTCTGTTGCATGTGGGTGTGGTTCTTTTCCAACATAGAAGTGGATCTTTCTAGTTATCTAGTTATTAAATGGATGGGCTTCACATGGTTCACGAGCTGTTTCAGTTTTCTTGTTTCTTGGCCTCTCTCAGGTTCCTTCCCAGCCTTTAGGCAGGCTGTTTCACCCACAGGGTGATCATTTTGTACTTCTATTCCTTTTCCCCTTGTTATATTCTCTGTTCTATTTTCCTTGAAAAGAAACACATAAGAATGTATAAAAACCATAAAACCACTAAAAACTCTAAAAAATAATTAAAAACCAAAGAAATTATAAAGTATTAAAAATTAAAAACCCTTTAAAACCCTTAAGAACTCATAAAACCCCACCCCCCCAAAAAAAACAAAAAACCCAAAATTCCAAAAATCCCAAAAAATATAAAAATCCAAAAATACCACTAAAAATTTATAGAAATTTATAAAACCCCCAAACCCCTAGGATAACCATAAAAACCTAAACAAATTTAAAACCACTAAAAATCTAAAAACATTAAAAAATTTAACATTCTATTAAACCCTAATAATCATAAGACCCCTAAAAGCATAAAAACCCTAAAAACCCCTAAAAGCTATAAAAAATCACTAAAAACTCTAAAAACCCTTTAAACTCCTAAAAATGTTAAAAAAATATAAAAAACATTTTAATACCTATGAAATTTTAAAATAAAAAAACTATACACCCTCAAAACCCTCAAAATCCCAAAATAAACCCTAAAACTCCATTAAATTAATAAAAATACGTTAAAATCCCTAAAATGACCGTAAAACCATAAATATCCATAAAAACCATTAGAACACCAATAAACCATAAGAACCCAAAACCCCATAGAACCCTAAAACCCCAAAAAATCCTAAAAACCCACTAAAAACGTTAAATTCCCTTTAAACCAAGAAAACTTTTAAAAACTAGAAAAAACCACAAAAACTCTAAATAACTCAAAACACCCCCTAAAATCCCCAAAAACCATAAAAACCCTAAATAAAATAAAACCCATAAATATCCTCAAAATCAATAAAATCCATAAAAATAAAAAGCAACCATAAAAAGTCCCTTAAAATCAACAAAAACCTAAAAAACCATAAAACCAAAAAAACCTAAGAAAACCTCAAAAATCTAAAAACACTTAAAACTATATAAATCCGATAAATGAAAAATAACCTAAACAACCAAAAACCCTAAAAATAATAATAACCCCTAAAAACAGAAAACAAAAAACCCCATAAAAACCCAAAACATCTAACAACTCTAAAAACCATTTAAACCACTAAAAAGGTTTAAAAATATGAAAAATATTAAAAACCCTAAAAACACAAAAACAATCATGAAAACCAAAAAACACCATAAAAAACCTAAATCCATAAAAATCCATAAAAACCATAAAAATCCTAAAAATCCGTAAAAATGTAAAAAATCCTAAAAAACAAAATTCCTTTATGAAAACATTAAAAACATAAAACAATTAAAAATTATAACAAACTTAAAAACACAAAACCCCTATAAACGCCATAGAAAAATCATATCAATATGTTGTTGAAAAAGGAATGGTGGCAAACATTAATGGCTCTTTATTGTAACCACTTAAGAAGATAAGGTCAAGGAAGGACTATTCACATTTAAATCCTACTATGAGAACTATTTCTATCTCAAGTGGGATAAATGCTAAAGGTAATTCTGTAGTCCTCTGGAAGATAAATATGACTGGGATTATAATTATTATAATCCTCTTGGATTTGATTACTGATGTTCATTTGACATTTATGGATCTTCAATGAGGGTGTATTGTCTTATCTGACTCTATTCTTTACAATCATCATTGATCTATTTTTTATATTTAATAAAGAGTATTTGCATCATATTTCCATCATTAAAAACCCTAAAAATCATAAATACCATAAAAAACTAAAAAGAACTAAAAACCCTTTAATCCCTTAAGAATGATAAAAACATTAAAAAAATCATAAAACCCCTAAAAATATAAAAACCCATAGACCCAAAAAACCATAAAACCCCAAAAAACACTAAATCCCCTTACAATCATTAAAATACTAAAACCAAAAAAACTCAAAAAACCCCTAACAAAACTGTCATAACATAAAAACACTTAATAAACAAAAACACCTAAACACATTAAAAACCCTCAAAACAAAAAAAAATAAAACCTATAAAACCCCTAAAATATTAAGAACCATATAAACCCATAAAACCCATAAAAACCAAACAAAAACATCTAAAAAAAATTTAAATCCATAAAATGTCAAAAAACACACTAAAATGTAAAATGAATAAAAAACTGAAAACCCAAAAAAAATCATAAAAATCATAAATACCCTAAAACCCCTTAAAATCCCTAAAACCTCTAGAAACCCATAAAATTAAAAATAATCCATAAAATTCCCCATAAACATAAAAACCCTAAAAACCCAGATAAATCCTAACAACAATTAAATCCCATAAAACCCAAGAAACATTAAAATCTCTGAAAACACTAAAAACCCTAAATATTATGAAACCCCTGGAAAACCTAAAAATCCACTTAAAATATTAAAAACACTTTAAACAAATAAAAAAATTAAGATATTTTAAAAAACCAAAAACCAACTAAAAATCTATAAAACCTAAAAAAACCTAAAAACCCACAAAACCAAGAAAACTAGAAAAAACCCTAAAACCCTCAAAATCCCTAAAACCCCTAAAAACCAATAAACATCCTAAAAAATCCATAAAAATCCCCAAAAATATAAAATACTTAAAGAGCCTAAAAACCAATTTTAAAAATTTAAAACCTAAATACACTTAAAACCCCTAAAACCTAAAAAAATGAAAAAAACTAAAAAAGACTAAAACCCCTAAGCCCCTAAAAATAAATAGAACCATGAAAACAATAAAAATAAATAAAAATCACTAATATCCCCAAAAACATAAAAATACCTAAATACCTGAATGCCCATATGAAAACCATAAAAACCTAAAACTCTTAAGACCCACAAAAACAAAAGCTGCATAAAAAATCTAAAAACCCTAAACCCTTAAAAACACTTAAAAACCATAAAACCCCTAAAACCCATAAGAATCCCTAAAAACTCAGAAAGACCCAAAAAAAGAAAACTCTAAAAAACTTTAAAGCCCAAATAATTTAAAAAAAATCTATAAAACCATAAAAATTGAAAAAACCCTAAAAAAACCCCATAAAACAATAAAACCCAAAAAAGAATTATAAAAACCCACTCTAAAAATATAAAACATTGAAAAATCATAAAAAAATAAAAAACAAGAAACACAGAAAATCCTATGAAAACCACAAAAACAGAAAAACACTTAAAACCCCCGAAACATAATTAATGTTAAACATCATAAAAACCATCAAAACAATAAGAACCCTAAAAATCCATAATAATCATAAAAATCCCATAAAAATCCAAATAGATTTAGAAAACCTATAAAACCTTAAGAAAATAAGAAAAAAATAAAAACATTTGAACCTCATAAAAACCCTAAAAATGATAAACACCCTAAAAACTATAAAAACCATAATACCCTTAAAAATCCCTAAAACCCTAACAATGATAGAAATCCTAAAAAATAACTAAATATTACTATAAATGTAACAAACCCAAAAAATCCATAAGAAAACATTAAAAATCAAAAAACACTTAAAATATCTAATTCAATAAAAATTCCTGGGAATCGAAAAAATAACCAAAAAAACATAAAACCATTAAAATCCAATAAATAACCAAAAAACCCAAAACCCACAAAAATGATTAAAAAAAATATAAAAACCATTTAAAAAACTAAAAACGTGAAAAAGCTCTAAAAAAATTAAAAACTATAAAAAACTCAAAAAACCCTATAAATCCAAAAAACCCAAAAAAACATGAAACCACTAAACAACCCTAAAATCCTTAAAATCTGTATAAACCCTGAAAAAATGTCAATGTCTAAAAAATACAAAAAAGTTTCTAAAAAAACATAAACCCTTGAAAACCCCTAATAAATTCTTAAAAACTTAAAAAAACCTAAAATACCTAAAAACCTAAAAAATGGTAAATTCCTAAGAAACCGTAAAAAAATATAAAATCCCTAAAACCCCAAAAAATACCTAAAAACTTTAAAAAATCCAAAAAAAACTGATAAAAACAAAAAAACCAACTAAAAACAATAAAATACATTTAAACCACTAAAAACATTAAAAACACTAAAAATAGTAAAACCCCAAAAAAATCAGAAAACCCCAAAAATAAAAAAAAACATAAAAACCCTGAAATCCTAAAAACACAAAAGACCCTCAAAATACTAAAAACCATAAAAACAATAAAATTTTCTAAAAAAGTGATAAAAATATCTAAAATGAAAAAACCATAAATACCCTAAAAAACCTGAAAACCCTTAAGAAAATCATAAAACCATAAATGCACATAAAACCCCTAGAAACTGAAGAATGCTAAAAACTCAAAAAACCACTAAAAAAAATAAAAACCTAAAACTCATAAAATTGTAAAAACAAATAAATACTCTAAATACCCTTTAAACCCCTTAAAATGTTAAAAACTATAGAAACCATAAAAAACCCTAAAAACTCAAAAAACCCTAAAAACCCAAAAAACCAAAAACCCCTGAAACCCATAAACCCTAAAAATCTCAAAATTCCTAAAACCCCAAAAAAATAAAAATACTAAAAATCCCTGAAATCCTAAGAAAATTAATGAAAAACTTATACCCCATAAAAACATAAACCCTCAAAAACCTGAAAAATACTCAATAAGCCTATAAATGCTAAAAATCCTAGAAACCCTAAAAACCATTAAAACCCCTAAAATCGTACAAACCATAAAACACATAAAATATCTAAAACTTATAAAAACTATAAAAACAATTAAAAACCCTAAAAATGATAAAAAAATATAAAACCCCTTAAAACCCCCCTAAAAACAATAAACCCGAAAATAAAAAAAACCCTAAAAACCATCAAAATTCAAAATAAAACTAAAAAAAATCCTAAAAATCATTAAAACATAATAGAACCTAAAAACCATGAAAACATTAAACCCTAAGAACACTTAAAACCGTAAAAAACCAATAAACTCTAAAAACACATAAAGGCCTTAAAAACCTAAAAACATATAAAAACCATAAAATCTCTAAACACTATAAAAATCCTAGAAACCCTAAATACCAAAAAAACAATAAAACCATTTACAACTCTTTAATATTTTAAAAACCCTATAAAACTTACAAACCCTAAAAAATTCAAAAAAAATCCTAAAAACAAAAAAAAACTAAAAAACCCAAAAAAAAATTAAAATCCTTAAAAACACTAAAAAATAATAAAATTCATAAAAAACACTAAAAATACCTTAAAACCTAAATACAACTAAAAATAGTAAAAAACTAAGAAAAATCAAAAAACCTAGAAACCCTTAATGACCCTAAAAAATAAAACCCTAAAATCCCTAAAAGCCATTACAAACCTTAAAACCCCATAAAATCCCCTAATACCTTTAAAACCCTTAAAATCATTATAACCCCAAAAGAAAACCAAAAACACTAATATACCTTTAAAAACCCAAAAAAAAAATAAAAACACTAAATACCATAAAAAACCCTAAAAAAAACTAAAAAACTAAAAAACACCATAAAACCCCTGAAAAAACACAAAAAACCTAAAAACCCTTGAAACCCCATAAAATCACAAATAACACTTAAAACCATAAAATCATAAAAAAATACCTAAAAATACCTAGAATTTAAAAAAAAACCCTAAAAACCTTGAAAAACCCAATGAAAACCACAAAAACCTAAAAACACTAAAAACACCTAAAAACATAAAAAAACACTAAAAACCAAAAAACCCAAAAAAAGTATAAAAACTGAAAAGAATGTTAAAAGCCCCTACAAAACATAAAATCACTAAAAAAAACTAAAAATATCTAAATAACCATTAAACACCTAAAAATGATAAAAACATCTAAAAGACTAACAACATCAAAAACCATTAAAAACAAAAAAACCCCAAACACCCCTAAAAACCACCCAAAATACCGAAAATCCCAAAACTATAAAAATCAAAAAAATACAAAAAAAATAGAAAAAAAGTAAAAGAGCTAAAAACCTAAAAACCCCAAATAATACCTTTAAACCCTAAAAATACTTAATACCCCTAAAAACCAAATATGTTAAAATTCTAAGAATCACCTAAAAACCATGAAAACACGTAAAACCACTAAATCAATTAAAAACTAAGAAAATCAACAAACAACCTAAAACTACTAAAACTCTAAAATCCCTTTAATCTACTAACAATGTTAAAAAATATAAAAAACCTTAATCCTTCAAAAAATATGAAACTAAAAAATTATAACACCCAATAAAATTATTATAACCCTAAAAACCCGCAAAAATATCAAAATCCATAAAATTATAAAAATACAATAAAATTTCCTAAAAACCCTAAAAATGTAAAAAACCCTAAAAATCCTGAACACCCCTAAGAAAAACATAAAAACCAAAAAACATTTAATTCCCTTAAAACCCTAAAAACTCTTAAAACTATAAAAACCATAAACCCCCTAAAACCCATAAAAAATAATAGAAACCCCTAGAACCCAAAAAAAAGAAGTAAAAACACTAAAAACATTTAAACCCCCATAATATAATAAATCTCCAAAAAAAACTTTAAAACCCAAAAAACTCATAAAATCCCACAAAACCAAATAAAATCCTTCAAATAGTAGATACCCTCAAAATCCATAAACCCCCAAAGCCCTAAAAATCCTAAAAACCCATAAACATCTATAAAAACATAAAATTCCCTAAAAATCCTAAAAACCACTATTAAAACCATAAGGACATAAAACACCTAAAATCCTTAAAAACCAAAAAATGCTCAAAACCCAAAAAATCAATAATACCCAAAAAGCCTCAAAATCTATAAAAACCCTAAAACCCTTAAAAATACTAAAAAATCACAAAAATTACCTAAAAACATAAAAAATCATAAATATGCTCGAGAATTCTAAAAAAAACATAAAACCCAAAACACACCTAAAATCCCTAAAAACCTAAAAAATTCTAAAAACCTTAAAAGACCCAAAAAATAGTTAAAATAATAAAAAATTCTAAAAACCTTAAAAACCCATAAAACCATATAAAACACAAAAAACTCTAATAAACTATTAAACCCCTAAAATGTGGGAGGAGGAGAATGCCGCCGCTCTCACCTGGGCTCCTCTCGACGTCGCGATTTCCAGCATCTTCTCACAGAGGATTCATCTCCCGGTCTGTTCGTGATGAGGATTAGCTTGTCAGTTGCAGCTTGCTTTGGCGTGCGGTGTTGATCCTCGACGGCGGAGGATTTTGGAGGCTCGCAGCGGCATCGGGATCTGGTGGTTTTCTCGACATCAAAGGTTCTTCTTCTGATTTTCCTTCAAGCCTAGCGGCGCTGGATGCGTGGACAGTAGATCTTGTTCTTGCGGTCAAAGGCTTCCTCGGGATTCCTCTTCTCAGATCTGCGTGGTCGAGGGGGTCTGGAATGGGAGGCGTTGACTTGGCTTGGATTATGCGTCGACTTGCCTTGGTTTCGGCGGATCTGAAATCTGCTCTGCAAAAGAAGACCCAAGGTTTTCTGGATTCAGTTTTCTTGCAGATTAGTGAAGGATGGTGGGCCACGTCGACGGGATGTTGCGAGGTGTTCAGATCCTGGTTTCGTTATGGAAATGGCATGTCTGCTTCTATGCTTGGGTCTGGTTTTCCAGATCTGAGTCTGGGAGGTTTTTGCTGGATCTCTTGGCATTTTCACGGTTTCTGGGGGCTGGGAAAAGTGAACGTACAGGTTCGTGCTTCTGTTTCCTTAGTTTTGCCTTTGATTTATACTGCTGATGAGTTTTTGGACAAACTGAGTTGCGTCCTGGCTGCTATGGTGGAATGTGGTCTTTTGATCTATTGCTGGTTTGGTTGTGAGTTGTTGCTGAAGTTGGATTTGAGGCAAGTTGAGATGGAGGTTGATGGCTGTGGCATTGGTTTGGTTTTGAATAGAGATGGGCGCGGGATTTTTGTTCTGGTGAGTGTGATGGATGCTGTTTGGTGTGCTGCTGGTTTTTGTTTTTCAGGAGGATGTGGTGCTGCTGATGGCTGCTGGGGCTGGTTGGTTTTGATGTGTTGTGGCTGCTGTATTGTTGTGATGATTGGATGTGGTGCTGTTGGATGCTGGAATGCGTTGGATGATGGATGTTGTGATGCTGGATGTGTGGACGCTGCTTGGCTGTGCTGTTTGGTTTTGGTGCTGGATGCTGGTGTTGGCTGGACAAGATTTTTGGACTCTGCTGTTGTGTTTTGTTTTGTGTCTGTTTCTCTGTTTTGTTTTCTTTTTTGATTTTCTTTTTTTTTGGGTCTTTTTCTGTGAAGGGTTTTTGGGTGTGGGTCGTTTGACCCCTCCCCTCCCTTGTCTGCAGGTCTCTGTGTCTTTTCTTTAAATAAATTTTGGGGGGTGCCAGGAATAGCCTGGACCCGAGCCTTCCTTTTCCCTAAAAAGTGGGAAAACTATAAATTAACTTATAGCCCTAAAAAATTGTAAAATCCTAAAAAACAAAATACACTAATTCAATATAAACTCTCAAAAATACTAAAACCCAAAAATCCATAAAAATCCTTAGAAATACCAAAAAAATTGGAAAAACATAAGAACCCCTAAAAACCAAAAACACCCCTAAGAAAGCCTTAAAAAAATAAAAACACTTAACCCCCCCCCCCCCCAAACAGAAAGAACACTAAAATCCCTAAAACAAGCCTGTTGGGATCCATATTGATCCAAAAAGGAGGAATCCGAGGAAGGACTACTCATCCTTGATAAAGACTGTGTCCACAAGTGCATCTTGCAAGGCTAAGGAAAATGACTCTGGAAGAGGTGAAAGGGCTGCCAAGAAACAACTGAATGTGGAGCAGGTGAGGTTAAGGGAGCATTATGCCAATTTCATGAAGCAATATGAATCTTCTGAATGGGAATCAGTTGTCTCTGATGCGGTCTACGATTATGGTGCTGAGGGAGACCCCCCTGGTGCGGACTATGAGGATGATGAATGCTGGTAGATCCTGTGAAGGGATGGGTTGCTGATGGAAGCTTGGTGATTTTTTTGGGTTTTCTTTTCTTTTTTTTCGTCTTTGGGTGTGTGTTTGTTAAGGGTTTTTGGGTGTGGGTTGATTGACCCCACCCCTCCCTTTTTTGAAGTGTCTTTCTTCTCTTTAATAAAATTTAGGGGGTGTTAGGAATAGACTGGCCCCGAGCCTTCCTTTCCCTAAAACCTATAAAACCCCTAAAAACCCTAAAACCACCTAAAATCCTTAAAACCCATAAAAATAACAGCAAATATTAAACCACTGAAAACTCTAAAAACACTTTAAACCCCAAAATTTTTAAAAACTATAAAAATCCTTACAAATCCAAAAAATCCCAGATAAACCCTAAAACCCATAATGAAAATAAAACCCCAAAGCCCTCAAAGTCACTAAAACCCTAAAAAACCATAAGAACCTAAAAAGTCCCTAAAACCATAAAATCATTAATGCCATGAAACCCTAAAAACCCATAATAAATCCTAAAAAACTTAACCACACATAAAACCCCTAAAAACCTAATAAATTCTAAAAATTCTAAAAACCCAAAAGACACTAAAACCTTAAAAACTAAAAAACCATAAACCCTATAAAAACCCTAAAACCCCATAAAATGATAAAAACCATTAGAAACTCTAAAAACCCTTTAAACCCATAATAAGTTAAAAACTAAAATTACCTTTAAAACCCAAAAAAACACAATAAAACATAAAAAAGAAATAAATATTAAAATCACAAAAAACAAAATAACCATAAAACCCCTAAAGTACTAAAAAACAAGAAAATTAAAAAAACATAAAAATCACTAAAATCCCAAAATCCAAAAAATCCTAAAAACCCTGGGAAACATAATGAAAACCATAAAAACTAAAAACAAAAAACATAAAACCCATAAAAATCTTAAAAATTATAAAAAAACCCAAATACCCTAAAAGACCTAAAACCCCCTAGAAAATACATAACCCCTAAAAACCCTAATAATCCTAAAAACCCTAGAAAAATACTAAGAAATCTAAAAAATCTTTCAAACCCTAAAAACATTTAAAATAAATAAAAAAACCTTTAAATAATTAAAAACTGAAAAGGAAATTAAAAGAAAAAATAACACGAAAACACTAAAACCCTAAAATACCCTAAAACCATCAAAATCCCTAAAAACCATAAATACCCTAAAAAATCCCTAAAAAATCCCTAAAATTTTAAAAATTATAAAATCCTAGAAGCCCAATTATAAAACAACAAAAACTTAAAATCATAAAAAACCCTAAAAAACCAAAAAAATTGCTAAAAACCATAAAAACCTTAAAATCATAAAATCCTCTAAAAATCTAAAAAATCATAAAACCCTAAAAACTCAAGAAAAACCCTACAAACCCAAAAAATAATTAAAATCTGAAAAAACCCTAAAACCTTCAAAAACATAAAAAATCTAAAACCCCCTAAAAATCCTAAAAAAACTAAAATACCTCAAAATTTGAAAAACCATAAGAATCCTAAAAAATCCAATGAAAACAATAAAAAAATAAAAAAACATAAAACCCCTAAAAATATATACAAATGTTTAAAACCCTGAAAAACCTAAAAAACACAAAAACCCAAAAAACCAAAAAAACACTAAAAAATAACAAACCCTAAAAACTCCTGAAGACTCTAAAATCCATTAAAAACTCTAAAACCCTTTGAACTCTAAAAAATGTTAAAAAAATATTCAAACCATAAAATCCCTAAAAACTCAAAATATATTAAAATCCAAAATGATTATAAAAATCCTACATTTTTATAAAAACCATAAAAATCTAAAAAAACCTAAAATCCATGAATCCACTAAGCAAACTATAATAAAATAAAAACACTTAAAACCCTTAAATACCATAAAATTTCTTAAAAATAAAAAAAAAACATAAAAATTATAAACAACCCTAAAATAATAAAAACTCTAAAATCCCAGAAAACACCTAAAACCAACTAAAAACTCTAAAAACCCCTTCAATCCCCTAAAATATTAAAGATGATAGGATGGCGGCTAAGTTCTTGGGAACTCTCCCTTCGCGATTTTCATCGTTACCGCCCCCTCTCCCCGATGGATCTCTATTGCTCATTGGGGGCGTTGTCGATCTGTTAGTGGTTTGGGCGTGGTCTCGGTAGATCGTCCAGCTCTGTGTTAGATGTGGCTACTCTCATCGGAAATGCGGTGGGAAGGTTAGGCGATTTGGATCAGCCCATTCTCTTTCCATGTAGATTATACTCTCAAAGACGACTTTAGATCTGAGGTATTGGTGGTCTCTTTAGTTTCATGACTATGAAATGTGGGTACGACGAGTGTTCCGACACTTGGGTAGTGGCGCGCTTGGCCCGAAATATAGATATGTTTGTCTGATCTGGGTTCAATCTTGGATGTTCGGATCTCTTGGTGGTTGGTACTTTGGTTCTCGTTGATGGTGTGGCGAGACGATCTAGAAGCTTCGTTTGAAAGGCATTAGGCTTCACAATGGAGAAAGGTGTGTGTGGTGGGTTTTCTGAAGTCCTAGTGGTGGCATGCACGGTCCTACGCTCAGACCTATGCCTCTCGTAAGAAGTTGTGGAGGGGATTTCTGGTTTTTATGGCTTCAAGATGAGATATGTTTGATGTGGAGGGAAATGATACAGGTTCGTTGTACTGGTTTCTCAATTTTATCGAAGGGTCTCACTGTTGATGAAGGTCTGGTCATTCTGTGCTGTGTTCTATTTGATATTCTAGACTGTGGACTTTTGAGTTGTTACTGGATTATCTGGGAGTCATTTTGGTTGCCAGATGTTGTGTTCAAGGAGTGGGTTCTGTGGAATGGGATTGGGTGTGGGTGCTAGTGGTGTAGTGTTTTTGGAAATAGTGGGATGCATGATGTTGATTTGTTTGGAGGGGATGGTTGCTAGAATCTGAATTGCTAGGTGATGATTGTTGCTTGTTGTCGGGTTTGCTGGGAGTTGTTTTTGATGCTGGTTTATGGTCTTGGGGAGATATGTTGGGTGATGTATGGTCTTCCTGCACAATTATTGGGTAGCTGGAGGGGCAGTTGGGATTTGGGTCTGAACGAGGTGGCATGGATGATTTGAACTGGTTTTAGGGTTGGGTGCTGGTGGTCCTGGGTTACTGAATGTGATGTCGGATGTGATATACATGAAGTTCACAAGAAAAGAGATAAATGTTATGTAATAGTGATATTTTGGGTGCTGGTTTCTGTTTGGTTGGGAAATGCTGAAGGAGGTGATGGATGCCATATGAGATGTGGGCATACAGTTTTCGTCATAATTCTCTTGGGGTCCTTTTGTTGTTCGTGTTAATGAATGTTGATGAAGTTGCTGCTTATGGTTATGGTACTGTCAGATGCTGGTTGTTGATTGCTGATTGGCTAGGAGGTGATGATGGGGACATTTCTGATTTTCTTCTTTGTTTTTATTTTGTATGCGTTGGTTGTTTGGGTTTTTGGGTTTGGGGTTGGTAATGGTTTTTGGGTGTGGGTCATTTGACCCCTCCCCTACCTTGTATACTGCGTATTTTTCTAAACAAATTGGGGTGGTCAAGAATAGCTTGTCCCCCACACCTTCCATTCTCTAAAAATTTAAATAACCCTCAAAAACATAAAACCCTAAAAGACTAAAAAACCATGAAAACCAAAAAAATCATAAAAAACTGTGAAACCCAAAAAAACTCAAAATTCCAAAAAATTCTAAAACCCCCAAATAGTCCTAAAAAGTCATAAAACATGAAAAATGTAAAAAAACAAAAAATAATAATATTTTTATGATAAAAATAAAAACCTAAAAACACTTAAAACAGCTAATAGACCTAAATGATGCTAATAACCATAATAAAGCCTTCAAGGATTGAAAAAACCCAAAAAACCCCTAAAAATAAATCCCCAAAAAACCATAAAAGACTGTAAAAACAATAAAAACCATAAAACCCTAAAAACAAAAAACCCCCGTAAAAACACATAAAACCATAAAACCCCTAAAATTCATAAAAAATCCTAAAAAAGCTAAAATCTCTAAAATCCATAAATTCATAAAAACCATAATAATGACATAAAAATACCTTCAATTGTAAAAACCCATTAAAACCATGAAAAAATAAAGCCTTAAATACCTAAAATCACTTAAAACCACATAAAAACTAAAAAACCCTAAATATAAAAAAATGGATAAAAACCTAAAAACCCTAAAACCCACCTAAAAACATTAAAAACTATAAAACCCCTAAAAACCTAAAAAAACCTAAATCTATTTAAACCTCTAAATAAATTAAAAAACTAAAAAAACCCCAAAGAACAATAAAAATCATAAAATCATAAAACCCCTCAAAATCCCAAAAAGCCTAAAAACAATAAACATGATGAAAAATCCATAAAAATGATAAAAAAAATAAAAAACTTGAAAACCCGTAATAGAACCATAAAAACCTAAAAACATTTTACACACCTAAAACCCCTAACAATTCTAGAAGCCCTAAAAACCTAAAAACCCCTAAAAATCTAAAATCATAAAAACAATAAAAATCTTCAAAATTCAAAAAAATAATTATAATGTAAAAACATCTAAAAACATGAAAATTCCTATGAAAACCTTAAAAACCTAAAATCACTTAATACCCCTGAAAAAAATTAAAAACTCTAAAAGTTTATAAAACCCTAAAACCACTAAAAATCTAAAATCCATATAAACCCTTACAAATAATAAAAAAATATAGCTAACCTTCAGAATGCTAAAAATATCAAAAACACTATAATTTCAGAAAAAAAAAAACGTTAAACCCCTAAAAATACCTAAAAACCCTAAAAATCAAAAAATATAAAAAATCCCTAAAAACCCCTAGAATGCAAAAAAAACTCAAAAAACCCCTAAGAAAACATTAAATACCTTAAAAATATGAAATCCCTTAAAAAACCAAAAAATGATAAAAACCATAAAAAGTGTTAACACAATAAAAAACCAATAGATCCTAAAAATAATAAAAACACAAAAAACCATAAACAACTAAAACCTCTAAACCCCCTTTAAACCTTCTAAAAGCATTGAAGAACTCTAAAAACCATAAAACCCCTAAAAACCTACAAAACCCCAATAAACCCCCAAAACCAATAAAAACTCTGAAACACTAAATCTCATAAACCCCCTAAAATATATAAAAACCCCAAAAACCATAAAAATTATAGAAATCCCTAAAAATTTGTAAAAATAAAAAAACCCTAAAAACCCTTAAGAAAACATTAAATACCTAAAAAATCATAAAACCCATAAAAATGTAAAAATACAAAAAAATACAAAAAAATACCCAAACTTCATAAAAACTGTAAAACCAAAAACCCCTAAAAACGATAAAAAAATATAAAAAACCATAAAACCCTAAAACCCAATAAAATCTCTAAAACCATTAAATCCCCTAAATTCTCGAAGAAAACTCTAAAAATAGCCAAACCCTAAAAGATTGAAAAATAATAAAAACCTTAAACAAAATAAATACAATATAACCCTTAAAACCCAACAAAATCCATAAAAACTCTAAAAACCCATAAAAAATATGCAATGGTCTATAAATCCCTAAAAATTTAAAAAATAGTGAAAACATTGAAAACCCATATAAAAATCAAGAAAGACAAAAAAACACAAAAAACACCTAAAAAACCAAAACACCCTAAAAAACATGGAAAATCTTAAAAACCCCTAAAACCCCTAAAAACGCTAAAACCCATAAAACCTTAAAAATCCATTAATACCCTAAAACCAATAAAAATTCTAAAAATCCATAAAAACCATAAATAACTAAAACCTCTAAACCTCCTTTAAAACTTCTAAAAGTGATAAATAAATCTAAAAACCAATAAAACCCTAATAAAATTCAAAAACCCATATAATCCCCCAAAACCCATAAAAACAATAAAAATCCTAAATTTCCCAAACCCCTTATAATCCATAAAAACACTAAAAACAATAAAAATCCAAGAAATCCCTAAAAAATCCTAAAAATATAAAGACCCTAAAAACCCTGGACGCCCCTAGGAAGACCTTAAAAAAATAAAAGCAATTAAAACCCATAAAAAAGTAAAAATGCTAAAAACTATTAAAAAAATACCCTAACACCATAAAACCCCTAAAAACCAAAAAAAAATCTAAAAACACATAAAACCCAAAGCCGCACTAAAATTTATAAAAAAACAAAAAATCCCCTAAAAAAGATAAAATACTCTAAATAACCACAAAACTCTAAAAAATAGAAAAAAACCTAAAAGCCATAAAAACTATAAATACTCTAAAACCCATATTACCCAAAAAATTCATAAAAAACCGTAAAACCCCTAAAAATATGTAAATCTCTAAAATTCCCAAAAAAATTAAAAAATACTACAAAAATTTAAAAACCATAGAAAACACATATAAACCAAAAAACACATAAACCCCTAAAAAACCTAAAAACCTTAAAAATTGTAAAAACCATAAAAAACAAAAATACCTTAAAACCCAAAAACCCCCAAAATCCATAAAACCCCTAAATACATTAAAAATACTAATACCCAATAAATACTCTAAAACTTCTAAAAACTATAAAAAGACTTTATGTCTTTAAAAACGTTAAAAAATAAAAGAAATATTAAAAGGAATAATTTTTTAAAAAAAACACTAAAAATCCAAAAAAAACCCTGAAAAGCCACAGGATCCACAAAAACCCTAAAACCCATAAATATTAAAACATTCCATAAAATCCCATAAACATAATATACTCTATAAACCTGGAAACCCCCTAAAAATATATTAAAAACCTAAATATACTTAAAACACCTAAAACCCTAAAAAATATTACAACCCTGAGGAACCCTAAAACCCCTAAAATAGCTAAAAATCATAAATACCCCAAGAAATTAAAGAAACCCCTAAAAACACATAAAAACAAAAAAACCAATTAAAAATCATAAAACGCACTAAACCCCTGAAATTGATAAAAAAACTCTAAGACACTTAAAAACTAAAAAATAATAAATCTTAAAAACCAAAAGAAAATAAAACCCTAAAAACCCAAAACCATTAAAATCCATAAAAACATATAAGTTACAAAAAACCACAAAAAATCCCTAAAAATGTATTAAAACCTTAAAAATATTAACACCCCTAAGAAAACCTTAAAACGTAAAAACACTTAAAACACATAAAATCCTAAAAACACTACAAACTAAAAAAAACCCAAGAAGAACCTAAGATCTTTAAAAAACACAAAAAACCAAAAAACCCCTAAAACTGAAAAAACCCTAAAACCCTAAAAACCATTAAAATCACTACGACCCTTTAAAAGCCTAAAAATGTTTAAAAAATAAAAAATATATGTAAATTACTAAATAATAGGAAAACAACCTCAAAAACCAAAAAACCATAAAAACCATAAAACCTGAAAAACCCTAAAAACACACAAAATCCCAAGAAACCCTAAAAACCCTAAAAATCCTTGAAAGAACCAGAAAAATACCTAAAACATAAAAAATTTCCCATAAAACCAAAAAAACCAAATAAAACCAAAAAAACAAAAAAAAACATAAAACCCCTAAAAACCTAAAAATGCTAAAATCCCTAAAAACCCTAAAGACCCTAAAGGCCATGTAACCCCTAAAATAATAAAAACTCTTGAAACCCTTAAAACCCCATAAAAACCCAAAAAAACCCAAAAATACCCAATAATACTCTAAAAAACTTTTGATGTCTTAAAATGTATAAAAAACTCAAAAAACTAAAAAAATCATAAAAACCAAAAAAGCCCTAAAAATTCAAAAAAAAAACCCTAAAACCAACAAAATCATTAAAACCCAAGAAAAGTATAAAGTGAAAAAAATATCTAAAATTCCATAAATAACATAAAAAACCGTAAAACCCAGAAACCCCATAAGAAAACCATAAAAAACCAAAAACAATTAAATCACTAAAAAACACAAAAAGGAAAAATATCCTAAAAAACTGAAAAATATAAAAAAATGAAAACCGTAAACCCCATAAAAACCTTAAAAAATTCATAAAACCTTCAAATACCATAAAACCAACAAAAAATTCTAAAAACCCATTAAATCTCTAAAAATGATAAAAACTATAAAAATCCTTAAAATCTCTAAAAAACACCTAAAAACCATAAGACCCTAAAATCCCTCAAAATCCTTAAAAACACAAAAAATCCTAAAAATCCTAAAAATCATTAAAAATTAATAAACCTGTTAAAACCCCTAAAAATATTAAAAACCCTACAAAAACCTAAAAAACACCAAAAACCGATTAAAACGTAAAATCATTTAAATCCCAAAAAACCCCTAAAAATGAAAAAACAGTTTAAACCCCTATAAACCATAAACCCCCTAAAAACAATAAAAAACATAAAACCAAATAAAAATCCTAAAACCACAATAAAAAATCTAAAAACACAGTAAACCCCTAAAATGATTTAAAAATATAAACAAAATTAAAATGAATAAAAATATAAACAAAATCCCTAAAACCCCAAAAAAACCATAAAACCCTAAAATACTTCAAAATCACAAAACGTTGAAAAACAAAAAAAAAACTTATAAAAAGAACATAAAACCCTAAAAATAAAAAAACCCATAAAACCTTGAAATACCCTATGAAAATAATAAAATCTTAAAAGCACTTTAAACCACGTAAAACCCTAAAAAATGCTAAAAACCATAAAAAACTAAAGCCCTAAAAACAAAATAAAACCCATAAAAACCAAAAAATTCCCAAAAACTGATCACCCCCCTAAAAATCCACAAATTTAGTAAAAACCATAAAATCCCCAAAATCACAAAAAACCCATCAAAATCCCTAAAACCCTAAAATGCTATCAAAATCCCAAAATACGCTAAAAACATAAAATTCCAAAAAAATATCTAAAAATGCCTAAAAAAAGTTAAAAAACATGAAATCCCAAATATAACATTAGTGTCATAAAAACACTTAAAATGCATAAGAACCTAAAAAATAGTAAAAACCCTAAATTACCATGAAACCAAAAAAATCATTAAAACCATAAAATCCTTAAAAATATTAAAAAACCATAAAAAAATATAAATACCACTAAAAACTCTAAAAACCCTTTAAACCCCTAAAAATGTTCAAAAATAATACTGGACCACAAAAACCAAAAAAACTCAAAAAAAAAAACAAAACCACCATAAAACTATAGAAACTCAAAAAACTCTAAATTTCATCTAAATCCCTAGAAATCATAAAAACCATAAAAACATAAAATACTTAAAAGACCCTAAAATCGATAAAAACATTGAAATGACCTAACAAAATCGTAAAAACCTAAAAACACATAAAACTCATAAAAACTAAAAATGAAAAAAACCCTAAAAAGGCACTAAAAATCATTAAAACAATTAAAAATGATAATACCCCTAAAAACCATAAGAACCATAAAAAACCCTAAAAATATAGAAACATTGAAACCCCTTTAAACAGATAAAAATTATAAAAAACTCTAAAAAACACATAAACCATAAAAAATCCAAATAACAAAAAAAAACTATATAACCCAAATAAACCCAAAACCCTCAAATTCTATAAAAACAATAAAATATATTAAAAAACATAAAAGACCTAAAAACATAATAAATCACTAAAAATAAAAAAATTCACAATAAAACAAATAAATTTTAAAACTCATACAACTCCAAAAAAACATAATAAACACTAAAAACCCTAAAAATAATTAAAAATATCAAAATCCAAAAAATCGTCAATATCCCTAAAGATTCTAAAATACCATAAAAATACAATAAATCCCTAAAATCCAAAAAATGTAAAAACCCTATAATATTTGAAAACCCTATGAAACCTTAAAAACCTAAAAATAATTAAAAACCAAAGAAAACCTAAAAATACTCAAAAACATAAAAACCATAAAATCCCATAAATCCCCCTAAATTCCTAAAACCCCTAAAAACCATAAAAATACTAAACAAAGCACTTAAAATCCCAAAAAACCTATAACCCCTAAAAACACAAAATACCCCAATGAAATCCTTATAAACAAAAAATACATAAACACTTAAAAAACATAAAAACAATAAGAACCCTAAAGCCATAAAAGTCCCTAAAATTCATTAAAAACTGTTAAAACCCCTAAAACCCCATAAAAACTATGAAACCAATAAAACTGTAAAAAGAATTTAAACCCTTAACAACATTAAAAGACTCTCTAAAATAATAAAACCCTAAAAGTTTCAGAATAACCTTAAAACCCAAAAAATCTAAAATCTTTAATATTAAAAAATCTCTTCAATATCATTAAATCCCCTTAAAACCCTAAAAATATTAAAAATACCAAAAAAATCCCATAAAACATAAAAACCCTAAAACCTCATAAAAACCCTAAGAAAACTTTTAAAACCTAGAAATATATAAAACCCCTGAAATCCAATAAAACACTAAAAACCCTAAAACCCCCCCAATAACATTAAAACTCTAAAAATAAAAAAACCCATAAAACATTAAAAAACACAAAAAATATAAACAAAATTCATACCCCTAAAAAATGTTAAATTTTTTTAAAAACCAAAAACCCATAAAAACTCAAATACCCAAAAATAATCCCATAAAATCCCAAACCCCCTAAAAACCCTAAAAACACTCAGCAACGCTAAAACCCTGAAATCCTATAATTATCCTAAAAATGAATTAGAATATCTAAAATGGAAAAAACCCTTAAAACCCAGGATAACCCTAAGGAAAACACAAAAACACAAAAACAATTAAAAATCATTAAAACAACTATTACTCCCAAAATCCTAATATCTTTAAAAAATCATAAAAATACTAAAAATCCCTAAAAATCCATAAAATAATAAATAAACCATAAAAACTCTAAAACCCATATGAAAATATTAAAAACATAAGAAAACATGAAACCCCTAAAAAACTAAAAACACTTAAAACCCTAATAGAACATAAAAACCATAAAACCCCAAAACCATTTAAACTACTAAAAACTAGAAACCCTAAAAGCCATAAAAACTCTAAAAAGCCACTAAAAACAATAAAACCCCATTAATCCCCTAATAAAATTATAAAATCAAAAAAACACAAAAACTCAAAAATCCTTAAAAACCAAAAAAATAAAAAAAACCCTTAAAACGCTATAAACCACTAAAAATCAAAAAAAAACCTAAAAAATTAAAAATCCTTATAAAATCCTGAAAAATCCCTCAAATTCCCTAAAAAAAAGAAAATTTTAATTTCTAAAAACACTTAAAACCCATAAAATTATAAAAACAAAAAAACACTAAAACCATAAAAGTTTCTAAAACATTAAATACCCTAAATAACTAAAATACCCCCAAAAATATATAAAAAATATAAAACCCATTTAAAACTCTAAAGAAAATAAAAACTCTAAAAAATTGAAACCTTAAACAATACAAAAACATAAAAAACAATACACCCCATAAGGAACCCCTAAAAACCTTTAATATCCTTAAAAATTATAAACCCCTTAAAAATTCTAACAAATACGAAAAATCCCGAAAAACGTAAAAAACCGTAAAAACACTAAGAATACCATAAAATCCTTAAAAAAATAAATCCACTAAAAAATGTAAAAACCCTAAAAACCCTATAAATCTTGAAAACACTAAAAAGCCACAAAACTCCTAAAAAATCCAAAAAATCACTAAAAACATAAAAAACCCCTAAAAATTATGTAAACCCTAAGAATTCCTTAAAAGCATAAATAACATAAAACCCAACAAAATAAAACACACTAAAACATCTAAAAAAACTAAAAATCCACAAACATCCCAAAAAATCATAGAAACCACTAACACATTCAAACCCTATAACCCATAAAACCCTAGTAAACGACTAAAAACCCTAAAACCCCATCAATCCACTAAAAAAATTTAATAATATAAAAAAATAACACTAAAAAATAACCAAAACCCATAACAATTCGAAAACCACTAAAAATAAAACAATCCCCCTAAAAATTCCAAAAAATACTAAAAACAAAAAAAATCCTCATAAACCACTAAAGTTGCCTAAAAAGGTAAAAATCCCTAAAAACCTCGAGAACCACTACAAAAGAATTTAAAACCAGAAAATACTAAAAACACCTTAAAATCATAAAATATGATAAAAACCCATAAAACATTAAAAAATAAAAAACCCTAAAAACATTAAAAAAATAAAGTAACAAAAACATCCCTAAAACCAACTAAAATTTCTAACAACCCATTAAAACACAAATATATATATATAATATCTTATAACATTAAAATACCTTAAAAACAAAAAAAAATTAAAATCATAAAAATCTTAATAACATATAAAAACACTCAAAATTACTAAAAACTTAAAAACATAAAAATTCTAAATATCCATAAAAATAGGAAAAAACATAAAGACTAAAAAATGATAAAAATACAAAAAAATTCCTAAAATACCTTAAAACCATAAAAATTCGTAAAAATGCACAAAAATATAAAATTCCAAAAATAAATCCCAAAAAATAAACAATTTTTTTAAACCATAAAAACACCGAAAGACCCTCGGAAAACCTTGAAAACCAAAACACACTTAAAACCTCGAAAAAACCAAAAAATTCTAAAAACATAAATACCCATAAAAACCATAAAACCCCTTAAAATTCTTAAGAACACTAGAAACCCATAAACACCTAAAACCCCAATAAAAACTCTAAAAACCATTTACACCCCATAAAAAATTAAAAAATGATTAAAACACATAAAACCCTAAACACTAAAAAAACTCTAAAAACCAAAAAATCCATAAAAAACTTAAGAAAAATTTTAAAAACATAAAAACAATTATAATACCGAAAAAAAATAAAACACACAAAACCCAAAAAACCATAAAAAACCAAAAACCATAAAAATCCTTAAAAACCTTAAAAAGCATAAAAATTCTAAAAATCCCTAAAGCCCCTAAATATATAAAAACCCATAGATAAATTGAAAATCCCTAATATAATGGTAAAATTCTAAAATACCTTAAAACCCAAAAAACCCAAAACTCCAAAAACCCTTAAACACCATAAACACCCTTAAATCCCAAAAAACCCAAAAAACCTTAAAATCCCTAAAAACCAATAAAATCCTAAAACCAATAAAAACTCTAAAAACATTTTATATAATTAAAGGTGATAAACACTATAAAAAACCCCAAGAACCACTAAAAACTCAATAAACCCTAAAACTCTAAAATCCTAAAAACCCTAAAACACCTCAAATCTCAAAAAATACCTAAAACCACAAAAATCATAAAAACCCAAAAAAAATCAGGGATAACATAAAAAACCTAAAGTCCATAAAAAATATAGGAAAACTGTAAAACCCCAAGAAAACATAAACCCCTAAACCCTATAAATACCCTAAATCCCTAAAACCCCTTAAAAACCATAAAACTCTTAAAAATTCATACAATCCCTAAAAACCTGTAAAAACGCTAAATACCAATTAAACCCCTAAAATAATTAAAAACTCCAAAAAATAAAACTAATCATTATAATCATAAAAAAACACTAAATCTTATAAAATCCATAAAAACACCAAAAAAATCAACTCTATAAAAACCCTAAAAACAAGAAAAATCCTAAAAATCCATAAAACCCTAAAAACATAAACACCATAAAAATATAAAAACCATAATAAAACATGAAAAACCTAATAAAAATAGAACCACTAAAAACCTGAAAATTCTAAAAACCATAAAAACTATAAAGACCCAAAAATAATAAAAATCCAAAACAACTATAAACCCCCTAAAAATAGTTAAAATCTAAAAAAACCAAAAAACCCTAAACACCACTAAAAAACAATAAACCCTTTAAACCCATTAAAGATAAAAAAAATTGAAAACCATGAAAACCGTTAGAATCTCAAAAAAACATCATATTTCAAAAATAAACATTACAAACCCTAAATTTCAAAAATAAACTAAAAAATTCCTAAACATTCATAAAAACGTAAAAAACATAAAAATCCTTGAAATCCTAAGAAAACCATCAAAAATTAAAAACACCTTAAACCCCAAAAAACTAAAAAAATATATATAACCGCAAAAATACTCTAAAGGTGCCTAAAAACCCTAAACTCCAAAAAACATAAAACCCCTAAAAACAATAAAAACACATAAAAAACCTAGAAAAACACTAAAAAATACACAAACCCTTTAAAACCCAAAAAATGTTAAAAAATCTAAAAATCCTTAAAATGCATAAAAAAATCAAAAGAACCCTCAAACCGCAAAAAACCCACAAAAACCCTAAAATCCAAAAATACTATAAATAAATGAAAATCAATAACATCATATATATCCTAAATAGTATTTAAAAACACTAAAATAATAAAAAAAGCATAAAAAGCCAAAAACACTTAAGAAAACGTTAAAAACCAAAAAAAAATTAGAATCCTAAGTACCTGAAAAAAGCCAAAAACCCTAAAAATCATAGAATGCCATAATTTTTTTTAAAACCCCTAAAAACCAATAAAACCTAAAAAACCACATAAAACTCCAAAACCACTTTATACCAAAAAAAAAATTAAAAACTATAAAGAACCTTAAAACCCTCAAAACTCAAAAAAACCATAAAAACCCAAAAAAACCCCTCAAAACCTTAAAACCCCTAAAACCCTCAAATTCCCAAAATAACCATAAAACAATTAAATAACCAAAAAAATAACTAAATTCACTATGAATTTAAAAAAATATAAAACTGTGAAAATCCCCATGAAAACGTTAAAGACATAAAAAACATAAAACCCCTAAAAACCTAAAAATGCTAAAAACCAAAAAATACCTTAAAACCACTAGAAACCATAAAAACCCTAAAAACATAACAAAGATTAAAAACACATTAAAACCATAAAATCCACTCAATCTTAAAAAACCATTTAATACCCTAAAATGTGAAAAGCTCTAAAAACCTTAAAAACCCTGAAAAATCAAAAGTCCCTAAAATCCCTAATAACCATAAAAATCCTAAAAATTATTAAAAAACCATAAAAATGTAAAAAAAAGTAATATCCATGAAAAACCTTAATAGAACCTTAAAAATAATAAAAACCATAAAACCCTTAAAAACATAAAAACCCCTAAAACCCATAAAACCTTAAAAACTAGTAAAACCCTAAAAACCCACAAAAACTCTAAAAACCATTAGATCCCTAAAAAGTTAAAAAAACTATAAGATAAATAAAACACATAAAATACTCAAAAAACCATAAAAAATTAGAAAAACTATAAAAAACCTAAAACCATAAAACAATCAAATCCATAAAACCTTAAAAACCAAAATTTCCAAAAAAGTCCTAAATATCCCTTAAAATTTAAAAAACCCAAAAAAACTGAAAAAAATAAATAATGAACTAAAATACATAAAAGTAAATTGAACACCTAAAATACATAGAAGATGATAAAACCCTAAAAAACCTTTCATGGACCTGAAAATCTCAAAATCACTAAAAATAACAAAACCCCTAAAAACATAAAAACTAAAAAAAACCCCATAAAGGCCATAAAACTTACAAAAACTCAAAAAACTATTTCATCCTCAAAAAACAATTAAACCCCAAAAAGATAAAAATTATAAAAACCATAAACCATAAAAACTCAAAAAACCTATAAAAACACACAAAAAAACCATAAACCCTAAAAACCGAAAAAACCCCTAAAACCCTCAAAATACATGAAATCCCTAAAAATCATAAAGATCTTGAAAAGGGTATAAAATACCTAAAACCTAAAAATCTATAAAAACCTTAAAAACCCAAATAAAACATTAAAAACCTTAAAACAAATACCACCCCAAAAAAGATAAAAAATGCTAAACCCAAACAACTAAAAAAACCTAAAACTCACAAAATAAAAAACAGAAAACCATAAAATGATAAAAACCCAAATACCCCAAAAAATCCCTAAAATAACTAAAAGAATAAAAATCATTAAAAAACCATAAACATTGAGAAAATGTTGAAAATAATAAAATCACTGAGAAACCCATGAATTCCTTAAAAACCCAAAATATGTAAAACCCCTATAACACTAAAAATTTAAAAAAACCAAAAAATATAAAACCCCTTAACTCCAAAAAAACTGTAAATATAAAACCCTAAAAATCCTAAAAAAATACCTTAATATTCTTAAAAACATAACCCCCCCAAAAACCCTTTAAAACACATATGAAAACATTAGAAAACCTAAAATCACATAATACCCCAAATAAAACCCAACCCCTAAAATACAGTAAAAACCCTAAAACCACTAAAGACAAAAAAATTCCCAAAAAACACTAAAAACCATAAAACCCATAAAACCCACTAAAAACTATAAATACCATTTAAGTCACAAATAATTTTAAAAAAACAAATTAAACCTTTGAAACCCTAAAATCCAATAAAACCCTAAAAAACATAAAAACCAATAAAATCCATTAAAATCATAAAAAATCACAAAAAATACTTAAAAACAAAAAAAAACCCCACAAACACTACAAACCCTAAGAAATCATTAAAAACCTATGAAAATATTATAGCCCCTAAAAATCCTAAAAATACTGAAAACCCTAAAAATTCTAAAAACTCTAAATACCCAAAAGCCATAAAATCCTCTAAAACCCAAGAAAAATCACAAAAAACAATATTGCACCTTAAATCCTATAAAAATATTAAAGAACTCTAAAAACCCATAAAATATTTAAAAACTCAAAAAATCTCTTAGAACCCCCAAAACCCATCCCTATAAACCTTAAAACCCTAAAAGACATAAAAAACCTAAAAACCAATAAAAATAAAAATAAAATCCCTAAAAAGAAAAAACAAAATACCCTAAAAACCCTATGAAAACATTAAATACCTAAAAGCACTTAAAACCCCTAAAAACATAAAAATGCTAAATGACATAAAAACAAATAATAAACCTATAACCCCTAATACCACTAAAACCATAAACAAACCTAAAAACCATAAAAAATATAGAAATCTAAAAAATCCCTTAACCCCACAAAAAGTACGAAAAAGACATTAGTCCCTTAAAAAAATAAAAACATTTGAACCCTAAAAAACTAAAAAAACCCCTACAAACATAAAAAACCATAAAACCCCTAAAAACCATAAAACCCTTAAAATTTATAAAAAAAGTATAAAAACCTCTAAAAATCAATAAGAAAGTAAAAAACACTAAAAACACAGAAACAAATGAGAAAAACATAGAAACCAATAAACAATAAAAAAACCTAAAGACCTAAAGCCATAAAATAACTGAAAACCATACAACACCATAAAACCTTAAAACCCTTAAAAACCATAAAAACCATAAAGACCTTAAAACCACAAAAAACCCATGAAAACCCTAGAAACCCATGAAACTCTAGAAACCCATTAAACTATAAGAATGTTAAAAACACACAAAAATATTAAAAGTATTAAAAAATCAAAGAAACCCAAAGAATACAAAAAATCCGAAAAACCCACAAGATCACTAAAACCCCTAAAAACCCCAAAAAATAATAAAATATGTTAAAATCCCTAAAATCATAAAAACCACTAAAAACATACAAAACCCCTAAGAAAATATTAATAACCTAAAAATAATTAAAACCCCAAACCCAAAAAAAATCTAACAACCCTAAGAGACCTTATAACCGCTAAAAACCCTAAAATTATAAATAACACCGAAAACCATAGAAGCCCCCAAAAATCCCAAAACACTAAAAACCAATGAAAACACTTAAATTCCTGTAAACCCATAAAAATGATAAAAACCTATAAAACACATAAAACTCCTTAAAACTAAAAAAACACTAAAACAATAAACAATAATAAAACCCCTCAAATCCAAATAAACATCAAAATCCCTAATAAGCATTAAATTTCAAAAAAACTCTAAAATCCTTATAAAACCCCTAAAAAAGTTAAAACCCCAAAGAAAACATTAAAACCCTAAAAACAATTAAAATGCCTAAAACATAAAAAATGCTAAAACCCAAAAAACCCTTTAAAAGACCCAAGAAGCTCAATAAATCCATAAAAAACATAATACCCCCTACAAACCAAAAAACCATTAAAATCCCAAAAATACTAATAATAATTAAAAAAATATTAAAACACTAAAAATGTTAAAAAACACTAAAAATATTTAAAATCCTAAAAAATAAAAAAACCCAAAAAAACAAAAATACCATAAAAACATAGAACCATTCAAAATATGATAAAACATTAAAAAACAATAAAAATCCTACAAAATTCCATAAAAAATTTAAACAAAAAAATCCCAAAAACCATAAAAATCCTAAGAAACCAATAAAAACCAAAAAGTACTTAAAACCCCCAAAAAACTAAAAACATTAAAATCACTAAAACCCTGAAATACCCTAAAGGCCCTAAAACGACATAAAAACTGTAAAACCCCCTAAAAACATTAAAAATCCATAAATACCGCTTAAACTCTAAAAACTCATTAAACCCCTAAAATATATTAAAAACTCTAAAAACATATAAAAATCCTTAAAATCCAAAAAATCCCACTAAAAACTCAAAAAACCATAAAATTTAAAATACAAAAGACCCAAAAAATCCAAAAAAAACCCCTAAATAATTTATAAAAAATTCAGTCAAAATCCCGAAAAACCAAAAAACATAAACCCATGAAGTCCTATAAGAAAATATTAAGAAAATTAAAACACTTAAAACCTAGAAAAAATCAAAAAAAAATCTAAAAACCTAGAAAATAAAAAAAAACATAAACCCCTATAAATAATAAAACCCTTAAAAAAATAAAAAAAATATTAAAATCCAAAAAAAATATTAAAAACCCTAAATACCCATTAAATCTCTAAAATGTTAAAAACTCTATAAATTCTTAAAAACTATGAAAAACATAAAAACCATTGAAAACAACAAAATCCCGAAAAACATTCAAAATCTGTAAAAACTCTAAAAACCATAAAAAACATAAAAATGCCGTAAAAATCTATAAAAAAGTTAAATCCCCAAAAAACATTAAAACCCATAATAATCCTTAAAACCTAAAAACACTTAAACCCCATAAAAAACACTAAAACCCCTAAAACCTGAAAAAACCAGAAAAAACATTTAAAAACCTCAAAAAACCATAAAACACTTTAAAAACATTTAAAACCCAAACCCCCATAAAATCCCATAAAAACCCTAAAAACACAATAAAAACCCTAAAACACATTAAAACCCTATAAATGTAAAAAAATTAAAAACAATTTAAAACCCTCAAAATCTAAAAAAACCCTATAAACCCAAAAAATAATGAAACCGTAAAAACAATAAAAAATCTTACAATCCCTCAAAATCCCAAAAACCCTAAAATCCATAAAAATCCTAAAAATCCCCAAAAAACATAAAAACATAAAAACCCTGAAAATCTTGAAAAACATAAAAATCTCTTAAAAACATAAAAGCACTGAAAACCCCTTAAAATAAAAAAAAACTAAATACCTTAAATACATTAATTATCTATAAACCATAAAAACCCATAAAATAATAAAAATACCTAAAAACCCATAAAACCCTAAATTTCACCAAAATATATAAAAACAATTTAAATCCCTAAAACATTAATATCTTTAAAAACCCTTAAATCCCCAAAAACTCAAAAAAACCCCAGAACCCTAAAAAACAATTAAATCCAAAAAAACATTAACAACCATAAAAAACTCTATAAACCATAAAATCATAAAAAATATTTAAAATTCCATCAAAATCCCTAAAAACATAAAAACCTTAAAACCCATAAAAACACAAATAAAACCTTAAAAACAAAAAGACACTAAAAACCATAAAAACCTATAAAATGATAAATACCTAAAAAATTATGAAACCTGAAACACCATTAACTTTCTTAAAATCCATAAAAAATAAAAAACCCTTAAAACAATAAAATCACAAATAACACCAAAAACACTTTAAACCCTTAAAACATTCAATAATTCGAAAGAACAATAAAAACCATTAAAAAAAATAAATAAATAACCCCCAAATAACCAGAGATTCCTTAAAAACCATAAAACCAAAAAAAAATAAATAGAGACCCTAAATATCATAAAAAAATAAGTCCAAAAAATCACTAAAAACAAATCCCCCCTAAAATCCCTAAAAAACCTAAAAACAAAAAAAACATAAAACATCTAAAAACCTAAAAATGATACAAACACTAAAAACCCTATAAAATCCCTAAAAACCTTAAAAACCCTAAAACCCCTAAAAATCCTAAACCCATAAAAACCTTAAAAACCCTAAAATAACTAAAAACTCTAAAAACACTTTAAGCCCCTAACATCATTGAAAAACTATAAAACCCATACAACACTAAAAACTCAAATAAAAAATAATATCCAAAAAAACCGTAGAATCTCTAAAAATAAAAACCCTCAAATTCCATAAAATGCTAAAAGCCATAAAAATCATAAAAAAACAACAAACTCCCTAAAACATAAAAAACCCTAAGACACAAAAAACCCCTAAAAACCTTTGAAACTTAAAAAACAGTTAAAACTAGAAAAAAATGTAAAAATTCTAAAAACCCTAAAAACCAAAAAACCCATAAATCCCACAAAATCTCTAAAACCCCACTAAAAACACGTGAAAACCTAAAAACTGAAAAAAAAACTCAAAAAACCAAAAAAACATTAAAGCAAAAAAAATCCATGAAACCCTAAGAAAAAATTTAAAGAATAAAAACACTTATATTACCTATAAGTATAAAAAGACTCAAAACCCAAAAAAAACCCAAAAAACCAAAAAAACCTAAATCCCTAAAAATCTATAAAACCCTAAAAAGCATAAAAATCCTAAAAATCCCTAAAAATACCTAAATACTTAAAACCACCTAAATAAAAGGAAAACCCCTAATAGAACCGTAAAATCCTAAAAAATCATAAAACCCCAAAAACCCAATAACACTAAAACCCCTTAAACACCATTAAAACCCTTAAACCCCAAAAAATCTAAAAAACCTTAAAATCCCTAAAAACCCATAAAATCCTAAAAACCATTTAAAACTATAATAAAATTTTAAATCATTAATGGTGATAAAAACTATAAAAAACCCCAAGAACCACTAAAAACTCAATAAACCATAAAACACTAAAATCCTAAAAACCATAAAACCCCTCAAAATTTCATAAAAACACTAAAAAGACTAAAAATCTTAAAAATCCTAAAACAAACAGGGATAACAGAAAAAACCTAAAGACCCTAAAAATCTGTGGAAACTGTAAAAACCCAAAGAAAACACAACCCCCTAAACCCTATAAAATCCCTAAATCCATAAAACCCCCCAAAACCATAAAACTCTTAAGAAATCATAAAATCCCTAAAAACCAGTAAAAACACTAAATACCATTAAAACCCCTAAAATAATTAACAACCCTAAAAAAGAAAACAAATCATTAAAATCATAGATAAACACTAAATTCTATGAAAATCATATAAACCCTAAAAACACTCAAATCCTTAAAAACCCAAAAAACCATAAAAACCTAAAAAGTCCATAAAACCCTAAAAACATAAACACCATAAAACTATAAAATAAAACATGAAAAACCTAATAAAACATAGAACCCATAAAAATAGAAAAATTCTAAAAACCATAAAAACCATGAAGACCCAAAAACAACAAAAATCATAAAAACCACAAACCCCCAAAAAACAGTTCAAATCCCAAAAAAACCGAAAAAACCCTAAACACCAGTAAAACTCAATAAACCCTTTAAACCCATGAAAGATAAAAAACTATAGAAACCATGAAACCCTTCAGAAACTAAAAAAACATCAAATTCAAAAAAAAAATTACAAACCCTAAAATCCCTAAACCCTTTAAAATCACTAAAAACACTAAATTTCAAAAAAACTAAAAAATCCCTAAAAATTCATAAAAACGTAAAAACCCTAAAACCCTTAGAAATCCTAAAAAAACCATAAAATTTTAAAAACACCTAAATCCTCTAAAAACCAAAAAAAATTAAAAAACACTAAAATACCCTAATGATAGGTAAAAACACTAAACTCCAAAAATCATAAAACCCCTTAAAACCGTAAAAACAGATAAAAACCCTAGAAAACCACTAATTACTATAAAAACCCTAAAAAACCCAAAAAATGTTAAAAACACCAAAAACCCTGAAAATGCATAAAAATTTCAAAAGAACCCTAAAACCACAAAAAACCCACAAAAACCCTAAAACCCAAAAATTCTATAAATCCATGAAAATCTATAAGAAAAATATACATCCAAAATAATATTTAACAATCCCTAATATAATAAAAATGTATAAAAAAGCCTATAACCTTTAAGAAAACCACAAAATCCTAAAAAAATTAAAATCCCAAAGAACGTGGAAAATGAAAAAAACCCTAAAAATAAAAAACACCGTAAAATTTTAAAAAATCCCCAAAAAACGCAATAAAACCCAAAAAACCACATAAAAATATAAGAACCCTTTATATGCCTAAAAAAATTTAAGAACTGTAAAGAACCTTAGAACCCTCAGAACTAGAAAAAACCATAAAAAACCAAAAAAACACTCAAAACCTTAGAACCCATAAAACCCTCAAAATCCCCAAATAACCATAAAATAATTAAATATCCTAAAAAATAACTAAAAGCACTATGAATTTAAAAAAACATAAAACCATGAAAATCCCCATGAAAACCTTAAAAACCTAAAAAAACATAAAACCACTAAAAACCTAAAAATGCTAAAAACCCCAAAAATACCTTAAAACCACTATATATATTAAAAAACATTAAAAAATTTACAAAAGATAAAAACACATAAAAACCACAAAATTCACTAAAACTCTAAAAAACCTTTAATCACCTAAAATGTGAAAACCTCTAAAAACATTAAAAACCTTAAAAACTCAAAAATCCCAAAAATCCTAAATAACTGTAAAAATAATAAAAATTATTAAAAAAACCTTAAAAATGTATAAAAACCTAAAATCAATGAAAACCCTAATAAAACCTACAAAATAAAAAAAACCTAAAACCCCTTAAAAACTTAGAAAACTCTAAAACCCATAAAAACCCTAAGAACTAGTAAAACCACTAAAAACCCACTAAAAACTCTAAATCCCCTTAGATCCCTAAAAAGTTAAAAAACTATAAAAATACATAACCCACTAAAGAACTCAAAAAACCATTAAAATTAGAAAAACAATAAAAACCCTAAAACCATAAAACACTCAAATCCCTAAAACCCTAAAAACCAAATTTTCAAAAAAAAGTCATAAAATTACATAAAAATTTAAAAAACCCAGAAAACATAGAAAAAACGCGAATAATAACTAAAATACATAAATGTACATTAAACAACTAAAAGACATAAAAGGTGCTAAAACCTTAACAAACCTATCATTGAACTAAAAATCCCCAAAACCTAAAATATAGTAAAACCCCAAAAAACATAAAAACATATAAAAATCCATAAAATATATAAAAGCCAATAAAAACTCCAAAAACTATTGCAACCCTATAAATTAGTTAAACCCCGAAAAAGTAAAAATTTATAAAAACCATAAAACATAAAAACTCAAAAAACCAATAAAAACACAAAAAAAACCATAAACCTAAAAAATCCAAAAAAAACCCTAAAAACCCTTTTAAATTCCTTAAATCCCAAAAAATCATAATGATCCAGAAGAGGGTATAAAAATACCTAAAACCTAAAAATCTGTAAAAACCTTGAAAACCAAATGAAATCATTAAAAACCTAGAAACACATACCACCGCATAAAAACATAAAAATTCCTAAACCCAAATAACTAAAAAACACAAAAATCACAAAATAAAATAGGGAAAAACAAAAAACAAAAAAACCCTAATACCCCCCAAAATCCCTAAAATACCTAAAACAATAAAAATCATGAAAAACCCCATAAACATCTAAAAAATATTGCAAATAATAAAATCATTGAAAAACGAATGAAAACCTTAAAAGCCTAAAATATGTAAAACCCCTATAACTCTAGTAATTCTAAAAAAGCCTAAAAAAACTAAAACCCTTAACCCCCAAAAAACTGTAACTATAAAAACCCTAAAAATCCTAAAAAATACCTTAATATTCTTAAAAACATAACCCCCCAAAATACCCCTGAAAACACATTAGAAAACATTAAAAAATCTATAATCAAATAATACCCCTAATAAAACGAAACCCTTAAAATACACTAAAAACCCTAAACCACTAAAAAATAAACAAATTCCCTAAAAAAATAAAACCCATAAAAACAATAAAACCCCTAAAACCCACTAAAACTATTAATACCCTTTAAACAACAAAGAACGTTAAAAAAACAAGGTAAAACTTTGAAACAATAAAAACTAAAAAAAAATCTCTAAAACCCAAAACAAACAAAAACCCTACACACACTAAAACCCAATAAAACCCACAAAAAAACATAAAAACCATAAAAATCCATAAAAATCATAAAAAATGGCCAAAAATAATTAAAAACATATAAAACCACAAAAACACTAAAAACCCTATGAAAAACTTAAAAAACTATTAAAATATTAGAGCCCCTAAAAATCCAAAAAATGCTAAAAACCCTAAAAATCCTAAAAACCCTAAATACCCAAAAGCAATAAAACCCCCTAAAACCCATTAAAAATTACTAAAAACTATATTCCGCCTTCAAACTTGTAAAAATGTTAAGGAACTCTAAAAAATACTAAAATCCTTAAAAACTCAAAAAATCTCTTAGATCCCCAAAACCCCAAAAAAGACATAAAAACCTAAAAACCAATAAAAATTAAAATAAAATCCTTATAAATAAAAAATAAAAAACCCACTAAAAACCCCTAAGTAAATCTTAATTACCTAAAATCACTTAAAACACATAAAACCCTAAAAATTAAAAAAACCATAAAATCAAAAGAACCCCATAACCCTAAAAACCACTAAAACCATAAAAAAATCTAAAAACCATAAAAAATGTAAAAATCTATAAAATCCCTAAAACCCACTAAAAACAAAAAAAAGAATTTAGTTCCTTAAAAACATTAAAAACCTACAAACTCTAAAAAACTAGAAAAAAACCCTTCAAACATAAAAAACCATAAAACCCCTAAAAACCCAAAAACCCTTAAAAATTATAAAAAACGTCTAAAAAGCAGTAAAAATCCGTAAAAATGTAAAAAACACTAAAAAACTGAAAAAACGAGAAAAACATAGAAACCTATAAACACTTAAAACACCTAAAAAACCTAAATCCATAAAATAACTAAAAACCTAAAAATACAATAAAACCTTTAAACCCATTAAAACCATAAAAATAATAAAGACCTTAAAACCACCCAAAACCCATGAAAACCCTTGAAACTCTTGAAACTCTAGAAACCCATTAATCCATAATAATGTTAAAAACACAAAAAACATTAAAAAGTACCAAAAAAACAATGAAAACCTAAAAATCCAAAAATTCGAAGAAAAACCCACAACATTTCTAAAAAGCCTAGAAACCCAAAAAAAATTATAAAATATGTAAAAATCCCTAAAATCGTTAAAACCCCTAAATAAAGAAAAAACATAAGAAATTCTTGAAAACATTAAAATATTTAAAACCCCAATCCCGTAAAAAAGCTAACAACCCTAAGAAACCTTATAACCGTTAAAAACCCTAAAAATTATAAATAACCCCAAAACCATAGAAACCCCAAAAAAATCACAAAACACTAAAAAATGACAACACTTTAAACCATGTAAACCCATAAAAATGATAAAAACCTCAAAACCCATAAAACCCCTAAAATACTAAAAACACTAAAACCATAAACAACAATAAAACCCTTAAAACCCTAAAAACCATCAAAATCCATAATACCAATTAAATTCAAAAAATCTCCAAAAATCCTTAAAAAATCTATAAAACCCCTAAAAATATAAAAACCCCAAAGAAAAAATTAAAACCATAAAAACAATTAAAATGACTAAAATCTAAAAAACACTAAAACCCAAAAAACCCTACATAAGACCTACGGAGATCTAAAAATCCCAAAAACCCATAATACCCCCACAAACGAAAAAAACCCCAAAACCCCCAAAAAACTATGAATGATTAGCAAAAACATTAAAACATAAATTTTTTAAAAAACACTAAAAATTATATAAAATCCTCAAAAACTAAAAAAAACCAAAAAACCAAAAAAAAACCCTCAAAACATTCAAAATCCCATAAAACATTAAATAACCATAAAAATCCTACAAAATCCACAAAAAAATCTAAAACATAAAAATCCAAAAAACCATAAAAATCCTAAGAAACCAATAAAAACAAAAATACACATTATACCCCTAAAAACCAAAAAAAATCTAAAATCCCTAAAACCATGAAAGACCCTAAAGGCCCTAAACAAACTAAAAACTGTAAAACCCCTAAAAATGTAAAAAAACCCATAAAACCATAAAACACCGCTTAAACTCTAAAAACTCATTAAACCCCTAAATATTGTTTAAAACTCTAAAAACATATAAAAAGGCTTAAAGTAAAATAAATCCCCCTAAAAACTCAAAAAACCATAAAATGTTAAAAAATCAAAAAACCCAAAAAACCCAAAAAACCCAAAATATTTTATAAAAAATTCAATAAAAATACCAAAAAGAACCAAAAAAACATAAACCCATGAAGTCCCATAACAAAATATTAACAAAACTAAAAAAGTTAAAACCAAGAAAAAATCAAAAATACTAAAAGCCTAAAATATCAAAAAAATCCATAAACCCCTATAATCCATAAAACCCCTAAAAATATAAAAAAATTCTTAAAATCCATAAAAACCATAAAAACCATTAAAAACTCTAAAAACCCTAAAACCCCATTAAATCCCTTAAATGTTAAAAAATCTATGAATCCTTAAAAAATCTAAGAAACATAAAACCCCCTTAAAACCACAAAATTTCTTTAAACTCTCAAAATTGGTAAAAACCCTAAAAACGATAAAAAAACTAAAAATACCCTAAAAGTCCATAAAAAAGTAAAAACCCCTAAAAAATTAAAACAAATATTACACCTCAAAAACCAAAAACACTTAAAACCCATAAAAAACATAAAAACACTAAAACCCTTAAATGCTGAAATCACCAAAAAAAACTTTTAAAAATCTTAAAAAACACTAAAACGCATTAAAAACATTTAAAACCCAAAACCTTACAAAAACCCATAAAAAACGTAAAAACCAACAAAAAACTCTAAAACAATTTCAAACCCTAAAGATGTTAAAAAAAATTAAAAACAATTTATATAATCAAAATCTCAGAAAAACCCTATAAACCAAAAAAAAACAATACAACCTGAAAAACAATAAAAATCCTTACAAACCTTCAAAATTCCAAAAAACCCTAAAACCATAAAAATCCTAAAAAGGGCCTAAAAAACAAAAAAACCTAGAAACCCTAAAAATCTGGAAACACATAAAAGCCCCTTAAAAACATAAAAGAATTGAAAACCACTCAAAACCCCAAAAAACATAAAACCATATAAACATTAAAGATCTATAAACCAAAAAATCCATAAAACTATAAAAATTCTGAAAAACCCATAAAACCCTAAATTTCAACAAAATATATCGAAACCATTTAAATCTCTGAATAACTAAAATCTCTAAAAAACCATAAACCCCCAAAAAAACTCAGAAAAATCCTAGAAACCTAAAAAAAATTAAATCCAAAACACACTAACAACCCTCACAAACCCTAGAAACAGTAAAATCATAAAAATCTTTCAAATTCCATAAAAATACCTAAAACCATAAAAACCATAAAACCCATAAATACACAAATAAAACCTTAAAAACAAAAAGACCCTAAAAACCCATAAAAACCAAATAAAATGATAAAAACCTAAAAAATCATGAAACCCAAAACACCATTAATATTTTTAAAATCCATAAAAAAAATAAAAAACAATAAAAACTCTAAAATCACTAATAAATCCAAAAACCATGTATACCCTTAAACCATTCAATAATTTGAAAGAACCATAAAACCCCATAAAAACTAGAAAAATAAACACCCCCCCCCCAAACCCTAGAAACCTTAAAAACCATAAAACCAATCATAAATAAATAGAGACCCTAAAAATAAAAAAAATCCTAAAATTCCAAAAAATCCCTAAAAACAAAACTCCCCCTAAAAATTCCTAGGAAAACCCTAAAAACACAAAATAACATAAAACATCGAAAAAACTAAAAATTCTATAAACACTAAAATCCCTATAAAATTCTGAAAAACCTTAAAAACCCTAAAACCGCTAAAAACCATAAACCCATAAAAACCTTTAAAACCCTAAAACGACTAAAAACTCAAAATAAACTTTAATCCCCTAAAATCATTAAAAACTACAAAAACTATAAAACCCTAAAAACACAAAAAAACCAAAAAACCATAGAATATCTAAAAATAAAAACCCTCAAACTCCAAAAACCCTAAAATCCATAAAAATTATAAAAAATAAATGACTCCCTAAAACAAAAAAAATAAGACCCATAAAAACCCCTATAAAACCTTAGAAACTAAAAAATAATTAAAATTGGAAAAAATGTAAAAATGGTAAAAACCCTAGATACCATAAAACCCTTAAATCGCACAAAATCCCTAAAACCCTTTAAAATCCTAAAAAATCACTCTTAATCCCTAACAATTGAAAAACCCCTAAAACCCAACAAACCCAAAGAAAAACCATAAATTCCTAAAAATATATAAAACCGCTAAAAATCTAAAAATTCTTAAACATTAAAACCCTAAAATTCAAAAAAAAATCCCCCTAAACCAACAAAACCCGTGAAAACCATTAATAACCCTAAAATCCCATAAAATGACAAAAACTGTAAAATTTCTTTAATCCCATAAAAAATATAAAACCCATAAAAAACCATAAAAACATAGAAGGATCAGAAAAAAAAACTTAAATCCCAAAAAGAAAAAAAAACCTACAAACAATAAAAAATACAAAAAACCTCTCAAAATCACCAAATCCCATAAACAACATAAAAATTCAAAAAATATAAAAAAATCCATTAAACATAAAAAACCAAAAACCCTTAAAAACCATAACAAAACCATAAAAACCTAAAAAAATAAACCCCCTGAAAAACCTAAAATGCTAAAAACCATAAAAACCCTAAAAATTCTAAAACTCTAAAAACCACCAAAACCATAAAAAGGTAAAATAAACCTAAAAATCTAAAAAAATCTAAAAAATCATTATATCCTTAAAAATTATTAGAAAATATAAAAACCCAAAACACTCCTAAGAACTAAAATAAAAAGTAAAATTAAACATCTTATAACATCCCTAACACCCTAAAACCCCATAAAACCCATAAAACCCATAAAACCACTATAATCTTAAAAACCAAAAAATCCTAAAAATGAATAAAATACCTAAAATGTAAAAAACCCTGAAAACCTAAAAATACCTAAGAAAAACATAATAACATTGAAAAACTTAAAACCCTACAAATATAAAAAATGTTAAAATACTTTAAACCCCTAGAAACCTAAAAACCTTTAAAACTCTAAAAATCCCAAAAATCTATAAAAATTTATAGAAATCTTGAAAATACATTAAAATCCCCAAAAAAACCCCTAAATAACTTGAACACCACTATGCAAACCATAAAAAACAAAAAACCCCTAAAACACCTTAAAACACTAAAACCCCTAAATGAACCAAAAAATCCCAAAACACATAAAAACCATAAAAACACATAAAAACCTAAACACACCATAAAAACCCTAAAAATCCACTGAAAACTATAAAACCGTTTTAAATACCTAAAAAATTAAAATATTATAAAACCCATAAAACCCTATAAACTAAAAAAAACTTATAACAAAAAATACCCCTAAAATCCATATAAAAACCTAAAATCCTTTAAATCCTAAAAAATAATTGAAATCCATAAAAATCTTAAAAATCCCCAAAAAATACGAAAAAAATATAAATAAAATGTTACTAACATTAAAAAAATTAAAACTCCTAAAAACCTAAAAACAGAAAAAAATCTAAAAACCATAAAATCCCTTAAAAACATTAAAAACCCTGAAAACCAAAAAATATACAAGAAATCAATAAAAATAATAAAAATTATTTAAACCCCTAAAACGATTAAAAAATGTTAAAATCATTAATCCCCATAAAATAAAAAAAATAAAAAATAATAAAACACATAAAGACCCTGAAAATAATGAATACACATAAAAACCCTAAAAACCCTTGAAAATTCACAAAACCAAAAAATCGCTAAAAACATAAAAAATCCTAAAAAGCCTATGAAAAATCTAAATACCAAAGAATACATAAAATACCTAAAAAACATAAAAATGCTAAAAACCCAAACAACCCATAAAAATAACCTAAAACCACAAAGAACCATAAAAACCATAAAAACCATGAAAGAAATAAAACAACCCTAAAACCCCATAAAACCCCAAAATCCACTAAAACTCTTAAAACACTTAAACTCCTAAAAACGTTAAAAACAATAAAAAACCTGACAAACTCTAAAACTAAAAAACTAAAATCCCAAATAAAAACCATAAAAACCATAAAAACCCCAAAACCCTTAAAACCCTACAGAACCTTAAAAATACCTAAAAACCTAAAAACACATAAAAATACTCCAAAATACCAAAAAAACATAAAAACACTAAAAAAATTCAAAACCCTCTGCAAAATCTAAAACCCTAGAAACAATTAAAACCCAAAAAAAACCAAAAAAGCTAAAAACCATAAAAAACGGTAAAAGTCCTTAAAAATCAAAAAAACATAAAAAATCATAAGACCCTAACAAACATAAAACCCAAAAAAACCATGGAAATAACTAAAAACTATAAAAAATAATCCCAAAAAATGTAAAAAAACTTAAAAAACTAAAACCCTAAAAAACTCAAAGGGTTCTTAAAAACCCAATGAAACCATAAGATCTTAAAAATATCTAAAAATTTTCTAAATAAACCTAAAAACCCTTAAAAAACCAAAAAAATGATAAAAAACCTAAAAAAGCCCTTAAAATCAATAAAAAGGTTAGAAACTCAAAAAAACCAAAAAACACAAAAAATTCATAAAAACCACTAAAAATCCTAAAACCATAAAAATACAGAAAAAATAAAAAATATAATAATCATAAAATATATCTTAAAAACCATAAAAATGAAAATGTTACAAAAACACTTAAAACCCCTAAGAAACCTTATAACCCCAAACACTTAAATGCCTAAAAACCTAAAAAATCAGAAGACCCAAAACCCCCCAAAAAATTATAAAAACACTAGTAACCCATAAAAACACAAAAAACACTACAAAAATTTTCAACCATATGTTTTTTTAAATACACTAAGAAACCTTAAAAGCATAAAAACTTAAAAACCCCTAAAAACAAGGGGTAATGTTTGTGATGCGGAATAGAGCTCAGAGGTCTTCAAGGTTCCCTCTCGGAATCCTTCTCTTCGGTTTCGTGGATCACTTCCAGACCACGATTTGTGATGCGGATAGAGCTCAGAGGTCTTCTCCCCTGGTGCGATGGTGGAAGAAGAGGTAGATGCTTGTTGGCGGAGGGATCTGGCGGGTCGTGGCTGGGAAAGGCGATGACGTTTTGGTCTGGTTTGGAGCAGATCTGTTAGATCTGGACCTTCCTTTTCCTCGGACGCTCTCTTTGTTGCTCCTTGGTGGCGGCATTGATGGTTTCCCGGTGATTTGGGTAATGTTTGTGAGGTTGACATCGAAGTCAACCTTGGCTCCAGATCTGGATTTCCGACGTATTTTCTTTTTCTTGCTGCTTCGCTACTTGGTTTCATCCCTGATGGCACCCCGATTCTGGAGGTTTTCTGTGTGTTCAGGCTTCGGCGTGTTTGGAGGCTCTATGGGCTACTGGGACATTGCAGACAGCTACTTGGCGGCTGGTTTTTATGAGCTTCAGGCGTTGATCAGAGTTGCGCATGTTGACCGGAGGCTTCCATGGATGGGTTAGTGGCGTTGGGGGCTCCAGCAGCGGAGAGGGTTGCTTCGGCGACACAAGATGCTGCGTCAGGATCCGGTTTCCTCTATGACGATAACTCAAATTTGGGGTACCTTGTTTGACCTTGCTGCTGACAAAGGTATGATCAAACGTTGCTATGTTCACTTTGATCTGCTGGTCTGCGTGTGGTTTACTGGTGGCTGGCCTGGCTTTGAATTGATGTTTCTGCTGTGTGGGTTTGGGATTCTGTATTGGTTTCGATGTGGATGTTGTATATCGGCTCTGTTGGGTGGTGCTGGTTCTTGTTCTGTTGCTGCTGATGGTTCTATATTGCTAGAGAGGGACCTTCTTGGTGAGAAGGTGCTGGGTGCTGGACATAGTACGACTGGATGTGGGCCTTTGGTTGGTTATGAGTTGCTGGTTGGTGGTGAATGCTGGATGATGTGTGGTTTTTTGGTTTTCAGTACTCCTGTGGATGAGTATGTTGTTGTGCTACTAGTTGATGGTTGCTTTTTGATGGAAAGTGGGGACTGCTGCGTTCAGTTGCGCTTGTGTTGTGGTGTGAGGCTGCAGGGTGTGTTTGGCTGTGATGCTGGTTTTGGTGATGTTGGTTGCTGGGGCTGTTTAGATTGGATATATTACTGCTGCTGTGTTGCTATGAAGATTGGATGTGGTGCTGCTGGATGCTGGTGTTGGAAACTGGTCCTTCTGAGTTTGGATGCTGGTTGTTGGGAAGCTGTGAGATGCTGGAGGCTGGTTGATGCTGGATAGTGGTGGTTGCTGCTTGGCTGTGTGTGCTTTTTTCCTTTTTCTTTCTTTTTTGATTTTCTTTTTGCGTGTGTTGTAAGGGGTTTTCGGGTGTGGGTTGATTGACCCCTCCCCTCCCTTGTCTGCTGTGTCTCTTTTTCCTTGTTAATAAATTTTGGGGGGCCAGGAATAGCCTGACCCTCGCATCTTCGTTGCCCTAAAAACAATAAAAACACAAATAAATCCTTAAAAACAAAAAAAACACTTAAAATCCGTAAAAACTGAAAAATGTCAAAACCCGTAAAAACACCAAAACCATAAAACCCCTGAAAATACATTAAAAACTAAAACCCATAAAAATTATAAAAATCCCTAAAAATACCCAAAAATGAATAAAAACCTAACTACCGTGAAAATCCATAGGAAATCATTAAAACCATAAAAAAACTTTAAACCCCTAAAAACTCTAAAATACCTAAATCACATTAAAACTCTTTTAAAACCAAAAACCCCCAAAAACCATAAAAATTTTTAAAGACCCATAATAACCTAAAAGTTAATAAAAACTATAAAAAATGAATAAACCATAAACATGTTGAAAAAATATAAATCCCAAGAAATCCCAAAAAATCAAAAAAAACCCAATAACCCTAAAAACCCTCAAATCGACGAAACCCTACAAACCATAAAAATCATAAAAAAATCCAAAAAAAACCTAAATTTGTAAAAATCAAAAAAATACTAATAAAACCCTTAAAATATTAGACACCTAAAAAATATAAAATACCTAAAAAGGAAAGATAGTAAAATACCATTAAAAACACCTAAATTCCCTACAGACATTATAACCCTAAAACCCCATAAAACCTTAAAAACCCTAAAAAACCATAAAAATGACTAAAAATTCTAAAAACCTTATAAAAAGTAAAAAAATTAAAGAACTCTATAAAACCGTACAAACCATAATTTTTTTTTGAGAAAACCTAAAATCCTAAAAAATATAAAAACCTAAAAACCCTCAAAATGTCAAAAAACCATAAAAAACCATAAAAAACATTAAAAATGTGAAAAATAACTCATAATACATAAACACATAAAAACAATAAACACTATGAGAACATAAAGAAAACATGAAAAACCTAATAAAACGTATAACTCCAAAAAATAATAATAATAATGACTCTAAAACCCTAAAGAGACCTTAATAACTTGAATACTTCTGAAAACCATAAAGCCACTTGAAATCTATTAAAAACCCTAAATACCCTTAAATACCAAAAATAATACTACAAAATATAAAACCACTTTTATCTCTAAAAATGTTAAAAACTCTAAAAAACATTAAATACCCAAAGTAATTAAAAAAACAAAAATATATATATCAGAAAACCCTAAAAACTATCAAGACCCCTAAAACACCAAAAATCACAAAAAACCCTAAAAAGAAAATAAAATTCTAAAAAAGGCCTAAAAATTCCTAAAATGTTAAAAGGCCATTAAAAACCATGAAACCCCTAAGAAGTCCTTAAAACCCTAAAAACACTTCAAACCCTTACAAACATAAAAAATTCTAAAAAATCTAAAATATCATAATACCCATAAAATCATAAAACTACTAAAAACCTTAAAAACAATAAAAACACATAGAAAACCTGGAAAACCACTATTATCTCTAAAACCCCTTTAAATCCCTGAAATTTTTAAATAACTCTAAAACCCATAATAACCCTAGAATACTCCAAAAAACATAAAATCCCCCAAAAAAATCCTAAAACCATAAAACCACTAAAACCCCTAAAAATCGCTTGAAACCCTAACAATCATAAATATATTAAAAATTATCTAAAAATCCCTAAAATAATAAAAAATTATACAAACTACGAAAACACTTAAGAAAACCTAAAAAACCTAAAATCCCTTGAAACCCCCAGAAAATCTAAAAAGTGGTAAAATTTGGAGAAAACAAAAAACCATAAAACCAGTTAAAATCTATAAAACCCTAAAACCCATAAAAACACAAAAATCCACCTAAAACTCGAGAAACCCTATAAATCCCAAAAACATTTAAAAATTGTAAAAAAACATTAAAACCCTAAAAAAATAAAAAAATCCAAAAAATCCAAAAACTACAAAAAATCATACAAATTCCCAAAAACCTCAAAATCCATAAAAACCAAAAATTCCCTTAAAAATCCTAAGAAAGAACTAAAATAAAAAAAAATTAAAAACATTAAAAACGTGAAAAACCCAATGAAAACCATAAAAACCAGAAAACACTTAGATCAAATAAAAAAAAACTCTATAACCCATAAACCCTAAAAAAATACTCTAAAACCCTAAAAAACAATAAAAAAAACTAAAAACCTAAAACACCAAATAAGAAATAAAAACAATAAAAACTAATAAAAAACTCTAAAACCCATTTAAACTCCACAAAATCTTAAAAATATCTAAAAAACATAAAAACCATAATATCTAAAAAAATACACAAAATACCTAAAAATAATAAAAAACCTAAAAATATCTAAAATTCCTTAAAAATCCTTAAAAATGAAAAATTCCAAAAATTCAGGAAAAAATACTATGAAAATATAATATCCACAAAACACCTAAAATCCTTAAAAACCTTAAAAACACTAAAACCCTAAAAAAATATAAAACCCCTAAAAAACAAAACCCATAAAAACCATAAAATCCCTAAAAACATATAAAACCATAAACCCCAATAATAACAATAAAAACACTTTATACTCTTAAAAAAGTTAAAAAAAATATTAAAAACTTTAAAAAAACCTAAATGACTCAAAAAACTCTTAAAAACCAAAAAAACAGAAAAAAAAAATCTAAAAGACCATCAAAATCTAAAAAACCCTAAAAGACCACAAATTTCCTAAAAAATAGCTAAATGTCCTGAAAATGTAAAAATATCAAGAAAATATGAAAAAACATAAAAAAACCATAAAAACATAAAAACACTTAAAACCCCTAAAAGATAAAAATGCTAAAAACTCGAAGAAAACCTACAATGACCCAAAAAACACTAAAATATATAAAACCCCTAAAAACCATAAAAAACCAAAACCCCATAAAATCCATAAAACACGCTATAAAGAGTAAAATCCTTTAAACCCCAAATATGTTAAAAACACTAAAAACCATAAAACCCTAAAAAATAAAAATACCCCTAAAACAAAAAAAACCATAAAACCCTAAATACCCTAAAACCATAGAAATCCCTAAAAACAATAAAACCTCACTAAAATCCTAAAATTTCCCTATAAATAACAAAAATGTAAAAAAGCATAAAAACCATGAAAAAACTATGAAATCCATAAAAACCTAAAATCTCATAATGATCCTAAAAACCTAAAAAGCCGAAAAACCCCAAAAAAATAAATACCTTAATACCCCAAAACCCATAAAAACTATAAAGATCAATAAAAACCTCAATAATTCTAAGAACTCTTTAACCCCTTAAAAACGTCAAAAAATAAAAAAACCCATAAAACCCAAAAAAACCATAAAAATCATAAACCCCTCAAAATCCCAAAAAACCCACGAAATAATAAAAATCCATAAAACCAGTAAAATCATTAAAAATAAAAAAACTTGGGAACCCTAAGAAAACCTTAAAACCCCAAAAAATATTAAAAATATCTAAATATCATAAAAATGATAAAATCCCTAAGAAATCTAAAAACCATAAACTCCATAAAAATCTATAAAAACCATAAAACAATAAAAATCCCTAAAACCCTAAAAACCATAAAATCATAAACACCTGAAAACCCATGAAAACCCCTACGAAAATATTAATACTCTAAAAGCATAAATAACCCTAAAAACCTAAAAAACACCTAAACCCCCTAAAATACCTTAAAATCCTTAAAAATAATAAAAACCGTAAAAATCACTAAGACCCATAAAATCCAAAACAGTTCATAAATACACTAAAAACCATGTAAAATTCTAAAAATGATTTAAATCCCTAAAACATTAAAAAAATATTGAAAACCCTTAAAACCCAAAAAAACACAAATTTCCATAAAAACCAAATATAATAAGAACCCTAAAAACCCCTAAAACCCTCAAAATCACTAAAAAGACTAAAAATCATAAAAATAATAAAAATCCCATTAAATCCCTAAATATGTAAAAAAATTATAAAAACCTTCACAAGTAGTAAGAAAAACATAAAATCCTAAAAACTCTTAAAGCCCGTAAAATACTAAATTCACAAGAAAACCTATAATAACCTAAAAACCAAAAATCCATAAAACCACTAAAACCCCTTAAAACCCATAAAACCCAAAAAAAATCCATGATAACCCCTAAAATCACTTTAAACCACTAATAATTTTATAAAACACTAAAAAATATAATATCCCTAAAAACTAAAAAAACCCTAAAACCACAAAAAAAACCATAAAACCCCTAAAAACACCTAAATCCCTAAAAATTAAAAACCCTAATAAGAAATATAAGAAATAAAAAATCCCTAAATAACCCTAAAAGCATAAGAACCACATTAACCTTACAACCCCTAAGTTGTCCTTTAATACTTAAAAACACTTAAACCCCATAAAAACATAAAAATACTAAAAACCATAAATGCATAAAAATACTATAAAACCCAAAATCCCATAAAACCATTAAAAGCCTAAACACTCTAAAACCCCATAAAACTCATAATACCCAGTAAATACTCTAAAAATATTAATCCCTTAAAAGCATTAAAAGCACTAAAAACCACAAAACAAAAGAAAACATGAAAACCCCAAAACCCCCAATATAACCATAAAAGCCTAAAACCACAAGACCCTAAACCCCTTAAAATAAATAAAAACCCTAAAAAGTGATAAATATTGTAAAAATCATTCAAATACAAAAATGGATAAAAACACTAATACCATTTATAAACCATGAGAAAATATAAAACCAAAAAATACTTAAAACCCCTAAAATTACTAAAGCCCTAAAAACCTAAAAGAATTTTAAAACCCATAAACCTCATAAATCCTATAGAAAAATTAAAAACCACAAAACTTCATAAAAATGCTGAAACCCCTTAAAACTATAAAAACAATTTAAACCCCTTAAAACTCAAAAAAAAACTCAAAAAAAATCAAAAAACCTAAAAACCAATAAAAATTTCAAAAAACCCTAAGTACCCAAAAAACCCCAAACCCTTGAAATCATTAAAAACGAAATAAAATATAAAAAAATCCCAAATATTTCTATAAATGTAAAAAACCCCTAAAACCCATAAAATCCTATTAGAAAATCATAAAATCCCCAAAAAAATTAAAACCCTAAAAACTCTAAAAACAATAAGAACACTAATAACAGCTGAAAAAGAAGCCGCTAAAACCCCATGAAAACCATAAAAACCAATAAAAACTGTTAAAAACTGTTGAACCTCTAAATAATATAAAAAAATTCCAAAAACAATTAAAAACCCAAAAATTAAGAGAAAGAGCCTAAAAATCCTAAGAGATGTCGGCGCTCTCTCATGGGTTCCCTCTCCCGACGCCGTGTTCATTCCCTCATGGTTTTCCCCATGGAGAACTCTTCTTCCGGCTTGATCATGCTTCGGATGGGAAGCAGTCCCATCTATTGGTGTTTTCCTTGAGGACTAGTGGTGATGGAAGGATTTGCTCAAGCTTTGGTGGATCCAGCTTGTCCTGGCAGTGGTTTGGCATGGCTTCCGAAGAACCTTCACGAGAGTCGAGCAAGCGCAAAATTGGTTTGAACTGGTGGCGTTTTGGTTCATATGTGGAAGATCTGGACCAAAGCCTTTCACGTCAGTCGAAAAAGGGAATTGTTGGCTAGGAATGGTGGTGTTTTCGATGGACTCGACAGATCTAGAATCCATCCATGATGTTGAGGTGAGATCTGGTTTTCTGGAGACGTTACTGCTTTCTGTATTTCTCAGTTTTAGGAGGCTTGTGTGGAGTCATGACGAGGAGAGGAATTGGAGCATCGATCTGGGAATGGCTTTCTATTGGTGGATTTTATGGCCATGTGGGGGTTTTAGGCATTTCCTGCTTGAGGCTATGATGGGGGATTCCAGATCTGCTCAAAGGTTGAAGGAGGTGCAATTGAGACCGGCTTGGCTTCGACTTTTGAAGAAGTTGCAATCTCGTTTTTCTGATCCTGCAGATATGTTTCATGTTACCGATTAAGGGCTTGCTAAGGTTTTCTTTGACATGTTTTCCATTAGGTGTGTGGCCATCTGTGATGTGGTTGGTTAGTTTTTGATTGGTCGAGGGTGCTGGAGTTTCTTTCCCCTTGATCTTCTGGCTGCGATGGTTCTTGGTTTTTCAAATATATTAATTTGTATTTTTGAGTGTGATGATGAGAAAGTTTGGTCGTTTTTGCGGCCTGTGTGAATGGTGCGAAAAGAGATGTTGGACGTTGGATACCTTTGTTCTGGAAGATGTCTATGGATGGTCTAGGGTTTGGTGCTGTTGTTTTTTTTTTCTGGCCTTGGATCGTTCTGGGAGGAGGTGATAGAAGCTAGTATTGGAGTCACTGGATTCTTGTTTAATTGGTTGTGTCCAAATGGGAGCTGTTGGATGCGAGTTGCTGGTGCTTGGTGATGGTGGATGATGTTGGTGCTTTGTGATGGTGGCTGATTGATGAGGAGGTGATTGTTGCTGTTGGTGCTGGATGCTGGATTTTGTGAGTGTGGTTGCTGGCCATTGGTTAGCTGTAAGCTGCTGGATGCTGGTTAATGACGGATGCTGGTGGTGGGTTCTTGGATTTGTGTGTTTTCTCTTTTACCCTTTTTTGGTTTTTAGGGTCCTTTTCGTTTAGGGTTGTAAAGGGTTTTTGGGTGTGGGTCGTTTTACCCCTCCCCTCCCTTGTCTGTAGTGTGTCTTTGTTTCTTTCTAATAAATTCAGTGGGGCTGGGAATAGCCCGACCCTCGCATATTCCTTGCCCTAAAAGTAAAAAACCCTAAAACACAAAAAACCCAAAAATATCCTAAAAACATAAAAATCCCAAAAAACCCATAAAAACCTAATGTCCCCTAAAAATACCTAACAACATATAAAATCCTTTAAAAACTAAAAATACCTTTGAATATATTAAAAAAATTAAATTAAAACACCCAAAACCAAAAAAATGCAAAAAACTCAAAGTATCCCTATAAAGAACCTAAAATCTATAAAAATGACTAAAACCCAAAAAAACCAATAAATTGAAAAAACCACAAAAAAACTCTAACATTCCTTTAAACTGTTAAATTTTTCAAAAAACTTTAAAAAATCCCAAACATCCTTAAAAACAAAAAAACCCCCAAAACCCTAAAATAATCAAAATCCAAAAAACCCTAAAAAAATAAAAATCCTACTAAAATATCAAAAATCCCTAAACCGAAAAAAACTCGAGATCCCTAAAAACAATTTGAAAACCATAAAAATCTATAAACACTTCAAACACATAAAAACCTAAAAATTATAAAATCCCGAAAACCCTAATATGACCCTAAAATCACTAAAACCCCTTAAAAATCGTAGTCCTCTAAAAATGGTAATAAAATCTAAAACCCCTTAAAAATTAAACTCTACCATAGAAAGTCAAAAAATCCCAAAAAATCCTTAATTCCCTAAAAAATATAATATCCAAAAAATCCCTAAAATAACTAAAAACCAAAAAAATAAAACCTAAAATACCCCTAGTAAACCCTAACAAACTAAAAACAATTAATATCCCGAAAAATTGTTAAAAACATAAAATACTGAAAACCCAAATAAACACTAAAAACCATAGAAACCCTAAAAACCTTTAAAAACCTAATAAACCATAAAACCCATAAAATAAATGAAAACTATAAAAAACCATTAAACCACAAAATATGTATAAATTGCTAAAAATCATTAAAAACACTAAAAAACTCAAAAAAAACCCCTAAAAAATAAAAAAATATAAAAAAAAAAACCTAAGAAAATCCCTAAAACCCCAATAAAAACTCTAAAAACCATTTACACCCCTAAATAATTTTCAAAATTATAAAAACATGTAAAACCCAAAACACTCAAAAAAACTCTAAAAACCAAAAAAAACATTAAAACCAAAAAAAATCCACAAAAACTCTTAGAAAAAATTTAAATACATAAAAACCCTTATTATACCTAAAAACAGAAAAAACACTCAAAACCCCAAAAACAATAAAAATCCGAAAACCATAAAAATCCATAAAACCCTAAAAAGCATAAAAATCCTAAAAACCCCTAAAAACCCCTAAATACATAAAAACCCCTAAATAAAATGAAAATCTTTAAAAGAACCGTAAAATCCAAAAAAACCTTAAAACCCAAAAAACCAAAAACTCCAAAACCCATAAACACCCTAAAACACTTAAAACCCAAAAAACCTTAAAATCCCTAAAAACCCATAAAATCCTAAAAACCACTAAAAACTCTAAAAACATTTTATATCATTAAAGGTGAGAAACACTATAAAAACCCCAAGAACCACTAAATACTCAATAAACCCTACAACTCTAAAATCCTAAAAACCCTAAACCCCCTCGAAATATCAAAAATTCCCTAAAACCACAAAAATCATACAAAACCAAAAAAATCAGGTATAACATAAAAAACCTAACGACCCAAAAAAATCTAGGAAAACCGTAAAACCCCAAGAAATAATAAACCCCAAAACCCTATAAAACCCCTAAATCCCTAAACCCCCCGAAAAACCATAAAACTCTTACAAAAATCATAGCATCCCTAAAAACCAGTAAAAATGATAAATACCATTAAAACCCCTAAAATAATTGAAATCTCTAAAAAATCAAAAGAGATCATTAAATTCATAGAAAAACACTAAATCCTATGAAAATCAGAACAACCCTGAAAACACTCAACTTCTTAAAACCCCTAAAAACCAGAAAAAACCTAAAAATCCATAAAACCCTAAAAACATAAACACTATAAAACTATAAAAAAACCATAAAAAACATGAAAAACTTAATAAAAAATAGAACCACTAAAAACCTAAAAATTCTAAAAACCATTAAAACCATAAAGACCCAAAAACAACAAAAATCCAAAAAACCATAAACCCCCTAAAAACAGTTAAAATCCCAAATAACCAAATAAACCCTAAACACCACTAAAAATCAATATACCCTTTAAACCCACAAAAGATAAAAAAATGTAAAAACCATGAAAACCTTCAGAAACTCAAAAAAAGTATCAAATTCCAAAAAAAAATTATTACAAACCCTAAAACCCTTTAGAACAATAAAAATTCTAAATTTAAAAAATAAACTAAAAATCCCTAAACATTCATAAAAACGTAAAAACCATAAAAACAAGAGAAATCCAATGAAAACAATCAAAAATTAAAAACACCTAAAACCAAAAAAATTATATAACCGCTAAAATACCCTAAAGATACCTAAAAACCCTAAAATCCAAAAATCATAAAACCCCCCGAAACCCTAAAAACACATAAAAACCCTAATAAAACCACTATAAAATATAAAAACCATTAAATCCCAAAAAATGTTTAAAATCGTAAATTTTTTAAAAATACATAAAAAAATCAAAAGAACCCTAAAACCAAAAAAACCATAAAAAACCCTAAAACCCAAAAATACTATAAATCTATGAAAATCCATAACAATATATATATTATAAATAATAATTAAAAACCCCTAAAATAATAAAAAAATCATAAAAATCCTAAAACCCTTAAGAAAACCTCAAAAACAAAAAAAGTAAAATCCCTAAGAAACTGAAAAAATCCAAAAACCCTAAAAATCATAGAACGCCATAAAATTTTAAAAAACCCCAAAAACCCAAAAAAACACATACAACTCTAAAACACCTTTATACCCCTAAAAAATTTTAAAAACAATAAAGAACCTTAAAACCCTCAAAACTCAAAAAAACCATAAAAACCCAAAAAAAACCCTCAAAACCTCAAAACCCCTAAAACCCTCAAAATACACAAATAACCATAAAACAATTAAATATCCTCAAAAATAACTAAAATCCCTGTGAATTTTAAAAAATAAAACCCTGAAAATTCCCATGAAAACCTTAAAGACATAAAAAGACATAAAACCCATAAAAACCTAAAAATGTTAAAAACCAAAAAATACCTTAAAACCACTAAAAACTATAAAAACCCTAAAAACATAAGAAAGGATAAAAACACATAAAAACCCTAAATACACTAAATCTCAAAAAAACCTTTAATCCCCTAAAACGTGATAACCTCTAAAAACCTTAAAAACCCTAAATATTTAAAAGTCCCGAAAATCCCTAATAACCATAAAAATCCTAAAAATTATTAAAAAACCAAAAAAATGTAAAAAAATCATAAATCCATAAAAACCCCTAAAAACCTTAAAAATAAAATAAACCCTAAACCCCTTAAAAACATAAACACCCCTAAAACCCATAAAAACCATAAAAACTAGTAAAACCCACTAAAAACTCAAAAAACCATTAAATCCCTAAAATCTTAAAAAACTATAAGATACATAAAACACCTAAAAGACACAAAAAACCATGAAAATTAGAAAACCCATAAAAACCCTAAAACTATAAAAAAACTCAAATCCCTAAAACCTTAAAAACCAAATTATCCAAAAAAAAAGTCCAAAAAATCCCATAAAAATTAAAAAATCCAAAAAAGCTAGAAAAAAAATCAAAGAACTGAAATTCATAAAAGTACATTAATCATTTAAAAGACTTACAAGATGCTAAAACCCTAAAAAAGCTTTCATGGGCCTAAAAATCCCAAACACCCTAAAAATATTAAAACCATTAAAAACATAAACACTCATAAAAACCTACAAAAGCCATAACACTAATAAAAACTCTAAAAACTATTTCAACCCTAAAAAACAATTAAACCCCAAAAAGTAAAAAATTATAAAAACCATAATCCATAAAAACTTAAAAAACCAATAAAACATAAAAAACCATAAACACTAAAAAGGGAAAAACCCCTAAAACCCCTCAAAATACCTGAAATCCCTAAAAATCATAAAGACCCTGAAAGGGGTATAAAAATACCTAAAACCTAAAAATCTGTAAAAACCTTGAAAACCCAAAGAAAACATTAAAAACCGAAAAACACATTCCACCCCAAAAAAAATAAAAAATTCTAAACCCAAAAAACTAAACAAAACATAAAGATCACAAAACAAAAAACAAAAAACCATAAAACAATAAAATCCCTAATACGCCACAAAATTCCTAAAATACCTAAAATAAGAAAAATCAAGAAAAACTCATAACCATCGAATACAAGTTGAAAATAATAAAATCATTGAAAAACCCAAGAAGACCTTAAATACAAAATATATTTAAAACCCCTATAGATATAAAAATTCTAAAAAAACATAAAAAACCTAAAAGCCCCTAACTCCCAAAAAACTATAACTATAAAACCCTAAAAATCCTAAAAAATACCTTAATATTCATAAAAACATAAGCCCCCAAAAAACCCCTGAAAACACAAAAGAAAACATTAGAAAACCTAAAACCATATAATACACATAAAAAACCAAACCCCTAAAATAAACTAAAAACCCTAGAACCACTAAAAACAAAAAAAAATCCCTAAAAACACTAAAAACCATAAAACCCTTAAAACTTGTAAAACCCACTAAAAACTATAAATACCCTTTAAATCAAAAAGAATGTTAAAAAAACAAATTAAGCCTTTGAAACCATAAAAACTAAAAAAATATCTATAACCCAAAACAAACATAAAAACCCCTCAAAACCTAAAACCCCATAAAACCCTAAAAAAACATAAAAACCATACAAATCCATACAAATCATAATAAATCACTAAAAATACTTAAACACATAAAAAACCCCAAAAACACTAAAAACCATAAGAAAACCATAAACACCTATTAATATCATAGAGCCCCTAAAAATCCTAAAAATGATAAAAACCCTAAAAATCTTAAAAACCCTAAATACCAAAAACCCTAAAATCACCAAAAACCCAAAAAAAATCACTACAATCTATATTCCCCTTCAAACATGTAAAAATTTTAAAGTACTCTAAAAACCATAAAATCCTTAAAAACAAAAAAATTCTCTTATAACCCCAAAAACCCATCCCTATAAACCTTAAAAACCCTAAAAAAGGCATAAAAAACCTAAAAACCAATAAAAATAAAAATATAATCCCTAAAATGAAAAAACAAAAAAACCCTAAAACCCCTATGAAAACCTTAAATAACTAAAACCACTTAAAAACCCTACAAAACTAAAAACTATAAAAAATATAAAAACAAAAAATAAACCTATAACCCCTAAAAACCACTAAAACCATAAAAAATCTAAAAACCATAAAAAATATATAAATCTATAAAGTCCCTAAAACCCACTAAAAACAAGGAAAAGCGTTTATTTCCTTAAAAACATTAAAAACCTATAAACCCTAAAAAACTAGAAAAAACCCTACCAACATAAAATACCATAAAACCCTAAAACCCTAAAACCCCTAAAATTTATAAAAAAAGTATAAAAATCTTTAAAAATACTTAAATATGTAAAAAACACTAAAAACACTAAAACAAATGATAAAAACACAGAAACCTATAAAAAAATTCCTAAAACCCTAAAGCCTTAAAATAACTAAAAATAAAAAAACCATAAATCCTTAAAACCCTTAAAAACTATAAAAACCCAAAAAGACTTTAAACCACCCAAAACCCATGAAAACCCTAGAAACCCATGAAACTCTAGAAACCCATTAAACCATAAGAATGTTAAAAACACAAAAATATTAAAAAGTATTAAAAAATCAAAGAAACCCTAAAAATAAAAAAAACTGAAAAACACCACAAGATCCCTAAAAACCCAAAAAAACCCATAAATATTTATAAAATATGTAAAAATCCATAAAATTGTAAAAAACCCTAGAAACATAAAAAACCCCTAAGAAAATCGTAAAAACATAAAAATAATTAAAACCCCAAACACTAACAAAAACTAACAATCCTAAGAGACCTTATAACCATTAAAAACCCTTAAAATTATAAATAACCCTGAAATCTATAGAAACCCCAAAAAATCCCAAAACACTAAAATCCAATGATAAATATTAAAATCCTGTATACCCATAAAAATGATAAAACCTCTAAAACACATAAAACCCCTAAAAACTAAAAAAACACTAAAACAATAAACAATAATAAAACCCTAAAAAACCCAAAAAAACATCAAAATCCTTAATACCCACTAAATTTCAAAAACAAAATCTCTAAAAATCCCTAAAAATGTATAAAACGCCTAAAAATATGAAAACCCCAAATAATACCTTAAAACACTAAAAAAATTAAAATGCCTAAAACCTAAAAAATGCTAAAACCTAAAAAACCCTACAAAAGACCCAAAAAGATCAAAGAATCCCAAAAAACCATAACACCCCCAAAAACCAAAAAACCCCAAATAAACTAATAATAATTAAAAAAACATTAAAACTCTAGAAATGTTTAAAAATACTATAAAATATATAAAATCCTAAAAAACACAAAAAACACAAAAAACCTAAAAACCTAAAAACCATTCAAAATCCGAAAAAAGTTTATATAACCATAAAAATCTTATAAAATCCATAACAAATCTGAAACAAAAAAATCCAGAAAACCATAAAAATCATTAGAAACCAATAAAAACCAAAATTTACATAAAACCACTAAAAACCTAAAAACACTAAAATCCCTAAAACCCTGAATGACCCTAAAGGCCCTAAAACCACCTAAAAACTATAGAACCCCCTAAAAACATAAAAAAAACCCATAAACACCATAAACACCGCTTAAACTCTAAAAACACATTAATCCCCTAAAAATGTTAAAAACTCTAAAAACATATAAAAAACCATAAAATTTAATAAATCCCCTAAAAACTCAATGAACCATAAAATTTTAAAATACAAAAAACCCAAAAAATCCAAAAAAACGTAAAACATTTATAAAAAATTAAATAAAAATCACCAAAAACCAAAAAACATAAACCCATGACGTCCCATAAGAAAATATTAACAAAACTAAAACACATAAAACCTAGAAAAAAAACCAAAAAATGAAAAAATCCAAGAAAATAAAAAAAATTCCATAAACCCCTATAATCCATAAAACCCCTAAAAACATAAAAAAATAAAAAAATCCAAAAAAACCATAAACCCCATAAAACCCCTAAATATCCATTAAATCCCTAAAATGATAAAAACTACATAAATGATTAAAAATTATGAAAAATATAAAAACCATTTAAAACTAGAAAATCCATAAAACCCCTCAAAATTTGTAAAAACCATAAAAACCATAAAAAAACAAAAAATGTACTAAAAATCTAAAAAAATTTAAAAACCCTAAAAATATTAAATCCCATAATAATCCATAGATACATAAAAACACTTAAATCCCATAAAAAACACTAAAACCCCTAAAACATGAATAAACCAGAAAAAACTTTTAAAAAACTCAAAAAACCATAAAACACCTTAAAAACATTTAAAACCCAAAACCCCATAAAAACCCATAAAAACCCTAACACCGTATAAAATCTCTAAAAAAATTAAAATCCTATAAATGTTAAAAAAGAATTAAAAATAATTTAAAACCCTCAAAATATAAAAAAACACTATAAACCCAAAAAACAATAAAACCCAAAAAATAATAAAAAACCTTATAATCTCTCAAAATCGCAAAACCCCTAAAAACCATAAAAATTATAAAGAGGCCCAAAAAACCAAAAAAACCTAAAAACCCTAAAAATCTGGAGAAACATAAAAATCCCTTAAAAACATAAATTCATTGAAAACCCCTTAAAAACATAAAAAAATACCCTAAATACATTAATGCTCTATAAACCATTAAAAACTATTAAAACAATAAAAATACCAAAAAACCCATAAAACCCTATGTTTCACCAAAATATCTAAAAAAAATTAAATCCCTAAAACATTAAAATCTTTAAAAATCCTTAAATCTCAAAAAACTCAGAAAAATACCAGAACCATAAAAAACAATTAAATCCAAAAAAACCTTAACAACCATCCAAAACACTAGAAACCATAAAGTCATAAAAATATTTAAAATTCCATCAAAATCCCTAAAAACATAAAATCCTTGAAACCCATAAAAACACAAATAATACCTTAAAAACAAAAAGACACAAAAAACTATAAAAACCTAAAAAATGATAAAAACCTAAAAAATCATGAAACCCATAACAACATTAACATTATTAAAATCAATAAAAAAGATATAAAAAACCCTGAAAACTCTAAAATCACTAATAACTTCAAAAACCATTTAAACTCTTGAAACATTAAATAATTCGAAAGAACAATAAAACCCATAAAATAAATCAAAAAAATAAATACCCCCAAAACCCATTGAAACCCTAAATACCATAAAACCAATAACAAATAAATAGAGACCCTAAATATCATTAAAAACCTAAAAGTCCAAAAAATCCCTAAAAACAAACCCCCCTAAAAATCCCTAAAAACCCTTAAAAACACAAAAAAAAGTTATTATATCTAAAAACCTAAAAATGATACAAACACTAAAAACCCTATAAAATCCCTAAAAACATTAAAAACCCTAAAATCCCTAAAAACCATAAACCCCTAAAAATGATAAAAACCCGAAAACAACTAAAAACTATAAAAACACTTTTATCCCCTAACATCATTAAAAAACTATTAAAACCATACAACCCTAAATACTCAAATAAAATAATAAAAACCAAAAAACATAGAATATCTAGAAATAAAAACCCTCAAATTCCATAAAACACTAAAATCCATAAAATTCATAAAAAACAATGAACTCCCTAAAACATAAAAAAAACCCTAGACCCATAAAACTACCTAAAACTCTTAGAATCTTAAAAACAATTAAAACAAAAAAAATATATAAAAATGCTAAAAACCTTAAAAATCATAAAACCCTTAAATCCCACAAAATCCCAAAAAAACCACTAAAAAACTATAAAAACCATTTACACCCCTAAAAAATTTTAAAAATACGAAAAACACATAAAAACCTAAAAATTGAAAAAAACCAAAAAAAAAACAATAATGCCAAAAAAATCCATAAAACCCTAAGAAAAAAATTAAAGCATAAAAACTCATAATACCTATAACTGAAGAAACACTCAAAACACAAGAAACCCAAAAACCCAAAAAAAACCAAAAAAATACCTAAATACCTAAAAATCCATAAAACCCTAAAAAGCATAAAAATCCTAAAAACCCCTAAAAACCCCTAAATACTTAAAAACCCTAAATAAAATGAAAACCCCTAATGGAACCATAAAATCCAAAAAAACCTTAAAACCCCAAAAACCCAAAACCACTAAAAACCCTTAAAAACCATAAAACCCTTCAACACCAAATTACCCAAAAATCCTTAAAATCTATAAAAACCCGTAACCTACTAAAAACAATTAAAAACTCAACACAAAATCTAAATCATTAAAGGTGATAAAAACTGTAAAAAACCCCAATAACCACTAAAAACTCAATAAACCCTAAAACTCTAAAATTCTAAAAAACCTAAAACCCCTCAAAATTTCAAAAAAAACCCTAAAATCCATAAAAATCTTAAAAATCCTAAAAAAATGAGGGATAATATAAAAATCCTAAAGACCCTAAAAAATAAATGAAAACTATAAAAACCCAAAAGTGCTTGACTTACATGAAGGAAATCCGTAGCACCAACTATCGATGGCGTAATTCAGTGAAGCCTCTACACTGCATAGGCTGACCTTGGTTTCTTACTTCTGGATTTGGCAACCACCGGTGGATGTTTTTTACATATTCATGTTTGAACATTGGGACCTCCAAGATCATGCCATGGTAGGACTTTTTGATAGCAGACGCATTCTGATTCACTTTGTGTCAGAGGAGGATATGATACTTGCCTGTTCTGCAGCTCCAAGAAAATGTAACGGTGCTCGTTTTTCTCTCTCCCAGTGGATATTTGACTAACATCTGAACCGTGACTCACTGATGGTGGCATCTTGGGTTATATTTCCAAAACTTCCCCTTCCCTTTAAAAATGTTTCCATAATTTCCATTTTGGTAAATCTGGTGGGATGGTTCTTATGTGTTAATAGTAGAATGAAGGCCGTTTTTCACTATGTCACCCCAAGGGACTTTTTGAGATTGATGCATCAAAAGATCCAGTTGGCTTTGTTTGGAATGCGTTTGGTGAGGAGATACGGTGGACGAAACCAGTGATTTTTAAGTCGTGGACTGATTTTGTCTCCTCCTATTGGGAACTTTGGAATAGTGATCGGGTTTGCAGGCGTGACAACATGATTTTTGGGGCTTTTAAGCAAGTGCAGTAGGTGGCTGGTAGAGGGAGGCAAGAGCGGGGTGAGGTGCATGAGGTTATAAACATGGTTCCCCGTCTATTGAAGGTGCTTCAGGTTGAGTCTGGTGAAGAGGGACAGGCTCAGGTGGGGGTGCATGCGAAGGAGGTTGCAATGACTGTTCCAAGCGGGCATGAATGGAGTGATGCTTAGAAGGTGGAAACTGCTTTTGGTCCTGGTTCTAGACCCCTGGGACTGAGGATTTCGTGGGATGATCTTCCCGTGGCGTTGAGGGGTCATGGGACATTAATAGGTGATCATGGATTAGGGAGGCTAGCTATTCAGCACCAACATGAGCCAAAGGTGAGTGATATTTTCATGATACTAAGCAGAGACTTACATATTTGGTATGCCGAATGTTCGGCAAACAAGGAGGTTGTTTCTGGCAGGATGCATATATCCTCTGATAACAGTATGGTGAGGAGGCTAGAAGCCCTTCCAAACTTCAATCACTTTTAAGGGCTGGATACTGAGGGGGAAGTACAAGGGTTTCCACTTGTAGTATCTGGAAGTGTGAGGCCTTCTTCTCAGGGGAGTGGGGTGAAGGTTATTAATGTTAGGTGTGACGAAGGGAGTGTGGACCAGTTGTAGGGATCTTCGGGCAAGATCAGAGGGGATACATCCTTGGTGGTTCATGAAGTAGCTTGACCTACTGGTAAGATGGGGGCAGTAGTTGCTGCACCTGGAGACCTTGCAGAGCAGAGTGTACTAGAAGAACATGAAGAGGTTTTCCCTGGGACGGTGCTTAGGGGGACTGGTGGAGGTTACTGTCAAGTGTCTGAGCAGGAGAAGGCGGGGGAGCAGGGGACAATAGACACATTTGAGGAGGCGGTTGAACAAGGGGGACTGTTGGAGACAGGGATGGAATGTGGGCAGGGGGAGAGAGATGATAAGGGGGATGATCCCAATAAGGGGGATGTCATCACACAGGAGAAGGCGATGGTGCCAGTCCTAGAGGCACATGAGGAGACTCTTATTGACATGCCTGGATGTATGGGTTTTCTTATGGTGTAGAGGGATGAAAGAAAGCAGAATAGGGAGGAGGGACTATTGCAGCCGAACCTGGCTGGTGTGGTGTGCCATCCTTGTCTGGTTGTGGAGAAACCCGCCCTGGTGGTTCCTAGCATGCCCCAGTGTGGGATCCTTTTCTCCCTTAATAAAGAATCCACCTTCATCCCTGACCAAGATTATTTCTAGGAGGATCATAGAAGGATGAATCATAATATGAATATGATCATCAACGATAAGGCCTTCCTTGAGGTGGTCATGCTAGATGGGAAGGAAAACAAACCTGCAGGGGTCTCTTCAGATCCCCGAAATAGGAAGATGAGGAAGAACTATTAGACCTTTCCTAAGACAGTTCCCATGAGAGCCTCTTGCAAGTCTAAGGCAGTTTCCTCTGGAAGGGGAGGGTGTCCTGTCAAGGAACATCTACATTTGGAGAAGCAACGTCTCAGAGAGTATTACACTGCCTTATTAAAGAAATATGATTCATCTGAATGGGACTCAATGCAGTCGGATGCCTCTTCTAGTTATGGTGCTGATGGGGACCCTTATGGTAATGGAGATGTTGACTTATTGGATGACAAGTGCGGAAGATTCTATCATGTTTTTTCTTTTTTGAGTTTTCTTTTATTTGGGTCTTTTGGGTCTTGGGTTGTAAAGGGTTTTTGGGTGTGGGTTGATTGACCCCTCTCCTTCTTCAGGTTCGTTCCGAACTTCTGGCGTGCCTTGTTTTGGGACCCGGTTTTGTTGCTGCGAAGGTTCCCCTCCCGGCTCAAGGTCCATTCCAGTCGGCTTCTGGCATGCCTGGTTTGAGACCCGGCTTCGGTTCCCTTTCAGCTCGTGGTCAATTGCAGATCTGGTGGTCCCGACGCTAGCTTGTCAGCAGGGCTCCTCCATTTCGTTTGCCTTGTGCCAGATCTAGAGGGCACGGTGTCAACCCCGGCATGCTTCCGGCCCCTCAAAAGTGTTCCTGGTTCGATGTCGGCTGTAGCTATGGCTTGGTGCGCTCAGGTTCAGGTCCTGTTTCTTGGAGGAGGGAGGCTTTGGTTCTTCTTATGATTCTATGTCTCTTGTTGCTACTTATGGTCTTTGGTTGTGGTTCTGTGTGCTGGTTTTTGACATGTTATGGAGGATTTGATTTGATGTGGGTGCTGGCGAGTCTCCGGCTTCATGTCGTGGATGCGGGCTTCATGTGGATAGTTATTTTTCTGTCATTCTTATTGACGTTTCTGTTTTCACGAGCACCCATCTCTGCCCTTGCTGCCCTTCCCAGCATGCTGGACTCTATTCTAGTCTAGAATGAGGGTGTTTGTGGCGGTATTGGGATGGTGTTGGTGGTAGTGCTTGGTGTCAGCGGAACGTCTTGGCAACGTGGAGTGGTTGATATCTGGCTGCTGGCTCTCGATCTGCATGTTGTTAAGGCTTTGAGTTTGACAGATGGTTGGCTGGCTATGTAGCTGATGTTTGATGAAATTGGAATAGAGGCTAGTGGTTTCAGAATCTGGTATGTTATTGATGAATGTTGCTGATGAAAGAATGGTCACGGTTGCTGATGAAGGGATTGCTGCTTGATGTTGGAATTGGAGGTGCTGGCTGCATCGTACTCTTTTCTTTTATAAAATTTGTAGGGGGGTTGGGAATAGCCTGATCCTAAACCTACCTTCGCCCTAAAAACCAAAAAAAATTAAAAACCACTAAAATAGCAAAAATATGCCTAAAAACCATAAACTCCAAAAATCATAAAACCCCTAAAAACCGTAAAAACAAATAAAAACCGTAGAAAACCACAAAATACTATAAAAGACCCTTAAAAACCCAAAAATGTTAAAATCACTAAAAACTCTGAAAATGCATAAAAAATAAAAAGAACCCTAAAACAACAAAAAACCACAAAAACCCTAAAACCCAAAAATAATATAAATTCATTAAAATATATAAGAAAAATATATATCCTAAATAATATTTAAAAAACCATAATATATTAAAAACGCATAAAAAGCCTATAACATTTAATGAAACCAAAAAATCCTAAATTAAAATCCCCAAGAATCTGAAAAATGCAAAAACCCCTAGAAATCATAAAACACCCTAAAATTTTAAAAAACCCCTAAAACCCAATAAAACCCAAATAAACACATAAAACAATAAAAACCCTTTATACCCATAAAAATTTTTAAAACTATAAAGAACCTTAAAACCCTCAAAACTCAAAAAAAAACCATAAAAACCAAAAAAAAACACTCAAAATCATAGAACCCATAAAACCGTCAAAATCCCAAAATAACCATAAAATAATTAAATATCCTAAAAAATTACTAAAATCCATATGAATTTAAAAAAATCTAAAACCATGAAAATCCCAATGAAAAGCTCAAAAACCTCTAAAAACATAAAACCTCTAAAAACCTAAAAATGTTAAAAACCCAAAATACCATAAAACCACTAAAAATAATAAAAACCTAAAAAACATAACAAAGGATAAAAACACATAAAACCCTAAAATTCACTAAATATTTAAAAACCCTTTAATCCCCTAAAATGTGAAAACCTCTAAAAACCATAAAAACTCAAAAGTCCCAAAAATCCTAAATAACCATAAAAATCATAAAAAATATTAAAAACCTTAAAAATGTAAAAAAACCCAAAATCCATGAAATCCATAATAAAACCATCAAAATAAAAAAACCCTAAAACCCATAAAAAAACATAAAAACCCCTAAAACCCGTAAAAACCCTAAAAACTAGTAAAAACCCTAAAAAGCCACTAAAAACTCTAAAACCCCTTAGATACCTAAAAAGTTAAAAAAACTATAAAATACATAAAACCCATAAAGAACTAAAAAACCCTAAAATTAAAAAACAATAAAAAACCTAAAAACCTAAAACACTAAAATCCCTAAAACCCTAAAAACCAAATTTTCCAAAAAAAAACCTAAAATTCCATAAAAATTTAAAAAACCTAGAAAACATAGAAAAAAAGAAAAGAATAACTAAAATACATGAAATTACATTAAATACCTAAAATATATAAAAGGCACTAAAACCTTAAAAACCTTTTATGGACCAAAAAATCCCAAAAACCTAAAAAATAGTAAAACCCCTAAAAACATAAAAACTCATAAAACCCCATAAAAGCCATAAAAGCCTATAAAAACTCTAAAAATTGTTTGAACCCCAAAAAACAGTTAAATCCCAAAAAAAGTAAAAAATTATAGAAACCATAAACCATTAAAACTCAAAAAATCAATAAAAACCCAAAATAAACCATAAACCCGAAAAAGACAAAAAAACCCCCTAAAACCCTTTAAATACCTTAAATCCCTAAAAATCATAAAGATCTAGAAAAGGGTATCAAAATACCTAAAACCTAAAAATCTGTAAAAACCATGAAAACCCAGTGAAAACATTAAAAACCTAAAAACACATACCACCCAAAAAAACATAGAAAATGCTAAACCCAAATAACTAAAAAAACTAAAAAATCACAAAAGAAAAAAGAAAAAACCAAAAAACAATGAAAACCCTAATACCCCAGAAAATCCCTAAAATACCTAAAATAATAAAAATCAATAAAAAAACCCATAAACTTCTAAAAAATGTTGAAAATAATAAAATCATTGAAAAAAACAAGAAAACCATAAAAACCTAAAATACGTAAATCCCTTATAACTCTAAAAATTCAAAAAAAATCCTGAAAAAACTAAAACCCCTTAACCCCCATAAAACTATAACTATAAAAACTGTAAAAATCCTAAAAACTACCTTAATATTATTAAAAACAAAACCCTTAGAAAATACCCCGAAAAACACATGAGAAAACATTAACAAATCCAAAATCACATTATACCCCTAATAAAACCAAACCGCTAAAATACACTAAAAACCCTAAAACCACTAAAAAATAAAAAATTCCCCAAAAAAATACAAACCATAAAAACCATAAACACCCTAAATCCCACTAAAACTATAAATACCCTTTAAACAACAAATAATGTTAAAAAAAGTAAACCTTTGAAACCAGAAATACTAAAAAAATCCCTAAAACCCAAAATAAAAAAAACCTACACACCCTAAAACCCCATAAAACCCACAAAATACATAAAAACCATAAAAATCTATAAAAAACATAAAAAATGAAAAAAATAATTAAAAACATAAAAAAACCTAAAAACACAAAAAATACTAAGAAATCCTTAAAAACCTATTAAAATCGTTGAGCCCCTAAAAATCCTAAAAATGCTAAAAACCCTAAAAATCCTAAAAACCCTAAAAACCCAAAAGCAATAAAACCCGTAAAACAAAAAAAATCATTAAAAACTAAACTCCCCCATCCAACTTGTAAAAATGTAAAAAAAGTCTAAAAAACAATAAAAGCCTTAAAATATCAAAAAATCTCTTAGAACCCCGAAAACCTTAAAAGACATAAAAAAAGTAAAAATTAATAAAAATAAAAATAAAATACCGATAAAGATAAAACATAAAAAACCTAAAAACCCCTAAGAAAATCGTAATTACCTAAAAGCACTTAAAACTCCTAAAACCCTAAAAATGATAAAAACAAAAAAAAACCCAATAACCACTATAAACCACTAAAACCATAAAAAAACCATAAAACCATAAAATATTTAAAAATCTATAAAATACCAAAAACCCACTAAAAACACTAAAAAGAATTTAGTTCCTTAATAACATTAAAAACCTATGAACCCTAAAAAAATAGAAAAAACCCTACAAACATAAAAAACCATAAAACCCCTAAAAACCCTAAAACCCCTAAAAATTAAAATAAGTATCTAAAAAGCTCTAAAAATTCGTTAAAATGTAAAAACACTAAAAACACTGAAAAAAATAAGGGAAACATAGAAACCTATAAACACCTAAAACACCTAAAAAACCCAGATCCTTAAAATAACTAAAAACCTAAAAATACCATACAACCTTAAAGCCCTTAAAAACCATAAAAAATCATAAAGACCTTAAAACTACCCAATACCCTTAAAACCATAAAACTCTAAAAATAGATATACCACTAAAAATCATAAAAAACCCTAAAAACCCATAAAAACACCCAAAACCAATAAAAACTATTAAGTAAATTTAATCCCAAAATTTTTATTAAAATATCAAAAAAACCTTATAACCCCTATAACTAATAAACCATAAAACCCAAACAAACCAAAAAAATCCAAAAACAACTAAAATCTATAAAACCAAAAATTCCTAAAATCCCCTAAATACCTAAAAAAAATATAAAACACATAAAACCCTAAAAACAGTAATAAAATATTTAAAACATTAAAACAATTAAGCCACCTAAAAACCTTAACAACACTTAAAACCCAAATAAACCATAAAGGTCATAAAAGCTCTAAAAATCGCAAAAAACCATCAATCCCATAAAACCAGAAAAACCAAGAAACCTTAAAAATCCACTAAAAACTCAAAAAAACATTTAAACCCCAAAAAGACAAGAAACCCATAAAAACCCACAAAATCCCAAAAACCCTAAAAACCGTAAAACCCTAGAGAAATCTGAAAAAATCACTAAAGACAATGTAAATGCTAAGAATACCCCAAAAACCTAAAAACTATTAAAACTCGAAAAATAAAAAAAACATTAAAACCTATAAAAAACCCATCAATCCCCTGAAACCCCAGAAAATCATAAAACCCCAAACACTTGAGAAATATATAAAACACGTATATCCCAAGGAAACCAGTCAAAATTCTAAAAACCCATTAAACCCCTACAATTTTCAAAAACTATGAAAAACATTAAAACCGAAAAAAATCACAAAAACCCACTAAATCCTCAAAAAAATATAAAAAAATAAATCCCACAGAAACAAAAGTCCCCTAAAAATCACAAAAAATCCTAAAAACAATATAACCTTAAGAAATCCCAAAAATTACCGAAATATGAATAAATACCTAAAAACCCTAAACCCCTAAAAACCTATAAAAACTACAAAAATAAAAAAATACATAAATCCCATAAAACCCTAAAAAGGGATAAAAACCCACCCCCAAACCATAGAAACACTTAAAAACCTTAAAGAATCATTAAATATCTAAAATATATACGTAAAACCCCACTAAAAACTCTAAAAACCCATTAACCCATGAAAATCTATAAAATATCTAAAAATCATAAAATCCCTAAAAAGTAAATTGACAATAAAAACCCAAAAAACCATAAAAACATAAAAAACATTAAAACCCTAAAACCCTTAAAATCACTAAAACCCCTAAAAACATAAAATACTAAAAATTCCCTAAAAATCATTAAAAACGTAAAAAACTAAAAAAAACTTACAAATCCAAAAAAACCCCTAAAACCCCTAAAACCCCCAAAACCCTAAAAATCCTAAATAAATCCATGAAAATTAATATAATCCTTAAAAATCCAATAAAAATCACTAAAAAAATGAAAACCCTAAAAAACTAAAAAACCCTAAGAAAAACATAAAAACCATGAAAAATACAAAAAACTCTAAAACCCAAAAAACTATAAAAACCATAAAAACCCCTTGAAAACCTTAAATACACTAGGAAACCATAAAAATAATGAAAACCCACAAAAACAAACACTTAATCCTAAAAAACATTTAAACCCCTCAAAAATTTAAAAAATTCTAAAACGCATAAAAGCATAAAAACAATAATAACCCTAAAACCCTAAAAAACCTAAAAAAACCTAATAAAACCTTCAAATACATAAAAATACGTAAAATCCTTGAAACCCAAAAAAAATCAAAAAATCCAAAAACCCTTAAAACCAAATAAAAACCCTAAAACCCTCAAAATCCATATAAACCCTAAAACCAATAAAAATATTAAAAAATGCCTACAAATCATTAAATATATAAAAAACCTTAAATACAAAGAAAACCCATAAAAAGACCATAAATCATTAAAATACATAAAGGCCATAAAAACTCAAAAAAACTCTAAAAACCATAAACCCCTTAAACCCCTAGGAAGGATGGAGGTGCACTCCCCCGGGTCTCTCTCTTGCTTGTTTCCTCTTTTAGGTTTTCCCTTGGATTCTACTCAGAGCTTCAGTGTTGGATCCTTGAATCTTCCTAGTTCTTAGATATGGTGTGCTCTGGATGTGATCTTCAGTCTCAAGGCAGTGGTAGATTTCCATCTTTGACGGCTTCAACTTCCCCAAGCGTCTTTGCTCTGGATTTTAGAATTTGAGGATTCTTTGCTCCATTGTTGGTGCATCCGATCTCTCATGACTATGGTGGTTGCGAGGTCTTTAGATTGGTTTGATCTAGAATGTGATGAAGTCGATGGTTGTTTTCAGCTGTGGATCATGGTCATTTTTTTAGATCTAAGGTTTTCATGGACGGGTCAGCGGGGTCAATGAAATCAATGGTGGATTTGGTTGCTTATACGATACAGGTTCTAGAATACTCGGTGATTGGTCATCTGCCCTGGTTTTCTACATTGGTGTCCTGTTTCTCCTTGGAAAGATCTTTGATTTTTCAATAACAAGATTTATCTGATGGTATGTATTGTTATGCTTGTGGTTTGGTTGGTTGGTTGGGATCGTTCTATTGTTAGGATTGAGCCTCCGACTAAGATGGTTTTGGCATTATCGTTTTTTTGATGATGTTGTGGCAATTCGTGTGTGCCAATGCAGGAGAGTGGTTGTTTGTCACATCTGGTTTACAAGCTAATGTCTACGAGTTTGGTGCGGGTGGATCTGTACTACTGGTGGTGGATCTTCTTGGTGAAGAGGTACTGGAGGTTGCTGATTCTAGTGTTTTTTCACTGCTAACAGTTGATCCGCTTGGCAAGAAGATGATGTAATATGGTAACGCTGTTGCGGGATGTTTGCTACTTGGATGAGATTTGTAGAGGCTGAGGATCTTGAGTTCGGTGATGATGGTTTTGTGCTGCTATTTGTGGATCTCTTTGGCGAGGATATCCTAGATGCTAGAAGGTGTGATATTTGGATGCTGGTTCTGGACTAATGGTTCTACATTACATGTTCTATTGTTTTTTGGTTGTTTTTGGATCAGTTGAGTGCTAGTTCTTGAAATTGGTGTGTTGGATATTGTGGTTTGGTTTGGGAACTTATTGGTTTGTAGTTATTGCTTGTTGGAATCTGATCTATTGGGAGGTGGTTAATATCTTATAGAGACTTTCCTTTCGGGTGATGGTTGATTCTTGGCTGAGAACTGTTGAAGGAGGAGACACATGTTGGAAGCTAAGGAATAAGATTGTATTGGTTACTACTTGGCAGGGTGATTGGAGCTATCAAAAGCTGGGGTTGGATGAGAAGCTACTGAAGATGCTACTTTGTTTTGGACTTTTGTGTCCTTTTCTATATTTTTATTTCCTTTGGGTGTTGTTTTTTGGGTATGGGTCGATTGACCCTGCCCCCATAGTATACTATGTCCTCTTTTTCTTAATAAATTGGGGGGGGGGGAAGGAATATCATAGTTCTCGCATCTTCCTTTGCCCCTTCTTCTTGGGTTGTTCTTCTTACAGTCAGTCTCCTCGGGCATGGCGGTGCGTACTTGGTGGCGTTCTTCCCAGCTTCTTTGCGGCGGTGCTCCGATGGCATGTGGTTTAGGGTTTTGCTGCCCTGGACCTCGGGATCCTGGATCTGGAAGATGGCTCCTTCAGGAGTTGACTTGCTAGCGGTTCTTCCATGGCATCATGTCGATCTGGCTCTGTGTTACGGTTTCGGTGGAGGTACATTGCAAGAGACTTGGAGTCGTCCTCGGAAGGTGGTGGCATCTTCGGCAAGTGGTTCGGTGATTTCTGGCATGGAGGTTTATGGAACCTTCGAAGGAGATGGTCCAGATCTACCCTGATCTGCTCGATTGTTGCGGTTTCAAGAACAAATCTACCCTGCCATGGGGTAATGATCCTATTATAGGTCCGTATTATGCTCAAGAGCGATTTTTTCTATGTTTTGTGCATCTGTGGTCTCGTTTTGGCTCCCTGGCTCTGCTTTTGCTTCATGCTGCTAATGCTGGTTTTGGTCGAAATGCCTGGTCTTGTTTGATATGCTGGTTTGTGGTGGTGGATGGTCTAGGTGCGATCTATGATGAGTCGTGGTTTTTTGTTTTGAGGAAAGGTGTTTGGCTGTGGTTTCTGAGCATTGGTGGCTGCTAGAATGTTTCGTGGATGGGAGGTGATGCTTTTGGTCTGGTGCTGATGGATTATGTTGTTGCTTGCTATAGATGTGGTGAATGGATGATTCACTGCTGGTTCTACTGGTCCATTTTCGCTAGTGGTTTCTGGTTGCTGGATGCATTTTGGTTTGGAAGTAATGGTTGCTGGATGTTGAGCTACTGGTTATTGGTTTCTGCTTTCCTTGAGGTCTGGAGTTGGTTGGTGCTGGAAGACTTCTATGGCTGTGTTGATTGGAATTAGTGTTGTTGGTTGCTGGATCTGAATCGGGGTGCTGGGATGAGGAGATGCTGGAGGCTGGAGATAGTGAAATGGGATGCTGCTGATGGTTTTGATGCTGCTGGTCATTGGTTTCTGCTTGGATGGGAGGTGATGATGGGGACTTTTTGGGCTTTGTGTGTTTTTTCTTGGATTTTTCTTTTTTTGGCATCTTTGTCTTGGGTTGTTAAGGGTGTTTGGGTGTGGGTCATTTGACCCCTCCCCTCCCTTGTCTGTAATATCTTCGTGTCTTTTTTTATAATAAATTTTGGGGGTGTCAGGAATAGCCTAACCCTAATCCTTCCTTTCTTAAAAAGACTAAAAAACTCTACGAACACCTAAAAACCATAAAACCCCCTAAAACGATTAAAAACACTAAAAAACCATAAAACCATAAACTCTACTAATACTCACAAAACCCATTAAAACTATAAGAGGATAAAAATATTAAAACCCTTAAAAACAAAAATAAAATAAAAAAACCCAAAAAAATATGAAATCCCCTAAAACCCCTTAAATTTCCAAAAAATCATAAATTTCAAAAAATATAATAAAAAACCCTAAAAATCCAAAAAAAATTAAAATCCAAAAAACCCTAGGAAACACTAAGAAAACCAAAAAAAATGTAAAAACACCTATAACCCCTAAAACAAAAAAAATCTAAAAATTCTAAAATACCCTAAAGATACCTAAAACCCCTAAAACTCCTAAAAATTTTATCACCCTTAAAAACCCTAAAAACACAAAAAATACATAAAAACGCTAGAAAACCACTAAAAAATCTAAAAACCCTTTAAAATCATAAAAACATTAAAAAAACACTAAAAACATTAAAACACATAAAGAAATCAAAAGAACCCTAAAACCCCAAAAAACATAAAAAACAAAAATACTATAAAATGATGAAAATTTCTATATATATATATATCCAAAAAATTCCTAAAAAACCTGAAACCTTTAAAACCCTTAAAAAATCCTAAAAAAAACTTAAAAAATTAGAATCCCTAAAAATCTGAAAAATGATAAAATCCTAAGCATCATAACCCCCCTAAATGTCTAAAAAACCGTTAAAACCCAAAAAAACAAAAAAAAACCTACATAAAAAACTAAAAACCATGTAGACCCATTCAAACATTTAAAAACTCTAAAAAAACCTTAAAAACCAAAAAACACAAAAAATACCATTCAAACCTAAAATAAATAAAAAAATTAATAACCCCTTAAACCCTCAAAATCCCTAAAACAGCAAAACCCTTAAAAATACTAAAAAATAACTAAAATCCCTCAAAATTTTATAAACCCTAAAAACCCTAGAGAAACATATAAAACCCTTAATACCCGAAAAAAACCATAAAACCCCCAAAATCCTAAAAACGCAAAAAACCATTAAAATACCATAAACCCCTAAAAAGCATAAAAACCAAAAAAATATAAAAAACCCTAAAAAAATAAAAACCCTAAATGACAAAAAAACCCTTTAAACCTTTAAAATTTTAAACAACTCTATGAAAATCATAAAAACGAAAAAACTCAAAAGTCCCAAAAATCAATAATAACTATAAAAAACATAAAAAATTATAAAAATCCCTAAACACATAAATAACGTTAAATCCATGAAAACCTCTTAAAAAATATTAAATAAAATAAAAACACTTAAAACCCATAAATACATTAAAACCCATAAAAATGATAAAAACCTTGAAAACCATTAAAACCCTAAAAATCCCTAAAAACAATAAAACACATAAAAACCCATAAAAACACCTAAAACCCCACTAAAAATTCTAAAAACCGATAAACCCCTAAAACGTTAAAAAACTCTAAAAACCATAAGAACCCTAAAAGTCTAAAAATATCATGAAAACCAAAAAAACAAAAAAAAACCAAAAAACTATCAAAATCCAAAAAATACAATAAACAAAAAAAACATGAAAAAATAAAAACAAACCTTAAATACCTAAAAACAATTTAAACCCTTAAAATAATTAAAAGACATTAAAACATTGGAAACCCTACAAGGACCCAAAAAAATCAAAAATCCCCAAAAAACAGAAAAATTAAAAAAAAAATTAAAAACCTGTAAAACCCAAAAAATCCAATAAATCTAAAAAAATGTTAAAAAACATGTAAACACCAAAAAAATTTATTTATTTTAATGGCCATAAAACCATAAAAACTCAAATACCCCTAAAAACCCAAAGAAATCATAAAAACCCCAAAACCTTAAAATATCTAAAAACCCTAAAAACCCTTAAATCACAGAAATTCCTAAAAACCATAAAAACCTTAAAAATGATGTAAAAATATGTAAAAAATATTAAAACCTAATGAAATTTTTAAAAACCTAAAAACATGTAAAACCCCAAAATACCTAAAAATTATAAAAACCAAAAAACCCTAAAAACCTTAATCCCTAAAACCCCCATGAAAAACGTACAAAACTATAAGAATCCATAAAAAACCTAAACACACACTAAAAAATCATAAAACTAAAAAAACTAAAAAAATCGCATAAAACATAACAAAACCATAAATAGGAAAAAAAACCCTAAAGCCCCGAAAAATCACTAAAACCCTAAAAACAATAAAAATACTGAAAGTCCCTAAACATAAAAAAATATGTTAAAAAACTAAAAAAAATAAAAAAACCAAAATAATCCATAAAAGCCTAAAACAACTAAAACCCCTAAAAACCTGAAAAATGCAAAAATCCCTAGAAAACCAAAAAAACCCTAAAACCCATAAAAATTACTAAATATAAAAACCATAAAAATACTAAAAAATCCCAAAAATTCATTAAAACATAAAAACACCTAAGAAACCTGAAAACACCAATAATAACCCTAAAAACCTTAAATCAATTAATACACCTAAAGAGATAAAAAACTATAAACCCTAAAATGCCCTAAAACCACTAAAAACAATAAAAAACGCTAAAATCCCTAAAAACCTTAAAAATCATAAAAACCCATAAAACCACTAAACCCCAAAGAAAACTCTAAAAATCCTTTAAATACATAAAATTGTTAAAAAATCAAGTAAACCATTAAAACCCTAAAAATATCAAAAAACCCTAAAACCACAAAAACCTTAAAAACCCCAAAACCCAAAAAATACTTAAAAATCATAAAATGTCACAAAATTTCTAAAATTTCTATTAAAATTCTTAAAAATTAAAAAAAATTAAAATGGTTTAAAACTCAAAGAAAACATTAAAAACCTAAAAACTCATAAAGCCGCTAAAAATTATAAAATGATAAAAAAAACCTAAAAACCCTTAAAAAACCCTAAAAATCTAAAACCCCTATAAAAATCTAAAATTGTTAAAGAACTATAAGGAACAGTAAAATCCCTAAAAACTTAAAAAACCCCAAAAACTATAAAATCCTAAAAAACCTAAACGCCCCAAAAACCTTAAAATCCATAAAACCCTTAAAAATCTTAGAACATCGCACAAAATCCTTAAAAATGAAAAAAACCTAAATACATTGAAACCCCCTATGAAAACATTATATACCTAGAATCATTAAACCCCCTAAAACATTAAAATGGTAACAACCCTAAAAAAAGGACATTATAAACCCTAAAAATAAAAAAACCACAAAAAACCGAAAAAACCATAAAACATCTAAAAACATATAAAATTCATAAAACTCACTATAAATGCCAAAAATCCATTAGTCCCCTAAAAAATGTTTAAAACGCTTTAAATCCAAAAAATCCTAAAAAATTTAAAACCCCCACAAACCTAAAAACCCTTAAACACTAAATCCCCTAAAACCTAGTAAAATAAATAAACCACTAAAAATAATATAATATTAAATAATCTATAAAATTACAAAAAAATGTAAAAACACTAAATCATTGAAAACCCAACAGGAAAAATAAAAATCCTAAATATACTCTAAAATCATTAAAAATCCATAAAAAACATAAACCCCCAAAAACCATAAAACACTCCAAAAACTAATGGAAAACCTAAAACCCCCTAAAAACGTAGAAACACTTCAAACCCCTAAAAATGTTAAATACTCCAAAAAACATAAAAACCATAAAAAAATCCAAACAACACTGAAAACCCTTTTAACCAAAAAACCCTAAAAAACCAAAAGATACATAAAAACCCTAAAAATTCATAAAAAAACCATAGAACCCAAAAAATACCATAAAATAATAAACTGCTCAAAAAACTTAAAAATAATAAAAACATAAAAAACCCTAAAAATTCCTTAAAATATTAAAAAGCCTAAAAACATTGAAAACGATTAAGTAATTCAAAAAAAACCTAAAAACACTTAAAATCCCTAGAAAACATAAAAATTCTAAAATCCCTAAAAAACCTAAAAACCCATAAACCCCTAAATTTCCTCTAACACCTTAAATACATAAAATCCCTAAAAGTCCCTAAAAGCATTAAAAACATAAAAATCTAAAAAAACCCATAAAAATCCATAAAAACAATAAAATCCTGGAAGAATTAATACCGCTAAAAAACATAAAAAACACTAAAAAACTTAAGATTCCATTAAATCCCTAAAATGAATAAAAACCAAGTAAATCGATAAAAACATTAAAAACCACAACAACACATAAATACACTAAAAACCACTAAAAACTCTAAAAACCCATTAAACCCATAAAAATTCTTAAAAAAATATAGAAAACCATTAAACCATAAAAAACTCAAAAAATTCCTAAAAACAATAAAAATAAAAACATTAAAACCAATAAAAACCATAAAACACCCAAAATCCCTAAAAGTCCTTTAATTGCATAAAAATCCTATGAAACTACTATAAATCCCAAAATATGTAAAAAACTATAAAACCCATAAAAACGGTAAGTAAACCCTAAAAATATAAAAACTCTTAAAGCCCCTAAAAATAAAAACACTAAAAACCCATAGAATCCCAAAAAACCCCTAAAAATCAGGAAAAACTATAAATTCCCATTATCAATCTAAATTTTTTATAAAACTCTAAAAAACCCAAAAAACATTAAAACCCAAAAAAAATCCCTAAAAACCTAAAAACCCATAAAATCCTATAAAATCCCATGAAATCACAAAAATGAAAAAAACCCTATTAACCCTGAAAATCCATAAGAAAACCATAAATTCCTAAAACACTCCAAACCCCTAAATCCTTAAAACTCTAAATAACCTAACAACATAAAAAGACCATAAAATCCTAAAAGACGCCTAAAACCATAAAAACCCAAGAAAAGTATAAAAGCACTAAAACCCGATAAAACCCCTAAACCCACTAAAAACACGAAAAATACATTAATCTCCAAAAATCATTTAAAAACTATAAAAACATAAAACACTGGAAAGAATGAGAAACCCCTAAAACCCCAATATATTCATAAAACCTTAAAACCTTAAAACCCTAAAACCCTAAAAATGATAAAAATCTAAAAAACCCTTTAAAATGAAGAAAATTAAAAACCATAAAAAACATAAAGGCCAAAAAAATATATCCTAAAACCATAAAAATCATAACAACCTTGAAACCCCTAAAAATGTCTAAAAATTTATAAATTCCATAAAACATAACACCCCTATGAAAATATTAAAAACATTTAAATAGTTAAAACCCCTAAAATCTAAAAATTGATAAAACCCCAATAAAACCATAAAAGTCCCTAAAATATCTAAATGTCAATAAAATCCATTAAAGAAAAAAAACTAAAAATCCAAAAAACCCACTAAAAACACTAAAAACCCATTAAACACCTAAAAACCTAAAAACCTATAAAACCTATAAAAACACAAAAAATCCAAAAAAACCCTGATTAACATAAATAACCCTAAAAAATTATCTAAAGAATAAATAACCTAAAAAACCTAAATACCCTTTGAAAAAATTAAATACTTAAAAACCCTTAAAACACATACAAACACAAAAAAAATCCCTGAAACCCTAAAAGACCCTAAAATCCCTAAAACCCACCAAAAATCACAAACACCCCTAAAAACCATAAAAATATAAACGCCATAAAACCATAAAAACTACTAAAAACTTGAAAAAACAGTAAACCCCAAGAAATGTTAATAAACTTTAAAACATCTAAAAGTTAACCCCCCACCAAGAAACTCAAAAAAACTCAAAAAAATCCTTAAAACCAAAAAAAATATTAATACCCAAAAATTCTAAAAAATACCTAAATTCCTAAAAACAATAAATCTCGGAAACACCCTAAGAAAACCTTCACAAACTAAAAGAAATTTAACCCCCAAAATACACTAAAAACAAAAAAAGACCAAAAACCCAAAAAACCATAAACACCTAAAAACATTAAAAACCCCTAAAAATCATAAAAACCATAAAACCATTAAAAACTCTAAAAACCCAATCAAAATCTAAAAACATTTAAAGAACTCTTGAAATCCTTAAAAAATATAAAACCCCCCAAAACCGCAAATACCTTAAAACATCATAAAAATCCTAAGAAATCCACTGAATCCCAAAAAATATAAAAATCCCTAAAAATAATATAAAAACCTATAAAAACCGAAAAAACCTAAAAACAATTAAAAACTGAAAAAAAAACATTAAAGCCTCAAAAAAACCCTTACAATCCACTAAAACCCCAAAAAATCATAAAATCCCTAACACCTAAAAACCCATAAAACCAATAAATCCCAAGGAAATGATTAAAAACTATAAAATACCATTAAACTCCTAAAAGTGGTAAAAAAATATGAAACACATTAATACCGGGAAAACTCAAAAAACCCCTAAACCCCCCCCCCCCCCGAAAAATCCTAGAAAATCTTAAAATTCAAAAAAAACCCAAGAAATACCAAAATTATCTATAAATAAAAAATAGATAAAAACACTAAATACCATAAAAACCCATAAAAATCCAAAAAACCAAAAAACCCCATAAAAACCCCATAAAAACCCATTAGAACATTAAAAAACCAGAAAAATTGAAAAAAATACCAACACCCCACTAAAAAAACTAAAAACCCATTAACCCCTAAAAATATATAAAATATGTAAAAACCATAAAATCCCTAGAGAGTCAAATAACCATAAAACCCCAAAAACCCAAAAAAACGTTAAAAGCACTAAATACCATCAAAATCCCTAAAAACCTAAAAAACATAGAAATACTAAAAATCATTTAAAATGTAAATACCAGGAAAAAAAACTATACAAATCCAAAGAAACCCATAAAAACCATCAAACCGTCAAATTACTTAAAAACCCTAAGAAGCTATAACATTCCTAAAAAATCCCAAAAAAATCTTCAAAATTTTAAAACCCTAAAACACTAAATAAACCATAAGAAAAAAATTAAGAACCAAAAAACAAATAAATCAACCAAATATCCTAAAACATTCAAAAAACAAAAAACCATAGAAACCATAAAACCCACTAGAATCATTAAAAACTCTAGAATCGTATAAAAAACCACTAAAACATAAAAACATTTAATCCCCTCAAAAAATTAAAAAGTGCTAAAAACCATAAAACCATAAAAACTAAAAAACCCAACAAACCCAAAAAACCATTAAAACCCTAAAATCCATAAGATCACCTTTTAAAACCATTATTAAAATAAAAACACTTAAAATCCATAAAAACAAAAAAATGCTAAAAATCCAAAAACCATAAAAACCTCTAAAACCCTCAAAATCCATAAAAACATTTAAATACAATAAAAATCTAAAATAGCCCTAAAAATAACTAAATATTTTAAAATCCCTAAATACCCTGAAAACCCCAAATAAATTCATAAAATCTTAAAAATGCATAAAACCCCTAAAAACCCAAAAAACTCTAAAAACCCTAAAACACCCTAAAACCCCCCAAAACCATAAAAACCCCTATAAACATTAAAAATCCATAAAATCACATAAACCCTAAAAATGAATAAAAACAATAAAAACCCTTTAAACCCTTAAATGTTTAAAAAAATATAAAAACCCTATGATACCATAAAAACTCAAAAAACATAAAACCAAAAAAACTATAAAAACCAAAAATAACCTAAAAATCCCAAAAAATAACAAAAAATTTAATAACCCTAAATTACATGAAAATCCCTATGAAAATCATAAATATCCTAAAACCCCCTGAAAATTTTAAAAACCCTAAAAAATCATAAAATCCCTAAAAACAACTAAAAAATCTAAAAACCATTTAAACACTTAAAAACATTTAAAAAACTGCAAAAAAAACCCTACAAATTCAAAAAATTCTAGAAAAACCATATTCCCTATAAAAAACCATAAACCCCTCAAAATCCCTAAAAACATAAAAAATCCATAAAAAATCTAAAAATCCCTAAAAACCCCTAAAAACATAAAAATCCTAAAACCCCTGAAAACCCATAATAAATCATGAAAACTATAATAACACATAAAACACATAATAACCAAAAAACTCTAAAATATTAAAAACTTTTAAAAGAACCAAAACTCTATGAACCTATAAAAATCATAAAACCCCCAAAAAATTGGAAAAAACACTAAAAACCCATAAAATTGAAAAACTACTAAAACTCTAAAATCCCATTAAAACCATAAAATGATAAAAACATTAAAAACATTAAAAACCGAAAGAAACTAAGAAACCCCTAAAACCCACTAAAATCCCTAAAAAACCTGAAATTCCAAAAATACTAAAAAATTCCGAAAAATAAAAAAAACATAAAAACGCAAAACACTAGGAATCCCTAAGAAAATCAAATAATATATAAAAACACCTGAAACACCTAAAAAATTAATATTCTAAAAATTATAAAATATCATAAAGATAACTAAAAACTATAAGACTCCTAAAAATTGTAAAACACTTAAAAACACTAAAAACCCTAAAAACACATAAAACACCTAGAAAACCACTAAAAACTCTAAAACACATTCAAAAATATAAATAACATTATAAAATACTAAAAACATTAAAATTCATAAAAACTCAAAAGAACCCTAAAAATACAAAAAACCCTAAAAACACAAAAACCCAAAAATACCATAATATAATGAAAATCCCTAAAAAACATAAATATCTAAAAAATCCCTTAAAATACCAAAAATCATAAACATGCCTAAAACCCTAAAAACCATTAAGGAAACCAAAATAACATAAAAAATTAAGACCCCTAAAAACGTAAAAAATTATAAAACATTAAATTTAAAAAATCCCCATAAAAGTCTAAAAAACACTTAAACCCCATAAAAACCCAAAAAACCCCACATAAAAATCTAAAAACCATTTATACCCCTTGAAACATTTAAAAATATAAAAACCCATAAAAATATGATAACTCACAAAAAGCATACAAACCCCCCCAAAAAATAAAAACGTTTAAACCCTCTTAAACCCTCAAAACCCTCAAAAACCTTAAAACCCTAAAAATACTAATAATTAACTAAATTCCATCAAAATATTAAATAACCTAAAAACCATTAAAAAACCTATAAAAACTATTAAAATGTAAAAAATATAACCCCCCCCCCAAAAAAAACTAAAATGCAAAAAAACCGTTAAAAACACGAAAACCCCAAAAAACAATGAAAACCCAAAAAACATAACAAACCCTAAAAATATATAAAAACCCTAAATGTCAGTAAAAATGTAAAAACCCTTGAAACCTCTAAAAATTGAAAAAATTATAATAAAACGTAAGAACCTTGAAAAATCAAAAGGCTATAGAATCTCTAATAACCATAAAATTCTAAAAAATTAATAAAAATCCCTCAATAGGTAAAAACGCCAAATACTTGAAAAACTCCAATAAAACCTTAAGAAACTAAAAAAAAATTAAAACCCTTAACAAACATTAAAACCCCAAAAAATAATAAAAAACCATTAAAACCCCATAAATATACCTAAAAACCCACTAAAACTCTAAAACCCTATAAACCCTAAAAACATAAAAAACTCTAAAAATAATAAAAACCCTAAAAGACGAAAAAAACCCATGAAAACCTCAAAAAACCCAAAAAACCCCAAAACCCTCTAAATCCCTAAATATCCTTAAAACCCAAAAGTCTTAAAAGGACCTTAAAAAAACTAAAAATGTAAAAAACAAAAAAAAAACAAGAAAAAAACTAAAAAATCTAAATACCAAAAAACACTTTAAACCCCTAACAAATGCAAAAGATCTAAAACCCTACAAAGATCTAAAAAATCGAAAAACTCATAAAAACTGAAAAAACCCCTAAAAACATTTAAAACACGTAAAACACAAAAAAACTATAAAACCTACAAAAAAACTATAAAACCTACAAAAAACTCTAAAAACCTTTTAAACCCCCAAAAATGTTAAAATTTTTAAAAACCATAAAACCCTAAAAACTAAAACAATCCATAAAAACCCAAAGAACCCATAAAATCCCTAAAATCCCAAACAAACCCTCAAAATCCTTGAAATTCCTAAAAAGTATATAAAAATACCTCAAATAAAAAAATATGTAAAACCCTTGAAAACCGTAAGAAATCCTTAAAAACCAAAGAACGTATAAAACAACAAAAAACTGTAAAACTATAAAAACAAAAAAACCATAAAAAACATAAAACCCTGAAACCTCCAAGGAAATCATAAAAAACTATAAGAATCATAAAAAAACCTAAACACACACTAAAAAACTTAGAAAGTCAAAAAAACTTTAAAATCCCCAAAACCCCTACTAATCCATAAAAAGCTAAAAACCCTAAGACCACTCAGAATCCATAATACCTTAAAAACAATAAAAAATTGAAAATCCCTAAACATCCATAAAAATGTCAAAATCACAAAAAAACCATGAAAACCACAAGGAAATCCTTAGAAACCAAAAAATTTGAAAATAACTAAAAACCCTAAAAATGATAAAATCCCTAAAAACCTAAAACCCCTAAACCCCTAAAAATAACTAACTATAAAAACTATAAAAATACCAAAAACACAAAAAATCATTAATAATGTAAAAACACCTAAATACCCTAAAAGCCCCAAATAAAACCATGAAAACTAAAAATCACTTAAAACCCCTAGAAATATAAAAACTAGAAACCCGAAAATACTCAAAAAATCAAAAAACCAATAAAAACCGCAAATTTCCCTAAAAAACATAAAAACCATGAAAATGTATAAAACCACTAAAAACCAATAAAGACCTTAAAAATCCTTTAAACCCATAAAAATTTTAAAAATTTAAGTAAACCATTAAATCCCTGAAAATCTCTAAAAACCCTAAAACACAAAAAAAACTCTTAAAACCCTCAAAATTCCAAAAATCCATAAAATATCATAAAAATCCTAAAAATCAAAAAAAATTAATAAAAACACAAAACAATGAAAACTATTGAAAACGAAAATAAAACATTAAAAACCGTAGAACTATTATAGCCCCTAAAAATCCTAAAAATGCTAAAAATAGTAAAAACCCAAAAAAATCCCTAAAACCCCATAAAAACATTAAAATCCCCTAAAAAATCTTAATCACATTTAAACCACATAAACTATTAATGAACTCTAAGGAACCATAAAATCCCTAAAAACCCAACAAAATCCCTAAAATCCCAACAATATCATATAACCCTAAAAACCCTAAAATATTTAAAACAATAAAAATCCAAAAAACCCATGAAAACATAGAAAATCCCTCAAAATTCATTAAAATGAAAAAATCCCTATAATGGCTAAAAACCCATAAGAAAACTTTATATACCAAAAAACATTAAAAACCACTAAAAATCCTAAAAATGTTAAAGACCCTAGAAACCAAAAGACCATAAAACCCCTAAAAACCACAGGAACCATAAAATACCCAAAAAAACAATAAAAAAGCTAAAATCATATAAAATACTATAACTCACTAAAAACACGAAAAACCCTCTAGTTCCCAAAAATATGTTAAAATCTATGAAAATTAACAAAACCCTAAAAAATTAGAAAAAACCTTATAATCCTAAAAAACCCTAAAAACCATAAAACCCCTAAAACACAGAGAATCCATAAAACCCCTAAAACAGTAAAATAAAAAAAAATATCTAAGAATAAAAAAAATGTAAAAAACATTTAAAACATTAAAAACCCTTGAGAAAAACATAAAAACCTAAAAACACATACAACTCCTAAAATCCCTAAAAACTAAAAAAATGTTAAAATACTATAAAACCGCTAAAAACCCTTAAAAACCATAAACCCCTAAAAACCTTAACAAACACCAAAACCCAAGGAAACCCTAACACACCCTAAAACTCTAGAAACACTTAAAACCCCTAAAAACTAAAAATTATAAAAACCATAAGGACCATAAAAGATCAAAAATACCCCAAAAATAAAAAAAAACCCAAAACCACGAAAATATCCCTAAAAACTCTAGAAATGTATAAATATAAAAAAAAAGGGCGAAAAATACAAAAAAACATAAAAACCACTAAAAACTATGAAAAATCATAAGAAAATATTAAAAACCAAAAAATAATTAAAACCCCTAAAACCCTGACAAATGCTAAGAATACTAAGAATCCCTGAAAATCCTTAAAATTCAAAAAATTCTAAAACCCTTAAAAACCATAAAAACATTAAAAACATTAGAAATTCCCAAAAAACAATAAAACAACCTAAAACCATAAAACTACAAAAAACTCGACAATAACCATAAATTCCCACTAAAAACTCTAAAAACACATTAAACCAATAAAGATATTAGATAATATAAAAATTATTAAGAACCCATAAATTCTAAAAAACAAAACTTGAAACCCAAAAAACCAATAATACCCTAAAACATTAAAAGTCCCAAAAAACATAAAAATAACTAAAAACTCTAAAACAATAAAACCCTAAAATCACCTAAAACTCTTTAAAACACGGAAAATTCTGAAAACCCAAAAAACACTATAGCCCTATAAACATAAAAACTCTTAAAAACCGAAAAAAATCCTAAAAATCATAAAAACTCAAAAAACACACTGAAACCTCTAAAACCCCATTAAACCCATAAAAACATTAAAAACAATAAAAATATTGAAATCCAAAAAAAAATTAAAAAAAAAAACTAGAACCCAAAAAATCATCAAATCCCCAAAAAACCCCTAAATAACCTCAAAATTCTCAAAATCCCTAAAATCCTAAAAATCTTTAATATTCCCTAAAAACACTAATGAAATAAAAAAACTTTTGAACCCCTAAAAACACATAGAATACATTAAAAACATAAATACACTTAAAACCCATAAAACCATAAACACGATAAAAACCCTAAAAGACCAAAAACCCTATAAACCATTAAAACCCGTAAAATCCTTAAAAATAATAAAAACCCATAAAAACTCTAAAACCCAAAAAACTCCAAAAACTCATTTAACCCCTAAAACGTTCAAAAACAGAAATGAATTTAAAAAAAAACCCTAATGAACTCAAAAAAAACCTCGAAAAAACCAAAGAAACCGTAATAACTATAAGACCCATCAAAATCCCGAGAAACCATAAAACCATAAAAAATACTAAAACACAAAAAAAATGGAAAACCCCCTAAAAATTCATAATAAAACCCTAAAAACCTATAAATAACATTAATCCCATAGAAAACTAAAAATAATACAAGCCCTAAAAACTCTAAAACGGCCTTTTAAGCCTCTAAAAACCATAAAAACCCAATAACTAATAAAAACCCTAAACAACTAAATCTCTAAAAACCCTTTAACACCCTCAAAATGTTAGAAATATCTAAAACCGTAATATGCTAAAAACTAAAAAAACGAAAATCCAAAAAAAAACATAAAATCCTAAAAAATACTAAAAACCATCAAATTCCGTAAAAATTCTAATATCATAAATATCTTTTAAACACCTAAAAATCCCTAAAAATGTAGATAACTCCTAAGAATAGAAAGAAGCCTATGAAAACTGAAAAAACATAAAAAACACATAAAACCCCTAAATACAAAAAAACACAAAAAACCAAAAACTCTTAAAAACTCTCAAAACCCTCAAAAATTACAAAACCCCTAAAACCCTAAAATACCATAAATATCTTATAAAAGCCCTAAATATCTCCAAACACATAAAAACCTAAAAGTATTTAAAACCCTAATAAAACCATAGAAACCGAAAAAAATATACAAAAACTAAAAACCAAAAAATTTCTAAAACCCCAGAAACCATAAAAACCTTTCAAATACTACATAAAAAACTAAAAATCCCTAAAAACTGAAACCACTAAAAACCGAAATTATCCCCATGAAAAACATAAAATGATAATAAATTAAAACTCCAAAAAAACCTAAATATTTTAAAAACCCTAATACACTAAAAGTTTTTAAAATCCCCGAAAACCATTAAAACCCACGAAACCCATTAATAACCCTAAAACCCCATAAAACCTAAAAAACCACTAAAAACTGTAAAATATATTTTTACCCTAAAAATGTTAAAAATCTCTAAACTGTCTTAAAACATTTAAAGGCACAAAAAAAACATAAAACAGCAAAAAAACCAAAAAACCCAAAAAAACTTAAAAAATATAAAAAACCCCTCAAAATTCATAATGCCCCTAAACAACATAAAAATCATAAAAAATAGCTAAAAATCCGTTATACATAAAAACCATAAAACCTTCAAAAACCCTAATAAAACCATAAAATCCTAAAACAACCAAAATCGCCGAAAAACCTAAAAACACTAAAGACCATAAAACCCCTAGAAACTATAAAACTCTAGAAACCACAAAACACCTAAAAACATTAAAAAACCTTAAAAACACAAATAATATAAAAAACATTATACAGCTAAAAATGTTTAAAAATACTAAACACCAAAATATCCCATAATATCACCAAAATTCCCTTAATAAAAAAACATTAAATTTTTAACACCATATACCCCTAAAACCCCTAAAAACACTAACAACTAACAAAATCAAAAAAAAATTAAAATTCCTAAAATCTAAAAAACCATAAAAAACTAAAAATACCTATGAAAAAACATAAAAAAAATTAAAAACATTAAAACATAAAATGATAAAAATCCTAAAACCCCCTAAAAATCCTAAAAACCACTAAACTCTCAAAATCTAGAAAATCCATAAAATTTTTAAAATTCTGGAATATCCATAAAAATTTATAAAAACCCTAAAACCTCTGAAAACCCTTGTGAAATACTTTAAAACATGAAAACACTTAAAACCCCTAAAAACATAAAAACTAAAAAATCCTTAAAAGAACCTAAAAACCATAAAACCTATAAAGCCCACCCCCCCAATACCTAAAAAACCCATAAAACCCCTAAAAGACACTAAAAAATCTAAAACCCATATTAAACACTAAAATGTTTAAAAAAATATAAAAAACATAGGAACCATAAAAACACACAAAACCCCTACAAACCAACCCCCCAGAAAACCATATAAAAGTATAAAATCCACAAAATCCCAGAAATGCATAAAAACCCATAAAAACCATAAATAAATACCTAAAACATATAAAAACAAAAAATACTTAAACCTCTAAAAACCTAAAAAACATAAAAAACACTAGGAAGCCTAAAAATCCTAAAAATACTAAAAACACAAAAAACACAGAAAAACTCCTAAAATACATTAAACCTAAAACCCCAAAAAACTATAATTTACTAAATTCTATAATAACCCTTTAAACCTCTAAAAATCTAAAAAAAACTCTAAAAAATCTTAATCCCCCACTATCTCAAAAAAAACCTAAAAACCCAAAAACCCAAAAAAACGTAACACCCCTAAAACCCCTAAAACACTCAAAAATACATAAAAACCATAAAATCCATAATTATCACATAAAATACCTAAAAATACCAATAAATGAAGAAATCACCTAGAACCCCATTAAAAATTCAATGAAAACCTTAAAAATCTAAAAAACATAAAAACCCTAAAACCCTAAAAATGATGAAAACCCCCAATACCATAAAAATACACAAAAAACCCTAAAACCATAATAATACCAAGACAATAGAAAACTATAAAACCCTATAGAAACCCTAAAACCCAACTCAATACCCTTTAAACACTATAAACATTTTAAAAGACTAAAAGACCATAAAAACACAAAAAAACTCTAAAATACCCAAAAACATTAAAAACACCTAAGAACCCTAAAACACCTAAAATCAGGCAAAATCTCAAAAACCCTCAAAACCCATAAAAATCATAAAAACCCTTATTTTTTTAAAAACACTAAAAACCTTAAAAACCTTAAAAACCTAATACCCATAAAAATACTAAAAACCCATAAAACCCATAAAACCAATTAAAAACTATAAAAAGCATTTAAACCTATTAAAAATGTAAAAATTCTAAAAAACCATAAAACCTATAAGAAAAAACTCTAAAATACTCTAAAACCACTAAAAATTCCTAAACCCCCCAAACCCCAAAACCCTAAAAGGGACCTAAAAATCCCAAAACGTAAAAAACTGTAAAATACATATTAAACCATAAGAGAAACCAAAAAAATAGAAAATAATTCAAACCACTAAAAACCTATAAACTATGCAATACCCTAAAAAGATCATAAAACCCATAAAAATAAAAGCTCAAAAATCCTAGAAAAACATAAAAACTCATAAAAACACCAAAAAATGATAAAACCCTAAAACCCACAAAAAACTCTAAAAAAGGTTAAATGCTTAAAAACATCACAGACTCTATAAAAACATAAAAATCCCAAAAAAATCAAAGAACTATAAAAACACAAAAAAAAACTAAAATCTTTGAAACCATAAAAACCCACAAAATCCCTAAATCTCTAAAACCCATAACAACCCAAAAAATCCCAAAAAATACAAAAAATTGTAAAAACCCCTAAATAGAATGAAAACACCTATGACTAATTTTAAAAACTAAAAATACTAAAAACCCCTAAAAACCAAAAAAATGCTAAAAATGCCAAAAGATCCTGAAAACCATCAAACACTAAAACACCACAAAAACCCCAAAAACCCTAAAAATATAAATCCCCATAACATAATAAAAAATAAAAGAAAATTCAAAAACCATTTAATCCCCTAAAAACCTTAAAAAACACCAAAAAATCAAAACCTCTAAAAATAATAAAAAACTAAAATACCAATAATACCAAAAAATCCATAAAAATCCCTAAAACCTAAAAAATATCTTAAAATCCCTAGTAAAAAAAAAGCTAAAAACATGGAAACCCACTATGAAAATCATAAAAACATTGAAACAATTTAAACCCCTAAAAGTATAAAAATGCTAAAACCCTATATAACCCTAAATAACCTAAAAACGATAAAATCCATAAAAATACAAAAACCATAAAACCCCATAAAAAACAAATAAACCACAAAAAATAACACTAAAAACCCATTTTACCCATAACAGTGTTAAGAAAATCAAAAAAACATTAAAATATTTAAAAACTAAAAAATCCATAAAAACCTGATAAAAACAAAAAAACCCTAATAACCCTAACATCTTAAACCGCTCAAAATCCCAAAAAATAGAAAAAATACAATAAAAACTAAAAAAAATCCCAAATAACAGATAAAAACATAAAAAATAATAAAAACCCTAAAAACACTAAGAAAAAGCTAAAAACCTGAAAACACTTAAAACCCCTAAATATCCAAAAAACACTAAAAATAACAATAAACCCTAAAACCCCTAAAACTATTAAATATCATCAAAATTTTAAGAAACCCTAAAAACAAACAACACCCTAAATACATAGAAAAACTAAAAACACTAAAAAATCATAAAAACATTTAAAACACTAAACACCCATCAAAATAACTAAACAATCATTAAAACCCTTAAATCCCTAAAAAATCTAAAACTTAAAAGCGATAAAACACTAAGAAAACCAGAAAAACTAAAAAAACACTGGAAAACCCTAACAACCTTAAAAAACACCAAAACTCCTAGAACTATAAAATCCATAAAAATCCTAAATAATAAAAATAATAATAACTTCTAAAAAATGTAATAACCAAAAACCCATAAAACCCTAAAAACCATTAAAACCATAAAAATAATCAAGACCCATACACTTAAACCCCCCCCCCCCCACCCCCGAAACCATTACAAACTCTAAAACCATTTCAAACCATACAAATATTAAACAAAAATAAAAAAATTTAAGAACCCAAAAAAACTCCAAAAAAACACCTAAAACCCAGAAAAAGAACAAAAAAATCCAGAAAAAAACGAAAAACCCCTAAAAATCATGAAAATCCCTAAACCCCAAAAAAACCAAAAAAAATAATAGATAAATTCAAAATCCCTAAATTGTATATACCCTTAAATCCTTGAAAAACCATTAGAAAAACATATTATCCTAAAAAGAATCCCTAAAACCTATAAATGTCGAAAAACACAAACAAATTCTTAAAAACCTAAAGCATAAAAACCAAAAAATCGTAAAAACCATTAATAACTGAAAAAACTATTATAAACCCACTATAAATCTAAAAACCCTTTAAATCCCAAAAAATATAAAAAACTCCAAAAAACTAGAAAACCCTTAGAAATTAAAAAAACCAAAACCTAGAAAACCCCTAAAACCCCTTAAAATCCCAAAAATCACTAAGAAATGTTAGATGTTCTAAAAATCCTCCAAATTCCCTAAAAATGTAAAAAACACTAATACCAATGAAAAATCCTAATAAAACCTTAAAAAATAAAAATACAAAAAATCAATAAAAAAAGGGTGAAATCCAAAAAACCCCAAAAGATACTAAAAACCCGGATCCCCATAATACCCATAAAATCCCCTAAAAAACTAAATAACCTAAAACACCATAAAATCCATAAAAGACTAATAAAAACACTAAAACGCATTTTAAAACACTAATTCGGGCATCAACTTCAATCCAAGTTTTCACAATGCTCTAATCCGGGCATCGGTGTCAATCTGATCTCGGCTTCACACTCCGGCAATACCCTTCGTTGGCTCCTCTCTCTTGATGTGTTGGTCTTCATCTTCTCGCTTCTATATCTTGCTTGACTCAAATGTTGATAAAACTTTGACCGACGCAGTTATGCCTCACTTCTTCCTATCGACTTCAGGTCTGGCGAGTTCTGATGCGCATTTTCCTCCTCCAAGGACTTGCGAGCGGCGGATCTCTTTTGCAGTGACTAAAAACATAAAAAGTTAAAAAACATAATTACCCTAAAAAAAATAAAAAAACTCATTAAAATCCAAAAACAAACTATAAACAGCCTAAAAACTATAAAAAACTTTAAACCACATCAAAATCCCTAAAAACCATAAAAATCATTAAAATCCACATAATGACCCAAAAATCTATCAAACGTAGAAAACCCTAAAAATCATGAAAATCCATAATAAAACCTTAAATACCATAAAACACTAAAAATCACAAAAAAACATACAAAAGATAAAAACACTAAAAAAATAAAAATATCATAGGAACAATGAAAACTAAAAATACCCATAATAACCATACACAAAAATACCCTAAAAGCCATAAAAACCGTAAAAACAACTAAAAATGTAAAAACCATTTAAACCATTGAAAACCATAAAAACCATTTAGACCACTAAAATGTTAATAACACTAAAAACCATAAATCCATAAAACATAAAAAACATAAAAAAACTAATTGCATCTAAAAATACTATAAAAACCAAAAAACCAATCAAAATCCCTATAAAGTTTAAAAACCCATAATAATATGAAAAATACCTAAAAATCCATAAAAATCTAAAAACCCGAAAAACCCTTATATACCATAAGAAAATCATAAAAACAAAAAATCACTAAATTCCCCTTAAATAATTAAATACACTAAAAACACAAATTTCCCAAAAAACTAAAAAACAAAAAACCCCATAAAAACCCTTAAGAACATAAAAACCCTATAAAAACCTAAAAACCACTAAATAATCTAAAAATGATGTAAACCCCTAAAAATTTTAAGAACACTAAAAATGAATATAATCCAAAAAAACTCAAAAAACCACTTTAATCCCAAAAGATCATAAAACCCAAAAAATCACTAAAAACCCTCAATCCCCTAGAAATCCCTAGAAACCCAAAAAACCATAAAATCCTAAAAAGGAATTAAAATTTACTAAAAATGTAAAAATCCATAAAAATTAAAAAAAACAAATTAAATCCTTAAAAACGTATCATCACTTAAATCTCATTAAATACCAAAGAATTGCTAAAAACCATAAACACCTCTAAAATGATCATAAAACCCCATAAATCCCATAAAAACTATAACAAAACTCAAAAGGCCTAAAAACCCTAAAAACCACTAAAAACACTACAAATAAATAACAAATCAAAAAAACTTTTAAACTACTAGAAATGTTAAAAATATATAAAAAACATAGAAACACTAAAAAATCAAAAAACCAAAAAATACATTAAAAACCCCAAAAACTCAAAAAACCCAAAAACTCCCAAAAAACCTGAAAATTCCCTAAAATAGTAAAATACCCTAAAATACTAAAACACACCTAGTAATCAATAACAATTAAAATATCCTTAAAATTACTGAAAACCACTAAGAAAACATGAAAACCTTAAAAACACCTAAAACCCCTAAAAACCAAAAAACACAAAAACCCCTAAAAACACTTAAAACCCCAAAAATTCGTTCAAACCCCCTAAAAAGGTTCAAAAATCTAAAACTCAAATAATAAACTAAAAACTCTAAAACCCCATTAAACCCCTACAAACATTTAAAACTCTAAAAACCCTTTTAAACCCTAAAAACCTCAAACATACCTAAATTTTGAAAAGACCATAAAAACCCCAAAACCCCTCAAAATCCCAAAACACAAAAAAATCCCAAAAAACCTTCATAAATCACAAAAAAAACATAAGAACCCCTAAAAATCCTAAAAAATCCTTAAAAACCTTAATATCCAAAAAACAATTACAATCCTTAAAAACCTAAAAACGCAAAAAACCCTAAAATTCATAATAGAAAATAGAAAACATAAAACCCATAAACACCATTTAACCCCACAACCCCTAAAAACAATTATAACATATAAAAAACATAAAAATATACTAAAAGGAAAAAAAACATTACACCCCAAATAAAGTTAAAAAAATCAGGAAAACTTTTAAAACCCTAAAAACTCAAAAAAACCCAAAAAACACAATGAAAACCATAAAACCCATAAATACCTCAAACACCATAAAACCAATCAAAATACCTAAAAACCATAAAAGGCATAAAAATCCTAAAACCCCCTAAAAATCCCTAAAAACAAATAAAACTCTAAAGATCCTACAAGTACCAAATGAAACCATAAAAACAAAAAAACACTTAAACCCACTAAAAACAAGAAAAAATCCTAGAAATTCAAAAATATCATTCAAATACCTGAAATCTCTAAAAACTATTAAAACCACTAAAAACAATTAAATACCCTGAAAACCCATAAAACCCTACAACCCACTAAAAACATTAAAATCCCTTTAAACAAATAAATACATTAAAAACTCTAGAAAAATTAAATCCACAAAAACTGAAAAACCCCCTAAATAACCAAAAAAACATAGATGCCCTAAAACCCCTAAAAACAATAAAAACCCTAAATCCCTAAAATTATTAAAAAACAAAAAATCCATAATAATTCAAAAAATCCCTAAATATCCCTAAAAATATAAAAACCATAAAACCCCTAAAAATCCTTAAGAAAATAGTAAAATCCTAAAAACACTTAAAACCCCCCAAAAATTCTAAAAATAATAAAAACCTTAAAAGACCAAAAAACCCCTAATACCCTGTTTCACACGGAATTCGTGGATGACCTCCTAGATAGGAGATTCAAACATTCCGATCGGTTTCAAACGGGTTTTTTCGTAGAACCGGAAACATCCAATGATTCCACATCCGTTTGGACCTACTTTCCAAAGGTAGGCTCTCATTAGCTTGTTGGCTAATGAGGCTTAGGAATTTTCATTGGTCGAGAGGATGGGAGGTCGGACTCATCACACCTTTTTGAGGGGAATTATTGTCTACTCCGGGACTCTCTTTATAGATTTAAGTTATGTTCGTAAATCCTTATTACATTACCAAGTATAAAATGAGCTTTCCTTCAGTTTTAACAATCAATGATTAAATATGTAAGAAAGTTAGAGAATCTTTTATATGTATTCGAGGTTCTTAATCAATAGAGAATCATCTGTATCTATTTAGAGATTCATAGTCAATGGTATCCTTCAAAAACATTTATCAAAGTCTCTTGGTCATTATGATGACCAGGATGATTTTAAAGCCACTTAGTGGGGCACTTGAAGTTTATCGTCATTCATAAGGACATGGATTATTTCAAAGTTTGGATCGAACCCATAAATGGGCTACCTACGTATCCTTTGTTTTGGAAAAAGAATCAGAACCCACGTAGTTCGAGTAATGGAGTATGACGTTTATGATTGATGGATCAAAGAAGGTTGTCATAATTACTTTTACACTCTAAGCTCACGTGAGTCATGCTCGGTGTGAGAAACAAGAGGTATTGGTAAAAAATTAGACAATTTTGCCATAAAAGATGCAATCATAATAAATTGTTTGGGGCTTATGTATGTATGACTGCCCAAATAGATGAAGGTTTAGGATTCACTTTTAGGGAGAAAATCCATGAACAGGGTCCATAAAGGTATATGTGCTTCATGGAGATTTGAATACTCTAATCTTGGGGATTACTCCTAAGGAGGATGACCAAGTTAGGAGGGGACTTATGATTGGGTTTTACTCCTGAAAAGGAAACCCAAATCAAGGGTAAATTAGGACTGGTTAAATAGAAATTAGGGGACTTGGGGCTTATTCCTGAAAAGGAATCCCAAGATTATAACTGGGACTTATTTCTGAAAAGGAAGCCCAGATTAGGGGACTTGGGGCTTATTCCTGAAAAGGAAGCCCAAGATTATAACTGGGACTTATTCTGGAAAAGGAAGCCCAGGTTAGGGGTTAAGGTTTGGGGCTTACTCCTAAGAAGGATGCCCATATTTGAGATTGGGGCTTACTCCTAAAAAGGATGCCCAAATTAAGGGACTCGGGGCTTACTCCTAAGAAGGATGCCCATATTTGAGATTGGGGATTACTCTTAAGAAGGATGCCAATATTAGAGGACTTGGGGCTTACTTCTAAGAAGGATGTCCAGATTAAAGGATTATGATTCGGGCTTACTCCTGAAAAGGATGCCCAAGTTAAGGAATTAATATTTGGGGCTTACTCCTGAGGAGGATGCACAAGTTTGGGAACTTTAAAAATTTGGGGTTTACTCCTGAGGAAGATGCCCAGATTAAAGGACTTATAACTGGGGATTATTCCTAAAAAAAGGAGACCCATGTTAAGGATTATCTCATCTTAAAGGATGAGGATGAATGAATGAACTCTCAATTTTTTGTGACATAAAGATGTATAAATCACTATGTTTTGAGAGATATTCCATAGAATTATTTTCAAATAAGGAATTCAAATAAAGAAATCATGCCATAAATGGCTTTGAAGAGTATCTTGAAGACTAAATCTTGAATAGGAGAGGTGAAATAGATTAAGAGGGGTAAAATGGGCATGATGGGCACCCAAAAAGGTAGGGGCGCGCAAGTCTTGAAAGGCGCGCAAGTCCTACGTGGGCGCACAAGTATTGGTCGCGCAGGTATACCTGCGCGGCATGTGGGGTACTTGCGCGATTTTCAACCAGCATAAGAATACTTGAGCGACTCTTTCTTAAAGCCTTTAGAATCCTCTTGAGGTTCTTCCAGAAAAGGGACGCACAAATTCTATTGAAGGAATAAGGAGGCGCGCAAGTGTGGTCACTTACCTTAAGGGCTGACCACTCAGGCGTGCAGGTGTTGATTAGTTTCAACACTTAGGCCTTCCTCCTTCTCTTTAGATATTCTACTCTAGGTAAGAAATTACCTTAGAATTTTTTCGAAAGCTTTGAGAAGAGACTTGGGCGTCGGGAGCTTCAATTCGAGTTTCTAGAAAAAAATCCTCCTGAATGGGGGGCCCATAGGGTCTATTTATAGGCAGGAGAAGACCCCGGGCGGTTACCGGGCGGTTATCACTTAGGGCGCGCAAGTCACTTGTGCGACCAAGGTCTTCACACAAGTGTACTTGCGCGATAGTGATATAACTTGCGCGGTGCAGTTTCTTTTGATCCTTTGTTCATGCCTTCGTTTATTTTTGATGTTTTCTTCAAAGGATGAATCAATTTGAGCTCATATATTCCCCTTTTCCGATCTTTAGATTCTGTGATGAAAGGAGTGTCAACAAAAGTCCCCCCTCAGAGATGGATCTGGAAAGAAATGAGGATTTGACTCTGAGGAAATTGAATCCATCCAAAGAAAAAGGGGGCGCGCAAATCTTCAGGGCACAGAGGGCGGCGCGCAAGTTTGCGTCGTGCAGGCCTTAAGCGCACTGGGTATGGCGCGCAGGGTCCCGGATGCGTCTATAAATAGAGGGCCTCACTTCCGTACAAGCATCCGGATTTCCGGACATCATACCTTCGAGCTCTCGCCGCGCAGGTCACCTCAGCCACACAGGTTGTTCTGTTTTCCAGTGTTTTCCTTGATGTCGCGCTACTGTAAAGGAATTTTTACTTGCGCAGTTTATACATGCGCGTCAAAAACTAGCGCGGCACACGAATACTTGCGTGCCATTTTTTAGACTTGCGCGTCTTAATGCCTTAGCCATTTTTTCGAAATCTTTCACAAATTTTATGAAAAAATAAACCCATTTAAGAGTTTAATTTATTCAACTTTTGGGCAGATTCAATGGTTCCTAAGGGAATTGGAACGGCTGATGAACTGTCTAGCAAGCGGATTGATGACATGATGAACATCATTCGCCCTGATTACTATACTGTCAAAGATAGTACTCTTCCAGATTTGGCTAAGTATCTGAAGAAATATCATCACAACTTTCCTCGTTGCACTTATCTACCTTTGTATGGCTATGGTCATCTACAAGAAGTCATTATTCCAGAAGTAAAGAATTATCTTCCATTTTCGTGGTTTCAGAATTCTACCAACTTTGCTTCAGCAAATATCTCAGGTGGAGGAGTATTTCAAACTGCTGGAACAGTGGAGAAGGCTTATGTGATGCATCATAGCCCTTTCACACCAGATATGAAAAATAATACACCTGATCTTCAACCACATTGTCATCCTTCAATCTTCCAAAATGCTCAGATGGATCAATCCAAAGGCTGGAAGAAATGTTGGGATTTCCGTCCTGGGGGAGGTGTGAAGCCAACTTGGATGTGGGCATACTGGGTGCGACAGACTTGCGCAGTGTTTATCGAGGACCTGAAGAGAGCTTCAATATATGAGGCTGTCTGGGTTGGGCAAACATATGTTTACAGACATGATAACTTCGTGCCAGAGATACTCAGCCACTGGAGCCCAGCAACTAATTCTTTCCATTTGACTCATGGAGAAGTAGGTATCATTTTGTGGTATGTCCACAAGATTTCAGGGGCTCCAATTTTGGGTGATATGTATGATGAATTCATTCCTCCCAAGGTGACTTGGAATGATTCAGAGAAGACTCCTGCTTTAGATCGAGAATTATTTAAAATCTTCCACAGGCTCAAGATTTCAGAGACCTCATTAACTAATTTTAGAAAAGATATTCATCTGGAAGAATGGATGAATGTGTTTCTTATTGAGAAGAAAGGGATGGATCCAAAAGAAAAAGGATCCAAGAAGAAGAAATCCAAGGATACCAGGCCCAAACGTCCTACCACCTGTCCAAAACCTGAGAAGAGAGGAGCTCCTGGCACATTCTGGCCAACTCTAGAAGCAGGAGAGTTTGAAAAGTGGGGATATGAAGTGAATCAAAAAATTCCAAAGAAAACTCGTCTGGCGGGTTTCTTGGCAATGTGGATCAGTGTTTATCTCTTGCCGGTCAGGGATTTGAAGGGAGGGGTTAGGCCAGGGACCTTCGTCATTGCGGAAAAGTTGGTTGAGGGAAAATGGTTGGGTTAGCTACCCCCATTTTAGCAAAGATTCATAGGAGTTTACTTCAAGTCTTCCTGGGTAAATCTCCTTTAAGAATAGTGGGACCATTCCAGGTTTTGTGGGGATGGATCGCCACTCACTTCAGGACTTACAATGTTCAGAATGGATTACAAATTCCTGGAAGCTCTTTCAGACCGTCAGTGCAAGCATTATCTGGAATTGATCCATTAGATGTTAATGGTTATGACATGAAAGTGAGGCGGAGCATGTTTAAGGAATTCAACTTCTTTCCCTATGGAAGTCCTCCATCCAGGTGGTTTGTTGATGATGGGATAGCCCATTTGGATTTGAGGGCATACATGCAAGCTTGTAGGGATGGTGTGTTAGTAGCCAGGATTGATGGAGAAATCATATGCGAGGCCTATGCTCCATATAGATTTGCACGCCAATTCAAATGTTTGCAACAGATTGTTTAATACCCTCCAGTACATGTCAGGTTAGAGAAAAATATGATGGTTTCTCGACAACTATGGATGCTGACATCATGAGAGAAGACTGGGGCAGTATTTTATCTACCAGTTGAAAAAGCGGCACATAATTTGACTATATTTTATGCCGAACACTGGATAGCATCATACCCCAAAGGGATATTGAATCACCTAGTATTTCAAATGGGAAAGAGGAAGAGGACTGTAGAGAAAGAAACCCTTCCTCATGAAGGTGACGCTTCTCCACCTAAAATCGATTCAACAGACTCCTCTTCTTGAACTGATTCATCGGATTATCATGATGGGGATGATGAGGCACAACCGACAGCAAAGCGGTTTCGTGCCCGATATAATCCTCCGGCCAGAATTAAAAGACCCACTCCATCAACTCCTGGTGAGTTATTTCATTGTAGTAATTTCAATCACTGCTACTTTATAATGTAATAAGTCTTACTTTCTTATTCTCTATCTGTAGTTGCAGGAGCTGGGAAAAAATTAAAATAAAAAATAGTAGTACCTTCCTCACAACCTTTATATCTACGATCAGAGGTTGTTCAGCTATGGCAGAGCTTATACTGTGGTACTGAGACCGCCTGGATGGATTTGTGTGAGGGCCTACAACTTCCTGGAATAGGAAATCTTGTAGCTTCTAAAAATATTCAATACGGAGATAACCCCAATAAAGTGCGAGCTTACATCAGAGAGCTGGAAATGATCATATATTCCACTGATGACTCGGTTCCTATCACCAGGCGGGTGAAGGAAATGATTGATCGTGGTGCCACTGAGGGGGATGGTGGTTCTGGAGATGAGGAATGGCAAGAGTACATGGCTCCTGAAGATGTAAGTTCTCTTTCCTTATTTTCTTTGCAACTTGATTTCAGTTGATGCTTTGATACTTAAGAAAATTATTTTCTTCATCTCGCAGCTTGCAAATAAAGGAACTGGGGTTCCTTCGCCACAGTATAGCCCTGGTGGTACTGCTATCGGGGCTGCTGTTGATTCTCCTCGCGAACCAGGCGAGATATCTCCAGGCCAGCAGGCCATGAATGAGGCGCTGGACATAGCCTTTCATTCGCCAATCCAAGTGCCTATAAGGGAGACCACTGATACTCCAGAAAACAAAAGAAGCAAAGGCAATGAAGGAGGAAATCCGTAGCTAAACGTTTCATTAAAAGCGGTAAGTCCTTCGAACAATCATGAGATTATACCCATAATCATATGGTTACTCATATTTCGGAGGATTACAGGGGCTTCTTCAATTTCCCCATTGAGGGAAGGGAGTGATCCTCCGTCAAAGGCCTTGGAGGGTGCTGTAGAACAATCACAGACCCAAGATTACTTGGTTGCTCCTGGAGAAGAGCTAGAATCTATTCCCAGTATCCCTCCTACTGCTGGAGATGCTGTCCAGGGTCAGGGGTTGCAGGACATAAGTCGGCAAGAAGATGTAGAAAATGCTCCCACTAGTGAGACTAACCAGGATTCTGAAATATCATTGGATGAAATGGTGAATCAAGGAATTAATTTCGAAGAATTTTATGATCATGCTAAGTTGTCAGGTAATTTAGAAGACCTTGGGCGTGAGTGTTACCCTTCGCCCAAATTTTTTTTAAAAAATTTACACTTCTAACCATGACTGAAAATAATATGCAGTTTCTTCCGTATAAGCTGCTGAACTTCCAAGGCCTGAAGAGGGTGTGAACATTGATGTCAACCCTACCATTGCAGAAACATTAGCTCAAGTAGAGCTAAACCCAGTAAACCCTCTTGAGACCCATCTTGAAAATCCAGTTGAGACCGGGAAAGATGGGGAGAAGTCTTCTTAGGTTGCTGAACCATCCTTGGGTAAGGGATAACAATATTTGTGATTGTAATTTATTCTCAAGACAATCTATTCTTTTGTTATCCTTTGAAGCTGAATAAATCTTTCAATTAATCATGCAGGACCATCAACTGCAATGACTAGATCCAGAGGTGAGGCCTCAGCCTCTGCCCCAACAGGAATTGAAAGTGAAGAAGCACAAATCAGGGGGAAAAAACATGACATGGCACTTCTTTAAGTGCCCTAATTCCAGATTACATACCCCCCTCTGACGATGATATTGAATCAGATCCAGAGATGCTTAAAGCATTCAGCTTTTCACGACGTAAGGCATGGAACAACATATGGAACATCATATCTGGGGTGCCTTTAGAAGAGCTGCCATAAAAAATTCCTCGATTGTCATCCCAATTTGTTATACTGGGACTTGGTGGTTTTGGGTATGAAAAGATCCATGCCGCGGTGAAACAAATCATTTTCAGGAGGGAGAAAGCACAGACAAGTCGAGAAGATTTGACCAGAGTGAAATTGTCAGTCAACATAGGCGAATTTGAGGCTGCGGTATCCCAAGATGAGGCTGATTATACTGCCAAGATGAAGGATCTAAAGCAAAAAATCAAAGAAAATGTCGTCCAGCAGGTGCAACTCCAGCAACAGTTAGATGTTGTTACTGGGGAACTTGATCAGCTTAATAAATCATTGGATGAAACTCATATGAATGGCATGAAATCCATCGCAGATGCTAATAAGTCACTTCAGCAAGCTGAAAAGAGTGAAGCTGGTCAAGTGCACGAGCTTCAAGTAACTGCTGATAAAGCTCAGGATGCTATACATCAAATGAAGACTTATGTTGACAATCTTCTGAAATTCTTGAAAAAGAGAAGAGACTCCAGTCTGTGGATGTCTTTATATCTCCTGTGTATCAATGAAAAACACTTTCATCTTCAATCCTTTGTACCTCCATTCTTTCATTACCTGCTTCAAATTTACTTAAGCCAATGGGCCTAGTAAGCATAGTTTGATTTTTACTAGGATTATTACAAATAACCCTTCAAACTTTGAATCTTTTAATTGCTAGATATTACCTAAATCATACAAAAAATTTATATTTAGTGAGCTGGAACTTGACTTTTATTCATAGTTCCTTTTTCTTTTGTGGGCAGTTTAAAGTCATGAATGTCGGACATAAAGGGGCTAATGTTTAAGGTCGGAATATCTTTGATCGAAATGGATTAAAATTGATTCAATTCCTTGACAATTTATCTGAAAACATTTTACCATACTCGAGTATGAGGGAAAAAATATAAACTATGGCTTAAGAATATTTGAATATGAGGAATGATATGAAAAAGAGCTAAAATGAATTAGAAGTAGTAGTTTCCGAGAATGAAGTTACTATTATTTAACAAAACCCGTTAGGGGGTTGAAATATGTAGGGCCACCTAAGGGCATTGGCTGCATGGTTAAATAAATAGCATCTTTCTGCTGACAAGTCTGTTATGTGGACTATTTATGCAAGGCCACCTATGGGCACGTGCTACATAGTCAGGCAAAAGAACTCCCAGAAATTTACTTTCCTAGTGCTAAAAGCCAGTGAAAGTTTATGGAGATTCAAATTTTCTAAAGTATAGAGTTTTTTGTATGGAAAGAGGGACTTGAATATGGAGAAGATATTTCCAGACAAGATTATCGAAGAACTGGGTGAATATCACTCCCACGAAGGTCTGACCCAAACGCAGGGAAGAAGAATAAACCATAGACTTGAATACTTTCAGATCATGAAAAAGGATATGGGACAAATATGTTAAGGATGGCTATTTTTTTGCGGAACCCTACATACTATTGTTTAAGAAAAATAAGGACAAAAGAGGCATTCTTCCGAAGAATGAAGTTACCATCATTTAACAAACCCGTTAGGGGGTTGAATTATGCAGGGCCACCTAAGGGCATTGGTTGCATAGTTAGATAAAATAGTATCTTTTGGCTAACAAGTCTGTTATGTGGACTGTTTAAGCAAGTCCACCTTTGGGCATGTGCTGCATAGTCAGGCAAATGAATTCTCAGAAGTTTGACATTTTTGTGACTAGAAGTCATGAAAAGGGTTATAAAGATCTGAAAATATTAAAGGTTAGGATTATAACACATAAAGATGGGTATTTTCCGATGTATATAGAGATACATAGGTCAATGATAACCATAATCATGTTGTGGCTGGGTCCTGAATTGAAATTTTGGACTTCACTACGTATCTCATAAGAATGAGAATCAATCCATACATAGTTCTTGAAATGCAGTTTAACGTCGTGCAGGACGAAAGTATGAGAGATCTTAGTTTAGGGTCATAGAACTCGGACCATAATAATGAATACACAGTGTGTGTTTTCATGAGGACTTTTCAGCTAAGGGACTGAAAGTGAAATTTGGGGTTAGGCCCAAAAGACTTGGGACTAGATTCGAGGGACACTCGAATGTTCCTACGTATCCCATAAGGATGGGAATCAAGTCCACGTAGTTCTAGAACTACCCTTTCTACAAATTTGGTTTGTACATGTGAAGGGTGAAAGGGGACTTTAGTGCAATGATGGTTTAACCTACAATAAAAAGTTTAGGCATTACCATGTATGCACATAGTCTTTTGAAATGAAACATGATTGAAAAAATCAATGTCAATAATAGTTCTCTCTCAAATGAGGAAATCAAAGAATATTGTAGTTTATTGTCATACCGGAAAAAAGTGTTGTATAGTTTAACATCATATAACAAGGACAAAAGTGAATCAATGTAAAGATATTGATTCTAGGGTCGGTTTCACGAATCAATATCATATGAGATGGTGGTGAACCGATGTGAGGAGATTGTTTTTGGGCTTGAACCCTGGGAGGTTTCCTACATACCCAGCCTGGAGGGCAAGGATCAAAGTCTGTGTAGTTCAATTAAAGAATGAATTAATGATCATGTTGTTCTTGGGGACAATGATCTAATAAAAAATGTTGTTGGGACTTACACATGGTTAGGGGCCCAAAGAGAGTGTTATGGTTGAGGTTTGCTCTAAGCTCACGTGAGTCATACTCGGTGTGAGAAACAAGAGGTAACAAAAACCTTAACGATGCACAGTTTAATGTCATGTAGGACATATCAAGGGACTATGCAGTTTAAAGTCTTGCAGTTAGGACTATTGGTGCTGCACAGTTTAGTGTCATGTAGCAGGGACAAAGTAACAGTTTCATGTCATGTAGGACATATCAAGGATTTTCTGTACAGTTTAGCGTCATGTAGTTAGGACGATGGGGACAATACAGTTTAATGTCATATTGGATGAAAGGGGGACTATGCAGTTTAATGTCATGCAGTAAAGACAAAATAACAAACCATTTATGTCATGTTGGATGAAAGTGCGAATAGTTTAAGGTCATATGCATGGACCGTGGATGGTGTAGTTTAATGTCATGATGGACCATTGAGATTATATAGTTTAACGTCTTTCCAAACATAAGGGAAATTTATACAGTTTAGCGTCATGTAGTTAGGACGTCATAGTTTAACGTCTTGCTGGACATAAGGAATTTTCAAATAGTTTATGGTCATATGCATGGACCAGGGATGATGCAGTTTAAGGTCATGTTGGACGGTTTAGGGAAATTTTTCACAGTTTAACGTCGTGTGGGACGAAGTTGCGGTTTATGGTCATACTGGACCATTGATGTATAGTTTAACGTCATATAGAAAGGAAGAAATGGTTCTGTACAGTTTAGTGTCATGTTGTGGGGACAAGTTCTTTTCTACAGTTTAACGTCATGTTGGACAAAAGTTCAAATACTTTAAGGTCATATGCATAGACCGTGGATGATGATGCAGTTTAAAGTCATACTGGACTAAAGGTTGTATGAACCACTTGTAAGAATCTTGGTTCTGGGGACCATATTTTGTGTTTATACAAAATATTTCTTCAGAAATCTGGAATTGGTTGGAGTCGTGATGAGTTCTCCATCCATTGAGATTAATGAATAAGCTCCATTGGAGTAGACCTTATGTATTGAATAAGGTCCTTCCCATTTTGGTTCAAGCTTGGGAGGCTTCTTTCCTAGTATTATTGGTGTTCTGAGAACCAATACCAATTCTCCCTGAATGAATGAACAAAGATGAACTTTTTTGTTAAAAACTCGTGCTATTCGATTCTGATAGATTTCCAAGTGGTGCAAAGTGCACAATCTTTTCTCATCTAAGTGTTCCAATTCATTCAATTGCTTTTGGGATTGCTCATCTGTAGATAACTGATCACAAACGGCTACTCTGAGTGAGGGAAATTGAACTTCAATTGGAAAGACTGCTTCTGTTCCATATACCAATGAATATAGAGTTGACTGCGTTGCATTGCGGGTGGTAGTCCGATAAGCCCATAAAGCATGAAATAGTTTATCAGGCCATGACCTCTTATCTTTATACACCATATTTTGCAGTATATTTGAAAGAGTCTTGTTAAAGGCTTCTATTTGGCCATTGGCCGCCGCATGATATCGAGATGAATGGTTGGATTTAATGTTGTATTCTTGATACAATTTCTTCACCTCAGAAGAACAGAAGTTGGTGCTGTTGTCCGTCAATATGGTACGAGGGAAACCAAATCTAGAAATGATGTTAGACTTGATGAAGCTAACAATAAATTTAGAACTGACTTCTTTGAGAGGTACTGCCTCTGCCCATTTGGAAAAGAAATCAGTAGTAGTAAGAATGTACTTAATCTGCTTAGCCATAGCTGAAGGGTAAGGTCCCACCACATCCATTCCCCATGTGGAAAATGGCCACGAGTATTTAGCTGTATGAAGAAACTCTGGAGGTTGATGAATGAAGTTGGCATATACATGGCATGAATGACACTTCTTTGTGAAATTAACACAATCTTGTATCATTGAAGGCCAAAAGTATCCAAGCCTTCGAATTTGATCAGACAGTCTATATCCAGACTAGTGGGCACCACAGACTCCTGCATGTACTTCTTTTATGACAGCCATTGTCTCTTCACCATCAATGCATCTGAAGAGAACTCCATCAAAACCACGTTTGTAGAGAATTTTCTCTAAGTGGTTTGGGTTATCATAAAGAGTAAAATTGACCACACGTCGCCGGATTTGTTCTTTCTCGGCTCTATCAGGTGGATGTGTTCCATTTTGAAGGTATTCCCTAATAGGTGACATCCATCCTGTAGTATGACCATACGGTTCAGGAATGGGACTAATTTCATTAATTTCCTCTGTTCTGGCTTGAACATAAGGTGAAATTGCACGACGGTGGGCAATACTGATGGTTGTCTCGTCCCGATTTGGATCTGCTAGAGCTGTGGCTATATTAGCCAGTGCATCAGCTTGAGCATTTTGTGATCTTGGGATATAAGAAAATATCAGTTCTGAAGGGAATTCCTCCATTAACTCTCTGACGTAATCATACAAAGGGATTAATTCTTCTTTTCTGACAGAATAATCCCCAATGACATGTTTGATTACCAGGTCTAAATCACCTTTCACCTTTAAGTGATTGACTTGTGCTTGGAGCGCTAACTCCAAGACTGTGATAAGAGCTTGGTATTCGGCTTCATTATTGTTACCACCTTCCCACAATAAAAAGGAATAAGGTAATAATGCCTTATCTGGAGAAATGAGCACAATTCCTAAACCAACTTCGTTGAATTTAGGATTTTCCATTTTCTTCCCTGTTGGACTTCTGGAAGCACCATCAAAATACATTTCCCATGTTTGAGGACTCTCTTGAATAGAGAATACTTCCTCATCAGGGAGTTCAATATCTGAAGACGTGTCTTCCATTGAAGGATGTTCAGCCAGGAAATCAGCCAGAGCTTGGCCCTTAATTGCCTTTTGAGACACATACTGAATGTCGAACTGCGGCAAAATAACTGTCCACCTTGCTAGACATCCTGTAAGCATTGGATGACTAAGGATGAATTTGAGCGGATTATTGCGAGATACCAATTGGACCTCATGATGTTGCAGGTAGTGTCTCAGTTTCTGAACTGCAAAGATTAATGCCAGGCAGCACTTCTCAATACTTGAATACCGGGTTTCTGCTTCAAGCATAGTTCTACTGAGATAGTAGAGGCTATTTTCATTACCAGCATCATTCTTTTGAGCGAGAAAGGCACCCAATGATCGCTCTAGAGCTGTCACATAGAGGATAAGTGGTCTACCTTCAACAGGTGGCATGAGTACTGGTGGACTCAAGAGGTATTTCTTGAGAACATCAAATGCTTCTTGACATTCTTCAGTCCACTGGTAAGTGACTCCTTTCTTCAATAATTTGGTAAAGGGTAAACTTTTGCCTGCCAAATTGGCGATGAAACGCCGAATATAAGCTAAGTGTCCTTGAAGTCCTCTTAATTCTTTCAAATTCTGAGGAGGTGACATACCAAGGATTGATTTGGTCTTCTCAGGATCGACTTCAATACCACGATGGCGTACAACAAAGACGAGAAATTTTCCTGAGGTTACCCCAAAAGAACGTTTTAAGGGGTTCATCTTCAAATTATGTTGTCGAAGCTTGTGGAATATGACTTCCAAATCAGACAAGTGATTAGAACTTTGTTTGGATTTAACCACCAAATCGTCTACATAGAATTCAACAAACTTCCCTAAGAAAGGTTTGAAGATACGATGCATGACGTGTTGATATGTTGCACCTGCATTCTTTAAACCAAAGGGCATCACCCGGTAACAAAACACACCTTGACGGGCTCTGAAGGCTGTAGATTACTCATCTTCTGGGGCCATTCGGATCTGATTATATCCGGAATATCTATCCATGAAGGAAAGTACTTCATACCCAGTCGTTGAATCAATTAACAGTTCTGTAATCGGAACTGGGAAATCATCTTTAGGAAAATATCGATTAAGATCTCTGAAATCGATGAAAACCCTAATTTTTCCATTCTTCTTCTTTACAGGGACAATATTAGCCAACCACTTGGGATATTGATCTTCTCTGACGAATTTAGATTTGATTATCTTATCCACTTCAGCTTCAATTTTGGAAGCATAAGTTGGGTGTGTTCTACTCGCGGCTTGCTTAAATCCTCAATGTTCTTTTGGTAAACCCAAATGATGAGTAGAAACATCCGGATCAAGCCTAGGAATTTATGTATAATTACAAGCAAAAATATCTTTATTTTTCTTTAGAAAAGAAATATACATCTCTTTCTCTTCGAGGGTCATGGCCGCACTAATTAAAGTGGGGCGTGGATCTTTCTCTGTACCCAGATTTACTTCTCTGAATTCATCCACAGTGGTAGAGATACCTTCCTCAAATGCTGGAGGAGCATCTCTAAGATCTTCCTCTTCCTCTTCATCATGTGCTATTTCTTCCGTTTCTACTTTCATAGTAGATGACAAAACAAAATTTTCATGATCAAAAGAGATGTCAAAATTTTCACATTTTGAAGAAGAAGCTTCCATTTCCGACCCTATTGATGATAAAGGGCCTTCTTTGGGAAATAAAGAGGAGATGATGGATTGAGAATCGACATCATTATTCACCTCTGATGTTGCTATAACTTCTTTTGGCCTGATTGGCGAAGTATAGACTTGTTGGAATTCAACAGATGAAATGAAAACCTCACCACTTAGGATTTCATCATTGTTTGGTAGGTTACCAATTTCTCCCATGTTGTCTGGCTCGATTTCCGTAATTGACATTATGGATCTTTCCATAAGAGTATTTTGATTTGGGCCTATTTTGTCAATTTGACTGATAAGTAACACATAATCTGTACTCACATGTGTAAATGGATTTATTGGAATCTTCTCCAAACCATATGGAGCATTAACTTTGGTAATTTCCTTCATTGTAGATTTTTCTCTTCCCTTCATGTGATAAAATTCCGCCTCAATGTATTGAGACTCACATGTCTTCAACGGGGCCTTATCACCATACAATGTTCCAACTTGACCATTGAAACAATATTTGAGACATTGATGGTATGATGAAGGGATAGCCGCATGCTGATGTAGCCAGGGTCTTCCAAGCAAGACGTTGAAGGCTGAGTCTTGATCAACAATCATGAAATACGAATTGGATAAAAGATCTCCAAACTGAGTTATGAGTGTAACTTCTCCCAGTGGTTCTTGTTCATTTTTATCATATCCTTGTAACATCCTAGTAGAAGGAGATAAATTAGATTCCGTGAGGCCCAATCGACGAAGTGTACGAATGGGCATGAGGTTGACTCCTGAACCATTGTCAATGAAAGCTCTTCGGATATCTACACCATTGACTTTTCCAGATAAGTACAAAGGTTTTATGTGCCCATGCACAACATCATCTTCATCTTTATCAATAAAAGATATCAATGCATGGAATTTTGCAGGATTATTTTCTATGTGATAGACTTCAGCTGCATCAATTTCAGCTTCAAACTCCTGAGGACTTGACAAAGCTTCGATGAGTGCTTCCTGAAGATCTTTTGACAGATTCAAAGCATCCAAAATTGATAACATGGCTGGTACTTGGTCCAAGTGTTTCAATATATCATACTTTTGATCTAAAGGTCTGCGTTTCCCAACAGGAATATGTGGTTTAGCAGGTACCTTGGAAGCAGATGCTTTGGAAGCTTATGCATCTTGTATAGGGATAGAAGTTGGCAAAATACTTGGTTTTGGAAGATTAGACCGATTAGATCCATTTACTTTCTGAGATAAAGAAGATGGAATTTTCAATTGGTCTTCCAAAATAACTGTGCCAAGACTGAGTTGACTATTGGAAGAAGAACTTGCTTGTTCTTTTTGAGCTCGCTGAAGGGCTCTACAACGAGTTTCTGCTGCATAGACAGTGCTAGCAGGGGTAGAATTGGAGAAGTGGATTTGGAAAGATCCATGTCTTCCCCATATCCTGAACCTCTAAAACTTCCTTGGATTCCCTTATTTGATACAGGGAATTCAGGCTCATCCAGACTGGAATATGGATCTGTTAATTGAATCATATTAACAGAACTGAAGATTAACTCTTCGTCTGATAAAGACTCTGCCTGATTAGCCAGTTTAGGTTGTGCCGTTTGATGGGGCGGTGCCCATGACTTTGAAGTAGATGGCATGAAATCTGCCAGAGTCAAAGACAACTTAGGCCTCGATACATACTCATCTTCTTCTGATTCCTCTTTCTTCTTTTAATTGCACTGCCCTTTTGAGGATTTGTCTTTTGATGGAGGCTTCACTACAGCTTTTGTAGGAGACACAATTGGCTTCTTCAATTGTGTTCACAAAATGGCATGGGTCCGATTTATTGTCTTTCTGACCATCCAATCATCATATTTTTTGCGCATTTTTTCTTTTGACTTCCTGCCACTCGCCTCCTTCCTCTGGATCTGTAGCGGTAACACATGCTACATGAGCTGAAGAACCCTTCAATTTGACTTGTCCCAAGTCGGCCATATTTTTCAGGAGGTATTTAAAAAAAAACACTCCTGGATGGGATGCCCCAACATTTGTGGAAAAGGACAATAATTGGGACGGTCTTCATCTCCTTATTTGTTTGGCCTCATGGGCACTGGTAATTGAACCAAATTATTTTCTAGAGCTGAAATGAAGTAACTACGAACTTGCTCACTTTGGAAAGAGTATGTTTTACTCTTCATATCCTCAAATTGCTTTCGTCGTTGATCTCTTTGATCATTTAGATGAAACGGCCTTTGTTTTTGGCGTTCAGGAGGTGGATCCCTTCGAGAAGATGAAGGTTTTGAAGTAGAAATAGGTACAGGTGCTTGTTTAAGCATAACTGTAGCAGTTTTTGCTTTAACCATTCTCCTTCCTGGAGCTGATGGAATTACACGAGATTTAACCTTAGCATGTATAAGGGAATCTTCAATCTATTGAGCGATTGAAGTAAGGTCTCGAAACCCTCTTATGTATTTCACAGGGATCAATGGCGTGCGTAATTCGTCATGCAAATTTTCAACACAGATTGGAAATAGTTCCTCCTGAGGGAGTGCTAAACTCAGGGAATACGTTAATCCCTTCCAGCGAGCAATGAAATCAGAGAATCTTTCATTCCCCCTTTGCTTGCAGTTTGTAAGATCGAAAACTGTCGTTTTTGGCAACATTTAGCTGAACTGAAGAAGGAATTTTTGACGAAGATCCTCCCATCCGATGATTGACCGAGATTTCAAGCTTGTATACCAAACCAAAGCTGGTCCTTGCAAGGTTCGCACGAAGCATCTGACTTTCACTGCTTCTTGCTGCTCTGGAGTTCCCATCATAGGATCACAACAAGACACGTAATGTGTCAAATGTTGTTCAGGGTCACCTGATCCATTGAAATTAGGGAAAACAGGGTTTCCAAAACTGGATGGAGGAGAAATTGAATCTACCCATTCAGGTTAAACATTATTTTCAGGTTGATCTTGCACCCGTTTCCCTTCCGTAGTTTCTAACCGAGCTGTTAATGACTCAATAGTAGTTATTAACTTTTGAGAAACATCAGGTTAAACTTGTTTTTGGGTAGGTGCAATGAATGGAGCTTGGACAGACGTGGTGGTTGGTGCTGTAACTGATGGTAGTGCTGCCAACTGTTGTTGCATTTGACCCGTAGGATTAGACTTCGAAGGGTGTACTGATAAAGGAGGATATTCCTGATCCATCTCAGTAGTTACAACAAATTCCTTCGGCTGTCGGACTTCAGCATTCTTAAGAATAAGACTACTCTGAAGTAGTTCTGCATTCAACCTTATTAATTCTTTCATTTCTTCCTCCTGTTGTGCAAAGCTTTGATCTAATGAGAGCGACTGACCTTCTCCAGAGGAAGGATATGTAACCTGATTCTTTCCCTTGCCTTTGTTGGATACCTTTTGGAGGGAGGGAAGTGGATTACCTAGGTTCTGAGTAATACTTTGACTTCGTGTAAGTACACCTTCTTCATTTGTATCGGTGCATACATTTTCTTGAGCAGGACGCTCTTCATCTGAGTCCCCTGAGTGAGTCTCCTCTGGTGGATTAGAAACAACGGCATTGATGACATTGATTGATGCATAATGCATCGCATCTCTTCTATCAACATTTCTGTGATATTGTCTTCTTTCATGTCTTTGATGAGACATTTCCTTTTGTTGATTCAATCTTTTAGGAACTTCTTGAAGAGCTATAACTTGGAGGGAATCTCCTGATAATTTGTTTCTTCGTTCCTCTTGGGGCTTCTTCCCCAATCGAGAAAAGACCGACATTCTCTGAGGAGGGTATTGATGATTTGAAAGAGTCCCCAGTCTCGAGAACTGGGGATGTTCCTGCTGCTTCCGCTCAACTCCTCGAATCCCTTTTGTTGACTCTGAGGGTTGGGTTAGAGAAGTCCCCAGTCTGACAAGCTGGGGTGGCTCTTGACATGCTACGTCTGAGATCTTCTTAAAAGATCTCTTGATCTTGCGAATCTTAGTTCGGAAATTAGCTGGATGCATTAACCTGTATCCTCTTTTATCACCTGGTTCAACAGACCGTTGGATGATTTCCGAAACTTCTGTCATTTGATGACGTGTTTGCTCCATACAAGAGGCTTGTGAAATATTCTCACCTGTTTGATGTATGAGAAATTCAACAACTTGTTCTCTATATGATTGATTTTGAGAGGAACTAGTTGAAGCCTGTTCTTGAGCAGGCTTTTGATTATGAACAAATCCCATTGACTGTGGCCGGCCATGGGCAATAACATTGCATGAGACCATTTTCGGCGGGTTTTGATGACTGGAAAGCACTGTGAAATGTAGTGCTCCGTGAACACCTCATCCTCTGATATGAACATCAGATGGAGCATTGAAAATTAACTGACGCAATTTTCTTAGTGCGCCAAGGCATGAACGTTAAAGGGTTATCTATTTCTTTTCAGCCTTCGGATACCGAGAGACTGATAGAGATGCCAAATCAATCTGACTTTGTATCTCTTATATTATCTTAAGATGATTTTCATATTCATCATAAGATAATACCTTCTTCTTCAATTGACAAAGAGTTTTCCATATGTTGAGACGAATATCATGGATTCCATCATCCGTCAACATCTTTGGAATGTCATACTGGGAGTCAGCCAAAGGCCAAAACATGACTGGTACCTCACCTTTTTCCAGTCTTTTCCTCATGTTCAGCATTTCCTCTTTATCATTAAATGAAGATTCTTCTACCTGTTATGACCAGAGTTGGTGTCTCCTTGTTGCTTCATCGAATTCAACAAGATTGGTAGAGATATCATTGATTAAACTAGATGATATATGACTTAGGGGTGGTTCAGAGAATGACCTACACCCTGGGCTATCTTCTAATTGAGAAAGTATTTCACTTGTTAGCGATAAAGCATCAGACATGACTGGTTTCGCATTTTCAAGTGCCTCAAGATAAGAGGGCTTTCTCGGCACTACATTGTCCACTAGAGTATTTTCCAGGCACTGTGAATCACTACTGCAGAGAGGACTTTCGCATCAAAATTCATCATCATGGGGAGGACCACCATAATAGGTTACAGCAAAAGATGAGATCTCTTACTCCTTGGTCTTCTGACCACATAGAGGGTTCCTGTGGCTCTCATCTGAAGAAGAAACTTCAAGATTGACCGAATTTTCATAAAGCAAGCCTTCATGAGAAAGTGTCTATTGAAGACCTTCAGAATTAATGTTCCTGTTATTGGGAACTGAGGGAGTAGAACCTTGAATTTCAACAGATAAATGTCTAAGGGCTTCAAGAACTCCAGCATCGAGAAAGGCCTTGTTACAGATTGGCCTTTGATCTTCTGACTGTGTTGGGCGGATCTTTTTCTTAGATGCCTTCTTACTCGCTTTGGAAACCACTTGTTGACAAAAGTGGTTACTCTGAGTCAGTGTATGTGCCTGATCAGGAAAGATGGTCAGGTTAGGCTGAAGATCTTCAATCAAATCAGGTGTATGTGCCTCACATGGTTGTCCATATGATATGCTGGAGTATGCCCCATAACCCTCTTGGACTGGAACAGATGTGTGTGTCTATTCCGGAGTGAATCGTTGATGTGTCACTCCACTGCTAGGGAAAGATTTATGTGTCTGTCCCTGAGATGATGTTGAAGCTGTTATGATATACTGGCAAGCATCCAGAATATGAGCATGAATTTGCTTCTTCTCTTTCACCATTGAAAAAATATGTTTGGTGACTTCAGCCGCTGGAACGGGGATACACGTCCATTCCAGGTTTGGAGTAGGTGTATGTTCCTGCTCCTGTCCTCCTTTTCCTGTCAGTGAATCCAGACAGTACTCAAGTGTGGAGGCAGAGAGTTGAGTCTGCCTCCTGTTTGTCTTCGGGGCTTTCCGACTGACTTCTCCGTGCGCTACCAAGCGAGACTGTTGGTAGGTTTGATTAGTATTAGCAGGTGTATGTGCCTGCTGATTACACTTAGCCAAACGCGGTTGACGAGATCCATCATATGTAGTCAGACGAGTCTGCTGACTAACTGGTGATGCATAAGCAGGTGCATGTTCCTGCCTATAGTACTCTGCCGGATTTGCCTGGCGGGATTGGCTTGATGCTTCCAGACGAGTTTGTTGGACAGCGGAATTAAAACGGACAGGTGTGTGTGCCTGTTCTTTGTTCGCCACCAAGTTAGGTTGGTGGAATCCATCATATGTAGTCAGGTGAGCCTGCTGACTAACTGATGATGCATAAGCAGGTGCATGTTCCTGCCTATAGTACTTCGCCGAATTTGCCTGGCAGGATTGGCTTGATGCTGCCAGATGAGTCTGCTGGATAGCAGAATTAAAACGAGCAGGTGTGTGTGCCTTCTCATTGTTTGCCATCAAGTTGGGTTGGTGGACTTCTCCGGAGATGGCAGGGATGATAACCTGCCCATTGTTAACCGGATTCCGTCTCTGGCGGTTCGTCTTGTGTGCTCGGGTTCGAAGAACCTGAGCTGAATGCCTGTAGTCGGTACCCTCATCATGTTGAGGACGCACTACCGCATGAGTCTGGCGGCGATTGTTGATGGGAGACCTCGGGAAGGACTCCTGTCTTTTTGAATTAAGGCCCTGAGGGACCTGTTGATTCACTTCCTCAGAGTAAGGGAGTGAATGGAAATTGCGTTCCGGGGATAACGACCCGAAACGGTTGGAGACGGTAGTCAGCACCACCTGCTTCTTGATCACTGGCCACCGTTGTCCGGACGACCAGGTAGAGTTGTTAACTTGGAGGGCTTGACGAGCGGCCTCCAGAGTTGGGATAGTACCGTTGTGACGGTACTCCTTAACCAGTGCATTAGAAACCCAGCGTTGAAGATGCTGAGTTGGTGATGTCATCCTCAGAGCGGGCGGCGTTCCAGCAGGAGTAGCAGCATTGGTTTTCACAGCAGTAGACCTCATAGTAGAGGTGTTTACAGCAGCAGTATTCACAGGGGTGAATTTAAGGAAATCCATTTTGCAGAAGATCTTGATAAAAGAGTGTCTGTTCCATATAAGATACATAATCAAGATGAATCCGGCCACTGCATCTTTTGGATGAGCACATGTCAATGATTGCTTTGTTGGCCCAAGGGGCCTAACAAATAAGAAGAACATCACTTTAACTTGGTTAAGGATTCACGTCGGGTTCACCATTTTTGTTTCGCACGGAATTCGGGGATGACCTCCAGGATGGGAGATTTAAATGTTCTGATCGGTTTCAAACGGGTTTGTTCGTAGAACCGGAAACATCCAATGATTCCACATCCGTTTGGACCTACTTTCCAAAGGTAGGCGCTCATTAGCTTGTGGGCTAATGAGGCTTAGGAATTTTCATTGGTCGAGAGGATGGGAGGTCGGACTCATCACACCTTTTTTAGGGGAATTATTGTCTACTCCGGGACTCTCTTTATAGATTTAAGTTATGTTCGTGAATCCTTATTACATTACCAAGTATAAAATGAGCTTTCCTTCAGTTTTAACAATCAATGATTAAATATGTAAGAAATTTAGAGAATATTTTATATGTATTCGAGGTTCTTCATCAATAGAGAATCATCTGTATCTATATAGAGATTCTTAGTCAATGGTATCCTTCAAAAACATTTATAAAAGTCTCTTGGTCATTATGATGACCAGACTGATTTTAAATACACTTAGTGGGGAACTTGACGTTTATCGTCATTCAGAAGGACATGGATTATTTCAAAGTTGGGATCGAACCCATAAATGGGCTACCTACGTATCCTTTGTTTTGGAAAAGGAGTCAGAACCCACGTAGTTTGAGTAATGGAGTATGACGTTTATGATTGATGGCTCAAAAAAGGATGTCATAATTACTTTTACACTCTAAGATCACGCGAGTCATGCTCGGTGTGAGAAACAAGAGGTATTGGTAAAAATTAGACAATTGTGCCATAAAAGATGCAATCATAAGAAATTGTTTGTGGCTTATGTATGTATGACTGCCCAGATAGATGAAGGTTTAGGATTCACTTTTAGGGAGAAAATCCATGAACAGGTTCCATAAAGGTATATGTGCTTCATGGAGAGTTGAGTACTCTATTCTTGGGGCTTACTCCTAAGGAGGATGCCCAAGTTAGGAGGGGACTTATGATTGGGTTTTACTCCTGAAAAGGAAACCCAAATCAAGGGTAAATTAGGACTGGTTAAAGAGAAATTTGGGGACTTGGGGCTTATTCCTCAAAAGGAAGCCCAAGATTATAACTGGGACTTATTCCTGAAAAGGAAGCCCAAATTAGGGGACTTGGGGATTATTCCTGAAAAGGAAGCCCAAGATTATAACTAGGGCTTATTCCTGAAAAGGATGCCCAGGTTAGGGGTTAAGGTTTGGTTATTACCTCTAAGAAGGATGCCCAAATTTGAGATTGAGGCTTACTCCTAAGAAGGATGCCCAAATTAAGGGACTCGGGGCATACTCCTAAGAAGGATGCCCATATTTGAGATTGGGGCTTACTCCTAAGAAGGATGCCCATATTAGAGGACTTGAGGCTTACTCCTAAGAAGGATGCCCAGATTAAAGGATTATGATTGGGGCTTCCTCCTGAGGAGGATGCCCAAGTTAAGGAATTAATATTTGGGGCTTACTCCTGAGGAGGATGCCCAAGTTTGGGAACTTTAAGAATTTGAAGCTTACTCCTGAGGAAAATGCCCAGATTAAAGGACTTATAACTGGGGATTATTCCTAAAAAAGGAGACCCAGGTTAAGGATTCTCTCATCTTAAAGGATGAGGTTGAATGAATGAAATCTCAATTTTTGGTGACATAATGATGTATAAATCACTATGTTTTTAGAGATATTCCACAGAATTCCTTTCAAATAATGAAGTCAAATCAAGAAATCATGCCATAAATGGCTTTGAAGAGTATCTTGAAGACTAAATCTTGAATAGGAGAGGTGAAATGGCTTAAGAGGGGTAAAATGGGCAAGATGGGCACCCCAAAAGGTAGGGGCCCGCAAGTCTTGAAAGGCGCGTAAGTCCTGCGTGGGCGCGCAAGTATTGGGCGCGCAGGTATACCTGCGCGGCATGTGGGGTACTTGCGCGATTTTCAACCAGCATAAGAATACTTGAGCGACTCTTTCTTAAAGCCTTTAGAGTCCTCTTGAGGTTCTTCCAGAAAAGGGACGCACAAATTCTATTGAAGGAATAAGGAGGCGTGCAAGAGTGGTCACTTCCCTTAAGGGTCGAAAACCCCAAGAAATAATTAATAACCTAAAAACACTTAAAACACGTAAAATCTAATAAATACATTAAAAACCATTAATATCCCAAAACTCCCTAAAACCATAAAAACACCTAAATATAATAAAATCCGTTAAAATCCTAAAAACCCATAAAAACTCTAAACAGACACAAAAAAATATAATTTTTTTTAAACCCATAAAAAGTTAAAATACTCTAAATATCGTTAAAACTAATAAAAAACATAAAAAATGCTAAAATCCCAAAAAAAATAAAATCCCTTAAAACCATAAAACCCCTAAAAACCCAAAAAATCTGTAAAACCTAAAAAACCATAAACATTCTGAAAATTACCTAAAAAGCCTAGAAAACATTAAAAAAACTATGAAACAAAAAAAAAACAAAAACCTCAAAATCACTAAAAACCCATAAAAACCTAAAAACCAAAAAAATAAAAAAAATTAAAAATAAACCAAAAAACCATGAACACCCTAAGAAAATAATAAAAACATAAAAAACATAAAACACCAAAAACATAAAAAATGATAAAAACTAGAAAAACATTGAAAATACTGAAAAAAACATTAATAATCCATAAAAACATAAAAACCCAAAAAAACCCTTAAAACCACTAAAACTCCATAAACCCACATAAAACCCATTAAAAACACTAAAAATAATATAAACACTTAAAAATTTATAAATCCTCTAAAAACCATTTAATCCCCCAAAAATAAATAAATCCAAAAAACATAAAAAACCATAATGACCCAAAAAGACTCATAAACCTCTATAAATCTTTAAAAAACTATAAAAACCCAAAAAAAGCCTAAATTCCATAAAAATGAAAAAAACTATAAACCCTTAAAATCCTAATAAAACATTAAAAATCATAAAAACACTTTAAAATCCTAAAAATGCTACAACCCCTAAAAATTCCAAAATACCCTAAAAACTATAAAAACCACTAAAAACCTCAAATGACCCTAAAACACAATATAAACTCCCAAACCCCCTAAAAACCATAAAAATCCTTTAAAACGTTGAAAACAGTTGAAAACAGTAAAATCCATTAAAAACATTAAAACCCAAAAAACCCAAACCCCCAAAAAACCCATAACTCCCTAAATACCATAAAACCAATAAAAACGATAAAATTCTATAAGACCCTAAAAACTATAAAAAATACCTAAAAATATATAATAACACAAAAACTAAATAAATTGAAAACCCATATGGAAATTATAAAAAATAAAAACACTAAAACCCTGAAAAATTATAATACTCGGAAACCCAAAAAACTATAAAACTCGTAAAACCTCGTCAAAACCATAAATAACCTATAAAAATACATAAAAACACATAAAAACACTAAAACACATGAAAAATATATAAACACATAAAACCATTAAATCTATAAAAACAATCAAACCATAAAAACCAAAAATATAAAAAAATATAAACACCCAATAAAACCCATACAATCCCCTGAAAACCCCTAGAACCCTCGAAATCGATAAACACTATAAAAATAGAAAAATAATTTAAAATCCCTAAAATTCGTAAAAATATATAAAACCCTAAAGAGCAAGAAAAGACCTATATAATCCTTAAAACCTTAAAAAGACTTGAAACCCCAAAAAACTGGAATATTGCTAAAACCTCTAAAAGACACAAAAAACCCTAAAACTCCAAAAAACCAAAAAACCCCAAAAACCCTAAAAACCACAAAAAATTTAAAAAAAAATTAAACCTATAAACGTAAAAAAATTTTATAAAAAACATAAAAACAATAAAAGCTTAAATAACCATAAAAACTGAAAATAAATCTAAAACCCCTTGAAATCCTTAAAAACCCTAAAAATCATAAAAATCATTGAATTCCATAAGAATAAAAAAAACTAAAAATCTCTAAAGATATAGAAAATCCTATAAAACCCATTAAAACCTAAAAAACACTTAAAAGCGATAAACCAAAAAACTATGAAACCCTAAAAACTGTCAAAACCCATAAAGACCATAAAATCTTTAAAACCCGTAAGAACCCAAAATGCCCATAAAATACATAAAACACAGTAATAACACTAAAAAACCTTTAAATCCAAAAAACATTAATAAACCTTAAAAGGCCTTAAAACCATAAAAACTCAAAAAATATCAAAAACAAAAAAAACCATAAAACCATGAAAATACCTAATACCCTAAAACCTATAAAAATAACAAAAAACCATAAAAATCTCTAAAAATGTAAAACTCAATAAAATCCACGAAAAACACTAATAAAACGTTAAAAACCTAAAAAAGATAAAACCCCAAAAAAAACCAAAAAATGCTAAAACCAAATACCCCATAAAAACAAAAAAAACCCAAAAACTGTAGAAACATTAAAAATCATTAAATTATTAAAAAAACTAAAAATTCCAAAAAAAATATAAGAACTACAAATACCTTGAAAAAAACAAAGAAAAACATAAAAACAAAAAGCACTTAAAACCCATAAGAAACAAAAAATGCTAACAACACTAATACATCCTCCAAGCATATAAAACCGCTAAAACCACAAAAACCATAACCCCCCCCCAACCCAAAAAAAAACCTAATAACAAATGAAAACAATAAAACCACTTTTTAAAAATATAAATTTTTTAAATAACTCTAAAATTGTTAAAAACCCTAAAAACTCATGAAAACCCAAAAAATTAAAAAAAATACCATAAGAACCTTCAAAACCCTTGAAATCCCTAAAAACCCTAAAAACAATAAAAATTTGAAGAAAAAAAATATGTAAAATCCCAAAGACATAAACAATTCAAAAAACCTAGAAAATTCATATGAAAACCATAAAAACCAAAAATAAACATATAACTCTTGAAAATGTAAAAAAGTATAAAAACCCTAAACCTTATCAAAATCTATCAAACCCAAATAAAATATGAAAAAATCTATAAAAATTACTAAAAATGAAAAAATCAAACAAAAACCAAAAAACCAATAAGAAAACAAAAAAACAAAAAAACTGTTAAAACCCCTAGAAAACCTAAATAATATAAAATCCCAAAAAACCCTAAAACCCTAAAATACCATAAAAACATATAAGAGTCTTAAATATAACTAAAATCATAAAAACCCTAAAAATATTTAAAACCCTAAGAAAACCATAGAAACCATAAAAAAATTAAATCCCCTAAAAACTATAAAAACCATAAAAACCCTTAACATACTAAATAAAAAACTACAAATCCATAAAAATTGAAACCCATAAAAACCCTAAATATATCCAAGAAAAACATAAAAATCTAAACAAATAAATCTTCTAGAAACCAAAAAATTATAAAAACCCTAAAACATTAAAAGTCCCTAAAAGCCATTAAAAACATTAAAAACCCCTAAAACCATAAAAATGCCTAAAACCCCATAAAACCCAAAAAACCACTAAAAACTGTAAAATAAATTTAATCCCCTAAAAATCTTAACATTCTCTAAACACCCTTAAAACTATTAAAGTCTAATAAAAAAACATTAAACCCCAAAAAAACCAAAAAACGCAAAAAACCCTAAAAAAATCCAAAAAAACCCCTCAAAATTCTTAATGCCCCTAAACAGCATAAAAATAATAAAAAATAAATAAAAATTACTTAAAATATAAAAACCATAAAACCTTTAAAAACCCTATGAAAACCATAAAATCCTAAAACAACCAAAATCACAAAAATCCTAAAAACAGTAAAGACCCTAAACCCCCTAAAAATTCTAAAACTATAAAAACCAAAAAACACCTAAAAACATTAAAAACCCTAAATAACACAAAAAAACTAAAAAAATTACACTTAAAAATGATTAAAAACACTACATACCAAAAACAATACCCATAATATCTCAAAAATTCCCAAAAAAAAACATAAAATTCTTTACACTATAAACCCCTAAAACCCCTAAAAATACTAAAAACCACAAAAATTAAAAAAAATTAAAAATATATAAAACGTAAAAAACCCTAGAAAATGAAAATCCCAAAGAAAAAATATAAAAACACATAAAACCCTAAGAACATAAAAATCCTAAATTCCCATAAAAACCCTAAAACCCACTTAACACTCAAAATCTAGAAAATCCATTAAAATTTTAAAAATCCAGAATATCAATAAAAATATATAAAAACCCTAAACCCATGAAAACCATTATGAAAACCTTTAAAACATGAAAACATTGAAAACACCCAAAAACCTAAAAACTACAAAACTCCTAGACGAACCAAAACACCGTAAAACCCATAAAATCCAACCCCCTCTCCTCCCCTAAATACCTAAAAACCCCATTAAACCCCTAAAAAGACATTAAAAAGTCTAAAAACCCTATTAAGCCCTAAAAATGTTAAAAAAAACCAAAAATCATAGAAACGATAAAAAGTCAAAAAAACCCAAAAAACCAAAAAAATAAATAAAAAACCCCAGAAAACCATATAAAACACTAAGATCTAAAAAATCCCAAAAATACATAAAAACCCATATAAATCTCAAAAAATCCCTAAAATATATAAAAACTAAAAATACATAAACTTCTAAAAACCTAAAAAACATAACAAAACACTAGAAAGCCTAAAAGTCCTAAAAATACTAAAAACACAAAAAAACCCTTAAAATCCATTAAACCTAAAACCCATAAAAACTATAAACTACTAAATACTCTAAAACCCTTTAAACCTCTAAATATGTTAAAAACTGTATAAAACCTTAAACCCCAAAAAACACAATAAAATCCAAAACACCACAAAAATATAAAACCCCTAAAACCCTCAAAAAACCATAAAAACCTTAAAAATCTATAATTATCATAGAAAAGATCTAAAATCCCCAAAAATTGAAGAAATCACCTAGAACCTCAGAAAAACTCAAAGAAAACCGTAAAAAGATAAAAAAAAATTAAAAACCCTAAAACCCCTAAAATTGATGAAAACCCCCAAAACCATAAAAATACACTAAAAACCCTAAAACAATAATAATAACAAGACAATAGAAAACTCTAAAACCCAACAGAAACCCTAAAACTTGACTAAATACCCTTTAAACCCTTAAAATATTTTAAACCTCTAAAAACCATAAAAAAACAAAAAAACTCTAAAATACACGAAAACATTAAAAACACCCAAAACCCTAAAAAACCTAATAACATGCAAAATCCAAAAAAACCCTCAAAACCCATAAAAATCGTAAAAACCCACAAATTTTTTAAAAACACAAAAAACCCTAAAACCCCTAAAAACCTTAAAACGCTAAAAGCTATAAACAACTAAAAACCCATAAAATCCAAAAAACCCACTAAAAATTATAAAAACCATTTAAACCTATTAAAACATAAAAAAATCTAATAAAATATAAAACTCATAAGAAATCAAAAACCTTAAAATACTTTGAAACCCCTAAAAATACCTTAAAAACCCCCCCCAAACCCCAAAACCCTAAAAGGGATATAAAAATCCAAAAAAAAAGTAAAAACCCCTAAAATACCTGAAAACCCTTAAGATAACCTAAAAACCGGATGAAAAAAAATTCAATCCACTAAAAATATAAAAACTGTGCAATACCTTAAAAGTCCTCAAAACCCCTAAAAAATAAAAGAACATAAATCCTAAAAAACCTAAGAACTCATAAAAAACCCAAAACTGATAAAACCATCAAAACCTACAAAAACCTCTAAAAAAATTAAATGCTTCAAAACATTACAAACTCTATAAAACCATAAAAACCCCAAAAAAACTAAAAAACTATAAAAACCATAAAAACATAAAATCTCTAAAACCATAGAAATCCACAAAATCTCTAAAACCCTAAATCCCATAAAAAATCACAAAATCACAAAAACAATCCCTAAAAATGTAAAAACCCCTAAATAGCATGAAAACACCTATTAAAAATATAAAAAACTAAAAATACAAAAAACCCTTAAAAACAAAAAAAATGCTAAAAATGCTAAAAAAAACCCTAAAAATCATAAAACCCTAAAACACCACAACAACCCCGAAATACCCTAAAAAACTGAATCCCCATAAAACACCAAACAAAACTAGAAAATTTAAAAACCATTTAATCCCCAAAAATATTAAAAAATATTAAAAAATAAAAACCTCTAAAAACTACCAAAAAACCAAAAAACCATAAAAATCACAAAGTCTTAAAACCCATCAAAATACATAAAAACCCTAAAAATTATTTTAAATCCCTAGTAACAAAAAAACCAAAAATACATGGAAAACCACTAAGAAAATCATAAAAACATAGAAACATGTTAAACCCCTAAAATTATTATATTTATAAAAACACTAAAAAACCCTAAATACCATAATAACGATAAAACCCATAAAAATTCAAAAACCCTAAAACTCCATAAAAACCAAAAAACCGCTGAAAAATAACACTAAAACCCATTTGACTGAAAAAATGATAAAAACTCAAAAACCATTAAAATCATTGGAAAACAATAAAATCCATAAAAACCTGAAAAAACCCTAATAAGCCTAAAAAATGAAAACCTCCCAAAATCCCTAAAATCGTAAAAAATACAATAAAAACTAAAAAAACCCCCAAAACACATAAAAACATACAAAACAATAAAAACCATGAAAAAACTGAGAAAAAACCTAAAGACCTTAGAACACTTAAAACCCATAAACATTTTAAGAAATCCTAAAAACAAAAAACACACTTAAATATATAGAAAAAAATCTAAAAACAAAAAAATCCATAAAACCATTTAAAAACTAAACTCCCTCAAAATACCTAAAAACCCATTAAACCCCTTCAAATACTAAAATAATCTAAAACACAAAAACCCTAAAACACTAAGAAAACCTTAAAAACCAAAAAACAATTGAAAACCCTAAATACCTAAAAAATACCAAAACTCCTAAAACCATAAAATCTCTAAATTAAAAAATAATAATAATAATAATAACTTCTAAAAACTGTAATTCCCAAAAATCCAAAAAAACCCTAGAAAAAATTAAAACCCTAAAAATAATCAAGACCAATACCCTTAAACCCCCCTCCCCCCCGCGACCATTAAAACCTATAAAATGATTTCAAACCATTCAAATGTTAAAAAATATAAAAAATTTATGAACAAAAAACTCAAAAAAACACCTAAAATCTAAAAAAAGAACATAAAATTCCTGAAAAAAAAACAAAAAATCGCTAAAATCCCTAAAATCCCTAAACCCCCAAAAAAACACAAAACTAATAAATAAAATAAAAATCCCAAAAATGTAAAAACCTTTAAAACCATTAAAATACCTTATAAAAACATAAATTACTAAAAAAAAATAAAATTCCCCATACCTAAAAATGATAAAAACACAAAATATCCCTAAAAACCTAAAGCATAAAACATAAAAATCGTATAAACCTCTAAAAACTAAAAAAATTCTTAAAACCCCACTAAAAATATAAAATCCCTTTAAATCCCAAAAAAATATAAAAAACCCCAAAAAACATGAAAACCCTCAAAAACTAAAAAATCCTAAACCAAGAAAACCCCATAAAATCCCTAAAATCACTAAGAAATGATAGATGCTCTAAAAATCCCCCAAATTCCCTAAAAATGTAAAAAAAACACTAAAACAAATTTAAACCCCTAAGAAACCCTTAAAAAACTAAAAATACTAAAAACCAATAAAAACCATAAAATGTTAAAATCTAAAAAACCCCAAAAGACAATAAAAACCCTAAACACCAAATTACCCATAAAATTCTGTTAAAAATAAAATACCATAAAATCCCATAAAACCCATAAAAGACTACTAAAAACTCTAAAAACCATTTAAAACACTAAAAACATAAAAAGGATAAAAAACCCATAATTACCCTAAAAAACTCAAAACAAAAAACTCATTAAAATCCAAAAAAAACTATAAACAACCTAAAAACAATAAAAGACCTTTAAACCCCTAAAAATCTGAAAAAAAATAAATATCATTAAAATCCACAAAATGACCCAAACAATTATCAAATGTAGAAACTCCTAGAAAGCATGAAAATCCCTAATAAAACCTTAAATACCAAAAAACCCAAAAAAAATCATAAAAAATATAAAAACCCTTAAAAAATTAAAATATCATAGGAACAATGAAAACTAAAAATACCCATAATACCCACAAAAACATTACAATACCCTAAAATCCATAAAACACTTAAAAGCCACAAAAAAATATAAAAACCATATAAGCAACTGAAAAATCAAAAAACCATTTAAACCAAAAAATGAAAAAAACACTAAAAACCTTAAATCCATAAAACATAAAAACCTATAAAAACCCATAGTTTTCCAAAAATAATCTAAAAACACTAAAACCCATCAAAATCTATATAAAAATTAAAAACCTATAAAAATTTGAAAAATCACTAAAAATCCATAAAAATGTAAAAACCCTAAAAACCCTTATATACCACAAGAAAGTCATGAAAACAAAAAATCACTAAAATCCCCTTAAACAATTAAATACGCTAAAGTCCCAAATATCCCATAAAACCACAAAGCTATAAAACCCATAAAAACCCTCTAAGAACATAAAAACCCCATAAAAGCATAAAAACCAATAAATACTCTAAAAATGATTTAAACCCATAATAAATTTAAAAACACAAAAAATGATTATAATCACAAAAAAAATCAAACACCCCCTTTAATCCCAAAAAATTATAAAACCCATAAAATCCTTAAAAACCCTCCAACCCCTAAAATCTATAGAAACCCAAAAACCCATAAATTCCTAAAAAGGCCTTAAAATTCCATAAAAATGTAAAAACACATAAAAATATAAAAAACAAATGAAAACCTTAAAAAACTATTAACACATAAATCCCATAAAATACCAAATAATTGAAAAAATCGTAAACATTCCTAAAATGATCCTAAAACCCCATAAATCCCATAAAAACTATAAAAAAAATCTAAAATCATAAAAAACCCTAAAATCCAATAAAAACACTACAAACAACTAACAACACAAAAAAAAACCCTTTAAACCACAAGAAACGTTAAAAAGATATAAGAAACATAGAAACCCTAGAAACTCAAAAAACCACAAAAAACATTAAAAACCCCAAAAACTCAAAAAACCCCAAAACTCTCTAAAAACCTGAAAATTCCTTAAAACCGTAAAATACCCTAATATCCTAAAACACCCCTAAGAATCTATAAAAATAAAAAAATTCATAAAATAACTAAAAACCACTAAGAAAACCTGACAACCCTAAAAAAACGTAAAACCCCTAAAAACCAAATTACATAAAAAATCCTAAAAAAACTTAAAACCCCTAAAAACCATCAAAACCCCAAAAAACATTCAAAACGCGAAAACCCAAAAAACCAACTAAAAACTCTAAAATCCCATTAAACCCCTACAAAAATTTAAAACTCTAAAACACCGTTAAAATCCTAAAAAACACAAAATCCCTAAATCCTGAAAAAAACCATAAAAACCCCAAAACCCCTTAAAATCCCCAAAACACAAAAATATCCAAGAAACTCTTATAAATAACTAAAAACATAATAACCCCTAAAAATACTATAAAATACTTAAAAACCTTAATATCCAAAAAACAATTACAATCCTTAAAAACCTAAAAATACTAAAACCTTAAATCCTTAATAAGAAAATAGAAACCATAAAACCCATAAACACCATTAAACCCCACAAACTCTAAAAACTCCTATATCATATAAAAACATAAAAATACACTAAAAAGAATAAAAAAAATTGAAAACCAAATAACGTTAAATGAACTCAATAAGACTTTTAAAACCCTAAAAATAGAAAAAATACTAAAAACCCAAATGAAAACCATAAAAACCATAGAAACCTAAAACACCATAAAATGCATCAAAATATCTAAAAACCATAAAAGGCATAAAAATCCTAAAAACCCCTAAAAATACCTAAAATCATATAAAACCCCAATGAACCTGAAAATAACTAATGAATCCATAGAAACAAAAAAAACACTTAAACCCCCTAAAATAAAAAAAAAATCCAAAAAATTCAAAGATATACTTTAAATATTTGAAATCACTAAAACTTGTTGAGACCATTAAAATAATTAAATACCATGAAAACCCCTAAAACCCTAAAACCCACTAAAAATATTAAAATCCCTTTAAACCCCTAAAACATTATAAACTCTAAAAACATTGAATGCAAAAAAATTAAAAAACCCCTAAATAAGAAAAAAAATTCATAGAATCCCTAAAACCCTAAAAACAATAAAAACCCTAAAACCCTAAAATTATTAAAAAACCAAAAATCCATAAAAATCAATAAAAACCCTAAATATCCCTAAAAATATAAAAACATAAAAACCCTAAAAATCCTTATGAAATCCAAAAATACCTAAAAACACTTACCCCCCCCCCCCAATCCTAAAAATTATAATAACCATAAAAGACCAAAAAACCCTAAAACCCAAAGACTCCCTAAAAAAATATAAATATTTAAAACCTTTAAAAAACTAAAACCCATTAAAACCTGAATGAACCCATAAAAACTAAAAAAACCCCATTGAACCCATAAAAAAGTTAAAAACACTAAAAACCATAATACCCCTAAAAATTAAAAAAACCCTAAACCATAAAAGCCCAAAAAACCATAATAATAAAAAAACACCCTAAAAACTAAAAAACTAAGAAAATCACTAAAAATCCCTAAAAATTTAAAAAGCTTAAAACCCTAAATGAACCAAAGAAAACCTTAAAAAAAAAATTAAAACCCCTAACAACCAAAAAATGATAAAAACCATGAAAAACTTATAAGAATACTAAAACACATACACCCCACAAAAACCCTAAATACCCACCAAAAAATATAAAAAACCACTTAACCCCTTATAACGTTAAAAACCCCTAAATACATTAAAACCAAAAAATCCCAAAAAACCATAAAACTCCTAAAAACCATTTAAACCATTAAACCCTAAATCCTTAAAATCCATAAAAACACTAATTACTAAAAAAATCCAAAAAAATCAAAAAAAAACACCTGAAGGTGCAAAAAACCCAAAAAAAATTGAGAACACTAAGAAATAATTAAATACCAAAAAACACTTAAAACTCATTAAAATAATAAATGCATTAAAAACCATTAAGAACCCAAAACCCCTGAAAACCCTAAAAACAACTAAAAATCATAAAAACCACTAAAACCATAAAAACTCATAAAAACTCTAAACATGCACAAAAAATAAAAAAAACCCTTTAAACCCCTAAAATTTTAAAATACTCTAAATATCCTAAAAAACATCAAAAATGTTAAAAACCCCAAAAACCATAAAATCCCTCAAAAGTCTAAAAACCCACAAAATCTGTAAAAACAAAAAAAACCATAAAAATTCAAAAAAATTCCAAAAAAACCACAAAAAACAAGAAAAACTTATGAGTCTAAAAACCTATGAAAAAAATTAAATCCTAACACCACTAAAAAACCCAAAAAACCTAAAAATTCTACACAACCTAAAACCCATAAAACCCTAAACCCTCAAAAACTAAAAAAACCTAATACCGAGAAAACCTTCATACACTCTTAAAACCCTTTAAACACCAAAAAACATTAAAAAACTCTTAAAACCCATAAAATAATTTAAAAACTAATAAAATCTAAAATACCTATAAAATAAAAAAAATAGAAACATAAAAATCACTAAAAACCCATAAACCCTAAAAACCCAAAAAACCAAAAAAAATATAAAAAAACCTAAAAACCATGAACAAAACAAGAGAAAATTAAAAACCTAAAGAAACATACAAAACATAAAACCTAAAAAATTATAAAAATCTCAAAAACCATAAAAATACAGGAAAAAAAATTAGAAATTTGTAAAACCATAAAAACCCAAAAAAAACATTAAAACCCACTAAAACCCCATAAACTCCCATAAAACCTATATAAAACTCTAAAATCAATTTAAACACGTAAAAATTGTAAAATCCTCTAAAAACCCTTTAAACCCCTGAAAATGAAAAAACCCAAAAAACATAAAAAAATACCATAATGACCCAAAAAGACCCATAAACCCCTCTAAATCCTTAAAAACCTATAAAACCCCTAAAACCCCTTAATTACATTAAAATGTAAAAAAACTATAAACACATTAAAACCTAATAAAACAATAAAAATCTTCAAAACACTTTAAAAACCTAAAAATGCTAAAACCCCTAAAAATTTTTAAATACCCTAAAAGGAATAAAAACCACTAAAAACCTCAAAAACCCACAAAACACCATAAAAACTCAAAATACCCCACTAAAAACACTAAAAAACCTTTAAACCCATAAAAACAATAGAAAACTCTAAATTCCATTAAAAATCTAAAAACCAAAAAAAAACCCAAACTCTTAAAAAACCCATAATTCTCTAAATACCCTAAAACCAATAAAAACCAAAAAAATCCATAAAACCCTAAAAACAATAAAAATACCTAAAAATATATAATAACACAAAAAACAAAAAAAAATTGAAAAACCATATGAAAACCTTAAAAAACTAAAACAATCAATCCCCTAAAAATTATAAAACCCAAAAAAACCCAAAAAACCATAAAAAACTAAAATACTTGTAAAACCCCCTAAAACAATAAATAACATCTAAAAATACATAAAAACACATAAAAACACTAAAACCGACCAAAAATCTATAAACGCATTTAACCATTAAATCTTTCAAAACAATAAAACCAGAAAAACCTAAAATATAAAAAAAATATAAACATCCAATAAAACCCATACAAACCCCTAAAAACCCTAGAACCCTTGAAATCGATAAACACTCTAAAAAACATATAAATAATTTAAAATCCCTAAAAATTCATAAAAACGTATAAAACCCTAAAAACCAAGAAAACCCCTAAATAAGCCTTAAAACCCTAAAAAGACTGGAAATCCCAAAAAAATGAAAAATCGCTAAAACCTCTAAAAGACAATAAAAACCCTAAAACCCCATAAAAACCATAAAACCAAAAATAAACAAGAAAACCCATACAAACCCTAAAAACCCACTAAAAACTATAAAAAACATTAAACCTCTAAACATAATAAAAAATTATAAAAAGCATAAAAACCATAAAAAACTCAAATAACCTTAAATAATGAAAATAAAACTAAAAACCCTTGAAATTATTAAAAACCCTAAATACCAAAAAAAACATAAAAATAAACATAAAATTAAAAATCTCTAAAAATATAGAAAATTCTATGAAAACTATTACAACAAAAAAAGCACTTAAAACCCATAAACCTAAAAATTGCAAAATCCTAAAAACTATCAAAACCCATAGAGGACATAAAACCCCTAAAAACCTAATGAACCCAAAACACCCATAAAAGACATAAAACCCACTAATAACACTAAAAACCCTTAAAATCCAAAAAAACATTATTAAACTCTAAAAAACCTTAAAAAAATAAAAATCTCAAAAAATCTCAAAAACAATAAAAATGTCATAAAACCATAAAAATCCCCAATACCCTAAAAACCTATAAAAATACCCAAAATCCATAAAAAGCACAAAAAATGTAAAACCCAATAAAAAACTCAAAAAACACTAATAAAACGTTAATAACCGAAAAAAATGAATCCCCAAAATAACCAATAAATGATAAAACAATAAAACCCCAAAAAACAAAAAAAACCCCAAAAAACTATAGAAACATTAAAAAAAATTAAAATATTAAAAACCTAAAAATTAAAAAAAATATAAGAACTATAAAATCCTTGAAAATAAAAGAAAAACATAAAAACCAAAATGCACTTAAAACCCATAAAAATAAAAATAAATTCTAAAAACTCTAAAACATCCTCAAATCCTATAAAATGCCTAAAAACCACGAAAACCATACCCCCCACCCCCACCCATAAAAACCCTTATAACAAATAAAAACAATAAAACCACTTTAAAACTCTAATTGTTTTAAAAAACTCTAAAAATGTTAAAAACCCTAAAAACTCAAGAAAAAACTACAACTAAAAAAAAGAAACAATAAGAACCTTCAAACCCCTTGAAATCCCCAATAACCCAAAAAACCTAAAAATAATAAAATTTTGAAAAAAAACCTGTAAAATCCCAAAAACATAAACAATTAAAAAAACCTATAAAATCCATATGAAAACCATAAAAAATAAAGATAAAACTCTTAAAAATGTAAAAAATTATAAAAACCCTAAAAACATAAAGACCCTAAAAATAATAAAAACCCCTAAAAACATTAGAAAACATAAAAACCCAAAAAAACACAAAAAACCACTAAAACTGTAAAACCCTTTAATACCCAATTTTTTTAAAAAAACTCTAAAAACTGTGAAAATTCTAAAGACCAAGAAAACCCAAAATAACCAAAAAAATAAAAAAACACTAAAAATATAAAAATACTAAAAATATCTAACCCCCCCCCCCCCATCCTAAAAAAATCACTAAAATCATATAAAACCTAAAAACCTAAAAAACCTAAAAATGTTAAAACCCAAAAATGATAAAAACACAACAAAAAATTAAAACCACTAAAACCATAAAAAACCCTAAAAACCCTAAAACACGCTATTAAATATAAGAACCCTTTAAACCCTTAAAAATGTTAATAATTTTTAAAATCCCAAAAAACCATAGAAAACTAAAAAAACTGAAGACCAACATAAAAAATAAAATCCCTAAAAACCCTAAAATCCAAAAAAACCAACACCCTAAAAATCAAAAAAAAAAACATAAAAAACCTAAAACACCCCAAAAGCAACATAAAACAATTAAAAAAAATCCATAAATCCCCTAAAACAGGAAGAAATCTAAAAAACCTTTAAAAAAATGAGAACCTTAAATAACAATAAAAATTTATAAAACCATATAAAACTCAAGAAACCCCTGAAAACCGCAAAAAATCCAAAAATACCCCAAAACCCAAAAAACCCCTCAAAATACCTAAAACACCTAAAACCACATATAAATAAATTGAACCCATCAAATTCCCCAAAATTTTATAAAATTTCTAAAAATCATTAAACCCCCTAAGAAAACATTAAAGGTAAAAAACACATAAACCCTCTAAAAACCTAAAAAAATTAAAATTCCAAAAAAACCTAAAACCCCTAAATTCCCTCAAAAATATATAATCCATAAATACTCATATAACCACTAAATACCACTAAAACTTTAAAACCATTTAAACCCTTAAAAACATAAAAAATACTCTAAGAAACCCTTAAAATCCATAAAACCCAAAAAATCTCAAAAAATCCCAAAAAACACCCATAAAAAACCTAAAACGCCTAAAATACAAAAAAATCCATAAAACCACTAAAAACCATAAAATAATTAAAAATTCCATAAAATCCTTAAAAACATAAAAACCCCTAAAAACATTGCAAACTCCTTTGACAAACATAAAAACCTAAAACACCAAAAACACCTACAATCCTAAAAACCCGATAAAACCCTAAAAGATGCTAAGAACCCAAAAACCCTATAAACCCCATGAAAATGATAAAATACACTAAAACCCCAAAAAACCCACAAAACATAATAAAAACTCCAAAACCCATTTTATATTCCAAAAACAATAAACACCCTAAAAACCATAAAAACACTAAAAAATTGAAAAAAAAACTAAAACCCCTAAAAACCCTCAGAATCTATAAAACCATAAAACACAATTAAATTCCTAAAAATCCAGAAAAATTAATATGAACCTAAAAGATGTTAAAACCCAAAAAACAACTATGAAATTATTAAAAAACTAAAAATCTATAGACCCCTAAAAACATAATTATCCTAAAAATCCTTAAAACCCCAAAAAAGCATAAAAATAAAAAAAAAATATTTTAAACCTAAAACCCATAAAAAACTAATACACCACTAAAAACTATAAAATCACTTTAAACCAATAAAAATATTTAAGAAATTATTAAAACCCTTAAATACCCAAATAACTCAAACAAACCTTAAAAACATAAAAACAAATAAAAACCCTATAATCCTTGAAAACCCAAATACCCACAGAAATCCCAAAAAACACCCAAAACCATAAAATTAATAATAAATACCAAAAAAATATCTATAATTGTAAAAAACACTAAAACCATAAAAACCCCCCTGTGAAATCCTTAAAAACATAAAAACACGTAAATCCCTTTAAAACCCAAAAACCCAAAAAAATATTAAATACCCCAAAAAACCCAGAAAACCATAAACCCCCCAGAAACCATAAGAAACCCAAAAAATCCATAAATATCATAATATTCCACTAAAATATCTAAAATAATTTTACACACCCTAAAATAATAAAAAATCTAAAACTCTTCAAAAATATAAAAAAACCAAAAAAAACATAACACCCTTTAAACCCTAAAAATCTCAAAAACCCCTAAAAACCAAAAAAATTAAAAAGGACCTAAAAATAATTAAAATAGTAGATAACAAAAAAAACATGAAAAAACCTATGAAAACCATTAAAATCTAAAAACACTTAAAACCACTAAAAACCCAAAAATTTATGAAAATCCTAAAAAAAGCTAAAAACTCCTAACAAACTATAAAACCCCCTAAACACCATGAAAACCCACAATATGCCACGAAACCCCTATATGCGACTAAAAAAATCTAAAAACCCCTTAAAGACAAAAAATGTTTAAAAACTCTAAAAATCCATAAAACCCTAAAAACTCAAAAAACAATAAAAGCAAAAAGAATATCAAAAAATACAGTAAAATCCCTCAATGTACATAAAGACACAGAAACCACTAAAAATTATAAAAAATCTATAAAAAAAACCCAAATTTATAAAAACCCTAAAACAATATAATCCCATAAGAGAACCTTAAAAACATAAAAACACTAAAAACCCCTAAAATGATAAAAATGATAAAAACCCTAAACACCTTAAAAACTCCAAAAAACCCAATAATCCATAAAAACCCATAAACACTTAAAATACCCTTTAAACCCCTGGAAATTTAAAAAAATATAAAACACCATAAAAACCTTAAAAACTCAAAAAAAACACTAACCCCCCAAACCATAAAACCCTAAAAGACCAAAATACCCAAAAATGCCTTAAACCCCAAAAAAATCATTAAAACCCCAAACATCCCTAAAAAACTAAAAAACCCAAAAAACACTTAAAACCCCTAACAAATCCATAAAAACAAAAAAGTACATAAAAACCTAAAATCTTATAAATCTTTAAAATTCATAAAAACCCATAAATAACACTAAAACCATAATGACTATAAAAACTCTAAAAACCAATCAAAACCTGAAACCACTAAAAAATATATATCCCATTTATCCCCTAAAATTTTAAAACACTCTAAAACATTTAAATAATAAAAAACTAAAAACCCAAAAAATCATAAAAACCATCAAAACACAAAGAAAACCAAATATCCATAAAAACCGGAAAAAACCCATCAAAATACTAAAAAATCCCTAATAATCCCTCTAAATATAAATACACCTAAAAATTATTAAAATCCCTTAAGCAAACCATAAAAAAATAAAAAAAATTAATCCCCTAAAAACCTAAAAAACACTAAAAGCCCTAAAACCCATAAAAATACCCAAAAACACTAAAAATTATAAAAACCCATAAAAAATAAACAAAAATAAAATCACAGAAAAATTATAAAAACTCTAAAACTATACAAAAATAATCAAACTCTTAAAGATGTTAAAAACTCTAAAAAATCTTAAAACCCAAAAAATAAAAAAACCCCCTAAAACCCACAAAATCCACTAAAACCAAAACGACCACAAAAATCCTAAAAATTAGTATAAATGGAAAAACGCTAAAAGAAATGAAAATCAATAAGAAATCATTAAAAATATAAAAACCCCTCAAAAATTATAAATATGTAGAAAACCCTAAAAACACTAAAAAATTAAAAACCCTAAAACTCTCTGAAAGACATCAACAAAATAAATCACTAAAAATCCCTAAAAACATACATACCCATAAAAACTTGGAAATCCATAATAAAACAATAAAAACATAAAACCACTTATAACCCCTAAAAACCTAAAAAAAGATAAAAGTGAAAAATAAACCCTTGAAAAGATAAAAAAAAAATAAAAACTATAAATATACCTAAAAACCAAAAAACCCTAAATAACCCAAAAACCCACAAGAGCTATTAAAACTCAAAAAAATTAAACCCCTCAAAATGTTAAAATGCTCTAAAAACCCTTAAAACTCATAAAAACTCACAAAAAACACTAAAACCCCTTAAAATCCAAAAAAGGCCATAAAAACCCTTCCTTGCCTTGGAAAACCTAAAAAATATAAAATCCCAAAAAACCCAAAAAATTTCCCTGAAATCCTAAAATTCATTAAAATACCTAAAACATTTAAAAACCCATAAACAAGTCTACATTTCCTGTCACCCCTAATGAATTTACAAAAATCATAGAATACTTTAAAAACCCAAAAAACTAAAAAATACTAAAACCCAAAAAAAACCATAAAGAACATAGAAACCCTAAAAACCTTAAAAATCCTCAAAATCACTAAAAACCCAAAAAAAAAATACTAAAAGGCCCTAAAATACCTAAAAACACTAAAAACCGAAAAAACCATGAAAATGCTTAAGAAAAACATAATGGATAAAAAATATAAAAACCCTAAAATACCTAAAAGTTCCAGAACCCTAAAAACACTAAAAACCCCTATGGGCTGATGTTGGTGCTGTTCGCTGGGCTTGTATTGAGTTGATGTGTTTTGGTTATGTGTTGCAACTTCTGGGTTGCTGGAAGAGCTGTTTGAGTTGTGTGATTGTTCTTACTTTGGATGATGGTTATGTACTGTTTTTAGTTGTTTGTTTTGGTGTGAAGGTGCTGGATTTTGGTCTTTGTGAGATTGGATGCTGGTTGCTGCTTGGTGGTGAGCTGTTGAATGCTGCTGTTGGTGAATATTGTGATTTTGATGCTAATGGTTCTGTGATCTTGGATGCTGGTGGTTCTGTGATGTGGGACACTGGTGTTTCTGGATGCTGGTTGTTTCTCAGATGGGAGGTGCTGAAGCAGCAGTTTATGGCCATGCTGCTGCTGGATGTTGTTCGCTATTCGAGTTTGGATGCTGGTCGTTGGTTGGCTATGAGCTGCTGGATGGTGGATAATGGTGGTGGCTTCTTTGCTTTGTGTGTTTTCTTTTTTGTTCTTGATTTTCTTTTTTTGGGGTCTTTTATCTTGGGTCGTTAAGGTTTTTTGGGTGGGGGTCGTTTGACCCCTCCCCTCCCTTGTCAGTTGTGTCTCTTTTTTCTTTCTAATAAATTTGGGGGGGGGGGGGGGGTCGGCAATATCCCGACCCTCGCATCTTCCTTGCCCTAAAATTTCTAAAAACCATAAAAATACTAAAAAATCCCCAAAAATGCATAAAAAGTAAAAAAATAAAAAAAACCCTAAAAAACCTATGAAAATATTAAATACCTAAAAATAATTAAAACTCCTAAAATCATAAAAACACTAAAACCCTTAAAACCCCTCCAAATCCCTAAAAACCAAATTAATCCTAAAAAATTACTAAATATCCATAAAATGATTAAAACCCTAAAAACGTACAAGAAAAACATTAAAACCTAAAAACAATTGAAATCCTTAAAAATATAAAACCCCTAAAAGACCCAAGAGCCCTTAAAATCCCATAAAACACATAAAAACCCATAAAACCTAAAAACCCTACAAATCAATAAAAACACTAAAAAAACTTAAAATTAAAAAAACATTAAACCCATAAAAACATTCATAAAATATAAAAATCATTAAAAATATCTATATAACTCAAAAAACCCGAATATTAAAAAATCCAAAAACTCCCAAAAAACCCTAAAAATACTAAAAATCCTCAAAATCCCTAAGACCATAAAAACCATAAAAATAATAAATTCTAATAAAAACCCAAAAAATATAAAAACCCCTACAAACTATGAAAAAGAAATTAAAACATAAAAAACCTAAAAATACATAAAATCCTCTAAAAACATAAAAAAAACTAAAATCCTAAAATCCATAAAACCCTAAAAACCCTAAAACCCCCCAAAATCTATAAAAACACTACAAAACCATAAAATCCAAAAAATCCTAATTCTTACCTAAAAAGCACTAAAGAAATAAGAAACCCTAAAATCCTTGAAAAAAATCAAAGATAACTTCAAAAACCTAAACGATCATAAATCCAAAAAAGACCAAAAAATTCTAAAATCAATAAAAAAAATCCTAAAATACCATCAAAACCCAAAAATCCCCGAAAAATTATAAAACCCCTAAACCCCATAAAACTGTGAAAACCCACAAAATAATCTAAGAAACATGTAAACCCATAAAAACTTTTAAAATTATAAAAAGAAATAAAACTCCAACTCAAAAATCCTTAAAACCCAAGAAATCATAAAAACCCTAATATCCCAAAAAACAAAAAAACCCTCAAAATCCCTAAAAAATCCTAAAACCCATAAAAATTAAAAATAAATTCCATAAAAATACCTAAAAACTTAACAAACCGTAAAATAATAAAAACACCTAATAAATCATTAAAAATATAAAAACACATAAAACCCCTAAAACAAAAAGAACACTAAAATAAAAAAACCACCTAAAACCCCTCAAAATCCATAAATACCTATATAACATAAAAATCCAAAAAAACCTTAAAATACCATAAAGTGTAAAAACCCCTAAAAACCCTGAAAACCTCTAAGAAAAGAACAAATGTATAAAAATTCTTTAATCCCCGAAAACATTAAAAAACAAAAAGCAGCCTAAAATACTATATAACTGTATAACCCAAAAACAAATAAAACCCCTTAAAAACATTAAAAACCCCAAAAACCCATAAACCCATAAAATAAAATAAAAATTCTAAAAACACTTTTAAACCCTAAAAATGTTAAAATAATTATAAAACAACAAAAACTCTGAAACCCTAAATACCCAAAACTTCATAAAAACCCTAAAACCTATAAGAAACCTTACCCCCCCCCCCCCAATATCTAAAAATCACAAAAAATGTAAAAACCCTTAAATCCTAGAAAATCCCTATGGAATTTTTAAAAACCAAAATACACTTAAAACCCCACAAAATCCCTAATATCCCTAAAAATCCATAAAAACACAAAGAAAATACTAAAATTCCATAAAATGTAAAAAACCATAAAAACCATTAAAACACAATGAAATCTTAAAAACACATAACACCCCAAAAAACCTACAAATGTGAAAAACTATAAAAACCCCAAAACCTAAAACCTTGAAAACCATTAAAAACCCCATAAAAACCATAAAATTGCTAATAATTATTAAAACCATTAAACCCAAAAATACATTAAAGAAGTCAAAATAACATTAAAACCACTAAACACTAAAAAAATTCCTACAACCCCCAATAAACAATAAAAACCCCAAAACCCCAAAAAACATCAAAATCCCTAAAAACCATAAAACCCATAAAAACCTAAATAGATATAAAAAAATAAAAGTGTAAAAAGCCCTAAAAACTCAGGAAAACGCTAAGAATAATTTAGAAACCTAAAATCACTTAGAACCCCTAAGAACCAGAAAATTCTAAAAACCATAAAAACCCATAAAAACTTAAAACCCCTCAAAATCCATAAATAATATGAAAAATCACAGTGAACGAAAAAATACCTAAAAATAACCAAAAATATAAAAAACCATAAAAACCATGAAAACCCCAAAGAAAACATTAAAAAATTAAAAACACTTAAAATCCAAAAATAGCTAAAAATAACTAAAAACCCTAAAAACATCAAAATACAAAAAAAAACCTAAAATACATAAAAATACTAAAGAAGGTCTAAAAATCCCAAAAATTTTAAGAAACCCCTAAAACCCTTAAATCCACAAATTAAAAATTAAAATAAAAAAAATAAAACCACTAAAAACCTAAAAAACTAAAACCATAAAAATACCTAAAAACACTAGAAACACACAAAAACCATAATACATAAAAACCCCTCAAAACCGTAACAACACATATAACACAATAAAAACACTAAAAACCCATTAATCTTATAAACATATTAAAAACTATAAAAAACAATAAAACCAAAAAAACTCAAAAAAACCCAAATAAGAAAAAACCCATAAAATCATAATAACCACAATCCCCTAAAACCCACATAATCTTTAAAACCCCTAAAAATAACAAAAAATACTTAAATTTTTAAAAGATTCTAAAAAACTAATGGGACTAAATAAAATTGTAAAACATTAAAACACCTAAAACCCCTAAAAACCAAAATAACTCATAAAACACTAAAAACAACAAAAAACTTCAAAATATGTAAATCCCCTAAAAGACATAAAAATCCCAAAAAACCCCATATAAATAATAAAAATCACTAAAACACATAAAACCCCTAATTCTATAAATCCTTAAAAACTGAAGAAAAAACTCTTAAAATCTTTTAAACCCATAAAATGATAGAAAACTCTAAAAACCCCTTAAACCCCCGAGAAACACAAAAAAATCGCTAAAAAGGAAAACCATAAAACCCATAAAAATCCTAAAAACCGCAAAAATCCCTAAAAACAATAAAAAATAAAATAATACATGAAAATTTCTTAAAACATAAATAATACTGAAAATCCTAAGAAAAACATTTAACCCTAATAACACATAAAACCCATAAAAACCCAAAAAATCCCTAAAAACAGTCAAAATAACTGAAAAATATCAACATCTCAAAATACTGTAGAAACCATATAAATCCTAAAAAATTAATAAACCCACTAAAACAAAAAAAACCATAAACCCTACAAATCCAGAAGAAAACCCTAAAACCCTAAAGACACCCTAAACACCAAAAAAACCCAAAAAACACTATATACCCACTAAAAACACTAACAACCATTTAAACCTCTAAAAATTTAAAAAACACAAAATAGACACAAAATACATAAAATAATCAAAATTAAAATAGAATCCGAAAAAACCCACAAAAATCATGAAAACCATAAAAACCTCAAAATTCATAAAAACCATAAAAACCTAAAATCGGTAAAAACGTAAAAACCCAATAATCCATGAAAACTTCTTAGAATACATTAAATACCTAAAACATATAAAACCTCTAAAACCCCTAAAAATGTTAGAATTTCTAAAAACACTCAAAACCCTTACAAATATAAAAAACTCTCAAAGTCCCTAAAAACTATAAAATACCATAAAAATACAAAAAAAACCTTAAAATACCTAAAAACGTAAAAAAATACCTAAAACCAAGAAAAAACTCTATTTTATTTTGGATCCTAATCCGGTTCCATCTTTTACACAGATTGGGATTTTCTATAAGGTGTTGGGCCTACACATAGGTCATCTAAAACTAAATCCATCACTTGCGAAGTTTAACCGAGATTATTCTCTCCATATGATGACTCTGGTTACTCGGTTTTTGAATTTTTTCCCCCGTTTAATGTTTTTGATATGTTCTTGTTTAAACACTGGGATCTTGGGGATCATAAAACTCTGGGTCTTATTTATTCCAATCACATTCTGATTCGTTTCTCATTTGAGGAGGATATCATTCGAGTAAGGTCTGCGGCTCCCTGAAGAGGTGATGGTTCCCACTTTTCCCTCTCTCGATATAGCCTTGATTTCAATTTTCTTAATGATTCTCTAATGGTGGATACTTGGGTTAGGTTTTTAGAACACCCCTCCCCTTTCTTAAAATGTATATTATCTCATGGTTGGGGAATATGGTTGGTCAGTTCTTGTATGTGGATAGTAAAACTAGGGCTCCTTGTCACCCAGTATCCCTGAGGGTCTGTGTTAAAGTCGAAATTTCGAAAGATTTGGTTGATTTTGTTTGGATTTTCATTGGTGAGGAACTCCAATGGAAGAAACCTCTAGTTTTTGAGTCTTGGGTAAGCTACTGTGATTTTTTCATCACACTTAGTCATGGAGGAAGTGGTTGCAGACGCAGGAGCAGTGAGTGTGTTATTGTAGGTACTAAATAGAGAGAAATATCTAACAGTCTAGGGTTGGATGATGATTTTGAGCCAAGGCTAGGAGCTATGAATGATGGTATTTCTAGTGCTCAGAGGGATGATGGGGTTGAAGATGAGGGCTTCTCTTCAAGGTAGGTTGTAGTGGGAAACCATTCAGTGGATAAGGTAAATGATATTGTCATGTGCTTGAGGGTGACTTAGGGCTGGAGGGTGATTTCCTTTCCTCCAGCGGGATGGAGGGTGAGGCTCCTAATGAGGGTGGGGGAGGTGGCTATTGATCTAAAACAGAAAATGATGATATTTTTCTTTAACTTCCTTCCATTTTGGGGAGCTTTGATCTATGGAAATTGTGGATGATGTGAAGGATAGGTGGGAGATGTATGTACAATGAGAGGTGCATGTTGAAGATACTTGGGATAATGGTGCGAAGACTTTGGATCCCCAGGATGTGGTACGTTGTCTCACTTGCGTAGGTATGGGGGAGGAGAGGATAAAAAATTCATTAGTTGTTGTTGTCTCAAATTCCAACTATTTTTTAGGGTTAGGAGATATGGAGACTATGGACAAGGAGGGGATGAGTCATGAGATGGAGTACTAGGGAGTAATAGAGGATGAAGTGGCCAAGGATGACAATATAATCCCTATGGATCTTTAGGGGGAGGCCCCACTATCCTTCTGTGAATGAATGGAAAGAATGGAGGTGGAGAAACCATTACCTTCTTCTGAACAAGTTTCAGAGTAGGGAGAGGTGCAGTGTTTTGCTGCTGGGACTGGGGACAAACTGACTGAAGGCATTTAGTTTGTTAAGGATTAGGAGGACCGGCCCAAAACATCATCTCTCAGTATGGGGAATGAATATCATCATATCCTCGCACTAATTATATACTGGCCATTACCCCTTGTGTTCAGTTTTCTGAAAAGATAATGTTGGGATGCACGGAGATATATTTTGAGTAGCACCAAAAGGATATTCTACAAGAGCCAGACCTGAAGCATGACTTGCACTTTTTTGGAATGATGATGATCAAGAAGTGAGGCAAGATGAAATCTTTTCATACCGTTATTCCATTATCAATGCTAAAATGGATCAGATAAGGCGGGAGAAGTTTGTGATGAACGATTCTAGTTCTATTGGCCTGAATTCATGCCCCCTGGAAGATGAAACTGAGGGCTATCAGTGCACCCAGATCTGGTATCTAGATGGGTGGGGTAGATCATGGTACTATTGATCATGGGAAGGATGGTAATTCTAGGACAACGTCCATGAGTGCTGATGGAGTGCTACAATGTAGGAAGGTGGACTGTGGAGCTCTCTCCCCTACCCCATGTGGGAGGTGATAAAGAAGAGACTACTCTACTCTACCCATAACAATTGCTACCGGAGCCTCCTCCAAGGCCTCCAAGACTGAATAGTAGCAGAGGGTAAGGGGTATATATACCAAGAATGATGTTGATATGGAAAATTACAAGAAAGATATGTCAGAGTGGAAGACGGTAGAGCCAGATGAGTCTTCATGATATGGTTTTAATCGATACCCCTATGGGGATGATGGGGAGGTTGACCCTTTGGATATGTAGTATCTTTCGTTGTTTTCTCTATTGGGACTATCTTTGGGTTTAGTTCATTTGAATCTTCCCCTACCTGCTTCCACATCTCTTTTTATTATATATCTGGGGTTTCGGTACTAGCCTGGACCTACACCTACTTTTCCCTAAACACTAAAAACCATAAAACCATTCGAAATACCTAAAAACCATAAAACCAGACTAAAATACTTAAAAAATCCCTAAGAAACCCAAAAAATGTAAAAAACCCCTAACCCGCCCCCCAATAACCCAAATAAAACCTTATAAACAAAAAAGACATAAAAAAAAAACCCATAAAATGATAATACCACTAAAAGCTCACAAAATTCAAAAAAACCCTAAACCCCCAAAAAATCCTTAAAAATCTCAAAATCACAAATAATGTAAAAACCCAGAAAACCCCAAGGAAAACCTTAAAAACATAAAAAAATTAAAACCCCTGAAAACTAAAAAATTATAAAACCCATAAAGGACTCAAGAAACCCTAAAAAACTCTAAAAACATGAAATCCCCTAAAACCCCAAAAAAACCATAAAATACCAGTAAAAAAATTAAATCCCCTTCAAACCCCTAAAAATATTAAAAACTATAAAAACATATAAAAACCCAAAAAACTAAAAAAACATAAAACCCAAAAAAACAACCATAAAAGACCTAAATAGAATAAAAATCATAAAATCAATCAAAACCCCCAAAACCCATATATAAAAAAATTATAAAAAGGAATTAAATGTCATTGAAAACAAAAAACCTTTGAAAACCCTTAAAAACATTTAAAACCTCTAAAAGTACATAAATCCCTGAAAAAACCAAGAAACACTAAAACCCCTTAAAACCCCCTAAAACCCCTAAAAACATTTAGACACCACAAAATTTCTAAAAACCCAAAAACCCATAAAATCCTAAAAAATACCAGATAAATCCCAAAAAATATAAAAAACCACAAAATCCCTAAGAAAACCTTAAAACCAAAAAAATAATTAAATCCCATAAAAACCCTAAAAAGAAAATAAAACCCCAAAAACTCCCTAAAACCTTTAAGACCTCTAAAAACCCTAAAAACTAAAAATTATAAAAACCCTTCAAAACCCTAAAACCATTAAAAAACCCTAAAATACCATAAAATCATAAAAACCTCTAAAAACCCTAGAAAATACTAAAAACCCATCAAAATAACTAAAAACCCTAAGGAACCATAAAAAGTAAAAAATAAATAAAATACCTAAAAATGTAAAAAATCATAATATCAATAATATATACTAAGAAAATCATGGAAACCTAAAAGCACTTATAACTCCTAAAAACCTAAATTAATCAAAAGGCCATAACCCCCCCCCCCCTAAACGTAAAGAACCCAAAACCCCCAAAAATCTCAAAAAATCCTAAAAACCCCATAAAAGTTATCGAAACTCACTAAAAATCCATAACAACAAAAAAACACTAGAATCCCTAAAAACTCTACTAAAAATAATTAAAATCCCAAAAATACAAAAAACAATAATAACCTTAAAACACTAAAAACCCTAAAAACCCTAAAACCCTAAAAGATCCTAAAAACCCGAAAACCCCATAAAAAACATAAACCCCCAAAAAATGTTAAAACCCCATTAAAATCCTAAAAACCACTGAAAATGTTAAAACCCCTTTAAAAAGCTAAAATTGTTTAGAAACTCTAAAAAACTATAAAACCCCTAAAAATCAAAAAACCTATACAAAACCAAAAAACATAAAAACGTTAAAAACCCAATAAAAAACTAAAGAACCATAAAATCCCTAAAAACCCTAAAAGACAATAAATTCCTAAAAATTTCTTAAAAATCACTATATTTTTTTTAAAACATTAAAACAATGAAAATCCATAAAAACCCTTTAAAAACTAAAAAATGTGAAAATTGTTTCAAAAACATAAAACATGCTAAAAACTATAAAAATAACCAAAAACCCAAAACCTGTGAAAAATGTAAAACCCCCTTAAACCTATAAAATCCCATAAATCCCACATAAACCCTAAGAAACACTAGAACTACAGAAACCATTTAATCCCACAAAAATGATAAAAAATCATAAAAATGTAAAACACAAAAAGAACTCTTAAAACACTTTAAACCCAAAAAAACAATAAGAACCCTAAAACCCCCCCAAAATCATTAAAAACCCTAAAAAAAATAAAAAACATAAAAATCCCAATAAATACCTAAATATATAAAAAACTCTAAAAACACTAAAAACCCCTAAAAACCTAAAAATTATAACAACCTTATAATCCCATAAAATTCTTAAAAACCCAAAATCCATAAAAACCCTAAAGAGACATATAAATCCTTAAAATCCCTCAAAATTCTTTAAAATGTAAAAAATAATGAAAACCCTTAAGAAAGTATTAGAAATTCTAAAACCTATTAAAACTCCAAAAAATACTAAAAAATCTAAAAACCATAAAACCCCAAAAGGACCCTAAAAATCATAAAACTCCATAAAACCATACGAACCCCTACAAACATTAATAACCCCAAAATCCAAATAAAGACCATAAAACCCACTAAAAACTCAAAAACCCCTTCAACACCCTATATATGCTAAAAAATCCAAAAAAAGCATAAAACCCCAAAATGTATAAAAAAACCCTATAATCCCAAAAACCCAAAAAAACCTAAAATCCCTAAAAACGAAAATAAATAAAAAAACTAAAATCCCATAAAAATCCTAAAATCCCCAAACCATAAAAATGTAAAAAACCCTAAAAATCCAGTAATATCCTTAGAATACATTAAAAACACTTAAAACCCCTAAAATCATATAAATGCTAAAAATCCAATAAAACCCCAAAAACCCTAAAAATACATAAAAATCCTAAAAACCCATAATAATCATAAATCCCCCTCAAATCCCTAATATTTGAATACCCTAAAAACATTTAAAACCCATTAGAAAACCTTAAAAACCAAAAAACACCTAAAAACTATTAAACAAAAAAAACTCTATATATCCTAAAACCCATAAAAAGACCCTAAAACCCCCAAAAAATAAAAACCACTAAAAACCTTAAAATCCCAAGAAACCTATAACACCCCTAAAACCCATGAAAAGACCAAAACCCCACTTTAATTCTATGAAACGTTAAAAAATCATAAAATGTTAAAAATCATACAATCTAAAAAACCCTATAAAACCCCAAAACCCATTAAAATCCACAAAACCCTCAAAACCCTCAAAATCCCTAAAAATGATAAAATATGATAAAAATTATAAAAACTATAAAACCCAATAACCCATAAGATGTCCTTAAAACCCTAAAAAACACATAAAATACCTAAAATTTATAAAAACTATAAAAACCCTTAAAACCCGTAGAAACCTAAAAAATATTTTAAAACTAAAAATCCTTAAAATTTCTAAAAATCATCAAAAATCATATAAATATATATAAAATTTTAAACTCATAAAAACCCAAAAAATAATAAAATTTTAAGAAACCCTTAAAAAATAAAAAATAATTAAGACCACCAAAAACAAGAAAAAACTGAAAACCTAAAAGGCCATATAGGACAATAAAACCCTTAAATTCCCTAAAACCCATAAAACCTATAAAAAACCCTAAAACCAAATAAAAATACAATAACCCACTATAAACTCAAAAAACCACTAAAACAAAAAAAATTATAAAAAACCATAAAATTGATACAAACTCTAGATAATACTAAATACCCAAAAAACCAAAAAAACCTCAAAAAACCTCAAATACCAAAAAAATAAAAAATCCTAAAAGGCCAAAATATCCCTGAATATAGAAAAAAATATAAAAACTCTCTACAACACTAATAAATATTTTAAAATAAATACACATATAAATTTCTTAAAAACGTAAAAGCTGCAAAAAAACCCCTAGATTCCATTAAAAACCATAAAACCCAAACAAATACCTAAAAACACTAAAATTCCTAAAAAATACCTTAAAATCCCTCAAAACATGATTGTACCTAAAAATCCAGAAAACCCCTAAAAACTATCACAACCTAAAACACTAAAGACCCCATAAAACAGAATAAAAACTAGAACACTTAAAAACCCTATGATACCCAAAAACCCTAAAAAACATAAAAACCCTAACATTTTTAAAACCCATAAAACATTAAAAAAGTACTAAGAACTCTAACATCACTTTAAATCCCAAAAAAATGATAAAAATCTCTAAAAAACCTTAAAATGTAAAAAAATTAAAAAACCTAAAACCACAAATAACCACAAACCCCTAAAAACATAAAAACCATAAAAATCATTACAATGCCAAAAAATCCTAAAACCCACAAAAAATACTAGAAATTCCCTAAAAGTCCCTACAAAGTACAAAAAATGAAAAACCCAAAGAAAATCATAAAAACTAAAAAATTCTTAAAACCACTATAACCCAAAAAATGATTAAAACCCTAAAAATAAAAAAAACACATAAAATTCCTAAAAACACATAAAATAACTAAAAACCTAAAAATATCTAAAAACCAAAAAATACCCTAAAAACACTAAAAATCCTAAAATCCTTCAAAATCCCTAAAAACTATAAAAGAAATAATAATATTAAAAAGCCTTAAATATAACTAAAAACACAAAAAACCTAAAATACATAAGAAAACCTTCAAAACCAAGAAACACTTAAAACTCATAAAACCCCCAGAAGCACAAAAAGCCTAAAAATCCTAAAAATGACCCTAATGGTCCTAAAACCCCTAAAACACTAAAACCCCTAAAACCGTAAAACAACTAAAGATACTAAAAACCTTTTAGATCCTTAAAATCATTAAATAACTCTATAAAACCCAAATAATTTAAAATACCCAAAAACCATTAAAACACAAAAAAAATCTTTCAAAATCACTAAAACCCTTGAAACAATAAAAATTATTATAAAGACATAAAAATACATAAAAATGTACCCCCCCCCCCGAATCTATAAAAAACCTAATAAAAAAATCATCGAAAACCCATGAAAATCTAAAAATGAAAAAAATACCCTAAAACCCTAAAAACACTCAAAATCCAAAAAAAACCATAAAGATCCCAAAATAACCATAAAACTCCTTAAAACCATAAACCCCTAAAAGAAATTAATCTCAATATGTAAACCATAAAACCTATAACAGATAAAACTAAATACATTAAGAACACAAAAAGACACTAAAACCCTAAAAACAAAAAACCCTAAAAACCCATAAAACCATAAAACCCCTTAAAAACTCTAAAAACACTATAACCCCTTAAAACATTAAAAATTATAAAACAATATAAAAACCAAAAAACTAAAAAACCTAAAAACTTAAAAAACATAAAAATGTAAAAACTCATAAAAACCATTAAATTCCCTAAAATCCAAAAAAAAACTATAAAAATCCTATAAATACCTATAAAACGTAAAAAGTTAAAAACCCCTAAAACCATGATAAACAATAATAAAACATTAAAACCCTAGAAAAAGCTAAAACCCATAAAAATCATAAAAAATACTAAAAATCCTAAAACCCATAAAACACATCAAAATCCATAAAACCACCAAAACCCATAAAACCCTACAAATTCCTAAAAATCCAAAAAAAAACACTAAAAACCAATAAAAACCAATAAAAACCATAAAATATCATAAAAACATAAAAAAATTAAAAAATATAAAAAAATATAAAATCACTAAAAAACTCAAATAAAAACACTAAAATCCCTAAAAACATAAAAACCTCTAAAAACCATCCAAATAACTGAAACTACAAAAAACATAGCAATATTATATATCCCTAAAAATCCCAACAAATTTTAATAAACCTGAAACCCTAAAAAACCAATAAAAACCAAAAAATTCTTAAAATCACGAAGAACCTTAATAACACTAAGAACTCTAAAATACGACAAATCCATAAAACCCGTAAAAATACTAAAAAACATAAAAATACTAAAAACCATAAAAACACTAAAACAATATAAAATTCCCTACACCCATTAAACCCATAAAAACCCCTAAAATTTTAAAACCTTAAAAACCCATAATACTACAAAAAAAATCTAAAAACCCTTTAAACCTCAAAAATGTTAAAAAATCATAAATACCATAAAACCCTTACAAACTCAAAAAATCCATAAAAAACGAAAAAACGAAAAAACCCTATAAACCTTCAAAACCCTAAAAATCATTAAAAACCATAAAAATACCAAAAAATATTTAAAAATATCTGAAAACATAAAAACTCATAAAAAAACTAAGAAAATCATGAAAACCTAAAAATACCTAGAACCCCTAAAAAACTAAAAATTATAAAAACCATTATATTATTAAATCCCAAAACCCTAAAAACCATAGAAACCCTAAAAAATTAAAAACCCCATAAAAACATTAATACTACCAAAATCCTTTTAAACCCCTAAAAATAGTAAAAATATCTAAAAATCCTTAAAACCCATAAAAAATAAAAAATCCATAAAATCCAAAACAATCCATAAAAACCCTTAAAAAAATATGACTGTTGACCTAAAAATACCTAAAAATGTAAAATACCTTAAAAAACATGAAAACCCCTAAGAAAACCATAAAATCTATAAAACACTTAAAACCCCTAAAAACCTAAACAATGCTATAAACCCTAAAGACCACTAAAAACCCTAAAAAACATTATAAAACAAATAAAACCCCTGAAGTACCACTAAAACCTTTGAAAAACCTTAAATCCCTAAAATGGTAAAAACCTCTAAAACCCATTAAAATGATAAAAAACTCAAAATAACCCAAAAACACCAAAAAAACATTAAAACTCATATCGATGGAGGTTTTCCTTTGAAGTGCTCTTCAGATCCACGGATGCGATGGTTTCCTTCGTGTGAAGACATTGACTTCCCAGTGCCCAGTTTCTTCTTGGGCTTCTGGCTTCATATTCAAATGTATCTCGGATTTCTTGCCCTTGTGCTCGGGCTGTGGTGGCTCCAGGGGTTGTGAAGGCTTCAGATCAGATTATCTTGGAAAGTGGTGAAGTCGTCAACTCTTCAACATCTGGAAAACCTAGCGATTGTCGGTCGTTTTTTCAGATCTCATTTACAGAGATGGGGTCTTCTCGGATCGGTCATCAGCTTCGATGTCTTCATCGGTGGAGGGGGTTTCACTAGCAGCATGAGTTCTGGCCTCTTCAACGATGCAGTGCGGTGGTCTGGCGCTTTTAGCCATTGTTGTTGCTTTCCTTCCATCCACTTGAGGTAATCATGGGAGATGTGTGGATCTTCTGGTTCCGCGTCGATTATTTTTGGATGCGGAAGAAATTTCAGGTTCATTCCTTATCTTTGATTAACACTGTTTTTTCCTTGTTTTTTCTATTCTGCGGTGATCTGGCTTCAGTCTTTACATTCCGGTGGTGCCAAAGTGGTCTTTTTGGCCCCGCGTATATTGCTGAATCTTCTGCTTGGTTCCTTATGATATGGATTTGCTATGGTGGAGGATGGTCATTTTATGGGTCGATGTAGGTGCTGCTTGCTGGGTTTGATATGAGGTGCCACTTTCTGGGTATGTGTTGTGGTTCATGGGTTGCTGGAAGGGCTCTTTGTGCTGCGCGCTGGTTCTTGCGTTGGTTGCTGGTGGTTTTCTTCTCATGGTTGTGCTGCTGGGTGTGTTATGCTGGAATGTTGGCTGTCACTTGGATGGGATGTGAGGAAGATGAGGCTTCTATTTCTGGTGTTGGTGGTTTTGGGTGGCTGGTCATGGATCTACAATGTATAGTGGCGCTGGCTAATGTAGAGGTTGGTGATTTTGGTGTTGGTGGTTTGATGTCGCTAGTGTGCTGAAGTTGGTTTAATGAAACTGTTGAGGTTGGTATGGTGTTGCTGGATGATTTTGACATTTTCTAGATTTCGTGCTGATGGATGCTTGCCGCTGATGGTGATGGTTTTGCTGCTGCTAGATGCTGGTTGTTTCTTGGTTGGGACTGCTGCTGGATCCTTCTTGTTTGACCATGTGCGTTTTTTCTTTTTTGATCATTCTTTCTTTGGAGTCTTTTGCATCTTGGGTTGTTAAGGGTTTTTGGGTGTGGGTCATTTGACCCCTCCCCTCCCTTGTCTGATGTGTCTTTTCTTTTCATTCTAATAAATTTGGGGGGTGGGGGGGTTCGGGAATAGCCCGACCCTCACTTCTTCCTTGCCCTGTAAATTCCTAAAAACCAAAAAAACCAATAAATCCATAAAAATCCCAAAAAATTTAAAAACTTAAAAAAACAGAAAAACCATAAGAAAAAACTAAAAACCTAAACAAACATAAAAACTCTAAAAACCTATAAAGGTTAAAACAACTAAAAAACCCAAAAAGAACCTAAAATACCTAAAACACCAAAAAACCCCCAAAAGCCCGAGAAGCTATAAAACCCCTAAAAACCCAAAAATTCCTAAACCACACTAAAAATTATGAAACCCTTCAAACCCCTTATTACATTAAAAAAACTCTAAAACCATAAATTCAAAAAATATTAAAATAGTACCTAAAAACCAAAATAACTAATGAAATACCCAAAACCCCTAAAATCCCTCAAAATCTCTAAAAACCCTAAAAATCCAAAAAAAAATCTATAAAAATCCCAGAAAAATGTAAAAAAACCCTAAAAATTAAAACCCATAAGAAATCCTTATAAACTTAAAAACATTATATAACCTAAAAATTCTAAAAACCTAAAAAAATCCTAAAATGATAAAAACAAAAAAAGACCCTAAACCCTAAGAACCCCAAAAAAATCAATAAAAAACCTAAAAACCACAAAACACACTAAAAACACTATAAACCCCAAAAAATGATAAAAATTATAAATAAAATTAAACCCCCTAAAAAATCAAACAACACAAAAACCCAAAAAAACCCCATAAATATTCAAAACCCCGAAAAAACCCTAAAATCCATCAAAATACCTAGAAACCCTAAAAACCAATAAAAATCCCAAAATTTCCATAAAAATCATAAAGATTGTAAAAAACAAAAAAGAAACACTAAGAGCCCCAAAGAAAAACAAGAATAATTAATAATAGTTAAGACCCCTAAAAACCTAAAACCCTAAAACCCTAAACCCCCTCAAAATAACTAAAACCCTAAAATGGATTAAAATAATATAAAATCCAAAAAAATCCCAAAAATGTGAAAAACAATAAAAACCCTAAAAACCCTTAATAAACCTTAATAACCTAAAAAACACTTAAAACCCCTAAAAATATTAAAACTGCTAACACCCCTAAATACCTAAATACCTTAAAACCCATAAAACCCTATAAAAACCCATTAACCCTATAAAAACCAAAAAATGATAAAAACACATCAAGCACCTAATGTTTTAAAAAATTCCAAAACCATAAAGAATAATAAAAATAATAAAAAACCAAAAAACCAAATAATACTAAAAATTGTAAAAATACTAAAATCCCTAAAAATTCCAAAAATACCTATAAACATTGAAAATACATAAAACCCTAAAAATCCATAAAAACATAAAAACCCTTAAAACCCCTGAAACCCATTTAGAAAACAACAAAAACCATAATACACCTAAAAAGACTAAAACTCTAAAATTCTAAAAAACCATTAAATCCCTTAAGGTCTATAAAACCCCGAAAACACATAAAAATAAATAAATGACCAATAAATCCAAGAAGTCAAAAAAAACCAAGAACCTCTGGAAACCCCTAAGTAATCATTAAAATTTAATAACACTTAAAACCTCTAAACCCAAAAAAGGCTAAAATCCCTAAAATTCTCTCAAACCCTTGGAAACCATAAAAAACCATAAAAACCAAAAAAACATCATAAAAAATCCATAAAAACCTGCTGAAAACTATAAAAACCCTTTAAACCTATAAAAATATTATAAACACTATAAACGTTAAAACCCCAAAATACAAAAAACCTCTAATAAAACTAAAACCCATCAAAACCCTATATCCCCTAAAAACAGAAAAATAATAAAAAGTTCCTAAAACCATTAAATACATAGATATTCTAAAAACCCATAAAAATCATAATCTATCCTTGAAATTCTAAAAAAACTTAAAATCCCTAAAAACATACAAAAAGATAAAAATAAAAACAAAATAAAAACCATAAATATCATAAAACCCCTAAATATCTTAAAAACCAAGAAAAAACCTGTAACACATAATAAACTCTGAAGATCCTTAAGCCCATAAAAATGTTATAAATCACTAAAAATCCCAAAAATAATTAAGAACTCAATAATCATTAAAAACCAAAAAAACAATAAAAACCCTAAATCCCTAAAAATCTATAAATGTCCTAAAATACATAAAAATAATGAAAACCTATAAATTGTAAAACCATAAAAATCCTAAAAATTCCATAAAATACATAAAAAAGTAAAATCCCTTAAAACAATGAAAACTTTGAAGAAAACCTTAAAACTCTAAAAACACATAAAACCCCTAAACAATCTAATTTTCTCTAAAACTAGATATCTCCACAGCCTTTGACACCATCAAATGGAGATTTATTTACAAGTTCTTTTAAAATATGGATTCTGAGATAGATTTATAATGCTGGTGGCTTCCATTCTGAATAGTTCCAGAACCAGAATTCTTTTCAATAGTTCCCCCAAGGGGTTTTTCCCACGCTCATGTGGGGTAAGGCAAGGAGATCCTTTGTCTGGCATCCTTTTTGAAATTGCTAAAGATTACCTGAGCAGGTGCCTCATCAACCTCACACAGGTTAGTCTCTTCATCCCAATTAAGTAAGGGAGAAACCATTGGGTGCCATCTCATATATTTTATGCCGATGACATCCTCCTCTTTGGGCATGCTGACAAGAGAACAGTTTCCTCAATTAAAATGATCATCCAACACTATAAATATGTGGCAGGACTGTCCATTAGCTAGAGAAAATCCTCTATCGTCCTTGCAGACATGGTTTCCCCCTCAAGGAAAATTCTCATTGCCCTCTCTCTTAGTGATAATAGGGGATCACTTCACTTTGATTATCTAGGGGTCCCGATCTTTTGGGGAAGAGTTAAGAGTAGCTATCTTATGAACACGGTGAGTAGAATTTTACTGCAACTTGCTGAATTGAAGGGAAAATGTCTCTCGCAAGCCGGAAGAGTTTTTCTTATCAATTCTGTTATTACATCCATGTTCACTTATGCCTTCTCTTTATATAGGTGGCTAGTTAACCTCATCAAATCCCTACAGGCAACGATTATAAAATTTACTTCGACAGGCTACATCAGTGAACATAAACTGGTCAATGTGGCTTGGAAGTACTGCACTAAGCCAACTGAACGAGGTAGGCTGGGAATAAAAGACCACAAGAGATTCAATGACTCCATGCTTGCTAAATTCACATAGAGCCTACTTGATTACGTGGATGATGGGATTGACTTTTGCCGAGAAATGTTCACACAAAAACATTGTGATGGGTTCATGGGATATTTTCCCTCCTTGGTCTGGACATCGATACGAGGCTCCTACACCACCATCATGGAGAACTCAAAGTGGATTGTCTCTAAACAGTCGAATATGAATGACTAGTCTACCATGTGGATTGATAGTCCCCTGCTGGATAGAGTGACCCCCCCTTGCCGATGCACGAGATATGTCAATCGCTAGTTTCATCTAGCTAATGGGACAGTTTGAGCCCCTCATTCCTATTGAAACATATATGAAAATTACAGAATATGTCTTTCTTGAAAGAGACATTCTCATCTGGAAGCCCAATCTTGTTGTCCGGTTGACCGTGAATGATTTCTGTTGGGAAAAATGACCACAGGACCCTGCCCCTCCGGCCTGGCTCTCAAGCTTTAGGAGGCCCTTTATCCCTCTGGCTCATCAACTCCTAGTCTGGAAAATCTAGAAGAACCGGTTGCCGATCCAAGGTCAGATACAGAGGGCTGGACACAACCTGGCTTCGTTATGTTTTCTATGCCTTGGAGCTGAAGAATCCATCCAGAACACCTTCTTCCAGTGCAGGTTTTCAGTGGCTCTCTGGGTGTACCTGCATGGGTTGTTTGGATTTCCCCTCTATCTTGACAGGCCATTCCTTGAGCTGCTGGACAACCTAGTCAGCTAGCCATACAACATGCAGGTTTCCAATATTCTGCATGTGGCCATTGCCTCCATCATCTCCTACATATGGGTTGTCTGAAATGTGATCGATTTCAACAGAAGGCAGCTCTCTCTTCATGGTGGGTCATTAGAATCCACACAGAGATCCATGCGGCGTCTCATATCCAATCTGACCCGATGCAAATGATGTGAGTGATCTTATTCTCTTGTGGTTACTTGGTGTTGATGGCAGGCCAAGGAAACCAATGATTCTGAAATACATCCACTGCATACCCCCGATCTCTTCCTGGATCAAGGTCAACATGGATAGTGCGACGTTGGGCGCACCGGGGCCCTCGGGGTATGGAGGGGTCCTCCGTACACACTGAGGCTTCCTCAAAGGCTGCTTTAATCACTTCATTGGGAATGGGTGTGCCCTTGAATATGAACTTTGGGCCATGATTAAGGCGATTGAGTTTGCTGGACAGTTTGGATGGAATCCCCACCGGCTTGAATCGGACTCCATGCTTGCTGTGGAAGTTCTCAAAGAGAAATTAGAGCGCATCACTTGGAGGATCCTTCCGCAATGGATAGAATTCCTTGCTTCTTGCAAAAGGCTCAGCCTTCATGTCACACATGCCTACAGGGAGGCAAACTCATCTACAGATGCACTATCCAAAAAGGTGATTGTGGAGAGGAGCTCGATATGGTCGCATGTGGCCACACCGTTCTGCCTTCGATTTGTAGAGTCTGATATGAAGGGTGAGATGCACAACTGGGTTTGTAATACCCCCATGTAACACTTTCTTGGAACTCTTATTTCTTATATATTTTGGGGGGCCAGGTTCACCTGGTCTCGAGCCTTCTTTTCCTTAAACAATCTAAAAAATTATAAAAACTCTACAACCCTAAGAATATTAAAAAAAACCTAAACCCCATAAAAAATTAAAAACCACTAAAACTATAAAATTCTTTTAAACCCTATAAAATTTAAAGACTATAAATAACCATACACACTTAAAAACTCATAAAACCCCCTAAAATCCCAAAAAAACCCGGAAAACCCTAAACCCTCCAAATTTATAAAACCTCGAAAAACATAAAATTCTTAAAAATCACAAAAAATAAAAAACACATAAAAACCCTAAGAAAAACAAAAAAACCTAAAAACACATAAAACCCCTAAAAACCTAAAAAATGTTAAAACCCTTAAAACCTTGAAAACCCTAAAACCCACAAAACCCCTAAAAATTCAAAACCCTAAAAACTCATAAAAACCCTAAAAACCTGAAAAACCAAAAAACCCTAATAACCCAAAAAACCCTATGAAAACCATAAAACCTAAAGACATTTTAATCCACTAAAAACCCTAAAAAATGTTTAAAACCCAAAAACCCATATAACCTCTAAAAACCCGTAAAACCCTAAAACTCTATAAAAACCCTAAAAATCAACTAATAACTCTAAAAACCCTAAAAACCCAAAAAAACATAAAGCACTAAATACCATAAATCCCCTAAAAGTCCAAAAATTACTAAAAACTAAATAAATATACAAACCCTAAAAACCCACAAAATCCAAAAAACCCCTAAAAACCATAAAAATCCAAAAAAAATCACTAAAAATATATTAAAATGTAAAAACCCAAAAAAACCATGAAAATTTCATAATAAAACCTCAAAACCCTAAAAATACATTAACCCCCTAAAAAATAAAAACACTAAAAACCCTAAAAACCCACAAAATCTATAGAAACCCCAAAAAACCATAAAATCTGAAAACCCATGAAGACTCTTAAAACCTACTCAATACTCAAAAAACCAAAATAATAATAAAAACTATAAAAACATAAAAAACATAAAAAAACAAAAAAAATCATAAAACCCCCAAAAAAATTCTTCAAATTCCCTAATAACCCTAAAAACCCTAAAAATCATATAAATTCTCTGAAAATCACTGAAAATTTAAAAATCACAAAAAACCCATAAAAACCATAGGATAACCATAAAAACCTAAATATAGTTAAAACTTATAAAAAACATAAAACCCTAAAACCCCTAAAATAATGAAAAATATAAAGACCCTTATTACATTAAAAACCCTAAAACCAATGAAACTCCTAAAACAACTAAAAACTCGAAAGACCAATTAAAATACTAGTGATTTTGAAAATAAAAAAAACCAAAAACCATAAATAACACAAGAAACCCCAAAACCCCAAAAACCCCTAAGCTCACTAAAAACACCTAAACCCCCACAAAATTTCTAAAAACCTAAAAATCAAAATAAAACATAAAAATTTCCTAAAAATCCTAAAAAATATAAAAACCCTAAAAACTCCTATAAAACCCAAAAATCCTAAAAACACATAAAAATCCTAAAAGCATAAAAATGAAAAAACCACTAAAACCCTTAAAATCCATAAAACCCATAAAAACCGTAAAAAAACCTAAAACCCATAAAAACCCTAAAAACCACTAAAAATATCAAAAACCATTATACACCTAAAAATGTTTAGAACAATAAAAAAACCATAAAATGCTAAAAAAAATTAAAAAAACAATAAATCCAAAAAAACTATAAAAACCCTAAAACTCCTCAAAACATCAAAATTCATAAAACCCCTAAAAACCCATAAAATACTAAACAATCACTAAACCCTCTAAAAACCTTGAAAACCTTAAAAAACTAAAAACACATAATTCTCTGAAAAACACAAAAACTAATAAAAACCCTAAATAACCGTAAAAACCACAAAACAACTAAAAAACATTAAAACATTAAAACCACATAAAACTCCTAAAACCCCACTAAAAAATCTAACAATCCTATAAACACCTAAAATGTTTAAAACTATAAAAATATTAAAATACTAGAAACATTTAAAACCCAAAAAAACCATAAAACTCTAAAACCCCTCAAAATACCAAAAAACCCCAAAAACAAATGAATCCTATTGAAGCCATAAAAATCCACAAAATTTTTAAAATCCCTAGAAAACCTGAAAACCCCTAAGAAAAACTTTTAATACCAAAAATCACATAAAACCTCTGAAAAGCCTAAAAACACTAAAAACCAAAAAAAACCCATAAAACTCATAAAAACCATAAAACCATAAAAACCTCTAAAAACCTTGAAAATAAAAATATAAAATGAAAACCAAATAAACCAATGAAAACTCCAAAACTATTTAAACTCCTAAAAATGTTAAAAAAAACTATGAAAAAACATAAAAAACTCAAAAAAATATAAATCCCAAAAAAACCTAAAAACACTCCAAATTCTTAAAACACTAAAAACTATAAAAATCATACAGAATCCCTAAAAATCGTTAAAATTTAAAAAAATTAAAATCTGTAAAAACCACTAAGAAAACCATAAAAATGTAAAAACACAAAAAACCAAAAATATACTAAAAACTATAAAACCCTAAAGAAACCTAAAAATCGTAAAAATCGTAAAAAACCCATAAAAATCCTTAAAAACACTAAAAACCATAAACACCCTAAAGACCTATAAAAATACATAAAACATAAATCCCCTATAAATGATAAAAAACTCAAAGAAAACCATAAAATCTAAAGCACATGTAAAACCCCTAAAACCCTAAAAATAATAATAAACTGAAAAAAACCCTAAAACAACCCTCAAAACTCTAAAAACCAAAAATAACCCAAAAACCATAAAACCCCTAAAAATCATAAAAACCATAATAACTAAATAAATACTCTAAAATTCATTTAAACCGCAAAAACATTAAATAAAATCTAAAACCCCAAAATAATTCAAAAAACCCTTAAACCCAAAAAACCCATAAAATGCATAAAAACGACACAATCAACTAAAACCCCTCAAAATACATAAAACCCCTAAAACCCATAAAAACCATAAAAATTTAAGAACCCATAAAAATCCTAAAAAAACTTTGAAAACCTAAAAACTACTAAAAATACTTGCACTTAAAAACCCTAAAACCCATAAAACCCATAAAACCCTCTACAAACCCTAAACACAATGGAAACCCCTAAAACCCTAAAAAAATAAAACCCCTAAAACCAATAAAAATACTTTAAACCACTAAAAATGATAAAAACTATAAAACCCTTTAAAACACCGAAAAACACAAAATCAAAACCATAAAAACCCAAAAAACAAAAAAAACCCTAAAACCCCACATAATCCACAAATATAGTAAAAACAATAAAAATACTAAAAATCCCTATAAATACCTAAAAAAATAAAAATCTTAAAACCCTAGAAAAATATTAAGAGAACCTTAAAAACATAAAAAAAATTATAACCCTTAAAAATCTAAAAAATGATAACAACCCTAAAAACCCCTTAAGAACCCTCTAAATCCCGAAAGACCATAAAACCCATTAATACCCCTAAATAGTAATAAAACACCCCAAAAAGTAAAAAAACCATAAAAACCCATGAAAACCCATAAAGAAACCATAAAAACCCCAAAACCCCCAAAAACTAAAAAAAATTATAAAAAAAAACCCCAAAACCCCTCGAATCCGTAAAAACCATAAAAATTCGTAAAAATACTAAAATCCATAAAATCCCTAAAAATGGAAAACCCCTAAAAATCCTAAAAACCACTAAGAACCTTAAAACACTTAAGCACGTAAAATCCCCAAAAAACCTAAAAATTATAAAATTCCAAAAAATCGTAAATCTTATAAAATCAATAAACCATAAAAACCCTAAATCACATATAAACCTTAAATCCCAATAAATTATATAAAGACCCTTTAAACACCAAAAATGATTAAAAATTATAAAAACCCTTTTAAACCCTAAAAAAATCATACAAAACACACCAAAACCAAAAAACATAAAATCCAGAGAGACCTTAAAAACCCTCAAAATTCATAAAACCCCTAAAAACTATAAAAATCCCTAAAACCACTATACACCCTAAACATGTAAAAAACAAAAAAAAACTTGGAAACCCTAAGAAAACCATAAAAACCTAAAAACACATAAAACTACAAAAAACCTAAAAACACAAAACCCTAAAAACCAAAAAACCCCTACAAATCATCAAAACCATAAAACCCCAGAAAACCAAAAATAACACTAAACATCACAAAAATTTTCTAAAACGTAAAAAACCATAAATTCCCAAAAAAACCCATAACAAAAACTTAAAAAAATAAAAACAATTAAAACCAATAAAACACCAAAAAAATTCAAAAAACTTGAAAAAACACTATAAGACGTTAAAAACTCTAAAACCCCCTAAAAACCGTAAAACCCCCTAAAAACAAAATGACCTTGATACCCATAAAACATTAATAATATAAAAAAAATTATAAAACCCTTTAAACGCCAATAAATATTAAAAACTAAAGAACCCTAAAAACTTATAAAAACCACTACAAACTTAAAAACCCATAAAAACAATAAAACCTGACTAAAACACCAAAACACTGAAAATCCCTAAAAACCCAAAAAATCCATATCAATCCTAAAAAATCATTAAAATTATCAATATAAAAAACATTAAAAACCCCGAAAACCTGTAAGAAAACCTTGAAAACATAAATCAATTAAAAAGGATAAAATAACTAAAAACCATAGAGAAACCTAAAAACCATCAAAATACCACAAAACCCTAAATATCATATTAATCCTTAAAAATTCCTAAAAATATCATAAAATGTAAATAACACAAAAGACCTTGAAGAACACTATGAAAAAATTTAAAAACCTAAAAACATTTACAAACCATAAAATCTTAAAAATGCTAAAAATTCTCAACACCCCTCATAACGCTTAACCCCATAGAAACTATAAAACCCCTAGAACCATAAATAACAATAAAACCAAAAAAATGTAAAAATCTACTAAAACCACTAAAGACCCTATGAATTCCTAAATACATAAAAAACACTATAAACCATAAAACTATAAAAAACTCAAAAAACCCTAAACCCCCAAAAACCAATAAAAACCCTAAAAACCATTAAAATCCCTAAGAACCCTAAAAAACTTAAATATCCTAAAAAATCCAAAAAAATCCCTAAAATGTAAAAATACTATTAAAACCCTAAAAACCAAAAAGAAAAAATTAAAACCTAAAACCAATTAAAATCCCTAAAAACTGGAAAAAAAACTATAAAAAACCCTAAAATATCCTTAAATCCCTAAAACCCTAAAAATACACAAAACCCAAATAAACCATTAAAACCGCAAATGATCCTAAAAATACCTAATAATCCCTAAAAAAATAAAAACCTTACAAAACATTAAAAAACAAAAGAATTCATTAAAAATATAAAACCACACAAAACCTTGAAAAAACCAAGTAACACTAAATACACTAAAAACCCTAAAAAGACACTAAAAACCCAAAAAAACACCTAAAACCATAAAAACCCATCAAACTCTTAAAATATCATAAAATCCCATAAAACCTTAAAAACCCACTAAAATTTAGAAATCCATTAAACCCCTAAAAATAATAAAAACTTCTGAAAACCCTTTATAACCCCTTAAAATCTCAAAAAAAAATCCGACAACCATAAAAAAATATAAAACCCTTCAAGACCCCTAAAAACCCAAAATCCATAAAAATCCAAAACCCCATAAAAATATATAAAAATTTAAAAACTAAACACCTTGAAAACACCTAATAAAACCTCAAAAACATAAAAACACCTAACACCCCTAAAAATCTAAAATAGAAAAAACCGTTCAAACATCGGGGACACCTCATAATCCTTAAAAATCCTAAAGATCCTAAAAAATCCCTAATAATCAAAAAATAATAAAAAACACTCCAAAATATAAAAACCCATATGAAAACCTTTAAACTATAAAACACTAAAAACTCATAATGATTAAAAAATGCTAAAACCCTAATAAAAACACTAAAACCATAAAATACCTAAAAAATAATAATATAAAACCCCTTTAAACACTTAAAACGTTAATACTCTACAAAAATTAAAAACCATAAAAATGAAAAAATAGTAAAAACAGAAAAAATTCATCAAAAACCTAAAAGAACTCAAAATAACAAAAACCACTAAAACTTGTATAAATCCTTAAAAATCACTAAAAATATATAAAAATCTAAAAACCCGTAAAACCCAAAAGAATATTAAAATCCTTAAAACACCTAAAAACCTAAAACATGAAATCACCCATAAAAACCTAAGAACCCAAAATAACCTCAAAATACCTAAGAACCCTAGAATCCCAAAAAATCATTAAAAATACCTAAAAATCCATAATAAGTAAAAAACCCAAAGAACCCTAAAACCCTTAGAAAATCATAAAAACCAAAAAACTCTTAAAATCCCTAAAAACGTAACTAGGTTGAAACCTCTAAAACCCCTACAAAGACCCTAAAAATATTTAAACTCACATAACCCATTAAAATCCTAAAAATAATAAAAACCTAAAAACCAAAAATCCCTAAAACCCCACTACAAATTCTAAAAACCTCCTAAACCTTTAAAAATTAAAAAAAAAATCATAAAATCATAAAACCCCTGAAAAATCCAAAAACATCTCTAAAATCATCCAAAAACCCTAAAAACGATTAAAACCCTAAAAAGCAAAAAAAACCAAAAATTACCTAAAAGCCCTAAAACATTAAAAATCCAAAAAAAATCCCTAGTAAATTCTATAAACATAGTAACCCCAAAACCTTGAAAACCCATAAGAAATCCTAAAAAACTAAAAATACATAAAACAAATTAAAACTATAAAAATTCTAAAATACCTAAAAAACACTAAAACCTCTAAAAAACCTGAACTACCCTAAAAACCATAATAAAAATTTAAAAATCTAAAACAAATAAAAAAAAATTAAAACCCCTGAAAACCCCTAAGAACACCCTCAAATCCTAAAAGCACTTAAAACCCCTAAAAACAAAAAGATGCTAAAAACCCTAAAAAATTTTAAAGAACCTAAAAATCCAAAAAAAAACCTAAAAACTATAAATACCTCTAATGCTTAAAAACCCTTAAAAACCCATAAAAACCATAAAACCCACTAAAAACTGTAAAAATCCTTTAAACCCCTAAAAATTGTAAAAACATTAATAGCCCTTAAAACACCTACAAAACTCGAAAATAACCCTAAATCCCAAAAAACCATAAAATCCCAAAAACCCCTCAAAATCTATAAAAACCCTAAAAACCATGAAAATCATAAAAACCTCTAAAATCATGAAAAACCCTAAAAATCATAAAAGACTCTAAGAAATCCAGAAAATCTTTAAAAACAATTAAAACCAATCAAAACCAAAAACCCATAAAAAACATAAAATCCATAAAACCCATAAAAACCTAAAAACCCTGAAATCACTACAAATCAAAAAAACCCATAAAAACACAAAAAACCCATAACAAAACCTAAAAAATGGAAAAATAATAAAAAACACTAAAACCCATAAAAATGCTAAAAATACAAAAAATAATCTAAAACCCCTAAAACTATAAAACCACTAAAACTTTAAAGCTCCCCAAAACCCATAAAAATCATAAAACCCCATAAAAACTAAAAAACCAATAAAAACTGTAAAACCCCTTTAAATACCAAAAAACAATAAAAAACACTAAAAACCATTAAACCCCAAAAAACCCAAAACCCCTAAATACTAAAATAACCAAAAATCCACGAAAATTATAAAACCCCAAAAATCCATAAAAACCCTAAAAATCCAAAAATACCATAAAACAAAAATATCATAATTATCCCTAAAAATTCCTAAATATCTAAAAAATATATATGAAAAATATAAAAACCATAAAACACTAAAATCACCTAAAAACAAAAAAATTAATAAAAATAATAAAAAGTCCCTAAAACCCTAAAAACCATTAAAACTCTTCAAAAAATAAAAAAACCAAATTCCCATAAAACCCTTAAAAACCAACAAAAAATTCTAAAAACCCATTAAACCATACAAATTTTAAAAACTCTGAAAACCCTTATAAATCATAAAAACTCAAAAAACCTTATAAACCCAAAAAAACTATAAAACCCCAAGTGAAATATAAAACTCATAAAAATCAATAAAAGTACCTAAAAATGTAAAATCACTATAAATATCCTGAACACCCCATAGCAAACCTTAAAACACGAAAAAAAAAACCCATAAAAACAGAAAAAAATAAAAACCCTAAATCTCATCAAAACCCTTAAAATCATTATAATACCTAAAACCATAAAAACCCTAAAACCACATAACAACCAAAAAACTCACTAAAATCTCTAAAAACCCTTAAATACCCAAAAAAATTTATAAAAATATTAAAACCGTTAAAAACCCTAAAACCCAAATAAAACAAAGAAAACCCTAAAAAGCCCCTAAAACCCCTAAAACCACTAAAAACCCTAAAGAATCATTAAAACGTAAAAAATCCTTAACAATCCATAATAACATAAAAAACAAAAAAATCCATAAAAACCCATAAAACCCTATTAAAAATCTAAAAACACTTAATACCCATAAAAAACATAAAAACACTAAAATCCTAAAACCCCTAAAAACCCTAAAAACCCTAAAACCGCTCAAAATAAAAAAACTAAAATCCATATAAATCCTAAAGAAGCATGAATTTTATTAAAAAAAATGTAAAAACACTAAAAACCTAGAAAAACAGTAAGAAAACATTAAATATTTAAAAACACTTTAAAACCTTAAAAATGAAAAAAACAACATTTTAAACCCCTAAAGACCCTCAAAATCCTAAAACACTAAAAACCATAAAAACACATAAAATACAAAAAAAAACCCAAAAAAACCCCTAAAATCCCATTAAAAACTCTAAAAGTATTTCAAACCCCCAAAACAATAAATATCACTAAAAATCATTAAAATCCTTACAAAACTAACAAAACCATAAAAGCCCAAGAACCATTATACCCCTAAAAAACTAAAAAAATAAACCCTTAAAATTCCAAATTATCCTAAATACCTTATTAAAAATCACTAAAAATCCCTAAAAACGTAAAAAAACCCTAAAAAATTTGAATACCCCTAATGAAACCATAAAAACCAAAAAAAAAACACTTAAAAATCCTAAAAACCCACAAAACTATAAAAATAATAAAAACCCCAAAACCCAAACCCCCTCAAAATCAGTTACAACTATAAAATACAAAACAAAAATCCATAAAAATACCTAAAAAGTTAAAAATACCCCCTATAAACCTAAAAACCTCTATGAAAACCATAAAAACCTAAAAATAGCTAAATACCTTATTAAACCTAAAAATTCAAAAATCCCTAAAACCACTAAACCCATATAACCCCTAATAACACTAAAAATCTAAAAACTATTTAAGAACCCAGAAACGTTAAAAATATCTAAAAACTATTAACACCCTAAAAAACAAGAAAGATACCATAAAAATGGGAAAAAACCAAATAAACCAACAAATAATATAAACCCATAAAACCCAAAAATCCTCAAACCCATAAAATATGATTGAAAACAAAAAAAAAAACCCAAAATTCCCTAAATAGGTAAAAACCCTAAAAACCCAAAAAACACTAAGAAAACCTTAAAAACCTCAAAATGCATAGAACCTTTAAATCATAAAAAAATGGTAAACCCCTTGAAACCTTAAAAACCTTTAAAATCACTAAAAACCAAAAAAACCTAAAAAATATAAAATACTTAAAATCCTTGAGCAAGCCTAATAAAACAATGAAATCCTAAAACACATAAACTCTATAAAAACATAAAAATAATAAAATACACTAAAAACCATGAGAAATCCTAAGAAAACCATAAAATCCAGAAAACACATAAAACTGCTAAAATACCTAAAAACAACTAAAAACCCAACAGATCCTATAACCCCAAAAAAACCATAATAACGAAAAAACCCCACCAAACCACTCAACACTATCAAAACATATTAAAACTCTAAAAACATTGAAAACACTAAAAACCATTTAAAACCCTAAAAAACTTAATAACCCCCTAAAAACATAAAAATAATATAAAAATTCCTAAAACCCAAGAAACCTTAAAAATCCCAAAAATCAATACATAACCTTAAAAACCATAAAATATAAAAATATACCTAAAAATACCTAAAACATAATAAACTCCAAAAATATATGAATACCAAAAATTGTAAAAAAACATTGAAAACCAGAAAAACCCTCGAGATCCCAAAAAAACTTGAAAACCACAAAAAACCTAAAAGCCCCTAAAAATCAATAAAAACTAGAAAAAAACATAAATATATAGAATTACACTAAGGAATCCTAAAAATATAAAAAACACATCAGACCCCTAAAAACATATAAAAACTAATAACCAAAAAACCCTAAAACCCGAAAAAACTAGAAAAACCACTAAATACATTAAAAACCTGAAAAAGAATAAATACCCAAATAAAATACTAAAAATGATAAAAACCCTTCAAACCCATATAAGGTTATAAAAATCTAAAAAACCCTTAAAAAACAAATAAAAACCTAAAACCCCCAAAAAACCCCTTAAAATCCAAAAAACAGCTAAAACGTCTTAAAATCCCTAAAAACATTAAAAAATCAAAAAAACCCTCAAATTTCCCTTAAAATACAATAAAAAAACCAAATCCCCTAAAAAATCAAAAGAAATATTAAAAACATAAAAACACATGAAAATACAAAAAATGTTCAAAATTATAAAAATCTTAAAACCCTAAAAAACTAGAACCCCTCAAAATACCTAAAAACCCAGAAACCCCTAAAAATCCTAAAAATCCCAAAAACACATAAAAATTTAAAACCCTTAAACCCCCCCCCCCCCAAGAAATCTTTAAAAACATAAAAAACATAAAAAACCTAAAAACTTAAAAATTCCAAAACCCTAAAAGACCATAAAACTATAAAAAAAACCCTAATACCCCTAAAATTTCCTAAAACCTGAAAAACCCTAACACCCCTAAAAACCACTAAAAATACAAAAACCCTTTAAACCCCCAAAAAACCTCAAAACATCCCCTAAAACACTTAATATCCATAAATCCTATGAAAATCTCTAAAAACCCCTAGGAATCCTAAAAAGACCTAAAATCCCATAAAATACGAAAACCCCTAAAAACCTAAAACACCAAAAACCATCATTACCATAAAACCTCTAAAAACTCAAAAACCCATAAAAATCCCTAAAAACAAAAGTAACATAAAAATCCCTAAAAACATAAAAACCTAAAAACATTGAAAACCTCGAAGAAAACCTTAAAAACCTAAAAACACTTAAAATATAAAAAAATTACCAAAATAATCATAAACCCCTTTAAACCCCAAAAAACATTCAAAGACGTTTAAAAGGATAAAACCCCTAAAAAACCTAAACATCCTTAAGTAAACATCAAAATAATGAAAACAATTAAAACCCTTAAAAAATAAAAACCTCTAAAAACCCAAAAATCCCAAAAATCCCAAAAAACATTAAAAGACATCAAAATCCCCAAAATCCAAAAAATCCCATAAATATCCAAAGAACCCTTAAACTCCAAAAAAACATAAAACCTCCTAAAAACACTGTATACCCCAAAGAAAACCTTAATAATCTAAAACTCTTAAAACCCCTAAAAACATAAAAAATACTAAAAACCCTAAAACCCTAAAACCCAAACATGACCTTTAAAACCATAAAACACTTAAAAACGATAAAAACACAAAACCTATAAAAACCATAAAAACAACTAAAAAACTAAACACCCATTAAAACCCTAAAAATGTTAGAAACACTAAAAACACATAAAAACCCTAAAAACTCAACAACAATAAAAACTATAAAACCCCTAAAATCCATAAAAAATTATAAGAACATAAAAAACCATGAAAGCCCCCAAATAAGTAGGAAAATCATAAAACTCTAAAAACATTTAATCCCCTAAAATCTAAAAAATGTAAAAAGAACTAAAAACCCATAAAAACCAGAAAAAACCATAAAACATTCAAAATCCCAAGAAACCCTAAAAACCATAAAAACATAAAAAGGACCTATAATCCCTAAAAATGTAAAAACATAAAAAATCTCTAAAAACCCTGAAGAAAAACATAAAAATTAAAAAAAAATACCCTAAAAACCTAAAAATGCTAAAAAATTTTAAAAAACTCAAAAAAGACCCTAAACGCTATAAAACCCCTAAAAACCATAAGCCATCTAAATTCCTAAAAAACTAAAAACCCATTAATGTCCCAAAAAATCCACTTAAACTCTAAAAACCCATTAAACACCTAAAAAGTATAAAAACACAAAAAACATTAAAAACACTATCAAACCGAAAAAACCTAAAACCCTAAAAACCCCTAAAAACCCAAAACCCCATAAAAACACTCAAAATCTCTACAAACCATAAAAACCCTTAAAAATATTAAAAACACCATAAAAATACCGAAAAACATAAAAAACCCTAAAAACTAAAAAAATTTAAAACCCTAAAAAAACATAAAACCCCTAAAAAACTAAAATTTTCTAAATACCATATAACCCCTAAAAATACTAAAACCCCCTAATAACCATTAAATCACATAAAAACAATAAAAATACCTAAAAACACTAAATACATTAAAAATACATTAATCCCCAAAAAATGTAATAAAATAATAAAAACATTAAAACCCTTAAAAACCAAAAAAACCATAAATCCCCCAAAAAAACTATAAAACCCCAGAATCCTTAAAAACCCTAAAATACCATAAAACCTAAAAAATACCTATAAATCCATAAAATGTTAAAAAAACACTAATAACCTTGAGAATCCCAATGAAAATCTTAAAATCCTAAAATACATAAAAACCATAAAAACCTAAAAATTATAAAAACCCTACAAGATCGTAAAACACCTCAAAATCCCTAAAACAACTACAATGCAACAAAAATCCTAAAAATACAAAAAAAAATATATAAAAAATAAAAAAATATTGAATACCCTAAAAACCATTAAAACCTAAAAACACTTAAAATCCATAAAAAACAGAAAGATGTAAAAGAACCTAGGAAACCCAAAATAATTATAAAACCACTAAAACCTAAACCCCCTAAAAACCATAAAAACCCCATAAAACAATAAAAATCCATTAAAAACACTAAACAAACATTAGACCCCTAAAGGAATAAAAAACTCTAAAACCCCATAAAAACCCAAAAAATCTAAAAACCCAAAACCCCAAAACCATAAATCCATAAAAACCCTAAAACTCCACAAAATCCCTCAGATCCATAAAACCCCTAAAAAATCCCAAAACCCCTTAAAATGTAAAATTCCCTAAAAACCCTCAGAAAACCTGAAAAAAATTTCAAACTTCAAAACACATAAATCCTCTAAAAAACCTAAAAACCACAAAACCCTAAAAACCATTAATAACTCAAAAATCTCTCAAAATCCCTAAAAGACCCTAAAAATCGCAAAAATACTGAAAATGACCTAAGAGTTCTTAAAGACGTAAAAAACACTAAAAAACATGAATACGCCTTAGAAAACGATTTAATCATTAAAATAATTATTACTATTAAATAATTAACAAATTCTAAAAACCCTAAAACCCCATACTAGACCCTAAATACCCTAAAGAACCCTAAAAACCATTAAAACCCCTAAAACCCAAAAAAACCAAAAAAACAATAAAAAGTAATAAAAACTATAAAATCCTTACAAACCCTGAAAATTTTTTAAAATTTTTAAAACCCGTAAAGTCATTAAAAGAAACAAAAAACACAAAAAATCTAGAAAAAATTATCAAAATCATAAAAAAATAGTAAAATACATAAAAACCATCAAAATCCCTAAAAATTGTAAAAGCCCAAAAAACCTAAAAATCCATAAAATCTAGATAAACATAAAAAACAAAAAAACCCTAAAAAACTATAAGAAAACCTAAAAAACATAAAACCCCTATAAAAATAAAAAATGCTAAAAACCCAAAAAACACTTAAACCCCTTTAAATCCCTAAAACTATAAAAACATATAAAAACATAAAAATTCTCAAAAATCCATGAAAAATTAGAAAATCCAAAATTCCCTAATAAAACCATTAAAACCTAAAATGTCATAAAATCCCTATAATTCCAAAAATCAAAGGAATACCAAAAAAACTCTAGAATACACTAACAACATAAAACCCCATAAAAACCATAAAACTATAACCCCCCCCCAACCCCCATAAAACCCATAAAACCACTCTAAAATCTCTAAAACTCCATTATATCCCTACAACATTAAAAAAACTTCTAAAAATCAATAAAACATAAAAAAAACCCTAAACACCCAAAAATCCAAACAAACCAAAAAAACATTAAATTCACTCAAAATATATAAAATATCTAATAACTAAATAAATCCTAACAAATCCCTACAATCCTTAATAAATGTAAAAAACTTAAAAATAGTAAAAACCCATAGAAAAAAATAAAATCCTAAAAATACATAAAAAAACCTACAAACTAAAAATATAAAAAACGCCTAATAACACCTAAAACACTGTAAATTCCCATACCCCTAAAAATATCTTAAAGACCCTAAAACCCATAAAAGGATTTTAAAATCCCTAAAAATTAAAAAAAATGTAAAAAACCCTAGAAAACATAAAAACCCTAAGAAAATCTAAAAATCCTAAAGAAAATAAATGTCTTTAAAAACCTAAAAATTCTAATAACCCTAAAAACACATCAAATATCACTAAAATCCTAAACACCCCTAAAACCCATTAAAAACCCTAAAACCCAACAAAACAATAAAAATAACAAAAAACGTAAAAACCCTATAAACCCCTAAAAATATAAAAACTCTAATAAACATTAAATACATCAAATACTCAAAAACACTAAAAACCTCTAAAAACTATAAAATCCATAAAACCCCTAAAACCCCTAAAACCCATCAAAATCCCTAAAACTATAAAACCCTAAAAATTTCTAAAAGGGCCCTAAAAATCCCAAAAAACATAAAAACCTAAAATCCCTTAAATACCCAAAGAAAACAATATATACCTAAAAACAATTAAAACCCCTAAAACCTAAGAATTCTAAAAACCAAAAAAAACTAGAAACCATTTAAATCCCTAAAAACAATAAAAAAATATAAAAATCCTAAAAAATACGTAAAAATCCTTAAAATTTAAAACCAATAAAAACCATAAAAACTCTTAAAAACATTTAAAATCCCTAGAGTCCCATAAAACCCTTAAAAACCACTAAAAACCTTTTAAAATCCCACTATAAATATAAAAACCCACTAAAACCCAAAAAAAATTTAAAACCCTAAAATCATAATAAAATCTAGTAAACATTAAAACCATAAAAAACTCAAAAAAACATAAGAAACAAATAAACCTTAAGAATCCTAAGAAACCAAAAACACCTCTAAATCCCTAAAACCCTAAAAACCCATAAAATTTTTAAAAGTCTTTAAAAATCCTTAAAAACATAAAAATATTAAAAAACCCTACGAAAATATGAAAACATAAGAAACACTTAAAACCCCTAAACAACAAAAACTAAAAAAACCCTAAAAATCCTAAAAACCTTCAAATTCCATAAAGACCCTAAAAACCCATAAAAATATTAGAAACGTACTCAAAATCCCTATAAACATAAAAACCAAAAAACCCCTGAAGACTCATAAGAAAACCATAAAAAAAATAAAAACACTTAAACCCCTTAAAAACATAAAAAATATTAAAAACCCTAAAACCCACTAAAAGACACTAAAACCCAAAAAACCCAAAAAACCATAAAAACCCTATAAACCCATAAAAACCCTAAAAAAATAAAAACACTAAAAACCTTTTAAACTCCTATTATCATTAAAAAACTATAAAACACATTAAAACCCAAAAAACATAAAAAAACACAAAAACACAAAAACCATAAAAACCCAAAAGCTCCATAATAACCATTTAAAACCCAAAAACCCCATAAAATCAATATAATCCTTAAAAATGTCTAAAACTTTTATGAACATAAAACTCTTCAAAACCCAAAGAAACCCTTAAAATCTGATAAACACATAAAAATTCTAAAACAATAAAAAACTAAAAACCGTAAAGGACTCTTAAATCCTTAAAAACCCTAAAACCCCTTAAAATCCAAAAAACCCCTAAAACACATAAAAATACCAAAAAATCACTCAACACATAGAAAAAACTAAAAATATTTAAAGACATTAAAAACCAAAAACACAAAAAACCCCTAAAAACCTAAAAAATAATAAAATCCTAAAAAACCATAAAATCCCAAAACCATAAAAATGTTAATAAATCCAAAAACACATAAATTTATAAAAACCACTAAAAACTAAAAAAATTAATCCAAAAAAAACATATAAAAATCCTAAAAAAATAAAACATAAAAAAATTTAAAAAAACCCCAAAAATTCCAAAAAAATCAAAAAATCTTTAAAGGCCTAAAAAATCCAGAAAAATCCAAAAATCACAAAAAAAATCATAAAACCCCTTAAAATTGAAAAAACCATAAAGACGATGAAAACCCATAGGAAAACCTTATTTACCTAAAAACAATTAAAACCCCTAATAAATATAAAAATTCTACAAATGATAAAAATATAAGAAAATGTAGGACCCCTCAATCCATAAAAATCCTAAAAACCATTTTAATCCTAAAAACCCCCTAAAACACCTAAAAATATAAAAACCCAAAAAAAATGAAATGCTTATGAAAACCCTATAAAACTATAAACACTTAAAACCCCTAAAACCGTAAAAATGAAAAAACCCCCTTAAAACACTAAAAAGACCCACAAACCCCTTAATACCCTTAAAAAATATAAAAAAACCCCAAAACATTAAAAAACCCTAAAAGTAATTAAAATCCTAAAAACATAGAAAACCCTAAAAACCCTTTAGACTCCTGAAAAACCTAAAGACTAATAAAATATCTAAAAACCCCTTTACTCCCTAGAATATGATTAAAAACTCTAAAAAACCTCCATAACTATAACAAACTCAAAAAATATTAATAACCCCAAAACCATATAAACACATAAAAACCCTAAATAACTCAAGTCCCTAAATATCCTAAAACCCAAAAAAACCCAAAAATCCATAAAATCTATGGAAATCCAATAGAAAACCTTAAAAACCTAAAACACATAGAACCCTAAAATAGCTAAAAATTCAAAAAACCCTAAAACTGTAACAAACCATAAAGATCCCCAAAATCCCTAAAGTCCCTAAAACCCGTAAAAAACCTAAAAAACCCCAAAATCATAAAGAACCTAAATAAACCTTAAAAATCCTAAAATACTAAGCATACCTTAAATACTAAAAACACTTGAAAACCCTCAAAATAAAAAAACCCTTTAAAATATAAAAACTCATAAACCCATAAAACCTCTAAATAACATAAAAACACAGAAAATCACTAAAAACGAAATAAAACATTTAAATTACAAAAACATTAAAAAATATAAAAAAAATTAAATCCCCTAAATACTAAAAAACCCTAAAAACTGAAATATCATAAAAACATTGAAGACCATCAAAATCCCTAAATACCCTAAAACCCCTAAAAATCATTAAAATATTGAAAAATCGCTAAAAACAACCTAAAAACAATGAAAAAACTAAGAAAAATGTATAACCCGAAAAATATTAAGAACCTTAAAAGACCTAAAAATTTTAAAAATCCCTAAAAGACCATAAAACCATAAAAACACTAAACCCATTAATGTCCTAAAGTTGTTGAAAACACATAATATCATAAAATCATTATAAAAACTCAAAAAATGCCATAAAAATCAAAAAACCCTAAAAATCATTAAAACCAATGAAAATCCTAAATAAGCCTAAAAATTTTCTAAAAACATAAAAAACTCAAAAAACCCTGAAATCCCTTAAGAAAACTGAAAAACAAATAACTTTTAAAACACCTAAAAAAGTTGAAAATACTAAAAAACCCCTAAAAATTCTAAAACCCCTAAAAACCACAAAACCCCCTAAAACCCTAAAAATACACTACAAACTGGATAAACCCTTTAAACTCCCAAAAATATTAGAAACCATAAAAATAAAAAAAACCATCAGACCAGAAAAAACCTTAAAACCCCTAAATACTATAAAAAATATAAAAAATCCAAAAAAAATCATTCGAAATGTTAAAAACCCTAAATAACCCCAAATCCCTCGAAAAATATAAAACTCAAAAAACAATTAAAACCCCTAATGACCAAAAAATTTGTAAAAACCCTAAAACCCTGAAAAACCTAACAACCCTAAAAACAATAAAACACCAAAAACCTAATAACCCCATAAAAACCCTGAAAAACATAATAAACACTCTAAAGACCCTTTAAAACCCAAAAACATTAAAAACTATAAAAATACTTACAACACCTAAAAATGAAAAAAACCTTAAGAAAACATAAAATCCCTACAAAACCTCCACCTCCCTAAAAACCTAAAAAACCATAATAATAATAATAAAATAACAAAAAACCCTAAAAAAGTTAAAACCATAAAACCCTGATGAAACCAAATAAAACCATAGAAAACTAAAAATTATTGAAAAATTTATGATTCTAAAAACGCTAAAAACTCTAAAGACCACAAAACCCCCTAAAAAATAATAAACCGTAAAACCCCATAAAACCCTAAAAATCACTAAAGACACTAAAACACATCAAACCCCAAAAATTTTTAAAAATTTTAAAACCCATAAAAACCCATAAAAACATTAAAAACAATAAAAACCCCCTAAAACCCCTCAAAATCCAAAAAACCCGTGAAAATCCTAAAAAAGACCTAAAATCACAAAAAAAAAGCGACCCTAAAACCCAAAAAACCTTCAAAAATTCATAAAAACAAAAAAAATCACTTAAATGTCCCTAAATATCCAAAACCATAAAACCCCTAAAACCCTAAAAACAATAATAACAACTAAAATCATTAAAATCTCAAAAAACCCATAAATACCCTCAAAAATACCAAAACTCGAAAAAACACTCTAGAATCATTTAAAACCCTAAAATCTCAAAAAAAACCCCTAGATATAATAAAACCACAAAAAACCTTCAAAAACCAAAAAACCCTTAAAATCCATAAAAATCTAAAAAACCATAAGAATCCTAAAAACACTAAAAATTCCTAAAAACATAAAAACCCAAAAGAAACCTAAAACCCCTAAGAAAAATATAAAACCTAAATTCACATAAAACCCATACAAAAATAATAAATAATAAATTCCCCAAAGACCATAAAATCCCTTAAAACCATTTAAAACCACTAATCCCCCTCAAAACCCCTAAAAAATTTAACACCTAAAAATGTTAAAAATTATAAAATCCTAAAAATACCTGAAACATTTAAAAACCCCTAAAAAATAAAAAAAATCCCTAAAAACCCTTTAAAATCCATAAAACCTCTGAAAACATAAAACCCATGAAAAATCCCAAAATGCCACTTAAAATTTAAAAACCCCATAAAACCCTTGAACCCACTCTAAGAAAACCTTTGAAGTCTAAAAATAATTAAAACTCTTAAAAAACTATGAAATGATAAAAACCATAAACAACCTTAAAGCCCCTAAAAATCATAAAAATCCTAAACCCCATAAAAACACTACAATCAAATAAAATCTCTAAAAAGAATATAATCCCATAAAAACCATGGAAAAATATAAAAAAATTAAACCATTTAAAAATCCTTAAAATCCTAAAACAACAATAAAAACATTGAAACCCCTAAAACCCTCTTAAAACCCTAAAATCCTAAAAAAAAATACCTATAAAATCCCTAAAAATTCCTCGAACATGAAATCAAAAAAATGTTGAAAACCTCTATGAAAACCATACAAACCTAAAAGCACTTAAAACCCCTAAAGACTAAAAATGATAAATTCCTTGTTGGTGTAAACTCCATACACCTAGTTCTTGTAGTGTAACATTTTCTTTTAACAAATTTCTTTGGGGATTGAATTGGGTGACCAGGTCATGTCACCACTTTTCTAAATAAACATTAAAACCCATAAAATCATAAAAAATGCTAAAAACCCTAAATTCCTATAAAACCCTAATACACCTAACAACCTTAATAACCCCTAAAAAATAAAAAATAAAACCCTTTTACTAGCTAATTTTTTTTAAAAACACTAAAATACTTTAAACCCCTAAAAATATCAAATAAATAATAAAATCCCAAAAAACCGTTAATAAGCCAAAAAAATCCAAGAACCCTGAAATTCTCTAAAAACCTAAAACCCAATCAAATCCAGAAAACAAACAAATAAATACATCCCTAAATATATAAAAAAAATAAAAAAGCCTGAAATTCCCTAAGAAAACATTAAATTCCTAAATACACATAAACCGCCAAAAAAACTGAAAAAATCTCAAACACGTTAAAACCCGAAAAAATCCTAAAACCCCAAAAACCATAAAATCCACAAAAAAACATTAAAAACAAATAAAAACCCATAAAACCCACTAATACCACTAAAAATTATAAAACCCATTTAAACACCAAAAATTTAAAAAAAACTACAAAACCCCTTAAAATCCCTAAAAACTTAGAAAAAAACCCTAAACCCCCAAAAATCCATAAAACCCCCTAAACCATAAAAACCCTAAATACCCTCAAATACCTAAAACCCTAAATAACCAAAAAATACATAAATTCCCCAAAAATGTGAAAAACTCTAAAAAACAACAAAATTATAAAAAAATAATAAATACCTAAAAACAAATAAAACCCCAAAATGCTAAAACCCTAAAAACCCATAAATCCATAAAAACCAAAAAGAACTCTAAAAACCCATTAATCCCCAATAAACATTAAAAATTCTAAAATACCTTAAAAATACAAAAAATAATAAAAAAACGAAGAAACATAAAAAACAATTAAATTACTCAAACCCCTAAAAACCCAAAATCGCATCAAAATCCATAAAAACCATAAAAACCAATAAAAATCATAAAACTCACAAAAAATCCACGAATAAAAGAATACCCATAAAACCATGAAATGATAAGAAAACAGTAAAAACCTAAAAATAGATAAATCCCCTAATAATATAAACATGATAAAAACCAAAAAACCCTATAAAAACCCTAAACCCCTAAAACCCCTAAAAGACTTAAAAACTCAAAAACCTATAAAATCCCTAAAAAATAAAACTCTAAAATCCCTTTAAACCGCTAAAAATGATAAAAAAAACTATAAAAATATTAAAAACCTAAAAAACGAAAGAAAACCAAAAACCCAAGAAATACATTAAAAAAAATAAAAACCCAAATAATAATTAAAATCCTTAAAAACCAAAAATACATAAAAAAATATCTAAAAAATCAATAAAAAATTTAAAAAACCCTAAAACCCCAAAAAAACTAAGAAATCCTTAAAAACATAAAAACAGGTTAAACCCCTAAAACCCTAAAAAAATCTAAAAACCTCAAACCCCTTTAATACTATAAAACCATAAAACACCTAAAAATATTAAATAACTATAAAAACCCATAATAACCTAAAAAAGAAAAAAAATTATATACCCAAGAATACCATAAAAACCCTAAAAACCATTTGAATGAGTCAAAACCCTAAAAACATAAAAATTATCTCTAAAAATCCCGAAAATAAAATAATATCTAAAACTGTAAAAAACCACTAGAAAACATTAAAATCCTAAAAATAGTTAAAACCCCTAAAATAAAAAAAAATTATGAAATTCATAAGACCATAAAAACCTGTAAAAACATAAACCCCCCCAAAACACCATAAAAACCCTAAAAACCACAAAAAACCAGTAAACCCATAAAAACATTAAAAACTATTGAAAATTATAAAAACCATCAAAAATTAGAAAACCGTTAAACCCCACAAAACCAAAAAACCCCAAAAAACCAAAAAACCCCTATAACCACCTAAAACCCCTCAATATTACTAAAAACCAAAAAACCCATAAAAATACTATGAATAGCTAAAATTCATAAAAAACACAAAACCCCTAAAAACTCTAGAAACCCCAAATAAAATCATAATAAAATAAAAAACTCTTAAACCTATAAAACCCTAAAAAATTATAAAAATCCTAAAAATCATAAAAACCACGAAACCCCTAAAACCTTAAAAAAAATAAAATCCCTTAAAAACCCAAAAAACCACAAAAAAATATAAAAACATTTTAAAAAATTAAAATTTTAAAAAATCAAGAAAATCATAAAAACCAAACACAAACAAAATAAAACCCTAAATCCCAACAAAGCATAAAACCCAAAAAATCCCAAAAGAACATAAAAACCCCAAAAATCCCCTAAAAACAATCCAAATCCAAAAAATCCCTAATATACCTAAAAATTACAAAAAGCATAAAACCCTAAAAAAATTAAATTCCAAAAAACACATAAAACCATAAAAACCATAAAACACTAAAAACCTTAAAAAAACTAAAAACCCTAAAAACTATAAAACCATAAAAACCCCTAAAAACCTGTGAATCCCAAAAAACCCATAACCCCCCTAAAACCATTAAAAATACAAAAAACCCCTTTAAATCCCAAATAGAATTTAAAGCACGTGAAAACCACTAATCCCTTAAAATTGATACAAAATACACTCAAATCCCATAAAACCATAAACCCCTAAAAACCATAAAAACCCTAACAACCCTTAAAATGTAAAAACTCATGAACAACCATAAAAACCAAAATAACCTAAAAAACATAAAACCCCTAAAATAAAAAAGGACTCTAAAACCCCTATAAACCCACAAAAAAAATAAGAAACCATTAAACCATAAGAACCCTAAAAACCCTAAAACCCTAAAAACCCTAAAAACCCTAAAAACTGTAAAAACCCTAAAACCACTAAAGAATATAGTAACCTTTTATGCCACTAAAACGTTAAAAAAATTTAAAACCCAAAACACCTAAAACCTAAAAAAACCCCTAAAATCCAAAAAAATCATAAAATTCCTCAAAACCATAAACCCCTAAATATCCCTAAAATGTCTAAAAACCGTAACAATCCTAAATAATCCAAAAAAAATCTTTAAAATTTAAAAAACCTCAGAAACCATGAAAACCACAAAGAAAACCACCAAGAAAACCTTAAAAATGAAAACTAATGAAAACCCATAAACCCTATAAAATGATAAAACCCCTAAAAAATAATATATATAAATCCCATAAAAACATCTAAAAGTCTTAAAACCCATAAAATTGTAATAAAATCTAAAAACATTAAAACCCTTTAAACCCCTAAAACATTAAAACACTAAAAAACATCAAAAACAAAAAAAAACCAAATAAACTAGAAAACAAACATAAGCCCTAAAACATTCTAAAACCCCTAAAAACTATGAAAATCACTAAAATGCTAAAAACCATAAAAAACGTAAAAAATTTATAAAAATGTAAAAAAACCCTAAATCCCTAAAAAACCAGAGAAATCATTCAAAACTAAATAATTCATAAAAACCTAAGAATATAAAATTCTAAAAACCTAAAATATGTCAAAACCATAGAAACCCTAAAACCCCTAAAACCCAAAAAAAATACTTAAATCACATAAAAACAATAATAAACCACTAAAAATTATAAAACCCCTATAGATCCCTAAATACATGAAAACCTCTAAAATCTTTCAAAACCCAAAAAATATCATTGAATCCTTAAAAATCCAGCAAAACTATAAAAATACTAAAACCCCTAAAAACTCGAAATATTCATAAATCCCAAAAAAAAAACCTAAAAATCATTAAAAATTTACAAATATCTAAAAACAAAAAGAACCAGAAAAATCCTGAAAACCACTATAATTTTTAAAAAACCTAAAAACTCTTAAACCCTTTGAAAAACATTAAAAACTTTAGAAACCCAAAAAATCCAACAAAACCCTAAAAACAATAAAAACCATTAAAACCCCTAAAACCATTAAAACATATAAAAATCTTAAAATCCTAAAACCCTCTAAAATATCTAAAACATTTTAAATCCCTAAAAGAATTAAAAAACAAAAAAATTAAAAACCATACAAAATTCAAAATAAAAACCAAAATAACCCAAAAAAATGATATATATAATATTCAACCCATGGAGAATAATTTTGTGATTAACCAAAATTTTATGCTAAATATTTATTCAAATTGGTCCATCAATAAATTTTCAACATCCAACAACATGGTAGGCCACAACACACTTTTTTTAGGGCCATAATGACTTATCCAAATGGGAAAGGAAGGAAATTCATCACAACACATTAAAAAAGAGAGAGATCCTTGATATAAGAATCATTAAGATTGAATTTCTCTACTTTAGTTAGTGAGGTAATTAAATAGCAAAGGGAACATTTTTTTATAGTTTTTATCTTCCTTTTGAGTTACATGTTCCTTAAAATTCGATTTTCCTCTCATTATCTTGTCTTCATATTGTGTTTTTATATTTGTTAAGGTGGTAACCATAATTTAATGATTTTTTGAAGTTTTTGTGCATCCGTCTTACTTTAACCTCTTACCTTTTCCCGTAATTGGTGGTACAGAACTATATTTGGTGACCTTATCTTAAAAATAGAGAAACCTCTGAGGGTGGTGTTTCCTATAAGCCTTGGTCATTACAGATACATTTCCTTAATTTATCTTTACTTACTAATTTCATGCTTCTAAGGAAACATCTATTTTGTATCAATGAAGCATATTCTAATGGGTAGGTTCTATCTCAATCTTATTATTACACTCCATCATCTCTTGTAAGATTGGATATTCTACTCCACTCACTCCATGGAAAATTACCAATGCAAAACTACAATTTTAAATTACTCAAATCAGCGAGAAATTTTCTCAATTATTGGAAGTGAGATGACATGATTCCCCTCCACCACGGTGACATCCCCAACATCCATCTCCATATAATAGGCCCAATCTGACACTATTTTAGGAAGATCATGCAAATAGTGATGATTCAAATGTTTTATCAGTAAATCATTGAATAAGAAGATACAATTATGATTTTTAAAGAGGATTGAACATTGAAATTTTATATTTTGATTGGAGTATGAATCCAGATGATTTTCTAGATTGGATGTGGTAAATCGAATGATTCAAAAAAATTACAATTTGTTCTGATGAGTTGAAGTGAAAGGTAGAAAATCTAAAATTTAAACATTACCCATCATTAGGGTCATAAAAAATATGAAAAGGTGAATGGGAATCCCTTTAATTTAGGGGAGGATTCTACCCAATTTCCCTCAAAGATTTGGACAAAAATATGGAGAATATTCATCGTTGGAAAAGGACTGATCTGTCTGCATACCAGTTCATCAATAATGGTACGCAGATGGTTCAGCAAGCCACCCCCTCCGTGGACCAGCATCATCCACGAAATGGAGGATAGAACCCTCCGCGGGCTTGAAGCAGGATGGGAAATAGGCCGGTCCACCATCCTCAACCGCCCCATCCATGAAACGTGTCAACCAACCCAGACCGTGTGCGCTGTCATTCGCAGAACATAGGTGGACCCATGCACATCCGCGAAGCACCCACCAAACTGATTTGGTTCGCGGGTGAGGTGCATTAAATGCCCCCCATGTGTTTCAGATTGACCAATTCATCCATAAACTGAGTTTTCTATCATGGGACTCTGTAGAAGGTGCTGAATGACCCCAAATACATCTAGTTTCCCACTCTATAAAAGGACATCATGGGGGAGAAGAAAGAAATCGATCATATTTGGGTGTATGGATTTCGGAGGAAGGAGATTAGGATTTCACAAACAACAAAGTTCCAATTCGCGAACCAGAACAGGTATGAAACTGGAAACGAATTAATAAGGTACTGAAAAATTCATAACAAATTGGTGAATCGTGAACTTAAAAAAAGATCGTGAGTCATGGCCCCTCTTCGGATGTACTCCCCATGGTCCAAGGGGTCTATGCCCCTTTTTCGATCTGATGCACCGCGTAGAAACTTCATACGCATGCGAATCCCTGACCAATGAACCCCCGGCCGGTGTTGCCCTTGACCACCACTGCTCACGCGAACTCCACTACGTACCAACCTGGTATGCTGGCCGAACCCGAAGCCGCGTACCACCCTGGTACGCGGGATGCCTATCAGACCGTTTACCACCCTGGTACGCGGACAGCCTCTACAGTCGTGTAGCACCCCCTACGCGAAGGGAACCACTCCTCATGCATCCATGTGGCCCGCCAACTCGTTTAGTGTTCACATTCCTCGATCCAAATAAAATCCTTCCATTCTAGCTTGATCCTTCGCAATCCCTTCATTGTCCTATTCATCAACCCTGAGCCAAGGCCTCTACCAAAGCCACCGGACCCGTATGATGCGACCTTCAGGTGCATCAACATGCCTCTTTGAGTTCACATACCCACAATAGGTGAGGGAAACTTGGTTGCTCCGGCCCTTCAGTGGGTTCCCAAAACATTCCTGGGTTCACATTCCCACGGTAGGGCAGGGTTTGAGCCCATGATTCCCCTTTCTGCCTCTCCACTTTGTAGGATTGAGGGACCCCACTCGATTTTCCTTTTGATGAGCGCCAATGGTGAGCACTTATCCCCTCTCTAGGGAGTGGCAGGGCATCCCTCCTAGAGTAATCCCCACACCATCCTCGTCGGATTCCAATGGCCCTTCCCCTTTCATCACGAAAGGTTTATTGCTTTGCTGGGAAACTCTTACCTTCCTCCAACATCAGGGAGAAGGAAAATCTAGTGGTCCCCTATTTCTCTTCCGCTTGTTGTCTTCCTCCCCTTCATTCAGTAGGAATAATGTGCGAGGCTTGACAAGTCTGTCGCATTCTCTTTTTTCTCACACCGAGCATGACTCATGTGGTCTTAAATATTTGTGATGGTCACAGCATCCGCACGATGGCAGCAGTTCTATAAACTACATGGGTTTTGATCCCTGTCTCCTAAACAAGGTACATAGGACGCCTCCTCGAGGTTCAATCCCAATAACTGGCAACTCTCATGTGTAATCCCTAATCATCCAAGAACTACGTAGACTTCGATTCCTGACCAACCGAGATATGTAGGAAACCTCCCCGAGGTGCAAACCCGATATCTAAGTCTGATATGCATCTGTCACTTTCAGACCATGTCCTCATAACCCCAACCGGACCAAATCTATGGCCTAGTAAATCACTTCCCTTGGGACTTCCATGCTACTTTGGCATAAGTCCCGCACCAACTTTGACCGAAAACCTCTCGCCCGGAGGTCCTTCCCACATGACCTTAAACTATACGGTTGGGACCTTGTCGCACGAACTTAAAAGGTGATATCTCCCACCAAGTGGCACTGAGCTACGTGGATTCTGATTCTTCTTATGATGATACGTAGGAAGCCCATATCACGGGTTCAATCCAAACGCTCAAGTCGTTGTCTGTCCCCGTTGGATGACAATAAACTCCAGAGCGCTCAGTTATGAGGCTTCAAACCAGTGCCGTCTCAATGAGTCCAAACTCCTCGGAGTCATTAATCCATTTAGGGATGGTAAACCTCAGGACTAAATGATTCTAAATCCCTATGTTTAGTTGACCATTTCCAACACGGAGTAATCTGTGGTTACTATTCTTGGGTATAAACCAAAGATTTGCGAACATATGAATATGTCTTAAATTTATAAGAGAGTCCTAGAATAGGCAATAATTCTCCCCAAAATGGTGTGATGAGTCCGACTTCCCATCATCTTGACCAATGTGAGTTCTTAAGCATCACTGGTTGTATCTCCCAGTGAACGCCTGCCTTTGGAAAGTAGGTCCAAGGATCATTGGATATAGAAGTGTTGGGAATTTAGAAATGAAGACTGATATACCCGACCCGAGTGATTGAGCAGAACTCAGCCCTCTGTGAGATCGACCGTCAGGCGCATCGGTCCCCTCTCACCGTTTCGACGGTTCAAAACAAAAATGGTGAACCCGATTTGAATCTTAAACCAAGAATGACAGATTTAACCTAATCCCACTCTGTTCCCCATTATACTTAAAAGGAGGTCCAAGAAAAGTCATTAATTACACATGGGATCATGAGATTCTTCTTTGACGGTTTTACTGTTTTTATTTGTTAAAACATTTTACAGGTACCAATCAGAAATCCCATCGATCCAATGGCATCACGGAGGAACTCACTGACCCTTACTTCAAGAAATGCAATGACCGGACATCCTCACCAATGGAGGACCACAAAACCTACTCATTGTCTTCAACACTGGGTCTCAAATGCATTGATCTAAGAGTACCACTTGAACGGTACTCTCCCGACGGTGGAGGTAGCCATGCATGCCCTCCAATCCGCCAAGACCCATTGGTCTCCAGCCCAGCAGCGGCCGCAAAATCAGATCCAGACGGCTCATATTGCAATCTCAAACCATTTTTGGAGTTTATCCCTTGAACGATACAATGTGTACCTCCCTTATCTTAGGGAGGCAGATGAGGTCGACATTGAGGACTTCATCCCCACTGAATGGGGGTTCCTCTCTAAGGCCCCTACCGGAAGAAGATGTCACGGTTACGCCACTACTCAATATCCTCACGCTGAGGAGGATGTCTCCCCGAGGATCCAAGCCCACGCTCCCTGAGCTCTGGCCCCTCGGACCGCCCGATGACGGTCGAAAACATACAACCAGGGACCAATCATCACCCTTGTCCCTGAGGAGGAGCTATGTTGTCCAGTCATGGAGACGTATTGTGATCAGGCACATACACTTGTCCGCTCCTCCAAAGTTTTCCATCAGGACATGGCAGCATCATACGAGCAGGCGTGCATCCCCGCCGAGCTCCATCATGCCTGTCACTCACACAGGACGACACCTACCCGGCAGGCACCTCTTCCTGCCCAGGGTCATGAAGACCACCAACCGAATGTGGTGGAAACCCAACGCCTGGAGGACCAGCTCCTATTAGATTCTCCTGATGCCTACCATCCCCATTTGGTGGCGATCCACAAAGCCCGCCATCCAGATGTGGTGGTAGTTAATAGGCGGGTACATATCCTTGCAAAAAAGACCACCAACTCGATATGGTCGGGAACCAACATATACAGGGCTCGCTCCCTGTGGATGCAAGTAAATATTGCCATCCTGATGTGGTGTAAAACGGAGAGATAAACCGGAATATCCTGGCATAGGGTCAGACTCGTTAACCTGCCCCGATATAGGAGAATTGTCAGTACCCACTGACCACTGGAGGACAAGAGCAGGATATTCCTACTCCGATACCGGAATGGGCCTTCATACCCGTTCCAACCAAAGATGTCTCTCTGCATATCCTGAAAATGATATAGGAGCAGGTATCGATCCCAGATCATATCTTGCAGGCTTTCCAGAATGTAATTGCATCAGCGTCAAAGACAAGGACTTGGGACCATGAGCTCGTCTCCCCAATTGAGGCAACTCATCTAAGAGACGAGATAGCCACCTCGGAGTAGATCTTCATCCCTGCTTCCACCCAGGAGGGTCGTCGGCCATATTCCATGATACAAGGGCAACCGGATCGAGCAGCTTCACTCGTTCCAACATGGGAACACCTGTCTATCATGGTGGATGCTCCAGAGCAGGCATATATCCCTGCTAAAAGTCAAGATGTTCATCGGCGTATCTCGACAGAATCACAGGACCCAATTAGAAAGGGACCCAAAGGTGAAGGCCGTTATCAACAGTAGACAGTCCCCGCTGCCTACTAGAAATCGCCCCGAACACAGAAAAGGAAGCTAGAAAATAAAGAGAGGGTTCATGACTCCACTCTGCTGGAAGCTGGGGTTCCCAATACCACTAAGAACATATCGAAGGCCCAAAACCCTTCCCACCCATTACCATATTATGGGAGTGGTAGTATCAGTTGTGAAGGTCCTCCCCACAATGTCGCTACTAGTAGCTCTGAAGGTCCTCCCCATAGCACCCATGGGGGCATCCCCCACGGGCATAAAACCATCGATCACGAGAGATTCTCTTTTGATGTGAGTTAAGGAAGCCCTCCGCGTGACCAGAAGATCGAGCAGCAATAAGGCCCTCCACTTGCTGCGGTCCACCCTAAAGGTCCTCCCCAGGGTATACACTACAAACACTCTCCATGCAGTGGGAGCACATATTATGATATTAGTCCTCGCTATCATAGTTACAACTGCGGAGGACCTCCCCACAGTGACATCTCATCTGGACAAGAAGGCCCTCCCCTTGTCGTGGCCTGCCCTAAAGGTCGTCCCCAGAGGATACGTTGCAACACCACTCCGTGCAACCAGGTATCAAGTCATGATGGTAGTCCTCGCCATTCGGATAACGTAGGTCCTCCCCATAAAGAAGCCAATAAATGAGAAGGCCCTCCCCTCGTTGCGGTACATTCTGAAGGACCTCCCCAGAGTGTACCCCATAGACATTCTCCCTACAGAAGCTGTGATGGTAGTCCTCTCTATTGCGGCAGCCGTGATGGTAGTCCTCGCCACCACGACCACCATTGCGAAGTTCCTCCCTACAATGTCCCCAAGCAACAAGAAGTTCCTCCCCTTGTCGCAGTGTGTCTTGAAGGTCCTCCCCAGGATACACATCGAACGTCAAACCATGATGGTCATCCTCACCATGATGGCAGTTATTGCGAAGGTCCTCCCTAATGTGACGTATCATATTGACAGGAAGGTCATCCCCCTTACGAATCAAGCATAGAAAATCCCTCATATGCTAAGGTGCTCAGAATGACGTGACGAAGCATGTCAGATTCTCATCTAGTAACCAATGACACCCTTCTTCAATCAGTAGAATGTCTGGGGCCAGGTTCATCTTCTGAACCACCTCGTAGTCACCCACATGATAATTCAATACCTACCAGCCCCACTTCCTCTGGCCACACTATCAGTGAGCATCTCAATTTGGCCGACCAGGTAGTGGAATCACTAGCGGAGGAGTATGCTAACATGTTGCACCTAAGGAAATGACTAGCCAGAGATGATGTACCAGTTATGTTTTGGCCCACAAACACCTCTCAATTCAACATACCCAGAAAGTTTTCAGAAGAATGTGTGAACGACATCTGCTCCAATATATGGACAACCCTCCTCTGGCTGAAATAAATCTTTCTGCCCTACGATGGGAATGCAGACCATGTCAAGACAATAGGAGACCTCTTGCGTCACATCGATCTGGAATCTCTTCCTTCGGCGCGGTAACTACGACCTGAGAGGCATAAAGGAAATATTGAGTTAGCCTACCTCCATACACTGCACTAGTTACGCAGCCTCATTAGTGACGCTCTGATGGGAGTCCATATCAGAGGATGGGGAGAACATGGAGGTCTTCATTTCACTTCTCTCCCCGCCCAGAAGAACCCATTTGGCATAATGTCTTGCAACATCGTCACATCAATACAATAATCAAGTGGAGTCATTATTCAGTAAAGGCGACACACCCAACATAGAGAGGCCTTGAGTAAGTCCCGGAAGCATCAGGCCTGACGGAAAAAAGCCATTCACAAACTCTTGAATCAGGCCACCGAAATCATATAATAAGACTCTTTCCTAAGAGAGGACAATCAACAGTCATTTCTTGCCTCCCCATAGGGGATCGATTCATAGGTGAACTCGACATCAGATCCAGTTCACCCCCAAATGGGGGCACGCAAGATCAGGCAGGTAGCGATAGCAGCAGCCACTACCGTAATCCAAGGTCTACCCTAGCCTGCAGGGATGGGGGAATTTTTAACAACAAATTCCCCCTAAGACCAATAAAAATGGGAAGAGACTCAAAGTGTAAAAAACAGAGCCAACCCCAGCCCTCAGGGTTGGGGTCATTTTTACCACCTCAATAACAACCTCCCCCACGAGAATCAGTATTATCTCATCTAGGAAGGATAGTCAAAAGAGAAGGTTCGTACCCTATCCCATCCTTTGAATCATCATCCCCTTCAAAAGGAAGGTGTATCGTACGGTCTCATCAAAGAACACTTTGCGTCACCATTCATCAAGGAGTCTGAAAGCAATCTCAGGACAGGAAGGGGAAGACCAATAAATGGCACATGAGATCCTATTCCTATTTGGAAGATGACATCTCCTCCACCTTGCGATATGCATCCATCAATGCCATAGAGGTTAACCCCATGGGTGGCGCCGAAGATTATGCGAATCCATATGGATCGGGAGATGATGGTTCTGGTCAGGCTGTGATTCATAACGAACTGCCAGGTGTGCACACCTGGAACCAGAGGGGTGCCCTAAATATGGTTTCCCCTCCAGAAAATCCTCCTTTGCTAACCCTGTGAGCTTCTAACAAGGATAAGAACAAAGTAATGGTTACCCTTAACCCACCTCCTTCTCTCGATAAAAACGAAACACTTACACTCGAAGAGATATTCGCTCGATAGGAAGCGGAAACGAGAGAATTTTGGTAGATTAACATCGAGCTAATCCAGAGGAATCATCTTATTGAAAGCGCTTACCAAGAAGATCCGCACCTTTCACTCCCAGCAAGTGCATCTCAATGACCAAGGTTTTCCCTGGAAAACAAAGCACAATCAAGGACCCCACCCAATGAGGCGCTCGGTCCGTCCAACTACCTGAACATGGATTCAGGTGAATACCAAGACTTACCTCCACTCAAGAAGCAACCAGAGTGAGTACATCTGAACCCTCCGAAGGTGCCACAAACGGCATATTCACCATTGGTGCCGGCTGAGTCGGATCCTCAAGAAATTCCTCGGGCTACACCTTCCCAAGACCGGGCCCAACAGGATGTAAAACAGGGTCTCGCCAGTACCAGTGAGGCACTGACAGCTCAATCAGAATCAATAGAAGGATGACGCACTCCGGTACAGCCAGAGTGAAAGCCCTACCCAGATTGGGTGAGAAAAACGCCTCCTTCACCCAATTTTTGGAGCCCTGTATTCCCTATTTTCAATTGATCGGGCGACACAAAACAACATTTGATGCACTACGCGTCTTATTGTGACCCTATGATGGGAACTCCAGAACAACAAGAAACAGTGAAACTCGGATGCTTTATGTGAACCTTGCAAGGATCTGCCTTCGTCTGGTATAAGAATCTGCCAGCTCTGTCAATAAAAATCTGGGTAAAGCTTCGGCATCAGTTCTTGTTCCACTTCAGCTCAACGTTTCCTAAAATAATGGTCAATGACCTCATGAATTGCAAAGAGAGGGATAACGAGAGGGTCTTAGATTTCATCGCCAGATGGAAGGGTCTTTCCTACTCTCTGAACAAGCCAATTACCCAAGATGAGATGTTGTCTATATGCATCGATAACCTTCGAGACGATCTGCGAACACCTCTCATACCAGTGGAGTGAACCACTGACTTCCGCAATCTCTTGGCTATTGACCAGATAATTGAAGACTCACTGCAGCGGACCAATCTGATGTCTCGAATAGCCTCACAGGCACCTGCAAAGAGAGCAGTTAGAGCTAAAGCGTCCTCTGTCATGCTCAAGCTATCCCCTTGCACCTACTCCATCGCCTAGGCCTCCACCAAATCGTCAAGGGCCCCATATATATCAGCATCCACCTCCACCCAAGCGGGAAGACCATAGAGGATCATATCCGAACTAGTTTGAGGAATGAAGAGACAAAGAATACTTATTCCGAGAGGACCAAGTCCACAGATACTTCATCACCGCTATGAATTTCAATTTTCTCCACCTTAGGGAGCCATGGAAGCCCGAAGAAGTCAGTCGCAATGACATGCCAGATTACTGTCCCAACCATCGAATGTTGGGGCACAATATCCATGAAGGATTCATCTTCTAATACCTCCTGCAAAGGATGGTAGACTCTGAACAGGTCGAGCTAGGACCACAACCATCACATGTGATGTACATTTCTACGGCCGACTCTCACAAAGGGGAGGGGTGGCAGGAAGTCACCAGTAAGAAGGGGTAGAAATTTGATGACTAGATGACTCGAAAAACAATTAATCGTGCTCAGGGAATACTCCAAGCTCAACTATAGTATCTAGTGTTACTGCCAACAGCCCCTAATGCCGCACAAATGATAATATCGGCCTCAAAACCCTCCATGAGCTGGTCATCTAGGCACAATCAAAAAGGAGGGAGACAAGCGAAAGAGGATCAGATCTATAACGAGGCTGAAGTTAGCCCCGAAACTATCGGATTTTATGCCCCCAAACATGGTGCCACGGGCACCGACCCACCAAATGGAACTATCAGGGAGAACCGACCAGGTTTACCTGTCATAGGACGAGAAATTATTCTTTGGATCCATCAATGTCGTCCGTCTAATGGAATCGTTCCCTGACGAAGGGTATGGTTACAAACCCACGTTCCCAACAAAAGTGGTCAGGAGGAGGAATCGCAGATGCAAGGGATACCAGGGGAGACACAGTCATGGCCAAAACCAACCCTATGGTTGGACCCCGTCCCAAACTATCAATATCGCAGAAACACATGGGAGAGCCCTTCAACCAACTTAGCAGGAGAAAGAATATCCCTCCTCCTCCATAAGCATCCACTCTGGCCCCGTCATTCTATGGTATCCATCAGAGGGGGAACAATTGTCTAGCTTCCTAGTGTGCACCAACAAAATAGCCAGGCCGATTCCCCAGAATGTGGGAACACCGTTGAGATCCGACCCCACGACCGGTCCCTCCTCGTCACATACTCCAGCTCCCAAAGTGCCTGCTAAAACTCTCCCACCAATGGAGAAGCATTGTCCACTGGTGCAGAAGTCTGATATCCTTTAGCAGTTGGCGTCAGTACCATCCAAACTGTCAGTCCTGGATGCCCTGAGTTTGTCAGAAGATCTCGAGAAGGCCCTTATAGAAGCATTTCTCGGCCCCTAGGATTTTCAAGCCGAGGTAGCCACCACCGAGATTTACCAGAGGATACTATCCTAGCTGAATGCAATGTGGTGATTTCCTTCACCAATCAGGATGAAGATTCCATCATGCAAAGACACATCAAACCACTATATGTGTCCAGTACATTAAATGATGTTGAGATCTGGAAAGTCTTTATTGACAACAGATCTGGAGTTAACCTTTTCCCCCTACGGACACTCCGTAAGTTAGGCTATAGTGAGGATGATGTAATACCCTCATCCACAACTCAATTAGGTTACGACAACAGTGAACAGAAGCCAATGGGACAAATCAAGCTAAAAACCCATTTTGGAAACCTTGTGGCCTACTCAGAATTCCTGTTGGTCCGACAGAACACAGTATTAAATGCCCTACTAGGAAGGTCATGGATCCATAAGCACATTGAAATTCCTTCATTCAAACACCATTGTATCAAGTATTTCATCAATGGAAAAAGTGGGATATTACACACTGACAAGGCCCCTTTCAAGATCTCTGAGTCACACTACATTGACACCGGGTTTTATGAGCAAAAAAAAATAAGCTTTTGCTTGATGGTATCGACTGGATCCCCGCTCCGAACGGCCTAGAAATGGTTCCTGATAACCCCCTCAAGTAGCTCGGCAGAGACTACGTACTTCCCATCAACCATGTTGAGAGTAGGGGTTCAAGTCCAAACATGCACTCAGCTATCCTCATGACTTCTGTTGTAATGGACGAGTGTGATAATGTAGAAATGACCACTAACCCTCAATTTGGGGGAGAATAATTGAGAGAGGATGCCCACAATGCCTCGCCTCCGGACTCCCAAGAGCTCATGCCAAGAACTATCCCTCAGTCAGATCAAGAAGATGATAATGTGGGGGAAGAAGAGGAGGAATATCTCAATGATGCACCTCCCACATTTGAGGAAGGTATCTCCACCATTGTGGACAAGCTCAGGGAAATAAACCTGGGTACCGAGGAAGACCCGAGGCCCACTATCATTAGTACATCCATGTCCCTCAAGGAGCACGAGGTATATACCTTTTTCCTGAGGCAACATTGATATTTCTTTGTCTGGAATTAAACTGAAATGTCGGGACTCAATCACAAAGTGGCGACGCACCACTTTGGTCTACCAGAAGAACACCAGGGCTATAAACAAGCCACTAGAAAGAAACACCCCACACATGCTTCCAAAATAGAGGTTGAAGTCGATAAGATTTTTAAAATAGGCTTCATTCGGGAGGTCTAATACCCCATCCGGCTAGCCAACATTGTCCCCATCAAGAAAAAGAATGGACAAATCTGCATCTGCATTGATTTCAGATATCTCAATTGGCATTGCCTGAGAGATGATTTCTCGGTCCCGATCACTGAGTTATTAATCGACGCAATGATCGAGTATGAGGCTCTCTCCTTGATGGACGGTTATTCTGGGTATAACCAAATCTGGATGGACCGAGAAGAAGAATTAGCCACTTCCTTCAGGGCCCCTCATAGGGTATTCTGTTATAGGGTCATGCCCTTTGGTCTAAGGAACACTAGCACCACATATCAATGCGCCATGCATCGTATCTTTAAACCATTCTTGGGGAGATTCGTCGAATGCTACGTGGATGAATTGGTGGTAAAATAAAAACAGTGCTCAGATCACCTATCAGACTTTCAAACCATCTTCAACAAACATCGATAACGTAGCCTGAAGATGAATCCCTTGAAATGCACCTTCAGGGTTACCTCAGGGAAATTCCTTGACTTCGTCGTACACCATCGTGGCATCGAAGTAGACCCTGAAAAGACAAAGGCTATCCTTGGATTACCACCTCCCCACAATCTCACTAAGTTGAGAGGATTCCAAGGACACTTGGCCTACATTAGGCAGTTTATAGCCAACCTGGAGGGCAAATGTATGACCTTCTCCATGTTAATGTAGAAGGGGGTTACGTACCAATGGAAGAATTATTGCCAAGAGGCATTCGACAGCCTAAAGAATTGCCTCTTAATCCCACCGGTGCTCATGCCCCTAGTTGAAGGAAGACCACTTATCCTATACGTGACGACCCTAGAGCGGTCACTTGGAGCCTTCCTCGCACAGATAAATGACACCGGTAGTGAAAACAGTCTCTATTACCTCAGTCGAACAATGATCGATGCTAAAAATCGATACTCAAACATCGAGAACAGTTGTTTAGCCTCGGTCTTCAAAGTTAAAAAATTGTGACATTATCTACAGCATCATGAAGTCCATTTGGTCTCGCATAGTAACCCATTCAAGTATATCCTCAGCCGCCCGATGTTGTCTGGGCACCTATCCTGAGGGGCAATCATCCTGTAATAGTTTTACATCTGTTTCATGCCACAGAAATCCATCAAAGGCTAGGCATTAACAGATTTTCTGGCAAAGAACCCCTTGATAGGGACCACCACACTGGATGTCGAGCTACCTGATAAAGATGTCTTCTCAGTTCGATAGGAGTTCCCAACATGGGAAATGTACTTCGATGGTGCATCCTGAAGCCCAACATGGAAGAGGATGGAGGATCCCAAATTTAACAAGGTGGTTTTAGGGATCATACTCATGTCCCCAAAAAAGTTAGTCTTGTAATATTCCTTCCTCCTGTCAGAAGGATGTACAAACAATGAGGCAGGGTATCAAGCCCTCATTGCAGGCCTGGAGCTCGCACTCGAGGCACACGTACAGCACCTTAAGGTAAAAGGTGACTCAGAACTGGTCATCAAGCAAGTCAATGGTGACTATGCTATTAAAAAGGAGGATATGATTCCCCTATTCGAGCCATCAATCAGTCCTCCCTCAAAGCCGACGAGGAAGGTGTGGTAAGCATGGTAGCCTCAGTGACCTCCGATTTGGGAAATTTCTGGATATCCTTCCCTAGGATCCCATCTAGAGAATTCTTTATCCACATTATCACATACACCAAGGATGGACTAGTAGCCGCTCCTATGTTAGGCAAGGGAATTCTTGTGCCAGATCCCTCCCGTATCAACATCAACCACCATTGATGGAGAATGGATGGATGCAGTCCTTATGCCCGAGGATGGGGAAGGGAAACCTGGAGTTGCATGCATCCAAACTGTCTAGAAAAATGATATGGGGAATACAAATCACACAGAGAAACCTCATTAATCTATGCGGATAAAAACTCACCCCATAGTGAAATCATGTAAGAATGATCTTCTAAGATCCCCCTACGGTCGTCAACCATGACGCCAGAAGGTGTAGGGTAGGGAGTGAAAGAGAAATGGGATAAGTCACTCAGAAGCTTGAAAACTTCATCAGAGATGAGGGATTTCAGATGAACTCCAGTTATATCAAGCAGGGTAGGTCGAAGAGTGGGAAGCAGAATGACTATGTTATGATGATACTCCTAATAGCGACAATTATCTGCTACCCGACCATATAAAAATTGAAATGGCCCACTCAGATGATAGGTTGACCAGTCCTACTGCATGTGTCTTAGTAATTCGTAAATACGAGCCAAAGTGGGAACGACCAGATTCACCAGGCGGCCTCCCTCCAACTCAGCTACCATCATCAAGGTGCAAGCCCTAACACCTGGGTTGATATCCCAAGACGAGAATATCCACCCCCTCAAAAGCATGTTGAAAAGACCTTCCAGACTTAGCATAGGCGGCACACTGGGGCGCACTTCATAACCCCATGAAAGATAGTTTCCTGCCTCCAGAACCGCCCAGGAGGAACCTAGCATAGTTCGTGATTGTTGAGAAGGGTGAGTCCTAGGGCGCTTGACCTTTGGAACAGGACCAGTGGGCTTCAAAAATAACCCTATCCAGGTGCTGTAGGGAATAAGAGAGTGGGAACGCAAGGCCTGACCTAGTGACTGCTCCACCATAACCAGTAGATCCCTCATCAACGAAGGAAACCATTCGGCATCATCCCATGCGTCATGGGTGGGAAAAATCACATCATACATCTCACAAATGATCAGAATCCCTCCCAGTTGGTATATGTCCCATAAACTAATACTAACCTCACCATGGGAAAGGTGGAAAGTGTTAGTGCTTGAACACTAGCGACTGAACAAGTGAGGCAGGATTGAAGATGGGGAGTAAATAGAAAACTGGGAAGCCCACACTGCGGAGTACACATTTACCAATCCCAATGACTCGAGAAATTCCCGGAAATGATAATGGACCCAGAAGGCCCAGGCCCAGTAATTTGAGAAAATCCCACCAGACTGAAGATCCCCCCAGGGAATCCATCCCACATCAGGATCCACTCAAGCATGGTTGATCAAGAAGGGGTAACTCTTGAGGACGACCACTTTGGAGAAGTCTTGGGTGTACCAATCACTTTGAGTCCAAATGGAGCCTCTCAAAATAAAAGTGTCTTTCAGATCAGAATTAGAGATCATCTCTCCTGACTAGGTGAGGTTCACTTGAGCACACTTCGGCGATGCTTCCAAACAAGGGGATGAAAGACCTGAGAAGATAGGGGGATAGGGACATCCTCTTGAAGTCTAGAACCATAATGTGGAAGATGATTCGATAATTCATAGCCTAGAAGTTTGGGAGAGAGCAAGTCCTTCAAAACACCATCATTGGGAATGACAGGTCAGCTAGGGTCTTATTTGATACTCTCAGCTCTATGGATCATAGCTAGATGTATCCCTAGACCAATTTGAAGAGGCTCAACAACAGGCTTAATTACAGGTAGAGGAGGAATCATATTTTCTCCCTGCGTCTTGTAAACCATACAGATGGTTAGTCCAAAATAATAAAATTGGGACAAAACACCAAGTATTTGACAAAGGAATCCTTTCAGGATGAGATCCGCGGGCTGGCCTCATAGGCTAGTTCACGATGACGGCATCCTACAAACCAGCCCTACATGGAGGAATTCCGTGATACTCTGGCCTGTGGAGCATTGGCCAGAAAGCTACGAACCAGGCTGCTCCGCAGAATCTCTATCCCAGATTTAAATGTTTAAGTTCAGAAGACTTAAGAGGTTTTAATGTCTAAATTATTCCATCCCACAGACCATCCGAAACCGTGTAGCAATTTCCTTTGTGTCCCATCATGACATACTTTGTAATTGATTTAAATTTTTAGTTTGGGGCTGAGATATTGTTCCACGGTTGAAGGAAAGCATGAACGAGGAACGGTTCATGGAAACGAAAGCTGGTTCACGGACGAAATGTTTCACGGAGGAGGCAGTCACATAGAGACGAAAAGAGAGCTCTATTTTCACGAAGAATCTGGTAAAAGACAGGGGAAAGGGACCCCTATTTATAGGCGTTCTCCCCTACCGGTTCCACTCCTCAACCACAAACTATCCAAGTTTTAGGACCACTCTACATCGGAATAGTCTCCTCTTCATTCCGGTCGGACACCATTCTGATGGGGGGAATTTGTAAGGTCCTGAAAAATCCATAAAGGAGAATGGGAATCCCGTAAATTTGGGAGAGTATTATACCCAATTTACCTCAAATAATTGGACAAAAATATGGACAATATACAAGGTTGGAAAAGGACTGATCGGTCCGTATACCGGTTCAACATTAATGGTACGCGGACGGTTCAGCAAGCTTCCCCCTCCGTAGACCAGCGTCGTCCGTGAAACGAAGGCGGGAACCCTCCGCGGTCATGAAGCAGGATGGGCGCCAGGCCGGTTCACCATCACAAATCGCCACAGCCATAAAACACATCAACATTCCCAGACCGCGTGTGCCCTCATTCGCGGAACAGAGGTGGAGCCCTGCGTGGCCATGAAGCACACCCCAAACCGATTTGGTTTGTGGGTGAGTTGCATTCAATTCCCCCCTTGAGTTTTGGATTGATTAAGTCATCCATAAACAGGGTTTTCGATCATGGGCCTCTGCAAAAGGTGCCTCAAGACCACATATACATCTCTTCCCCCCCCCCTCTTTAAAAGGATGTCGAGGGGGAGGAGAAAGAGATCGATCAGATCCGGGTGGAAGGATTTCAGAGGAAGGAGATTAGGATTTCGCAAATAGAGAAGTTCCAATTCGCGAACCAGAACATGTATGAAAATTGAAATGAATTAATAAGGAACTGAAAAAGACATAACAAATTGGTGAACCACGAACTTAAAAAAAAGAAGATCATGAGCCATGGACCCTCTACGGATGTACTCCCCATGGACCAGGGAGTCTATGCCCCTTTTTTAATCCGACGCACCACATAGTACCCTCCTATGCGGGCGATGTCCGGACCAAAAAACCTCTGACCGGCGTTGCCTCTGGCCGTCGCTGCTCACGCGGACTCCACTACGTACCAACTAGGAACACGGGCCTAACCCGAAGCTGCGTACCACCCTGGTACGCGGGATGCCTATCAGACCGCGTACCACCCTGGTACGTTGATGGCCTCTCTAGCCACGTAGCACCCCCTACATGAAGGGCGCCACTCCTCATGCACCCATGTGGCCCACCAACTCCTTCAGTGTTCCCATTCCCTGAGCCAGATAAAATCCTTCCAATCTGGCCTGATCATTTGCAATCCCTTCATTGGCCAATTCATCGGCCCCGAGCCAAGGCCTCTACCTTATCCACCAGACTCGTATGATGAAACCTTTAGGTGGATCAACACGCTGCATTGAGTTCACATACCCATGGTAGGTGAGGGAAACAGGGTTGCTCTGACCCTTGAGTGGGTTCCCGAAACATTCCTGGGTTCACATTCCCATGGTAGTGCAGGGTCCGATCCTGAGAGTCCCCTTTCTGCCTCTCCACTTGCCCGGATTGAGGGACCCCGCTTGCATTTCCTTTTGACGAGTGCCAACGGTGAACACTTCTCCCCTCTACTGGGAGTGACAGGGCATCCTTCCTATAGTAATCCCCACACCATCCTTTCCGGAAGCCAATGGACCTTCCCCTTTCATCACAGAAGGTTCATTTCTCCCCTGCCTGACTCTTACCTTCCTCCAACATCAGGGAGAAGGAAAATCCAGTGGTCTCGGCCTTCTTCTCCGCTTGTCATCTTACTCCCCTTACCTAGGTATGAAGAATGTGAGAGTCTTGCCAAGTATGTTGTATTATCTTGTTTCTCACACTGAGCATGACTCATGTGGGCTTAGAGATTTTTGATGGTCACGACATCCATACGATGGTGGTGGTTGAATGAACTATGTGGCTTTTGATCTCTGTCACCTAAGCAGGGTACGTAGAACGCCTCCTCAAGGTTCAATCCCCATAACAGGAAACTCTCACGTGTAAGACCTAATATTCCAAGAACTACGTGGACTTCGATTCCTGACCAACCAGGATACATAAGAAACCTCCCTATGGTGAAAGCCTGATATCTAAGTCTGATACAAATCTGTCACTTTCAGACCATGTTCTCATGACCCCAGTGGGACTGAATCTATTGCCCAGGAAATCACTTCCCTTGGGTCTTCCGGGCCGCTTTGGCATAAGTCCCACACTAACTTTGAATGGAAAACTCTCGCCCGGAGGTCCTTGCCACATGACGTTAAATGTACGGTTGGGTCCTTGTTGCACGACCTTAAAAGGTGATGTGTCCCATCGAGTGGCACCAAACTATGTGGATTCTAATTCCTCTTACAAGGATACATAGGAAGCCCATATCACAGGTTCGATCCAAATGATCAAGTTGTTATCTGTCCCCCCTGGATGACAATAAACTCCCGAGCGCCCAGTTATGTGGCTTCAAACCAGTGCCATATCAATGCGTATAAACTACTCGGAGTCATTAATCCATTGAGGGATGGTAATCCTTGGGCCTAAATGATTATGAATCCCTATGTTCAGTTGACCATTTCCAACTAGATGTAATCTATGGAGACTATGCTTAGGTATAAACCAAATATTTGTGAACATATGAATACGACTTAAATCTATAAGAGAGTCCTGAATAGGCAATAATTCCCCCCAAAAGGGTGCGATGAGCCCGAAATGGCCGAATCTCCCAGAGAACATCTGCCTTTGGAATTCAGGTCCAAAGATCATTGGATACAGAACCGTTGAGCATTTTGAAATGAAGACAGATATACCCGACCTGAGTGATTGAGCAGAACTCAGCCCTCCGTGAGATCGACCGTCAGGCGCTTTGGTCCCCTCCCACTATTTCAATGGTTCGAAGCACTATCTATTTAGAGGAAAAATCTGAATAAATGGTGGGTATGTGATGGTAAATACAAAATATGCTCATTGGAGAAGTTGAAATGTATTTTGTGAAGATTATTTATCCCTGAGAATTATAATAAGGTTCTCTATTTCCAAATTCATAGCTCTTGATAAGGAGAAAAATCCGTTGAAGTGTACATTTGGGAATTTAAATTTTTATTGATGGTCAGTAATTTTATATAATAAAGATAGAAAACAATTGAAATGGTTTTGATTGGATTAATTTAAAAAAAATTGAAATTTCATGGAGTTAAAACTATGCTTCTCACATGATGATGTTTCCAAGAAGACTATCAAGGTGGAAAGGGAAAATAGTACCTCAAAGGCAATAAAACTGAAGAACTACAATCCAAGTAAAACTTTTTATAAAGTAATTTCTTATAATAAATCTTGTTTTGGTGAGAAGGAATTTTTCAAGAAAAATATGTTGGATAAATGGAAAGATAATTCTATAGAACAAATAAAGAAAAAATTTAACTCCATTGAACATGGGAATCAAAAGTTCTTAAAATTTTCTGGTTAAGCCATTTTTAGGCTAATTAACCTAAAAATATAACTATTAATATAAACGATATTGAATAGATTGAATGGTAAATTTAAGAGGATGAACATGGAGGTGAAGAATCTAAAAATGAAGATCATGTTGTGGAAGAAGATGATGTGGGTAACAAGATTCTTCTATGAAGAGTTTTGCAAGATCAAATTTGGATAGAATAATATCAATGATAAAAAATTTTCCAAACACATTGTACCATTAATTAGTGAGTATGTATGGTGATTATTTATAGTGGGACCTGTTCAAATATTGCTTCAAAAACACTAGTAGTGAAATTGAAATCTCTAGTTCAGATTCATCCTCTGTAATATGAATTACAATGACTGAACAATAGAAGAACACTCTGAGTCAAAAAAACATGTTATTATTTAATTTTTCATTAGTAAGAACTATATTGATGATGTATTACATGATGTAATTCTTATGTATTCGTATCACTTGTTATAGCTACGGTCTTGGAAGTTTGACAAGGAAGTGAAATATATTGAGAGGAATAATGAATATTCTTTCTGATTTTTGGAATAGAATATCAAAATTGCTCATTTGGAACAATCTCATAATCATCAATAAAGATATTTTCTAGAATTTCCCAATGATAGCCTATTTATCAACAAATCTCAAGTAGAGAAAGAAATCAACAAAAAACCAGTTTTTTCTTTATTGAGGATGGAAAATTCATGCCATTAGGAGAAGATCTATCACCATCTGTTAACTCATTCCTTGAATGAGGAATATCATGATGTATTTTCTAATGAACTCCCATAAGGATTACCACCATTTTGATTCATTTAACACTATATTGACCTTTACCAGGTCCAAAATTTCCAAAAGATTTAGTATGTTAGTGTAATCCAAGAGAATCAATGTAATTTCATTAGAAAGTGTAAAATTTATGTATTGAGGCTTTATAAGGCCAAGAATGATCCAACGTTCAATTCCAACATTGTTAGTGCCGAAGAAAGATGGTACATATCGCATCTGAATTTTTTGTAGAGATATCAATAATATTACCATGAAATACAGGTATCTCATTACACCTTTCAATGATATTATCAATGAATTACATGGGTCATCAATATTTTTGAAGTTTGATATTTAGAGTACAGACCACCATATTTTAATTAAGGAAGGGGACGAGTGGAAAAAAAACATTCAAAACCAAAGTAAGATTATTTTAGTGTTTTTTCATGCAATTAGGTCTCTAAAATTGTCCAAGTACATTCATGAAACTCATGAGTGATGTTTTGAAACAATTTATTGGTAAATTTGTTTTTGTTTATATAGATGATATTTTTATTTATATAAACGATGTGGAGATACATGTGGATCATCTTTTCTAGGTAGTTGGTATTCTAGGGGAACAAATTCTATATGAAGATCTAGAAAAGTATGAGCCCTCTTAAATATAAGTGGTGTTCTTGGGATATGTGGTATCTAAAAAGGATTCAGGGTGTATCAATCAAAAGTGGATGTTATCAAGTCCTAGACATAAATAGAATCTGTCACAGAAGTAATAATTTTCCATGGTATGAAATCATTTTATTGTCACTTTGTTTCTTATTTAATAACTATCATTGACCCTATCAACAAATGCTTGAAAATATTAAATTTTAGTGGATAATGGTGAAAATTAATTTTTGGAAATAACTTAGAAAATATTTTGTGAAGGAATATTTTTGGTTTTTCCTAATTTTGATGAAGTCTTTTAAGTGGAGTGTGTTGTATGTGGATTTGGGATAGTCATTTTTATCATCCAAACCATGAATTATATTTCATTTTTCAATGAGAAATTGAATGTTTCACGGTGGAATTATAGCCTTGGTGATATGGAATTTTATTCTATTGTGATATCCTGAGATCATTTGTCTAGTTATTTGAGGGAAAAATAGTTTGTTCTTCATTCACACCATCAGGCATTGGGCATTATCAATGTTCAATACAAGAAGTGATTGAGGTGTGTAGAGTGGGTGGAATTATTGAAATAATTCACATTTGGGTCAAAATATAAGAAAGTGAAAGAAAGCCTATTGGAAGATGATTTATCTTGAAATTATAAATTAATTACCATTTTAGATGCCCAAATTCTAGGGTTTAAACTTTTGAAAGAATATTATCAGCATGATATAAAGTAAAATGGTATTTCAATCCATTATAGAAATGTATTTTTTGTAGTATTATTCTACACATGATGGGTTTATATTTAATAGAAATAAGATTTTTGTTCAAAAGGGTAATTATAGGGACTTGGTCATTTGGGAGGCACACTAAGATGGAATTTCTAGTCATTTTGGCATTCAAAAAACCTTATAGATACTAAAGGATCATTCATAAAATCCAAATATTAAATCATATATTCATGAAACTCTTTAGATATGGGGAAAATCAAAAAGGAAAGAGTTATTAGAATCATGGCATACACACTCTATTACACATTCTAGAGTATCCATGGGAAGATATCAACATGGATTTCTTTATAGATTTACCAGGGACTCAGTGAGGTAAATATTCAATAATAATTTTTCTAGATCTATTTTATTAGATGGATCATTTATTACAATCCTAAAATACTGAATATTTAGTGAATGTGGATGAATTTTTTATCAATGATATTGTTTTACTTCATGGCATTCGTTGCAGAATTATTTCAAATAGAGAAAATAAATTTCTCATCCATTTGGAGAAAATTGTGGGGGAAACCTGGTATGAATATTCTTTTCATCACATATCATCACCCTAAAAATGAATGGAAAATGGATATAACCAATCACACATTGTGAAATATTCTGAAACAATGGTGGAAAATAATAGTAGAGATTGTGATTTATAGGTTGCACAAGATGAATTTACATATAATAAAACTCTTGTTGCTACCACATAACACTCTCCATTCAAATTGGTTTAGGGAATCAATCCAATAACTCCTATAGAATTGTTTTCTTTTTATCTTGATTCTCTAGTGAATATTAATGAAGAGAAGAAGAAAAATTATATGTAGAATCTTTTTAAATATATTCATGATTAAATACAAAAGTCTAAATATGTATACAAGGGGTGAGCTAATAAGAATCAGAAGTAGATCATTTTACCAACTCGAGAAAAAGTGTGCATTCATCTTCATATGGAGACATTTCCATCCACAAAGAAAAGGAAGTCATCACCAGGAGATGAAGGTCCATTAAAATTGATATAATTAGTGGGAAAAGTATATACAAAATGAATTTACCTATTGATTTTGTTGGCATATCAGTAACATTAATCTTTGAGGAAATGTCTCCATTAATTGAAGAATTTGATTCTAGTAATTTGAGGTAAAATACTCTCTAATGAGGTGGTTATTTAAAACAAAATTCAACCCATAGAGAATAATTTTCGGCTAGACAAATAATTTAATCCCAATTATTGTTAAAATTGGACAAGCCCAATCTTTTTGACCTCCAACAACATATTGGGCCCAAAAATACATATTTGGGTCCCAAAATGACTTTTCAACATGAAAAATTTAGTAAATTCATAGCATCACATAAGATAATAGTAATCACCAGGAAAAAAGCATCATAGAGTATAACTTATATTACTTTAGTAAGAGGAGTCATTAAATATCATGGGGGATTGTTCTTTTGTTCTTTTTATTTTCCTTTTGAGTGACTAATGTCTTTTAATTCAATATGGATCATTTTAATCTCTTTAATTTGTCTTTATAATGTGTTTTCAAATTTTGGTAATGGGGGATCTTGAATCTTATGAATTTTTTTTATGGTTTTTATGCATGCTTATTTCATTAGAATCTCTCCTTTTCCAATTATTGGTGGTGCATCTACATTATCAGTGGAATTGTCTTTAATCATGGAGAAACCTTGGTGGGTGCAATTGCCTTTTAGACACGGTCATTTTCTACTATATTTCACTATATCAACATCACTTACTCATTTTCAGCTTTTGGTAATGCATCAAAACCATGAAACCCCTAAGATTCCCTAAAGACCCTCAAAATGCCTCAAAACCCTGAAACCCCATAAAAATCCTAAAAATCCATAAAAATCATGAAACATGTTGAAAACCCTTAAACCCCTTGAAAACCAAAAGAAAACCTTAAAAACCAAAAAACATTTGAAACCCCTAAAAACCTAAAAAATGATAAAAACCATAAAAACCATAGAATCCCTAAAAACCATAAAAACACTAAAACCCCATAAAATCCATAAAAACCAATAAAAACACTAAAATCCATTTAAAACCCTAATTATGTTAAAAAACTCTAAAAACCCTTAAACCCCAAAAAACTCAAAAATAACACTACCCCCCCCCCCCCCCCAACCATAAAACCCCTAAACCCATCAAAATCCGAAAAAACCCAAAAAACACAAAAAATTCTAAAAAAGAACTAAAATATGTAAAACTAAAAAATACCTAAAACCCTTGACAATAACACTCAGATGGTAGCCAAATATATAGGTTCCTCTCATGGTCGGTTTCCCCTTCAAGGTCTCATCTCACAGTTCATATCCTCAGACGTGGTGGTGCCTTCTCTACTGTGATGGTCTCTTTGGCGTCAGACTTCATAGTGTTGCCACTTCTTCTGGTGCTGTTTCTTTTCAGGCTTGGAAATTCTCTTCCATTTTGGATTTCTTCGGTGCTGACATCAGACGAAGGATTCATACTTAGAAGATTGGGTCAGATCTGGTCTCCCCGGCTTGCGGCATTGCAGATTCCTAGAGGAGTGGTCCAGTTCTAGTCTCTCCTCGATGCGGTGTTGCAGGACAATGGTGGAGCCTCTTAAATCTAGGACTTTCATTGTGCAGCACATTAGATCCTTGGAGGTTCCGGATAGATCTAGGCACTACGGTTTGTGGCTTTACAGATCTCTATCCCTTATCTTTTGCGAGGGGCATTCTTGGCGGCTATGGGCTTCGGTGACCTCATTCAGTTTCATGGTGGCTTGGATCTCCCAGCTTCTTCGGGGCTTGGTCTTCTCCAAGCGACAGACTGGAGGATGATTCACTTTATCTCCCATGGTGTTTGGTGTGGTGGCTCTTGTAGATGGTGTGATGAGTTTGTATGGTGGCATTGGTTGTGCCCATCTCAGTCGTAGGCAAAGCAGATGGTTCCATGATTGGGACGGATGTGTTGGCCTCTTTGAATTCACAGTGGTGAAAGGTGGGTGAAACTGGATCTGTGACATCTTTGCAGTGACTACTCATTCTTCTGCTTGGAACTGTTTTTCCATATTTGATTCTAGGATGGATTTTCTAGCTCTCATGGATTCTTGATGGGTTCTGGTGGATACAGAGAGTGAAGATGCAGGTTTGGGTCTTTGGTTCCTCTGTTTCCACTTTGATTTATGATGTTGATGAAGTTCTGGTCAAGTTGTGTTGTGTTCTGGTTGCTATGTTAGACTGTGGTCTTCTGAGCTGTGGCTGGTATTGTTGTGAGTTATTGTTGGTGCTAGATTTGAGGCAAGATGATGTGGATATTGATGGTTATGGGGATGGTTTGGTTTTGAATCGTTGTGGGTGTTGTTTATTGGTTCTGTTGAATAGATCTAGATGTTGTCTTTCATTTGGGTACTATAGTTGTGTTCCTGGATGTGCTAATATGTGTGAAATGCTAAAAGATGACTATATAAGAGGTGATGGTTGTGGGAATCTATGTTCCTAGGTGATGGATGATGTTTAGATGTGATGTGCTGAAAGATGCTAGTGCTTGGTGATGGTTGTTGCTTCAGTGTGAGGTGATGAAGGTGAAACATTTGGATTTGAAGTTGGTGGTTCTATGATGGTGGTGGTGGATATTCTTGTAAAGGAGGTGATAGATGATGAAAATTGTGTTACAGGAGGTCGGTTAATGTTTGGATGGGAGATGCCGTTGGAGATGCTTCTGATGTTCTGCCTTTTCTGGTTTTCTTTTTTTGGGGACTTTTTGGTTTTTTGGGGGTGTCCTGGGTTTCTAGTTGTGGGTTTATTGACCCCACCCTTCCCTTGTTTGATGTGTCTCTTTTCTAATAAATTGGGGGGGGGGGGTCCTAAATATCTTGGCCCCAAGCCTTCCATGCTCTAAAACCCAGGAAAAAATTTAAGAAAACCATAAAACAAAAAAACATTTTAAACCCCTAAAAACACTAAAATCCCTAAAAACACTAAATTTTTTAAAAAAACCAATAAAACATTAAAAAAACCCAAAACCCACAAATATACAAAAACCATAAAAAACTCTTTAAACCCCAAAAAAATGTTTAAAAACTCTAAACCCCTTAAAAACGTTAGAAACACCCGAAAAACAAAAAATACCAAATACCAAAAAAAAACCCTAAACCCCTCAAAATCCATGAAACCCATAAAAACATATGTATATCATAAAAATCACTAAAAATCCATAAAAATTTAATAAAGACCAAATACCCCTGAGAAAAACATAAGAACATAACAACACTTAAAACCACTAATAACCTAAAAATATTAAAAACCCTAAAACTCTAAAAACCCCTAAAAAAATTAGAAACCATAAAACCCATAAAAACCTTAAATACCTATAAAAATCATAAAAATCACTAAAAATACTAAACCCTTTAAATACCTAAAAACATTAAAAAAAACTCTAAAAACCTTAAAAAACCTAATAACTCAATGAAAAACACAAAACCCAAAAAAACAATTAAAACACAAGAAACCCCTAAAATCCCATAATCACACAAAATTGCTAAAACTCACAAAAATCTATAAAAATTCCAAAAACCCCTAAAAATCAATAATTACATAAAAACCCTAGAAATCTTAAAAATCACTAATATTACCTTAAAACCAAAAAACACATAAAACCATAAAAACACTAAAACCCATTAGAAACTTTAAAACCCCCTAAAAAAAACCTAAAATGATAAAAACAAAAAAAGACCCTAAAACCGTAAAAACTGTAAAAACCCCTAAAAACCCCTAAAAACACTAAAAACTCTAAAAATCCTTTAAACCACAAAAATTGTTAAAATAATCCAAAAAACCTTAAATTACCTGAAAACTCAAAACAAAACCCTAAAAATCCAAAAAAATAAAAACCATAAAAAAAATCCCAAGAAACACTTAAAACCATAAAATCCTAAAAATCCCTAAAAATCCCTGAAAACGTAAAAATTCTAAAAACCATGTAAAAACATAAGAAAACCAAAAAAACCAATAACACTTAAAACCACTGAAATCCTAAAAATTCTAAAAACTATTATAACCATACAACCCCCTAAAAATCCATAAAACACTAAAACCTAGCTAAAAACTCTAAAACGCATTTAAACCTTTTAAAATGTTAAAAAAAACTTTGAAAAACCCCATACCCCAAAAAACTCAAATAATCCCATAAAAAGCCTATAAACTCTCAAAATCCCTAAAAAACCCATAAAACTCTAAAAATTTATAAAAATACCTAAAAACCTTAAAATGTAGAAACCATTAAACCCTATAAACCATAAGAAAACCATAAAACCAAAATAAAAATAGAGGTGACATGTACTATAGCGGCGGTAGGGTACTGTAGCGGTGATAGGTTACTTCAGCGGCAGTAGGGTACTGTAACAGCAGTGGGTACTGTGTGGTACTATTGCAAGTGTGTACTGTAGTATTACTATTTACAGAATGGGCTTTTGGCCAAAAAATCAAGCCTACGGGCCAGGTAATGGGCTAAATGCCCACTAGGTCTTCGAGCTATGTAATGGGTGTCCCTCTACCCAATTAAAAGAGGTATTTTCTTTGATTTAATAATAAATGAGGCTTCAACCCCAAACTTTTATAAAAAAACATTAAAAACAATAAAAAATACAAAAAAACATAAAAATCCATAAAATCCTAAAAAACCTAAAAACCGTTAAAACCACTAAAAATCCTAAAACTCCATAAAACTCAATAAACATTAATAAAATCAAAAAACATGTAAACATATAAAAACTCCAAAAAAATCCCTAAAAACAAAAACAAAATAAAAAACCCTAAAACCCCTCAAAATCCTTAAAAACAATATAAACCCATAAAAATAAAAATAAGCCTTAAAAATCCCAAAAAATACCTTAAAATGTTAAAAACCCTAAAATCCTGAAAACTCGTAAGGAATCCTTTAAAACCTAAAAACACATAAATCCCCCTAAAATTGTAAAACATAATATAATATATAAAACCCCTTTAAAACCCCTAAAAATATATAAACACCTACAATCCATAAAAACCTATATAACCATAAAACCAACTAAAAACATTAAAAACCCTTTAAACCCATAAAAATGATAAAAACTCCAAAACCACAAAAAAACTCTAAAAAATATAAACAAAACCCCTAAAAACCCAAAAAAAAACACTAGATCCCCTCAATGTCCCTAAAAATCATAAAACCCATAAAATAATTATAAATCCCTAAAAACATAAGAGCCCTAAAAACCTTAAAAACCCCTAAGAAACACAAAAAACATAAAAACACAAAAAACCCATAAAATCATAAAAACTCTAAAAAGCATTAAAACCCTAAAAATAAACTATGAACCTAAAAACCAAAGAAATCTATAAAAACTTAAAAACCCATGAATACCCATTAAAACCCTAATAAATCACTATGTACTATAAAAACCCTTTAAACACCAAAAATGTTAAAGAACTCCCAAAAATCATAAAAACCCTAAAAAAACCTAAAACCCTTAAAACAATAAATCCTAAAAAAAGCATAAAAATCCCTAAAATTCAATAGAAAACCTAAAAATCATGAAATGATAAAAATTTCATAAAATACCAAAACCCATAAAACCCTGAAGAAAATCTTACAAACCTAAAAAACTTACCATCCCTAAAGAGAAAGAATTATATAAACCCTATAAACCCTATAAATTCTAAAAATCGAAAACCCCCCTAAAATCCATAAAACCCCATAAAAAATCCTAAAACCCACTAAAACACTAAAAACTCATTAAACCCCTACAAATGATTATAAAAATCTAAAAAACTTAAAAACCCTAAAAATAAAAAAAAACACAAAAACCATAAGTCCCTAAAAACCTAAAACCGCATAAAAATACTAAATAGCACTAAAAATATGAAAAATAACATAAAATCACTAAAATACATGAAAAACCATAAGAAAACCTTAAATCCTTGTATCCCTAAAAGTACCTAAAGACCTGAAAATGTTAAAAATCCAAAAATACCTAAAACCATAAAACCATAAAACCCTTTAAACCCATCAAAACCCATAAAAACTATAAAAATCACTAAAAAAAATTAAAACCCCTTTAGACCCCAAAAAAGATAAAAACTCTTGAAAACCATAAAACCCCAAAAAACTCAAATTTATCCCATAAAAACACAAAAAAACAGTAATAACCCTAAAACCATAAAACCCCTCAATATCCTTAAAAACCCTTAAAACCCATAAAAATCCTAAAAAATCCTAAAAATTGCTTAAAATTGTAAAAAACCCTACGAACCCTAAAAATCCATTAGAAAACCTTACAAACCTTAAAATATGTAAACCCCCTAAAATCCTAAAAATAATAAAAACCATTAAAAACTATAAAACCCATAAAACTCCTAAAATCCATAAAAATCCTTAAAATCCATAAAATCCATAAAATCCATTAAAAGAACTAAAAACACTAAAAACCTTAAAAACTCAAAAATATGCTAAAAACCCAAAAAACTATATAATCCTTAAAACCCCTCAGAGTAGATTGAAGGTATCCTGCCGCGGAATATTATCACACAAATACAAATATACAGTTTTATGGACATGGATTGCCTCATTTGGAAGCCAAATACGGTTGGGATGTTGAGTGTGAAGGATTTTTACCGGTTTAAATGTGAGCAGGGAATTCAACCCCCTGATTGGCTCTCTAAATTTCAGAGGGCCTTCATTCCCCCCTCTAGCCAACTGCTGCTGTGGAAAATTTGGAGAAATAGATTGCCAGTTCAAGAGCAATTGAAAAGAGCTGGGTGGTGTTTGGCCTCTGCTTGTCCGATCTGTCTTCAGGATGAGGAAAATCTGCAGCACATTTTTCTTAAGTTCAGGTTGGCTGCAGGTCTTTGGGATCATTTACAGGGCATGTTCTAGCTGAAAATCCGCACGGACAGCACGCTGTCTGCTATTTTCAGCAGTGTCGTTGGCGTGCAATGCAGTCAACAAATTACCAATCTACTTCTTGCTGCCACTGCGTCTCTTACTGCTTTTGTGTGGGCAGCTCGGAACAAAGTGGTTTTTGATAATGACGCATGCTGCCTCCGAAATGGTGTGGTGGAAATTCATCAAGCAGTCCATGCAGCGGCTCATATCCAGGATGGTACGATGGCTAATGATATTAAGGCCCTTATTGTGTTGAGAACTCTCGGTATATCTAGAAGATGCAGGAAACCGAAGGACTTTAAATTCATTCGGTGGATTCCACCAATCCCAGAATGGATAAAAGTTAACGTGGATGGTGCAGCACTAGGCGTGCCTGGTCTCTCCCGGTGTGGTGGTGTTTTCCGGACGTATAAAGGTTTTGTTAAAGGATGCTTTTATCATTACATTTGGAATGGATGTGCTTATGAAGCGGATTTATGGGCCATGATTAAGGCTGTACAGTTTGCGGCCCACTTCAGGTGGAAGAAGCTTTGGATTGAATCTGACTCGATGTTGGTGGTGGAAGCCCTCAAAATCAAAACAAGGACAATCCCATGGAGGCTCCTCCCACAATGGGTTAACTGTCTGAGAATCTCTCAGTGTATGAACATTATGGTCACACATATATACAGGGAAGCGAACAAGGTGGCAGACATACTCTCCAAGAAAGCAATTGAGGATGGATGTTCCATGTGGTCATTTATTGCACCAGATTTCTGCACTCTCCTTGTGGACTCAGAACTGAAGGGTGAATTGCACACTCGGCTGTGAAAACCCTCCTAGTAATTCCTTGTACCTTTATTTTATGTTATTGGATATTTTTGGGCTGGGATCCGCCTGGCCCCAAACCTGTTTTGCCTAAAACCCCTCAGAGTCCCTAAAACCCCTAAAAACATAAAAATATTAAAAATCCCATGGAATCCCAAAAAAACCTAAGAAACCATAAAAATCCTAAAAAAACATTAAAACCTAGACAAATAATACCCCTAAAAACAAAATAAATGATAAACCCCTAAATACCCCTAAATGCATAAAACACATAAACACCATGAAAACCATAAAAACCCAAAAAACAACTAAAAACATTAAAAACCCTTTAAATCCCTAAAAACGATAAAAGGCTCTTAAATCTTAAAAACCCTAAAAACCATAAAAATCCAAGAACCCCTAAAAACCAAAAAAACCCTCAATTCCCTAAAAAATCCAAAAAAACTAAAAAAATACAAAAAATAACTAAAATTATAAAAACTCCAAAAAACACTGAAACCCTAGAAAACCCCTAAAAACATTAAAACCTAAATACACTGAAACTCGAAAAAAACATAAAAACCCAAAAAACTCTAAAAACCCGCTAAAACCATGAACACCCCAAAAAACATAGAAAACCCTAAAACCCTAAACCGTAAAAACTTTAAATACCATTTAAACCCCTAAAAACAATAAAAACTCTAAAAAACCTAAAAATACTAAAGAACCCCAAAAACCCCAAAAACCGATAAAACCATAAAAATCCTTACTACCATAAATCAAAAAATATCCCTAAAAACCATAAAACCCTAAAAATCCTAAAATTCCCTAAAAACATGAAAAAACATATAAACATAGGAAAATAATAAAAAAATTAAACACCTAAATAAACATAAAACCCATGAAAACCAAAAAAATTCTAAAACCCCTAAAAAACCTTAAAATACTCAAGAACCCCTCAAAACAATAAAAACCCACAAAAATCTAAAAAATCCCGAAAAATACCAAAAAATATAAAAAACCCCAAAACCAATGAAAACCTCTAAAAAACCTTAAAAGTGTAAAAAACATAAAAGTTATAAAAAAATGCTAAAAACTATAAAAGACCCTGAAACCCTAAAACCCCTAAAACCCCACAAAAACCATAAAACCAACTAAAATCTCTAAAACCATTTGAACCACTAAAATGTTAAAAAATCCTAAAACCATTCAAAACCCTAAAAACCTAAGACCCCTAAGGACCCTAAAAACCATAAAACCCAAAAAATCCCTAAAAATGATAAAAACAATAAAAAACCTAAAAAACCTAAAAAACATAAAAATAGTAAAAACCCAAAAAATCAAGAAAATATCTAAGAAAACCAAAAAACACTTAAACCACTAGAAAACCTAATAAATGTTAAAAACCATAAAAAACTATAAAAACCTAAAATCACTAAAAAAACAAAAAAACCCCTAAAACCCTCCAAAACTATAAAAATACTTAAAAACTATAAAAAACCACAAAAAACTCTAAAACACTTTATGCCACTAAAAATGTTTAAAAACCTCTAAACCGCCTTAAAAACATAAAAAGTCAAAAAAAAACCATAAAATTCCAAAAACCCCATAAAAACATTAAAAACCCTAAACACCCAAAAAAATCCATAAAAACCAAAAAAATATTAAAATCCTAAAAATTGTTAAAAACATAAAAACTCCTAAAAACACTGAAATCCCCTAAGAAAACCATAAAAACCTAAAAACACATGAAGCCCTTAAAAAACAAAAAAATTATAAAAATACTAAAAATTCCTAAAACCCATAAAAATTACCTTAGAATCATTAAATCCCTTAAACACTCAAAATAACCCTAAAACCCCACAATAATCTCTAAAACCACATTAAACCCATAAAATATTAAAAATATGTAAAAAACATTGAAACCCTAAAAACTAAAAAAACATAAATCCCCCAAAAAAACCAAAATATCCATTTAATCCCTAAAAAGCCTAAAAGTCCCCAAAAATACATAAAAACATTAAAAACATTAAAAATCCTGAAAACCATATGAAAAACAGAAAAAAAACACGTAAAACCCCTAAAAACATGAAAATTATAAATACCCCCAAAAACCTCTAAAAACTATAAAACCCATAAAAACGTTTAATGCCCTAAAACCCCATAAAACCCATAAAAACCACAAAAACCCTTTAATCCCTTAAAAACACTAAAATCAACAAAAACCATAAAAAACCCATAAAACATATAAATACACTAAAACCCCTTAAAATCACTGAAAACACTAAAAACCCATAAAAATCTTAAGAAATCACTAAAAACCCATATAATTGTAAAAATACCTAAAAACCCTGAAAACACCAAAGGAAACAACAAAAACCTAAAAACACTTAAAACCCATAAAAACCTAAGAAAAAAGCTAAAACCCCTAAAAACCAAAAAAAGATAAAAACCATTAAAAACCCCAAAAAACCCCCAATAACCCCCCAAAAATCATCAAATCCCTTTAACCCCCTTCAAGTGTTACAAACTAAAAAATCCCCCTTAAATCACCCAACAACAAAAAAACCTTAAAACCCCTAAAAATCACTAAAAACTAAAAAAATCCCGAAATATCCCTAAAAATTTTAAGAACCCTAAAAATTGTAAGAAAAACATAAAAACATAAAAATCCACAAAAAACCCTAAAAACTCGAATAACCCAAAAAACCATTGAAACTATAAAACCCATAAAACCAATAAAAACCCAAAAAAAACTTATATAACCACTAATTACCTCAAATACCTATAAAAACCATTTATATCCCAAAATTCCTAAAATATAAAAACACATCAAAAAATACTAAAAAACACAAAAACCATAAAAACCTAAAAATCCTAAAAACTCAAAGAAGCCACTAAATATCCATAAAACCATCCAAATCCCTAAAACCCTAATACATTAAAATCCTAAAAAATTCCCCAAAAACCCATGAATACATAAAAAACCCAAAAACCCCGAAAAACTCAAAAGAAAATCTTAAAACACTAAAGGGACTAAAAACATATAAAAACTCTAAGAAGACTAAAATCCCTTAAAAACACCAAAACCCTGAAAACCCCTAAATACCATAAGCACCCCTAAAACCCTTAAAAACCTAAAAATTCATAAAAACAATAAAATCCCACTAATCACTCTAAAAACCCCTTAAAACCCTAAAATGTTGAAAACACTAAAAATACACAAAACATTAAAAAAAATAAAAAAACACTAAAACCCCCAGAAACTCTAAAAACCCTAAAACCCCTAAAAAATATAAAATATCCCTAAAATCCCTAAAACAATAAAAATCACTAAAAATCCAAAAAAAAACCACAAAAAGCTCTTAAAACCACTATGTAACCCTTCAAAACCTAAAACACATAAAACCACTAAAACCTAAACACAATAAAAACACTAAAAAACAAAAGAAAAACTAAAAACCATAAAACCATAAAAAAACACAAAAACAATAAAAACCCATAAAGATATAAAATACTATAAAAAAACCTTTAAACCCCTTAAATTATTAAAAACAATAAAACTATTAAAAAATATAATAAACACTAAAAATGAAAAAAAAACATAAAAAACAATAATTACCAAAAACCATAAAACTATAAAAATCCTAAAAATACCTAAAATTTTAAAAACTCTAAAAATACATAAACACCCTAACAAAACATTAAAACCTATAAACAACCATGACCCCAAAAACTCCAAAAAATGCTAAAAAGCCAAAAAAGCCCTAAACCCTTCTAAAACCAGTAAAAACTAAAAAAAAACAAAAAAACACTAAAACCCATAAAAATACTAAAAACCACTAAAAAATCTAACAACCCTTTAAACCCAAAAAAACATTAAAAAATAAAGAAAAACATAAAACCCCTAAAAACTCATAAAAACCATAAAAACCACAAAAACATGAAAACCCATAAAAAGATCAAAAATCCCTAAAATTCCTAAAAACCATAAAATTTTAAAAAAATCACTTAAAATACAAAAAAAACCCTAAATACCATGAAAACCCCCTAACAAAACCTTAAAAATCTAAAAAAAACATAATAACTCTAAAAAAATAAAAAAATCCTAAAAATCCTAAAACCCCAATAAATCATGAAGACAATAAAACCACTAAAAACCAAAAGAACCATTAATAACTCTAAAAATGCTTCAAACTGCTAAAAATGTTAATGATATATAAAAACCGATAAAATCCTAAAAAACTAAATGACCCAAAAAAGAAAAAAAAACCATAAAAACCCTAAAACCCCCTAAAACCCTAAAAATCCCTACAAAACCTAAAACCATAAAAACCCTGAAAACCCCTAAAAACACCAAATTTTTAAATACCCCTAGAAACCCTAAGAAAATATTAAAATCCTAAAAAACATAAAACCACCAATGTCTAAAAATGCTAAAAATACAAAAAAAAAACCCTAAAACCTAAAAAACAATAAAAATCCTAAAAACACTTAAAACCCTTAAAAACCCACTAAAATTTATAAAAACCCTTCCAATCCCAAAAATGTTAAAAACTATAAAAAAAAATTAAAACTCATAAATAATAAAAACACCAAAACCAAAAAAAAATTCATATGAACCATAAAAACCCAAAAAACGCTAAAAACCATTATAATCCCTAAAAGCCAAAAAAACCACAATTTCCTAAAATAACTAAAAAATAACTAAAATTTTAAAAATCCCTAAAACCCAAAAAAACCATAAAAAACATAAAAACATAAAAAACCTAAAACACATAAAAAATAAATATGTTAAAACCCTAAAAAATAATAAAATTAAAAACTATAAAGTCCCCAAAACCACAAAAGCCTAAAACCCTTAAAAACCCTAAAACCCACTAAAAACTCTTAAACCTCAATAAAACCCCTAAAAACATAGAAACTCTAAAAAACCATTAATACCCTAAAAAAATCAAAAAATGAAAACCCAAAAAAAAGGAAAACCCAAAAAAACCCTAAAAACTCTAAAAACCATAAATAACATAAAAACTCTGAAATTTACTAGAACCCCTAAAAACCATAAAAATCGTAAAGAATCCCTAAAATTCCAAGGGAAACATAAAAAATCCAAAAAACCCAAAAACCCCCAATAAAAACCATAAAAACATAAAAACTATTACAACACCTAAAAACCTAAAAAATGTTAAAAACCATAAAAACCCTAAATACCATAAATCTGATAAAATCCTTAAAACCATAAAAAACCACAAACACCATAAAACCCCCTAAAAACACTAAAGATATTTTAACACATAAAAACATTCAAACCTCTAAAAACCCAGAAAAACAAAAATAACATAAAAAGCCCAAAATCCTAAAAACCATTAAAATACTAAAAACCCTAAGAAATACTCAAAACCATTAAAATCCAAAAAAATCCCTAAAACCCATAAAATGATTAAAATGAATATAAATCCCTAAAAATGTAAATAACCATAAAAACCACAAAACTCTAAGAAAATAATAAAAACTGAAAAACATAAACCCCTAAAACCTAAAAAACTAAAAAAACATAGAAACCATAAAAATACTAAACCCCCAAAAAACATAAAAACCCTAAAACCCATAAAACCCTAAAAACCACTAAAAACATTAAAAACAATTTAAACTAAAAAAATTTAAAATATATAAAAAAAACTAAAACCCTAAAAACTAAAAAGAAAACACTAAAACCCCATAAGAAAATCAAAACATTAAAACAAATAAAAAACCTGAAAACCCGTGAAAATTTTAAAAAAAAATCGTAAAAACCATAATAACCTAAAAAAGTACCTAAAACCCCTAACAATGTAAAAAACCATAAAACCCAAATAAAACCTTAAAAATATAGGAACACATAAAAACATAAAATCCCTAATAAACATTAAAATCCTTAAATCACTAATGACCATGAAGACCCGTAAAATCCTTAAAACCCCATAAAACCCAAAAAACCCATAAAGCCCCACTAAAACACTAAAAAACTTTTATGGACATAAAATTCTAAAAATCTCTAAAAACCCTTAAAATAGTAAAAACATAAAACCCCCTCAAAACCCTAAAAACCATAAACCACCTAAAAAACCTCAAAATCTATAAAACCCCTTACAACCATAACAATCTTAAAAATCAATAAAAACTTAAAAAACACAAATCCCTATAAAACCATAAGAAATTTTTGGAAACATAAAAAACATATAATCCATAACAACATAAAAATGATATACTCATAAAATAACTAAAAACCGTAAAAACAATAAAACCCATAAAAACATTAAAAATCCATAAAACCCTAAAACCACTAAAAACTAGAAGACACTTTAAACCTCTAAAAACAATAAAAACAATAAAAACCATTAAACCCCAAAAACTTAAACAACAAAAAAACCCTAAAGACTAAAAAAATAATAAAAATACCTAAAAACCCATAAAAACCCTTAAAATCTAAAAAATCCCTAAAATCCCTAAACATTCCTAAAAATGTATAGACCCTGAAAACCCCAATGAAAATTTTAAAAATGTGAAAACACTAAAACCACCTAAAAACAATAAAAATATAAAAAACTAAAAGGAGTTAAAAACCCAAAACCCTAAAAATCATAAAAACCCCAAAAACATAAAAACCACTAGAAAATTTATAAAACTCAAAAATGACCCAAAAAAACTAAAAAAACTAAAAAATTAACATAACCTTTAAACAATATTATTTTTTAAAAAAACATTAAAAAACATTTAAATCCATAAAAACTAAAAAAAACTAAAAAACCGCATAAAAACCATAAACCCCAAAAAATTAAAAATCCTTAAAAAATTTAAATCATAAAAAATAAATAAAATCCCTCAAAACGTAAACACCCTAAAAGCTTGAAAAAACACTAAATAGACATTAAAAACCTGAAAATTCATATTAAGAGTAAAAATTTTAAAAATACTGAAATACCTAAAACCCCTAAAATGACTAAAACCAAAAATGCCTAAAAACCATAAAAACCCTCAAAACTGACTAAAAACTCTAAAAACACTAATGAAATAAAAAAAATACTAAAACCACAAAAAAAACATTATAAACAATAAAAAATGCAAAATTAATAAATCCCCTAAAAATGAAAAAATCATACAAAACATTATTAAACTCAAAAAAATCACATAAAACCAAAAAAACCAAAAAAACCTTATGTACCCTAAAAAACTATAAAAACCCTAAAACCCATAAACAAACCGTAAAAGGACCAAAAACCCTAAAATCATAATTTTTTTTGAAAACCTAAAAACCCTTATAAAACCTTAAAAACCAAAAAATAAAAAAAACCCCTAAAAACCTAAAAAATGATTAAAACCATAATAACCCATAAAATCTCTAAAAATCATAAAACCCCCTAAAAACCATATAAACCATAAAAACCCACAAAACCCCAAAAAACTACTAAAAACTCTAAAAACCCTTTAATCACATAAAAGCATTAAAAACTATAAAAATCTTCGAAAACCCAAAAAAATAAAAAATGCTATTAAAAAACAATAAAAATCCTAAAATCCCTCAAAATCCCTACAAACCCTAAAAACAAAAAAAATCATTAAAACCCCCAAAAAGAATAAATATGTAAAAAAAACATAAACACCCTTAAGAAATCCATGAAAACAAAACAACACATAAAACTCCTAAAAACCTAAAAATGCTAAAACTCAAAAAATTCCTAAAATCTGAAAAACAAAACAAAACCACTAAAACCAAAAAAACAAAAAAACCCATAAAACCCTAAAATTTAATAGAAGATAAAAATCACTTTAAAACCCTAATGATATTATAAGCACTCTAAAACCGCATAAAACTCTAAAATCTCTAGAAAACCCTAACAATCCAAAGAAAAACAAGAAAACTCTAAAAACCTAAAAAACCTAAAAAACTCAAAACCCCTCAAAATCGTTAAAAACCCTAAAAAATAATAAAAATACTAAACAGCCCTAAAAATACATAAAAATTTAAAAACACTAAAAACAATAACAAAACCTTAAAAATCTAAAAACAATTAAAACCTGTAAAAACATAAAAACCCTAAAAACCCCTAAAACCCCTAAAAACATTAAAAATACCAAAAACCACATAAAAACATATAAAAAACTAAAATAAATAAAATCCTTTTTAAATTATAAAAAAATTTAAAAAATAACAACCCGAAAAACCATAAAAACCCCTGAAACAAAAAACATAAAACCCCTAAAATTGTAAAAACCCTCAGAATCTATAAAAACCCAAAAAATCTATTAAAATATAAAAATCCCTAAATTACATAAAAATAGAAGAAACCCAAACATCCATGAAGACACCTAAAAAACCTAAAAACCTAAAACACTTAAAACCCCTAAGAATTAAAAAATTCTAAAAACCCTAAAAAATTATAAAATCCCATAAAACCATAAAACCCTCATAAAACCCCATAAAAAAGGAAAACCCAAAATAGTAACTATAAAACCCATGTAAACCACTAAAATCATTAAACACTATAAAAAATTATAATCTTTATGAGAACTATGTCAAAAACAGTGATTTTATTTCCCAATATGAGGAGTTTGATTTACAAGGCCCAATGACAATAGGGCGATTAAAGAGGATAAACGATATAATGGGTCCCCATATCACATCATTAAAGGACCAATGGATTTTAGATTTTATGGATTGATTAAATAGGCCTATTATAAAACTTATTCAATCCAAATCTTTATTTTTAAATATTGTCCCACATGGTTGCATGAATTTTGGAAGCCTTACCCACATTGATATTTCTAGAATGGCATCGTTGGAAACCAAAGAAAAATATAGTGGGATTGGAAATCGAAATTAATTCAAGTGGGATATAATTGGAAATTTATGTTCTTCTTTTCCAAGAAATCTTTGGTATACTTAATCATTTAGTCTTTGAATTTAGGGTATTATACCCTTGACTATTGTATCACCCATTGGATATAAAAATCCCCTTCCATGACATTGTATTATTATTAAAGTTTTAATTAGTGAAAATATATGAATTTAATATCTATACTGTGAGGATATTTAATTTACTACCTTCATCTTATTTATTCATGACTTATCAATCTACAAGTTAGATTGGGGATCAATGATCAAAAATTTGCCAACTCTATGCCTCAAACCAAGTGTGTTGTTGTGTGGATTGGCCATTACATCCCTCACTTTAGTGTATTGAAAAAGTGTAGACCACTCTCTATATAAGGTTATTTTACTACTTTCATCCACTATCCAAACCCATTATCTAACACTTATACCTAAATTGAATCCACCATCTTCCACCCTACGCTGTCAATATTAGGCCACCATGGGCATTTTGCATCAGTTGGTATCATAGACCCAATTAACATAGAAGGAATATATCACTTTTTCTATCCCATATATCCACTAACATTATTATATTTCTTTATTATCCACCGATTCAAAAAACAAAAAAACATTATTTGTAAAACCTGTAGAATTGGCCAATGTTGTGAAAGATCAAAATATTTTACATTGAGCTAATTATTTATCCATCTTTTTTTTCACATATAATTCCCTATTTGTGATTTGTATGTAGAAAAATATAAAATTCTCTTGAACATAATTTTCTTTTTTTAAAAACTAATAACATCATATCTTTGAGATATTTCAATAAAAATTATCTTACTCTCTGTTCATAATCTTTTTCTATAAAACAATAATCACAGATATTTTTTGAAAATTTGACAAAAAATTAGATATAATTACTTATTCTTCAGGATTTACATTATTATAACTTTTAATTTACATACTTAACTTTATACATTATTTTACATCATCACCATATCTAATTTGGTTCATATTTTTATTAATGTTTCATATATTATATAATAAAAAAACACATTTATTACACCCATACACAATTGTTTACCATTTACCTATATTTCATACCTTCTTCCACCCCCCCTCATGAAATTTTTAATCGTTTAACTCTCATATAGGTTGTTTTAATCCATCCTAAAAAATAATCTTTATTTGGGAAGGTTTGGTGGCATGTTATCACCCCAAACAAGGTATTATATTTAATAAGAGAATGAGATTTTAATTGAATATTGAGAGTGGAGATAAATAAGAAAAAAAATAAATCTGAGTGTCTATCCTAGTGTGTGTGAGTTTGTATATCTTTCATTTTTTGGTGTTTATCCTTTTGTATGTGAGTGTGTATATCTTGTATGTTAATGTGTATCCTTTAGGTTGTGAGTGTGTATATCTTTTGTGTGTGTGTGTGTATCCTTGTGTGTGAGAATCTACATATTGTGTTTGTTAGTGTGAACATATTGTGTGTGTGTGTATCTTCACATGTGTGGGTTTTTGGGATTAATTGTGCGTATTTATCCCAATGTGTGTTTGTGGTTGGGTTTATATATAATGGTAGAATATCATGGGAAGAAAATTTCTCATGATACAAATAGAAGAATTCGATATAGATATCCCACACTGAAAAAACTCCACTCCAAATGAAAGATTTGGTGAGGCATTTTGAGAATCCTATAGATAGTAATTTGTAGGATCTACATGAGAAAATTTAAAACTTAGAGAATCATCCAATACTAAGAAAAATCCATAATAAAACATGATGCACCCTTATACCATATCAGCACCACATCAAGGAGGATGAGATAATGAACATTGATGATGATTTTGAGGATGTCCCATAAAGGAGCATATGGTTCGAACAACCTATAAGAGGCCAAATTAGACCACATTATAATTATATCCTTTGAGATTACTATAATGAGATGAAAATATACATGATTCAATAAATAAATGAAGGGGGTTTAGATATAACCATGGAATAGTTATTACATTGGCTCAATTGGGAGATATTCGACCAGGTAGAGACGTACCACCATGTGGAGATACAAGATATGATCCACCAAGCCACCAAGATCAAGTAAAAAAATCAAAAGGTTGAGAAATATGAGGAAACCCTATACCCCTTTCACTATATAGACTATATTCAATTAAAGATATTGTAGAACCACAGAAGGTAGGAGAGGTGATTGATTGCAAAAGTGACATGGTAATTTTTCCACCTAAGAAACCTACTATTAAGACTAACCATACATGAAATTGAGATAATAAATTTTTCTAATTTCAAGAAAGTGGTCACATTTCTAGTGATTTCACAAACAAGAACACCATGACCATCACATAGTATAATGAATGGGATACTGATAGAGAGATCTTGTAAGAGAAATATGAGGAATCCCCTAAAATTAATATTGTATAATTTTAAAAAGATGGTGAAATACTTGTCACTAGAAGAGTGCAATGAATACAAATTCAAATTAGAGAGAAGGTGAAGTGGGAAAACAATCTTCATACATGGTTCATGATCCATGGGAAAGAATTTAGTCTTCTTATTGATGAAGGAATCATTATCAACGTAGTGATCACTAAGTGGGGGGGAGTGAGAAGTAGGGGCTTCCAACATTGAAGCATCAATATCCACATAAACTTCAGTTATGAATGAATGTGGATAGATTAAGGTTTCCAAATAAATGAAGGTATTGTTCTCCATTGATAAATAAAAAATATGTGTTATTTAATTATGGTGTCCTAATGAAGGTGTTCCATTTATTATTCAGTCAACCATAGAAGTAATGTTAGATTGTTACTTATGATTGGTTCTAGAACCATTACTATTTTTTACTCATATTAGAACATACAAAAAAACCCCATGTCCCACAATTTTTTTTGTAAGATCATAATTTGAAAGAAAAGAAAAAAATAAGTGACGAGGAAAAAAGGGAGAAAATTAAAAATCAAATAATGATGTAAAAAAGAGAAAATTCGAGAAGAAAAAATTAGGGAGAAATGAAAAATCAGGAGGAAAAAATATTTGAAAGGAGATAAAAGTGTGATGTTGGAAAAAAGTTGAGTTTAAGGTAATGTTTATTTCCCAATAAAACCATTTATTACATATAAAACATAGAGATTTTGAACATTAATGACCTCACATCTCATTTTCATTATGTTTTTTAGTATTTATTATTGGAATTTGAGGATGTGTTTCCGTAAGTGGTGCCACCATGTTTTCCAAGCATAAGAGGTATTGATTATCAAACTAACCTCATTCTGAGATAATCACTATAAAATCACCATGAATATTGAACCAACCTAGAGGACACAAAATAAATTCAAAGGAAAGTTTAAAATTTGTTGGATTTGATTTATATCACAGATATATTTAGTCCTTGTGTTTTACTAGTGCTTATGGTGACCAAGAAGGATAGAACACGAAGAATATGCATTGACTACAGATCCATCAATAACATCACAATAAGGTATCATCGTCCTATACATAGGTTATTTGATATTCTAGATGAGTTAAAGAGATCTAATATTTTCACAAAAAAATGATTTAATAATTGGATACCCTTATATTGTGATGTAATAAAGAGATGAGTGTAAAACTACATTTAAGAGAAAAAAAACATGGTCTTTACGATTGGTTATTCATGCCCTTTGGACTCAAAATTTTCCAAGAACATTTATGAGTCTAATGAATCATGTATTATATTCATATATTAGAAAATTGTTGGTAGTTTACTTTACTGATATTTTTGTGTATAGTAGGACTTTAAAAGAATATGTACATCACTTTATAAAAATCATAGAGGTGTTAAGAAAATAAAATTTGTTTGGAAGCATTAGAAAGAGTGATTTGTTCCTTGATAAAAAATTTTCTTCCTTGTATTTTTTTATCTAGTGATGATGATTAGGTAGATATTGAAAAGATCAAGGCCATCCAGAAGTGGTAAACTCCCACCTCCGTTGGATAGTCAAGAAGATTCCATGGTCTTGCTAGTTTATATAGGATATTTTTTAAGGACTTAAGAACAATAGAGTAGTTGTTGAATGAGTTTGAAACGTATAGCATTCCTTTCAAGTGGGAGAAACTAAATATAAGGATTTCTAATAACATAAAGAAAGGCTCACCCACACACCCCTTATTTATCTCTAGGACTTTGGTAATACATTAGAAATTGAATGGGGTGTAATAAGAATTTCCATAGGAGGAGTAATCATGAAATAAGATAAGCCTATTTATTTCATTAATGATAAAATAAATGGAAAAACTATAAACTATACAACATATGATATTGTTTTTTATTAATTTATTATCATAATAGAAACATGGAATCATTATATTTGGCCTAAATAATTTGTGATCCATTCTGATAATGGGGCTCTTAATTTCCTTAAGAGACAATGTAAACTAAATATAATAAATTCTAAATATATGTAATTTATTGTATCATTATCATGTTTCATCAATAATAAAAATGGTAAAAAAAGTATTTTGGCTGATTCACTTTCAAAAATATGTTATATTTCATCCTTTTTGGATTCTAAAATCCTTATTTTTGGATAAATTAAGGATAGATATGGAACAGATGGTGATTTTTGTAAACCTTATAGTATTTGTAAATTTAAATTTAGTTGGTAAAATTTTTATTATCAAGATGGATTCTTATTTTGGATTGATATGATTTGTATTCCTAGTTTCTCTATCCATTTACTTTTAGTAAATTTTCACATTCTGATGGGTTAATGGGACATTTTGGTGTTGAAAAATCAATATTTCTTCTTTGTGATAATTATCATTTTCATAGGATGTCTAGATATGTTGAAAAAATGTGGTAAAGTTAATTGTCTAAAATAAATAAAAATAAAAACTAAACCCACATGGATTATATATTCCTCTCCAAATCACTAACACCCCTTGGGAGGACACATCAATAGACATTATTTTGGGGTTACCAAGGACCAAGACATGGATATATTTACTTTTTAATGGGGATCGGGTTTCTAAAATGTAAAATTTTATTCCTTGTCACCAAATATATTATGCCACTAACATTCCAGTGCTTTTATTTTAAGAATTAGTCAAACTCTATGGAATGTATAAGTTCCAAAGAAATGATTAAAATCCCAAAAAACACATAAAAACCCAAAAATCCCTAAAAATCTCATAAATCCCTAAAAACCATAAAAATCCTAAAAAGGTCATAAAAATCCATAAAACATAAAAAACACAAAAAAAACTAATTAACCCCTAAGAAAAACATAAAAACCTAAAAGCCCATAAAATGCCTAAAAACCTAAAAAACTCTAAAATCACTAAAAACCTATAAAATCATAAAAAACCTAAATCCCATAAAATCCCAAAAAAAATAAAAACCCCAAAAAATCCATAAAAACCCTAAAAATACAGAAAAAAACTAAAAATATATTAAACTTCTAAATCTTTTAAAAAAATAAAAACTGTTAAACCCCTAAAAACATAAAAAACATAAAAAATGGATCTATCTTTAGCCGGGCACCTATCCTTCCATCATGATGGATCTTAAGTGTGTTTGTTAAGGTGGTGAGAAACCTTCAATCTTGATCTCACTCAATCTTGGGTGGAATTGATGGGTCCTCTTTGAGTTTGGTCTTCTTTAGTTTCTTCATGTCTTCTTGGAATGAAAATGTGAGTCACATAATCTTTTGGGAGATGGATGTGGATGCCTCAAATACATCATTGGTCATGATTTGAAATGTTGGTTCAGAATTATCAATGGATATGGTTGTGATCGTGGAAGTATCTTCTCTCATAGAGGATGCTACTTTATACCCAAATTCTTGGGTTGTTAGAGATTTGGTGGATGTGTTTAATTATTTTCCTATTTTTGTTAATATCAGGATGGATTCATCCATTCATATAATATAAAAATGGATTATACCTTTTCATAGGTTGATTGTATTATTTATATTTCAAAGGTTTATAATAACTCTACTTCTTCGGTTGGGGTCTATAAGGGTGTTGTAGATGGTATTATCCCAGGGGGGCTCAACAGAGGTAGTTGATTCTCCTAATTTTATAGAATTTTTTGACATGGATTCATCTAAAATGATTAGGATAGATACATGGTCTTCTTTGGGGAACATATATATTGAGCATTTAAATCTCTCTTGATATGGGGGATCTACAAACAGAAGATGTTTCTAGGGTCTCTATGAAATGTTTTTTCTCCCATTAGCTACTAAAGCAATTGTTGAAGACATGATCCTTGGTGTTAACTTCATGGATTTAGTTTTCCACCCCCCTGGATAGAGGAAAATCTTTGAAGGTTCATCTTCCTCCCTCGTTAATTCATAAGGGAAGGTCTAGGTGGAATAACACCTTTTTTGCTTATTTTTTGGAGAAGAAGTTTTTGTTTTCATTGGTTTCTAGAATCACCTCTAAATTATAGGTTAAGGATTTTATTGATTAATTTTGTAATGATAATGGCTTATATATATATATATATTCCATTCCTATTACATCATTGAAATTATTTTGAGTGTCCCCTTTTTCTTTATTGGTATATATAAGATTCTCATATCTTGGCATATGGGTATTTCCCTTAGAAAGGAATCTTGCACTATTTTTCTAGTTTGGGTGAATTTTCAGAATGTTTCCCTTCAATATTGGTTTAACAAGGGCGTTAGAAACATTTAATGTTCAATCAGAAAGAATCTATTCATAGAATAATTCATGGTTGATATCAATGAGAATAATTTTCCATGCATTGGTAATGAAAAATTGACTGATCAGGATGTTTCAGAGGAAATTATAGTGGAATTGGGATCTGGATCTTATACATTTATAAATTTTGGGTATAGTTTGGTTCCTAAAACTATTAGCTGTTGATAAATATTTTGGAACCATTTTATTAATTTCACGAAGAATCTTGAGGCAGAATCAAATATGATTTGGACCAATGATACACCAAAGAATAAGATTTATTCGAATAAGAACCTGACTCATGTTGGTTATTCTGAGTCATAGTGTGTTCTACCGCATTTTTTCTTATGAAGAATTTGTTTGATCCTAGGTTGGCTTCCTCTTCTGGTAAACCTAATTCTCTTCTCCATTGGACATCATGTTCTTCTACAATGGATACTTATTATTCTTTATCCATGAAAAATTGCATTCTTGATAACAATTCTATAATCCTTCCCCATAATTATTTTTATTTTCAAACATAAATCCTTTTTGGGGAACCATTGGTTCCAGTCTAGTTTTTTTCTTCCTACCCCTACTGAACTAGCTACCTCAAAGGAACAAGTTCCTTATTCTAAGTCTATAATTTCTAGTGTGGATTGGGTTTTATTCCCAATGTTATTTACCCACCTTTTGTGTCAATGGTTTCCAATATTTTGGTGGATTTAGAACTCGAGTCTAGGAATTCTTTTTCTATTACTAATTTTTTTCTTATCTCAATGAAATAAAGGGTTATGACATAATGGAGGTCTAAATTCTTGATTTTGAGCAATCGAGTTTTCATTCACCATGTTTTCTAGGAGATGTTGATATTGGGGTTTCTAATATATGTTCGGAATCCTCTAATTAGGTTAGTATCTCATATTATATCTTAAGTGATATTATACTTAGGGATAAATTGGTTAAGGTGGATGAATATGGTGAAAAGAGTCCTCTAATAAAAAATAGACCCAATCTGGCTACTTCTAGACCCCCTATATTTCCAATTATTAATTTAGAGTATCGAATTATAGGGGTATCAACAACCCTAGTAAATAAATGGAGGTATGTAATGTAATTTGTTTTTCTAACAAGTTGATTTGTTTGGGACTTGTGGAAACCAAGGATAAAAATGATAATCTTGTTGCTGTTTTAGGAAATATTATACAAGGTTGAAACTACCTTTTTATCTAATATGATTCTCTTTCAAAGATTTTTATGGTTTTTTGAGATCCCCAACTCTTGGTTATGGATCATAATTTTTAATCTTCCAAGATCTTGGAATGCCGAGTAGTAGATGTTAATGTAGACTACTCATGTGTGATTTCCTTATTTATGGCTCAAATTCTGTTACTCAGTATAGAACCCTTTAGAAGAATTTCGAATTCTTTTGTACTTCTTGTAATAATGATACATATATTTTTTTGGAATTTTAATATGGTGGTATTTCTAAATTATATATCTCGTGGATATTTGGACTGGAATTTTTATATGGAGGAATCCAATTCTAGAATTATGAATTCTAATTTTTTCGACATTCAACGTTCAGGTGCGAGGCTCTCTTGTAGGAAAGAGAATTCATGAGTTTTGAGAAATCTGGAAAGAGCTTTAGATAAATTTTCTTAGTATTCTATATTTCCCTTTCCAAGTTAATATTTTCTACCATTTGGAATCTCTAATAATACTAAGATTATATCAAAATTGTATATGGGATGATCTTTTGAATGTATCGGTTTAATTTTTTTAATCATTAGGATGATTTTGATTTATTTCTCCACTATATTTACTCTTATTGGAATGTTGATTTAAAAAGTTGTAAAATGTTACAATTTTATCAAAAGATTAAGAGGGTTAAAATGTATATCTATCAAATGAATACTCAGGTTACTGACTAGAATAATTTTGAAATTTCTTACATCATGTCAAAATTATCTGAGTGTCAAACTGCCTATGTCCAAAATGTACCTTATAATGTCCTTATTCAATAAGAGGTTAAATTTATATTGATTCTGAAATCCTTAACACTAATTTAATCCATATTAGGAAAATATAATAGTATGGTCCAATGGATAAAGGAGGGAGATCTCAATACTACCTTCTTTTTCAATTCAGTTAAATCTCAGTTTAATTCTTCTAAGATGGTCCTTATTTATAGATCTGATGGTTCAATTATCATTGATCCTATAATTATTATCATTTAGAAAGATAAATTCTTGCAAGGCTAGATTAGATCCTCTCACACTATGACTTATTCTTATAGAGCAATTATTAATCCCTTTTTGGTTCACTATATTGATAGAGTTGGTTGTGATGTGCTAGACAAGACCATAGAGACAGTGGATGTCCAAAGATCCTTATTTTCCTTTCATCCCAATAAATCACTAGGGATTGATGGTTTTAATTTATTTTTCTTCAGTAAGTATTTTCCTGTGGTTGCCTAGTTGTGAATGGATCAACTTTTTAATTATTTAGAACTGAGAATATATTACAGGATGCTAATGTATAATTCCTTTATTTAATTACAAAGGTATTGCATGTCGGTTACCTTAATAATTTCATGATTATTTCTTTCTAGGACACAATATACAAGTGTGTTTCTAATATATTTAATTCTATACTGAGATTGGTTCTTTCTTCTAGCATCAATAAGGCTCAGTCATAATTTATTCAAGGAAGGTTAATCTTCAATAACATCTTTATTTTGTAGGAATTAATATGGGGTTATCATCTTGATTCTAGGGTTCTAATATGTTCCTTTAGTATTTATTTGTTTATGGAATTTGATTTTGTCATATGAGGGTTCATTTGGGATGCCATGGACCTGCTTATATTTCTAGCTAGATTATCCTCTTAGATAAAAATGTGTGTCTCTTTCCCAATGTACATGTTGAATATTAATGGAATTCTAAAAGGATAATTTCGAGGAAAGATATTGTAACATATCTTTACTTCTTATTATGTGTTTTGACCCATTTATTTGAATATTCAATGATTGTATCTATTTAAGGGGTGTTTCTAAAGTTTTACTAACTTTTGTTTGAATTTGTATATGACTTTTCATGGTTTTCACATGATTTTTGAATGGTTAAACACAGTGTGTAAGGGGGTGACTTGGTTTTTTCATGGTTAAACTATGTTTAGAGCCTATGTGTTCAAGGTGGTCACTGGGTTTGTGCATGATTAAGCAATGTGTGAAACTCTTCCAGGGGATCTCTTTTGGGTGAATGGTTAGGAGAACTATTAGTTCTAATTGTGTGAACTAAACTAGAAAACCATGCACATGATAATTAAAGTTACAATGATCTTAATTAAAATCCCAAAACCACCAAATTAACGCTAAACTCATCCAAATCCAAGATAATCCGATCTATATAATTTTGGGAGACCTTAGGAGGCATTTTTGCTCCCAAAACATCATCTCTTAGTGGATTTAAGAACAAATAAAAGCGTAGACCTTCTCTATTAGTGAGTTATTTTCTTCTTAATCGTTTATATCCATTATTTTCAGGATCACTTCTTCTTAATGGTTTTGATGGCATTTTGTTTTGTTATATATTGATAGGATGTTATAGGATATTAGATCTATGATCTGTTTTCTATTCTATCAAGCTAAGTCATCTTAAATCCATTAATCTCCATAGAATGTGACACATCTTAGATTAATTGTGGTCAGATCCCTTAATTTCATAGTAGGTCTTTCTATACACTTCCATTGTTTTTTGATTCACTATTTCTTGAGAATTCATAGATACATGATTCCAAAAATCGTGAAAATTTTCTATGATTTTTTTTCATTAAATTAATTATAAAAGATTCTTTGACAACATTATCTTTTAATTGAACGTTGAATTAATTGGATGTATATAATATTGATCTTTCTAAACTTTTGATAATTTTTTAATTCCATGTTTGATTTGATTTATTTTTAAACAGATTTTAATGTGTGTTTTGTTGAAATATAGAGCTTCGGATCGGGTTTTTATTTATTAAATAAACATACTTTATTTTAATTAAATGAATTTAACTATTTGATGTTTTATAAATAGTTTAAAATGATTGAATTTTTTAAATGACCAAGAACCCTAATTGACATATTTTTTCATTATTTTCAAATTGTTATTTTTCGGTTATTTGAAATAAATTATTTATCTTCCTGAAAAGAGGGTGTAAACCCATGTTTTAAAAAGTATTTAATCTTTTTAAAAAATTTATTACTTCATTCAAATACTTTAGTTTTGATTTAAATAAATTATTATTTTAAAAGCTCATTTGGCATTTTAATGATGATTTGTGAATGGAATTGGGTATTATTACGCTTTTGAATATTTAATTTTATAAAATGTTTTGAATTGAAATTAATTATTCTTGATGTCCATGTTGGAACATTATAATAATTCTACCATGTGATAATACCTTAATTTAAACTTGATATATTTTTTACCTCCCATTTTCGTGGGGGTGAAAAAAGGATTATTTTCTGTCACAGAGTTTGGGGGTGAGAGTGAGATTTTGTCAATGAGGATCCTCATGTGATCCTTGTAACTTGTTTTTATCACACCTTATTTTGACTAGTTGTGGGGACATAGATAGTTATATTGGATGAACTAGATATATGATTCACTATAAGACTTACACCCTTATAGTGGATACATAGAGAACATGAAATGTTCAGGCTATAGACGTGGGGACAGTAAAGCGGGTGTGCATGGAACTAGTTTTATTTAGACCAGGGAGACTAGCTGTAATCCCAATAATTTGTCAGTAGATTAGATATTATGAGGGGGGATCACTATCATACATTTGTTGTGCCCATGACATCTATATATTTGATCTCGATTTGTGACAAAATTCATTGTCATTATTTAGAACCAGAGTTTCTTTCTTGCTTCATTTAATGTTACTATAAACCTTGAATATTTTGTATTGAATTATGATCCTCATTCCTTGTCAGGTGCCTATTCACATATTTTATTGATCATATAACTTTTTCCTCTAAAATTTTTTTTAATTATTTTTTAGAAAATGTTTAGTTTTCAAATATTGTAATGCCATATTTTACAGTTTAATTTGATAAATGATTTTTCAATGTTTTAAAATCAATTTTTAAACTATTGATCATACTCACTTATTTGAACACCTCTTTTATAGTATTTGAATTTCCATATGAAGTAACTACATAGAGTCTTTGGTGGAATCCTACTGGTATTTTTAGCTCACACTATGCTTGTATCTTTGGTGTTTGAGCCCTTTATTATCTTATAGAATATGTTCATTATCTTACCGTCCTTTGTGGTTTCGAGTAAGGGTGACCGATAGTGGGAGACTTGGGACATGGTTGGTGGTCGTGGACCACCAGAAGGTGGGATTTGGATGTTATATTCAAATTTCAGTTTTATTAGTGTCTCTTTTTAATTTAATATGTATATATTTATATATATATATATGATGATGTTTCCATGTTTTACTCTATTATTGTAATACATTGAGGTAGAAATCATTCCCATGGGTTATTTATTATTGCCCAAGTTACTATAACCAGATCATAGAGACCAGTAAGTTTATTCAAGTTAGTGGTGAATCAGATTGTGTACCAGTTTAGATAGTATTCTGGGATGGTTTGTTATAGATAGGTTTGAGGAAAGGGGATACTTTTTTCCCCTATTTTATGTTTATAAAGGTTTTTTCTAACATTATAAATTCTATCATTTCTACTAAAATCTCTTAAAATATACATTTTCATTTTGAAAAGACTTTAATCTCCCATCTTTTCTTTATGGTTGATCTTTTAGTAGTCTCGTTTGGAAATTTGAACTCGATTTTAATATTCAAGCAAGATTTAGATCATTTCTATTCCTTGTATGGTCAGAATTTTAGCCTTTTAAAATATATGATGTTCTTGGATATAACTTCTTCAAATTTTATAGATAGTATCAAGGAAACTATGGTAATTATGGGAGGTTTCCTTCTTCTTTGTTATCTCTAGGTTCCCCTTATTACTTCCAAGCATAAAGTGGGTTATTGTGTGGCTTTAGAAGAGAATTTTTTTAAGTATTAATGTTTTGAAAAATAACTTTCTCTCTTTTTCATGTTGTTTATATCTTTCTCAATCATTTTTATTTAGTACGAAAACTTATTGGTACTATCAATTTATTTTTACTAAGTATGTGGTTATGTCCATTGAAGCCAATATTAGGATTTGTCTCTAAAAGTGGTTTCACTTGTTACATTTTTGGGATAAAGTGGGTTGGTATTTGTTGTCGATGACTAAAGAGGAGGGAGGATTAAGAGTTTATTAGGTTAGAGATTGGAATAAAGTTGTTATGGTTAAACATTCTTGGTATATTTTTATCCCATAATTTTCTTCTGTTTAGGTTTATTGAGAAATGTTTTTCTTTATTGTACACTCTTTGTTTTTGGTGGCTAAAGTTCTTAGATCTTCTCGTGGACCTGGAGTAAATTTTTGGGTCATTTTGATTTTATTAGATATGATATTTCCTTTTTCAGTTGGGAATATATTGATTGTCTCTATATGGTTTGATTCAAGGATATCTAGACCTCATATTCTCTCCACTATGGATGAATTTATCATATATGATTCCTAGATAACTAAATTTTCAATGGTCGCAGACTTATTTTTAAATGGATCTAGGAATCCAACTTCAGTTATCTCTGGTAATATTTAGGATTTTTGGTAAGAGATTGTCTCTTTCACTAAACCCAGGGAAGGCAATGAAATGATTCTTTTGAATGGACAAGTTAGGTTCTCCATTAGATTGTATTGGGAAGAATTAAGAGTGAAATCTTCTACTATTTCTTAGAAATGTCTTGTTTGGAGCCATCCCACCCATGCTACATTTTTTTGCATATTATGTTCAGTTATAATGAATTATCTATTCATTCAAGATAGGTTTAGTTGAAGGGGTATTTATTTTCTTAAATGTTTCCTTCATTATAAGCTATTTTCGAGAAGTATTGATCATATGTTTTTCAATTTTGAGTTATATAGGAAGATTTGGTCATCTTTTTATTAACTTTTTAAATGTTCATTACAATGCTAGATCCTTCTCTAACATTTTTTATTGTTGAACTTGTCAATTAAAAAAGGATTCCATGAGGTGTGTATTGGGGTGATTGGTGGTGCCCACCTTGGTGTATTTTATTTGGATGGAAAGGAACTCTCAACAGCATGGATCTTCCAACCATTGTGGAACTTATAACTGGCTCAATTTTTAACTGAAAATATTCCCAAGGATTTATGCATGAAATATATTTTCCAATTATAGAGAAAACTAGTATTTTTTTGAAGAAGGAATTTTATAGTTTCTTTTCTCATGGATTGTTACTGGTTTATTAGGATCCTTATGTTTCTATTGTGTTATATTTTAGTTCATTGTGATTTTGGTTTTGGTTTTGGCTATTGTAAAGGACTAGGGTTGTAGCATGTATTTATTTACTGGTTTTCAGCTTTTTGGGTCTTTCATGTGTTGTTATTGTTGTTCTTGTTATTGTTCTGGTACTAGGAGGGTGCATGATGTTTGGGGTGTAAGGTATTTGTGTATAGGCCTACTCAATATGGTGCTCAGAGATGTTGCTGGAGAGGCTTCAGGTGTGGTGTAGATAGATTCATAGGCTATTCTTCATGATTATATTGCTGAGGATATGGTTCATAGTGTAGGTGCTTTAGGCTAGGTTTGCTGATTTTTGTTTGATTGGTTTCTATTTGGGTTTTAGTTTTCCTCCTACTTGGCCAAATGTGAGGTATTTTTTACATATGGTTGGAATTGGGATTGTGGGTAACCAGTTGGACACGATTTTGATGGAAGGACTTTTGTAGGAGGTGATGTTGATCTAATATTTTCTTAGGTCTTTTGGTGGACATATGAGATGGTTCGATGCCGTACTATTGTAGAATGCTTTATTGGATGTAGGGTTCATGAGAAGTCTAGTGGTTTGGGATATTTAGGGGTTAGTAATGTTATTCTTAGAGGAATGTTTTTTATGTAGTTTTGGAAGCCTCTTGGGTTATAGAAGATGTTCTAGTGTGAGTGGCTAGATTAGTTGGGATGTGTTTGGTGTTGGGTGCGTTGATTATAATTGATGGTGTTCATGGGAGTGGTGTTGTGGTTGAGAGATAGGTGGATGGTTTATGTTTGGGTGAGGGTGCAGAGAAGGGGGTTGGCTTAATAGTGTTTATTTTGGGTGTACTGAGTGGTATATTATAGGGTTTTTGTGATAATGGTTATTGTTGGCTGCTGCTCATCATGGATATTTGTTGTTGGGGTTTTGGATGTGTTGCTCATGGGATTATTGATTTTATTGGATCAGGGGTTGTCAAGGCCTTCCTTAGCTTAGATGTTGAGGATGTTGTGAGTCTGTCGAGTTTGCGAGTGGATGATTAATCTAGGATTGACACCGTTAGTAGTCAGTTGGGATTCATGTGTTGTGGTGATTTATGATTTTTATAATAGGGTTATTAGGTGTGGTATCATTAGTTTAGGGATGTAGGAGGTAGTTTAGGTTCCTTTTTCATACTTTAGTGTGATGGGACCCATTTGGGGGCTTGTTGTGGTTTCATTTTAGCTTGTAGATTGGTGTTTCCATTTTTTTCCTTGTGGGGATTTTGTGGCTGGTGGTTTTGTTGTGCCTTGTGTTCTTATGTAACAGTTATATTTTTTTGGTGGGTGTGTTTGTTTGTATGTGTAAGTGGTGGTGGATACATACATTTATTTGTTTGGGTGTTGGAGTGTGCGTGTGCGTGTGCGTGTGCATGTGAGAGTGGTTTCACATGCATGTGTGAATGAGTTTATGGTTGCTGATTTTTTTGTGGATAATCCTAGTTTGGTGATGTTGTTTCTTCCATTGTTGTTTTTTGCCTTGGAAGTTCTTCCTTTTGGAGTACATATCGTATTTTTAATTAAAAGATGTCGGGGTTCCCTCTATATGGTTGGAAGGATAATGTGCTCTATGATCATATGCGATTAGTGTCTAGTTAATTTGTTGTTGGTGACTGACTGGTGGAACTGGTTACACTATTTGTTGCTGCTGACATCTCTTTTGTTTGGATTCTTACTGGGCTCATGCAATGTTTGTCGACATTGTATTTTTTCTAGTTTTTCTACCTTCGGTTGGTGGGTGTCATATTGGTTAGGCATAGTGGAAGTTGTTTCTTGCCATATGATGTCCTTATAAAGGGGATTCATGATATTCTCATAACGTTTCAGTCTTTTTGTTTTCTTGATCATTTTGTGTGGCTTCCATGGTGCTCTTGTGTTTTGTTGGGCATTGGAACCTTTTTTCATGGAACAATAATAGGTTCACCATTGGGTGAATATCATGTAATTCACAATCTACTATATATAATTCGTACTTTTACATTTTAAAAACCCCATAAAACCCAAAAAATTCCAAAAATACCCTAAAAACCCTAAAACCCTCGAAGTCCCTCAAAACCCAAAAAACAAATAAAAATCCTAAAATATCCCTACCAATCCACAAAAATATGAAATACCCTAAAAATGTAGAAATAACATAAAAAAACCTTAAAAACTAAAAAAACATTAATCCCCTAAAAAACGCAAAAAACACTTAAAACCCTAAAACCCAAAAAAACCCCATAAAACCCTAAAAACCATAAAAACAAAAAAAACATAAAAAACCCTAAAATCCCTATAAAACCTTAAAACCCACAAAAAATAATCAAAAATCATAAACCCCTAAAAACAATAAAGAATCATAAATTCCTTAAAACCCCTAAAAGTTAAAAAACCCCTAAAACCCCAAGAAAAACCATAAAACCACTAAAAATGATAAACCCCCTCAAACATCTGAAAAACTACAAAAAAGATAAAAAAATCCTTAAAACCCTTAAAGTAACTAAAAACATAAAAAAACCTAAAAACCATGAAAACTCCTAAGAAAACATTAAAATCCTAAAAACACTTAAAACCCAAAAAACTTAAAAATACCAAAAACCCAAAAAACCCATAGAAGCCTAAAATCCCAAAAAACTACTAAAAACCATAAAAACCCAAAAAAACACTAAAAACCAGTAAAAACTATAAAACCCCTTTAAATCCCTAAAACATTAAAAAAGAGTAAAAACCTCAGAATTCATAAAAACTATAAAAAACTCTAAAAACCCCTAAAACCCCTCAAAATCACTAAAAACCTTAAAAATCCAATGAAATCTCAAAAAATACATAAAAACATAAAAACCCCTTAAAACCCTACAAACACAAAGAAACTTTAAAAAACATAAATGCAATAAAACACTCTAAAAACCTAAAAAAATTTATAAACCCTAAAACCCCTAAAAAACAAAAAAAAACTTTAAACGCCCTAAAACACCACTAAAAATCTTTAAACAATTTAATCCCCCAAAAAATACTAAAAAAACTAAAAAAACTAAAAATTTCAAAAAACCCCTTAAAGCCCAAAAAACCATAAAATTCCTAATACCCCATAAAAACCATCAAAATCCCTAAAAATCCTAAAAACCATAAAAATCATAAAACCACAAAAAATATCTAAAAATAAAAAAAACCCTAAAAACATTGAAAACCCTAATAAAAATTTAAAAAACTAAAAAGAGTTAGGCCCCTAAAAATATAAAAATTATAAAAACCATAAAACCCATAAAACCCCTCAAAATCCCCAAAAACATTAAAAACAAAAAATAATCACAAAAACTCTAAAAACCCCTAAAAATGAAAAAACCCTAAAAACCCTAAAAACCCCTAAGAATACATTAAAAACCTAAAACACTTAAATCCCCTAAAAACCATAAAAACTCTTAAAACCATAAAAACTTTAAAAAGAAGCTAAAACCCCTAAAAACCTAAAAAGACCCTAAAATCTTCTATAAACTTAAAAAATCCCTAAAACTCTATAAAACCCATAAAAACATAGTAAAAACTCTAAAAACCCTTCAAAACCCTAAAAATTTAAAAACTCTAAAAACATTAAAGCCATAAAAATGTTAAAAAAGCCTAAAAATATAAAATAAACCATAAAAAACCTAAATGCCAAAAAACATTCCAAACCCTCAAAATACATTAAACCCCTTAAAAATCCTAAAAACACATAAAAATACCTAAAAACATAAAAACCCTAAACCCCCCCAAAACCCCCTAAAAAACATTAAAATCCTAAAAACAATTAAGACCCCTAAAAACCAAAAAAATGGTAAAACACTAAATACCAAAAACACCATAAAATCCCCTAAAAGCATTAAAACCCCTAAAAACCCATAAAATCCCTAAAACCTCATAAAATACTAAAAACCCTTTAAAATTTTCAAAATGATAAAAAATCTCAAAAAACGCTGAAAAAAAAATGAAAAATTAAAAACCCCTAATATACCAAAAAATTATAGAAACCATAAACCCCTAAAACCCTTTGAAAATCCCTAAAAACCATAAATCCTATAAAAATACTAAAAGAGACTTAAAAATTATACAACTAAAAAACCCTAAAACCCTTAAAACCACTTAGAAACCATAAAAAACCTAAAATAAATAAAACCCCTAAATTCATCAGAAATTATAAAAACCTTAACACACACTAAAAACACTAAAAATACCTTAAATACCTATAAACCCCATAAAACCTTAAAATCCATAAACCCCCTAAAAACTCTAACAGCCACTAAAAATCTAAAAACACTTTAAACCCGTAATTTTTCTAAAAAACTATATAAATTCATTAAAACTATAAAAAACTCTAAACCCACTAAAATCCAAAAAAACAAAAAAAATCCCTAAAACCCTAAAACAATTTAAATCCTGAAAACCCATTAAAACCATAAACATCATAATAAATCAATAAAAATCCCTAAAAACATAAAAAACTTAATAACCCTGAAAACCCATAAGAAAAGATTTAAAAACTATAAAAACATTGAATCCCTGTAATGATAAAACATTAAAACCCATAAAAACACTAAAAATATATAAAACCCCTAACAACCTTAAAAACCATAAATACCATAAAAATACCTCAAACCCCTAAAAACCATGAAAAATCCAAATAAAATATTAAAAAACACTTATAACCTTTCAAAAACATAAAAATGATAAAAACAATAAAAAAGTCTAAAAGACCATAAAATCCTAAAACCCCCTAAAAACCGTAAAACCCTAAAACATAATAAAAATACTTAATAATGAATGAAACCTCTAAAACCCCATAAAACCACTAAAATAATGAAACATTACTAAAATAACCTTAAAACCATAATATAAAAAAACCCTAAAAACCCAAAAAACGATAAATAGCATTAAAAACCTAAAAACACCAAAATACCATCAAAATACATAAAACCCCTAGAAAACCAAAAAAAATTCAAAAAATCCCAAAAATCCTTAAAAATTTAAAAAACCGTAAAATTGTACAAAAAATTTAAGAAATCCTTAAAACCTATAAAAACTTAGAACCCCTAAAACCAAAAAAAATTAAATCATTAAAAAATAATAAAATCCCTAAAACAATAAAACCCATAAAAATTATTAAAACCCCATAAAAACATAAAACAAATAAAAAGACTAAAAACACTATAAATGTATAAAAATATTAAAAAAATCAACAAAACCGTAAAATTCGTAAAAAAACCAAAAAAACCTAAAACCCAAAAAAACCAAAAAACCCATAAAAACCATAACAAACCCCTAAAAACACTTAATAATCACTTAAAACACTAAAAGAACATAAAAATACTAAAAGAGACCTAAAAATCTGTAAAAACGTAAACAACCCAAAAGCCTAAAAAATACCTAAAAAACCTAAAAACCATAAAAAACTATAAAAACCCCAAAAACAATAAAAATCCCTAAAACCCTCGAAATACCTAAAAAGCATAAAACCCCTAAAAATCAATAAAAACCCTAAAACCCTAAAAATTATAAAGAAACCCAACAAATCCCTAAAAACATAAAATCCCATAAAACGCATAATAACCATAAGAAATCCATTAAAACCTTAAAATAATAAAAAACACTTAAAAACATAAAATGATAAAAACCATAAAAGATGCTAAAAACCTCCAAACACCTAAAAACAATAAACCCTCTAAAACCCTTAAATACTCTAAAAACCCTAAAAACACACTATAACATCTAGAACCCTTATAAACCCCTAAAATAATTAAAAAACAGTAAAAACCTTAAAGCACAAAAAAACCCAAAAAATCCCTAAAATACCAAAAAATACATAAAACCCTAAAACCCCTAAAAATCCCTAAAAACCATAAAAACCATAAAAAACCTTAAAAGACCCTAAAAACCATAAATATATATAAAACAATAAAAACCCTAAAACCCCTTGTAAAACCTTCATAACCAAAAAAATAAAACCCCAAAAAACCTAAAAACCCTAAATACCATAAAAACCCATAAAAACAATAAAAACTATAAAACCCATAATCACCATAAAAATCCAAGAAAACCATAAATACCCAAAAAAGACCACAAAAAACTCTATAAACCCTTAAAACCCCTAAAAATGTTAAAAAACAATTAAAAATATTTAGACCCAAAAAATATTTAAAGAAACAACAAAACCCCCAAAAAAACATAAAACCAATAAATACACTAATTATCCTCAATGTCCCAAAAAACCCAAAAAACCCATTAAAATAAAAAACCCCAAGAATACTTAAAAACATAAAAAAACGTGAAAACCCAAAAGAAAACCTTAGAACCCTAAAAACACTTAAACACCCAAAAAAACGTAAAAACACTAAAACCCATAAAAACCTAAAAACCCATAATATCCTAAAACCCATAAAACACCTAAAACCTAAGAAACCCTAAAACCCATAAAAACTCTAAAACCACTAAAAACTATAATTACCCTTTAACTCCAAGAAAATTTTCAAAAACTATAAAACCCCTAAAAACCCTAATAACACAAAAATACCCTAAGAATTAAAAATCCCATAAAAAACTAAAAACCCAAGAAGTCCATAAAAACTCAAAAAACAACAAGAACCATAAAAATTCCCTAAAACCCTAAAAAATAAAAAACCTCTAAAACACATGATATACCCGTAGAAAATATTAAACACCTAAAAACACTTAAAACTCATAACAACATAAAAACCCAAAAAACACTAAAACCCCTAATATTGCTTAAAATACTTAACCACCCAAAAAACCCATAAAAATCATAAAAGAGCACTACAAATCCTTAAAAACAAAAAAAACCCAAAAGATCCTAAGAAAACCATAAAAACCCTAACACACATAAAACCCTAAACACCCTAAAAGTTATAAAAACCAAGAAGCCCTGAAAAACCTTGAAAATCCCTAAAAATAATAAAAAATACTCCTAAAACCCCAAATACCCACTAAAAACTCTAAAACCCCTTTAAACCCCTAAAAATGTTAAACAACTCATAAAATTCTCAACAACACTAGAGAAATAAAATCCCCTAAAAATTATTAAACTCTCAAAACCCTAAGAAAACATAAACCCTCAAAATCACTAAGAATTCTAAAAACCCAAAAAGTCCTAAATACCCCTAAAAATCACAACAATTGTAAGAAACCATAAAACCCTAAATATCAATATGAAGATTATCTTTCACCATTATGGTAGGGAGGGACCTTCATGTTCCCTCCCACCTTCTCTATGTGGATGAAATTCTTCTGTTTGGGTAGGATAATAAGAAAAAAATATCCTCTATGAAGATTATATTTCGCCATTATGAGAGCATTGTTGGGAAAACAATCAGCTGGAAGAAATCCTCAATTTTTTTTGGCAATGGAGTCTCCCCCTCAAGACATCTCCATATTGCTGGATTGTTTGGAGTGAATAAAGCCTCACTCCCCTTCACCTACTTGGGTGTCCCTCTTTTCTGGGGAAAGGAAAAAAGATGCTGCATTAAGGGTATATCATTTAAAATTACCCATTAACTCACCAAATGGAAAAGAAAGTGCCTCTCCCAAACTGGTAGAGTTTGATTGATCAATTTTTTCATCACCTCCATGTTTGTACACGCATTTTCTATCTATATATGGAAGGCCGGTCTTAGTAAATGTTTGAATTCAAATATGAGAAATTTTGCCTGGACAGGATGTATCAACAAAATAAAGTTGATATTTTTTGCTTGGAATCACTATAAAAAACTTGTTGTGATGATTGAGATTAGAATTAATGATCTTAGAAGATTTATTGATTCCTTGTTGGGGAAGTTCACTTGGGGCTTGCTCAACCCACATGATAATGGACTAGATTATATCATCGAGAGGTTCACGCGTAGGATATGTGATGGATTTACTGGATACTTGTCCTCCTTGGTTTAGCCTACACTAAGATCCTCATATTAGGATATTATCTCTCAGTCAAATGGATTGTGTAAAAGTCCTTGAAACCTAATTTTTGGACAACTCCATGGCTTGAGAAACCACTTTCGGATGTGGTGACACCTCCCCATGAGCTGAGGGACATGTCTACTGCTTAACTTCTTTATCAAAGTGGGGACCATCATATGGGTCTCCCTGAACATATGATTTGAAAAATTATGTGGTTTTTTTTCATGGAAAATGACACCCTCATTTTGAGGCCCATTATTATTAGAATGTTTAATAATTGAGACTACTATTAGCTAAAATTACCTCAAGGCATTACATCTCTATCTTGGCAGCTAATGTTCAGAATAAATTTATTCCCACCATCCCATTATGTTCTAATTTGGAAAATCTAGAGAAATAGGATCCATCTCCTTGTGTAGCTAAAGAAGGCTAGATGGAACCTTGACTCTACTTTTATTTTCTATAATAAATATGAGGATAATATCTCACATGTTCTAGTCCACCGTATGTTTGATGTCAAACTGTGGAGTTAACTACTGCAATGTTTCGGCTTAAAGTGTGTGATAAAAGGGGTGATATGTAAATTCATATGTCTCCTAGTGAAGCTAAAATGTAGTGACCAGGTTCACAACCTACTTCTTATAGGTGTAGTGGAAACCAATAACTATTTTTGGGATGCTCAAAATCCAATTCCCTTTAACTGCTAGCCTCTCCTGTTTTGTGGTGGTGTGGTGATGATCCACAAGGTGATCCACATATCGTCCAATCTTCAAACATGTTCAATAGAAAATAATGTTAACGATCTGACTTTATTGATTTCACTTGGAGTTTCTGGTAGGTGGAAGAATCCCCAAGTGTTGAAGTATATCCGATGGATTTTCCCAATCCCATAATGGATAAAGGTCAGTGTGGATGGTGTGACGTAGGGTGCACCCAGCCCCTCGGGGTGTGGTGGGTTCTTTATCACATATAAGGGCTTTATCAAAGGTTGTTTTTACAATTTTATTGGAGATATATGTGATATAAAGTGGAGTTATGGGCCATGATTAAGGCAATTATTTTTTCTGCCTAATTTAGTTGGAACTCTCTTTGTATTGAGTCTTAATCGATGCTCACTATGGATGCACTCAAGAATAAATCTCGGGAATCCCCAAGAAGACTCCTAAAAAATGGATTGAATTACTCAATATCTATCAGACTCTCAGTATATGGATCACTCATGTCAATAGAGAGGCCAACTGGGTGGCAGATGCACTCTCTAAAAAGGCAATCGAGGAATGGAGCTTGCTATGATCCTTTATTGCCCCGTATTTTTTCATGCCATGTGTGGCCTATGATATGATGGGTGAGGTACACTCTAGGTTGTGTAAAACCTCCTTGTAACAATTTGTTTTAGTTTTCATTATATTTTGGTGGGGCTACCAACCCTGATCTATTTTTAACTTAAAAAACACTAAAAACCCTAAAAACATTTAATAAAAATTAAAAAAAACATTGAAACCCATAAAACCCCTAAAACTAGTAAAAACTATAAAAACCCTTTAATCCCATAAAAATATTTAAAAACTCTAAAAAACGTTAAAAACCCTCAAAAATCAACAAACCCAAAAACCCAAAAAGATCATAAGAACCCTAAAAACCATAAAGACACTAAAAATACCTAATAAGACTACAAACCCATACAAATCCTAAAAAATCCCTAAAAAATTAAAAATGACTAATTACCCTAAAAACACATAGAAGAACATAAAAAAAAAAAAAAAAATTAAAACCCCTAAAATCATAAAACATCTAAACAACCTAAAAACCCTAATAACGCTAAAATCACAAAACCCCCATTTTTTTAAAAAAACCCATAAACCGCTAAAAAATAAATATTGTTAAACCTATTTAAATTCCTTAAAACATCAAAACTATAAAACCTTAAAACACATAAAAAACCCCCTAAAAACCCATAAAATGAAACAACCCATTAAAACCCTAAAAAATGTAAAAACAATCAATATCCCTAAACACCCTGAAAACCCATAAAAACCAGAAAATAATTCTCAAATCACTAAAAATGTAAAAAACCCTAAATTTACGAAAACCCCTTAAGAAAACGATAAAAAAATAAAAAACACATAAAATACCAAAAAACCTAAAAAATACTAAAAACCCTAAAAATCACTCAAAAACCTAAAATCCATAAAATCCCTAAAAATATTAAAACACCTAAAACCGCTAAAACTATAAAAACCACTAAAAATATCTAAAAACCCTTAAACACCTAAAAATTATAAAACTATAAAAATCCATTAGACCCATAAAAACTAAAAAAAACTTACAAAACCAAAAATAACATAGGAATACTAATAACCCTAAACCCCTAAATATTCCTACAAACCCAAAAAACTAAAAAGAATCTTAAAACCCACTAAAATCACTAATGATTTAAAAAACCCTGAAAAATTCAATGAAAACTATAAAAACCTAAAAACACTTAAAACCATAAAAAACAAAAAAACACTGAAAACCCTAAAAACCTAAAACCCCTTAAAAACCACAAAATCCCTAAAAATCCTAACAAAAAATAAAAATCATAAAAATACCTAAAAACCTAAAAAACACTAAAAACCTTGAAATGTCATAAGAAAAAAATAAAAACCAAAAAACACTAAAACCTACTAAAAATCTACAAAATGAAAAAACCCTAAAAGTCCCTAAAACCCTCAAATCACCTAAAAACCGCAAAAACCCCTTAAAACATTAAAAAACCTAAAAATCCCTAAAAAACCCGAATCTCCTAATAGCAGCTTAAAACAATAAAACCCATTTAAAATCATAAAAATATTAAAAAACTCTAAAAACCTTAAAATTCATAAAAACTAAAAAAACCCTAAAACAACAAAAACTATAAAAACCCCAAAATCCTAAAAACCCTAAAACCTAGAAAATCCCTAAACACCCTAAAAATAAATAAAATTCCAAAAAAATCTTTAAATATAACTAGAAACATAATAAGCACTAAACTATGAAAAAACCTAATAAACCTTTAAAAACCTAAAAAACAATAAACACCCCAAAAACCTATAAAATGCTAAAAACCCTAAGAATCCCTAAAAACCCTAAAAACCTCAAAAACCATAAAATCACATGAAACCCCATAAAAACCCTAAAATCACTAAAATTATAAAAAACCTTTAAACCCCTAAAAACATTAACAAAATCTAAAATCCTTAAAATCCCTAAAATTTACAAAAAACCATAAAAACCCAAAAAAACATAAAATCCATAAAAACTCCCAAACACCTCAAAATCACTAAAAATCCAAAAAAAATCCTAAATATCCATAAAACCTTAAAATAAATAAAAACCTTAAATATCCTAAAAAACCTAAGAAAATTTGAAAATCATAAAACACTTAAATCTCCTAAAGAACATAAAAATGCTAAAAACTTTGAGAACCCCAAAAAAACCCTAAAACCCATAAAAGCCACTAAAAACCATAAAACCCATAAATCCTTAGAAAACATAGAAAAAAACCAAAAACTATAAATACCATTTAATCCCCAATAAATGATAAAAAACATTAAAAAACATAAAACCCTAAAAATTTCAAAAAACTAAAAAATGCAAAAACCAAAAAAAACCCATAAACCCTAAATATTTTTAAAAACATTAAAATTATATAAAAATATTAAAACACGAAAAATTTAAAAAAGACTAAATTTTTTGAAAACCATTAATCAATGATTATAAATTAAAAACACGTAAAACACCTAAAACCCTAAATAATGCTAAAACCATAAAAAACCTGAAAAAAACCTTAAAACCCAAAAAACCTCTAAAAAATATAAAAACACCTAAAAACCCCATTAAAACCTTAAAAACAACTAAAAACTCTGAAACACTTTATAATTCTAAAAAAATAAAACACTTCTAAGGAAACGTTAAGACCTTAAAAAGTTAATACCCCCTAAAAATACTAAAATAAGAAATAAAAAACCCTAAAACCCCCTTAAAAATTCTAAAAAAATTCCTAAAACCCAAAAAATTCCTAAAACGTCCCTAAAAATATATAAAAATGAAAAAAACCATAAAACCCAAAGAAAACCTTAAAAACATAAAACACTTAAAACCACTAAAAAAATATAAATCCGAAAAAGCTTAAACCCCTAAAGAAACAAAATAACCTTACAACAATAAAAAACCACAAAAACCCTAAAACCCATAAAAACCCATAAAAACCCAAAAATATCTAAAAATCTAAACCCCTTTGAACTCCAAAAAGCATAAAAATACTTTAAAAACCCATAAAACCCTAAAAACATAAAAAACCCACTAAAAAATCCTAAAAACCATAAAAAACATAAAACCTATGAAAGTTAAAGAAAACCATAAAAGTGATAAAAATCCTAAAAAATCCCTAAAAATACCTAAAAAAATAAATGACTTAAAAAACCAAAAAATCCCTAAGAAAACAATAAAACCAAAAAATAATTAAAACCCCCAAAACATATCAAATGCTAAATACCATTAAATTCCCAAAAATCATAGAAACCCATAAAATCATTAAAAATCCATAAAACCCCTAAAAACACCAAAACCAAATTAATAGTATAAAATTACCTTTAAATTCATAATAATTCTAAAGACACTAAAAACTTTAATACTCCTAAAAACTCAAAAAAACTATAGAATTCAAAAAAAACAAAAAAAACTAAAAATAAAAAACCCCTTAAAATCCCTAGCACTCTAAAAACCATAAAAACACTAAAACCCCTTAAATTTACATAAAAACAAAAAACCATAAAATGCTATAACCTGTATAAAAACCTTAAAAAACATAACACACTTGAAACCCCTAAAAATATAAAAATGATAAAAACCCATAAGACCCCTAAGGATCATTATCATTAAAATTGGATTAAATTTCTCTAATTTAGCATGCTTATAGGAAGAATGAAACATTCATAGTTCCTACTTTGGATCATAAAGTTAAATTTTCCTTTCATATTTCTGAGAAGTTGCTGTCTACTACTGATATTTCCTCATCTTCTGGTATGTTTGATTTCTTTGTGGACATTATTTTTTCAGCTTTGGAGGATCCATCCTCCTTAGATCCATTGGTGTAGGTTCCTCCTACCTTAGTTAAGACTACTAGAAATGATGTTTGTATTCTTATTCATAATTACAATATATTCTTATCAGAGGAAATACCCTAGGTAGGTGCTGGTTCTACTTATACCCTAGTAGTTGGCCATTATTCTATTGATTTAAAGAACAATGATGATATTGGTTTTTCTTACGGTGTTTGGGAATGTTATTGTGGATTCAGTTTTGTTTTGGGTTCAAGAATTTCATACTTGGGTCTTCATAGGACCCCAAGTAGCTGGGAAGTGGTCTCTCTTTCATCAAGCCCAAAATATATGGTCAAGGATGGTGCAGTTGTGGTTCCATACACTTTCACTTTTATTAATGTGATCAATTAATTTGTTTAATTTGTTTCTACTTATGGTTTTAATGACATGGATAGATATGGTGGTAGTTCTGCATTAGAATTATCTATTTTATGTCTTCTTCTTCCCTAAGGAATTACGAAAGTTGTGTATTATTCTCATGGAACTAACTAGGTGGATCAGATTAGTCCTTAGTCTTATAATTTAAGTGATAATCCCATTAGGAATGAGATATTAAGATGGAATAATGTGATCTGAAGAGGGTCCATGTCAAAACCGAACTCAAGGATAATGGTTTTCATACCCACATAGTTCCCAATTTTTGACATTGTAGTTTGAAACATTAAAGGTCCAAACACTCATAGCAAGCAAAGGGAGGTTCAAGACCTCATTTTCTCACTTATATTATCTTTTTTTAGTATTTATTAATTTAAGGTTAAAGGGGAAAACTTTGATTCTACTGTGAGGAATATTTCTAAGAATTTGAATCATTTTTTTAACTTTTATTCTTCCTCTACTGGGATCATTTTAGTGTTATGGAATCCACTATTTCTATTTTTTGAGCCTCGGGTTGAATCTTTTTAGCTTCTCAAGTTCCTGGATAAGACTATTAAAGTTGTTGTTTTCTAATTGATTTCCATTTTTTGCAGTTCCAATTAAGTTTCTGGTCAAAGGGTTCTGTGTGAGGAAAAGGGAACCCAGGTTGCATTTTACTATAAGCCCCCTCATTTCTTTATATGTCATTTTGATGTGGTTATTATCCAAAAGGATAGATGTGAAGGTTGTATGGATTGGAAATCATTCATGGAGGACATTAATTTAGGCATTTCTGATGCTATTCTGGATGATCTGCATTGCTTTGGGCTAAGGTTTTCATGAATTATGGTCTATTTAGGGGTTATGAGGCAGCAGGAAAAAGCTATGGTCAATTCCCCTTGGTTTTCTAGGTTCCACTCTTCGATAGTCAACTTACTTCCTTTTAGGATTTATGATCATATCATATTATTATTATTATATCTAGAGAGGTTGTTCACTCTGTGATGTTTCAATTGATTTTTTTAATCCTTTTGAATATTATGATTTCTTTATATCTTTTTTCCCCAATGCTTTGAATTTTGGGGTCCAGGGGTATACAATGTTCCATGTTTAACAAAAACTGAACAAGGACAAGCAGGATATCCGATCCAATCAAGCCTAGGTGTATTCTCAATATTCTACAGATATTTCATTGATATGTAATAAAATATTTGACGTCCAATAATATTTTGTTCTTAAAGTACATTCTGATGTCTTGATTTAAAAGGAATCCAGTTTTAAGGAAAGATTAAAATTCTTAAATTTAAAGGAAATCCTCTCATCCAAGAATAATAGTAGGGTTATTTGGGGTAAAAAGGGGGCCATAATTCAGCCTTCTTTTCTACTCAGTTATCTTCTGATTTTATACATAAATGTGTGGATATATTGGATATTAATCATGTCATTTTCACACTTTACCTTATAAAATCATTGAGGCTCGATGGATTTAATGTCTTTTTATTCCATAAGTATTGTCCATCGATTGGTTTTTATGTGATAGATATTGTTTTATAATCATTATAACTGGTATATTTCTTCAGGAAGCTAAAATATATATTCTTTCTTCAATTACCAAGGTGATGAATGCTTTCTCTCATTCATATTTAAAGACTATTTTGTGTTGTAATACTATTTATAAGTGTTTCTCCAAGATTTTAGCTGCCATATTGATAATTTTTCTTTGTACATGTACCAATAAGGCTCAATATGAATTTATTCAAAAGATACATATTTCTGATAATATATTTATTGAGCAGGATTTGATGTGGGGTTACAAAAATGAATTCGGGAGTTAGTGTGATTTTAATATTGACCTTTTTAAGGAATTTGATTCTGTCAAATGGGAATTCCATTGGGATTCTCTAGTCCTTCTTGGGTTTCTCCTGAGGTTATATTCATTGATTAATAGTTTTGTATCTAATAATATAGTTTCAATGAATATTCATGGGTATTTCTAATGTTCTTTTTCTAGAAAGAAATGATTAATTCAAGGAGATCCCCTTCCCCCCTTTCTTTTTGTGATTTTTATGGATATTTTTCTCATATTTTAGACTCTTTTTTTTATTTTCACTCTTTCAAGTTTCATTGGAGATGCATTAAAAATATTTTCATTGTGGATGATCTTATTCTATTTTACATTTGTGTTCTTGATTCGGTTTTGGTCTTAAATCTTGATTTGGATCTCTTCTCCTCCTTGTTTGGGCTATCTGTTAACTTATGAAAATTGATGATGTTCTCAACTGGTATTTCCGTGGAGGTTAAGGAATGTATTGTTAGTTCAATGGTAATTAGTGTATGTTTTTACCACTTTTTTACCTTAGGGTTCCTCTTTTTACTACTAAATTAAGAGTTGTAGACTATGCTATCTTGGAAGGGAAAATTGTTAATAGAATGGAGGTTTAGACAAAAAAGTTTCTTTTTTTTCTGCACAACTTGTATTCTATTAAATCTATTCTTTTTTACATGAAATATTATTTTTTATAACAATTCATCTTACCTAAAAAGTTTATTAAGTCTATTGAATCTAATCTTAGGAGATTCCTTTGGAAGGTCCCTTCCTTGGCTGTGTTTGGGGACAAAGTAGTTTGGGACTTGGTGAATATATTTAAAGAGGAGGGAGGATTAGGGATAAAGGGTGAAGGTGATATGAATAAAAAAAATATGTATAGGCATGTTTGGAAACTTTTTTCACCCACATATTCTATTTTGGAGTGTTGAGATCATATTTTTCTTCATGATTGCTCCCAATTTAGGTTGGAAAAAGTTACTTGGAATTGTTTGTGGACTTGGACAATGTTATTAAGGCTAAGATTGATTCTAAATGACCATATATCATTATATTTTGGAAATAGATTTTTTATCTCGCTCTAGTTTTCTTATTGGATTCCTAGGGGATTATATTTTCATCCATTAATGATCATATTATTAATGACTATGGGATCCTTAAATTTTATCAGTTTTTAAACATTATTTCTGAGAGGGATCTGGAGACTCCAATGAATGTTTTTTCTAATTTTTTAGAGGTTATAAGGGATATTATTTTACTTCCTCAGTATGGAGGTAATAATTATGTGATACTTTGGAATAAGTGGACATATTTTTCCATTCACAGGATTTTTGAGGAGATGTGACCATAATTTAGTTCTATTTTTTTGAATTCTCTAATGTAGAATCTGGTCACCCCGTCTTGGTAAACCTTTATTGTTTGGTTGTTTATTGTTTTGTAGTTCCTTGAAACACGAGTTCTAGTTTTAAGAATCACTATTTTCAATCTGTTTTCATTGGATTTATTTATTGAACCCGAATCATCCAATAGTTCTTTATCCAAAGGGGACTTTCTTTCCAAATTTAGGCATTTGTTAAGCTTGAAATTTATTATACATAAGAACGTGAATTGGTTGAGAGGATGAGAGGTCATACTCATCACACCCTTTTAGGGGAAATTATTGTGTACTCTAGGACTCTCTTTGTAAATTTAAGATATTTTCATGAATCCTTATTAATTCTCCAAGTATATCATAAGTATCCCTTGAAATTTAAAATCACATATTAACATGAATAAAATTTAGAATCATCATTATGAATTCAAGTTTCTTCATTAATGGAAAATTCCATATGTATTCGAGGTTATCCATCAATGGTATCCTCTAAAATACCAATTAGATATTTTTTTTAATCATCGTTGTGATGATACTGGTTTTTTAAGCCACTTAGTAGGGAACTCCTGAATTTATTATCATATAGGGAGATGAAGGTTTGTTTTGATCTTGGGATCATTCCTGTAAAATGGGATACCTACATATCCTTGTGAACAGAATCAAAACCCTTGTAGTTTAGTGTCACTTAATAGGTCACATCAAACCTTTTAAGGTCATGTGATAAGGACCTCTAAACGAAAGGTGACTGATCAAAACATAGTGTGGGACTTATGCTGAAGCAACCCAAGGAACTTGGAACAGATATGGGTTTCCAAGTAGGATCAGACCCTACTGGGAATATGGCCCAAGGAGAACATGGTTGATTTGAAGTGTTGTGTTTGAACCTCAAAGAGGCTTCCTACATATCCCATATAAATGGGAATCAAAGACCACATAGTTTGATAAGTCTGAAAGGATAATATGGTTCTTTGAGAGAGATGAGATTGGGCTTACTTCCTAACAAGTTTTCCTTGATGATTTGGGGTTTAATTTGGGTATTATTACTAATAAGGATGCCCAATGAGCTCGGGCCTTGAGACAGATTACTACGTATCACGGTTATGGTGGGAATTCGAGTTCTCGTAGTTCCTTCTAATGAGTGTTTGTGCACATGTTGTAACCATCACGTATCTCTAAGCCCACATGAGTCATGCTCGGTGTGAGAAACAAGAGGATGTGAAAGATTCAACAATGACACTTTACACTTTTCCTCATCTGTTAATGGAAATGGGCGTGTTGACCGTGGAAGAGGGTGAGGTGATGATCCTTCCCTCTGTTCTATTTACATTGGACATGGGTCCAATGTAAGGAGGAAGGGATGAAGGTGAGGGGGATTACCCCAGGATGGCATCCCTAAAATTGATCCTGGTAGGAAATAAAAAAAGTATGTGTGAACTGTACCTTCCATACGAGAGACCTAAGGTTCTAGGTCGCCTCTTTGAGCAAGGAGCTGACAAGACCCAACCCCCCTCTAAACCGGGATCTTCCCAATACTGTTTTTGGGAGAAAGTTCCATGGGACTTTGAATATACAAACCCATATACAATTCATGAATCTTAACCCCATTGTGAAACAAATTTGGGAAACCAATAACTTCGGAAATACAAACCCAAATAGAAGACACACTGATGTGCCTTTCCCAAAGGTTTGATAAGTCAGGAGATTTTGGTGGAGGCTTAAACTTAGTCCCTTTCAGATAAGGGAACCAGGGAAGGAGATACCCTTCAAAGAACAACATTAAAAAGGGTAATTGAGTTGGTCGTGTAGGTCCTTCATGTAATTATACCATGTAGGTTCCCCGCGAAGGTATACTGAGCAGGTATGGTGCACAAGTATACTGCACAGGTATGGAATGTAGGTATACTATGCAGGTGTGGTGAGCAAGTATACCACACAGGTATGGTGTGAGGTATACCATGCAGGTACGGTGCGCAATTATATCATGCAGGTATGGATTGCAGGTATATCGTGCAGGTATAAATAAGGACTGAAGAATATGTTTTACATAGGAGGACTAAACCAATGTAAATTTTTGAAAAAGACTTTCAAAACATGCTTATCCCAATTAATTATCACTTCTCTCACGGTTTAGAGAGCTACCTTAGACAATTTTAGGTATCTAGGTGAAATATCTATGCAATGGGAGCTTTAGAGAGTCTCTTAAATTTTTTCTAGTCCTGGAATGGGGAGCCCAAGGGCTCTATTTATAGTCAAAGATGGGGCCTGGATGAAGAAATGTTACTCGTACAGGTACATCAAATAGATCCATCATGTAGGGACTCCACATAGGGGCACACACATATTCTGGCATGGAGCTTTGACGCGTAGTCCAGTAGTGTAGCTCCAGCCTATAAGCCAGTCGTGCAGTTCCACCACGTAGGCCAGTCGTGCAGCTCCGCCACATAGGCCAATCATGTAGCTCTTCCAGAAAGTTATTTGGGAGTGTTTTGATTATTCCTTTTGAACTCTAGGAACCATTCCTTGGGATTTGAAATATTTGGAGTTCTCTTCATAGTCTTTTTGTTTTGTTGTGTGGTGTCAACAAAATCCCCCCAAAAAATTTGATCCGAAAAGAGGAAGAGGGTTGAGTCCAAAGGTGAATTTGTGGGGATAAAGTATATGGATCAATTTTTGAATAGCGCATGATTTCCATATAGGTACCCCACGTAGATATCCTATGCAGATGGTCTGTGAAGTCCTAGCACGTAAGTCTTCGGTGGTCTATAAATAGGTCTCATCCTTTTCGATTTTCTTCACCTGTGCTTTTCCAATTTTGATGACTCTCATTGCGTAGCTCGTTCTCTCAACCCCATCGCATTTTGATCTCATGTAATTCCCTTGAAATTTATTCAAGGTGAATTATTTAAATTATGGAGATATTCTAAAGGAGTTCATCAAAGGATTTATGCTAGAATCCTTATCGAGAGGCCTACGTGATGGACTTCATCGAAGGACCTACGAGATGGACCTCATCGAAGGACCTACGTGATGGACCTCATCGAATGACCTACATGAAAAATGTCATTTTCCAAATTTATGATTTTATCTCTTTTTAAAATTTTAACCTAATAGTGGAAGTTTGGTAATTATTTTTCAGGAAATAATGACTCATTTGATGACCCGTACTGAAGAAGCTAAGGCACGTCAAAATGAAATGATGAAGACCATCAGACCAGACTACTATGATGTTGTCGAAAGTACTCTTCTGGGGTTATGGAAAGGTTTAATTTCATACCAGAATGACTATCCACCAAGTCTTACTTACCCTTGTACGAGCGTGGTATTTTTCAAGATACCCATGTTCCATATGTTATTAAGTACTTTCCAATGAATTCGTTTCTTCAATACTCCAACTATAACTACATGAATATTATTACTAGGGGGTTCTAGTATAAGAAGGAACAATCTCTATTGGTTTCATCCTTCATCGTAATGGGGTCACTCCTGATATGAAGGATCATATTGTAGATCCAAGACCACATTGCTATGAATCCATTTTTCGGGCTTCTCAAACAAATCAATCTAATGTATGGAAGGAAGACTGGGATCTTTATTCTGGAGGAGGTTTCAAACCCGAGTGGATGTGGGAATTCTAGGTATGTTGGACTTGTACAGAATTCAGCAATGTGTTATCAGACGTTCATATCTATGAAGCTATCTAGATGGGGAAAACATATGTTTATAAAAATGATTCCATTACATAATTATTGAGTTTTTGGAGTCCACAAACAAATTCCTTTCATTTGACGCATGGTGAAGTTGGTATTAGTCTTTGGGATATTTACAAAATAGCTGGGATTCTTATTCATGGAAAAATGTATGATGAATTCATCCTTTCTGATACAACATGGGGTGATGATACTAGAACACCACCGCTGTTGCATGCATTATTTATGATAGAAAATAATTTACCCAAATACAAAAATATATTCATGCAAAAATGTGGATGAAAGCCTTATTAGAACTAACAACAGAGAAAGTTCCAACCTATGGACGTCCTACTATTTTTCCTTCAATAGATAACTCAAGAGGATCATGAACATATTGGCCTATGATAGAAAGAGGTGACTATAAGAACTGGGGATATAAATTGAAACCCTATATATATGAGAAAGTACGCTTAACTACCTAACTTGATATCCGGCTAAGAATTTATTTGCTTCCGGTCTGTGAATCCGGGGGTGGTGTAAGATCAGGGACTTTTATCATTGCAGCTAAATTGGTAGAAGGGAAGTATATTGGGTTAGAAACCCCTGTATTGGGAAGAATTTACCATATTATGCTGCATTTATATAATGGGAAGGCTCTATTTAGAATTATAGAGCCATTCCAAGTGTTGTGGGGTAGGATTCTAGCACATTTTTCTTCATACTCAGTGTTGAATTCAGTTAGAGTTCCCAATGTTCATTTCACCCCATTTTTATAGAAAGTTTCTGGTATTCAGCCTCTAAACATGTGACCTAATGTGGTGATAAATCCATTGAATGTCTCAATAGAATTTAGCTTCTTTCCTTTTGGTAACCCACCAGTTGAAGCATTTATTGATGCTGGTAATGAAAAGAATTATGAGATGAGTTATTATATGATGGAATTAAGGGATGACGTATTATCAAACAGGATTAATGGTGAAATTATCTATGAGGCTTATGTCCCCAGTAGGTTTTCTCTCTAGTTCAGATTCATTCTATAATCAAACACTTTCCTACCCACGTATGTCAGACAGGAGAAGCACCCAATGGTAGCGCCACAATTATGGATCATAATGGCTTTAGAGGTATCCAAACTGTCAATTACACTACCTCAACCAAATGTATTGATTGGATTGGAAGCTGGGTATGCTAAAGCATGTGCCTCTTCATATCCAAAAGGGGATTTGAGAAAAGGAATATATCGATTGGCATCTACAAAGATTGTTGCACATTTAAATAGTGTTAATAAGTCCAAGGCCAGAGATGATATGGAAGTTTTAGAGGTTTAAGAGCCCTCAAAACATCTTCACAGGTGGTATACTAGGAAGAACAAGGATAAAGAAGAAATACCTCCAACTCCATGGAGGTCTAGTCTTCATCATCAAATATAGATTCATATTCCATCTGTTGAAATTTTTGAAGAAAGGAGGCCTGAAGAAGTTCACCATTCAAAAGGCGTTGAATATCCTCCACATTCAACCATACCAAGATTTAATTACATGTGACCTTCAACCATTCATCATTTGGATGGTGTAGCTCGTGATCTTAGGGATGCATGGGAATTTATCCATCATGGAATTCGAATACCAGACATTGGTGACATCAAAGAACCTTCTGATTGTTATCCGTACAATAACTTTTATGAAGTACAGAAGTATATTACGGAGTTGGAGACTTTTATATATGAAAATGATGAAAAAATCCCATTCTATAAACGAGTATTTCATATATTGGACATAGGAGTACATGAAGGGGTAATTATCGACTCTGAGGAAGAGTGGTATATTTATGTTAATACTGAGAATTTATTTCCCTTTTTCTTTTGTCTCACCCGTGCTTTACTATTTATCATCATAAATATTTATGAATATATATTTTTATATCTTGAATGTAGAGAAGGATGTACTGGACTAATTCTGGAATAACCTAAGTATGGTCTTACAGGCTCTCCGTTTTACATAATGAATGATCCTACTTGGTCACCAGAACTTTCTCCAAGAGAAAGAATCATGATTGGGGTAATGGGGAGGGATAATCTCCAACCATTACCTCAAGTTTCTCATGATAAAAAGAATGTTTCAATCTATCCCCACGATTTTGAACAAAAATTCAAGAGAGAAATGAGATTGATATGAATTTTTCACTGAAGTAGTAAGTATTTATACTACCTTTAGGGAACATAATTTTCTCAATACACTCTGGTAACCAGGTTTTCATCCTCTTGTAGAATCTATGTCTCTACCCTCTCTCAAGGGCTTAAGAGATGATTCTTTGAGGACAGAAAAAGAAACACCAAGGGAAACCCAAGGTCATGTTGATGAAACTGTTATTTCAGAAGATAAATCGTCAAAAGATTCAGTTATACCTGCTCCTAGCTCTACTAGGAGAGAGAATAACCACGGTAAGAGTAAATACATTCCTTAGTTGCTTTCTTCAAAGGATCTAAAATAATCAAAATTGGTATTCCTATCGCTTCTGAAGAAAGGAATAAAGACCTATGGCAATCCGAGACAAATACTGAGGTTGACCCACACTTGGAAAGACTTGTTTCTGCTCTATAAATTGAAGAATCGATGGAAAAAAACATCAGCGGAGCCAATTTAGGAATCAACCAACATTTTTTGGATACCTTAAATGGAAAGGATGCTATAAAATTCCAAGATACATATACTGAAATGGTGAAATACCTTAATCCAAATATTGATATTCTAGGTTCCATTAAAGAATTTGGGAAAATTCATGTGGAATTTAAAGGACATAAGTCCTTATCATTGAATTTTATACATGTAGTTATTCTTATTTATTTGATTTTTTACATCAAAAGTTCACTTTATACAGATTTATCTGCAGAAAACGTCACAAAGGCTCTTCTGAAATGGGGTATCCCCCTATATCCATCTATTGGAGCTAGAGAAATACTTCTAGAGGATCCTCCATCAAGAGATGATCTACATCCTTCAAACATAACAACTGAGAATACTCAAGGGAATGTCCTTTATCAAGAAACCTCTGTTAAAATCACTGAAGCTGAGAATACAGAAGATGGATCCAATCAAGTTTCTGACTTATTATTGGGTAAATATAATCGAGTATCTGAATCATAATTGTTTCTTCCATTTGAAACTGAAAATGACATTTATTTATCATTTAGGGTTATCAACTCCCAGATCATAAGGTGAAGCTTCTACTATTCCAAGAAAAGTAGAACAAGGAAGATCTTTAAGTGACCTATTTCCAGAGTACATTTTACCTCATGGTAGGGACTCACATTTAGACATAGAGATGCAATATATTCTTGTCATGGCATTAAGAAGACATGGCAGCATATCTGGAGCATAATTGATGAGAAGCATTTATATGAATTATTGTACCATTTTTCTAAACTCCCAGTATTGTTTTGTCTATTGGGATTTGGTGGATTTAATTATCGACCAATCCATGATGCTATGAAAGAGGTCATTCGCCGACAGGAGCAGGAGCATAAGTTGCAACAAAATTTTGAAGAGGCTAGAAAAATTACCAATATTGAAGGATTTTAAGTTTATGTAGTTGAGGTGGAGTAAAATCATAACAAGAAATCAATATAAATTAGCCAACAAATTAAAGAAGCCACGAAGGAGTCCTTATATCTTCAACAATAACTGGATGTTGTTCATAAAAAACTCAAGGAGTTTAATGAAACATTGGGAGAAACTCAACTAGAGGGTATAAATTCCATTTCAACTACTAAGGATGCACTTCATCGGGTAGAGGCGGTTAGATTTGCTCAGCTGTCTCAACTTCAACAAGAAGCTGATAAAGATTATGAAGCGGTCCAACAAATGAAAAGTCATGTTGAGAATTTATTCTAAAACATGGTAAAAGGCTCCAGCTTGTGGATATCCCTCTGATATTATATGAATAAGAAAACTTTTGTCTTCAATAATATATGAATTCATTATTTTTTTCTATGATTTCAATATTAAAGGTAAATGATGATAATGAATCCTTTATGTTAGACCATCCTTATTATAATGGTATGAATGGAGTGATCAAAAGTTTCTTATTAAACTGATATATCTAATGAGAATAATTTGATTGTTGTTAGGGTTAAATATATATCCCCACGAATTTCATATATTTTGACTTTTTTATTGCTCAATATTACTTAAATCATATAAAAATGTATGTTTAGTGAGTTGGGACTCGACTTTTATTTAGAGCTCCCTTCATTGGTTCTCAATCTAATGAGCACCAAGTCATTTGTTATTGGCAGTTTAGAGTCATTCATGGTGGACTATAAAGGGCTAGTATTTATGGTCGAATAGCTTTGGCCATAAATTTTGAAATTAGATCCCAAACAAAACTCCGAGGCTATGATTTTCTTTAATATTCTTTAAATATTTCAAAGGGGAATCTTGAGCTATGATTTTTATGGTCACCAAATTTAAAACCTATGTCAACATAAGGAGTGTCTTTTCCAAGAACAAAATTACCATTATTTGAAAAACCATTATGGGGGTTGTGTTATGCAGAGCCAACTGGGGCATATGCTACATAGCCAAATAGTGGCATCTTTTGACTGACATGCCTATTATGTAGACAACTTATGTGAGGCTACCTAAGGGCACATGCTGCATAGTCAGAAAAAAGATCTCTTTGAAGTTTAACATTTTGTTATTGATAGATAGGGGAAAATAAGATTTGGGTGACTCAAGACCACAGTGGGTGGTTTTTCCAAGGAAAGGAATTTTAAGAATTAAAAAGGAATGTTTTAGACTAACATAAGTCATGAATATGAAAACTATTTCTATACAAATATGGAGTATGTGTAATGGTTGAAATTTACCAGAAAGGGGGAATTTCTAATATCATATTATGCAGTTTTAAGTCATTCATTTAGGATATTAGGTGGCTTTAATTAAAGGTATTTATCTATGACCAAAGCTACAAAACTATCCCAATTTATTCATAATTTGTTTATAAATATACTATAACATTCAGGTATGGAGGGGAAAATTATAAACTAAGATTTGGGAATTTCTGGAACTGAGGAATGATATACATTATAGGAAAGTCCTTTCCATGAATGAAGTTGCCATTATTCGAAAAGCCTATTATGGGTGCTATGTTATGTAGATCCAATTGAGGAATATTCTATATATCCAAATAGTGGCATATTTTGACTGACAGACCTATTATGTAGGAAACTTATACAAGGGAACCTAAGGGCATGTGCTGCATAGTTAGACAAAAGAGCTCTTAAATGTTTGACGGTCTATTGCTAAAAGCTAAAGAATGTTTATGGAGACTCAGATCTTCTAAAGCACATATTTTGGTTTATGGAGAAATGTACCTGAATATAAAAAGGGTATTTCCACCCAATATGTCCATAGAATTGGAGGAATTGGACTTTTACAAAGTTTTGACACAAATGTATGAGGTATAGTGCCTGTAGTTTTAGGTAATACATTTTGGACCATAAAATGGAAATAATATATATAATATGTGGTAAAGTGATTTCAAGGTTATTTCATAGTGCATTAAACACATGGTAATGGAAATGTGTAAACCATGGTCTTGAAGACTTTCATATTGTGAGAAAGATAATGGGATAATAATATTTGAATGAATGTTTTAAAATACAGATTCTTGTATACTGTCATCAATGATTAATGGGGACAAAGATACTATAACCAAGAACAAAGTCACCATTATTTGAAAAAATCATAATGTGGGTTGTGTTAAAGAGCCAACAGGGGCATATGCTGCATATCCAAATAGTGGCATCTTTTGACTGACAATCCTGTTATGTAGGAAACTTATGAAAGGCCACCTAAGGGCACATGCCACATAGTCAGACAAAAGAGCTCCCAGGTATTAGAATCTATATCACCAAAAATCATAAGAAATATTATGAGGATATATGTAACATCCCCGACCCGGAAGCCACTAAATTGGTGATCTGGTCCGGGTGGTTACATAACCTTAAGCACGCCTCCCCGTACACCAAAGGCTGCCGACTAGCAGCGGGGGTCTATGGGGTCAAGTGGAAAGACTATACCCCCTTTTTATCAGAGTAAGCCACAACATAAATAAAAAAATAGCGGAAACAATACCCAATAAACAAGGAACATGTATATCAACCATTTCCAACAATAAATATCTCATGTCATACTACAAGTGAAAGAGTGAACAAAAAATCCAAAATAAGGACAATGGACACAATCCCCAAAACGCTCCCAACTCCATGTCTGGATCCTCCACCAAGTGCTACCCATGTCCACTCAACTATCTAGCAAGGACCCTTGACCTTGTCTTGACCTGAAAACATGAAGTCTGCTCCAGTACCCATGGGCGGCCCGAGCAGTGTGTGAGTACAACTCAGTAGGCCACCACCAATGGTGTCTACAAAATATCTAGTATAAACAGGTAGTGCATGCAAAAGGAAAATGAATGATAATTGACAATTAATTAATTTAGGTTCCATTAGCCAATTTTTTAGCCAAAGTCATTACCACTTCCATTACCATTCATTACACACCAAATATCCTCACTCACCATCTCATCACATTTCCATGGATTAATCACATACATTATGTTACATGGGTTTAATGACAACAATAAAATGCAAGAGGGTGAACACATTGTTTTACTATCTCACTAGGACTAACCCCCTCAAAGAAATCGTATCCTCACCTTGAAGCCTCAGTCCGAGTGGATGCAACCGTTAGGAGAATAGACCCTCAGTCCCCTTTCTTAACCTATGCATTTAGGGTGGAGTTTAGAACCTCAGTATTAGATCAACCTGTGGGCATAGATCCTCAAGTCATACCCACTCTACAAATCCATGTGCACATGCTTATATATATAAGTTTACAAATTAACCCATTTAACCTGTTCATCATTTCCATGATTCAACCATTCATTCCAACATGTTTATCAAGGGCTCTATAATTCACAACAACAAGGTCACTTGTTTAATAACAATCCCTAATCCCGATAAAAGCCGGTACATCCCATGGATGGACCTAAATTAGGTCAAGTCCATCCCAACACATCCCAGTGGGATCGTTAGGGTTCCCATTAGCCATTTTAAACATCATTATTACCAAAAATGCCAAGGTTATTCAAAACATAACCAAGGGGAACCAAGAACACAACTAAACATGCACAAATACCCAAATAACCATGGGATATAGCTTGTAGACCACCTACCTCGAAAATGCGGTTGAATGCACTCTCAATCAAGTCCTTAGACCTCGATCCGACCAACCTTTGGAGCTTCAACCTAAAACTCACCCAAAATATATGGTTTTAGAGCTTCGGAACAAGAGGGAGAGAAGATAGAATCCTTAAACCAAAAAGAGAAGTAAGGATGGGATTAGCCGTACCCGGAGCTTTGATCCACAACTAACGAAACTCTAAATGGAAAAGAATCAAAGGAGAACCACCCTTGGGAAACTTGGGTTAGCCATGTTCGTCACTAGGGTAGAGAGGGGATGAATGGAGGAAAAAACCAAGTTAGGGTTTAAAAGCCTGGAGTGGCAAACTTGTAATTTTTCCCAACGATAAGAGGCCGCAGAGTTTGCCTGCACGGTTTGACAAACCGTGCGCAAACTTTGCACATTCTACTGTCCGTAGGAGGTGGGGTACCACAGTTTTCTTGGGTAGGTTTCACGGTTAACCTAGGCCATGCGCAAGTCGTGCGCCCAGCCTTGTTTTTCCCATATTTCTCTTCTTTCATTCCCCGAGCCCCGGAACACCCCCAAGGCCTCCCATACTTTTTGAAGACATTCGTTGAAGCCTGAAACAAGGGATTCAACCAAAACATAATGAAAACATACCCTTCCAAAAACTGGGATCTTACAACCTCCCCACCTTATAACGGCTCATCCTCCAGCCGAGATTCCAAGCCTTATTGATCCACCGAAGAGAAGAGTTCAGGCCACTGAGCCCACATATCTGATTCCCGCTCCCAAGTTTCTTCCTGAACGTTACCATGCTGCCATAGTACTCACACTAATGGCACAACCTTTCCTCGCAAAAACTTTTCTCTATGATCCACCACATGAACCGGATGCTCCTCAAAGGACGCATCGACCTCAAGATCCAGATCCTCAACATCAACCATGTGAGATGGGTCAGGGTGATACGGTCGAAGTTGTGAGACATGAAACACATTGTGAATCCCACCATACCACTGTGGAAGAGCCAATCGATAAGACACTGGTCCGATCCTCTCCACAATATCAAAAGGTCCCATATACCTGGGCACCAACTTACCCTAATTTTGGATCTGACGGTGACCCATCCTTGGCGACACCTGAAGGAACACTTTATCACCCACCCCAAACTCAAGAGGTCTACTCCTCCGATCTGTATATGACATCTGCCTACTCTGAGCCATAGCCATTCTCTTCCTGATCAACTTAACTCTCTATGAAGTCTCATTCACAAGACTTGGCCCCAACAACTCAGATTCACCGGCCTCTGGCCAACACAACAGAGATCTACATGGTCTCCCATAAAGTGCCTCAAATGGTGCCATCTGAATTGTAGCCTGAAAACTACTGTTATAGGCGAACTCAACCAATGATAGGTGCCTCTCCTAAGAACCACCATGGTCTAGGACACAAGCTCATAACATATCTTCTAACACTTGGATTGTATGCTCTGACTGCCCGTCCATTTGTGGGAGGAAATCCGTACTCAAAAACACATGTGTACCGAGTGCCTTCTGTAACCCTTGCCAAAAAAGTGACGTAAAACGCAAATCCAAAACTATGGTCTACGACACCCCATGCAACCACACTATTTCTTTATCATACAGCTCACCCAACTGGTAGACTATAAAGGTCTCTTGAATTGGTAAGAAATGAGCCACTTTCGTTAACCGATTCACAACCACCCAGATTGAATCATTTTTTCATGGAGTCCTTGGAAGACCCATGATAAAATAAATCATTACATAATCCCACTTCCATTACAGAAAGGGAAATGGATGAAACAAACTACCTGGGTGTTGATTCCCGGCCTTCACCTGCTGACAGGTAAGGCACCGTGCCACAAATCATCTAACTTCATTCTTCATCCTAGGCCACCAAAGTTGACTTCAGAGATCATGATACATATTGGTCAAAACAGGATGCACTCCCACTTTGATGCATGTAACTCACGCATAAACTCTTCCCACACACACTCTAGAACAACCACATGATCACGAACACGAACAACACCGTCCATGCCAACGGCCCACCCAGAAGGTAGCTCCCCACATTTAAGATTTTCCTTCATGGACAAGCACTCAAGATCATCAAAATAAACCTTATTAAGTCAACTCAAAAGTGTCAAATCCATCGTTAAGGAAGCAAGATCGACCTGACCACTCTCCTCTTGCACCTCTAGGTGCATCTCTGCAATCAAAGCCATCACCTTCCACTCGGTGCCGGACTCTTGAACCGCCTGATTTGGAACCTCTCTGCTCAGAGCATCAGTAACATTGTTTCCCTTTCCTGGCATGTACACAAAATAAAATTCAAAAGACTGGAGATATTCAACCCATATTCACTGCCGAATATTATGATCCTGCTGTGAGATGATGTAATTTAGGCTCTTATGGTCAGTAAACATGGTTAATTGTTCTCCCAACAGATAGTACCTCCATCACTTCAAGGCATACACTACTGCAGCCAACTCAAGATCATGAGGGGAATAGTTTTGATCATGGGGTCTCAACTTCCTTCACCCATAAGCCACAACCCGCTCATCCTGCATCAACACAACCCCAAGTTCGATTCCAGACGCATCACAAAACACATTGTACTTCTTACATAACTTAGGTAAGATCAATATTGGTGTGGTCGTCAACCGCTTATTCAAATCTTGAATGGAATTCTCACAGGCCTCAGACCGCTCAAACCTGATTCATTTCTTGGCCAAGCCTGAGAGTGTTTTTCCAAGAAAAATAAATCCTAAATGAACCTTCGGTAATACCCGTAAAAACCCAGAAAACTCTGAACATCAGAAACACTATTGGGGTGCTCCCAAGATACAATTTCCTGCACTTTCTCTGGATCCACTGACACACCTACCTCCGGGATAATGTGACCTAGAAAATGAACCTCACCTATCTAGAATTGAAACTTTGATAGCTTGGCGTATAGATAATTATCTCTTAGAGTACCTAATACGATTTCAAGATATTGGGCATGATCGTCGTGAGTTTTCAAGTACACTAAGATATCATAAAAAAAGACAACCACAAACCGATCTAGATAGGGATGAAAGATCTGGTTCATCAAATCCATAAACACCACCGGTGTATTGTTCAATCCGAAAGGCATTACCACAAACTCAAACAACCTGTACCGACTCCAGAAATCTACCCTCGGTACGTCAGAAGACCTCACCCTCATCTGGTGATAACCTGACCTCAGATCAATCTTCTAAAACATTGATGCACCCCTCAACTGATCGAACAGGTCATCAATTCTAGGAAAAGGGTATTGACTCCTCACTGTCATCTGGTTCAACTTTCGATAGTCAACACACAGACTCAACGACCCATAAGCCTTCTATTCAAAAATCACAGAAGATCCCCAAGGAGAAGTACTAGGAAAGATAAACCCCTTATGCTCCAACTCCTCAAGCTGAACCTTTAGTTCTGGGAGTTCTGTCGGTTCTATTCAGTATGGCAGAATAGAAACTGGCTCCACTCCCGGAAGTAACTCGATTGTGAACTCAACATCCCTCTTGGGGGGTGACCCTGATAAATCCTCAGGAAACATGTCTTGAAAATGATCCACCATATGAGGAAAATTAGATTGTTCCAATATTTCATTATCATCAAGCATAAGACATGCCACTCGAGTCGTGAGTCCACTCATCTGTTGACAAAATGGCCCCACACGTCCTGCTCGAACATCCCATTCTCCACGGTGGACATAAGCATCACCCTCATGCAACTTGAACGATACTCTATGATGATAACAGTCTATGTGTGCTCAATACAACACCAACCAATCCATTCCCAAGATTAGGTCAAAATCGAACATCTCAAGAATGAACACAAACCATGGAAAATGATACCCACCAACTTCCAAGGAATATCCCTTGCACTTCTTGATATCCTCAACCCGCACCCCCAACGGAGTGTCAATTGACATAACTCCACACACCCTCTCCACAGGAAAACCCAGAGCTAACACAAGTTGAGAAGAGATAAAATAGTGTGTAGAACCTGTGTAAAACAATGCTCTAGAAAAAGTAGAAGCTACAAGGATCGTACCTCGAACAGTCGACGGTCCGGCTTCGTTATCACCAAACACAAACTGAACTGCCTGAAGCTGTCCTACCCCTCTACCCTGGTCTTCTGCCTGAGTACCATGTGCTACACTGCCCTGCAAGAATGGGCAATAATTCTCTGGATTCCCATGTCTGCCGCCCCTACCAGTACGGCCTGTGGAGCTCCAACTGCTAGCCCTGATATGGGGAAACTGATCCACTTCTCGTATCCGGTACCTGCCATCCACCATCATACTCGGCCACCTGGTGAGGTTTCCTGCATAACTTCTGCACATGTCTCATCCTGCCACACGATCGACACTCAACTGGAGATCGAGGACACTGAACACACATATGCCCCGACCTACCACACTAATAGCAGAACACATAATTTCCACTCTAAGAGGCTTACCCTCTCTTCCAACCACATTTCACACTTCCACCATGCTATGAGCTCTCATGGCGTCGCTTCCGACCCTCGGTAGCTTCACTACTCGTCTACCCCACTTGCACCACAATCCCACTACCTGAAGCTCCCTTCAGGATTCCTTCTGAGATCAATGCCTGATCTACTACCTATGGGAACCTCTTCAAGTGGAATATGATTACTTGAGACGTGATCTCATGTCTCATCCCATCCTGTAAATGCTTTTCTACCGATGCCTCATCCCCTACTAACACTGGGACAAAGCGTCTCAAATTAGTGAAGCGACTATCATAGTCCATCACTGATAGTGATCCCTGAGTCAGGCTCATAAACTCTGCATCACGCTCCTGCCTCAAAGTCTCTGGATAAAAATTCTCCAGAAACTTTTCCTAAAAAAACTTCAACAACTTTCCCTCAACCTTCTTTATTTGAGCCTGAATGTCCTACCGAAGCCTAGCCTGGCCCCGCAACATATAAGTGGCCAGCCTAAATCACTTTTCGACAAGGGTCTATAGAATATCCAGTATCATCTGGACAGACTCTAACCAGAACTCCGCTACCTCTGGCTCACCCTCTCCAGTGAAGGTCGGAGGGTGCTGCAGCTAAAACTCCCTGGTCAGCTCAAACATATCAATGTAACCCACCCTGGGTCCCAATCCATCATCTACATATGGCGAGTCATTTTCTCCCAGAACTGGTCTTCTCTACCTTCAGGGATTGCCAAATTTCCTTGATCCTCTACTGGAGGAGTGTTCTCAGCAACATCCTCCTATTTCCCAACTGGTTACTAACGTCGTGGTGAAATTTCTCTACAATGCCAAGCACAAGATTTAGAATGCAGAGCATAAACCTTTCATGACTCTATCACAAAGTACTGCTTACTAGCCACAAAAACCCACCTTTCATACACTAACCCAACAACATTTTCCAATTTTTTTAGAACCCTATTATTCCATTAAACATCATTTATCATTCATTCATCCTTACCCAATTGTGTTATTTCATTTATCTCATCATTTTTGGATTTTATGGAATGCATGATGCACCCTACCTTCCTGCCTCACACACCCACCCCGTACGTGTGCATAACACAATGCATGTCACCTATCTTCCTAGGTTCCTATAATGATGCATGAATTAAAATCATCGTGTCGTTAAGGCCACGAGCCAAATATCATAAAACAGTCACATCAAACCAAATGTGCATCACCCAATGGTGAAATATCATAAACTGTAACAACACACAACCAAGAACAACAATTCCCACCCATGGTGGCTTGGGTTTCCCCCATACCCGGGTTAGCTACTCCCAAGCATGAGCTCATTACCAAGGCCCAACACGTCTTAACCCTTGGCTACCAATCCCAAATAATAAGACCTCAGAGAAGGAGAAGAAAGACCTCATCTGATACCACTTTGTAATGTCCCTGACCTAGAAGCCTCTAAGCCGGTTCTCCGAGCCAGGTGGTTACATGACCTTAAGCACACCTCCCCGTACCCCAAAGGCTTCCGACTAGCAGTGAGGGTCTATGGGGTGAAGTGGGGAGACTATACCCTCTTTTTATCAGAGTAATCCATAACAGAAATAAACCAAATATCTAAAACAATAACCAGTGAACAAGGAACATGTATATAAACCATTTCAATCAATAAATATGTCATTTCATACAACAAGTGCAAGAGTGAACAAAAAACCCAAGATAAGGACAACTCCCACAATCCCCAAAATGGTCCCAAATCCATGTCTGAATCCTCCAACAAGTGCTACCCATGTCCACTCAACTATCTATCAAGGACCCTTTCCCTTATCCTGACCTGCAAACATGAAGTCTTCTCGGGTACCCAATGGTGGCCTGAGCTGGGTGTGAGTACAACTCAATAGGCCACCACCAATGGTCTCTACAAAATATCCTATATAAACAGGTTGTGCATGCAAAAGGAAAATGAATGATAATTGCCAATTAATTAATTTAGGTTCCATTAGCCAATTTTTGAGCCAAAGTCGTTGCCACTTACATTACCATTAATTGCACACCAAATATCATCACTCACCATCTCATCACATTTCCATGGATTAATCACATGCATTATGTTACATGGGTCTAAGGACAACAATCACATGCAAGAGGGTGAACACATCGTTATCCTATCTCACTAGGACTGACCCCCTCATAGCAACCATATACTCTCCTCGAAGCCTCAGTCCGGGTGGATAAAACCATTACGAGAATAGACTCTCAATCCCCTTTCCTAACCCATGCATTTAGGGTGGAGTTTAGAACCTCAGTCTTAGCTCAACCCGTGGGTATAGATCATCAAGTCATACCCCACTCTACGAACCCATGTTCACATGCTTATATATATAAGTAACCATCAACCATCAACCATCCAAACCATTTCCCTTCACAAACTCTATTCAAAACACCCCACATGGTAATCCACATCATGCCTTAAACCATTAAAACATTACCATTTCCCATCATTTAACCATTCACCTTATTACCATGTGTTATGCGTAACTCACTAAGCATTTAGCACTAGACCCATAAACTATCCATTATGGTCTTTAATTAGTTTACACATTAACCCATTTAACCCATTAATCATTTCCATGATTCAACCATTCATTCCAACATGTTTATCAAGGGATATATAATTCACTACAATAAGGTCACTTGTTAATGACAACCCCTAAACCCAAGAAAAGCCAGCACATCCCATGGATGGCCCTAAATTAGGTCATTTCCATCCCAACACATCCCTCGGGGATCGTGAGGGTTCCCATTAGCCATTTTAAACATCATTATTAACAAATATGTCAAGGTTATTCAAAACATATCCAAGGGGAACCAGGAACATAACTAAACATGCGCAAATACACAAATAACCATGGGATATAGCTTTTAGACCACCTACCCTGAAACCACAGTTGAACTCACTCTCAATCGAGTCCTTAGACCTAGATCCGACCAACCTTTGGAGCTTCAACCTAAAACTCACCCATAATATAGGGTTTTAGAGCTTCATAACAAGAGGGAGAGAAGATACAAACCCTAAACCAAAAAGAGAAGCAAGGATGGGATTATCCTTACCTGGAGCTTCGATCCGCAACCAACGGCGCTCTAAACGGCCAAGAATCGAAGGAGAACCACCCTTGGGATGCTTGGGTCGACCAAGTTCTTCACTAGGGTTGAGAGGGGATGAATAGAGGAAAATACCGAGTTGGGGTTTAATATCCCAGAGTGGAAAATTTTTAATTTTTCCCAACATTAAGAGGTCGCACGGTTTAGCCACACGGTTTGACAAATAGTTCCCAAACCATGTGTATGATACTATCCGGAGGAGGAGGGGTCACATGGTTTGCCTGAGCAGGCCACATGGTTTACCTAGGTCGTGTACAAGCCATGCAACCAGCTTTGTCTTGCCTAGATTTCCCTTATTTCATGCCCTGATCCCCCAGAATACCCCCAAGGCCTCCCATACTTTCAGAAGACATCCCATGAAGCCCGAAACAAGGGATTAAACCAAAACATAATGAAAACATACCCTTCTAAAAACCGAGATCTTACAATGTTGAAATATTCAAGATTAAGAGTGTAAAATATGGAAGGGGGTTATGCCCAATGCATATGAGAAATTTTTGAACCAATATTTAACATGAGTTTGATATCCTTTAAAAAGATCTGACTCATATGTAAAATGGAGACTTTCTTTTTTTCATCCGAATGAATATTATGATATGCAGTTTAAAGTCATGCAATGAAGAAATTAAGCTGTATAGTTTTAATTCATGTTGTGAAGACAATAATAATCCCATAATAAATTGAGACACCTTATTTCTATAAAGAATCCATTTACCAAATTCCTAAGCCCATGTGATCTATGCTCGGTGTGACAAACAAGGAGCTGCAAAATTTTCTTTTACAACACAAAGGTGATGCAATTGAAGAATATGGATCTATATTTCCATGAAATTTAATGTCATGCAGTAAGGATGAAGTTGAACCAAGTTGAATGGAAAATAAATTTTGTAACTAGGTTAAGGGATGACACCCAAGTGTCACTATATGTCTTTTGGGGAAAGGATCAAGTCATACATAATTCTTCAAACATTTTCTATGCAAATTTGATTCTTATACAAAAAATAAAGGGGGTTTTTTAGGCTGGGCCCAATATTGGATATCTAGGAATCTCTACGTATCTCAAAATAGATGAGAATCAAATTGTACATAGTTCCTTAAACAATAACTCCTCATGCTAATGGAGTTTCACATGAAGAATGAGGTCTTTTTGACACATTCTGAGAGAACGGTAAATCTTAAGACATAAAATGGTATAAGGACCAAATAATATATCTTAAGGAAACACTCTGTATATATATGATTCATATACAGGAGGAGAAAAGAAAATAAGAAGATTTTGTGATTGTGACTGGGCCCAAAATTATAGATTTAGGCATCTCTACGCATCTCAATGAAAATGAGAATCAAGCCATACATAGTTCTTGAAACATGGTCTCTATGTAGATCTGACTCAGACATAAGAAAGAAAGGGACTCATTTACTACTAAGGAGTATTGATGGTGTTAATGATATTTTCTTATGGAAGCTCCTAACGTCAAATAGAGAGAATGTTTGTAGAAAAAATGATATCATGCAGTTTAATATACTGTGACAAGGATGAAGATGATACACATTTTAACATCATGCAACATGGACACTGACGGTTGTTATAAAGTTTAATGTCTTGCAGTTAGGACATAGGGGTTGTGTAGTTTTAAGTCTTGCAGCATGGGCATGGTACTGTGCAGTTTAAAGTTTTGTAGTAAGGACTATTTGTACAAAAATACACACAGTATTTCTTCAAAAATATTGCATTGGTTGGAGTTGTGATAAGTTCTCCATCTATTGAGATTAAGGCATATCCTCCATTTGAATAGACCTTATGTATGGAATAAGGTCATTCCCACTTTGGTTCATGTTTTTGAGGTTTCTTTCCTCATATCATTAGAGTCATAAGGACAAATACCAATTCTCCTTAAAGGAATGAATGAAGGAAAACATTCTTATTAAAAGCACAATCTATTCAGTTCTGATAGACTTCTAAATGATGCAAAGTGTACAATATTTTCTCGTCTAATCTTTACAACACATTGAAACATTTCTGATACCTTTCATCTATAGACAACTTATCATATATTGCAAATCTATGTGAAGGAAATTTTATTTCAATTGGGAAAACGGTTTCGGTTCCATATTCCAATGAACAAGGAGTTGCTTGGGTAGTAATACAGGTAGTTGTCCAATAATCCGATAAAGCATTCCAAAGTTTATCAGGCCATGATTTCTTATCATTATCCACAATCTTCTGGAGTATATTAGATAGGGTCTTATTGAATGCCTCTATCTGTCCATTGGCCACTACATGATAGCAAGATGAATGGTTGGACTTTATATTATGTTCCTGATACAACTTTTTTACTTCAACAGAACAAAAATTGGTTCCATTTTCCATAAAAATAGTATGAGGGACACCAAATCTGGTGATGATATTAGTTTTGAAAAAACTAACAATGATTTTGGCTCAGAAATCCTTGAGTGGTATTGCCTCAGCCAATTTAGAGAAGAAGTCAGTAGTAGTGAGAATATACTTGAACTGCTTAGCCATGGCTGGAGGATAAGTCCCTACTACATCCATTCCCCATATGGAAAATGGCCAAGTGTATTTAGCTATATGTAGAAACTCTGGGGGTTGATGAATGATGTTGGCATGCACTTGACAGGGATGACATTTTTGAGTGAAATCTATACAATCCTACTTCATTGAAGGCTAAAAGTATCCAATCCTTTGGATTTTATTAGAGAGTCTGTTCCCAAATTGGTGGGCACCACAAGCCCCTAAATATACTTCTTTCATGACAACTGTGGTCTCTTCTCCATCAATACATCTGAATATAATTCCATCAAATCCTCACATGTAAAGGATCATTTGATGGTATGGACTATCATAAAGAGTAAAATTGGTCCCTTGTCGCTGAATCTGTTCTTTCTTAGCCTTATCTGGTGGAAGTACCCCATTTTGAAGATATTCCATAATGGATGTTTCCATCCTATAGTATGACCATATGGTTCAAAAATAGGGAAAATTTCATTAATTTCCACCATTCTCGTTTGAATAAAATGTTATACCATATAGTGATGGGTTATAATGACAACTATCTCATCCTGATTTGGATCTGTCATGGTCGTAGCTCCATTATCCAGTGCATCTTCTTGAGCATTTTGTTATCATGGAAGAAAAGACAATGTCAGCTCTGAGGGAAATTTAGCCATTAAATCTCTGATGTAATCACACAAAGGAACTAATTCTTCATTTCTAATAGAATATTCCCCATTAATTTGTTTCATTACCAATTTTGAATCACATTTTACCTTTAAATGATCCATTTGCACCTAAAGGGCCAATTCCAAACCTATGATGGGATATTTATATTCTGTTTCATTGTTGGTACCACCCTCTGATAATAGGAAAGAATAAGGCAGTACTTCCTTTTCTAGGGAAATAAAGACCATAACAAATCCAACCTTGATGATTTTAGGGTTTTCTATTCTCTTTCCTATTGGACTTCTGGAAGCACCATCAAAATACATTTTCCATGTTTGGGAATTGTCTTGAATAGAGAAGACCTCTTCATCAGGAATCATAGAATTAAACAATGTATCTTCCCTAGATGGATGCCCAACAAGGAAGTCAGCCAGAGCTTTACCTTTTATTTCCTTTTTAGGTACAAACTGGATATCAAGTTGTTGCAAAATAACCACCTTCCATGCTAGACATCTTGTAAGAAAAGGACAATTAAGGATAAATTTGAGTGGATTATTATGAGACACTAATTAGACCTCATGATGTTGTGGGTAGTGCCTCAATTTTTGAACTGAAAATATTACTTCCAGGATGAACTTCTCAATACTTGAATATCGAGTTTAGACATCAAGAATATTTCAACTGATATAGTAAAGGCTGTTTTCTTTCCCAGCATCATTCTTTTGAGCGAGGAAGGTGCCTAGGGATCACTCCAAATCTTTCACGTAGAGAATAAGTGGTCTTCCTTAAATAGGTGGCATTAATACTGGTGGACTCAAGAGATATTTCTTGAGGTTATTAAATGCTTCATGGAAATCTTCATTCTATTGGTACATGACTCTTTTATTAATTAACCCGGTGAAGGGTAAACACTTTCCTACCAAATTGGTGATAAAGCACTGTATATAGGCCAAGTGTCCTTGGAGTCCTATTAATTATTTTAAATTTTGAGGATGTGACATACCAAGGATTTATGTTTTTTCTCAGGATCAACATTGATACCACGATGGTGTACAACGAATCCATGGAATTTTCCTAAGGTTACCCTGAAAGCACATTTCAAGGGGTTCATCTTGAAACTGCATTGCCGATGTTTATTGAATATGGTTTCCAAATCAGCCAAGTGATTGGAAAGTTGTCTAGATTTGACCACCAAATCATCCACATAACATCAGAAAATTTCCCTAAGAATGGTTTGAAGATATGGTGGATGGCATGTTGGTATGTTTCACCTGCATTCTTTACGCCAAAGGGAATTACCCGATAGAAAAACACACCTTGAGGGGACCTAAAGGATGTATATTATTCATACTTTAGGGCCATATGGATTTTATTATACCCATAATATCCAACCATAAAGGAAAGAGATTCATAGCCGGTTGTGGCATCAATTAGAAGTTCTGTAATCAAGAATGGAAAATTATCTTTAGGACAATTTCGGTTAAGATCTTTGAAATCAATAAAGACTCTAATTTTTCCATTATTCTTTTTCACTGGGAAAATATTGGCCAGCCATTTGGGATACTGAACTTCCTTTAAAAAGTTAGCCATTATAATATTATCATATTTAGCTTCAATTTTAGAGGCATGAGTTGGGTTTGTTCTCCTTTCTTCTTGCTTAAATCCATGTTGTTCTTCTAGAGAACCCAAATTATGGGTGTCTACATAAGGATTAAGGCCTATCATAGATGTATAATTCCAAGAAAATATATCTTTATTTTTCTTTAGAAAGAATGTATACACCTATTTTTCTTCAGAGGTCATTGTCGCACTAATTAGAGTGTGCCATGGATCTTCTTTTGTACCCAAATTTATTTCTCTGAGTTCATCCATGGGGGTAGAGACACCTTCCTCAAATGCTAAAGGAGAATCCCCAAGATCTTCTTCTTCATTTTAATTATGTGTTATTTCTTATTTTATCCATTTTCAGAGTAGGTGAGGAGGAAAAATTCCTAGAGTTAGAGGGGAAATCAGTATTTGAACATCTGGAAGAGGAGGCCACCATATCTGACCCTACTTATGATGAATGGTCTTCTTGTAGTAAAAAAGAGGGATTGATGGATTGAGAATCAAAATCTTTGTTTTTACATATCATTGCTACAATCTCTTCTACTCTGGTTGATGATGTAGAGGCTTGTTGTAGTTCATCATATGAGATGAAAACATCTCCATTCAGGCTTTTATCATTTCTTGGTGTATCAATAATTCCTTCTATGTTGTCAGGATCAATTTTCATAATTGACATTATGAATGTTACTGGATGTGTCTTTAGGTTTGGTTTTACCCATTCAATTTGATTTATGGGTTACTCATAATCTGTACTCAAATGTATGAATGGATTTTCTAGGATCTTTTCTAGTCCATTTGGATCATTAAATTTGCTTATTTCCTTTTTCATGTGTTCCGTTCCTTTTATGTGACAAAATTCTGCCTCAATGTACTAAGATTCACATGTTTTGAATGAATCCTTGTCACTATAAAATGTTCCTATTTGACCATTGAAATAGTATTTTAGACATTGGTGGTATGATGATGTTATGGATACATGTTGATGCCACCAAGGCCTCCCATGAAGAATATTGAAGGATGTATCCTGATGAATAACCATGAAATATGAATTATACACATGATCACCAAACTGAGTTCTGAGTGTAATATCTCCCAAAGGATCTTGTTCAATATTTTCATAACCTTGCAACATTAAAGTCGAAGGAGATAAGTCAGATTCAGTCAGGCCCAATCCACGAAGTGTACGAATAGGAATGAAGTTGACTCTAGAGCCATTATCAATGAAGGCTCATCGGATGTCTATGTCATTGACCTTGATAGAAAAATACAAAGGGCTGATATTCCCATGCACAACATCATCTTCAACTTCATCTATAAAAGACATGACTGCATAAAATTCTGCGAGATCATTCTCTATACGGTAAACCTCGGTAGTACCAACATTGGTTTAAAATTCTTGAGGACTTAACAAAGCCTCAATGAGTGCTTCTCTAAGATCTTTTGACATATTAAAATCATCCAAAATAGATAACTTGGTTGGTACTTGGGAAAATTGTTTCTAGACATCATACTTTTGGTCCAGAGGTCTGCATTACCCAGCATGGATATGTGGTTCTGAATGTGCTATGGAAGTCGATTCATTTATTGTATATGTACTCTGTGTCAAAGCAGACGCTGGAAATACTACTGGTAATGGTAAATTAGACTGAATAATTCTGTTCATTTGTTGAGAAGGAGATGGTGTGGCTTCTAATTGGTCTTCCAAAAATAATTGTGTTATAATTGTTCCTGTCTTTTATGGAAAAATCTCCTTGTTCCTATTGATCCCGATGAAGGGCTCTTCCATGAGTTTCTACCGCATATATAGTTCAAGCAGGGGTAGAGTTGAAATGGTGGTTTCTGGAATTCCCACATATTCCCATGTATCCTCAACCTTGGAACCTTCCTCTTGTTCTCCAATTAGGTACAAGGAATTATGGATCACTATAATCAGAATCACCATTGGGATAAGGATCTGTTAAATGGATAACATTAACAAAACCAAAGAACAAATATTCACATAACAAATATTCTTCTTGACAGGTTAATTTTGGTTGTACCGTTTGGTGGGGCAGTTACCATGCTTTTGAAATAGATGGCATAAAATCTTCTATGGTCAAGGAAAACATTGGCCTTGACACGAGCTCGTCTTCTTCTAACTGCTCTTTTTTCCTTATGATCAATTTTATTCTTTGAGGAATGGCCTTTTGATGAAGATGGGTTTGCTGTGGTAGGAGTGGAATAAGACTAAATTAGTTGTTTCAACTGTGTTCATAAAATAGCATGATTTCAGTTGATTGTTTTCATGATCATCCAATCACCATATTTTTGTACATTTTTACTTTTAACATCTTTCCATTTTCCCTCTTCCCATGGTTTGGTAGAATTAACACATGCTAAATAAGCTGTTGAACTTCTCAATTTCACTTGTCTAGAGTCTATCATCTTTTTCAGAATGTCTTTGAAAACAAATAACTCTTGAATGGGGTGTCCCAACATCTGATGAAAGGGATAATAATTCAAACGATCATTATTTGGTTTTTTCGACCTTAGAAACTAAACCAAATTGTTTTCTAAGGCTGAGATGAAGTAACCAGGAATGTGCTATTTCTTTAAAGGATAAATTTTATTATTTAATTCATCAAACTATTAGAACCTTTGATCTCTTTGATCATCCAGACGAAACAGTCATTACTATTTATGCTCAGGTGGCAGATCCCTTCAGTATGATGAGGGGATTTAAGTAGAAGCATGTACATGTGCCTATTTGAGGGTGACTATATCAGCTTCTTCATTTCCTATCCTCCTCCCCAAAGCTGATGGAATTACATGAGTTTTAGACTTATTTTCTATAATAGAATCTTCTATCTTTTGATCGACCAATGTAACGTCTCGAAACCCTCCTGAGTATTTCAGAGGGATCAATGGTGTGTGTAATTAATCTTGTAGATTTTCCACATAGATTAACAACAATTCTTCTTAAGGGAGTGATAGACTTAAGGAATATGTTAATCCTTTTCATCATGTAATGAAATCTGAACCTTTTTCATTCTACCTTTGTTTACAATTAGTAATATCAAAAACTGCCGTCTTTGGTAGTGTTGAGCTAAATTGGAGAAGAAATTTTGGATAGAGAGCTTCCCATACTATAATTGATCGAGATTGAAAACATGTATACAAGAAAAAATCTAGTCTTTGTAATGACTGCACAAAACACCTAATCATAACAACTTCTTATTGTTGAGAAGTTCCCATCATGGGATCACAATGAGAAACAAAATGTGGTAGGTGTTGTTCCCGATCTTCTGAACCATTATCGATTTAGAATGTGGTATTCACAAAATTGGGTGGGGGAGGAATTGCATCTACCCATTCAGGGTAAGCTCTCTTTTCTGGCTAAACTGGTGCACGTCATTCCTCCATAACTTCCAATAGAGTCGTTAATGCCTCCATTGGGTTCATAAGTATTTGGGGAACATCTGAATGAGCTGGAACCTGTGAAGGTATAAAAACTAGAGCTTGAGCTAGTGCAGCGACCAGTAAAACCACAGATGGTGGTGCTGATACCTACTTTGGTTGTATACCCAATGAAGGGAATTCATTATCGGCATATGTAGTTACTACAAATCCTCTTTGATGAGGATCTTCTACTGGATTTTCATGTTGAGAACTTTCCTGGGGATACTATCTAGTAGAAATGTTGTTTTGAAGTAACTCTATGTTGAGCCTTTTAAACTCCTTCATTTCCTCTTCTTATTGTGAAAATATCTCTTCAAGTGAAATAGATTGACCTTCTCCAGTGGAAAAGTGAGATGCAATCTGAATTTTTCTATTCCTTTTGTTAGATGCCTTTCGGAGAGGGTGGAGTTGGTTATTTTAAGGCATCCCTAGATTCTTGGTAATCCTATGTTTTCAGGTACACACACCTTCTTCCTTTTCCTCAGTGTGTACCATATTATGGACAAGAACTTCATCTTCTGATTCCCCGGAACATGACTTATTTTTTAGAGGATATTCTATAATGGTGTTAATAACATTAACTGACACACAATGAATTGATGGTATTCCGATAGTTTTTCTTCTATATCATCTCCCTTTGTGACTTTCACGAGACTCTACTGTCTTATATAAATAATTCCCCAGAACAGTTTTGTGAATATTAACCTGAAAGGGATCATTGGATAGTTCTTTTGTATGCTTCCCTTGTGGATTCTTCCCTAATCGGGAGAAAAATGACTTCCATTAAGTTGGGGTTTGCAGATGTGAAAAATCACCCAGCCATGTTGGTTGGGGTTGTTCATGTTCTTCTTCTTCAAATATTTGAACATTGTTTTATGAATTTTATGTTTGAATTAAATGAGCCCCCAGCTTGGCGATCTAGGGTCATTCATGAACTGCTATGTCTAAAAATTATGCAACTGCACTTCTAATTTTTCAGATATTGGTTCAGACATTAGATGGGTGCATCATCTGGCATTCACTTAAATCACCTTTTTCAGATGATTGCTATGCTATTTGAGAAATTTCTATTCTCTAATGTCTGATATCCTCTAATCAAGACGCATGTTCAAGATTCCAAGATGCCTGATATAAAAGTAGGTCAACAACTTCTCTTTTTTGGACTTGATTTTGATGAGAACTGGCTGAGGCCTGTTCTTGAGCGTACCTTGGATTACATACAAAACCTATTGATTGTGGTTGATTGTGGGAAATAACATTGCATGAAACCACTTTTGGTGGACATTGCTGATTTTGGAGTGTAGTGAAATGAAATTCTATATAATAACCCCATCCTATGATATGAACATTAGATGAGGAATCAAAAATTAACTGGCATATACTCTCTAGAGAAAATATACATGCATGATGAAGGGTTATCTACTATTTTTCAACCTTTGGATTTTCAGAAACTGAGAGAGATGCCAAATCAATTTGGTTCTGCAACCCTCTTATTACCTTTACATGATTTTGATATTCATCATATGGTAAGACTTTGGTTTTCAAATGATGAAGAGTTTCCATAAGTTTAGACGAATTTCATTAATTCAATCTTTAGTTACCAATTCTGGAATGTTATACTGATAATTTTCCAAATGCCAAAACATGACTGGGATTTATCCTTTAGCTAATTGTTTCTTAATGTAAAAAACATCTTCTTCATTTTCACATGAGGTTTCTACATTTGATCTAACTAGAGTGGATGCTATGTATTAGATGAAAAATTACCTAAATAAGTTTAGTAGAATGACCATTACCTTAAGATGTCTTATTGTTGAGAAAATGTTTCACCTATAAATGACAAGGAATCAGACATGACTGGCTTTGTGTTTTCAAGTGCCTCAAGATAAGAGGTCTTTCTCATCGCTACATTGTCAATTATGGAATTTCCTGGACAATGTGAAATAATACTGTAGAGAGGAATTTCATAGAGAATGAAATCATGGGGAGGATCACCATGATGGATTATATCAAGGGATAAATATTCTTTCTCCTTGGTCTTCTGGCCACTCGGATGGTTGTAGTGGAAACATCCAGAGATAAGAACTCTGATTTGACTGAATTTTCAGAAAGCAAGACTTCATGATGATGTTTACAACAAGGAACTTCTTTACTACAACTACCACTCCCATAATTTAGTAATGAGAGGATGGGATCTTGAGGAGCAATAGATAAATGTATGAGGGCTTAAAGAACTCCCGCATTAAGAGGATCCATATCGTAGCTTAACTCTTGATTTTCCAACAATGCTTGGTGAGGATTTTTCTTAGATGTTCTCTTATAATTAATTGGGGCTACCTACTAGGGAAAGTGGTTATCATTGGTAGGTATATGTGCCTCCTTAGATTGATTTTCAGAATGAACCGATTACCTCCAATTGGAAAGGGTGTATGTTCTCGATCCTGTTGTCCATGTGATATGGGGGAGTATGCCCCATGATCCACCAGGATTGGAACATAGGTGTGTATCTGCTCTGAGATGGCATGCCGATGTGTCATACCATGTTTGGGGACAGATTTATGTGTATGTTTCCCTAATACTGATGAAGTAGTTGTAAATATATCCTGTCATGCTTCCAGAATATGGGAAGGGATATGAGTCTGCCCTTTCACCATTGATAAGATCTGTTTGGTGACTTCAGTGGACGAAATGGAAATATACATCCATTTTGTATCTGGATTAAGTGTATGTTCTTCCTCCTATCCTCCTTTTCCTATCAATGGATATTGATAGTATTCACGCATGGGGGTAGAGAGTTGGGTCTGCCCCATATTTTTCATTGGAGCTTTTTGACTGACTTCTCCGCGTGCTACCAAATGAGCCTGTTGGCAGGCTTGATGAACATTGGTAGATGTACGTTCCTGATAGCTGTTTTCCATCAAGTATGGTTAATGTAATTCCTTCAATACTGGCTGACGAGACTGCTGACAGAATTGGTGATTGTAAATAGGTGTATATTCATGTTTACCAGTTTCCACCACATTAGATTGGCGAATGTCTTTAATTTCAATCATACAAGCCTATTGACTAGATAATAACTTTTAAATAGGTGTATGTGCCTGTTCACGGTGCTCCACCAGGTTTATCTGGTGATAATGGTGGGGTGATTCTAGATGAGTATGATGAGTAGAAAAATTAGTTTGGATGGTTGTATGTGCTTGCTCATTGTTTTTCATCTAGTTAAATTGATGTATTTTTCTGGAGGTGGAAGAGGTGAGAACCTGCTCCCAATTGACAGGAATTTTTCCCTGGTGGTTTGTCTTGCATGCCTGAGTCTAAGAGACCTAGGCCAAACTTCCATAGAAAACACCCCCATCAATTTGGGGGTACACTACCACATGATTCTGGCAGCTATTGCTCGTGGGAGTCCTGAGGAAGGAATCCTTTATTCTTGAATTGTGGCGTTGAGTGACCTCTTGATCCACCTCCCTATAGAATGGGAGTGATTGATTGTTGAATTCCGAGGATAAAGACTCAAAATTGTTAGAGATGGTGGTTGGAAACATTTGGTTCTTGATTATTGGTTGTTGTTCTCTAGATGATCACATATTTTTGTTGACCTAGAGGGCCTATTGAGTAGCCTCCAAAGTCGGGATTGTACCATGATGTCAATGTTTCCTTAATAGAACATTAGAGACCAAGCGTTGAAGACACTGGGTTGGTGATGATGTCATTACCATAGATGGAGATCTATCTTGAGCAGTGGTCAGGAAGTTCACAGATATTGTCTTAGAGAAATCCATTCTTTGAATTGAAGGGAGTTTTGTGGAAAACTGGAATACAAAAACAAGCTCTATTAAAGAAACATCTTTTTTTATGGATACATGCATGATTAATTCCTTTTTCTGGACTTTATCAATTTATAGGGTCCTAACAGGTGGGTATTATTATTAATGTGGTTAAAGATTCATGTCAGGTTCACCATTTTTGTTTCGTAGTTCCTTGAATCATATGTTCTAGTTTTAAGAACAACTATTTTTCAGGTGCTTTCCATTGGATTTATTTATGAAACTGGAAACATACAACAGTTCTTTATCCAAAGGGGACCTACATTACAAAGGCAGGAATTCATTATGTTTGAACTTTATGATACTTAAGAACGTGAATTGGTCGAGAGGATGGGAGGTCGGACTCATCACACCATTTTAGGGGGGAATTATTGCCTACTCTGGGACTCTCTTTGTAAATTTAAGAAATTTTCATGAATCCTTATTAATTTACCAATTATATCATAAGTATACCTTGGAATATACAATCACTTATTAACATATATAAAATTTATAATCATCACTATGAATTTAAGGTTCTCCATTAATAGAAACATCCATATACATTTGAGGTTTTCCATCAATGGTATCCTCTAACATACCGATTAGAGATTCTTTTAATCATTGTTGTGATGATACTAGTTTTTAAGCCACTCAGTGGGTCACTCTGGAATTTATTTCCATCTATGGTGACAAATGTTTGTTTTGATCTTGGTATCATGCCCATAAAATGGACTACCTATGTATCCATGTGAATGGAATTAGAACCCTCATAGTTCAATGTCGCATAATAGGACACATCATACCTTTTAAGGTGATGTGATAAGGACCTCTAAGTGAAAGGTGCTTGGTCAAAACATAGTGTGGGACTTATGCTGAAGTATCCCAAGGAACTCGGAAATGATATGGGTTTCAAAGTAGGAATAGACCCTATTAGAAATATGGCCTAAGGAGAACAGGGTTGATTTGAAGTGTTGGGTTTGAACCTCAGGGAGGCTTCCTACATATCCCATATAAATGATAAAAAGCCCACGTTGTTCGATATGTATCATAAGAGAATATGGTACTTTGAGAGATATGAGTTAGAGATAACTTCCTGAAAATGATAAATTGATTATTTGGGGTTTAATTTTCATCTTATTCCTAAAGTGGATACCTAATGAGCTTAGGCCATGAGATGGATTCCTATGTATCCTAGTTATGGTGGGAATAAGAGTTCTTGTAGTTCCATCCAATGAGTTTTTGAGCAAATTTTGTAACCATCACGTATCTATAAGCCCAATTGAGTCATGATCGGTGTGAGAAACAAGAGGATGTTAAAGATTCTACAATGACACTTTACACTTTTCATCCTTCGCTGATGGAAGAGGGAATGTCGACCGTGGAAGAGGGTGAGGTGACGAGCCTTCCCTCTATTCTATTTACATTAGACAAGGGTCCGATGTAAGGAGGAATGGATGAAGGTGAGGGGGCTTACACCATGATGGATTACCAAAAATTGATCCTGGTCAGAAAGAGAAAAATTAAGTGTGAAATATACCTTCCTAACTAGAGACCTGAGGTTCTGGGTCACCTCTTTGGGAAAGGAGAGGCTAAGACCCAACCCTCCTTCAAATTGGGATTATCCCAACACTATTTCTAGTAGAAATATCCATGTGACTGTGGATATACAAACCCAAAAACATTCCATGAATCCTAACCCCATTGTTAAAAAAATGTGGGAAACCTCTAACTGCGGAAATATAAACCCAAATAGGAGACATGTTGATGTGCCTTTCTCAAAGGTTTGATAAGTCCGAGGGTTTTGGTGGAGGCTTCAACTTAGTCCCTTTCAAATAAGGGAACCAATGAAGGAGATAACCTACCATGAACAGCTTTAAAAAGGGTACTTGAGTTGGGCACATAGGACCTTCACGTATGTATACCGCGTAGGTTCCCCATGAAGGTATGATGCATAGGTATGCCGGGCAGGTATGGAGCACAGGTATACCGCACAGGTATGGCGCATAGGTATACTGTGCAAGTATGGAATGTAGGTATACCATGTAGGTATGGCATGTAGGTATAGCGCGCAGGTATACCATGTAGGTATGGTGTGCAGGTATACCATGCAGGTATAAATGAGGGATGAAGAATATGTTTTACCTAGGAGGACCAAACCTGTGTAAAAATTTTAAAAATATTTTCAAAACATTCTTATCCCATTTAATTATCTCTTCTTTCGTGGTTTAGACAGATACCTGAGATAATTTGAGGGATCAAGGTGAAAGAGCTACGGAATGGGAGCTTCAGATAGTCTCTTCAATTTTTTCCAGTCCTTGAATGAGGATCCCAAGGGCTATATTTATAGGCACAGATGGGGCCACGTCAAAGAAATGTTACTCACAGAAGTACGTTACATAGATCTTCCGCACAAAGACTCCATGTATGGGAGCACACAAATTCTGGCATAGAGCTCTGACGCATAAGCCAATTGTACAACTCTCCTGCATAGTCCAGTCATGCAGCTCCTCCATGTAGTCCAGTTGCGTAGCTCCACTGAGAATTTCTTTGGGAGTGTTTTGATTTTCCTTTTGAAGTTTTGGAACCTTTTCTTGGGATCTGAAATATCCAAAGTTCCCTTCATAGTTGTTTTTTTTCTTATGTGGTGTCAACAGTTATCCATGAATATTTTTCAACACATGATATGTTATGGATTAGTTTCCTAGATTTTCCCAATAATTTTTTCTTTTTCTTACCTCACTTGAATGTAATGATCATTTTTTTCAATTTTGAGTTCACTCAGAAGATTTAGTCTACCGTCTTGAGCCTCAGGAATATAGAATGTTTGTATGATGCAATTTTTACTTCAATAGGATATTGTTCTATTAGATTTCCCAATAATTCTTTGGTGAATGTTTTGGGGAAACTTAGGCTTCCCACAATGGTGTATCTTATCTAGAACTAAGAGAATTATCCCCTTCAAGGATGTATATTTCACTATGGTAGTTATATTTAGATTAAATTTGATATTTTTTCCATTCTAGAGTCTTTTATTGTAATCATTTTCCTAATATTAAGGCTAATTAAGTTCTTGTTCACCTATATAACATGAAGGGATCTCTTCATTGAGGTGGTTTATGTTCCTCTGGCTTCTTATAATTTGTGATTTAAGGATTGTTTCATGTGGATGGTGTCATTGTTTTGGTGCTGGGTGGTGGGTTGGTTTTCAATGGTGTGAGGTTCTGATGCAGTGGCTATCTTGGTGTAGGCTCTTGTTGGTAGGGGATATTGATGGGTACTGGAAATGAGGCTATCTATTGTAGGCTCATCTATGATGATGTGGATTGGTGTCTTTTGGTGTTGGAGTAATGTTGGTTGGATCCTGTTTAGGCCGGTGGATGTGTTTTTTTTCTGAGTGGTTAGTTTTATTGGGTGTACATGGGGATCAATCTTTGGTTAGTGGTTTGTGGTTTTTATTGTGTTTTCTTCTTTTCGTTTCTCTTTTGGTTCTTCCTTTAGGACTGGTTCCTAGTTGCATTGCATGGTGGGGATCCCACTAGAGGTTGATGGATTTATTCTTGCTTGGTTTTATATAGGGATGATATATTCTAGATGGGATGCCTATTGGGCCTTTTGAAGGTGCGGTTTTATAGTTTGGCTAGATTTGGTTCCATATATTCCTCCATATTAGGGGGCTACTTATGATGTTGCTATGGTATTGGTTATGGATGTCTAGACTGCTCGGCTCTAGGTGGGATGAAATTCTGTTGGTCTTCTTGTGTGTTGGTAGTTGTTTTTGGATTTGGGGTGTTTGGATTTTGGTTGTGCTCATGTTTGGATGGATAAATGGCATGTTGAAGCTGTGTTTGGGCTTGTTTTAGGATGTTGGAACTTGGTGGTTGGATCTTGTTTGGATCCTGGTTGTTGGTAGTTATCTTCTAGGATTGTCTGTGGTAGGTGACTACGTCTAATGATCCGATCTAGTTGTATGGATTGATTCTTAGTGTAGATATATTCTTGGAATCTCTTGATTTTTGGCTTCAATTTGTTCATGTTTCATTAGTTTTTGGATTGATTGTTCCTTTTGAAGAAGGTTGGCGGTGGTGCCTTATGGTTGTCAGGTTTTACATGTGGTTTTGGGTGGTAGTTTGTGGGGTTTCCATGTTTTTTAGGGGTGGATTCCTTATCTTGGGATGGATTTGGATTTGGTCTCAGTTACCATGTGATTCTATGTGCATCTTCTATGTGTTTGTTCTGAGTTGTTTTGGGGTGTGTTTTTTGTATGAATGTCTGTGAGTGGCTGAGTGTGGGTGAGTGAAACTTACGTTAGTGTGTGGGTGTTCAAGAGGGTTTTGGTGCATGCATGTTCTTATGGGTGGTGGTTCATGTGTGTGTTAGTGTTATTTTTTCTAGCATTTTAGCTCCTCCTTGAGTATTTTCTCTATATTAGTCCATCCATTATTGTGCAGCCTCTCAGAGTGCTCACTAGTATGGTATCTAGTGTCTTTGTGTCTCCTTATACTAGTTTGATGGGGTTCTTTGCTGGGCTTGTTTACTTTTGGCTATTGGTTGGTGGTACTACTAGTGTTGTTGGTGGCTAGACAGTGGAATTGGTTTGGTTGTTTTTATGTTTCCCTTTTGTGTGTAGAGGCTCTGTGAGGTTCTCAGGATATTATATTATTTTGGGAGCTTGGTTGCTCTGGGGGGCCCTTCTAAGTACACTTAGTTTCCGGGTTTTGTTGGGTGGGCTTCGCAATGTTCTTATTCCCATTTTCCTGTTTTTGGTTTGGAAAGACTTTGCAAGCTTTCATAGGCCTTTCAACTGTGTTCTAACTTGAGGTTTATTGGGAATAAGGTTCATGTCCACGTTGAGATTGCTTTTGACCTCTTGGACATCAGTTAGTTCACCTTTGGGTGATCGTGTTGTACTTTAATTCCCTCTCTTTTTATATACTTATTTCTATTTTCTTTCTTAAAAACCCCTTAAAACCCCAAAAAACCAAAAAAACCCAAGAACCCAAAAAAACCCAAAAACCCTCAAAATCCCTAAAAACCATAAAAACAATAGAGATCATAAAAAGCCAAAAATATACAAAAATATATAAAAACCCCTAAAACCCCATGAAAACATTAAAAACCAAAAAACACAAAAAACACCTAAAACCTTAAAAACACTAAAACCCATTAAAACCTTAAAAACCCGATAAACCCTCAAAATATCTAAAACCACTAAAAAACCAATAAAAATCCTAAAAAATCCCTAAAAGTTTTAAAAACCCTAAACACCATGAAAACCCCTATGAAAACCATAAAAATCTAAAAACACATAAAACCCCTATAAACCTAAAATCCTTGAAGAACCAAAAAAGAGAATAAAAAGACCCTAAACCCCCAAAACTATAAAAACCCATAATCCCTTAAAAACCCTAAAATCTCAAAAAAAAAAACCATAAACCCCAATAAAATATCTAAAAACCCTAAAACCCACTTAAAAAGTTAAAAATTTATAAACTATAAAAACATTAAAACCCAAAAAATATAAAAAACCAATAAAAACACAGTAATCCATATAAATTGTAAACACACTTAAAAACCCTCATGATCCCTAAAAACACTAAAAACTATAAAAATCCAAAAAAATCCAAAAAAAATCCATAAAATGTAATAAAACCAAAAAATTCTCATAACTCTAAGAAAACATTCAAAACCTAAAAACACATAAAAACCTTAGAAAACTAAAAATGCTAAAAATGCTAAAAACACTAAAAACCCTAAAACCACTAAAAACCATAAAAACCCTAAAAGCCATAAAAACCCTAAGTACACTAAAAACTCTAAAAACCATTTAACCAACTAAAAACATTAAAATCATTAAAAGTTGTAAAACCATAAAAAACCCAAAAAACACCAAAACCCATAAAAACCATACAACCCTAAAATCCCTCAAAATCCCTAAAAACTATAAACTATAAAAATCCATAAAACCTTCAAAACCCCAAAAACCCTATAAATTCCCAAATACAACCATAAAACCCTAAAAATTCTTAAACCCCCTAAAGACCCTAAAATGTTTAAAACTCTAAAAAACCCAAAAAAATCCTAAAAACCATTTAAACAAATAAAACCCGAAAAAACTATAAACCCCACTTAAATTAAATAAAATGTTTAAACACCAAATAACATTTAAAAAACATAAAAACCCTTAAACCTCTAATAACCCCAAAATAAACCTAGAAACCCAAAATCCAAAACCCCATAAACCCCTAAAACCAATATAATTAATAAAAAGTCAACAAATCATTAAAAATTTTAAAAATCATAAAACCCCTAAAAAACAATAAAAAACCTAAAAACGCTAAACCATAATAAGCACTAAAAACACTAAACTCCCTAAAAACCATGAAACACATAAAAAAGATAAAAAACCCATACAACCCATACAACCCTAAAATCCACTAAAAACTCTAAAACCCTATAAACCACAAAAAAACTATAAATAAACTTTAAAAAAAATAAAAAAATAAAAAAATAACAAAACATTAAAAACCATCAAAATCTTGAAAAACTATAACAACCATAAAAATCCTAAGAAATTACTAAAATACCAAAAACAAAAAAAAACATCCCAAAACCCATAAGAATAGTAAAAAATCAATAAAAATTCCAAAAAAAATTAAATCCCTTAAAAACATAAAATCTCAAAAATCCCTAAAAATATTAAAACCCTAAAACCCCAAAACCCCCTCAAAATTCCTAAAACCATAAAAACCCATAGAAATCCTAAAAAATCCCCAAAAGACCCTAAAAACCAAAAACCTAATAACCCCTAAGAAAAACATAAAAACCTAAAAATACTTAAAACCCCAAAAATACCTAAGAATACTAAAAAAACCTAAAAAAAAACCTATAAACCCTCAAAGCCCTAAAAACAATAAAACCTGTAAAAACCTATAAACCATAAACACCCTAAAAACCCAAAAAACCCAAAAAACCATTAAAAACAATAAAAACGCTCCTTACCCCTAATAATAATAATAAAACTCTAAATTATAATAAAAAAAACAAAAACTAAAAAAATCCTTAAAACCCTTAAAACCCATAAAACCCTAAAAAAACTCTGAAACCCTCAAAATTCCTATAAACCCAAAAAATTGATAATAATCCATAAAATACATAAAAATTAATAAATATTTAAAAAACACTAAATACCTCAAAAAATCATAATAAATCCTTAAAAACACATAAAACCAATAAATACCTAAAAATTGATAAAACCCTTAAAAATCCTAAAACCCTGAAAACCAGAAAACCCCTAAAAATCAATGAAACCTATAAAAACCAATAAAATTTATAAATACCCTTTAAACCACTAAAACATTAAAAACTCTAAAAAGCCACTAAAACTAAAAAAACTAAAAAAACCCAAAAAACCAAAAAACCTGGAAAATCCTAAATACCCTAAAAACCCAAAAAATCCCTAAAATTCAAAAAATAGCATAAAAATCCTAAAAATACCAAAAATTTTCTAAATATATATAAAAACATTAAAAACCTTGAAAGGTCCTAATAAAACTGTAAAAGACTTAAAACACTCAAAACCCCTAAAAACCCAAAAAAATGCTAAAATGCATAATAGACCCTAAAAACTATCAAAATCCCTAAAACATTAAAAATCCATAACAATCCTAAAGAGCCAGAAAATCCATCATAACTTAGAAAACCTTTAACACCACTAAGAAAATCTTAAAGACATAAAATCACATAAAACCCCTAAAAACCCATAAACCCAAAAACTCTAAAGGAATTTTAAAACCCTAAAAAATCATAAAGCTCCTATATATCATAAAAACCATAATAACCCGCTAAAAACTCTAAAAATCATTAAACTCTTAAATTTTTAAGAAAATCTAAATACCCTTAAAACCCTTAAAACTCAAAAAACCCTAAATCACTAAAAAAAATAAAATACCCAAAACCCTAAAAAACACAAAAACACTGAAAATCCTAAAATTACACTAAAAAAATAAAACCCTAAAAAATACCTAAAAATACCACAAAACGTAAAACCCCCTAAAATCAAAAAAAATCCTAAGAAAACCTTAGAAAAAAAGAACACTTAAAACCCCTAAAAACATAAAAAAATACTAAAAACCAAAAAACACATAAGAATCTTAAAAAACCCAAACAAACCCATAAAACACAAGAAAACACTAAAACCAAAAAAACCCTTTAAACCACTAAAAAAAATTAAAAACTCAAAAAAATCTTAAAAACCCTAAAACCCATACAACCCATAAAAGACCCAAAATAACAATAAAAACCCTAAAACCCCAAAAAACCATAAAACCCCTCAAAATCCCTAAAAACCCTAGAAAACCTTAGAAATCCTCAAAACCCCAAAAATCCATAAAAACATAAAAAACCCAAAGCCCATGAAAAAACATAAAAACCATAAAACAATTTAATACCATAAAAACCAAAAAAATGTTAAACACCCTATAAACCCTAAAAACCATAAATCCCCTAAGTACCGTAAAAACCATTAAAAACTCATAAAAACCCAAAAAACAACAAAAAAATATAAAAACCCTAACAATAAATAAAATATAAGAACCCTAAAAACACTAAAACCCCTCAAAATCACTAAAAAAAATTAAAAACCATATAAATACTAAAAAATCCATAAAAATTCTTAAAAACATAAATAACCTTAAAAACTAAGAAAAACCCTAAGAAAAACATAAAAAACTTAAAAAACTTAAAAATTCTAAAAATCCTAAAAAAGGATAAAACATAAACAAACCTTGAAAACCCAAGGAAACCCTAAAAACCCTCAAAATCCCAAAAAACCATAAAAACTATAAAAATCCAAAAAATGTCTAAAAATCACTAAGAACATAACAAATCATAAAACCCTAAAATCCCTAAAAAGCTGAAAAACTATAAAAATACATAAAACCCCCAAAACCTAAAACATGAAAAAACCCTAAAAACCACGATAACCCTTAAAACTCCTAAAAAACATAAAAATTCTAAAATCCTAAAAATCCCTAAAACCCATGAACACCCTTACAACCCTAACATTCTAGAAAACCCTTTAAACTTGTAAAAATGTTAAAAAACTCAAAAACCTTTAAAACCCTAAAAAACTAAAAAAATCCCGAAAAACAAAAAAAATATCATAAAACCCATAATCCCTCAAAATCTTTAAAAATGCATAAAAATCCTAGAAGGTCACTAAATATTCCTAAAAAGGTAAAAAACACAAAAAAAACCTGAAAAAACCCCAAAAAACTAAAAAAACCAAAAAACCAAAAATACCCTAAATTTTTTTAATATGCTAAAAACCCTAAAACCCTAAAGACCGTAACAAACTGTAAAAATCCTCCAAATCCCTAAAACCTATAAAATTTATAAAATAACCAAAAAATATATAAAAATGTAGAAACCCATAATAATATAAGAAAAAATTAAAAAACAAAATACACATAAAAACCCTAAAAACCTAAAAACGCTAAAAATCCTTAAAAATCCTAAAAACCCTGAAGCCCACTAAAAACCATAAAAACCCTTTAAAACTTATAAACCATAATAAAACCCCTAAAAATTATTAAACTCTAAAAAAAATTTAAACCTCTAAATATGTTAAAATACTCTAAAATCAAATAAAATCACAAAAAATCAAAAAACCCTAAAACCCCATAAAAACATAAAAACCCTAAAAACCAAAAAAACTGTAAAACAATTCAAAATCCTTAAAACTCCTAAAAACTAAAAAAATCCTAAGATTCCCTAAAACCCCTAAAAAAATAAATATACTACAAAAACTGAAAACCCTAAAAATACCTTAAAACATTAAAATACATCAATCCCCTAAACCCAAAAACCCATAAAAAACCTAAAATCCCTAAAATACCCTAAATACCCTAAAAATACAAAAGACTATAAAACCCTAAAAATCTTCAAAAAACCATAGAAACGAATAAAAACCCTAAAAGTGAAATAAATACTATAAAAACACTTTAATCCTATACAAATGTTTAAAACACTAAAAAACCAAAAAAATCCTTAATACTCTGAAAATCCTCAAAATCCCTAAAAACCCTAAAACCCATAAAAATAATAATAACTCATAAAGATACCTAAAAACATAAAAACTATGAAAACCCTAAAATAACATAAGAAAACCCTAAATCCCCCCAAAAACAAAAAACCTCTAAAAACACTCAAAAACATGAAACCCCCCAAAATCGTAAAAGAACTGTAAATATGCAGATATAACCCTAAAAACCTAAAAATCATAAAAACCCCTAAAAAACATAAAAACCCAAAAATCCCAAAATACCCCCAAAAAAATCTACAAACACTTTAATCCCTTAAAAACATTAAAAACACTAACAACCTAAGAACCCAAAAAAGAAAAAAAACCCCTAAAACCCTCAAATTCACTAAAAACATAAAAAATCATAAAATTCATAAAAATTCCCTAAAAATACCAAAAAACATAAAAACCCTAAAAAACCTTAAAACCGTAAGAAAACCATAAAAAACTCAAAATGATTAAGACCTCTAAAAACATAAAAATAATAAAAACCATAAAACCCAAAAAACACAAGAAACTATAAAAACCCTAAAAACCATAAAAACCCACTAGAAATTATAAAAAAATTTAACCCATAAAACTTTAAAAATCACTAAGAAACCTCAAAACCCCTAAAATCTCAAAAAGAAACCCAAAAAATATAAAATCCATAAGACCCCAAAATACCCTCAAATTCGAAAAATACCACAAACACCTAAAAACATAAAAAACCCAATAACCCTGGATAATACTGCATAAATTCTTAAAAAACATAAAACACATTATTCCCCTAATAAAACAAAAAAGTGCTTAAAACCCAAGAACACCCTAAAACAGTAAAACCCACAAAATCCTTGAAAACCATAAAAACCCATAAAAATATAAATAAATCCCTAAGAATATATAAAAACATAAAAACCCTAAAACCCTTTAAAACCAATTGAATCCTTAAAACATAAAAATTATTAAAACCCTAAAAACATAAAAACACTCATAACCCTAAAAAACCGAAAACCCTAAAAACACTCAAATGCCGTAAAATCCTAAAAAGAATAAAAATCATAAAAATAACTAAAATTCTATAAAAATTTAAAAAACCTTAAAAGCCTTGAAAACCCCTATTAAAAACATAAAAAACTAAAAACAATTAAAACCCCTAAAAAACCTAAAAACACTAAAAACCCTAAAAACTATAAAGACCCTCATAATCCCTAAAACCCCATATAATCATAAAAAACCTAAAAAATACCTAAAAATATATGAAAGCATAAAAAGACTAAAAACCTTGAAAAACCACAAGAAAACCGTAAAAACCTAAAAACATATAAAACCACTAAAAGAAAATAAAATGTAAACCCCAAATATCCCTAAAAAGACCCAAAAACCCAAAAAACCAAAAACCCCATAAAAACCCACAACATTAAAATACTCTAAGAAACCATAAATAACCTAAAAGCACTAGAGACTCGAAAAAACCTTTTAGTCCCTAAAAATGATAAAAAAATCTAAAAACCATAAAAACCTAAGAAACAAAAAAAACTAATGACCCAAAGGGATCTCAATTTATCTCATGGAGGTATTAGTAATCCCATGCCTATGGTGGATTTTCTGTCTTGTTTTAGAACCGAGTTTCCTAGTGGCTTTATCTTGCTTTCCATTATTGTAGGATTATTTTATGGTCTCTTCAAAGGATGTTTTTGGTCTTACTGGTTTCTGTTCGTTGATGGTTTATAGTCAATAGCAGGGCTCTAGGTTTTCCTTTGTCATTACTAGTGGATCTGTCAGTTCCCCTTATTTTTTGCTAGTTTTTTCTAATCGACTGGAGTCATCATTGGTTCACCTAGTTGTTCGTTTTTTATCATTGTCATTCATTCCATTTTTAGGGTGGTGGATAATTTTTCAGGTACATCGATGGTTTTATCAGGGTTATATTTTTTAGGCTTCATTCTCCTTCCTGGTTGTTCATTATGAGTGGTTGGGTGTAATTGGAAAATTGAGGTGTGGAATCCAACACTGTAATCTCTTTTGAGAAATATTATTAAGAATAATATCAAGAATTGAGATGATTGTCTACCAGATGAGGAATTTACTTATAACAGGGAAAATAATATCATTACTCGGTATTCTCCTTTTGAAATAATATATGGCTTTGACCCCCATTCCCTGATTGATCTATACCCTTTTCCTATAAAATAATCAACTAAAATGGATACAAAATGGTCTATAGAATTCATCATGAAACTCTATGAAAAGGAACATAAAAATATCGAGTGAATGATTATAAATATGTTGATCGTGAAAACATGTGTTACAAGAAAGTGTTGATAAATCCCAGTGACTTATTTTGGATTCATTTTTGAAACGATAGATTTCATGAGAAGAATAAATCAAAACTCATACTATAATGATATATACCATTCCAAGTGCTCAAGAAAATCAACAAAACTCTTATAATATTACATTTCCAGGTGAGTATGGTCTTTGTGTCACATTGAATGTTTCTAATCTTTCTCTTTTTTGGGGTGTATAGGATGAAGAGTTGAGGATTAATCTTTTTCAAGAGCAGGAGGATGATGAAAACCATGTCGAAGATAGGATTTCGATTTCATGGGTTAAGGATTTTCATTTTCAAGCCCCAATGATGTAAGGGAATTTAAAGAGGGTTAATTCTGCAATGGGTAACCATATCACTTCATTAAAGGCCTAATGTATCTTTCCTTCTATTGATGGAAAAAATGGTCCTATTATCTCACTTATTCAATCCCAAAAAAGATGTGTAAAAATTGGATCACATATTTGAATGAATTTTGGAAACCTTCCCACAAGGAGAACTATAGAATAGAATCTTTAGACAATAAAATAAAATATTGTGGGCTAGGAACTCAAAGTCAAATCTGGTGGGATATAGTCGGAATGTTCAGTCCAAATTTTCCAAAAATTACTAGGTATACATTATCTTTTTGAATTTATGGGAATAAAGTAGTTTTTATCATTTCTGACTTTAGGGTATTAGACCCTTAACTCTTGTATCACCCCTTAGATATAAATTTCCACCCCCCATGATAGTGTATTATCAATCAATATTTACTTATTTAAGCTTTATGAGTTTATTCTCTCCATTGTGAGGATTGTTACTATCTTCTATTGCTCTTGTATATTATTGTATTTCAAATCTACAAGTTATATTGGTGATCCAAGATCAAAAAGCCCCAAATTATGTGCCTCAATCAAAGTTTGTTATTATGTGGATTGGACATCACATCCATACCTTGAGTGTATTGTCTAAGTATTAGTCATCATTCATATAACGTCGGTTGACTACATTCATCCACTATCCAAACCCATCATCTTCCACTCTTCCTCAAACTATATTCATAATCCACCTTTCTATGCTTCTAAGATTTTTCCACATTGAGAGTCTCACATCAAAAGAATAAAAAACATAAAAAACCCCAAGAAACCATAAAAACAATATAAACCCTAAAAACCATAAAAAATAAAAATCACTAAAAATACCTAAAAATGTAAAAAAAACCCCATAAAAACACTAAGAAACCCTATGAAAACCATAAAAACATAAAAATACGTAAAACACCTAAAAAATAAAACACTAAAATCCCTAAAACCCCAAAAAATTCATAAAACCCAAAAACAGCCCAAAAACACCACAAAACCCTAAAAACCCATAAAACCCTAAAAGCAGCTAAAAACTCTAAAAACACTTTAAACCCCTAAAAATTTTAAAAAAATATAATAATCCTAAAAATAACTAAAACTCACAAAACCCCTAAAAACCCAAAAAATCATAAAACCCAAAAAATTTCTAAAACCCCTCAAAATCCAAAAAAACCCTAAAATACCTAAAAATACCAAAAAAAATCCTAAAATCCTAAAACCCATAAAACCCTAATAAAAACATAAAACAAAAAAAAACAGTTAAAACACCTAAAAAATAAAAACAATAAAAACACTAAAACCCTATAAAACCCCTAAAACTTTAAAATCCCTAAAACCAATAAAAACTCTAAAATACCACTAAAAACTCTAAAAACCATTTAAACTCCATAAAAATGTTAGAAACTGTAAAAAACTATAAAAACCATAACATCTCAAAAAACCCTAAAATAAAAAAAAAACAAAAAACCCATAAAATCCTTAAAACACCCTTAAACCCCTAAAAATACCTAAAACCCTTAAAATCATAAAAATACTAAGATAGAATTGAAAAGAATTAAAATGTAAAAACCATAAAAACCCTATGAAATCCTTTTAAACCATAAAAATCATAAAATCCATAAAAACCATAAATTGCTTAAAATGCTAATACTAATAAAAACCCCTAAAACCATTCAATCTCTTAAAAACTCTAAAAAACCGTAAAATTTTGAAAAAACGCTAAAAAGATAAAAAATCCATTAAACCCCAAAAATACCAATGAAACCATGAAAACCCTGAAAACCTATAAAACCCCTCAAATTATTTAAAAACTTTATAAATCCAAAAAATTATGAAAAATGTAAACACCCTAAACACCCTGAAAACCCAAAGAAAACCATAAAAAACTAAAAAACTAAAATCCTTAAAAACCCTACAAAATTAGGAAAAATATGAAAACCACAAGACCCTAAAGACCATAAAACCATAAAAACCCTAAAAACCATAAAAACGAGAAAAACACTAAAACATATAAAAACATAATTTTTTTAATTATTTAAGAACCCTTCAAACCCATAAAATATTAAAAACACTAAAAACCATAAATCCCCTAAAAACAGAAAATTATCCCAAAAACCCATGGATACCTCTTCATATGAGCTCATCTCCTTCCCTCATGATGTATCTGGAGTGATATTGTGGAGGTGGTGAGTAGCCATAGAGATTTTTCTTACTTGATCTTGGGGTCAATTGATGTATCCCGTTTGTGTGAATTTCAATTTATTTCCATCAAGTATTCTTTGAATGAAATGTTTAGTCAGAGACACTCTTGGGAGACAAAATTTGATGCCACAGATAAGGAATTAGTTGATATTGGAAGTGTAAGTTCATATGGCTCAATGGTTATGGTTGGGATCATGAATAGATATTCTATGGTAGAGGAGGCTTCTTTATGAATGTATTTAGGTTTGGTTGGGGATTTGGTGATTTTATCTAATTCATTGCCTAATTTTGTTAAGATCATGATGGATTCGTCATTTTTGGATCGATGGTGAAGGAATCTACCTTTTAATGGGGTGATGATATTATTGATATTTCGTAGGTTGAGGATATGTCATCTACTTTAATTGGGTCTACTTTGGTTGTTTCAAATGGTGCTCTCTAAGGGGGGAACGATGGAGGTGGTGGATTTTTATGATTTTTAGATGGTTGTTTCCACTGATTCACCTCAATTGATTAATATAGATATTGGTTATTCTCTAGAAAACATGGTTCTTGATAGTTCAGAGCCTTCTTTTAATGGGGGATCTAAATAGGGAAATGTTTTTGGGGGATCTATAGAAGGGATTGTTTATCCCCCTACTACTAAAATATCTTCAAAAGAAATGATCCCTTTTTCTAACATAATATATTTGGTTTTTTTTCCCCCATTATATTGAGGAATATTTTTTTAATATTTTTCTTCCTCACTCTGTCCTTTTGAAGGGAGAGTCCAAATGGAATAACACCTTGGTGGGTTATTTTTTGGAGAAGAAGTTTCAATTTACATTGATTTCTAGAATTTCCTCGGAATTCTTGTGAAAGGATATGATTGAGATGTTGTGGATGGAAAAAGGATTTAATTTATTCATGTTTTTCCATCCTCTGTCATTAATGAAATTATTTTGAATGGCCGTTGGTTATTTTAATGTATATTGATGATTCTCATATAATAGCATCAGGAAATTTCAATTAACAAGGAATCCTTATCTTGTTTTCTAGTCTGGGTAAAAATTTTGAATGTTCTACTTAAATCCTGGTCTACCTACAGCCTCATTTACATTTAAATTGCAATAATCGAGCCTCTCTTCATAGAAAAATTTGTGGTTGTTATTATTATGATTAATTTTGTGCACATTCATGTTAAAATATCAACCCAAAAGGACCATTCGATGGAAATTGTAGTGGTCTTAGAATTCACCTTTTCCTCATTCATCAAATTTTGATATAGTTGGGTTAATAAAATTTGTATCCTTTGAAAAATATATGATAAATATTTTAATTAGTGAAAGAAGTGGCCTGAGACAGACTCTAATACGGTCTAGAACAACGTTACCCCCATGTAGAGGATTTAAAAGAAGAAGGAGAGACATCATGTTGCTTCTTATGAGCCAGAGGAAATTTTACCTCATCCTTTTCCTATGAATAATATGTTGGATCCCCTGCTGGATTCCACTTCTTTTAAGCCTGAGTCTCTTCCCCTTATGAATCTAGGTTCTTTATTAGTGGATTCTTTCTATTCTATGTCCTTGAAAAATTACAGTCCTAAGAATTATCCTAGTATTCCAATCCACAATTCATTTGATTTCCTGACAGAGGATCCCCTTATAAAATCCTTGGGTTCTGGTAAAACATCTTTTGTTCCAACCCCTAATTAACTATATACCTCAAATGAGTAGGTCCATTCTTGTGGGTTTGTTATTTCTAGTGCTGCATTGGATTCTATTCCCAATTATTCTTCCTCTAATATTGTGTTGAAGGTTTCTAGGAGTTTGTAGGATTTACTACCCAATTATGGGAATTAGGGTTTTTTAAAAATGTTTCTTATTCCTATGATGGAATAAGGGGTTTTGAGGAATGGAGGTCCCAATTCTTGAGTTTGATCAATGTTTTTTTCATTCGTTGAGTTGTATAGGTGATTTTTACGGTGGGGCTTCCCCTCTATGTCTGAAACCCATTAATCAGATTATTCCCACATATTATATCATTATGTGATAATATTATTAGGGATAAATTGGTGAATGTGGACGAATATGATTAAAATAGGGATCAAACCAAAATTGGACCCAATCTGGCTACTTCTGGACCCCCCTTCATTTCCAATGATTAATTTTTTAGTATAGAATGTTAGGGGTCTCAAAACCTTTAGTAAATAAAGGGTGTTATGTGATATCATTTTTCATATCAAGTTGGTTATTTAGGAATTATAGAAACCAAGGATAAAAGGTATAATATTATTAATTATGTGGGGAATATTATACCATGTTGGAACTCCTTTTCTACCCACTATTATTCTCCTCTATGGTGTATTCTGGTTTTATGGAATCCCTGCTGTTGGTTGTGGATACACAGTTTGAATCTTCCTAGTTATTATAATTTTGTGTAGTGGATGTTAATGTAGACTTTTCTATTGTGATTCCCTTTAATTTTTTATCTAATTATGTTGTTGATCATAAAAACCATTGGAATAATTTGTAATTATAGGATACTTCTAGCAATGATAATCCTTGTATATTTCCTGGGAATTATAACATGGTGAGATTTTTGAAGGAGTGATATAGTGGTTTTTAAACTGAAATTATTCTACAGAGGATGGAAAATCCAGAATTATGAATTCTAATATGGAGGAACATTGATGTTCTGATCTAAGGATCTCCTTGAGGATGGGGAATTGAATATTTTAGAGGAAGCTAGATAGAGCCTTAGTTAATTATTTTTTGTTGTCCAGAATTCCCTTTTTGAGTTCATATTTTCCACCTGTTGGTATCTCTAATCATACTTCTATTTTTATCAAAGATGTATATGGTCTACACTCTAAAAAGTATATAGTTAATTTTTTTAATCATTGGGATGATTATGATCCCTTTATTATATTCGAATCCTCATCTTGGAATGTTGGTTTCAATGTTTGTAAAATATTCCATAATTATTAAAATATTAAGAGGCTGAAAATGTATCTCTATCAATTGAAAACATAGGTTAATAACAAGAATAATTCATTAATTTATTCCATCACGACAGAATTATCTGAGTGTCAAACTGAATTCTTCCAAAATGGTCCATACAAAGTCTGTATTCAATAGGAGTTTGGATGTAAATATATATTGAATGCCTCAATACTGAAGGAATATATCGTGACCAAATAGAAGATCAAATTTTAATAGATATATAAAGGATATATCAACACTACCTTTTTTCAATTCAGTTAATGATCAATTTAATTCTTCCATGTCAGTCCCCCTTCATAGAGCCTATGGTTCGATTATCACTAACCACTTAGTTATTATCCATGAGATAGATGAGTTATTCCAAGCATGATTATATCCTCTCATTCTATGACATACTCATTGAGAGTTGGTACGGAGTTCTTTTTGGTTTACTTCATTGCTAGGGTGGGTTGTGATGTGCTAGAAAAGACTATTGATCCGGTTGAAGCCCATAGGGCCTTATTTTCCCTTCATCACAATAAAGAACTGAATCTAGGTGGTTTTAATTATTTTATTGATCTATAAGTATTTGTATGTGGTTATCCAAGATGTGAATGAAGCTATTTTTAAACACTTCATAACTGGGAATATGTTTAGGAAGCTAATGGGTCAGTCATTTCTATGATTCCTGAGGTTTCACATGCATGTTCCCTTATAGATTTCAGGATTACTTTTTTTTCTACCACACAATATACAAGTGTATTTCTAGGATCTTAACAATTATATTGAGATTGTTTCATCCTAATTGTATCAATAAGTCCTAGCCAAACTTCATTAATTGAAATCAAATTTCCAATAACATTTTGATTTCAAAGGAATTAAGGCAGGGTTATCATCTTGATTCTAGGGTTCCCTGATTTTCCGGGATGATTTTCATTTTTAAGGCTTTTGATTCTATCATATGGGAGTTCATTTAAGATTCTCTAGTCCTTCTTGGATTTCCAAATAGATTCTGATCTTAGATAAAAATGTGTGTCTCTTCCCTAATTTATACTTTGAATATTAATTGTATCCTGCAAGGATACATTCCTAGGAAGAGAGGGGTGAGGCAAGGGGATCCTCTTCCCCATGCCTTTTTGTGATTTTTAAGGAGGAATTTTCTCACATTCTAGATTCTATTATTTATTATTCAAGATCTTACATGTTTCATTAGCATTGAACTAATACTTTTGTCTCCCATATTTTCTTTTAATATGATATTTCATTATTCTTTTTTGGAAATTTGGACTCAGTTTTAGTCTTGAAACATGTTATGGATCTTTTATCTTCCTTGTTTATTTTTAATTTTAACCATTTAAAATATACGATGTTCTCTTCTACCACTTATTCCAATGTTTGAGATTGTACCAAGGAATATATGGGTATCAGGGGACGGTTTTGTCCTCTTTTTTATAAGGGTTTCCCCTTATTACATCCAATCTTAGAGTAGTTGATTATGTAGTAATGCAGGATAAAATTGTTGTAAGGATTAACGTTTGTACAAATAATTTTATCTCCTTCATTTGTTGTCTATATCTTTTTCAATCATTTTTTTTAATATGAAATATCATTGGTGATATATTTTTTTTATGAAATTTTTTAATTCATTTGAAAATGAATATAGGAGTTTTCTATAGAAAGGGCCTTTTCATTCATCATTCAGGGATAAAGTGGCCCACAATTAGGTGGATTGGACTAAAGAGTAACCTAAAAACCTTTTATGGTGATTTAATATCTATGGATATATTAAATGCCTCTAAATATATATGGTTTAGAAAAATAATTTAGCAGTGCTTTAATAAAACCACCAATTTTTTACAATTAGTGGTAGTTAGATTAAAACTACTGTTAAATGTTATAAAAAATCCTTAATTCCTCCACCTCTCCCTCCCACTATGTGACCCCAACCCTAACCCATCTCCCCATATCTAGACCTCTTACCCTCCCCTCCCTAGTGGTGATCTTGACCCCACCTCCTTGTAGGTGACCCCCTTTCCCCCACCCCTCCAACCTACCTACTTGTTTGTTCCCTCTCTCAGTTCCCCACCTTAGTGGCAACGTGGATCCACACCACCTCCTACCTCACTCTACCTAACTTAGTTCCACTCTTGAATGATTATGTGGACCCCCTCTATACTCTCTCTTCTCAGATCTGTTTCACTCCTCGGATGCTAAAGCCAATGCATCCCACCTCCAAGGTATTAAAAATCATGATTTTACTCATAAACTCATATGATTTGGTGTGTGAAATCTTCCCAATGATTCCACTCACATCTATAATCATTTTTTGGAATGATCGATGGAACTTTTTTTGATTATTTTTCTTGTAATTTGTTTGATGTTTTATTATACTTATATTTCTAAAGGATATAAATGATTTGTTTGACCTAATTACCATATTTTGAGGCCTCTTCAAAATTATATGGCTAAAAAAGTGATGTTAGATTTTCTAACTATATACTTATAACATTTATTTTTTTAACTAGAGAATTTTTATAAAACAATATTCACATCATAATTACTTGTAATTTTATTTTTGTTATATTTTAGTCACAAAATCATCACTAATTTTATTATACTCTTTAGAATCAACAAATAATTCCTTATATTTTCTCATCAAAGGTTGTGGTTAAAAATTAATTTCATTATAAAATTAATTAATTGATTTACTATTTATATGAATTTTAAAATTTTGTTCATTTACAATGATATATCTATATTCAATCACTTTTCATCACCTTTTTTAAAGCTTTCACATGATTTTACATTGAAATAATTGAAAATAAATTTTTTAGTCACCTATACTCCCAAATATCAATTTATTATATTATTTGTTTAGGTAATATCAATCTATTTTAATGGGAAAAAGTATTAGAATTTTTTAATTATATTATACCATCTATTATAGTGGGTCATATTCTTGTTAAGGCCCACAAATTTCTAATTAGATATAAATATTGTGGCTAATATTTCATTCTTGTTTTAATTTTTAAGTGATAAAATAAATTTACATTGTTCTTTAAATATTACTGGTAATCTAGTTTGACCTCTCAACTAAACCATATTGTTGGGTGTTTTGACCATGAAGATATTTGAGGATTGTGTTATCTCCCAGGTGATGTTTTATTTAAAGGGGGAAATTATTGATTGGGAAAGATGGAGTGGATATGAATGGATGTGTTACTCTAGGTGATATTTCTCAAAATGTTGAATTTTGTTATCAAATTATGAATCATTATCAATATCAGGTGAATTAAAAGATTTCATAGGTCTTGATGTGTGTTTATATGTGCATCGAATAATGCTTGAAGATATAGAAGAATTTTAGATTGAAGGTTGAGGATAGAAACTATTTTTGGTGAATCTAATTAAAACACCTCATGATGTTAACCCAAACACACTACGATATTAGTATATTATATAAAATACATGGATTGTTAAAAGAAAAATGGTTGGAGTGATGATCAATGTTTATATAAAAATCCATTTTCATCATTGTAAATCCAAGACACATCATTGTTCTTGTTGAATTGGTTATAGTCTTTGGTTAAGGTATAGAAATAGTGAACCAACATTTCCATGGTTTATCCATAAGCACTTGAAATGGTCATCATCATTGATTAAAAGAATAACTGATACTGTATGTTCTTTTAAAATAGGATTACTTTTATCATAAATAAATATATAATTAATAAAATCTACCTTCATCCGTTCTAAAAATGCAATGATAATGTTGTCCCTTTATTGAAGATATTTTATTCACATAAAATTCGTTCTCTCAATTCAAGCATATGATTTTCAGTTTTTTTACATTTTATGTTACATATTTTTAAATCATTGAAGCTATTTTGTGGTATTAGGATTATATCAAAATACACATTTATTCAATTAAATTAAAATTTTAGTTTTCTTCTAATATTAACATTATATCCATAAAATGTACATTTTATTTTAGATCAATATTATCATATAATATTATATTTAGAATTTATTTTTTGAGAATAAATTTAGAATTACTATTATTAATGTTGGTGATTATAATAATGATAACAATATTATTTTTGATGAATTGTTTCATTAATTTTTTTGTAACATTTAACTAATAAAGTATATTGATCTATTTAAAATAATGACAATATAATGATGTTTACAAACATATATGATTGTATTAAAATTCATTTTATTGGAAATTAATTCATTATTATATTATGAGAGAATAATAGTAAAAATATAATTTTTATATAGAAAATATTTTTCCAATATATATAATTTTTTATTTTAAATGTTCATTTTATCAAGATTGTAAATTTCATTACATTAAATTATTAAAAAAAGGATGAAAACAAAAAAATAGTTAGTGGGTTTATTTTATATGTTTATTAAAACATAATTTAAATAGCTAAAAGCATGTTACCATAATAAAAAAAAAAGAAAAACATAAATATACAAGAAAAGATAATTTTGTATTTACCAAGAAATATAATTCATCTTCCAACTCGCAATTTTGTAAAACTTATTTGATATCTTATAGAACATTTATGAGTTTCCATTGAACTTAAATTTATTCTTTCATATTAATGATTAATTTTTTTAAGGTTTACTCAAATAATAATAAATTTCTTATAAAGGTGTATTATTTTGTTTGACTTGTGGTGATTTGTTCGAAGCTGCTCATTCTCATGAGGAATTGAACTTAGATCCTGAAACAGAGATAATGAAAATTAGGAAATGATTCAATAATTCATAGGACCTTCATGAAAGTTGAATTCCTATTACATAGTTTATTAATTTATTCATTATTTTATCAACTAGTTATAAGTTAATTTCCGTATTATTTTTATATAATAATTAATTAGTTGTTTTCAAAGACCTTTTCATAATTTCATTTTTTTCTTTCACCTATTTATAACAAGACACAAAATATATAAAATGTTTCTTTCTACCAATGTTACCAGGGTTTCCATTTTCATTTCCTTTCTTCTTTGAACATCCAAAACTACATATTGAATCTATGTTATTAGCTGAAAAACATTTATTATTGTTGAAAGACATAAGAGTACAAGATGCTCAGGTTTCTATTGTGGTGAAATGTCATGATATAATGGGAACATGATATTACTATAAAATTCTATATTTCAATAATGAGAATAATTTTTCATCTAAGAACATCGATTCAATATGAAGTATTGTAAATTTGATAAATAAAGGAAATGTAAATCATGGAAATGATGGAAATTATAATTTTTTGAGACATTGGGACGTGTAAGAATAAATCGAATCTCAATGTGACACATAGTGTGATGTGTATAACCCCAAATTCTTCTTTTTATTTAAAATTGACATTAATTTTACTAAAAAAATAGTTGACATACTCAATACTGATTAAAAATATTTTGTTTGATTTGATGCTTTATGAAAATGATAAATAAGTTATTTTTGACATGTAGGATTCTTTGTCACCTCAATTTGATACACGATATTCCCATTATAACTCAAATTTTCTGTTTTCTGTTTAAAATTGAAATTTGAGTTCAAAAAGTGTTAGTCACCAAAAAAAGTGAAAAGATGCTCATATTTTCTTTATAATTTTGGAAATGAATTTATAAGTCATTTTTTTTGTAAGAATAGGTCTCACATCAAACTGTTATATGATGTGATCAGTATGATTCAAAGTGAATGTATCTACATTAAAATGACATTTTAGTAAAAATGACCAGTGACATACTAAAATCCAAGTAAAATCATTAATATTGTTTTTATACATTAATAAAATGACCCATAAGTCATTTGTAATGTGTAGGATTCAGCTTCACCTCAATCGATGCATGATATGACCAGTATGACTCCAAGCGAATATTTTTTTAAAAAATTGACATCAATTCAAGTAACGAAGAACAAATAACCAACTCAAAAACTAGAAAACGCATTTAGATTGTTTTTATACATTTTACTAAAATGATCCATAATCCTTTTTTGTCGTGTTAGAATCAGCCACACCTCAATCTGATACACGATGTGCTCAGAATGACTCAAAGTTTTCATTGTCAATTTAAAATCTTTATTTTTTTTAAAAAAGTGTCAACCACTGAAAACTATGAAACATGATCTTATTTTATTAATAATTTAAGACATAAATGTATAAGTCATTTTTGATGTGTAGGAATTTTTATCACATCAAACTGACACATGATGTTTTCTTTTTGTGTCGAAATGTGTGTTTCCAGTTTAAAATGACATTTTAGTAAAAAAGACATGTGTCATATTCAAAACCAAGTAAACACATTTGGATTGTTTTGATACATTAGTTAAAAAAATCCATATGTCATTTTAGATGTGTAGTAATTAGACGCACCTCAAACCGACATACATTGTGACCGGTATGACTCCAAGTGCATCTTCGAATTTAAAATTTACATCAATTATAGTAAAAAGAAAAAAAGAACTGCTAAAAAATAAAACACATTAGGATTGTTTTAATACTTTAGAAAAATAATCCATAAGAATTTTTTGACATGTAGGAATCAACCACAGATCATTTAGAATTATGGTTTTCCTTGGATGGTTGTTAATATATTTTTAGTGTTTTAAAACACTAAAACCTATGTGGAACAGTAAAAACCAAAGAAACAATCCTTATATTGAACTGAAATCATGGTAAAACCACTGGAGAATTTTTTTTGATGTGTAAACATATACAACATGTCAATATAACATGAGGTGTGGTCAAAATTACTTGGTAAATACTTAATGGTACAAAAGCCTTTAAAAAAACTGTCGGGGGGTCAAAACATGGAAATCAACATCAGATTTCCCTAAAATCATAAGAAATAAAATGTAGATTTAATTTTATGATTTGGAAACCAAATTCCTATCATTCTAAAATATGGTTCTCCAAAGATAGATGTAAATGCATTTTTAGTGTTTTAAAACACTAAAACATCCATGGAATGGGAGAAACCATATGAAACAATGTCAGATTCATATTAAATCAAGGGAAACCCACTTTTGAGTTTTTATTTTATTGTATGTGTAGAAAACACATCAATACAATGTGTAGTGTGGTCGGAATTACTTTTTAAACACTTCTTAAATGTATCAAATCCTTTACAAACAAGTTTTGGGGGATTAAAACCACGAAAACGACATCAGATTGCCTTGAAATCAAGCTAAAATGACCATAGATTTATTTGTAAAATGTAGGAACCAAAAACATATCATTTTTAAATATGGATTTCCCATCATGGTCATAAATGAGTTTTTCATGTTTTAAAACACTAAAAAATTCATGGAATAGTAAAAACCATAGAAAATGACTTCAGATTTATGTAAAATCATTGGGCAACTACAAAAGTTTTTTTTTTGAAATCTAGGACATGCTATTCTGTCAAAGTCTTTTAAAAAATTTTATTAATTAAAGTTCATGCACACCGGACATCGTTTTAAAAATAAATTAGAATATTTACTTATCTTTTTTCAGTTTCAAGTATTGAATCTTACCTTAAATAGTTATGTATATATTTTCAAAGTGTTTTTCATTATATATTATTTTTTATGTTAAAATTTATTCTATTTTATTAACAAAATAAAAAAAATTATGTTTAGCATTATTCAAATAATATTTTCATTTTTTCTTTCACATTTCTTTTCATAGATATTCATGTTTTCACTATAGTTAGAAGATTCCAGCAGTAGTTAGGAGGTTTACTATTCCAATACACAAATTTATTTTAGTTTTCTATTGTAATTTCAATTAAATATGTTTAGTTTTAATTTTGGTTTTCTTTTTTGTTATAGTTGATCTGATGATGTGGAGGAAGACATATGAAATAAAGGTCGTGATATGAATGTATATTGGGTAAGAGTTATTGTTGGACATATTTTATTTGTATATATTGATGAAAGGGGTATTGGTTGAAAAATATTTGGGTTGACTGATACTGAAGTTATGATGAATTTGGATGTTTTTTTATATGAATATGGATTTATGATATATATATGATTGGTTTATTGTATATTCATGTTTAAGGTTATTGTGTTTTATATTTATTTTTATATATATAGTTTTTTATTATTGTTTTAAAATATATCTCATTTAGTGGTGGTTTTAAGTAACCACTACTAAAAATTTTATATAAAATTTATTTAGTGGTAGTTAACCATAACCACCGCTAATAGGTTCTCTGATGATTTATTTATATTTTATTTATATTTCACCAGAATATTTTTTATAAAAAAAAACCAATAAAAAAAATAAGTAACCACCAATAAATTATCCAAAAATGACACATAAAAAACATCTGTTAAACAAAAAAACCACATCTAAATGACTAGAAATTTTTCAATATGTGATAGTTTTAATAACCACCACTTTACTATTATGTGGTGGTTTAAACTACCACTAGTACAAAAAATAACTACCACAAATGATCTTTTTGTAGTGTGGAGGGAGGCATTGGCATTAACAAGGTAGATGAATAGAAAAAATTGGTTGTGGATAAATATGCTTGGGATATTTATAGCCCAAAACATTCATTTTTTGGGTGCATTGGTCAAGGATTTTCTTTCTTTGTTTCTCTTGTTTATGGGTGGCTAAAGTACCATGGATCTGCTCATGGACCTGAAGGAAATTTCAGGGGATTCATGATAATCTTAGAGGCCATATTTCATTTTATGTGGGGAATTTATTGAACATCTCCTTGTGTTTTGATTAATGGATTTCTAGATGTCCAATTTTCTCCTCTATGGATGACCGTGTCATCTATGATTCTGTGTTAACTAAATTTTTTTTGGTTGATGGCATAATTTTGAATGGATCTTTGAATTAACCGCTTTATATCATTATAGATATTTGGGATATTTTTTACAAGGTTATATCATTCACTATGCCTAGTGGAGGATATGATAGAATTCTTTGGAATGGTTTGGCTGGGTTCTCCATTCGTTTGGATTGGAATGAATTAAGAGTGAAATATTCCACTATTTCCTAAAATTATATGGTATAGATCTATCTTAACCATTACCTATTTTCCTTCATCATATTGTTATGAATACTCAATCAGCTGGTCACTCAAGATATGTTGTATCTATGGGGTCTGTATTTTCCTAACTGATGACTTATTTATGAGATATATTCTAAAAGTAATGATCATATTTTTTCAGTTGTGATTTATCAAGGAATATTTGGTATTCTTTTTTAATCCTTTTAATTGTTGAATGTAATGTTAGATCATTCTAAAAAATTATTGATTAGTGAACCAATTTGTTTACTGAGGATTCTATAAGTAGTGTTATAGGAAGATTGTGGGTGGCCACCTTGGTGAATTTTATTTGGTTGGAAAGAATCTCTTGGTTGTATAGATATTCTAGCCACAATGGAACTTATATTTAGCTCATGTTTTAATTGACCATAAACTCTAATATTTATTCTTGAAAGGAATTTTTTAATTTTTGACTGACCCAATATTTAGTTCTAATATTAAATTTTCCAGGTTCTTTTCTTATGGATTGTATTTTATTTCATTGGGAGTCTTGAGATAATACTACATTATCTTGGGGTTTGTTGTTATTTTTGGAGATGGTTTTGGCTATTGTAAATGTCCAGGGATGTAGTGTGTATTGTTTGTATTGTTTTATACTTTTGTGGGTTTTATAGGTGATATTGTTGTTGTTGTTGTTTTTGTTCTCGTGATGGGTGGGTTTAGGGTGTTTGGGGTGCAAGGTGATGGTGAAGAGGATGCCTGGTTCTAGGGCATTAGGATGTTGCTGGAGGGTATTATGGTGTGGTGTAGATAGAGGCACATGTTATTCTTCTGGATATTGTTGTAGAGGTTGCGGTTCATGGTTCCGGTGGTTCATGATGGGCTTGATAGTTTTGGGTTGACTGGTTTCTGTTTGGTTTGTGGCGTACTTTGTTTTTGCTTCATGTTCGGTATTTATTGTGGATGGTTGCAGTTTCCTTTATGGTTGACCAATTGGGTGTGTTGTTATTTGATAGTCTTTTGATGGTGGTAATTCAAGGATTATTTTTTCTGCTTCTGTATTTGGGTTGTTGCATGTGGTGGTTTGGTTCTTTTTTGTTGCACAATGCTTCCTTGGCTACTCGGTTCTTGGGTAGAATGGTTGTTTGGGCAATGTAGGGGCCAATGATAAGGTTCTTAGAGGAAGGTTTATTTTTTTTGAGTGGTGTCGGTAGCCTCTTGGGTTTAAGACGTTATGATAATGTGGTTGTATTGTAGGGTTGGGATATGTTTGGTGCAAGGTATTCCTATTCTAATTGCTGGTGTTCGGGGGAGTGGTGTTGTGGTTGAGAGAAAAGTTGACGGTTTTTGGTTGGGTGATAGTATAGGGAGTTGGGCTAGCTCAATAGGGTTTTTTGAAGGTGTGTAGAGTGTTCTACTATAGGTTTTCTATGATTTTGGTGATGATTGTCTGTTTCTTGTATTGGGTGCATTTTGATGGGGGTTTGGAGGTTTTACTCATGATATTATTGATTTCCTTAGATCAGGGGCTATCAGGGCCTTCATTAGCGGGGATTTTGATGATGTTGCGGGTCTATTAGGTTTGTGAGGGAATGATTTAACTGGGATTACAGTGATTTCAGGTCAATTTGACTTCATAATTTGTAGTGGTTGAAGATATTTTCTTCATGGTGCTTAGGAACAGTCTCTTAGGTTCGACGATAGAGAGAGATGAATATTGTTTCATTATTGTAGACAATGCGATGTTAGAACTAGTTAAGGAGCTTATTGCAGTTTTATTTTGTATTTCAGAATGATGGCCCCATTTGTTTGGATTATGATGATGTTTTGGATGGTTTTTCTATCAATATTTTTGTTTCTATGGGATGGTTATGGTGTTTTGGTGGGTGTGCATGGTTTTATTTTTGTGTGTATAGGTGGTGGTGTGTGAGTGCATTCGTTTGTGTGGGTGGTGGTACATGTGTACATGTGTGTAGGTGGTGATCTATGTACGTGTACATCACTTTCTAGTTTCTTATGTTTGCTTCTACTCCTAGTTGGGAGTTAGTATTTCTACCATGGCCATTTTTTCCTTGGGTATGCTTCCTATTAGAGTGTTTGATAGATTTGTTCATGGGATCTATAGGGGGTTCCTTTTTCTAGGTCAAAGGGGAACTTGTGCTAGGATCCTGTGTAGCTAGTTGCTGGTTGGTGTGTTATTGGTGGATGCCTGGTAGTGCAGGTTTCAGTATTCATTACTTCTGGCACCTCTAGAGTTCACCTGCTTCCCAGGATCACACATTGTATATCAATAGTGTCTTTTAATGCTGGTTTTCTCTATTATTTCATTGTGGGTGAGATGCTATGCCAACATACAAGCAGCACTTTATTTGCATCCAACAACTATCTAGAGGGTCTTCGTGATATTCTCAGATGGTTCAGTCTTTTTGTTCGCTTGATCATTTTGGGTGCCATCCTTGGTGCTCTTGTGTTCGGTTTGGTCTTGGAACCATCGTTCTTGAATCATCCATTATTTAAAACAAGGTGGAATTTCTTATAATTCATATTCTTTTATATATACAAAATAATTTTACAATAAAAAACCCAAAAACCCAAAAATACCAAAAATACCATAAAACCATAAAAACCCTAAAACCCATAAAACCCCTAAAACCCTAAAACCCTAAAAAGACACAAAATTAATAAAAACACAAAAACCCATTAAAGTACTTAAAAACTCTATAAATCCCTAAAAATATGAAAAACCATAAACACCAATAATAAATCCTTAAAAACCTAAACACACTTTATAAAACAAATAAATACTAAAAATCCCAAAAAAACCCTTAAAAATCCTAAAACCCATAAAACCATAAAAACCCTAAGCCCCCATCAAAACACTAAAAACCATTAAAAATATAAAAACCCTTTAAGTATCTAATTTTTTTAACAAACTATTAAACACATTAAAAACACAAAAAACCAAAAAAACCATAAAATCCAGAAAACCATCAAAATCTATAAAAATACTAAAAGATCCTTAAAATATATAACAATGTAAAAACCCATGAAACCCTAAAAATATATAATAAAACCTTAAAAATCTAAAAAAACTTTAAACCCATAAAACATAAGAAATGAAAAAACAATAAAAATTATAAAACCCTTTAAACCAAAAAAACCCAAAAAACCCCTAAAAATCTTTAAAACCCTAAAAACATATAAAAACCCTAAAACCCAATAAAAACACTAAATAACCATTAATACCCTAAACCTTAGAAAAATATAAAAACTATAAAAGCCCAAACAACCTAAAAAACAAAAAAAAAACATAAAAATCCAAAAAAAACATAAAAACCCTAAAAACACTCAAAGTCCCAAAATACCCTAAAAATATAAAAATCCCAAAAAACCATAAAAACCCTAAAACCATAAAAAACATAAAAATCCTAAAACCCCTTAATAAAACCTTACAAAACTAAAAACTCTTAAAACCCCCAAAAACCTAAAAATAATAAAAAACCTATAACACACTAAAAAACCCTAAAAACCTAACAACCTTAAAAACCCCAAAACCATTAAAACCCTAAACCCCCCTAAACCCCAATAAAAACACAAAATACTATTTAAACCCTAGAAATAATTAAAAACATAAAAAAACAAAATAAATTCTAAAAACTAGAAAACCCCTAAAGACCCTAAAGAAACCACAAAACCCCTCAAAATCCCTAAAACCCTAAAAACCATAAAAATACAAAAAATGTAAAAAAGTTTTTAAACATTTAAAAAACCCTTAATACACTGAAGACCCCAAAGAAAACCTTGAAATCCTAAAAACACATAAAACCCATTAAAATATACAAAAACCTAAAAACCTAAAAAACCTAAAAACCAAAAAAATCCATAAAAAACCTTAGACATGATTAACATTTTAAAAATCCCAAAAAATCCCAAAAAATCCCTAAAAACATAAAAATCCAAAAAACACTGAAAGATCCTAATAAAATATTAAAAAACTAAAAAAACATAAAACCCCTGAAAAACCTAAAATCTCTAAAAACCCTAAAAACACTAAAATAACCTAAAACACCTTTGAACCCCTAAAAACCATCAAACCCCTAAAACCATAAGAAATCCTAACAACCCATAAAACCCTATAATACCATGAAATAATATAAAAAATTTAAAGCATAAAATGCTAAAAAAATACCAAAAACCATTAAAACCCGAAAAATTGAACCCTAAAAACAATACAAGAACTATTAGAACCCAAAAAAATCACAAAAAACCTCAAAATCACAAAAAACCATAAAACACCGTTAAAATCATAAAAAATCCCTAAAATCCCTAAAAAGGTAAAAAACCCCTAAAATCTTTGAAAATTTCTTAGAAAACCATAAAAACCTATAACATTTAAAATACCTAAAAAACCAAAAAAGATAAAACCCCTAAAAACACTAAAAACACTAAAAACACTAAAAACACTAAAAACACTAAAAACATTAAAAATCATAAAACCCCTAAAAGGATTTAAAACCCCAAGAACCTATAAAAACCAATAAAATACTAAAACAATAAAAACCTTTTAATCCTCTATTTATCATAAAAAACTCTAAAAAACCATAAAACCCCTAAAACCCAAATAACCTAAAAAAACCTTAAAAACTACAAAAAACCTACAAAACAACCCTAAGAAAAACATTTAACAAAATTATTAAAACAACTAAAAATATAAGATCTTCCAAAAAACCGTAAATACCATAAAAACCCTAAGAAACACTAAAACAACCCTAAGAAAACCTTTTAAAAAAATTCTTAAAACAACTAAAAATATAAAAGATTCCAAAAAACCGTAAATACCATAAAACACCAAAAATCCTAATAACCCTAATACCCATAAAAACCTTAAACACCCACTAAAAACACTAAATCCCTTCAAACTACTAAAATTTTCAAAAAAATCTTGGTAACCTTGAAAACCCTAAAAATTAGAATAACTCTTAAAAAATGATAAAATCCCTAAAACCACTCAAAATCCCCAAAACACCAAAAAACCCATAAAAATCATAAAAAAACCTAAAAATAACTAAATATATAAAAACAAATATCAACCTAGAAAAACCCTAATAAAAGGATAAGAACATAAAAAAACTTAAATTCCTAAAAAATATAAAAAATCTATAATCTATAAATAATCCTAAAATCCCTAAAAAACCCTCAAAATCCCTAAACAAAAAATCGTAAAAATCCATAAAAATACCTAGAAACCTACAAAACCCTAAAACCCTTAAAAATCCTAGTAAAATCTAAATAACATAATAACACATAAAATACCTAAAAAACTAAATATCCTAAAATCACTAAAAACACTAAAAACCCAAAAAACCCCTTAAAACCGTAAAACCCCTAAAAACCCAAAACCCCCTAAAAACACAAAAACCATTAAAACCCCTTTTAAAACCCTAGAAATTTTAAAAAAAGTAAAAACCCAAAACACCCTAAAAATTGAAATATCCCTAAAATCCCTAAAAATAATAAAAATCTTAAAAACCCTAAAATTCCTAAAAATTTAAAACCCCCTAAAAACACTAAAAATTCCGAAGAAAATATGAAAACCCTAAAATACCTAAACCCCTAAAAACTCTAAAAACCCAATATTCATAAAAAAACATAAAAACCATAAAAACCACAAACCCCTAAAAACTATGAAGATCCCTAAAAATCTCTAACACCCTAAACACACACTAAAAACTCTAAAAACCATTTAAATCCATAAAATTGCAAAGAAACAAAAAACATTAGAAATATTAAAAAAACCCCAAAAAACCAAAAAAAAATTAATAAAAACCCTAAAACCATAAAAACCATAAATCCTTTAATAAATTTTTTTAAAACACTAAAAAATAAAAAATAAATCCTAAAAATTCTAAAAAATCGCTCTATATCCCTAAAAAATGTAAAAACCCCAAAACCCAAAAAACTGCAAGAAGACCCTAAAATTTTAAAATAATTAAACCCTCTAAAAACCTATATAATAAAAAACCCCTAAAAATGTATAAAAACACAACCCCCCCCCCAAACCAAAAAAATGCCTAAATTTCTAAAGCCTATAAAATTCCAAATAAAATACCAACAAATCCCTAAAATGTAAAAAAGCCTTAAATCCCTAAAAACCCCTAAGAGAAAATAAAAAAACACACTTATATCCCCTAAAAACCTATAATAAATGCTAAAACCCCTATAAGACCCTAAAAATCCCAAAACACCTAAAAACCAATAAAAACTCTAAAAACCCCTTAAACCAATAAAATAGATAAAATCTATGAAAATCCTTAAAACCCCAAGATAGTAAAAAACCCATTAAAACCTAAAACGATAAAAATAATTAAAAACCCTAAACACCTATAAAAACAAAAAAGTCCATAAAAAAACTAAAACTGTAAAACAATATAAAGTACTTGAAAACATTATGAAAACCATAAAACCCTAAAAACATAAAACCTCAAAAAAACAAAAACAAATCTAAAAACACTAAAAAACCATAAAACCCTAAAAACATTAAAAATCCCTAAAAACACTAAAACCATAAAAAACTATAAAAATACTTTAAACCCCTAAATACATTAAGAATCACAAAAAACACTTTAACCTCCTAAAAACTCAAAAAAAATCCAAGAAACCTAAAAAACCCATAAAACCCTAAAACCCAAAAAATCTTCAAAAACCACAAAATCCATAAAAAATCCTAAAACCCATAAATATCCTTCAAAAATATTTAAAAGCATAAAATCATAAAAAATAAGAAAAAAACTAAAAACCTAACAAAAATATAAAAAAACCAAGAAAACATAAAACCCCTAAAATCCTAAAAAAAACAAAAACCTTTAAAAACACAAAAAATAATGGAAAACCCTGAAAATCATAAAACCCCCTAAAAACCATAAAAACCATAAAACCCATAAAATCCTTAAAAACCCAATAAAAATATAAAATCCATCTAAACCCTTTAAAGCCCTAAAATATTAGAATACTATAAAAACCTTAAAACCTTAAAAAAATCAAAAAACCTTAAACCCCCAAAAAACATAAAATCCATTAAAACCCTAAAAAGTGTAAGAAAATCTTAAAAACCTAAAAAAAATAAGACCCATAAAAACATAAAAAATTATAAATCCCTAAAATATCTTAAAATACCTAAAAACACTCAAAATATATAAAAACACAAAAAACCATAAAAATCCTTAAACATCCCAAAAATCCCTAAATAAATAAAAAACCCTAAACCCCATAAATCCGACAGAAAAACCTAAAAATCCAAAAACACCTAAAAACCTAAAAATGCTAAAATACTAAAAACCCTAAAAGACCCACAAAACCCCAGAAAAACATAAATTATTTAAAATATTTAAAAATCATATAAACCCTAAAACCACTAAAAAATATAAAAACATTTTAAACGCCTATAACGTTAAAAAGTCTAAAAACCTCAAAACAACAAAAAACTCAAAAAACCCTTAAAATCCAAATAAAGCCCTAAAACCCTTCCAAATCATAAAAACCCACAAAATCCTAAAACCTTAAAAAAAATAAAAAACCTAAAATACCCCTAAAATGCCTAAAATCATAAAAACTCCTAAAAAACCTTACAAACACTTTTAAAATATTAATAAACAAAAAACACTTAAAACCCTTAAAAACCTAAAAACAATAAAACCTTAAAACACAAAAATCCTCTAAAAACCATAAGAAACCCTTAAAACAATAAAATCCTTAAAAACCTTAAAAAACTCTAAAATCCAAATAAAACTATAAAAGACCTCTAAAAACTATAAAAACCCTTTAAATGACTAAAATGTTAAAAACTCTAAAAATATTAAAATCTCTAAAAACCCAAAAACCAAAAAAACCCAAAAAACCATAAAAAAATTCCTCTAAATCCATAAAAATCCTAAAACCATAAAAATCCAAAAATAACCTAAAAATACCAAAAAACATAAAAATCCATAAAAACTATATAAATCCCAAAAAATTCTAAGAAAAAAATAAAAATATAAAAACACTTAAGACACTAAAAAATCTAAAAACAATAAATTCCATAGAAACCCAAAAAACACTCAAAATCCCAAAAAATATAAGACCCATGAATATAAAAAAAATCCCTAAAATACGTATAAATAGAAAACCCTAAAAACCCACATAAAAACCTAAGAAAGCATTAAAAAACCGAAAACACAAAAAACCCTAAAAGTTCTTAAAATCCCTAAAACCCCAATAAACCATAAATATCCCTAAATAAATTAAAAAACACAAAAAACCATTAAAACCGCTAAAAAAAACTCTAGAAACCATCCCCTAAAACATTAAAAAATTATGAAAACCCCAAAAACCAAAGAAACTCAAAAAAACCCAAAAAAAACAAAAAAACCATTAAAATCCTTAAAACCCAAAAAAATCATAAAACACCTCTAAATACCATAAAACTCGAAAAAATAGTAAAAATACCTAAAAATTCCTAAAAATGATAATAACATAAAATCCCTAAAACCCTATAAACCCCTAAGAAAACCATAAAAACCAAAAAATACTTAAAATCTCTAAACCCCAAAAAATGATAAAAACACTAAATACAATTAAATTATAAAACCACTAAACCTCATTAAAAACTAAATTAACCCATAAAACCCCTAAACACTAAAAACTATAAAAAGGCATTAAATCACATAAATATTAAAAACATTAAAAACATTAAAACCCTTAAAAACTCAAAAAATCACTAAACACCCAAAAAACTATAATCCTCAAAAAAACCTAAAAATCGGTAAATCCCCTAAAAACTTTCAAATTCCTTAGAACCCTAAAAACCATAAAAATCCTATAAATCCCTAAAAATCCCTAAAAATTCAAAAAACCCTAAAATTCCAGAAAATCCCTAATGAAAACATAAAAATAATAATACACTAAAAACTCCGAAAAACCAAAAAAAAAATCCCAAAAACCCTAAAAGACCTAAAAACCCTAAAAACCATAAAACCACTTAAAAACAATTAAAAACACTAAAAAACTAAAAACCCAGAAAAACCACTAAAAAATATAAAACCATTTAGATATAAAAAATGTATAAAACACTAAAAAAATAAAACACCTAAAAACTCAAAAAACCCCTAAAAACCCTAAAGAAACCATAAAAGTCTAAAAATCTTTAAAAACCATAAAAACCAGTAAAATCCCTCAAAACCCTAAAAACCATAAGAATCCTAAAAAATCCTATAAATACTAATAAATGTAAAAAATTACAAAATCCCTAGAAAACCTTGACATTTTCATAAAAACATAAAACAACAAAAAATTCTAAAAAAATCTAAAAACCTATAAAAATCCAAAAAACCCTAAGAGGCAAAAAAATCCCTAAAATCCCCAAAATCCATAAACTCCTAAAAGTAGAAAAAAACACTAAAACCCTGTAATAACCAAAGAACACATTAAAAATATATAAACAATTAAAACCCATAAAAACCAAAAAATGCAAAACAACCTTAAAAAACCCTAAAAGACAATAAAACCCTAAAACCCCTAAAAAACATAAACCCCTCAAAATCCAAAAGACACACAAAAATACTAAAATCATTAAAATTCTAAAAACTATTTACCTTAAATTGTTAAAAAAATCAAAAGACCCCTTAAAAACTCTAAAAAACTAAAAAAGTCATAAAAATCTAAAAAAATGACAAAAAACCCAAAATACCCAAGAAGACATTAAAAACACTAAAATCCTAAAAACCCAAAAATTCTATAAAAATCCAAAGAATATCCATCAAATCCCTAAAAATGAAGAAAACCCTAAAACCCTAAAAACGCTAATAAAACATTAGAAACCAAAAAACATTTAAAACCCATAATAACCTAAAAAAGTTGAAAACCCTAGAAAACACACATTATATAAAAAACCCTTAAAGACCATAAAAACTCCTAAAAATCCATAAAACCCACAAAACCCTAAAAATACACTAAAACACTAAAAACCGTTTAAACCCTTAGAATTTTAAAATACTCTAAAAAATTAATTATCATAGAATAATAAAAAATCCATAAAAACCCAACAAAATCCTAAAACCCCTAAACCCCCTTAAAATCCCTAAAAACCCTAAAAAACATAAAAATTCTAAAAAATATCTAAATTCTATAAAAATGTAAGAAAAACTAAAAATAATAAGAATGTAATAAAAATATAAAAACACTTACACCCCCTAAGAGTCCAAAAAATTCTAAAATTCCTAAAAAAACCCTAACAACCACAAAAACCAAAAAACCATCAATACTATAATGAGTCTTAAACACCTTAAAAGCAATAAAACCCCTTGTAAACCCAAAACACCACTAAAAACTCTAAAAACCATTTCATGTAATAAACATTTAAAAAACCAGAAAAAATCCAAAAAACCCCATAATACCCTAGAAACCCCACAAAAATCTAAAACCCCTCTAAACCAATAGAATCCCTAAAAAACATAAAAATTCTAAAAACTCCGTAAAGATCAATAAAAATATAAGAAACAATAAAAACCTTGAAAATACAAAAGAAAACCAAAAAAACCTATAAACACTTAAATACCCTAAAAACCTAAGAAGTCAAAAAACCAAAAAAACCCTAAAAACCTAAGAATCCCAAAAACCATTAAAACCATAAAACACTTAAAAACCATAAAAAACCCTAAAACCCTTAAAAACCACTAAATATTCTAAGACACATTTATGAACCTAAAAATGTTAAAAACTCTAACAAACCTTAAAACCCCTTAAAAATTCAAAAACTCTTAATATCCAAAAAAACTATAAAACCATGAAAAACACCCAAACCCCCATCAAACAGAAAAATAACTAGAACCCTAAAAATCCGTAAAAACTCTAACAAATACCTAACAATCAAAAAAAAATGTAAAAACTCTTAAAAATGTAATATTATTTGGAAAACCTAAATAAACTAAGACACTTAAAACCCCTAAAAACCATAAAAACCCTAAAAACCCTAAAAACACTAAAGAACCCTAAAACGCATAACCCATCCCCCAAAAACCCTAAAAACCCTAAAACGCATAAAAATACTAAGAACCACTAAAAGTATAAAAAACATAAAAATACTTAAAAACATAAAAACACTCTAAAAACCATAAAACCATAAAAGACTCAAAAAATCCAAAAAACCCAGAAAACCCAAAAAACCCAAAAAACCCAAAACCACAAAAAAAACCCTAAAATCCCAAAAACACATCAAAATCTCTAAAAAATCTAAAGAACATAAAAACCCTTAAAATTTCATAATAATACCTAAAAACATTAAAACCCATTAAAACCATAAAACCCCTAAATATCCCAAATAAAAACATAAAAATAGAAAACCCTAAAAATCAAAAAAACATAGAAACATTAAAAATCCATAAAAACCATAAAACATCTAAAATCCAAAATATCTCTAAAACCCTAAAAACCCTAACACCTAATAAAAACTCTAAAACACCTTAGAACCCTTAAAATTCTAAAAACCCTAAAACATTTAAAACTCTAAAAAAATCTAAAAAACTAAAACCCCATAATAACCCAAAAACCCAAAAAATTCTAAAATCCCAAAAAATTCACAAAACCCTAAAAATCATAAAAAATCATAAAAGTCCCTAAAAATATAAAAACCCCTAAAAACATAAAAAAACTAAGAAAAATTTAAAAACCTAAAACACTTGAAACCCTAAAACCCCTTAAATAAAAAAACCCTAAAAACCAAAAAATCCTATGGATTTGTCTCATTTTGTTTGGATTAGAGTTACTCTAAAAAGTATGCTTATAAGAAAAAGGAACAATTCATAGTTCCTACTTTGGATCAGAAAGGTAAAACCCCTTCTTTTGCTTCTGAGAAGATGTTATATGCTACCAATACTACATCCTCTTCTGGTAAGTCTAATGTATTTTTTGGTGGTTAGTCCTTCAGTTGTGGAAGTGACCTCTTCCTTGGGTCCTATCATAGAGGTTCATCCTTTCTTGGTTAAGAAAACTAGAAATGTATTTTGTCTACTTATTCATAATTCCTTTGACTGCTTCTCGAAGTAAATTCCCCAGGTAGGTACTGGTTCCAATTATACCTTGGTAGTTGGACCTTATTTTCCGGAGATAAATACTCTAATGATCCTGGTACTATTCTTGTGTTTATGAAAATTCCGATGGTTCTGATTTTTTTTATGCATTATTTATGTTCTGACATAAGGTCTTCTTTGTCCCTATGTAATATGGATGTGAGATATCATTATTCTTTCCATGAATCTATGTGTGAGGATGGTGTTATTGTGGTTCCTAGTACATTATGTTTTCTTGATGTTCTAAAGGATTCTATTATATATAGTCTTGATTATGTTTTTAAGGAAATGGATGGATCTGGTTCTAGTTCTAGGTCTTAATTATTTGTTCTAGGTCTTCTTATACCATAACGAATTAAGGATGTTAAGAATTATTTCCATATACCTAACTCTACATATCATATTTTTCCTAACTTTTCTAATTTAAGTGAAAATTACCTCAGTAATAAGTAGATTAAGGTAGATGAATACAATATAAATAGGGACCCAGTCAAAACTATACTTAGGGTTAATGATTTTGATACCACCTTAGTTTCCATTTTTTAACATTAGAGTTTGGAACATTAGAGGACTCAACACTATTAGGAATCAATGAGAGGTCTCAAACCTCATTTTCTCTCATAAATTTTCATGTTTGGGGTTGTTAAATTTAATGTTAAAAGGTAAAACCTGGATTCTATTGTAGATAGATATTTATTTTAATAGGAATAATTTTGGAAACCTTAATTATTCCTCAACCAAGGTCATTTTAGTGTTATGTAATCATCAATTTTTTTGTTGAAACTCAATTTGTATCATTTCTGTTAATTTAGTACCTGATCAGGGATGTAAAATTGGAGGCTTCCTACTTGATTTCCTTTTATTATGGTTAAAATTAAATATATAATCTATATGTTCTATGGGAGGAAATTGAATGATGGTTTGCATTTGGATCTTATTCTCCTCGTATATTTCTTTGTGATTTTAATGTGGTCAGGTACCCAGAGGATATATGAAGGGGTAGATTGGATTAGACCTCTTCTATAGAGAACATTAATTTAGGCATTTCTGATGCTATCCTTGTAGATCATCATTTATTTGGGATGAGATTTTCATGGATGAAGAGCTATTCAGGGGTTTTGAGAAATATGGATAGAGTTGTGGTAAATTACTATTATATTTCTAGGTTCCCCTCTCCAATAGATGATGTCATTAATTTAAGGATTTCCAATCATACCCTAATTATTATCATATATGGAGATATTCTTCACTTTGGGAAGTTTCTATTCAAATTTTTAACAATTAGAAATATTATAACTATTTTATTCCTTTTGTCACCAATTCATGTAATGTGGGGTTTGTAGGGTGTAATATGTTCCATGTTTATGAGAAGGTTCTCCAATCCTTTAATTATGATGTGTCTTCTGAAAATTACATTAAAATTTCTTTGATAAGGAAGTAATTACATAACTAACAATAATATTTTGTTCTTAATTTACCTTTTTATGTTTTGATTCCAAAATAATTTGGTTATAAGGAAAGGTTAGAATCCTTAACCATGAATGAAACCCTCTTAGTCAATAAGAAGAGTTAGGCTCTATAGATTAAGGAGGGGGGCCTTAATTTAGCCATCTTTTCAACTCAGTGAAATACAAATTAAATTAATTTAAATTAGATCATCTTTACAAGGATTATGGTTCTATTATTTCTAAACCATGTGATATTATTTGGAAGACTATTTGGTTTTTTCTTTATTAGATTAGGACTTATCATGTAGTGATTTTATTGATAAATAGTTGGAGGCAGAAGATGTTCAATATGTGATTTTCTATCTTCACCCTAGAAAACCTCATAGGATAGATGGCTATAATTCCTTTTTCTTCTAAAAGTATTGGAATGGGGTTGGTTTCGATTTGACAGATTCCATTTTATAATTCATTAGAATAGGGAAATTTTTTTGGGAAGCTAATATACATATTATTTCATGGATCCCCAAGGTGATGAATGCTTGCTCTCTTTCTGATTTATAGCATATTTCATTCCGTAATAATATTTATAAGTATATCTCCATGATTTTAGTGGCTAGATTGTGAATTTTTCTTAGAATTTTATTAATAAGGCTGAATTATACTACATTCAAGGGAGAAATATTTTATATAATACATTTCTTGCTATGGAGTTGATTAGGGGATACAACCTTAATTTAGGAGTACCTTAGTGTGATTTTAAGATTGAAAATTTTAAGGTCACTAATTTTACCATATTGGAGTTACTTAGGTATTCTCTGGACCTTATTGGTTTTTTAGTTAGGTAATCTTCATGGATTAATAGGTTTTTCTATTGTCATATATTTTTTGTTAATATTCATGGGAGTTTTCAAGGTTTCTTCCTAGAAATATTGTACTGAAGCTAGGGTATCTCATATATCCAATTATTTTTATGATTTGTATGGAGGTTTTTTCCCATATTTTAGACTCTCTGATTTTTGATTCTCACTCTTTTATGTCTCATTGAATATGTAGTAATACTTCGATTTATTATATTTTCATTGATAATCTTCTAATTCTATTTTCCATTAGTGATCTGGATTCAGTTTTTGTCATAAAGCATTCATTGGATCTATTTTCCTCCTTTTGTGATTTTTCTATAAACTTCTCAAAATTGATGATGTTCTTGGATAGTGTTATTTCATAGGTTAAGTTAATTGCAGGTGCTTACATGTTAATTAGTAGAAGTTTGTTACCTTTTTGTTACCTCAGATGCACACTTATTACTACTATACTAAGATTTTTGGAATTTTCTATTTTGGATAAGAAAATTGTTAAGAGAATGAAGTTGAAGACAAATAATTTTCTTTTTTTTTTGTGGGATTCATAGTTTTTTTCAATCTATTATTTTTCCCATGAAATATATTTGGTGTTATAATTTCACCTTGCCTAAAAAATTTATTATGTATATTGAAGCTAGGATTCAGTGTTAACTTTAGAAGGGATCATCCTTAGTCATGTCTAAGTACAACGTATCATGGGCCTTTGTGGATTGATATAAAGAGGAAGGAAGATTATGTATAAAGTGTGTTGGTTATTGGAAAAAACAGTTATGGCTAGATATTTTTGGGAACATTTTTCACCCTTTCTATTATTCTATTTGTATATATTGGTCTTACAGTTTTCTTCTTGGTTGCACCCAAATTTGGGTGGAAAAATTTCCTTGTATTTTTTCATGGACTTGGAGATTGTTATTGGAGATACATGTGTTTCTATTAGACCATATTTAATTTTATTTTGGAAATGGCATGTATATCTTCACCTAGTTAGATTCTTGGATTCCCATGGGCTTAAATGTTTATCTATTGATGATCATATTATTTATGACATTGAGATCCTTAAATATTCACAGGTTTATGGAATTATTTATAAGAGGGATTAGGACCCTCGAATGGAATTTTATTCAGAGTTATGGGATTTTATAATTGATATTATTTTATTTACTCAAACTTACTATAATAATGATGGGATCATATGGTATAGGGAGCTAGATTTTTCTATTCATAGAGTTTGGGAGGATCTGATATGAAAATTTTGAAATGTTTTATGTAATTATATGGTCTTGAATTAGGTCACCCTGTAAAGATACTCCTTTATTATTTTATTATTGATTCATGACTATTTTCCTACCCAAGATAGGTCGCAGCATAGAGGTATGGATTTTCCCAATCATTATTTTATTTCACTAACTAACCTTGAATGTTTGAACATTTTTTTCGATATTGAGTTACCTAATTTTTTTGTCTTCTTTATTGATCCTCTTGAATATGGACTATTCAGATCATTCCCTTTCTTCGTCTATTGTCTAGAGTTCTGATAAATTTACTAGGGATTCCGTTCTAAGAGATATGGGGAAACACGATCTTTCCACCATGGTGTATATTATCCTTATGGAACATAATTATCACCATCATGGATCTTTATTTCACTATAGAAGTTATATTTTTCTTAAATTGGATTTTTTATCCATTCTCGACTCCTTTACTGTAAGTAGTTTTCTAAAATTTTGGATAATTGGGTTCTAGTTCACTAGTCGAACATGCAAGAATCTCTTCTTTAAGCTGGTTGATATTCCTTTGTTTTCTTATTATTATTGTTGATGCTTGTTTCTTATAGATATTGAAGTTATTCTGGTGATGGTTAGTGTGTTAGTTGTTAATGGAATGAGGTGTTGGTGATGTGGCTATATAGTCATGGGATCATATTGTCTTGGGATGTTTTGGGTGCTGGTGCTAGGGGTGTTTGGTGAAAGCACTTCTTTTATGGTGTGGATTTGCTATTTGATGGTGTTGAAGTGCTTCTAGTAAGCTCCTATTTAGGCCAGGGAGGAAGTGTTTTGTTTCTATGTTGTTTGTTTTTATAGGTGTAATGGATTATCAGGGTTTGGTTAGCAGTTGGTGGTTTTCTGGTGTTTTATTTTTTTCTTTTTTATTTTTATATCGGTCTTTATTTTAGGGATGGTTCTAGGTTATGTTTTTTGGTGAAGAAACATATGATAGATAGTGGCTCAGTACCATCATGGTTTTCTTTTAGGGTTGTTGCAGGCTAGTTGGGATGATTCTTGAATCCTTGGAAGGTAAGGGTTTATGTTGATGGCTAGATGTGGTTATATGTATTATTCTATATTAGTATGCTACTTGTTCAGTTTCAATGGTTTGGTTTTGGTTTTCTATGTATAATGGAATTTGTGTGGGATGCTTGTCCATTGGGATTCATGTCTATTTTTGTTCGTTGCTGGCTATTGGGTGTTCGGCTATTGGTTGTGATCATGTGTGGATGGATGGATGGTAGGGTGTAGATGTTCTTGATATGGTTTTCAGATGTTGGAACCTAGTGGGTATGTCTTGTTTGGATACCTTTTGGTGGTGGTTCTCAACTGGTCTCTTTTGTGGTGGTAAGTTGGATCAGGTTTTTAGATCTCGTTGTCTGGTTTAATGCTTGGTGTGTATCTATGCTTGGAATCTCTTGGTTGCTGGCTTCAATTGGTTCATGTGTCTTCAGTAGTTGTCTTGCTAATTCCTTGTGCTAGTCGTTGGAAGGGGCACTTTAGGGTTTTTGGGCTATGCATGTGATTTTTTTATCTAGTTTCTAGGGCTTTTAGGTTGTGCAAGGGTATGTTTCATGTCTTAGGTAGGATGTAGCTTTGGTCATATTTGTTGTGAAATTTTATGTGATGTTTCTATGTACCAGTCATAGGGATATTGGTGGGGTGTGTTTTTGTTTTTGGGTGTGGGTGTGTGGGCAGTGGAGTGTGTGGGTGGGTGACTTGTGTGTGTGTCTGTGTGGGTGTTTGAAATAGTGGTGTTGTGTGTGTGTGATTGTGGGTGGTGGTGTGTGTGAATTTGTGTCTGGGTGGGTGATTATTATTGATAGAATCATTTCTCATCCATGGGTGTTGTCTCTACTTTGGGTATTCCTTTACTATGATGCCTCTTATAGTGCTCAATAGATTGGTGCTTGGTGTAGTTGTTGCTCCCTATTCTTGTTCGATGGTCTTTTGTGCTAGGATTATCTACTTTTGGTTGTTTGAAGGTGCTCCTACTGGCGTTGTTAGTGGCCGGAAGGAGGCACTAGTTGAGTTTTTTATGTTGGAGTTGTGTGTGTGGAGGATTCACAAGGTTCTGGGTTTGTTCGTTTTTTTGGGTGCGTGGTCATTCTTGGGGGACACTTAGGCATGCTTGGTTTCTAGGTTTGGTTGGATGGGATTTGCGAGGTTCACAGGGGATTTTTTATACTTTTGGTTTTGATGGATTTTGTAATATTTCTCGGGCCTTTCTACCACGTTCTTGATTAACATTGCTGGTGGTTTGGGTTCTCTTTCCCATTGCTGTTGTTTTTGGACTATTTTCCATTAGTTGGTTCACCTTTAGGTGATTGTGTTTTACTCCAATTCCCTTTATTTTTATAAAAATATTTCTATTTTCCTTGGTAAAAAATCCTAAGAAACCCTAAAAACTATAAAAATCTCTAAAAAACTAAGAAACCCTAAAAACCCTCAAAATATCGAAAAATCCTAAAAAACCATAAAAATCCTAAATATTAGAAAAATAACAAAAACCATAAAAAACCTAAAAACCATAAAATCCCTAAAAACCCATAAAAACCTAAAAAACATAAAAATAATTAAAAAACTAAAAAAACTAAAAACCCTAAGAAACCATAAAAACCCAAAAAACCATAAAAACTGTTAAAATCCCTAAAAACACTTAAACACCATAAAAATCTTAAAAAATCACCAAAATCATAAAAACCAGAAAAAACATTGAAAAACCATATGAAAACCTGAAAAACCTAAAAAAACCTAAAACACCAAATAAACGTAAGAAATAAAAAACCCTAACATACCATAAACACCCCTAAAAACCATAAATTTTTTAAAAATGCCTAAAAACCCATAAAAACCCTAAAACTGATTAAAAACTCTAAAAAAAATTTAAACCCCTAAAAACATTTAAAAACACTAAAAAACATAAAAACCCTAAAAATGTAGAAAATACCCTAAAATCCCAAAGAACAATAATAACCATAAAACCCTAAACCCCTCAAAATCTCTAAAAACACTGAAAAACTATAAAAATCCTTAAAAACAATAAAAATTTCTAAAAATTTATAAATCCCTATAAACCTTGAAAAACCCTAATATTTGATAAAAAAAATCTAAAAACACGTTAAACCCCTTAAAAACATAAAAAATGATAAAACCCATAATAATCCCAAAAAATGCCAAAAAACATGAAAACCCTAAAAATAATAAAAAAAATATATAAAACTCCTAAAAACCCACTAAAAGCCCTAAAAACCTTTTAAAACTAAAAAAATTTAAAAAACACTAAAAAAAATGTAGAACCCAAAAAAACTAAAAATCACCCCAAAACCCAAAAAAAATTAATAAAAACCCCTCTAATCTCTAAAACCATAATAAACCATAAAAATCCTAAAATCCCCAAAAATTCCTAAAAATGAAAAAAAAACTCTAATACAGTGGAATGACGCTAAGAAAATGTTAACATAAAAAAAATAAGACTCCTAAAAACCTAAAACTCTCTATAAACTAAAAAAACCCAAAAAACCCTAAAACCCATAAAAACCCTATAAACCCATAAAAACCAGAAGGTCCCCTAAAAATCTAAAAACCAATTAAACCCCATAAAGATTTAAAAAATATAAAAACTCGTATTAATCCTAAATACCCATAAAACCCTAAAACCCCAAAAAACCCCATAAAATCCATAAAACCCATAAAACCCTAAAAAATAAAAAAAAATTAAAATCACCTAAAAATAACTAAAAATATAAAAAACCCCTTCAAACTATGTAAAAACACTAATAAAGCCTTTAAAATACAAAAACACTTAAACCCCCTAAAACCTAAGAAATTATGAACCTTAGGAACCCCTAAAAACCCTACAAACAATAAATCCCTTAAAAACTTAAAAACTCTAAACCCAAAAAAAATAATCCTATTAAAAACTTCAAAAACACATTAATTCCAAAAAAAATTATAAAAAAAATAAAAACTATAAAACCCTAAAAATAGAAAACCCATAAACCACAAAAGCACAATAAAAACCCTAACGCCCTAAAAGCCACTAAACACCCTAAAACTCCAAAAAAACCATAAAACCCCATAAAAATACTAAATGACATAAAAATCCCTAAAATATAAAAAACCCTAAAATCACTAAAAAAATGTAAGAAAATATTAAAAAAATAAAAAATATTACTACCCCTAAGAACCCAAAAATGATAAAAACATTAAAACCCAAAAAACTGAAAAAAAACAAATAACCCGAAAAAACACTAAAAATTCCTAAAAACCCAAAAAACCATAAAAATAAAAAAAAAATTCTAAAAATCCATAAATTGTAGAAACCCTTCAAACTATAGAAAACACTGAGAAAACCTTAAAAACCTAAAACATTTAAAACCTCTGAAAACCTAAAAACTAAATAAAAAACCATAAACACCCATAAAAGAGAACATAAAACCATAAACCCCTAAGAACTTTAAAACCCATAAATATTTTTAAAACCCTAAAAACATAGAAAATCCCTATAAATCAATAAAAACACTAAAATCACATTAAACCCCTTAAAACAATAAAAATATCCAAAAAAATTTAAAACATAAAAAACTCAAAATAACACAAAAACCCCATAAAAACCAAAAAACCTTAAAAACAATTTAATCCCCTAGAACCCCTCAAAATCCATAAAAACCCTAAAACACCTAAAAAATTAAAAATCCCTTGAAATACCTAAATACATGAAAACCTAAAATATATGAAACCAATATGAAAATAATAATAACATTAGAACACTTAGAACCCTAAAAAATTGTAAAAACTCAAAAAAAACCTAAAAACCATAAAAACCATAAACCATAAAACCTTTAAAACCCCATAAACCAAAAATTTAACCACTAAAAATTATAAAACATCTCAAATACCTAAAAATATTTAAAAAAACTGTAAAAAACCATGAAAAACTAGAAAGAAACTCTAAAAAACCGTAAAATAGAAAAAAACCATAAAAGTTGTAATACCCTAAAAACCCTAAAACCCAGAAAATCCCTAAAAATCATAAAAACCATAAAAACCATAAAAACCATAAAAACACTAAAAAGGACCTAAAAATTCCAAAAAACTAAAAGAAACTATAAAATTTAATCACTTTAAGAAAAAAATTAAAAAGCCCAAAACACATAAAATACCTAAAAAATGCTAAAAACCCCAAAGACCCCAAAAACCAAAAATACACTCAAAATCCCTAAACCCCCTTAAAACCCATAAAAATACTTTAAAATCCATTAAAATACATAAAAATGTAAAAACCCTTAAAATCACTAAATAACCCTAAGAAAACCATAAAAAAAACACAAACACTTAACCCCCCCCCCCAAATCTAAAAACGATAAAATCCTTAAAAGACCATGAAAACACTAAAAGCCTCCAAAAACCATAAAACCCCTTAAAACCTTAAAAAAACCTAAAAAACCTAAAAACCCACTAAAATATCTAAAAACCCTTTAAACCCATAAAAATATTAAAAAACTCTAACAAACCTTGAAAACCCTAAATCTAAAAAAACTAAAATCCCCAAAAATAATAAAACTCAAAATACCATAAAAACACATAAAAACACTCAAAATCCCTATATTCCTATAAAAATAATAAAAATACTAAAAATACTAAAAATTCGTAAAAATTCCTAAAAATTTAAAAAATCCTAAAACTCATGAAAAGCACTAATAAAACCTTAAAAAACTAAATATGCTTAAATCAATTGTTTTAAAAAAATGCTAAAACCCCTAAAAATAACTAAAAACATAAAATCCCCAAAAAAACTATAATAATAATAGAACAAATAGAAACCCTATAAATTCCTTTAAAATTTTAATAACTCTAAAATAAATTAAAAACCCTAAAAAAATAAAAAAATAAAAAACCATAAAAACCTATAAAAAACTAAAAAACCCTAGAATCCCACAAAATCCAAAAAAACCCAAAAAATATTTAAATATCCCTAAAAACCCATCAAAATGTAAAAAACCTATAATAATCATGAAAGCCATAAAACATAAAGACATTTTAAACCACTAAAAACTTAAAAAATGATAAAAACACTAAATCCCCAAAAAAAACTTTAATCACCTAAACAATACCTAATACCATAAAATCCCCATAATATAGAAGAACCCATAAAAACTCTAAAAACCGTAAGAACATATAAAAAATATAAAAACCTTTAAACCTATAAAATTATTACAAACACTAAAAAACAAAAAAAAACCTAAAAAACATAAAAGAAACCCTTAAATCCCCAAAAAAACATAAATAACCAAGAAACCATAAAAACCATCAAAATCCCTAAAATCCCAAAAAACCATAAAATCCTAAAAAATCCCTAAAAATCACAATAAACATAAATAACCCTAAAAACCTAGAAATAGAAAAATAAAATCCTAAAAACATAAAAACACTTTAAACACCTGAAAACCTAAAAAATGATAAAATCCTCAAAAACCCAAAATACCATAAAAACCCTTAAAATCTCTGAAAACCCTAAAAACCCATAGAAATCCTAAAAGTACCCTAAAACTCCTATGTTATAAAAAACCTTAAAAACATGGAAAATACTAAGAAAACCTAAAAACATAAAAACAGATCAAACCAATAAAAACTAAAAACACCCTAAAAATCTTAAAAACCATAAATCCCAAAAAATCCAAAAAAAACTATAAAACTCATAAATACCATAAACTACTAAAATACCTAAAAAGCCTTTAAACCCATACAAAGTTAAAAAAACTATAAAATCCTTAAAATCCACAAAAAACTAAAAAACATTAGCAAACACAAAAAAATAAAAACCTTAAAACCCTAAATTACATTAAAATCCCTAAAAACCATAATAAACATAAAAAGTCCCTAAAAATCATAAAAAATTAAAAACCCAAAAAACCCCTAAGAAAGACTAAAAAATAAAAAAATAAAAACCCCTAAGAAATTATAAAAACCCTAACACCCCTAAAAAACACAAAACACCTCAAAATCGATAAAAACCATAAAAATATAAATAATCTAAAAAATCCCAAAAAAATCAATAAAAACAAAAAAAACCCCTAAATACCCTAAATATCTATAAGAAAGCCTTAAAACACCAAACACACATTAACCCCCAAATCCTAAAAATGACAGAACCATAATATACCCTAATTTTTTTAAACAACCCTAAAATCCATAAAAACCCCAAAAAACAAAAAACCATAAAAAATGAAAAACCCATAAAACTCTAAAATAATTAAAAAATATAAAAACCTTAAAACTCCTAAATTTTTTAAATTAATCTAAAAAATCATAAAACCCTCAAAACTAAAAAACCCACTAAAAACCCAAAATACGAATAAAAATCTAAAAAACCAAAAAAACCCTAAGAATCTAAAAATATTTAAAATCCCTAAAACCATAGAAATCCTAAAAAATCTGAAAAATATCACTAAAAGAGTAAAAAATAATTAAAACCCAGAAAACCCCTAAGAAAAAATTAAAAATCTAAATACACATAAAACCCCTAAAAACAAAAAAATGATAACAACCATAAAAACCCTCAAAATCATTAAAAACCCTAAAAACCATAAAAATCCAAAAAATTCTATAAATATATATAAAAATATGGAAACCCATAAAAATCATGAAAACCACAATGAAAACCTGAAAACCCCCAAAAAACATAAAAACCCCAGAAGTATAAAAAATAAAAAAAAAACCCAAAATCCCTAAAAACCATAAAACTTAATACCCATTAAAACTATTAAAACCCCTAAAGAAAAAAAAATCTCTAAAAACCCACCAAACCGGGAAAAACTGACTAAAAACTCTAATAAACCCTTTAAAACCGCAATAATGTTAAAAAATATAAAAAACTAAATTAATCCCTAAAACACGAAGAAAAACCCTAATAGCCTAAAAACCCATAAAAAATTAAAAACAATAAAAATCGAAAAAAATTAAATTTCCTAAAACCCTAAAAACTAATTTTTTTAATAAATGTATAATAATCACTAATACATAAAAATCCATAAAAACCATGAAAACCCCTATGAAACCCATAAAAAACACTTAAAACTCCTAAAAAATGAAAAAAGCTAAAAACCATAAAATCTCTAAAAACACTAAATATATACAACACCCTAAAAACATAAAAGGCCTAGAACACCTAAAAACCATAAAAACCCAAAAACCCCGAAAAACACAAAAATCAAACCAAATCCCTAAAAAACCAAAAAATCATAAATAAAAAAATGGATTAAAATTTCCTAAAACCCTTGAAAACCAAAAAAAATCATTAAAATCCTAAAATCACATAAATCCCCTAAAAATATAAAAAGTGGTAAAACCCTTAAAAATAGTAAAATTCCATAAAACACTAAAAACCATTAAAATTATAACAATCCCAAAAAATGTAAAAAAAACTAGAAACCCTGAACACCCCAATAAAACATTAAAAAATGAAGACCATTTAAAAACCCTAAAAATAATAAAAACCCTATACACAATAAAACCCCTTAAAACACTCAAAATCCCTAAAACCCTAAAAACCCATAAAAATACAAAAAATTCTTTAAAATTCCCTAATAACATAAAAAACCCTTAAAACCCTAAAAAACCTCTATGAAAACCTTAAAAACCTAAAAACACATAAAAACATTAATGATACTAAAAAATTATAAATACCATTAAAACCTTAAAAACACTAAAAGACTATAATGTCCCTCAAAATCTATCAAAAATCCTTCAAAACCATAAAAATCCTACAAAACCATCAAAATCCATAATAACTTAAAACAATAAAAACCACAAAAACATAAAAGTGCTAAAATGTATAAAACCCTAAAAAATACCCTAAAAACACATAAAAACAACAATACCCACTAAAACCATAAAAACCCTAAAAACCTATAAAAAGAACCAAAAAATAACTAAAGACTGTAACACCCCTTTAAACCCCTAAAACATTAAAACCACCTAAAAGTATTTTGAACTCCTAAGAAACCCAAAAAAATCCAAAAATTCGAAAGGGATGTTGATAGAGACCACATTGATCTCTAGAGCCCCATGCCTTTGTTATATTCGCTACCATGTTTCGGAACCATTTTTCCTGGTGGCTTCGTTATTATTTACTTTTTTTAAGGGTTATTTAGTAGTATCTTTGATGGATATTTCTAGTCATGTTGGTTTTGGTTCATGGTTAGATTTTAGTCAGTGGTGCGACATGCAGTTTCTCTTTATTATCACTTGTGGTTTCATCAGTACTCCATGTTTTGTGATGATTCTTCCTCATCTTATGAGGATATATCAAGTTTGTATGGATCATGGTTTATTTCCAATCATCATTCCTCTTTTTTTTTTGGCAGTGGTTGGTTTCACGGGTTTGCTGGTGGTTTTTTGGGGGGTTGTGGTTTTTAGGATGTATTTTCCATCCATATCATTCATCATGATCATGTGGGAATAGTGGGTTTCATGCCTATATCAGGTTTGACGTGCTGTTTGGAATCACTCCATGTTCACCCATTAGTTAGTTCTTGGTTCTTTGGTTGCTGACGTGGATTCCTCTACTGATGAATTTACTTGTTCGGTGGACTTTTTCTGCTTGGTTTGGGGATTTTTGGTCTATGTTCCTCAGTGGTGTGTGGGTTCACAGTTGCATTCGGAAGTTGGTATTAGCACTAGATTCTTCCCCATACAATAAAATGCAATGTGTTCTTTTCTGATTGAGGCTCCATGTTTTGAAGTTGTGTGGACCGAGGTGTCTTGATTTTCTATCATGGTGGGGGGGGGTACTGCCATCATTTTGTATCTTATTTGAAAATGTGAGGCTGAAAATGTTCATCAGTATGCCTTCATCAATGGTGGTTCTAAAGTTTCATCGACCATTATGTGTCATTGGTACTCCTGTTTAGTGGCCCACATCACCTCGGGTGTTGGTTTCCCAACTTCCTGTTACGTGGTGGTTCTATGTGAGTTCATTAATTTATGTTTAGAATTGGGGTCATGATCAGTGTTCATTCATATCTTTAAATTATGGATATCAGTGTTCATGGTTATACAGTTTACTGACTTAGGATTTTTTTGGCTAACATCTCTCATATTTTTGGTATTCAGGTTGATAGTCTATTAGCTATTTTTTTTGTTTCTTTAATTACTATCTTTGGTTTGGAGGCCCAGACACTAATCAGTTGTCTCAATTGATTTTTTATCTCTTCTTATCAGGCGGTAGATGATATGGTTTCTTCAATATTTCTGTTGATTTATCATTGGAACCAAGGCTAGGGGCTTTAATCATATAGGGTTTCCTATCTGGTCTTCTCTGCTGCTTCTACATACTTGGGTCATTGGTTGTCATGGGTTATTGTAGAGTTGTAGGATCAATTTTTCTTGGTGATTTTTAGGGGACTTATTCTAGTGGTGGTGATCATTTATAGTGGGGTGAAGTTTATGCTATTTTATTGCATGGGTTTGAGTTGTCTCGTATGAGTGGTGTGGAATACTAGTTAGGAGATGGTTTTGAGATGAAAGTGCTATTAGGTTTCAGTGATCATGGATTTGAGGGAGAAGAATAATTCTAGTGATGGGGTGTCTTGGGGATACCTTCTTGGGGGGGGGGAGGGTTTGTACTGATTCAAGTTATGGTTGTTCAGATTTGGAAGCTGGGTGGTTGTTCTGTGTCTCTTGGGTGTTGGGAGTGACGCTGATGTGGAGTGGGAAGCTAGTATTTTTATTTCTAGTTCTAGGTGATGACTATGATTCTTGGTGGTGGAGTGGATATTGGAGAAGAGGGGGTTTATAGGATTCTGGGTGATGATTTGGGGTTTTGGAGCTACTGTGGGATGTTGTTGAGGGGTTCTAGGAGCTATTTTGAAGGTGGAAGAAGAGGGATGGTTGGATTTGGCTGGGTGCAGGGGCTGCTGGTGTGGCTGGTGTTGGCTTGGAGATACTAGAGGTTGTGTTTCTTTGGAGGAGTTTGACGCTAGATCTTGGTTGGTGTTGGTGTTTTTGAGCTGGTGTGGGTGTTTTTGGATTGTTTTATTGGGGTGGGTTATGCTACTGCATTGATAAGGTGCGTTTTGGGAGTGGCACATGTTCGTTCTGGTGGATGGTGTTGTTGGTTTGTGAATATTATTAGAGAATTCATCTTTTGTGGGTAATGAGGTGTTTGTGTTGTTATTTTTGAGTGGGTTGTTAGTAACACTCTGGTTGTCGTAGGGTTTTTTCACTGGTACAGGTACTGGTGCCTAGTGTTTTTGTAGTGGGGTAGGTTGTTACTTATTAGGGAGTGTTCTTGTTGTTTAGTGGGCTTCTTTAGTTACTAGTGAGCACCATTTTCTAAGTTTTTTCTATTGACTAAAATATGGGAGCTCTTAGTTTAGTGGTGAGAGATCTATACATAGTGGTGATGGGGATGTATGGGTCATCCGGTTTTCTTGGTGGCTTCTGGTCATTCTATTATCCTTATTGAGGCTTCCTTGTTGTGCTTTAGATGCATTAAAAACCCTACAAAACTAAAAATAACCCATAAAACCCAAATAACCATAAAAACAAAAAAACCTAAAAACACTGAAAATCCTTAAAAAACCTAAATAATCATAAAAATCCTCAAATCCCTAAAAATACCTAAAAACAAAAAAAACATAAAACCTTAAAATCTATAAGAATACCTCAAAAAAATTAATAAAATTAAATCCCCTAAAAACCAAAAATATTGTAAACCCCCAAAACCCATAGAAACCCAAAAAAACCACTAAAAGCACTAAAACCCATAAAAAAACATAAATCCCATAAAAACCATAATAATCCTAAAAAAGCCTAAAAATCCCTAAAAAAATAAAAAACACAGAAATCACTAAATACCCTAATAAAACTGTTAAATCCTAAAATCACTAATCCCCCAAAGTATATAAAAGATGCACAAAATAGTAAAACACCCTAAAAACCATAAAATCCTAAAAACCCTAAAAACCATAAAACCCCCAAAACTATAACATACCATAAAATCCATTAAAAACACTAAAATCTATAAAATTCATTTATATACATAAAAATGATAAAAACTCTAAAACTCATTTAAAACCCCAAATAGTCAAAAACCCTAAAAATAAAAAAAGAACAAAAAACCCCCCTAAAAACCCTAAATATCCCTAAATACCATAAAAACTATAAAAATAATAAAAAATCTATAAAAATCCCTAAAAATGTGAAAAACACTAAAACACTAGAAATCCTCTAATAAAACATTTAAAATCTAAAAACACTTAATGCCCATAAAAAATACAAAAATAATAAAACCACTAAAAAACCAAAAAACCATAAAAATAATCAAAATCACAAAAAACCATAAAACATTAAAAATCCTAAAAAATACCTAAAAATACTTAAATACTTAAAAACCCATGAGGATGCCTTAAAAAAAATTAATACCCAAAAGGTCATAATAACTCTAAACGCTATAAAACTCCAAAAATCCCCTAAAAACCTTAAAAACCCCTAAAAATCATTAAAATACCTAAAAACCATACAACCCCCCAAAACCCCATACAAACCATAAAAAACCCAAACAAACCATAAAAACCAATAAAAATTATAAAAACTATTTAAACCCATAAATACGTTAAAAACTCTAAAACCCTTAAAACCCGTAGAAACACTATAAACTTAGTAGACCTAATAAACCATAAAAACCAAAAATCCATAAAGACCCACAAAATCCCAAAAATACCTAGAAACATAAAAGTCCTAAAAGTGATATCCAAATACCTAAAATAGTATGAAAATATAAAAATATAGAAAACCTCTAAAAAAAAAATAAAAACATATAAACATTTAAAACCCCCAAAAATCCAAAATAACGCTAAAAACCCAAAAAACACATAAAATCCCTCAAAATCCCTAAAACCCCTAAAACCCCTAAAACCCATAAAAATCCTAAAAAATTACTAAAAATACCTAAAACAAGAAAAACCCTATGAACTATGAAGAACTCAAATAAAACTTTAGAAACCTAAAAACATTTAAAACCCCTAAAACTATTAAAATGATAAATGCCCGAGAACCCATAAAAGGACCAAAAAGGCATAAAACATAGAAATGCTAAACACCCTAAAACCATAAAACCAAAAAAACCCTAAAAAATTGTAAAACCACTAAACCCCTCAAAATACCAATAATCTATAAGAATCCTAAAATATCCCTGTGATCCATAAAAATGTAAAAATCCCCAAGAACCCTGAAAAACCCAAGAAAACCTTAAAATCCTAAGAAACATAAAACCCATAGAAACCCTACAAAATGTTAAAACCCATAAAAACTAAAAAGGCCATAAAAATCTAAATCCCATAAAATATATAAAACCCCTTAAACTCTATAAACCCAAAATCCCATAAAAATAAAAAAATACCACTAAAACTATAAAAACCCATAAAACCCAAAAAACAAAAATACACCTAAAACCCTAAAACACTAAATCCCCTCAAAATCCATAAAAACCATAAAATCCATTAAATCCGCAAAAGACCTAACAATCCATTAAATTATAAAAACCCTTAAAAACCTTAAATATCCTAAAAAACAGTAAAATATAAAAACCCTAAAAACCCCTAAAAAAATGAAAAACCTCTAAAAATTTTAAAAATCCTAAAATCCCTAAAATCTCTAAAATCCCTAAAAATCTATAAAAAACATTAAATATATAAAAAATCCTTAAAAATCCCTAAAAATCCTTAAAAATGGGAAAAACTCATATAACCGGGAAAATCCCTAAGAAAACATTAAAATTCCTAAGAACACATGAAAGAGATTAAAACCTAAAAAATACCAAAGAACCTAAAAACCCTAAGAGAACCTAAATTCCCTTAGAAATGATAGAAACCCACAAAACCCCCCAAAAAACCCAAACACCCTTAAATACCCTAAAAATATAAAAACCATTTAAAACCCTAAAAACATTAGAAAACTCTGAAAACCTAAAACCCCTTAAAACACAAAAAAACCCTCAAAACCCAAAAAAACATAAAAATAAAAAAAACCCTAAATGTACAAAAATTCCATAACAACCATAAAAATAATAAAAATACTAAAAAACCCTAAAAATACATAAAATGGTAAATACCCCAAAAAACATTGAAAACCACTAAGAAAACCCATAATACTAAAAAAAATTAAACTCCTCAAAACCTAAAAAATTCCTAAAACCAAAAAAAAACCTAAACACCTAAAAAAACAAAGAAAATCCATAAAACATAAAACCCCCAAAAACCTAAAAATGTAAAAAACCATAAAATCCAAAAACAAACTTAAAAAACATTAATGTACTAAAAACAATTAATACACTTAAACACCTAAAAAACACTAAAACACCTAAAAATCCAAAAAAGGAACAAAAAACACAAAACAACACCAAGAATCCTAAAACATTAAAATCCCTAAATACCAATAAAAATCCTAAAAACCACTAAAAAATAAAATATCCATTTAAACCCCATATAACATTAAAATATATATAAAAAACCTCTAAACCCCTAAGAAAAAAAATAAAAACAAAAACCCAAAAAACCATAACTACCCCAAAAAACCTAAAAACCCAAAAAAACCTCAAAATTTGTAAAAACAAAAAAAACACTAAAAATCCTAAAAAATCACAAAATATCCATAAAAACAAAGAAAACCATAAACCCCTTCGAAATCCTTAAAAACCTAAAATAGACATATTCTGTAGAAATCCTAAAAATTCTAAAAACACTAATACCTCTAAAACCCTAGAAACTTCTAATTTAAAGTCCTTGAAATTTGGAGGAATTTTTTTTCTTAAATGCATGAAAATTTTATGAGTCCACAAAAACTGACGGTGCATGATTCTGAGGCCCGGTGTGCAGGAAATCATTTTCTGAATTTTTGTTCGGCTACGTTCTGTAAACGTACGAGCGAGTTTTTATAACTTTTGAACTGGTGCTCAGAATTGATATTTGAGGGCACCGTTGAACTCACAGTGCCAATATTCTCGTAAGGAGATTTTCACTTCAATGGCTGTGGGTCAAGAATAAAAGTTAGTGTTTGGGTTTTCATGGAAAATAATAAAATAAAGCGAGCTTCACATTATTTTTATTTGATCCGCCATGTGGTTGTTTGGAGGTGAGTCCCACTGGATCTATAACCTCCTTGTGGAGGTTGGAAGTGGGGACCACCAGTCCATAACCTCCCATGAGAGATTATGGTGGTGGGGACCACCATGCCTCAACCTACTATGTAAGGATTAAAGTGGTGGGGACCACCCGAGACCCCATAACCGCCTAATTTGAAAAATAGGGGTGGGGACCACCCAACCCCTATTAAATGATAGGAGAGGAAAACCTCTCAAACCCCCTCCTTAATGTGGAGGAGCCTCTTGATCTTCCTCGACATTAAAGTTTCCAACACACCCAATTAATGGGACTAAATCCTCCCATTAATTTTAATGTGCCAACAAATGCTAGGTTTTTTTGAAATCTTGCCAAAAAAATAATAGATTTTATAATCTATTATTTGGAACATCTTTTCATTTTTGGGGAGATGAGAGCTTGGGAGAAAAGGAGTTCTTCAACGAAGAACCTCATCTTCTAACGTAGAAGGAAGAACGTGTTTTCCAATGAAGAACGTCGGCAATGATCTTCTAAGAACTTCTTCCCCGGACACCTACCGTTGTGGACCGTCTTCTACAATCAATTTGCGAGCTCGGGATTGGAAGTGTGTGGAAGATGCGATGAACGGTGACAACACTGTCTTCTTCCCCGCGACTCCATCGATGACTAATGATCAAGGTAGGGGTTATTTTAAAATAATATTACCTTCCTTTTTCTTCTTCGGTTGGAAAGGAATTGTTGCGGAGGTTGTAAAACAATTGAAGATCATCTTTCGTACTTCTTGATTAGCCAAATGATACCGGCCTAAACATAGAGGGTGTGGGCCAAACCAACATGGCCCGACCCCTCCGTCGTTCTTGTTTGTGATGATCTTCAGCATGGCGATGAGGCGACAGAACGACAAAGGCAATGACCGCGCTACCTGCAGCCTTAGTGAACCACACTACCCCTGTGGTGCTCCGAACGAACCAGCTCTACCACCTCGGGTTTCTTTGCGCCCCTTGCCGGCTTCCAAGCCACACTGTCCACACCGCACGTTGGCCAAGCCAACCACCAGCCTGAGTCGCGCCGGCCTCCCGGAACACTCCAGCCTCCCGCGCGCCCCGACCGAACCCCATCGGCTTCCGTCGGCCCGGCCTCCCAGCTGCCCCCCCAGCCGGCCTGGGGTCCTTCCCATACCCCCGATGGCCTGCCTGGCGCTATGCCCGGCTGCCCGCCGGGCTGCCTGGTGCCCTCCCCGGCCGCCTGCCGGCCTTGCCGCTCCCTTCCCAGCCGCTTGTCGGCCTGCCGCGCCCCGCCAGCCTGCGGACCGGCCTACCCGGCCGCCTTCCAGCCTGCCCGGCCACCTCCAGGCCACCCTATCTCCTGATCCTACTTTCTTCCCACCTCACAATGCCTTGGAAAAACCAGCCCGGTCGTGCCCTCTGAGCCGAGCCATGCCGTGTCGCACCCTCGCGGTGCTCCTGGCCGAATCGGTCCTGAGCCTAGTGCGAACCGCCCATGCGGCCGGATGGGAGGGCCCAATGGGCTGAGCCAAGCCTAACAGGCTATCCCACCCAATGGGATGGTCCAGACCCAACAGGTATGACCAGGTCAGTCCGACCGGGTCCGACCGGACCCGAGCCCACTACTGACCCTTTACTTTATTTTGACCATATCTTTGGTACTAGATGACCGTTTGACGAACCGTCAGTGGTGATGGTATTCTATGAGTGCGGCGGTCCCTTTATGTTTACACCACTGGAGTTCAGGGTAATGTTGAGATACTATCAGGTTGGATCGTGCGCGAATCTAACTGGGCCCCCGGGACTAAATTTCTAATAAATCACAAGCCGAGCGTCCGATTGATGCGCCGTCTATTTAATTGAGACCCATATGATGAGGCAGACCATTTAGATACTTCTACGTGGGATTTCGTGACAGTTAGAGTATCAACCTGCAACTCGAGGAGTGGATTACCCCGGAGATGAGCGAGAATAGTGCATAAACCTAGTAGTTGGCTGAGACCTAACGACTGTTGACCGATTTGACTTGGAGTGATTCGACTAGCCCAATGGGGAGCGCCTTGGTGTCGCGGAAGACCCACTGTGGGGAGCACCTTGGTGTCATGGCAGACCCACGATACTGGAAAGGAGGTGTACTTTAGCAGGCTATGAGGGGGAGCACCTCTGTGGGATGCGGCAGACCCACGGTGGGGAGCGCCTCCGTGTGACGTGGCAGACCCACAATACTCGACATGAGGAGTACCTCAGAAGTTCAAGGTTAGTGGGAAGCACCTATATGTGACATGGTAGGCCCACTGTACTCGATAAAGGATGAGTTTTCCAGTAGCTAAGGTGTTTGACTTTGTGCTTGGAAATGTTACTTGATACTACCCCTAGAATAAAAATCCCGATTGATCTGAGTCAGTAACTTTTGTGTTTTTCTTCATTATTGAGATGGATTACTTGATAACTTAGGTATATGTACGGGCATATACCTATGTGGGGTTATCTGTTGGTTCCATTCTTTTTGGTTTGCCTTTATTTGATTTTTTGAAACCTTGATTGTCTCAAGGTCCCTACTGAGTATCGTTATACTCACCCCTGCAAGGGCTATGCCTGCACCTCGTTGTGTTGTTTATAGATGACGGATAGCGCTGACTGAGGATGAGTGTACCAGGACTGGATGGTACCCAGCGGTGGACCATACGACGTGTTATTAAATTAAGGAGACTGACATACATGGAGTGCTGAGGAGGCTATCATTACCTACCATTAAGGTAGGATCTGTGGTGGATGATCGGGGAGCTGATTTTCACCTTTCAGCTATTTTGTCCTTTTTAATTGTACTTGTACTTTCAGTTTCCTTTTACATTACATTTGGGATTGTATTTCCAGGCCCTTTTTAACTTTTCAACACTCTCTTTTTATACAGTTTCAATTAGTGTTTTGTTTCCAACTCGTACTCTGTTGTGTGTGTTTACAGTTATAAAGGCAATGCCTTCACAGTTTAGGGAATTACACCTTTGGTGCTAGTCTTCAGCCCCTAGACTATGGAAGACGGGCTTGGGGTAGTCACCGTACGAGCCCCGAGGGATGGGTCATGACACCTAAACCCCTAAAACCGTCTGTATCTCTAAAACACCTAAAAACAATAAAAATACTAAAATGTCCAAAACCCCAAAAAATGTAAAAATACTCAAAGACCAAAAGAAAACCATAAAAACCTAAAAAAACATAAAATACCTAAAAAAAATTAATATAAACCAAAAAAACCCTTAAATTATCGACATCCATAGAAACCCTAATAAACCATAAAAATCCTAAAAATTCCATAAAAATTTCAAAAAACATTAGAAAACCCTGAAAAACCTAAATAAAACCATACAAACCTAAAAACAATTAAATACCATGAAAAACATAAAAAAAATTATAAATACCATAAACGACCCTAAAACTCTAAAAACCCCTCAACAACGTAAGTCCCTAAAACCCATAAAAACCTTAAAAACCCAAAAAACCTGATTGAAAACCTAAAACACACTAAAAAAAATAAAAACACTTTCACCAAAAAAAAATATAAAAAAATATTAAAAATCATAAAACCCTAAAAACTCTAAAAACACAACGAAAAAAACCCATAAAAACCATAAAACCCTAAAATCCATAAAAATCGTAACAACCCATAAAACCCCTAAAAATACCTAAAAATCCCTATAACATAAATAACACTAGACCCCTAAATACTATAAGAAAACCCTTGAAACCTAAAAACACATAAATCCTAATACACTAAAAATAATAAAACCCCTAAAACATGAAAAACCCTACAGCCCACAAAATCCCAAAAAACCCTAAAACCACGTCAAAATATTAAAAAAATAAAAAAATCCCTTCAAATGTAAAAAAACAAAAAACACTAAAAATCTCTAATTAACCCATAAAAAAATTAAAACACATTAAACCACTAAAAACCATTAAAATACTAAAAACCCTAAAAAGGAATTAAAACCCTAAAAAACACTAAAAACCATAAAACCCATAGAAACCTTAAAAAAGAAAAATACCCATAAAACCCTAAAGCCCACTAAAAACTACAAAATACTTTAAACCCCATAAAATCTGAGATAACTCTAAGAAACCTTAAAACCCTAAAAAACTAAAAAATTTGTTAAAATCCCCTAAAAACCGCAATTCCTTAAAACCCCCCAAAAAAATCCAATAGCCCCTAAACCACTAAAAAAAATGTAAAAATGATAAAAATCCTAAAAAGTGTAAAAAACATAAAATCCCTGAAATATCATAATAAAATGTTAAATTTTTTAAAAACACTTAAATCCCCCAAAAAACATAAAAAACACTGAAAACCCTAACACCCTAAAACCCCCTAAAACCCTTGAAAACTATAAAATCCCATAAAAACCAATTAAAATCCTAAACCCCATCAATAACATATAAACCACTAAAAATAGTAAAGCACTTTAAAGCCATAATAATGTTAAAAACACTAAAAAACATAAAAAAAGCTAAAATCCATAAAAATCCAAAAAAATGCTAAAAACCCTAAATACCCAAAACACCCCAAATACCCTTTAAAACCCTGAAAAACCCAAAAAACCCTAAAAATCATCAAAAACCACAAAATCTCTCCAAATCATTAAAAACCCTAAAATATCCTAAAAACTGCCTAAAAATAACAAAAAATGTAAAAAACCCAAAAAACACTAAACACCCCAAAAAACCATCAAATCCTAAAAACACTTAAAACCCAAAAAACAAAAAAAAAACCCCTAAAAACATAAAAAACCCAGAAACCCAACATCTATAAAAACCCTAAAATAATTAAAAACTATAAAAATCCATAAAAACCCTAAAACCCACTAAAAACTAATAAATCATAAAACCTCATGAAATGTAAAAAATGTATAAAAAACTTTAAAGCCTGTAAAAAAAATAACCCTAATACCTAAGAAACCAAAAAAAACTACAAACCTTAAAACCCCTAAAAACCCTAAAACTCTAAAAAAACTCTAAAAATCCTTAAAAATTACTAAAAATCACTACAAATCCTTAAAACGTAGAAAACCATAAAACCCATGAGAAAAACAAAAACTAACCATAAAAATCTAAAAAAATTAAAACCCCTAAAAAACATAAAAACCTAAAAAACCAAAAAAAACTCTCAAAAACCCTATAAATCATAAAAAATATTAATAATACTAGATGAGAATAAAAATTCACTAAAAACCTAAAAAACCCTAAAAACCCTGAAAATTCCATAAAAACCCTTAGAAACCTAAAAACTCTTAAAACCCTAAAAAGCCAAAAAAATGCTAAAAACCTCAAAAACCCTAATAAATCTAAAAAATGCTTCAAAAAAACATAAAAATTTTAGATACAAAAAAATCTAAAAACCACCAAAATCTCTTACAACCATTTAAACACAAAAAAATCCAAAACTCAAAAAATTGTAAAACCCTAAAAAACTAAAAATAATCCTAAAACCCAAAAGAACCATTAAAACCTTAAAACACTAAAAATGTTCAAAATCCATAAAATCCCTAAAATTCCTGAAAATACCAAAAAACTATGAAAACCTATAATGAAACCTCAAAAACAAAATAACACTTAAAACCCCTTAAAACCAAAAAAATGATAAAAACTGAAAAAAACCCCTGAAAATCCCGAAAAACACTCAAAATACATAAAAACTCTAAAAAAATTAAATAATCCCTTAAAAGGCATAAAAATAACCAAAAAATTCAAAAAACCCTAAAGACCCTGAATACACCTAAGAAAAAAATTTAAAAACTAAAAATAATTAAAATCCCAAAAAAACCTAAAAACACAAAAAACCCTTAAACACTTTAAAAACCAAAAAAATCCATAATATCCTTATAACCCCTAGAATCCTTAAAAACCCTAAAACCCATAAAAACCCTAAAAGACACTAGAACTCTAAAAACCCTTTAAAACACTAAATTTCATAAAAAAATATCAAAAACTAAAAAACCTAAAAAATTCAACACCGCCAAGAAAAAACCCTAAAAACCCCAAACCCCCCTAAAAGTTATAAAATCCCCTAAAAATTATAAAAAAAAACCTAAAAATACAAAAAAAGGAACTAAAAATTCTTATAAATGTAAAAAACCATTAAAACCTAGAAAAATATAAGAAAACCACAAAACCCTAAAAACACATGAAACCCTTAAAACCCTAAAAATTGTAAAATCCTAAAAACAATTATATTCCCTTATAACCTTAAAAAACCTATAAATCCATAAAAACCTATCAATACCTTAAATAACCATAAAAAACATAAAAACCAATAAAAATCAACTAAAAACTCTAAAAATCCAATTAAACACCTAAAATTTTGAAAAAAATATAAAAATAATTAAAATCATTAAAAACATAGAAGACCATAGAAACCCTAAAAACCATAAAAACCCTAAAACCCTAATAAAAATAAAAACCCCCAAAAAACCTAAAAAACAATAAAAATCCAAAAAAATCCATAAAATCCCTAAAAAAAGTAAAAACTTTAAAACCCCTAAAACCCCAAATAAAATTTTAAAAAAACACATAAAACCCCTGAAAACAAAAAGACAATAAAAACCTTAAAAACCCTATAAACACTAAAAAACACTAAAACCCTTAGGAATCCCTAAAAACCCTAAAACCATAAATTTTTTTAAAAACATACTTCAAATACCTAAAAAGATAAAAACCCCTAAAACCCCTGAAACCCAAAAATAAAACCCTAAAACTTATAAAAACATAAAACCCCTAAAAACATACAAATCCTAAAAACTATAAAAGGACTTAGATACCCTAAAACATATGAAAACCATAAAACCACTAAAAATATAAAATACCATAAAACCCTAAAAACCCACTAAAAATATACCCCATTCAACACCTAAAAAGTTTTAAAAACTATAAAAGACCAAAAAACCCTAGATGTTTAAAAAACCCCCTTCAAAATAAAAAATCATAAAAACTCTATAAAATCCTAAAACCCTAAAAAACCATGTTTCATATTTCCTTGAAATGTGAGTTCTAGTTTTAAGAATCACTGCTACTAGGCGGTTTCCATTAGATTTATTATTGGAACTAGAAAATTCCACTAGTTCTTTATCCAAAGGGGACCTTCTTTCCAAAGGTAGACATTTGTTTTGTTTGAACATTATGATACATAGGAATGTGTGTTGGTCGAGGGGATGATAGGTTAGACTCATCACACCCTTTTGAGGGGAATTATGATCTACTCTGGGAATCTCTTTATAAATATAAGATATTTTCATGAATACTTATTTATTCACTAAGTATAACATAAGTTTCCCTTGGAATTTTCAATATCATGTTAACATGTGTAAAATTTATAATCATCAGTATGTATTCATGGTTATTCATTAGTGGAGATATCTGTATGTATTAGAGGATCTCTATCAATATTATCCTCTCATATACTATTCAATATTCTTTTAATCATCCTTAAGATGATACTGGTTTTTAAGCCACTCTGTAGGGAACTCTGTAATTTACTGTCATCTAGGGAGACAAATGTTTGTTTTGATATTGGGATCGTACCCATGAAATGGTTTACCTACATATCCTTATGAGAGGAGTCATAACCCTCATAGTTCTGTGCTGCTTAATGGGACACATCATACTTTTTATGGTCATTAGATAAGGAACTAGACATATAGTTTAATGTCATGTGTTATTGACATCTAAGAGAAAGGTGCTTAGTCAAAGTTTGGTGTGATACTTATGCCCAAGAAACCCAAGGAACTTGAAAAAAATAGGGATTTCCAAGTAATATTAGACGCTGTTGGGAATATTTTCCAAGGATAACATGGTTGATTTGAAGTGTTGGGTTTAAACCTCAAGGAGGATTCCTACGTATCCAATTGGGATGGGAATCAAAGCCCACATAGTTCAATAAATCTCATAGGAGAGTATAGTCCATTGAGAGAAATGAGTTTGTTCTTATATCTGGAAAAAGATTCCTTAGTCATTTGGGTGTTTAATTTGGGGCTTATACCTAAGGATGTTTTCTATATTAAGGTAATTAGTGTTGGATTCCTGAAGAGGATATCTAGGGATCTCAGACCATGTAAGGGATTCCTACATATACTGGTTTGAACATGAATCAGTGTTATTGTAGTTTCTTAGAGTAAGTGTTTGTGCACATGTTGTAATCAACACGAATCACTAATCCCATGTGATTCAAGCATGGTGCGAGAAACAAGAGGATATGAAAGATTCAACAACAACACATACACTTTTCTTCTTTTACTAGTGGATGAGGGAATGCCTACAGCATCCTGGGAATAAGTAGGTGAGGCGATGAGCCCTCCCTTTATTGTTGTCTCATTATACTAGGTTCCAATGAAAGGAAGAAGGGATGAAGGTTTGGGCTTACACCAGGATAGATTCCAAAATATTGGTCCTAGAAGGGGACAAAGACTTCTCCTTGGCTTGTATGGAAAAATAAAGTGTGAACTGTACCTGCCCTACTAGATACCTGAGGTTTCGTCTCGTTGAGAACGGAGAGGTTGAGACCTAAATCCTAATTCTCAAAAATTAGGAACTTCCCAGAATTGTTTCTGGGAGAAAGGTCCATGTGACTGTGAATATACAAACCCACAGACACTCCATGAATCCTAACACCATTGCGAAACAAAGTGGGAAACCTATTACTATGGATATACAAACCCTAATAAAAGACACACTGATGTGCCTTTCTGAAAGATTTGATGAGTTGTTATATTTTAGTGGAGGTATCAATAGAATCCCTTTCAAATAAGGTATCTAATGAAGTAGAATCCTTTCCATGAATGGCTTTGAGGAGGGATTATATCTTTTAGACTAAAGAGATGAAGTGAATCAAAGAGGTGAGCCCAAGTAGGTAAGGGTGTGCAAGTATGTGCACACAAGTAGACTTGGGAATGTGATATTAACTTAAGAGATGAACAACCGGTATTGTAATACTTGTGCGATACTTGGCTCAAAACTTCAATAGTATTCAAAGGTTATCCTAGAAGTAGGGTGTTGATGTTCATGTGAGTGGAATAGGTGGTGCACAAGTGTTTCTGATTTTGGTAGGTTGGGCACTTTAAGAGTGCAAGTCTTATGGATTTCAAACACTAGAAGGACTTAATTACTGTGATCCTCCCTCAATTCATCCACTTTAGGAGTTAGAGAACTACCTTGGATGTTTCAGAGGACTTGAGAGAAGCACTAGAGCGACCAGAGCATAAATTAGTCTTCAGGGAAATTCATCCATACAAATGAAGGCCCCAAGGGTCAATTTATAGGAAAAAATAGGTCCTTGGGTGAAAGGAGTTTCGTCGTGCATGTAGGATGTGCGCCATATTGGGGCGCTCAATTATGTTTCATGCCGACCCCCTTTTGTTCTGACTAGGGTGACCCAATACTTGTGCCTTTTCAAATCATGATTTTCCTCATGCATTTCCCCTCTTCTTTCTAAGGTATTTCCCTTTGTCATTTTTTAGACTCATTAATAGAATATAGTGTCAAAAACATCCCCCCTCAAAATTGAATCTGGAATGAGAAGAGGATCCAACATTGAGGTAGTGTAATGAAGGGGGAAGAAGAGAGTAATAAGGAACACAAGTTTTATGCGCATAAAACAATTGGTCACACAATCTGGAAATGCACAGGATTCTAACGCATATGGTGATGTCCATCACTTATATATATCGGCTTCACTTTGAAGAAAAACCTCATGACTTCCGTAATTTCAGCTCTCGGTTCATAAGTCTTCTTTCACACAGACACTTCTATTTTTTCGTGCTTCTTCTGTATGTTTTTAGTTGCGCACTATAACTAGGGTGTGACACTTTCACACTATTTTTCATTTGCGCGTCATGTTTTATACTTGTGCGCCTTAATTCCTTTGTCGATTGTTTTCAATTATTTTTTCAAATATAAAAAATTAACATACATAAAATATGATTTTTCTATCCTTTTTCTAGTTCAATGGATCCAAAAAGAATTGGAACTATTGATGAACTAGCTAGTAAGAGGATTGATGATATGATGAATGTTGTCGGTCATGATAACTTTAACGTTTGTGACACCACCCTTCCAAACATAGAATTTTTTTTGAAGAAGTATCATTTCAACTTTCCTTGAAGCACCTATCCGCCTTTTTATAGATATGTCCATTTTTAGGATGTTAATATTCCAGAACCAAAGAACTATGTGATGCATTCTTGGCTTCAGGATTATACCAACTTATCATCTTCCAATGTTCCTTTTTGGGGCTCATTTTCTAATGCTGGAACAGCAGAGAAATCTCATATCATGCATCATAGCATGTGTGGTCTAGATTTTAAATCACACACACCCAAGGTTCAAACACATTGTTATTCATCCATCTTTCAATATTCTCAGATGGACTAGTCCAATGGTTGGAGGAAAAGTTGGGATTTCTTCCCACGAAGAGGATTATTAGATGACTTGTAAGACGTCAGAATTTATGAGGCTATCTGGGTTGGAAAAACTTATGTTTATAAGAATGATGAATTTTTTTCCATAATTATTAACCTGATGGAGCTCAGATACTAAATCCTACCATTTAATACATGGAGAGGTAGGTATCATCTTGTGGTATGTTTACAACATTTCCAAAGCTTCAATCGTTGGAGACATGTATGATGTGTTTATTCCTCCCAAGGTGATATGTAATGACTTGGAGAAGATAATAACTTTGGTTTGTGAGTTGATGAAAATATTTAACAAACTCAAGAACATGTGCACCATGATGTCTCCCACCAGGAGGGATATTCATCCAGAGGAATGGATGGAAATATTTTTGATAAAGAATAAGTCAAAGGGTTCCATCAACACTCGTCTGACTAGCTGTCCAAGGTTAGAGAAGATAGGTACCCTTGACACCTTTTGAACAACATTAGAGAAAGGAGAATTTTATAATTGGGGATATGAAGTCATCCCAAAATTTCCTTCAAAGACATGTCTGGTGGGATTCATTTCCATGTGTCTCAGGGTGTATTTGTTACCATTCTAGGACTCCAAAAGAGGCATCATGCCATGAAATTTTGATATTGCAGCCAAGATGGCTGAGAAAATAATGGTAGGGTTGGATACTTCTATTTTGGACAAGATTCATAGAATCTTGTTGTACATTTACAGAGGGAAGTCCCCTTTTAGAATAGTGGGACAATTCCAATTGTTTTGGGTATGTATTTATAATCACTTCAGAACATATGTTGTAAAATTTGGGGTTCAAGTTTTTGGAAGTCCTTGTTGACCATCTATTCAGGTTTTCTCTGGTATTTCACCTTTATCTCTGAACCCTTACGATGTCAAGGCCAGATTGATCAGTCAGAAGAAGTTTCATCCCTTTATTTATGGGAACCTACCTATGAGGATATTTATTGAGGATGGGATAACTAGGTTAGAGTTAAGGGAATATATTATAGCATGTAGAGATAGTGTAATGGCCACCCAGATTGATGGTGAAAACATATGTGAGGCATATGGTCCTTATAGATTTGCATGCCAATTCAAATTTCTAGCAAAAATACTATATCACCTCCCATGCATGTCATATTAGAGAAACATCAAATGGTTTACCCAAAAACTATGGTTGTTGACATCTTTAGAGAAGATCAGGCAGTATTTAATTTACCTTCCACTAATCCAGTAAATAGATTTACTATCTGGTATGCTAAAAATTGGGTTGCATCTTACCCAGAAGGGGTATTAAATCATATTGTCCCTCAAATTGGGGTGGAGAGAAGTATCAGAATGTAACCCCTTCATTTGGAAGGTAAATCATCATCATCATGGGATATCTCACAAGAGTTAGAGGGTGGAGTTGATGCTGCTTCAAATTCACTGAAGAGACCTTGTGCTAGATTTAACCCCCCTACCATTGTTATGAGAGCCCGCCCAGCGATCCCAACTAAAACTGTATCGAGGTGATCTGGTCACCATCATTTTGATGAGTGATGAGTTCCATTTTATAATCCCCCACTCATGACTGTGGGGGTTGGGAAGAAACTCAAATCCAAGGTTGTACGATCCTCTTCACAATCCTCTGACATACACTCTGAATATATACGACCAAAGGCTATTCAAATATGGAAAAGATTATACTGTGATGCTGAAACCATGTGGATTCACCAACATGAAGGGTTTCATATTGCAGGAGTGGGAAATTTACGAGATTTTTCTGACATTATTTTTGTGGACAATCCCAACGAGGTGAGGAATTACATTCGAGAGCTATAAATTCTCATATATGTGACTGATGAATCAATTCCCATCATGAAGAGGGTGAAGTAGATGATTTATTATGGTACCACCAAAGGGATTAGTCTTTCATTAGATGAAGAATAGCATGAATATTTGGATCCTGGGGATGCAAGTTTCATTTTTCTCTCATTCTCTTATTCTTTGTAATTTGAATTTTAGTCAAATAATTGAAACATTGGGGAAGTATCATCTTAACTTGTATCTGGTTAAAGGAAGAACATTTGAAGCTCCCTCACCATGGTATATCCCTAGAGGAATGGGTCTTGGAGCTGCCAAATCACCCCGTGAATCGGGAGAAATATCTTTAAGCCAATAGTCTATTGAGGATGAGATAGAGAGGGTATTGCAATCTCCAATATCTATCTTTAGAGATGATGATGAAATCCCTAATAAGAAGAAGAAGAAAAAAAATAACTGAAGAAAGAAATCCATGGTTAACTGCTTTCTTAGTAGTGGTAATTCTTTCTAATAATCCTAAATTTTAGCCTTTATTCATGAAAAAGGTGTTTAAACTTCATAGAAATACAGGTGATTCTTTTATTTCTCCTATGAAAGAAACTACTGATAAACTTGAATGAACCATGGAGGGTGCTTCTAAACAGGCACAAAATGTTTCTAATCTAGTGGCTCTTGAAGAGGCATTGAGGCCAAAGGAACCAACATCTGCTCCCATCACTACTCCCATTCCTGTTATTAGTGGAGAGGAAGCTTCTAGTAAATCAACAATGCTTTATAGGATATCAAATGTAACAAAAATTTACATCCATCCATTGGTAATTTAGGTTAATCACATGCACTAGAACATCTAACAACAACTGATGTTGATCCCACAACTATTGGTGAGAAAACTATTCGGGGTCAAAATTTGTTGGAGGAAGGTTTTGAAGAAAATACGTTGAGTACTCCCATGGGCGAGACTAAACTAGGATCTTGGATATCATTTGATGAAATGACTAATATTGGCATGCATTTTGAAGAAGTATTTGAACATGTTAATATACCCAATGCATTAGAAGATTTTTGAGTTGCCTATATAGAATCAACTGGATGTGAGTTTTCATTATCCATCCTATTAATATTATTATGATTAAATTTATAACCATGGTTGGTTGAAATATGCAGTTCCATATAAAGAAACTACAAAAACAATGATACTTGAATGAATTATTGATATTAATGTCAATCCCATCATTACAGAGACATTGGGTCATGTGAATCTAGAGACATAAAATCTTCCCAATATTCATTTTGATGATCCTGAGCTAGTTAAAGATATCACTCTCCACACAAAAACATCAAATAAAAATGTTGAAATAGAGAATATTGGGCAGGAGTCTTCTCAAGATACTGACATAATATTAGGTAAGAGATAATGATACATTATTTTACTCACTTTTGTTAATCTATAAATCCAACCATAACCATAATTTTTGATTTACCATATTGGGATATAAAATTAAATGGGTAGGTCAGGAGGTGAAGCATCTACATCAGCCCAAACACTACTAGAAGTTTAACCAGTCATTGTTTAGGAAGGAGTAGGATGGGGAACTTCTTTAATTGAATTAATCCCAGAATACATCCCTCCTTATGATTGTGATTCTGAATCGGGCCCTGAACTAAAAAATGATCTTCATTTTTCAAGTCTCAAAGCATGACAGACTATATGGAAGATAATATCAGAGATGCCCCTTAAATAAATTCCTTCAATAATTCCATGACTTTCATCTCTGATTATCATGTTGGGATTTGGTGGTTTCGAGTAACACAAAATTCATACCATGATGAAAGATATTATCTAAAGAAGGGAACAAGAGAAAAGTCATCAATAAGACATGATAAAAGACAAATTTTTGATCAGCACTGAAGAATTCTAGGCAGGGATGTCCTGGGCTGAGGCTGATCACATTGTGAAGTTGAAGGGACTAAAGTAGAAAATCAAAGAAAAGACTGTTCAACAGCTATGACTTCAATTTTAATTAGATATCATTATAGGGGATCTTGACCAGCTTTATAACTCATTAGGATAATTTTAGAAGGATGGTGAAAAAGATTGAATATGCTAGAGAAGTACTTTATCATGTAGAAGACAACAGAGCTAGTCAAATAAATGAGCTTTAACAGGTAGATGATGAGGCTCAAGAGGCTATTAAACAAATAAAGAATTATGTAGAAAATCTTTTGTGATTTTTGATACGATAAAGACTCCAATTTATGGATAATCCTTAGTGAATTTTTTTTCATAAATGAAAATCATTTTGTCTTTAATCATATGTGTTTTCATTCTCACTAGCTTATTTTGTTCTACCTATTCCATTGGGATTAGTAATAATAGTCTGATTTTTTCTAAGGTTAAATGGAAAACCCCACAAAGATTGTATATTTTTAGTTTTTATTGATAAATATTACCTAAATCATATTAAATGTACATTTAGTGATCTGGGAATCGACTTTTGATCAGAGTGTCTTTTACGGGTTCCCAATATGGTGAGTAAAATGTCTCTTTTTTTTTATATTTAGATTCATCCATGTGGGACTATAATGGGATAATGTTTATGTTCTAATAGAATTGACCATAAATTTTGAAATTAAATCCCAAACAAGACTCAGTGACTATGAATTTATTTAATATTCATTAAATTTATCCAAGGGGAATCTTGAGCCATGAATTTTTTGGTCACCAAATTTAAAACTTGTATCAACATATGGGGAGTATTTTCAAAGAATGAAGTTACCATTATTATTAAAACCTGTTATGGGGGTTTTATTATGCAGGTCCAACTAGGGAATATGCTGCACAACCAAATAGAGGAATTTTTTGACTGATAGGCCCGTTATGTAGGCAACTTATGCAAGGCCACTTAAGGGCACATAATTCATAGTCAATAAAAATAAATCTTAAGAATTTTACATTTTACTATTGGTAGACAAGGGAGAATGTGATTTGGGTGACTGAAGACCATAGTAGGTTGTTTTTTCAAGGAAACGGGTTTTAAGAATAAAGGGATATTTTATGCCGACAAATGTCATGAATAATAAAACTACTTCGATACCAATTTGGTGTATGAAGAATGGTTAAAATTTATCAGAAAGAGGAATTTATGATATAAAACTATGCAGTTTTTAGTCATGCAATGAGGACATTATGCAGTGTAGTTTTAGGTCATCCAGTGAGAGCATTGTGGGGATTTAATTTAAGGTCTTTTTCTTTGACCAAAGGTATTAGGCTCTCCATTTTCTTTAATAATTTGTTTGGAAACATATTAACATATTCAGGTATGGAATAGAAAACTATAAACTAGGATTTGAGAATTTCTAAATATGAAGAATGATATGGAAAATGAGATAATTTCATTAGAGGAAGTCTTTTCCAAGAATGAAGTTACCATTATTTCAAAAACCCGTTATGGGGGATATATTATACAGGTCCAACTAAGACATATGATGCATAGCCAAATATTGTCATTTATTGAATGATAGAACAGTTATATAGGAAAATTTTATACAAGGCCATCTAAGGGAACGTTCTGCATAGTTAGAAAAAATATCTCTTAAGAATTTAACATTCTATTACAAAAAGATGAATAAATTTTATTGAGAATCATATTTTCTGAAGAATAGAGTTTTATTTATGGAGGAAGGTACCTGAATATGGAGAGTGTATTTCTAATGAAGATTTCTAAATAATCAGAGGAATATGACTTCTATGAAGGTCTGACCCAAATGTAGAAGGTATGGTGTCTGTAGTTTTAGGTAATTCAATTAGGACAAGAGATGGAAACAATATATGATAAGAATTCAGATGAGTCAATTTTATTTCATATCGTTTTGAACACGTAGAGAGGGAAATGTGTAAACCACGGTCTTGAAGACCATCAGATCAAGAGAATGGTAAGGGGTCAAATATAATGGAATGACTGATTTAAAATACATATTCTTGTATATTGTCATAAATGTTTTAAGGGGACAAAGATACTATAACCAAGAATGAAATTACCATCATTTTGAAAAACCTCTTATGGGGGATGTATTATGCAGGTCCAACAGGGGCATATGATTTATACCCAAATAGAGGTATATTTTCACTGAATGGACCGTTATATAGGTAAATTTTATGCAAGGCCACCTAACGGCACATACTGTATTGTCAAGAAAAATAACTCTTAGTTATTGGAAAATCCATCACCAGAAACCATAAAAAATATTATGAATATCTGGAAATATTTGAGATTAAGAGTGGGAAATATATAAGGGGTTATGCTTGATGCACATAAGAAGTATTTGAATCAATGTTTTACATGAGTTTGACATCCTTTACAAAGATCTGACTCATATATATAATAGAGAATTTATTTTCTTCCCTTTGAATTGACATTGTGATGTGTAGTTTAAATTCATGTAGTGAGAACATTATACTATACAGTTTTATGTCATTTAGTGAGGACATTGTACAATGCAGCATTAGTTCATGTAGTGATAACATTGTACTCTGTAGTTTTTAGTTATATAGTGAAAACATTAATATCCCCATAAGAAATTGAGACACCTTATTTATATAAAGAATCCTCATACCCAATTCCTAAGCCCATGTGAGCTATGATCGGTGTGAGAAATAAGGAGTAGTAAGTGTTTCTTCTATAACACAGTGGTGACACAAGTAAAGAATACGAGTTTTATATTTTCATACAGTTTAACGTCATGTGGTAAGGATCAAGATGAGACGATGTGAAAAGAATGACATATTGTAACTGGACTAAGGGATAAAACCCAAGTGTCACTATGTGTCTTGCTGGGGGGGAATCAATCCACACATAGTTCTTTAAACATTCCCTATGCAGTTTTGATTCTTATTGATAAGGAATAAAGGGGTTTTTTATCATTGATGAGCCCAATATTGGAGATCTTGGTACCTCTATGTATCTCATATAGATGAGAATCATGTTTTACGTAGTTCTTTAAACATTAATTTCCCACACCAATAAATTTTGACATGGGAGACGGGGGGCTTTAATACATTCTAGAAGAATAATTAAATTTAAGATAAAAGTATGAAAATAAAACGATGTATCATAAAAGAGAACCTTGTATAGATCTAGATTCATATACTGGCGGATAAAATGAAATAAATTTTTTTATTGCATTTAGGCCCTTGATTGGAGATCTTGGCATCTCTACATATCTCAAATAGATGAGGATCAAGCCACTCGTAGTTCTTGAAATAAGGTCCCTATATAGATCTGACTCAGACATAGGGAAGGGAGGGACTCATGTGCCATTAAGGAGTGGCAATGATGTCAATGATGATTTCTTATTAAAGCTCCTAATTTCATGTAGAGAAGATGTTAGCCGTACAGTTTAATGTCGTGCAATGTGGTAAAAATGGTGCTACACATTTTACCATCATGCTACATGGATTCTTATGGTTGTTATGTAGTTTAATGTCTTGAAACTAGGAATTTTTACTGTGCAGTATTAAGTCTTGCAGTAAGGATGTGGGGGCTTTGCAGTTTTCAGTCTTTCCATGGGGACGAATGGTGCAATTACACAAAGTATTTCTTCAAGAATCGCACATTCGTTAGAGTTGTTATAAGCTCTATTTCCATTTATATTAAGGCATATTATCCATTTGAGTAGACCTTATGTATGGAATAAGGTCCATCATACTTTGACTCAAGATTTGGAGGGTTTTCCCCTGGTATCATTGGAGTATTGAGGACCAATAAAAATTCTCCTTGAAGAAATGAATAGTGGTGAACTTTCTTGTTAAAATCTCACGCTATATTGTTATTCTAGACTTCAAAATGATGCAATGTATGAAATAATTTTTCATCTAATCATTCCATCTCATTAAACAGTTTCTAAGACCTCTCATATGTAGACAATTGATCACATATTGCAACACTGAGTGAAGAAAATTGCATTTCAATTGGAAAGACTAATTCTGTTCGTTATACCAATGAATAAGGGGTTGTGTGGGTGGAAGTATGGGTAGTATTCAGATAATCCCATAAAGCCTAAAAAATTTTATTAGGCCAGGATTTGTTATCTTTATCCACCATCTTGTGAATTATATTTCATAACGTCTTATTGAAAGCCTCTATCTGTCCATTGGTTACAGAAAGATAGAAAGATGAAAGGTTGGATTTGATATTGTGCTCCTGATATAAATTATTTACCTCAATAGAATTGAAATCAGTTCCATTGTCTGTTAATATAGTATGAGGGACACCAAATATAGTGATGATTTTACTTTTGAAAAAACAAACAATGCTTTTGGCTCCAACTTCTTTGAGAGGAATTTCCTTATCCCATTTAGAAAAGATTTAAGTAGCAGTAAGAATATACTTGAACCAATTATCCATAGCTGGAGGATAAGGTCATATTGCATCCATTCACCATGTGGAAAATGGCTAGGAGTATTTAGCTGCATGTAGTAACTGTTGGGCTTGATGAATGAAGTTGGAATGATTTTGTAAGGGATGACATTTCTTAGTGAAATATGTGCAATCCTACATCATTGAAGGCCACAGGCATCCACTCCTTTAGAATGGATCAGAAATCCTATGCCCAGACTCATGAGAACTGCAAGCTTGTGAATGTACTTCTTTCATAACAGCTGTATTTTATTTTCCATCAATATATCTAAAGAGGATTCTATCAAAGCCTCATTTGTAGAGGATGTTATGGTGATCTAGACTATCATAAAGAGTAAAATTGGCCGCTCACTGTTGGATCTATTTATTTTTTACCCCATCTAGTGGAAGTACTCCATTATGAAGATATTACATGGTGGGTGTTATCCATCCCATGGTATGACCATACCACTTGGAAATTGTGCTAATTTAATTTATTTCCTCCATTCTAATATGAAAAAATAGTGAGACCATGTGACAATGAGAAATGATGATGATTGTATCATCCCAATTTGGATCTTCCAAGGTTTTCGTTGCATCATCTAGTGTATCATCTTAGGAATTTTATGACCGCGGGACATAAGAAGATGTTGTATCTAATAGAAATTCATCCATTAACCCTATAACGTAATCACACATAGGTATTAACACTTATTTTCTAATAGAATATTCCCCCATTGATCTGTTTGATTACCAATTCTGAATAACCTTTCACTTTCTAATGACTCACTTTTACCTGAAGTTCCAATTCCAAGCCTGCAATGAGAGCTTGATATTATGCTTCATTGTTAGTACTGCCTTATGATAACAAGAAGTATAAAGAAACTACTTTCTTTTCTGGGGAAATAAGGACAATTCCTAACCCAACTTTGTTGAGTTTAGGGTTTTCCATTCTCTTTCCTATTGGACTTATGGCGGCTCCATCAATGTACATTTCCCATGTTTGGTGATTATCTTGAATAGAGAAGACATATTCATCATAATGTTCAATACTGAATGGTGTATCTTCTGTTGATGGATGTTCAACAAGGAATTCGGCCAGATCATGGCCTTTTATTGCCTTCTGGGGAACAAACTGGATATCAAGTTATTACAAAATAACTTCCCACTGTTCCAGATGCCGTATATTAATAGGATGAATGGGGATATATTTGAGTGGGTTATTGTGAGATATCAATTGTACCTCATGATGTTGCAGGTAGTGCCTCAAATTCTAAACTGCAAATATTAATTCCAGGAAACACTTTTTAATACATGAATATCAAGTTTCTACATCATGAATTGTTTGAATGAGATAGTAAAGGTTGTTCTCATTCCCAACATCGTTATTTTGGGAAAGGAAGTCACCTAGTGATTTCTCTAAAGATTTCACATAGATAATAAGTGGTCTTCCTTAAATGGGTAGAATTAATACTGGTAGAATCAATAGATATTTCTTGAGGGCATCAAATTCTTCTTTATAGTCCTTATTCCATTGATAGGTTACTCCCTTCTTGATTAATCTGGTGATGGGAAAACACCAGCCTACCAAATTAGTGATAAATCCATGAATGTTGGACAAGTTTCCTTAGATTCGTCTTAATTATTTCAAATTTCATAGAGGTGACATGCCAAGGATTGATTTTGTTTTCTTAGGATCAACTTTGATACCATGATGGTGTACAATGAATCCAAGTAAAATTCCTGAGGTTACCCTGAAAGCACATTTCAAGGGGTCAATATTCAAACTGTACTGCTAAAGATTATTGAATGTGGTCTCTAGATAATCTAAGTGATGGGAATGTTGTTTGGACATGACCACCAAATCATCCACATAAAATTAAACAAATTTTTATAAGAAGGTTTTGAATATATGGTTCATGGAACATTGATACGTTTCTCTTGTATTTTCTAAGCCAATGTGAAATAACCGTTATCGAAACACACCTTAAGGGGATCTGAAGGATTTATATTATTCATCTTCTAGGGACATATGGATTTTATTATACCTATAGTTTCCATATTTGAAGGAAAGTGCTTCATATCCAGTTGTTGCATCAATTAAAATCTCTGTGATCAGAACTGAAAAACCATATTTGGAAAAATGTTGGGTAAGATCTCTGAAATCAAGGGAAGCTTTGATTTTCTCATTATTATTTCTCCCCATGACAATTTTGTTCATCCATTTGTAATATTTAAATTCCTTGACAAAGTTACCCTTTATAAGCTTATCAACTTCAACTTCAATTTTAGATTCATGAGTTGGGTATGTTATTCGGGTTGTCTGCTTGAATCCGCAAAGTACTTTTACAAAACCCTAATGATGAGTGGCTACATATGGATTATGACCTGGAATTTCTATATAATTCCATGAAAATATATCTTGATGTTTCTTTAAAAATTATGTATACACCATTTTATCTTTAGAATTCATGGCCGCGCTAATTTGAGTGGGGCGTGGATCTTCTAATGTACCCAAATTTATTTTTCTGATCTCATCCATAGTTATAGAGAAACCTTCCTAAAATGTTGGAGGATCATCCCTGAGATTTTACTCTTCTTCTTCATTACATGTTACTTCTTTTGTTTCCACTTACATAGTAGATGATGAAACAAAAAACTTACATTGTTATGGGAGGAGTTAGTATTTGAACATTCTAAAGAAGAGGCCACCATTTATGACCCTATAGATGATAAAGGGACTTTCTAGAGTAATAAAGAGGATATTATGAATTTGGAATCAAAATTTTATCCTTACTCTAGGATTAGTACAACTTCTTATATTCTCATTGATGGAGTGGATACTTTTTTTAGTTCAGTGGATGAAATGAAGACATGTCCATTTATACTTCCATCACTACTTGGTAAATTAATAATTTCTCCCATTTTTTCAGGCTTTATTTCTACAATTGACATTATAGAAGTTACTAGGAGAGTTCTTGGATGTGTTTTTACCTTTTCATTTTGATTAATCTGTAAGACAAAATCTGCACTCAAATGTACGAATGGGTTTGCTGGGATCTTTTTCAGTCCATTCGGAGCATTAACTCTAGTTATCTTCTTTGTCTTGGCTCTCATTCCCTTTGTGTGATAAAAATATTCCTCAACATATTAAGCTTGACACGTATTAAATAGAGCCTTGTCACCATAAAATGTCCCGATTTGACCATTGAAATATTACTTAAGACATTGGTCGTATTACAATGTTATGGCCACATGTCGATGTAGCCAAGGACTTCCTAGAAGAATGTTGAAGGTTGTGTCCTGAAAAAAAAACTATAAAATCTGAATTAGACATAAGATCAACAAACTGAGTTTTGATAGTAATCTTTCCCATATGTTATGGCTCATTCTTGTCACATCCTTGCAACATTAAAGTAGAAGGAGATAAGTCATATTCAGTAACTCCCAATCAACGAAGTGTACGAATGAGAATGAGGTTGACTCTAGAGGCATTATCAATGAAGGGTCCTCATATGTCTATGTCATTAACCTTTCTAGATAGATAAAATGGTCTGATATGTCCGTTTACAACATCATATTCATCTTCATCCATAAATGATATGAATGCATGACATTCTGCTAGATGATTCTCTATACGGTAAACTTCACTAGCAGCGAAATCAGTTTCAAACTCTTTAGAACATAAAAAAGCCTCAATATGTGCTTCTTGAAGATATTTTAACAAACTTAAGGCATCCAAAATTGAAAACTTGGGCGGTATATGGGACAATTATTTAATGAAATCATACTTTTGGTCCAAAGGTCTGTGTATCACAGCATAGATAGGTGGTTTTGTAGGTGCATTGGAAGTTGATGCTTCTGATGTAGATGTACCCTGTATCGAAGCATAATCTGTAAATACTCATGGTTTTGGTAGATTACATTGATTGTTTAAATTTAATTATTGAGGAAAATATGGTGTAGCCTCTAATTGGTCCTCCAAAATAACCATGTCAGGACTGAACTTGTATTTCATGGAAGAATATCCTTGTTCTTATTGAGCCCACTAAAGGGCTCTTCCATGAGTGTCCGCCGCATACATGGTTTAAGAAGAGGTAGAGTTAAAATAGTGGCTTCTAGAATACCCACGACTTCCCTTGTATCCTTGAACTTGGCCTCTTCTTCTGGTTCCCCAATTAGGTACAAGGAACTGTGACTCAATATAATCAGAATCACCATTGGCATAAGGATCCATTAAGTGGATGAAGTTGATGGGACCAAAGATCAATTCTTCATCTGATGAATATTCTTCCTGACAGTTTGATTTTGGTTGTACTATTTAGTGGGTCGGTTCTCATGCTTTTGAAGTAGATGGCATGAAATATGCTTGGGTCAAGAAAAAATTTGGCTTTAACAAGATCTCTTCTTCTTGTTACTTCCATTTGTGCTTCTGATCATGTTTCTTCTTTGAGGATTGATCTTTTGATGAATATGGTTTTTATAGGGAAGAAGTGGCAGAAGATACAATCAGTTGTTTAAACTATTCTCATAGAATGACATGAGTTTGGTTGATCATTTTCCATATCACCCCATCATCATATTTCTGCCCATTTTTACATTTAACTTCCAGCCATTCTTCTTCACCCTCTAGATCATTAGTAGTAACACATGCTACTTAAGATAAAGAACTTTTTATTTTCACTTGTCTAGAGTCTACCATTTTTTGCAGGAGGTCCATGAAAACAAAACACTCATGTATGGTATTCCACAACATCTTATGAAAGGGACAATAATTTAGAAGATCTTCATCTCCTTCTTTGTTTGATTTCTTCTTCCTCAAAAACTGAACCAAATTGTTCTCCAGAGCTAAGATGAAGTAACCAGGAACTTGATCATTCTGGAATGAATAAACATTTCTCTTTAATTCATCAAACTGTTTTTTCCTTTGATCTCTTTGATCATCCTGACAAGGCGGTCATTGCTGCTGATTCTCTAGAGGTGGATCCCTTCAATACGATGAAGGTTTTGAAGTGGACGCAGGTATATGTGGTTGCATGAGTGTAATGGTAGAAACCTATATTTTCCTTGTTCTCCTTCCCATAGATGATATAATTACACTAGTTTTAGACTTAGTTTATATAATATAATCTTCTATATATTGAGAAATTTAAGTAAGGTCTTGAAACCCTCCTGTACATTTTACCGGGATTAGTAGTGTACGTAACTCACCACGCAAATTTTCCACCCAAATTGGAAGCAACTCTTCTTCTGGGAGTTCCATACATAAATAATATGTTAATCCTTTCCATTGAGCAATGAAATAGGAAACTCTATCATTATCCATTTGTTTGAAATTGGTGAGATAAAAAACTATCATCTTCGGTAGCATTGAGTTAATTTTAATAAGGAATTTCTGATGGATATCTTCCTATCTAATAATTGATCAGGATTTTAAACTTGTATACCAGAAAAAAGCATGTCCCTATAACGACTGCACAAAACACTTGATTTTTACTACTTCTTGTTGTTGAGGAGTTTCCATCATGGGATCATAATGAGAAAATAAATGTGTTATGTTTTTTCCAAATCTCTTGAACCATTAAAGATTGGAAAGGTTGTATTCATAAAATTTGGTGGGGGAGGAATCAGTTCAACCCATTCTCGTTAAGATTTGTTTTCCAGCTAAAATGGCACCCATAATTCATCCATTTCTTCCTATTGAGACACTAATGCCTCAATTTTATTCATGAGCATTTGGGGAATATTCGGAAGAGCTGGAACCTGTGCAAGTACAACAACTGGAGCTTGAGTTGGTTCAACAACCAGGAAAACCACTAGTGATGATACTGGTATTTTCCTTGGATAACCCATGGGAATAGTCTTATCAAGATGTGTCTGATCCTATATTGGTAGTGTACCCAATGGATGGTATTCATTATCTATATTTTTAGTTACCACAAATCCTATTTTCTGAGGAGCTCCTACAGGATGTGCAAGTTGAGGATCTGCCTAAAAAGTATGTCAAGTAGAAATGCTGCTTTGAAGTAACTCTATATTGAGTCTTTTCAACCCTTTAATCTCCTATTATTATTGTCCAAATATCTACTCATGTGAAATAGACTGACCTTATATAGTGTAAAAGTGAGAATCTATATGACTGTTACCATTCCCTATGTTAGATGACTTTCAGAGGGGTGGGAGTTAGTTATTTGAATGCACACCTAGATTCTGGGAAAGCCTATGATTTCAGGTATATACACCATCTTCATTTTCTTCAGTGTGTACCATATTATGGATTAGAACATCATCTTCTATATCCCTGGAACTAGACTCATTTTCTGGATAATATTCTGTAATGGTGTTAATAACATTTACTGACGCATAATGCAATGATGAAATTCTGTCAGTATTTTGTAAGTACATCTCCCTTTGTATCTTCCATGGGACTCTACTCTCCTATATGATAGATTTTCAGGAGTCATTTTATGTGTAGAAACCCAAAGATAATCCTCGGACAGTTCAATTGTATGCTTTCATTGTGGGTTCTTCCCTAATCGGAAGAAAACTAACTTCTGTTGAGGATGAAATTGTGGATGTAAAAAACAATCCCATCCCAATAGGCTGGGGTTGTTCATATTCATCTTCTTTAAACCTTTGAACTTTGTTTAATAAATATCAAGGATTAATTAAATGAGCCCCCAACCCTACAAGCAGGGGCGGTTCTTGAAAAGTAATTGATGAGATTCGTGCAACTCCTATTCTGATTTTTCAAATTTTGGTTTGGACATTAGTCGAATGCATTATCTGAAAACCACTCAAATAACCAGTTTGGGAAGATTGTTGTTCTATTTCAGACATCTGTGTTACTTAATGGATGACATCCTCTAAGAGGGAGGCCTGCTCAAGATTCTAAGATTCTTGATATAAATGTAACTCAACAACTTGTTTTCTTTGGGCCTAAATCTGATGAGAGCTAGTTGAGCCCTATTCTTGAGTTTACATTTGATTACAGACAAACTCTATTGATTGTAGTTGTCTGTGGGAAATAACATTGCATGAAACCTCTTTTGGTGGGTTTTGCTGATTCTAGAGTGCAGTGAAATGAAATGTTCCATGTGCACCCATCCTCTGATATAAACACCATATGGGGAATCCAAAATTAATTGGTGTAGCCTATTTAAAACATTAAGGCATGCACACTAAAGGGTTCTCAACTTCTTTTAAAATATTAGATGTTTGGAATCTAAGTGATATTCCAAGTCAATTTGATGTTTCAACCCTTCTATTACCTTTATATGATTTTGATATACATCATATGGTAATACATTGGTTTTCAAATGATGAAGAGTCTTCCATAAGTTGAGGTAGATATCATGACAACAATCTACTTCCATAAATTCTATAATGTTATACTAATAATTTTCCAAAGGCTAAAACATGATTGGTATTTCTCCTTTATCCAATTTTCTTCTTATGTTTAATATATCTTAATCATCTTTTACTATAGGTTTCTCCACTTGGTCTGACCAATGTGGATGCTCTATATTAGAATAAAAATGACCCATGGGAGGTTTGGAGAATGGCCATTCCCTTAAGATTTATTCTGGATAATAAAGTATTTCACTCATCATTGGTAAGGCATCATGCATGAATGGCTTTGTGTTTGAAGGTTCCTCGAAAAAGGAGCACTTTCCCATCACTAAATTGTTAATTATAGAATTATCTTAACAATGAAAAATAATATTGCGGAGAATAATTTAACACAAATTCCATCATAGGACAGACCACCATGGTGGATTACAACAATGGATAAATCCTCTTACACCTAGGTCTTATTGCCACCTAGAGGGTTATCATGGATCTCATCCATAGACAAGATTTCTGGATTGACCGAATTATAATGAAACATGATTTCATGATGAAGTTTACAATGGGTAACTTCATAATTTCTACTAAAACTCCCATAATTTGGTAATGAGAGGGTATGATCTTGAGCTTCAATAGATAAATGTTTGAGGGCTTCAGGAACTCTAGAATTAAGTGGATCCAAATTTCAGTTTGAATCTTGATTTCCAACCATGTTTGGTGAGAATTATTCTTGGATGTACTCCTATATTTAGATAGGTTCACTTGCTGGGAGAAGTGGTTTTCATGGGTAGGTGTATGTGTCTACCTTGGAGTGGCCAAAAAAACAAACCAATTACCTCTAATTTGAAAGGGTGTGTGTTCCTAATCCTATTGTCCATATAATATGAGGTAGTATGACCCATGACCCTCCTGGACTGAAACAGAGGTGTGTATCTACTTTGGGATGAAATTCTGATGTGTCATCCCATGTGTTGTGGTAGATTTATGTGTATGTGCACTTGGTACTGCTGAAATAGTTGTTATAATATCCTAGCATGCTTCCAGAATATGGGCTGGAATTTGTGCCTACCCTTTCACCATTGATAATATAAGTTGGATGACATCAACCGCTATAACAAGAGTATATGTCCATTTCTTGTTTGGATTAGGTGTATGTGCCTGCTCCTTCCCTCCTTTTACTGTCAATGGGTATTGAAAGTACTCATGCATGGGGGCAGAGAGTTGGGTCTTCCCCAGATTAGTCATCAGATCATTCTGACTGAATTCTATAGGTGCTGCCAAACGAGAATTTTGGAAGGCTTCATGAATGTTGGAGGGTGTATGTGTCTAATGTATATTTCCCATCAATTATGGATGATATAATTACATCAATATTGGCTAATGAGACTACTGGAAAAATTGAGGATTGTAAGCAGGTGTATGTTCCTGTTTACCAGTTTCCACCACATTTGATTGGTGAGCTTCTTTAAATACAATAAGAAAAGCCTTCTAACTGGCTAATAACTTGTATGAAGTTGTATGTGCCTGTTCATAGTACTCCACATGATTTATCTGGTGGGATTGGTTAGTTGCTTCTAGACAATTCTACTAGAAAGAAAAATTAGGATCGATGAGTGTATGTTCCCTGTCTTTGTTTACCATCAAGTTAGGTTGATGGAATTATCTGGAGGGGAAGAGGTAAGAACCTGATCCCTATTGACTGGACATTGTCCACAGAGTTCATCTTGTGTGCCTGGGTCTAAGAGACCTAGGCCAAATGTCTAAAGGCAAAACCCCCATCATGTTGGGGATTTACTACAGCAAAATTCTACTGGCGGTGATTGTTGGTGGGAATCCCCCTGAAGGATTCCTGCATCTTTGAATTGAGGCCCTCAGTGACATCTTGATCCACCTCCCTCTAGTAAAGGAGGGAATAGTTGTTTTGTTATAGAGATATGGACCCAAAATGTTTGAAAATAGTGGTCAGCACTGCAAACTTATTGATCATCAGTTGTCATTGGCCAGATGATCGGGGATTGTTATTGACCTGGAGGGCCTTTCAGGCAGCCTCCAAAGTTAGGATTGTACCATGCTGACGGTACTCCTTTACCAGCACATAGGATACCCAGCATTGAAGATGATGGGTGGGTGATAACGTACTTCTCGTGGATGAGGATCCATCCTGAGCAGCAGTCAGTAATATCCCAGATGTCGTCTTGAAGAAAACCATTTTAGAATGAAGGGAGTTTTGATGAAAACTAAAAACTAAAATAAACTCCATTAAAGGGAAATATTTTAGATGGATATAATTGTGATTGATTCCTTTTTATGGTCTTAGTTTATCAATTGATAATGAACTGATAGGTGGGTAACATTGTTAACTTGGATAAGGATTCACGTCGGGTTTACCATTTTTGTTTCGTAGTTCCTTGAAACGTGTGTTTTAGTTTTTAGAATCATTGATTCTAGTGTTTTTTATTGGATTTATTCATGGAACTAGAATCATCCAAAAATTATTTATCCAAAGGGGACCATCTTTCCAAAGGAAGGCATTCATTAATTTTGAACTTTACAATACATAGGATTGTGCGTTAGTCGAGAGGATGGGAGGTCAGAATCATTAAACCATTTTGGGGGAAATTATTATCTAATCTGGTACACTCTTTATAAATTTAAGATATTTTCATGAATCCTTATTAATTAACCAAGTATAAAATAAGTTTCCCTTGAATTTTCAATCACTTATTAACATGTGTAAAATTTAGAATCATTATTATGTATTAAAGGTTCTTCATTAATGGAGATATCTGTATGCATTCAAGGTTCTCCATCAATTATATACTCTCATATACTATTTAAAGATTCTTTTAATCATCTTTCTGTTGATACTTGTTTTTAATTCACTCAACAAGGAACTCAGGAATTTACTGTCATCTAGGGAGATGAGTGTTTGTTTTGATATTGGTATCATACCCATGAAATGGGTTACCTACATAACCTTATGAAAGGAATCAGAACCCTCGTAGTTTTGTACCGCTTAATGGGACACATCATAATTTTTAAAATCATGTGAAAAAGACCTAGATGTACAGTTTAATATCATGTGGTATGGACATCTTAGAGAAATTTTCTTAGTCAAAGTTTAGTGTGGAACTTATGCCCAATAAGCCCAAGGAACATGGGAAGAATATAGGTTTCCAAGTAAGATTAGAACCTGTTGGGAATATTACCCAAGGAGAACAAGGTTGATTGGAATTGTTGGGTTTGAACCTCAAGGAGGCTTCCTACATATTCCATTTGGATGGGAATCAAATCCTATGTAGTTTGATAAATATCATGGGAGAGTATAATCCTTTGAGAGAAATGAGTTTTGGCTTACTTCTTGAAAAAGATTCCTTGGTGATTTTGGGGTTGAATTTGGGGCTTATTTTTTCAGGAGGATGACCATATTAATGGAATTAGGTTTGGATTCATAAACAGGATATCCGGTGAGCTTGGGCCCTAAAAGGGCTTCCTACATATCCTAGATTGAATTGGAAACAGAGTTCTCATAGTTTCTTATAGTGAGTTTTTGTGCACATGTTGTAATAATCATGAATCTCTAATCCCACGTGAGTCATGATCGGTGTGATAAACAAGAGGGTGTGAAAGGTTGAACAATGAAACATACACTTTTCTTCCTCTGCTGGTGTAAGAGGGAGAGCCTTTGGTGGCCAGGGTGGATGAGGGAGAGGCGATGATCCCTCCCTCTGTTCTCTTTACATTAGACAAGGGTCCAATGAAAGGGAGAAGGGATGACGGTTAGGGGATTACACTAGGATGGATGCCCTAAAACTGGTCCATGTAGGTGAGGGAGATTTCTCCTTTGCTTGTATGAAAATAGAAAGTGTGAATTGTACCTTCCCTACCAGAGACCCGAGGTTCCGTCTCTTTGAGAAGGGAGAGGTCGAGACCTAAACTCTAATTATAAAAAATCAGGAACTTCACAAAACTATTTTCAGGAGAAAGGTATATTTTACTGTGGATATAAAATCCCATAGAAACTCAATTAATCATAACCCCATTTTGAAACAAATGTGGGAAACCTCTGACTGTGGATATACAAACCAAAATAGAAGACACAATGATGTGCCTTTCCCAAATATTTGATGAGTGAGGAGGTTTTAATAGAGGTATCAATAGAATCCCTTTCAAACATGAGGGTTAAGGAAGAAGATGACTTTCCATGAAAGGCTTTGAGGAGGGCTCAATAGATTGTACACGAAGGAGGGGAATTTAATCAAATAGGGACACCCAAGTAGTTAAGGGCACACAAGTATGGGCGCACAAGTAGACTTGGTTGATCTGATATTCACTTAAGCAATGAAAAACCTCTATGGTAATACTTGAGAGAGACTTGGATCATGCCTTTAGGAGTATTCCCTGGTGATCCCATAATTAGAGAGCTCATGTTCATGTTAATGGAAAAGGTGGCGCACAAGTTTTTCTGATTTCGGGAGGTTGGACGCTTTAGGCGCTCAAGAGTTATGGATTTCAAACACTAAAAGGACTTATTTTCTATGATCCTCTATCAATTCCTCCACATTATGTGCTAAAGATCTACCTTGAATATTTCAGAGGACTTGGAAAAAGCATTAGGGCCACCAGATAATCCATTGGGCTTCAAGGAAATTTTTCCGTCCAAATGAAGGTCGCATGAGTCTATTTATTGGAAAAAATAGGACGTTGGGAAAAAAAATTTGGGCATGCATGTAGGATTCACGCCAGATGAGGGCGCACATGTATGATGTGCACTGATTCCGTTTGGTCTGACTAGGATGACCCAAAGCTCAATCCTTTTAAAATATTGATTTTCTTCATGTATTTTCCCCTCTTCTTACTAAGGTATTTCCCTTTGTCATTTTAGAATCTTTGATGGAACGAAGTGTAAACAATCCCTAAAAACCCTAAAACCAATTAAAATCAAAAAAATACCTTAAAATCTAAAAAAGTGTAAAAAAACTAAAAATCCAATGAAAAATGATAAACATAAAAACACTTGAAACCATTAAAACCCAAAAAATGACGAAAACCCTAAAACCCCTTCAGCCCTAAAACCAGAAATGAACATAAAAACCTAAAAAAACAATAAAAACACTAAAAAAATAAATAAATACTAAAAACCATTAAAAAATATAAACACCATTTAAACCCCTAAAAACTTTAAAAACAGTTAAAAATATTAAAAAAAATTAAAAACTCTGAGAAAAACCTGAACACCCTCAAAATCCTGAAAATACTAAAAAATAAAAATCATAAAAAATCCCTAAAATCCCAAAACATGTTAAAACCCCTAAAAACTCTAAAACACTATAAAACCGATAAAAATATAATAACACTTAAAATACATAAAAAATATAAATGATAAAAACCCAAAAATATACCTAAAAACCCAAAAATCCATAAAAATCCCGAAAAACACTAAAAACACACAAAAATATCTAAACCCCTTTATACCATTAAAAACAATAAGGAACTATAAAAAGATTAAAAACCTTAAAAAACTAAAAAAAACCTTAAAAACCTAAAGATAATATAAAACCCATAAAACCCCTTAAAACCATACACACCCTCAAAATAACAAAATACCCTTAAACCCCATAATGATCCTAAAAAATCCCTAAATACCCCTAAAAACATAAAACCCATAAAACTCTTAAAACCCATAAGAAAACCATAAAACCCTAAAAACACTTTAAAACCCCTACAACATAAATAATGCTAAAAACACTAAAAAGCATAAATTTTCTAAAGATCCCTAAAACTACCTAAAAACATAAAAACCCCTAAAAACATAAAAGCCCCTAAAAAACTTTAATGAAACCTTAAATATCTAAAAAAAATTAAAACCCCTAGAATCCTAAACATTTATAAAAACCCTAAAAAACCTTAAAAAGATTGTGAAGCCCATAAATACTATAAACCCTCCCATAAAACATAAAAATCCATAAACACCCAAAAAAACCCTAAAACCACTAAAATCTCCAAGTAAACTTTAAACCACTAAAAATGATAAAATGCTCCAAAAAACATTACACCCCTAAAATCTCAAAAAACCGTAAGCCCCTCAACAATAATCACACTAAAACCCAAAAAACCAAAAAACCCCCTCAAAATCCCTAAAATCCTGTAAAAATATAAAAATTGTAAAAATATCCCTTAAAACACCTAAAATTTTTAAAACACTAAAAAACATGAAACCCCCTAAGAAAACATTAAAAACCTAAAATCACATTAAGAACCTAAAAACCCTAAAAAATATAAAAACCTTAAAATCCCTAAAAACCATAAAAAACCCTCAAAATAACAAAAACCAATAAAATTATATTAAAATCTTAAAAAATCCAAAAAAACAGCTAAAAATGTAAAATGCCTAAAAACCCAAAATCTACCTATGAAAACACTAAAATCATAAAAACTCCTAAATCCCCTAAAAACATAAAACATTCAAAAAATCCTAAAAACCCTAAACAAAAATTAAAAATTTTAAAAATAAATATCAACTATAAAACCCCAAAGAATCTGTTAAAACCCCTAAAACCACATAAAATCCCTAAAATCCACTAAAAACATTATAACCCCTTTTAACCCCTAAAACCGTTAAAAATATAAAAAACCATAAAACTACAAAACACTAAAAACCCTTGAAACCCACAAAAATCATAAAATACCAAAACCCTAAATAACCCTAATCCCTGAAAATCCCCAAAAATCCATAAAATCCTAAAAAACAACTGAAATCATTAAAAAACAATAAACCATAAAAACCATAAAACTCCATATAGAAACATTAAAAATACATAAAAACCTAAGAAACCTAATGAATGCTAAAAACCCAAAATCCATAAAACCCCAAAACCCCAAATAAATCTAAAAAAACCAAAAAAACCAAAAAAACCATAAAATCCTGAAAACCCCCCTAAAAATCCCAATAAAACCTAAAAACTTTATAAAACCCAAAAAACTTGTAGCAAACCTAAATATGCTTAAAACCCAACAAAACCTAAAAATGTTAAAAACACTAAAATTCCTAAAAGATCATGAAAATCGTAAAAACCCCTAAAAACCATAAAAACACTAAAAACCTAAAAAACCATGAAATCAATATAAACCCTATAAAACACTAAAAACTCTAAGAACCCTCAAAACACCTAAGAACATTAAAAACTCTATCAACCCTAAAAAACAAAAATAAACCAAAAAACCAAAAATTCCATAAAATCACTAAGAACTTTAAAAGCCCCAAAACCCCTAAAAACCCCCAAACAAAGAAAGAAACAATAACAGAGCTAAAAATTATCTAAAAATAAATAACAACAAAAAACACCAAAAACCTAGAAAAATCCTACAAATACTTAACAACCTAAAAGTATTAAAAACCCCTAAAAATCTAAAAAAGGTCAAAACCATAAAAAACCCTAAAAACCCCCAAAAATATAAATACCATAAAAAAACCTAAACTCCATAAAAACCCTAATAACCTATAGAAACTTTAAAACCCACTAAAAACTCTAAAGTCCATTTTAAACACAAATAAATTTAAAAAACTCTAAAAACCATAAAAATAAAAAAAATAAAAAAACTCGAAAACATAGAAAAACCATTAAAACACTAAAACTGTTAAAAAATCATAAACATAAAAATCCAATAAAATAATAAGAAACTATAAAAAACTAGAAAAACTAAAAAAAACCCTCAAAAACCTAAAAACACTAAAATCCCTGAAATCCCATATGAAATTTGTATAAACCTAAATATAGTTAAACCCCCTAAGAAACATAAAAAATGTTAAAAACCATAAAAAATATAAAAAACCTAAAACCATAAATATCCATAAAAACCCTAAAAACCTAAAAACCATGAATTCCCCTTAGAAGGCATAAAACCTGAAAAATAGCTTAGTCCCCTAAAACCCTATAAAATTCCAAAAACCCTAAAAACATTAAATTAACCATAAAAACACTATAAACCCAAAAAAACCATACAGATCACTAAAAATCTTTAAAGAATATGAAAACCCAAAAACCAGTAAAAACCACTAAAAACATTAAAAACCCTTTAAATCCCTAAAAACATTATAAAAATCTTAAAAATATTAAAAACCCTAAAAATTAATAAAACTCAAAAAACACAAAAAACCAATGAAAAACCCTAAAAAATATGAAACCCCTAAAAATATCTAAAAATCCAAAAAGCATCTAAAAATCATAAAAAATCCAAGATAACCTTAAAAACATAAAGCCCCTAAAAATCCTAAAAATGATTAAAAAACTAAAAAACCCTAAAACACTAAATATCCTAAATACCCAAAACACCCCTAAGACCATTTATAACAATAAAAACCAATAAAAACCCTAAAACATACTAAAACTATAAAGAACCTTTAAAACCCTAAAAAGTTAAAAAAAACTCTACAAAACCTTAAAATCCCTAATTTTTTTTTTAAAAACTCAAAATCCCTAAAAACTCTAAAAATAAAAAAAAATCTAAAAAACACTAAAAATCCTAAAAAACATAAAAACCCTAAAAACCCTGAAAAAAACTAATAAACCCTTAAAAACCTAAAAACAATTCTAGCCCCTAAAATCATAATAACATTAAATTCCCAAAAACACCAAAAACACATAAAAATACCAAAAAACCCTAAACACAATAAAAATTATGAAAATATCTAAAAATCAATCAAAATTAAAAAAAAACTATAAAACCCATAAAACACTAAGAAAACCTCAAAAAACAATTAAACTCTTAAAAGTGCTAAAAACCCAAAGACCCCAAATTCCCAAAAAACTATAAACCCCCAAAAAACCATAAAAAACTCTAAAAATATTAAAAAATCCCAAACTACACTAAAAACACTGAAACCCCATTGAAACATTTAAAAGTACTAATACCCATTAAAACCCCTAAAAACCCATAAACCCCCAAAACCCAAAAAACCATTAAAATCTCAAAAAAACCCCTTAAAATATTAAAAATGCGTAAAAATCCCTTAAAACACAATAAACCCTAAAACTCCTAAAAACTAATCAAACTATAAAACCTTACAAATACTTAAACCTTTAAAGAACAAAAAAATGATTAAAACTCAAAAACCATAAGACCCCTACAAACTTAAAACCCCTAAAAACCTAGAAGACCCCTAAAAACCCACTAGAAACTATAAAACCCTTCAAATCCCTAAAGATGGTAAAAACTCTAAAAACCATTAAAAAACATAGAAAACACTAAAATCTTAAAAATCATTAAGCTCTAAAAACCATAAAAATCATAAAAAATCCCAAAATACATAATAAAGTAAAAACCCTTAAAACACTAAAAAATCCTAAAAACATAAAATCATTTTAATCCCAAAAAACCAAAAAACACTAAAACCCCTAAAAACCCTGACCCTCCAAAAAACCCCTAAAAACACATAAATATCTAAAAACCCTAAATCACATAAAAATGCTTAAAAATTCATAAAAATACTAGATACATAAAAAACCATAAAAACCTTGAAAACCATATGAAAATATAAAAAAAGACATAAAAACCAAAAAAACATAAAAAATGACAAAATCACAAAAAGACTCTAAAAACAACCGAACCCTAAAACCCCTAGAAACATCAAAAAACTTTAAAAAACCATAAAACCTATAAAACCCGTAAAATATAATTAAAACTCTAAAAAATATTTAGTCTACAATTTTTTTAAAAAAACTCTTAAAAATCATAGAAACCCTTAAAAACACCAAAAAAACCTAAACCCCCAAAAAACTCTAAAAATCATCAAAAACCACAAACTCTTAAAATCCCCAAAAACCATAAAAAACAAAAGAAACCTAAAAAGTCCCTAAAAATAACAAAAAATGTAAAAAACCTAACAACACTGAAACACCAAAAAGCCTAAAAAACCTAAAAACACATAAAACCATGAAAAAACAAAAAAAACCCTAAAATCCTGAAAAATAAAAAACCTAGAAACCCTACAGCCATAAAACCCCTCAAATCATTAAAAACCATAAAAATCCATAAAATCCATAAAACCCACTAAAATAATAAAAACTCTTTAAACCATAAAGAATGATAAAATACTATAAAAAACCATAAAACCTGTAAAAACACAAATAACCATAAAACTCAACATACTAAAAAACACTACAAACCATAAAATACAATAAAAACTGTCAATACCGCTAAAATCCTTAAAAAACATAAAATTACTAAAAAATCATTAAAAATCTATTAAAATATGAAAAACCCTAAAACCCATTAAAAAAACCAAAGTGATCCATAAAAATGTTTAAAAAAATTAAAACCCCCAAAAAATCTAAAAACGTTAAAACCCCCCAAACCCCACAGAATCCCTAAAAACCATAAATAATAATAAAAATCACAAAGGAGCATAAATTTTTTCAAAAAAACTAGAAATACCTATAAAATACTAAACATATCTAAGAAAACCATAAAATATAAAAAACACATAAAACCCTAAAAACCCTAAAAAATGAGGAAAACCATGAAACCCTATAAACTCTATAAACATTTAAAACAGCCTCTAAAAATCACATAAACCCTAGACACAAAAAAACTATAAAAAACAACAAAATATCTAGAAACCATTGAAGCTTGTAAAACCTTTAAAAACACTAAATAATTTAAAACCCTAAAAACACAAAAAAATACTAAAACCCAAAAAAACCAAAAAAACTATAAAAATAATAAAAATCCCCCCAATCCCTAAAATCCCTAAAAACCCTGAAAAATCCCTAAGGTAACCTTAAATACCTAAATACCTTTAAACCCCTTAAAGAAAAAAAAGATAAAAACTAGAAAAACCACTAAAAACTCTAAAACCCCTAAAAACACTCAAAATACAGAAAAACACTAAAAAATAAATGTAATGCTAAAAATACCTAAAAATAACTACCAATGTAAAAAACACCTATAGAACTTAAAAAACCAATGATTTTTTTTAAACTAAAAACACTTTAATCCCCTAAAAACCTAAAAACACTAAAAACCCTAAATGACCTTAAAAACCATAAAAATCTAAAATATCTCTAAAACCCGTAGAATCCTTAAAACCCCTACAACCCATAAAAACCATAAAATCCACTAAAACTATAAAAACCCTTTAACCCACTAATAATGTTTAAAAAAAATCTAAAAACCATAAAACCATGTAGAACTCAAAAAACCCCTAGAAAAAACCCTAATTTGGGTTTGGGTTTGTTAGGGTTTTTTGGGTGTGGGTCGTTTGACCTCTCCCCTCCCTTGTTTGCTGCATCTTATTACTAATAAATTGTGGGGGGGGGGGGGTTGAGAGTATCCTGACCCTTGCATCTTCCTTTCCCAATAAAAAACCATAAAAACACTAAAACCACCTAAAAATTATAAAATCCCCAATAAATGATAAAAAAACCATAAAAAATAATAAAAAAGTAATAAAAATTCATAAAAATGTAAAAACCCATTAAAACCATGAAAAATATAAAGAAACAATAAAAAAATAAAAACACATGAAACCCTTGAAAACCAAAAAAATGGTAAAATCCTTAAAAAAACTAAAAGACCTTAAAACAAAAAAACCCCTAAAACCCAAAAAAAACTCTGAAAACCCATTATTCTGATAAAAATGTTAAAAAACTCTAAAAAAATTTAAAACCCTTAAATGCACAGAAAACCCTAAAAACCCCAAAAGCCATTAAAACATTAAAAAAATAAAATCCCAAAAACCCTACAAAAAAATAAGAACCCCCAAAATCCCTAAAAAACTATAAACATATTAAAAAAACCATAGAATCACAAAAGAGGTAAAAACCCTGAAACCCCTAAAACCCAAATAAAATATTAGAAACAAAAAACACCTAAAAATCCTACAAACCAAAAAACAATAAAAACCCTAAAAAACCCCAATAACACTAAAAAACCCTAAAACCCAAAAAAAATCCCAAAAATCTCAAAAACCAAAAAAATTAAAAATTACCTAAAATCCCTAAAATGATAAAAAACCCTAAAACCCCCGAAAAACCACAAGTAAACCCCTAAAAACAAATAGAAACATAAAACCCGCCAAAAAACCTAAAAAACATAAAAACCCTAAAAGGCCATAGAAACCCTAAAACTTATGAAAACCATAAAAACTAATAAAAAAATTTAAAATACATAAAACCCCAAAAACCCACTAAAAAATATTACTCGTCAAACCCCTAAAAAGTTTGAAAAACTCTAAAAAACCAAAAAAATCCTAAAAGCTCAAAAAAAACCATTAAATATAGAAAAACCATAAATACAGTAAAAATCCCTAAAAATCCAAAAAAATTAAAACCATAAAAATAACATAAAATCTTTAAAAATTTAAAAAAACTAAACAGACCAAGAAAACCTTTAAACCTTAAAACACTTTTAACCCCCAAAACCCTAAAAAATGTTAGAAACCCTAAAAACCCATCATCTTTAAAGGCCTTAATGAACAAAAAAACATTAAAACCCATAAAAACCCTATAACACCATAAACATCGTAAAACCCACTAAAAACAAACAACACCTTTTAATCCCCTAAATCATTAAAACACTAAAAATATTTAAAAAAATTAAAAACTCTGAATAAAACATAAACACCCCCAAAATTTTGAAAATCCTAAAAAAATATAAAATATAAAAATTCACCAAAATCCAAACAAATATTAAAACCCCTTAAAACTCTAAAAACCATTACGAAAACCATAAAAATATAATAACACTTTAAACCCCTAAAAATATAAATGCAAAAAACCCTAAAAAATTGAAAACCCCTAAAAATCCCTAAATACAATAAAATCCATTAAAATCCCTAAAAACACTAAAAATTCACCTAAATATATAAAAAGAACTAAACCATTACAAATTTTAAGGAACTATGAAAACATTAAAAACCATAAAGAACAAAAAAATAACCCTAAAACCCTAAAAATATAATAAAACCCATAAACCACATAAAACCCTAAACACCATCAAAATAACTAAACACCCTAAAAACAATAATGATACTAAAAATCCCTTAAAACTCCTAAAAACATTAAAATTCCTAAAAACCTTGAAATAAACTTAAGAAAACAGTAAAACCCTAAGTAGACATTAATCCTATAAAAACCAAAAAAATTCTAAAAACCATAAAAAACCATAAATTTCCTAAAACTCCCTAAAACTCCATAAAAACATAAAAACACCTAAAAGCCCATATAGAAACCCAGAATATCTAAAAACTCATAACACTAATAGAAACCGAAAAAAATTCTAAAAACCATAAAAAAACTATAAGTCCCTTAAAAACTATAAAACACTGAAAAAAACCTAAAAATCCATCAACTCCCATAAAAACTCTAAAGACCACTAAAAACTCTAAATACACTTCAAACTACAAAAAATAATATAATGCTCCAAAAAACATTAAACCCCTAAAATCTCAAAAAACACTAACCCTCCAACCATAAAACACTAAAACCCAAAACCCCCAAAAACCCTCAATATCCCTAAAATCCTATAAGACTAGAAAAATCATAAAAAATACGTTAAAATACCTAAAATTTCAAAAACATTAAAAAACTTGAAACCCATTAAGAAAACCGTAAAAACCTAAAAACACTTTAAACAGCTAAAACCCCTTAAAAATATAAAAACCCTAAAAACCCCAAAAAACCCAAAAAAACCCTCAAAATACCTAAAAACCCTAAAATACTACTAAAATACTAAAAACATCCATAAAAACCCTAAAAATTTAAAAATCAGAAAAACCCAAAATCCCCATAAGAAAACCTTAAAACCCTAAAAACACTTAAAACCGCCAAAAACATAAAAAATTCTAAATACCCTAAAAACCCTAAATAGAAATTAATAATTTTAAAAATAAATGTCAACCATAAAACCCCAAAAAATCCATTAAATCCCCCAACACCACATAAAATCACTAAAATAAACTAAAAACATTAAAACCCCTTTTATCCCTTAAAACTATTAAAAACTCTAAAAAACCATGAAAAACCAAAAAAACATAAAAAACCTAAAACCCACAAACACAATAAAAAACCTAAAACCCTAAACGACCCTAAACCCTTAAAATCCCCAAAACCCCAAAACCCATAAAATCATAAAAAGCATAAAAATCCTTAAAAATGTAATAAACCATAAAAACACTAAAAATATCTATGAAATATTTAAAAAAACAAAAAACCCCTAAGAAAACTAATGAATTCTAAAACCCTAAATCCATAAACCCCCCAAAAAAGCCAAATAAATATCAAAATACAAAAAAACCAAATAAACTATAAAAATACTAAAAAATCCCTAAAAATCCCAAAAAACCTTAAAAAAATAAAAACCCAAGAAACCTATAGAATACCTAAATACACATAAATCCCCTAAAAATCTAAAAATTCAGAAAAACTAAAAATCCAAAGAGATATTGAAAATCCTAAAAACCCCAAAACACCATAAAACCACTGAAAACATAAAAACCCACAAAAAATAAAACTCTAAATAATCTAAAAACATTTTAAACACCTAAAAACCTTAAAAAATCTAAAACCCCCGAGAAACCTTAAAAACACCTAAAAACCAAAAATTCCCTAAATACCCCAAGAACCCTAAAAACCCCAAAACCACTCAAAATCACTAAATAATGAAAAATAATAAAATTCCTTAAAAATACCAAACAACATGAAAACCCATAAAACAATGAAAAATCCTAATAAAACATAATAACTTAAAATACTAAAAACCCCTAAGAAAACTAAAAAAGATCAAAACCTTAAAAAACCCTAAATACCCCAAAACCCATAAAACCATAAAAACAACCAAAACCCATAAAACCCTAATAACCCATAAAAACTATAAACCCAATAAAAACTCTCAAAAAACCTTTCAACTCCAAATAACATTAAAAAAAATTTAAAAACCACAAAACCGCAAAAAAAATTCAAAAACCCCTAAAATAGAAAAATCCATCAAAACACTACAAGCCTAAAAACCCCCAAAACCATAAAAATCCCAGAAAACACTAAAAACTATAAAAAGTCCAAAAAAATATCTTAAAATATTCAAAAACATAAAAACACTAAAACCCCTGAAATCCCCTAAGAAAACCATATAAACCTGAAAATAGATAACACCAACATGAATCCAAAAAATGATAAAAACCCTAGAATACAAAAAAAAAACCTAAAAACCGTAAAAAAATACATAAAAACCCAGAAAACCTAAAAAACATAAAATTATAAAAATCACTAAAATCAATAAAATCACTAAAAACATAAAAATACTAAAAACCATGAAGACCCATTAGAAAACATAATAATCAAAAAACACTTAAATCCCCTAAAACCCCACAAAATTTATAAAACCCTAAATTAACCCTAAAAAAAATATAAACCCATTGAAACTATAAAAATCAACAAAAACCATTAAATCATATAAAAACCCAAAATCCCCTAAAAACCACTAAAAATCTAAAAATAACTTAAAACTCTAAAATAATAAAAAACTGTTAAAAATATTAAAAACCCTAAAAATTTAAAGAACAAAAAACCCAAGAAAACAATAAGAAACCGTAAAAACCCTAAAAAATATAAAAACCCTCAAAATACCTAAAAATAAAAATGGTACATAAAAATACTAAAAACCCTAAAAATCCTTAAAAACTTAAAAACCACTAAAAATCATTAAACATCCTAGAAAACCATAAAAAATAGAAACACAAAAATCCCTTGAAAAACCTCAAAATCTCTAAAACCCATAAAAACCATAAAAAAACCTAAAAATCACTAAAAATGATGAAAAAACCCTGAGAAAATATTCCAGACCTAGAGACACTTAAAACCCCCCAAAAAACTAAAAATAGTAAAAACACTAAAGAAACCTAAAGGACCCTAAAACCCCTAAAAGCCCTTAATACCTATAAAACCCCTAAAATATTATAAAAACCTCAAACCCCATAAAACCCTATAAATAACTAAAACTCTAAAAACTCATTAAACCCCTAAAAGTATGGAGGCAAAAGAACAATCCCAAAGTCCTCTAAGAGGATGTGCCTTCCCCTTTGAGAGATCTGCCAGCGACTTCCTCTCGGCATCTCCCCATTCTTCCTCCTGTCACTTCGGGTTGCTCAGAATCGACTGGTTTGTCTTTGACGTGGAGCTGGTTTTTCATGCTTGTCCTAGATCCTATTGTATGACGTCTATTTAGGAATTCCTCACTTTCTAGCATATCTGACTTCGATTATTAATCGATGAATTATTTGGAATCTATTCGGCATGGTTTTTTCTTGGGGACCTCAGATCAAGGTTGGCGCAACTCAGTGTCTTCTTGGGATCTGGAATTTGCAAGGGTTCTGTGAAGGATCTAGCATCTTTTTTCTACCGGTTGTAGCATGATTTCGGTGTAGTCATCTTCGGGTCCTTGGGTAGACATCGGTGCAGCTTGGTCTCTTGGATGGCTTTTTCCTTGGTGATAGTGTCTTGGATCTAGACTAGACCTTGGATCAGGGATAGATCTGGTGCCGATCTCATTTGGGTGTGCTCCCTATGTATGTTTGGTTTCGTTTCCTTGGTTGGGCCTTGGCGCTGCATGGCATGCTCCTGGTTTCGGTCATCTTGCTCGCGGATTCTACTGAACGATTTCAGAGGTTTTGGTGGTATCTCTGTCATTGACCATGGATTAGCGTTAGTCCTCGTGTTATTTTGGTTCTGGGAGGCTTCTTTTGATGATCCTGCATTGTTTCGACAGATCATGGGATGGTTGCATTTCCTTCTTGGATTGGTTTAGTGTTAGCTGTGGATCGGCCTCGAGGTGGGAGGTCATGGTTTTTTGTTCTGCTGGTGTTTGAAATGGGGAAAGATTCTTGCTTATGGAGTTGGGTGAGGGTGATGCGGTGATGCTTTGGGATGATGCCCGGTGAAGGTGATGATTTGGTGATTTGTTTGAGTCGGTGTTTGGTATTGATTTGTTTCATACTACAGATTGGTTTGATGGTGATGTGTGCTATTGAATGCTGGTAGCTTCTTGGTGGTACTGATGTCGTTTCTGCGTTTGGTTTTTTGTGTGTCCTTTTCTTTTTTGTTTTCTTTTCTGGGGTTGTCTTTGGGTTTGGGTTGTTTGGCTCTGCCTCTCCCTTGTCTCTTGTGTCTTTTTTCTAATAATTGTTTTGAGGGAGGGGGGTTGTGAATAGTTTTCCACCACACCTTCCATGCCTTAAAAGGTAAAAAAAATTAAAAAAACATTAAAAACACTAAAAAACTAAAAACACCCTAAAACCAAATAAAACAATAAAAACCAAAAAAACCCAAAAACGCCTAAAATCTCACAAAATCACTAAAAACCCTAAAAACCCTAAAAGTACTTAAAAACATATGAAGACATAAAAACCCTAAAAACCATGAAAACCACCAATAAAACTTAATAACCAAAAAACACTTTAAACACCTAAAAACAAAAAACTCTAAAAACACTAAAAAACCTCTCAAAACTCTCAAAATCCCAAGAATCCATAAAATACATAAAAACCCAAAAAATACCTAAAACCCCCCCTAAAACGAAAAACCCTAAAACCTTATAAAGACCTAATAAAACCATAAAAACCCAAATCCACATTAAATCCCTAAAAAACAAAAAAATGGAAAAATCTTAAAACTTAGTAAAAACCCTTAAAACCCCTACAAACCATGAACAACTAAAACATTTACAAACCCCAAGCACACATCAAATATCTAAAACCCACTAAAAATTTTATATCCCCTTTAAACCCTATGAAATGTTAATAAAATCTAAAAAACAATAAAAACCCTAAAAAATAAAAAAACCTAAAACCAAAAAAACCCAAAAAAACCCTTAAAAACTCTAAAACCCCCCAAACCCATTAAGATCCATAAAAACCATAAAAATTATAAAAAACACTAAAATTAATAAAAATGTAAACACTCTAAAAACACTAAAAAATCATATGAAAACTATCAAAATGTAAAAACATTTAAAACCTCTAAATACCTAAAGACGGTAGAACCCCTAAAAACCCTAAATAACCTAAAAACCATAAAACCCCCTAAAAACCTTAAAACCCCTAAAACCCTAAAATCCATAAAAACAACTGTAACTCTAAAAGCCCTTTAATCCCCAAAAAATTATAAAAACTATAAAAATTCTTAAAAACTTAATAACTCAAAAAACCCTAAAAACCAAATAAACCTATAAATGTTAAAACCCTAAACCCCTCCAAATCCCAAAAACACATAAAAAACCATTAAAATTCCAAATAATCATTACAAATTTCAAAAACCCTAAAACAATAAAAACTTTAGAAAACCATTAAAACCTAAAAACTATTAAATCCCCTAAAAACTAAAAACACTAGAAACCCTAAAAACACAAAAAATCGTAAAAACCATTAAAATCCCTAAAATTCCATAAAAATCCTAAAAAACAAGAAATTCCTAAAAAACATAAATTTACCAAGAAAACCTTAAAGCCCTAAGAAAAATTAAAACCACTAAAAACAAAAAAACAGTAAAATATCTAAAGAAATTATAAAAACACTAAAAACATTAAACACCTAAATACCATAAAAACCTAAAACCCAATAAAAACTCTCGAAACCACTAAAAACTCCAAAACCCATTAAAACCCTAAAACATTAAAAACACAAAACGCCATAAATATCTTAAAAACCCTAAAACCCCATAAAATCCCAAAAAAATCATAAAAATCATAAAATATTAGAAAAATCATTAAAAATAAAAAATCCTTAAAAACACTGACAAAACCTAAGAAATTAAAAAAATTTAAAAACACAAAAAAAAAAACAAAACCCTAAAAAACACTAAAACCCCAAAAATCACTACAACTATAAAACCCTCAAATTCAAAAAAAATGGTTAAAACAAGAAAAAAACTGAAAAAATCCCAAAAAATCATTAACAGCCTAGAAAACTCAGAACCCTGAAAACCCCTAAGCAAAACATAAAAAATAAAAATATTTAAAACCAAAAAATTTCTAAGAAAACTAAAAATAAAAAAAAATCCGAAAATACCATAAAAATAAGAAAAAAATCAAAAAAGAATAAAATCCCTAAAAACCATAAAAACCAAAGACCCTTAAAAAACATAAAAAATATAAAATCCCTTTAAACCCCTAATAACGTTAAACAATCTAAAAATATTTATGACCCAAAAAACAGAAAATTCCCTGAAAAAAAATATATAAAAACCCTAAAATCCTAAAAAAAACTAAACCCATCAAAATACCTAAAACACTAAATGAGCTTTAGTATCCAAAAAAGACCTAAAATTTAAAAATACATAAAAAAACTTAAAACTATATAAATCCCTATGAAAACATTAAATACCTAAAAACTCTTAAAACCCCTAAAAACCTAAAAAATGATAAGACTCTTAAAAACCTTAAATACCATAACACAACTAAAAATCCTTAAAACCTACGAAATCAGAAAAGACAAAAAAATATTGAATAATCCCATAAATGTATAATCATTAAAACACAAAAAAATCCTAATAAAAACTTAAAACCTTGAAAACACTTAAAACCCCTAAATACTTAAAAAAATCCTAAATACCCTACAAACAACCTAAAAACACGAACACCCCCCTAAAACCCATAACAAACCTAAAAACATTAAAAACCCTAAAAACACATAAAACCCATGAAACCCACTAAATGACTAAAAACTATTTCAACTCCTAAAAATGATAAAAAAACTATTCAAACCTTAAATCACTTAAAAAATAAAATACCCATAAAATAAATTAAAAACAACAAAATTCTAAAAATACTAAAACCCAAAAAATGTAAAAAACACCTAAAATCCATGAAAAATCATAAGAAAACCTTAATGTGTTAGAGATATTTACTACAACTATTAAAACTAAAAAACCATAAAAACCAAAAAATATAAAACCCCTAGAAAATATAAAACCCATAAAAAACCTAAAAAACCACTTTACACTCTAAAAAACATTAACCCCTTAAAAATGTAAAGAAACTCCAAAGCCCTAAAAAATATGGAAATCCCAAAAAAACATAAAAACCCAAATAAACAAAAAAGGCCATAAAACCCAAAAAATTGCAAAAAACTGTAAAAACCCAAAAAAATCCAAAAACAAATTAAAATCCCAAAATCAAGAAAATACTAAAACCCCAAAAAACCATAAGAAAAGCATAAAAAACCAAAAAACACTAAACCCCCTAAAAACCTAAATATTCTAAAAACGGTAAAACCCATAAAACCCTAAAAACCCTAAACCCCTCAAAATCCCTAAAACCCCAAAAAACTCAAAAAAAATTTAAAAATGTTCAAAACCCTAAAATCCTTATGAACCATGAAAACTAAAAAAACATAAACCCCTAAAAATGTTAAAACTGTAAAACCCATAAAAGACACAAAACCCCTAAAAACCATAAAATCTCTAAATGTAGTAAAACCCCTAAAACCCATAAAAACCATTAAAAACACTGAAACCCATTAAAAAAGAAAACATTTTAAAAGTATAAAACTAATTAAAATACTAAAAAACTAAAAAACACCTAAAATCTCCAAAAACCCATAAAAATCCAAAACACCCTCAGAATATCTCAAAAATTAAAAACAATAAAAATCCTAAAAAGTCCCTATAATTTCCTAAAACATAACACCCTAAAAACCCTAAAAACCCCTAAGAAAAACAAAAGAACTAAAAACAATTAAAACCCCTAAAAATAACAAAAAATCTGGAAGTGTTAAAATTACTGAAAACCCTAAAATAAAAAAAATCCCATTAAATTTTAAAAACCCCTAAAATACCATAAAAGCTCTAAAACCCATAAAAACCTAAAAAATATTCAAACCCCTAAAAATGTTAAAGAAATATAAAAACCATAAACCCCCTAAAAACTAAAAAAACCTTAAAAACCCAAAAAAACAATAAAATCCCTAAAACTCCCCATAAACCCTAAATATCCCAAAAAACTATAAAAATACTAAGAACCTCTAAAAATACATAAAAAACATTAAAAAAATAAAAACCCTCCAAACGCCTAAGAAACCCTAATAAACATAAAAGCACTAAAAGCCCCAAAAACCCTAAAAATGATTAGAAATCCCTTAAAAGCCTAAAAAAATTAAAAACCGTCAAAACCCTATAAAATACTTAAACACTAAAAAATCATGAAAGATACTTAAAATCTATAAAATTGTAAAAACACTGAAAACACTTAAACCCCTTATAAAATATTAAAACCCAAAAATAACCAAAACCCCGCCAAACCTAAAAAATGCCAAACCACCAAAAATCCTAAACCTACCCAAAAAATCTTTAGAACCCATGAAACCCAAAAAACCACTAAACAACAATTAAAACCATAAACCACATAAAAACAATAAAAACCACTAAAAATCTTACAACCCTATAAACACATAAAAATTATACAAAACACAAAAAACTAGAAAAACCTAAAAAATATCCTAAAAACCCAAAAATCAGTAAAAATCATAAAAACCCTAAAAATCCTAGATCCCCACAAAATCCAAAAAACCCCGAAAATCCCCTAAAATGAAAAAAAAATCTAAAAATCCCTCAAAAATGTAAAAACCCATTACAAATCATGAAAACCCATAAGATGTGAAATTTAAAACAAATAAAACACGTAAAAACATAAATAACCTAAAAGCTCTAAAACCCCTAGAAATAATAAAAAATTCTATAAAATCACAAAAGTCCATTAAAGCATAAGAAACCTAAAAACTAGAAAACCCTATGAAAACCTAAAAAATATTGAAACACTTAAAACCCATAAAAAACAAAAAAAATGCTAAAAACACTAAAACCCTAAATGACCCAAAAACCCCAAAAACCCTGTAAACCATAAAACCATTAAAAACCATAAAACCCATAAAAACATAACAACCAAAAAAATATAAAAAAACCTTTTAAACCCCTAAAAACATTAAAAACTACAAAAAAACTTTAAAAACCCTAAGATCTCAAAAAACCCATAAAATACAAAAAAAATGTTCAATCCCTAAAAACATATAAAACCCCTTCAAATCCCAAAAAACCCAAAAAACACTAAAAATCCAAAAACAAACAGAAAAATTCGAAGAAATATAAAAACACTAGAAACTGTGAATACCCCTATGAAAATAAGAAAAACATAAAAAAAATTAAAATCACAAAAAAGAATTATAAATTTTAAACTTTAAAACCCTCGAAATACCTAGAAAAAATTAAAAGCATAAAAATAGAAAAAATCCCTAAAATTGAAACACCCTAAAGACCCTGAAAAAGACTAAGAAATCAGTAAAACCCTAAGAACACTTTAAAACCCTAAAAACCTAAAAGCACTAAAACCACTAAAAACACTAAAACCCTAAAAACCTTTAATAACCACAAAACCCCTAAAATCCTTACAAAACATAAACACCCGTAAAAACCATAAAAACCCACTAAAAAATATAAAAACCCAATAAAACCTGAAAATGTTAAAAATATAAAAAACAATAAATACCGTAAAAACACGACAGAAACCATGAAAACCCCCGAAGTCCCCTAGAACTGTAAAACCCACAAAATCCCTACAAACCATAAAAATCCAAAAAAAATACCTAAATTTTTTTAAGAACATAATAAAAACCAAAAAACGCAAAACCCCTAAGAAAAACATAAAAAATAAAACACTTAAATCCTTTAAAAACATAAAAATGTTAAAACCCAGAAATCCCACTAAAACACAAAAAATTCTTTAAACAAATAAAAATATTAAAAAACTATAAAATCCTTGAAAACCTAAAAAACATAAATAATACAAAAAACCAAAAAATCCTCAAATCCTCAAAATCTATAAAATCCCTAAAAAAACTAAAATCCTAAAAAATAATTAACAGATAAATAATAAAAGAAACACTATAATCCCAAAGAAAACATTTAAAAACAGAAAACAAAAAAAAAATCATAAAAAAACCCTATAAACCCAAAAAATAATAGAAAACCTTAAAAACACTCAAAATACATAAAACACAAAAACCCATATAAGTACTAAAAAATAACTAAAATCATAAAAAACCCCTGAAAATCACTAAAAACATTGTAAAACTAATAACACTTAAAACCACTAAAAAAACTAAAAAATATTTAAACATAAAAAAATTCTAAAACCCCTAAAAAGGAAAAAAACCAAAAAACCCAAAAAAATAATTTCAAAACCCTAAATTCCAAAAAAATCCTAAAATCCACAAAAAACTAATAAAACTCCTTATAACACTAAAATGATTAAAAACTCTAAATAGATATAAATACACTAAAAACTAAAAAAATTTGTAAAAATTCCAAAACCCATAAATACCTAAAAAACATTAAACCCCTCAAAATCCATAAATACCAAAAAACAAAATAAAAATCGTTAAAAAATACCAAAAAATATGTAAAAATGTAAAAAACAATAAAAATAATGAAAACCAATAAGAATACCTTAAAAACCAAAAAACACATAAAAACCCTAAAATCCTTGAATACATTAAAAACCATAAAAACCTAAAAGCACTATAACCCAAAAACCCCAAAAAGACTCTAAAAACTTATATAAAGTAAAAAATCTACTAAAAACCATAAAAAAATCATAAAACCCTTAAAACCCCCCAAACCACTAAATAAATCAAAAAACCATTAAACCCCTAAAACATTAAAAACTATGAAAATAATAGAAACTTAAAAAACTCAAAAATTCCCCTAAAACCCAAAAAAGCATAAATACCCTAAAAACCCAAAAATATAAAAAAACCCCAAAAATCCCTAAAAATGATAAATCCCTAAAAATCTCTAAAACGCATGAAAAACATAGAAAATCCTAATAATCCGGAAATACTCTAAGAAAACCTCCAATACCAAAAAACACATAAATCTCGTAAAACCCTAAAAATATACTAAGAACCTTAAAATCCCTAAAAACCCTCCAAAATCACTTAAAACACTAAAAAACATAAAAAACCAAAATAATCCCTAAAAATGCATAAAAATGAAAAATTCCAAAAAAAACTTGAAATTCCTATGAAAAACCTTAAAACCTAAAAACACATAAAACTTATAAAAACCCTAAAAATGCTACAAACCCTAAAAGACCCTAAAACCCTAAAGTCCCCTAAAACCCAAAAAATCAGAAAAAACCAATAAAAATCATAAAACCCCAATAAAAACTCTAAAAACTCTTAAAACCCCTAAAACATTAAAAAACTCTAAAATTATTAAAATCACTAAAAAATACAAAAAAACCATAAAATAAAAAAAACCATAAAAACCCTAAAAACCCAAAAAAATCTATTAATCCCCTAAAAAACCCAAAACCACTATAAAATAATTAGGATCCAAAAAAACCATAAAAGCGGTAAAAAAATAAAAAATATTGAAAACCCTAAAAACCCGTAAGAAAACCTAAAATCCTATAAAAACATACAACCATTAAAAAAATAAATATAGTAAAAACCCCTTAAAACCCTAAAACCCTAAAACCCTTAAAACCATTAAAAATCCAAAAAAACCTTAAAATCCCTAAACCCATAAAAACCTTAAAAACGCACTTGAAACTCGAAAATTATTTAAACAACTGAAAAAGTTAAAAAAAACTCAAGAAACCTTAAAGACCCTAAATCATTAAAATAAACCATAGAACCCCCCAAAACCTGTAAAACCCTAAAATACTAAAAAATCTTATAAGAACACATAATACATAAAAACCATTAAACCCATAAAATTACAAAAAACACTAAAATTAACTAAACTGTAAAAATTCCAAAAAAACAATGAAAACCCATGAGAATACCATGAAAACATAAAACTACATAAAACGCCTAAAACACCTAAAAATGATAAAAATTATAAAACTCTAAAAAACCTCAAAATACCTTAAAACCCAATAAACCACAAAAAACATAAAAAATCCTTAAAAATAACTAAAAACTAAAAACCCATAAAAACCTATAAAAAACCCTATCAAACCATAAAAACAAAAAAACACATAAAACTTTTAAAAAAACTAAAACACTAAAAGTCCCTTAAAACCCTAAAACCCATAAAACTATAAAAATCCCTAAAACAATTTATAACCCTAAAGATGCATAAAAAACCTAAAAAATAACTCAAAACACTAAACCCCTTTAAACCCCATAAAAGGTTAAAAAAATCATAGAGACACTAAAAACCCAAAAAAAACTATAGAACCCCCAAAACACCTCAAAATCACTAAAAAGCCTAAAACCATAAAAAACATAAAATAACACAAGACATTCCACAAAACATAAAAATTACTAGAACTTCTGAAAACCAATAAAGAAACCCAAAGAACCGGAAAACATATAAAACCACTAAAAACCTAAAAAATACCAATTAAATAGTAAAAAACCAAAAAAAAACTAATATATTTAAAAACCTGAAACCCCCCAAAAAACACTAAAATCTATAAAAAACTAATAAAAACCCTTTAAACCGCTAAAACCCATTTAAAGCCCAAAAAATGTTAAAAAATATTAAAAAATATTAAACTCTAAACAACATAGATAAAACATAAAAACCCATAAAAAAAATAAAAAATCCAAAAATCTGTAAAAACCTAAAAATCCAAAAAAAAAACTAACTCAACTAAAAACTATAAAATTCTTTAAAATTCCCTAAAAATTTCTAAAAATGTTAAAATCCCTAAAAACCCTTAAAACACCTAAGAAATCGTTAAAATAGTAAATCCCTTAAAACCCCTAAGAAACCAAAAAATGATAAAAGTTATAAAAAAAGTAAAACACTATAAACCCTCACAGTCCCAAAAAAAACCCAAAAAATCCCGAAAACAATAAAAATAACAAAAAATCCATAAAAATATTAAAATTCCTAAAAACCAATAAAAACCCTACGAAAAGAATGAAAACCAAAAAAACATAAAACCACTAAAAAATCAAAAATCCCTAAAACCCATAAAACCGCTAAAACCCACTGAAAAAACTATAATCCCTTAAAACCCATAAAAATTGAAAAATTAAAAAAAAAAATTCCTTAAAAATCCCTATAAATAATAAAAAACCATAAATATGTTAAAAACCCCCAAAAAACCTTAAAAATGTAAAAACAATTAAAACCCCTACAATACAAATGATGTTAAAAACCAAAAAAAACCTTAAAACACAAAACCCCCATAAAACCCTCAAAAACCCTAAAACCCAGGAAACCATAAAAATCCTTAAAAAGCCGTAAAAATCCCTTAAATCATAAAAAACATAAGGACCCTAAAACCCTAAGAACACCACAGAAACATAAATACACATAAATTCCCCCCAAAACTAAAAGATTCTAAAACACGTAAAACACCCTATGAAGACCGTAAAACCCCATAAAACCCATAAAACCCCTTGAAACTATAAAAACCCTAAAAACCCTAAAAACACCATAAAAACAAAAAACAAAAAAATATTTTAAACCCCAAAAAATGATAAGAAACTTTAAAAAAATAGAAAAACCATTAAAAAAATCAATAAACCATAAATACTCAAAACCCCATAAAAATTACAAAAACCGTAAATACTGTAAAACCCCTCAAAATCCCTAGAAACCCTAAAAAAATCCTATGAAATTTCCTAAAAATTTCATAAAATGTAAAAACCCTGAAAAACCTAAAAACCCTTAAAAAACATTAAAAATATAAAATCACATAAAACCCCTAAAAACCTAAAAATTCTAAAAACTCTAAATAACCAAAAAACCCAAAAAACCATAAAAACTCAAAATCCTGAAAAACCACAAAAAACCAAAGAACTCCTAAAAAATACCTAAATATCCCTTAAAATGTAAAAATCCCTAAAAAATCTAAAAACCCAGAAAACCCCCTAAGAGAACCTTAAAATACAAAAACACTGAATACCAAAAAAAACATAAAAACTATAAAAGGGTTAAAATGCCAAACCGCCCCCCCCCCCAAACCCAAAACCCCTAAAAACAATAAAATCCCTTAAAAACTGTTAAAAAACCAAAAAACACTAAAAACACTTAAAAATATTCAAACCCAAAAAAAGTTTAAAAACGTTAAAAACCATAAAAACATTAAAAACCAAAAAACCCTAAAAATCAAAAAACGCTGTAAAACCTCAAAATCCATGAAAACCGAAAAATCCATAAAACCTAAATACACAAAAATCCTAAAAAATCCCCACAAATACTTACAACTATAAAAACACTAAAAACCCTTAAAATCCCTAAGATAACTATAAAAAATAAAACATTTAAACCCTTTTAAAACAAAAAATCTTAAAAACCGAAAAACCCCTAAAAACCCTAAAACCCTAAAGTCCCTCAAAATCTTAAAAAATGATAACAAACATAAATATTCCCTATAAATCCCTAAAAACATAACACGCTAAGAATGATGAAAAACACAAATATAACTGTAAAAACATAAAAACACTTAAAACCCATAAAACGCAAAAAATTATAAAATCCCAAAAAGGTTAAAAGGACCCTAAAAACACCTAATAACCACAAACCCCAACAACCATTAAATCCCTAAAACCTCATTAAAACCCTAAAACAACTAAAAACTATAAAAACCCATTAATTCCCATAAAATGTTAAAAAATCTAAAAACAATAAAATAATAAAAAAATTAAAAAAATTGTAAAAGAATATATAATATGAAAAACCTTAAAAAAATACATAAAACCCTAGAAATACCTAAAAACCATAAAAACCAATTAAATATATAAATCCCTAAAAATCCCTAAAAATGGAAAATACAATAAAAACATTGAAAAAATCTAAAAACCATAAAAAAATGAAAACACTTAAAACCACTAAAAATCTAAAAAATGATAAAAATTCTACTAACCCAAAAAAACCTAAAAACATATCATACCCTCAAAACTGTTAAAAACCATAAAAACTCTAAAAACCATAAAATCCCTAATAATTTTAAATCCCCTAAAAACCCTTTAACCCCTAATAAAATCATAAAATCCTAAAAACACCAAAAAACCCTAAAAGGCATAAATAATTATAAAAACCAATAGAACACAAAAATGATCGTTAAAAAAAACCCTAAAAAATTGAAATTCACATGGAGTAAGGTTTTGGTCGTTGTTCATTTTTATTTGGTCGGTGAGGTTTGGCGAGATGCATCTGATGCTGGTCTTTGAATGGTGTTCCATGCACGTCGAACTTGCTCAGCTTCACACATTGAAGATTCAGGTGTGTGTTTGCTCTCTCCATTTTGATGATGATGGTGGTATGTTCAATATATTCTGCAATCCGAATTCTATTTTGGTCTGTGGAATCATGTGGTTCATTTTCTGTTCATGTTGCTATAATTGTTTTTCTGGGTATGGCTTCATTGGTGGTGATTTGTTGGGGATAATTAACGGTGTCGATGGGAGATGTGGCTGTTGTTGGTGGTATGTTGATGGTTGTGATGCTGGGCGTAAACGGTTGCAAATGGTTTGTTGTATTGGATGCTGGAATCTGTGTTACTAGTAGGAGCCGAAAGCCTCTTGTCTTGAAATATATTAGATGGATCATTCCACTCCCGTCATGGATAAAGGTCAACGTTGATGGCGCAACACTTGGCACTCCTGGACCATCGGGGTGTGGGGGTGTTTTTCGCACCCCACAGGGCTTCTTGAAGGGCTTCTTCTTTCAGTTTCTTGGTGATGGATGTGCTTATGAAGCGGATTTGGGGGTGATCTTAAAAGCCATGAAGTTTTCATGCCAGTTCAACTGGTCACTGCTTTGGATTGAGTCTGACTCGATGCTTGCGGTCGATGTGTTAAAGGGATGCTCCAGGGATGTCCCCTGGAGACTCTTTCCACACTGGATCGATTGCCTTGAGCAGTCTCGGAACTTGAACCTCAATGTCTCACATGCCTATAGGGAAGCTAACTCAGTTGCTAATGCCCTCTCCAATAAGGCGATTGCGGACAGCTCCTCAATGTGGTCATTTATGGCCCCACCATATTATAGTTGCATTTTTTTTAATTAAGTTTGAGGGGCTATGCTTGCCTAGTCCTGAACCTCTTCTTCCCTAAGAATACATTAAAATCATAAAAACAGTTGAAATCCCTAAAAAACTAAAAAATGCCAAAAACTCCATAAGACACTAAAAGACCCTAAAAGACCCTAAAACCCAAAAAAACATTGAAACCCCCATAGGTGCACATTAAAACATATAAAAACCCTAAAAACACACACAACCCTAAATAACTAAAAAATTTAAAAACTCTGTAAATAAATAAAAAATTATAAAACACTTAAAAATCTAAAACCTATAAAATCCCATGAAATTTAAAAAAAACCTTAAAACCCAAAAAAACCATAAACACCCAAAAAAACCCCTAAAAACCATTTACCCCTAAAATTTCCTAAAAACCATAAAAATCAATGAAAATACTAAAAAACAGATAAAATCACTAAAATGGTAAAAACCCCTAAAAACTCTGAAAAACCAAATGAAAACCATAAAAACCTAAAAACACTTAAAATACCATAAAACCTAAAAACTCTAAAAACAATAAATACCCCAAAAATACGAAAAACCTCGGCCAAATCCCTAAAACCGTAAAAACACATAAAACACCTAAAAATTACAAAAAATGTAAAAAATCCATAAAAATCATCAAATATAAAAAAAATAACATCTTAAAAAACATAAAACCATCATAATCCAAAAAAAAAACTAAATATACAATAACCCATAAAAAGACACTAAAACTCCGTAAAATTATAAAAACGCTAAAAACATTAAAATCCCTAAAAACCCTAAAAACCATAAAAACCTTAAAAAATCTCTAAAGATCCATAAAAACATATAAACTCATAAAAGAATTAAAAATCCATATAAATTCCTTAAAAACATAAAAACACTTAAAATTACTCATTAAAGTAAAAATACTAAAATCACTAAAAACCCTAAAAACAATAAAAAAAATAAAACCCTCAATATCTCTAAAAACCCCCAAAACCATAAAAATATAAAAAATACCCATAAACACCCTAAAAAACAATTAAAACCCTTGGAAAAACTCAAAAATCTAAAAACACTTACAACCTATAAAAACTAAAATATGCTAAAAACCCGAAAAATCCATAGAAACACCAAAACCCCATAAAACCTATAAAATACCTAAAAATAAATACAAATGAAAAAAACTATAAACCACCCTAAAAATTTAAAATAAACTTAAGAACCTAAAAATAAATAAATCCCATAAAGAACCTAAAACATTAAAAACCCTAAAAGACCATAAAATATCTAAAAACTCCTAAAACCCATAAAACCATAAAAAACATAAAACCCCCCAAAAATTTAAAACCCCACTAAAAAATATTAAAACAATTTTAACTAATAAAAATGTTAAAAAACTATTAAAATTTTCAAACCCTAACAACTTAGAAAACCCAAAAAGCACAAAAAAAACCATAAACACCCTTAAAACCACATAAATTTTAAAAACACCAAAACCTGTAAAGATCAATAATAATTATAAATTTACCTAATATACTATAAACAAAAAATCACCCAAACCCTTAAAAACCTAAGAAAACCTTTATAACCTAAAAGTACATAAAACCCTCGAAATCCATAAAAATTATAAAAACCCATAAACTCAGAAACCATAAACCCTCAAAATCCCTTAAAACCCTTAAAACCCCAAAGACCATAAAAACCATATAAATACTAAAATAACCAAAAAAATCAAAAAAATTAAAAAACCATAAATACACTGAAAATCCCTATGAAAACCTTAAAATCATATAAAATACATAAAGGCCTTAAAACACTAAAAAAATGAAAAAAAACCCTAAAACCCTTAAAAGGCCCTAAAACCCTACCAACCCCTAAAAACCATAATACCTGAAAATCCTAAAAAAAACCAAAATAGACAAAAAACCATAAATAACTCTAAAATAATGAAATACCCTTTAAAACTATAAAAATCTTTAAAAAACTCTAAAAAATCTTAAAACCTAAAAAAATTTAAAAGTCCCTAACCCCCCCCCCCCCGCCCAAAAAACTATAAAACCCCCAAAAACGTTAAAAACATAAATCCCCTAAACCGTAAAAACCCATAAAATCTTAAAAAATCCTCATAATTTAAAAATCCCTAAAATAGATGAAAACCCCTAAGAAAATCATAAAAACATCTAAAACATTTGAAATCTGTAAAAACCAGAAAAACACGAATGAAACTAAAACCCAAAAAAATCTTAAATCCACTAAAACCCAATATAAACTCTAAAAATCTTTATGGCACTAATATTTTTTTAAAAAATACTATGAAAACCTAAAAATATTTAAAAGCCCTAAAAAACCCAAAAACTGCTAGAAACCCTAAAACCCATAAAAACCCAAATAAATATTTAAAAATACAAAAACCAATAAAAACCCTAAAAACCAACTAAAACTATGAAGAAACATTAAAACCTTAAAAATTTATAAAACACTAAAAAACCATTAAATCCTAAAAACATTTAAAACTGTCAGAATCCCTAAAAACCCTAAAAACCATTAAAATCCTAAAAATCCATAATAATCCCTAAAAAAGAAAAAACCCAAAAAATAGAGCAAACCCCAAAGAAAACCATACAATCCTAAAACAAGTTTAAAACACTAAAATCCCAATAACTGTAAACCACCTAAAACAAAAAAAAACATAAAACCCCCTAAAAACCCTCAAAATACCAAAAAACTCTAAAAACAACAAAAATCATAAAGAACCCCTAAATATCCCTAAAAATATAAAACCCCCAACCCCCAACACCCAAAAAATAAATAATAAACCATAAAAAACACTTAAACTCCCTATGATGAAAAAATGCTATAAAACCTAAAAACTCTTAAAACCATAAAAAACCATAAAAACAATATAAAACCCAAAAAAATATATAAAACCCCTAAAACCTAATAAAATTATAAAAACCCTATAAACCCCTAAAAATAAAAAATCCCCTAAAAACATTTAAACCATAATAAACTTATAAAAACCGTAAAAACACAAAAGAACCATAAACACTCTAAAAATCTAAAAAACCCATAAAATTCAAAAATCACCCTAAAAATACCAAAGAATGTAAAAAACCCTGAACGACCCCAACAAAACCCTAAAAACTTAAAAATACCAAAAATCCCTAAAAACTTAAAAAATTCTAAAAACACTTAAGAACCCTTAAAACCCTAAAAATCATAAAACAAAAAAAAATAAAAACCATAAAAACCTATAAAACCTTAAAAACCAATAAAAACTCCAAACCCCTTTAAATACATAAATACATTTAAAAACCTTAAACCCATTAAAAATACTAAAAAACACTAAAACCTAAAATAATTTAAACCCCATGAAAATCTAAAAACACTAAAACCCTAAATACCTTAAATTCCCCAAAAACTCTAAAACCTACCAAATTCCCTAAAACCCTAAAACTTGTAAAATTCTTAAAAAAACACTAAAAATATGTAATAATATAAAAATAATGAAAATGATCAATGTCCCTAATAAAATCTAAATACTCTAAAAAACATAAAATCCCTGAAAAACATGAACAACCATAAAACCCCTAAAATTCCATAAAAAATAAAAAACCCAAAACCCCTAAAACTTCTGAAAACCTTAATAAACACTAAAACCCATAAAACCCCCCAAAATCACTAAAAACGCTAAAACATCATTACCCCACTATTTTTTTTTAAAAAAACTCTAAAAAATAATAGACACCCATAAAAACATAAAAAACCATAAATCCCCCAAAACCCCCAATAATAACCTTGAAACCCCTGAAAATCCCTAAAGACCCTCTACACCACTAAAAACCCTAAAAACAAAAAAAATCCCTAAAAACTCATTAAATTTTTTTTAAAATTTATAACACCTTAAATAACATGGAAAATCATAAGAAAACCATAAATAATTAAAATCACTTAAAACACATATAAATCTAAAATTGATAAGAACACTAAAACCCATGAAACACAAAAACCCTAAAGCCATAAACCCCCTTAAAAACCATAAAATTATAAAAATACAAAAAAGACCTAAAAACAACTACAAACTCAAAAAATTATAAAAAACCTAATGAATGCTAAGAACCCATAAAAAATTTTAAATCTCTAGAAGGAACAAAAACTCTAAAACCCCAAGAAACAAAAAACCACTAAAAACCCAAAAAAACCCTAAAACATTCAAAAACACTAAAACCCCTAAAACACATAAATTACTTTGAAATCCCAAAAAATAACTGAGAGCATAGAAATCCCTAAAACCCATATAAAAAAGAGAAATACTTAAAAATATAAAGCACATTAATCACCTAGAATACCTAAAAAATGCTAAAACCCCCAAAAAAATCTAAAAATATTCAAAATCCCTAAAACCCATAAAATGAATTAAAATATTAAAAAATAACTAAAAATCAGAAAAAATATAAAAATATGTACAAATAATGAAAAATACCTACAAAAATCTTAAAAAACTAAAAACACTTGAAACACCTAAAAATCCTAAAAACAATAAAAAAACCAAAAACACCTAAAAACCCCTAAAAACCATTAAAACAATAAAACAACTAAAACCCATAAAAAACTAAAGACTCAAAAAACCCTAAAACCACCAAAATCTCTAAAAACAATTTAAACCCCTAAATACATCAAAAAAGAAAAAAACTATAAAACCCTAAAAACATTAAAAAAACCCTAAAAACCCAAAAAAACAAAAATAACATTAAAATAACTAAAAACCGTAAAATCCATTAAAGTCAAAAATCCCAAAAAACTGTAAAATGATTTAAAAATCCCTAAAAATCCCAAAAAAACACAAAACAGCTAAAAACCCAAAAAAAACCCAAAGGAAACCTTAAATTCGTAAAGATGATTAATACCACTAAAAAAATAGAAACCCAAAAAATCACTAAAACACTAAAACCCCTAAAAATACGTAAACCCCTTTAGACCCCATAAAAATCAAAAAATCCTAAAAAATCATAAAAATTGTAAAAACCCCTAAGACCCTGAAAAATTTAGGAAACCTGTAAAAACCTAAAAAACATAAAAACCCTAAAAATCATAAAAACACTAAACATATAAAAGGCCCTAAAACCATCAAACCCCTAAAATCAATATAATCTCATAGAATCCTTAAAAACCCGAAAACACTTAAAATACTAAAAACCACAAAAACTATAAAATCCCTTTAAACCACTAAAATGATTAAAAAATCTAAAAAATTAATACCCTTAAAACTCAAGAAAACCAATGAAACCAAAAAAAACCTAAAAACATTGAAAAAACCCCTACATATCTTTAAATGTTCTAAAAACCCATAAAAATCATAAAAAACATTAAAAATACATAAAAATGTTAATAACCATAAAACTCGAAAAAACCTTAAGGAAACCATAAAATACTAAATACATTTAAAACCCTTAAAAATATAATAACTCTAAAACCCCAAAAACCATAAAAAGGATGTGAACACCTAAAACCCCTAAAATCTATAAAAACCACTAAAAATCATAAGAAACCCCTAAAAATCCTAAAACCCAATAAAAACCCACTAAAAACTCTAAAAACCAATTGAACCACTAAAAATGTTAAAAACCCCTAAAATTACTTAAAACCAATAAAAAATAATAAACACCTCAAAATCCATAAAAAAATTCAACACCCATAAAAATATTAAAAGGTGCTAAAAATACCCCAAAATGTAAAAAACCCTAAAATCTCAGAAAAACCATAAGAAATCCTTAAAAAATAAAAACGCATAAAACCCTTGTATAACCTAAAAAGGATAAAAACCCTTAAAACCCTAAAAAAAATAAAAAATTAAATTCCAAAAACCCATAATAATAATTAAAAATCCAAAAAATCCCTAAAAACATCAGGCTGACCCGGGGGTTTTGGGTCAGGCCAGACCAGGCCCAGACCCCCTATTTTCGGACCGTTTTTGGTTAAATGGACATATCTTGAGTTGTGGACCTCCGATCGATGCACCAACAGTTGAATGGGATTCCTAGGATCGAGAAGGTCGTTTTTGTATATTACACTAAAGGTTTTGGTGAAGTTTGGGTATGGCCAGGTTGGTTCGAACCCAAAACCAACCGGGCCCTCAGAGCGGAAACGCTTATAACTTGAGCTTCAGACGTCCAATTGATGTGATGTAGACTTCGTTGGATTACTCTTGATGAGACATTTCTTTTAAAATACTTCACCTGAGGTTTGGACATAGTTGTATTATGGATGGGTTGGATTTAACCTCAAATCCAACTGGGCCCCTCAAACGAAAATGCTAATATCTCACAGACCGGGCGTCCGATTGACGCACCGTCTATTGCGTTGAGACCCCTATGACGAGGCAGTACTTTGAGATACTTCCACGTGAGATTATGTGACACGTGGAAGTATCGGCCAGTAGCTTATGGAGCGGACCCTCCCGGGGATGAGCGTACGGAGTACGGTGACCTTGTAGTTGGGTGAGACCTGATGACTGCTTGTCCGATTCGATTTGGAGTGACTTGTATAGCCTAGTGGGGAGCACTAATTTGTGTAGTGGAAGTACCATAGCAGAGGAGCACTACTTTGTGAGGTGGCAGACCCACGATACTTGAAAGGAGGATTACCTCTGTAGGCTTTGAGGGGGATCACTACTGTGTGAGGTGGCAGACCCATGGAGGGGAGCACTACTTTGTGAGGTGGCAGACCCGCGATACTCGACAGGAGGAGTAACTCAGTGGTCTGAGGTTAGTAAGTGGCACCTTGGAGTCGTGACAAGACTACTGTGCTCGAAAGAGGAGAAGTTCTCCAGCAGCCGTGATTTCGTCATCGTGAATACAAATCCTAGTTTGAGCTGAGTAAATGACCATTGTGTTTACCTCATGATTGAGATGGGTTACTGGATAACTTATGTATATGTATGGGAATATACCTACGTAAAAGTTATCTATTGAGATCTTTCTTTGTGGTTTATCCAGGTTGGATTTAGTGAGACCTTGAGGGTCTTAGAATCCCTACTGAGTATCATTATACTCACCCCTTCATGGGCTATGCCCGCACCTCATTGTGTTGGATGAAGATGAAGAACATCACTGATCGTGGTTGAGGCTTGTAGAGATGGATAGTTCCTAGAGGTGGACTTCACCACGAGACGGTACCAAGAGGTGTACTTTACGACGAGACGATACCTAGAGGTGACAGACAGGCGTGGAGAGCTGAGGTGGCCATATGTACCTACCCTCAAGGCAGGAACTCTGAAGGACGATCCAGGAGAAGCTTGACACCTTCCTGCTATTTTTTCTTTTCCTTGTACTTTACTATTGGGCTTGAATTTCCATCCCCCTTTTTACTTTCAGTACACCTGTTATTGATTTACTTAGTGTTTTCTTCCACTTGTAAACTATTGTGTGTGTTTACGTTTTATAAATGAAATGCCTTCCCTTTTTATCGGGATTTATGCCTTGGTGCTAGTCTCCAGCCTCTGGCCTATGGAAGGCGGGTTTGGGGTAGTTACAACATGGGCCCTAGGGGACGGGTCGTGTCAAATTGGTATCAGAGGACGTTAGTTCTACCACAAAACTTATGACTCTGATATTTCATTTCTGTGAATCAATGGTGTTAAGCATACCGAGTGTGGTTTTCAGTTCAGGGAGTCCAGTTTTGGTGCGGAGGCCGACGTATCTATACACCAGGACCCTGACTTCTAGTTTCTGACTCAGTTCATGAAAACACCAATTGTGTGTGTGTTTTCAAAAGTTTTCCTTTAAATTAGCTCAAACCAGGTCAGCTCACCACTTATAGTCTTTTGACCGTGTCACATCTATTTCTTTTAGGATTCCATCCTGCGAACAACCAGTTAGAGCCCCGAGAGATGTACGTACTGACAGCCCGCCGAGCGATGAGGCTTCAGTACAGGGTCCTCTTCCAGTTGAGGCACCAGCGGAGGCACCAGTGGTACTACCACTCATTGGACCACCGATTCCACCAGCCCCAGTAGTAGGGGATGCACACCACTTGAGTGTGCTGCATGAGTTCCAGTGCCATAGGCCAGCCAAATTCCGGGGAGAGACGGACCCACAGGCGGTTGAGGATTGGCTAAAGGCTATGGTGAGAGTCTTCAGACGAGTAGGGACACCAGCAGACTTTATGGTGATCCTTGATGCCAGCCTCCTTCAAGCAGCAGCAGGCAGATAGTGGAGCCTGATCCTTCAGATGCATGACGAGGTGACACTTATGTGGGCAGACTTCGAGAGCCTGTTCCGTGCAGAGCTTGTACCAGCCACCCTTCGAGTGGTGCGTATACAGGAGCTACTGCATCTTCACCAGGGTAGCATGACAGTTGCGCAATATTCAACAAGGTTTACCGACCACTCGTTCTACTCTACTGATATAGTATATTACCCATTATTCAGGGTCCAGACCTTCGAGCAGGGGCTCAGGCGATAGATTAGAGCTTCAATTGTTTCTCACAGCATCCCAACGCAGACGGGGTTGTTGGAGCGAGCTCTGTTAGTGGAGAGTTTCCTTGCTGAGCAGTCTCTAGCAGCGGGACCCACTACTAGCTGGAATGTAGTGGAGTCTTCTGCAACTGGTAGTAGACTAATGATGCAGAGGTCCAAGAGGGACAGACAGACAGGTGGTCGACTGCATGACTCATGATCGATACTACGAGGCACTAAGGGTAGTGACAGAGCCAGACCTGCCATGCTATGTTACACATGTGGCGGACAGGGTCACATGGCTCGTGACTGTCTGACCCACCACTCGGATGATCAACAAATAGATGAAGGACCTCCCATGAGGAGGCATAGGTTCGATCGAGGCAGACCGCAAGGAGTAGGAGACCGAGGCAGGGAATAGGTGGACATGGGACAACACAGCTTCAAAAGCTGAAGCATACGACTATGGAGCACTGGAAGTAGGTGGAAAGGAGCGAGACTAGTTCCAGGCATCGAGGCCTTTGTTCTTGGGCTTCTAGTTAAATGTTGTTGTTGTTATTGTTGTTTTTGGTTGTTGTGTGTCTCTGTACTTGAGCTGCAGTAATAAAAGACACTTACCTTTTTTGACATTTACCTTGTTGTCCTTTATGTTTGGTTGATACTAAGAGGTTACGGTTAAAATGGTTGACTTGACCCTAACTTGTGAGATTCCTACTAGAGGAGACCGAGTAACCACGCACTGATGCTGACAGTGTGACTCAACCCTTGGAGGCGAGAGTAACGGTTGGATCTTTTGGTAGTAGCATTGAGGCCTTGCGACGTCATCCATGACATGGATTGTCCTGTTGAAGTCAGGATTGACTATATTAGGCAAAGAACGTGGTTCATCCAGGGGATGAGACCAGATTTTTCTTTTTGGCAGAGGAGAAATCTCAGCAGCTCGTTGGTACAATGTAGACGAAGAAGGGTGGAGACGAGTTCTTACAATTGGCTAGTCTCACCCATTGTTTGTTAAGCGATCGGTTTACGGTTCTCTCAAACTCAATAGTCTCAGGTGTATCTTCACTCAGAAGGAAATGAACCTGAGACAACGTTGAAGGCTTGAATTCCTCCAGGATTATGACTTCAAGATAGTTTACACTCTTGGGGAGGGGAACGTTGTAGAAGATGCTCTTAGTTGGACATCGGGCATTCAGCTGCTAGGTGTGGCGAGATAGCAGCTGACCGCGTTTCAGATATCCTTTGTGGATAGTGATGGAGTTAGTACGTGTAAAACCAGAGATGGTTCAGGATACGATGGAGAAGATACAGATCTTCCAGGAGCGGATGAAGACTCCACAGAACAGTCAGAAGTCCTATGCTAATAATAATCTTAAAAAATAAATTAAATTCCCTAAAAACATAAGAAACATTACAACATCAAAAAACCCTAATAAAACCATAACCTAAAAACACTTAAACCTAAAAAACCTAATAAAAATTAAAATCCCCTAAAAAACAAAAAAAACGTTAAAAACCCTAAAAAACGACAAAAAAACTCTAAAACCCACTAAAAACTAACCCAAAATATAAAAACCCTTTATACCCCTAATTTTTTTAAAAAACACTAAAAAATGTAAAAAACTATGAAAAGACACTAAAACCCCCAAAATAACTAAAAAACAAAAAACATCAAAATTATAAAAATTCCCTAAAATTACTGAAAAAATAAAAAATGCTAAAAACGCTAAAAATCCCAAAATAACCTTAAGATGCTAAAAACGTAAAACCCCTAAAAACCCTAAAAACACTAGAAAACTTTAAAATGATTATAAATATCTAAAAACACTAAGAACCAAAGAAACTCCTAAAAACTGAAATACACTAAAAAATATTAAGCCTTTTAAACCCTTAAAAATGTTAAAGTACTCCAAAAACATTAAAAACCATGAAAAACACAAAACCCCTAAAACACTAAAAATAAAAATAAAACCAATAAAATCACTTAAAAATCCCCAATAAAGTTCAAAATCCCAAAATACCCAAAAAACCACTAGAAACTCAAAAAACCCTTTAAACCCATGAAAAAAACTATAAAAATAATAAAAATAACTAAAAATCCATGAAAAAATTAAAAACACTAATAAATTGAAACCTTGTAACAAAATATTAATAACCTGAAAAAACTTTAAACAGCTAAAAAACTGATGACCACTAAAACCCCTAAAACCCCTAAAACCCTCAAATATATTAAAACCCTAAAAATCCATAAAAATATTAAAAATCTGAAAAAATGTAAAAACTTTAAAACCCTAATGCCACACAAAGAAAACGTAAATATCCTAAAAAACCATAAAACTCTAAAAACCTAGAAAATGTCTAGCACATTAAAAACCCTAAATGAAACATAAAATTTTTAAAAACAATAACAACCATAAAAACCCCTAAAAATGTTTAAAAACCCAAAAGATCACTAAAAACCCTACAAAATCTAAAAACTCATTAAAACCCTAAATATGTCAGAAAAATATCAGAACCTTAAAATAAAAAAAACTCAAAAACTACCCAAAAAACAAAAATAACCAAAAAAACGATAAAACCAAATAAATACATAAAAACTCTCAAAATCACTAAAAACCTAAAAATCTCTAAAAATCCTAAAAATCCCTAAAAAATGTTAAAATTTTAAAAATCATAAAAACATAAAAATCCATATGAAAACTCTCAAAATATATATTAAATTAAAACCCCTTAAAGTCTAATGAATGCTAAATACCATAAAAACCCAACAAAACGTTAAAAATATCAAAATCCCTAAAAACCATAAAATCTGTTAAAAATTCTAAAAACGCCAAAATGTCCCAAAAAATGAAAAAAAACCCCTAAAAACTCAAAATACAACAATGAAAACTTGAAAAAACGTAGAACCCCTAAAACAGAAAAATGTTAAAAACACTAAAAATACTAAAAAGTCATTAAAACCCAATAACCCCTAAAACCCATAATATCCTCTAAAAACCATAAAAAACCTAAAAACCCATAAAACCCCTAAAACCAATAAAAAATCTAAATCATTTTAATCAACAAATATTATTAATAAACTCTAAAAACTGTAAAAACAGAAAAAATTCATAAAACCTCAACAAAATATATAATAACATAAGTAACCTAAAAAACACTAAAACATCTCCAAATACCAAAAAAATCCTAAAAAATCACTAAAAATACCTAACTATATAAAAACCCCTTCAGAAAACCATAAAATCCTAAAAAGAATCAAAACCCCTAAAAAACCTAAAAAAGCTAAAAACCATTAAAAACCATAAACCCCCCCAAAAAACCCAAAAAAAACCCTAAAACACCTAAACACCATCAAACCCATAATAACCCATCAAAACCCTATGCCCACCAAAACCACTAAAAACCATTTTAATCCGTAAAAATGTTAAAAACACTATAAATCCTTAAAATCCCAAAAAAATAAAAATATCTGAAAACCCAAAACCCCCTTTAAAACAATAAAATCCAAAAACTCTAAAATTCATTAAAAACCTAGAAATCTACAAAATTCAAAAAAAATATATAAATTATTTTAAAAATATAAAACACTAAAAGCCCTTAAAACCCCTAAAAAACCATATAAACCTAAAACGCATAAAATCCATAAGAAATAAAAAAATGTTAATAAAATAGAAAACCCTAAAATGCCATAAAAACATCCAAAACCCTAAAAAGTATAATTTTTTTTGAAATCTACAAATATCCCTAAAATTCATAAAAACATAAAAATCACTAACAATCAGGAAAAACCCATAGAAAACCTTTAAAATGAAAACACTAAAATCCCCTAAAAACCAAAAAAATCTATAAACCCTAAAAAACATAAACTAACCCGAAAACCCCATAAAAACCACTAAAACCCTTTAAAAATTCGAAAAACCCATAACACCCTGAAAACCATTAAAAAATCTAAATTCCCTTTAGACCCCAAAAGCATTAAAAAACTCTAATTTTTTTAAAACCCTAAAAATAGAAAATAAGAATGAAAACCCAAAAAACAATAAAATACCCTAAACCCCCAAAATCATAAAACCCTCAAAATCACTAAAATTCCTAAGAGAAAAAAAATCCAAAAAACCTGAAAATCCCAAAAAGAAATAAAAAACACTAAAAGCACTCAAAAACCCTAAAAAACCATAAAAAACTAAAAATACATAAAAACCAAAAAACATAAAAATAATAATACCCCTAAAAACAATAATTCCCCCAAAATCCCTAAAAACATAAACACCGTAATTACCTTAAAAATCCCGAATAATATTTAAGAACATAAAAAACCAAAGAAACCCTAAACCCCCTAAGAAAACCATAAATACCCAAAAACATTTATATCCCTAAAAAAACTAAAAATGCATAAAACAATAAACCCCCCTAAAAGGACCATAAAAATCCAAATAATCCCCTAAAACCCATAATCCTCTAAAAATATTAAAAACCCCAAAAGACCCATAAAAACGTAAAAATAAATAAAAAATCTAAAACCCTTTAACCCCTGATTTTTTTTAAAATCTATAGAAAACCATAAAAACCCTAGAAACTATAAAAACCTTAAATCCCAAAAAAACTATAAAAACATGAAAATTATTGAAAATCATTAATAATACCATAAAAACCCTAAAATATCATTAAACCCAAAAAATGTAAAAATGATGAAAATTATAAAAAACCCTAAAACCCCTCAAAATCCCTAGTGCCCGTAAAACCCCTAAAAATCCTAAAAGACCTAAAAATAACCAAAAACAAAAGACCCTAATAACCATGAAATAACCTAAAAAACTTAAAAACCTAAAAAAAGTTATACCCTTAAAAAAACTAGAAAATCTAACAACCCTAAATGTCACTTAAAACTATCAAAACACATAAAAAATATAAAACCCCCCTTTAAATATAAAAAAACACCAAACACACATAAAAACCCTAAAACCCACTAAAAAGTCTAAAAAATCTTTAAACATAAAAAAACATTAACATAATCTATAAAACCAAAAAAACAATAAAAACTCACAAAACCATAAACCCTAAAAATGCTAAATCCCCGACAGCCCCTAAAAACCATCAAAATTCCAAAAATCCATGAAAATCCTATAAAATCACAAAAATATAAAGAAATGTAAAATCCCCTAAAACCGATGACAAACTATAAGAAAACCTTGAATCACTAAAAAAACATAAAATCTATAAACACCTAAAAATTATAAAACCCCTAGAAACCCTAAAATCCATAAAAATCAAAAAACCCCATAAAACCCCTAAAAACCCTAAAACCTCAAAAAATTATAAAAACATAAAAACTGTAAAAAACCATAAAAACCTAAAAACTTAGAAAAATACTAAAAACGAAAAAAATCCTATAAACCTAAAACCACGAAAACCGTTCGTAATCCCAAAAAACCATAAAAACCATAAAATCCCAAAAAATATGTAAAAACATAAAAAATTCTAAAACACTAAGAATCCTGAGAAACCCTTTTGAAACCAAAAACCCAAAAACCCCTAAAAACTAAAAACAATAAAAACCCTACAAACAAAAAACCATAAACCCTTTAAAACCCTCAAAATCCATAGAAACACAAAAGCCCATAAAATTCCAAAAAAAATCCCTAAAAATATCTAAAAACGTAACAAACCTAAATAAAGAGATATTACATTAGAAAATGTTATAACCGTAATAACACATAAACCCCTAAAAACCTAAAAACTGTAAAAGCTAAAAAAACCTATTAAAACCCTAAACACCCTTAAATTACATAAAAACCCTAAAAATCCTTAAAGCCCAAAACACAAATAAAAACTCTAAAACTACTTTAAAATGATAAAAAGATAAATTACTCTAAAAACTCAAAAAACTCAAAAAATATTTTAAAGGCCAAAAAAATCCATAAAAACACAAGAATCCCTAAAAAACCCTAAAACCTAAAAAAATCCATAAAAAACATAAAACCCCATAAAAATCTAAATTATTCACTAAAAATCCCAAAAAATTTATTAACCATAAAAATACAGAAAATACTAAGGAAAATCATAAAAACCAAAAAGCAAATAAACCTATTAAAAACCCTAAAAAGAATAATACATTTAAAAATCACTAAAAACCCTAAAAACGCTAGAAAACCTTAAAACACTAAAAACCAAAAAAATCATAAAGGGTCCCTAAAAATCCCTAAAAACATAAAAAGTCGTAATAAACTAGAAAAAACCGAAGAAAACCATAAATAACTAAAAACAGATAAAACCCCACAAAAGAAAAAAAATTGCAAAAAATATAAAAAACCTTAAAAGACCCCAAACACCTCAAACCATATAAAAATAATAAAAAACAATACAAACCAAAAAACCCCCAAACCATTAAAAACTAATAAAAATATATAAAAACCATTTAATCACAATTTTTTTTAAAAAAATCAAAAAAAAAACTTTATAACCCAAAAAACTCAAAAATACCTCCTAAAACATCCAAAAACAAAAAAAACCCAAAAACCTATAAAGAACCTAAAAACTAAAAAAATTCCCAAAAACCCCCAAAATACATGAAATGTCATTAAAAATCTATAAAATCCTAAAAAACATAAAGAACACCAAAAAACATGTCAAGAACTAAGAAAACCTTAAATATGTAAAAATGCTTAAAACCAATAAAAACCAATAAAAACCTAAAAAATCTATGAACCCAAAACACCATAAAACCCCTAAAAACCGTAAAATCCCTAAAAACCTAAAAAGCCTAAAAACCAAAAAAATCATATAAAACCCAAAAAATCCATAAAAATCACTAAAAATGTAAATCCCTAAAACCCCAAAAAACCTTAAGAAAACCGTAAAACCCTAAAAACACTTAAACTTCTTAAATTACATGAAAACACAAAAAATCATAAAAAGACTCTAAACCCCCTAAAAACCATAAAAACCCTAAAACCATAAAAACACTAAAACCCATTAAAACCCTAAAAACCACTAAAAATATAAAAAATTATTTATAATTATAAAAATGTTTAAATCTTTGACAACACTTATAACCCCTAAAAAGTAAAAAGAAACCCAAAAACACAGGAAATAAAACTATAAACACCCTTAGTACTCTAAAAACGATAAAAATCATAAAAATCCTTAAAATCCTTAAAACCCCAAAATCCATAAAAACCCTAAAAAACATTAAGAAAACCATAAAAACACAAAAAAAATTAAAATAATTAAAAAAACTAAAAACCATAAAAAACCTAAGAAAATGTAAAACCTTAAAACCATCAAAACCCCTAGAAAACATAAAAACTCAAAAAACCATAAATCCTTAAAAACCCACTTAAAACTTGAAAACCCATAAAACCATTAAAAATATTAAAAACTCTACAAGCCTTAAACCCCTAGAATACCCAAAAAACAAAAAACCAAAAAGAACAAAAAATCCCATAAAACACAAAAAACCCTAAAAATCCCTAAAAATAATAAAACCATAAAATCCTAAAAAATATTTAAAATCCATAAATACATAAAAAACCCCAAAAAGGCCTAATAAAACCATACAAAACTAAAAAAAAATTAAACCCATAAAATCCTAAATAATGATGAAAACACTAAAAACCTATAAAACCATAAAAACCATAAAAACCATAAAAACCATATATCCCTCAAAATCATTAAATACTCTAAAAACAGAAATTTTTTCAAAAAATCCCTAAAAATTATTAGAAACCTTTAAAACCCTAAAAATTCTATGAAAACCATAAAAACATAAAAATATAAAAACACATAAAACCCCTAAAACCTAAAAAAAGTAAAAACTCTAAAAGTCACTAAAACCCCTAAAACCATAAAATCCCTAAAAAACATAAATCCCTAAATACCCAAAAAAACTATAAAAACCATTAAAAACTATAAAACCCCATTAAACCAATAAATCATTAAAAAACTCTAAAAACCCATAACACCTTAAAAATCTAAAAAAACCCTTAAAACCTCCCAGATACCAAAAAACACCTCCAAATCCCTAAAAAATAAAAAACCATAAAAACCTACATAATCAATAAAAGTCCCTAAAAACATAAAGACCCTAAAAAACCATAAAAACCTATAAAATCACTAAAAGTCCCTAAAAACATAAAACAACCTAAAAAACCTTAATAAATCCTTAAAATCCTAAAAAAAATTAAACCCCCAAAAAACCAAAATATGCTAAAAACCTTAAAAACACTAAAAACCACAAAAAGCTTTTGAAACCATTTAAACCCATAAAAATGTTAAATAACTCTAAAAAACGTAAGAACCCTAAAAACGCAAAAAAACCATAAAAAAACTAAATCCCAAATAAGCGCCCAAAACACTTAAAATCTCTAAAAACCCAAAAAATATAAAAATACTAAAAATCCCAGAATGTCCCAAAAAACATAAAAACAAGAAAATCCTTGAAGACCCTAAATAAAACCATCTAAATATAAAAACACTTAAAACCATAAGAAACCTAAAAAACGTTAAATAACCTAAAACACTAAAAAATTAAAACCCCTCAATACCATAAAACACCTACAAACCCATTCCAATCAAAAAAAATCCCTAACATCACTAAAAAAATAAAAACCCTATAAACAATGAAACTCCCTAAGAAAACCTCAGAAACTATAAACACATAAACCCCAAGAAATAAATAAAATTACAATCACACTTAAAATCCAAAATTGACCCTAAAACTTCTAAAACCCCTTAAAACCATAAAAGAAACTAAAAACCATTAAAAACAATAAAAATCCATAAGAACACTAAAAATACACTAAAAATATTGAAACCCTTTAAACTAATAGAAAATTTAAAAACACTAGAAAACATTAAAACCCTTAAAAACTGGAAAAAAACTTAAAGCCTATAAAAACCCATTAAAACCATAAATTCAGTAAATACCAAGAAACCATAAAATTCCCTAAAACCCCTAAAAGAACATAAAAACCCAAAAAACCCACAAAATCCCTTAACACGTACAAACCCCTCAAAACCCTGAAAAGTTTAATAAAATATTAAAAACACAAAAAACCCATAAAACCCAAAAACAATAAAAACCCTAAAAACCCTAAAAAACTCAGAATCCTCAAAACCCTAAAAAACCTAAAAAAAGCACTGAAAATCCATAAAATTGTAAAAAACCCAGAAACACCTAAAAATCCTTTGAAAAAATTAAAAACCAAGAAGAACATAAATCTCACAAAAACATTAAAAATTCGAAAAACACAGAAAACCATAAAAACCCATAAGAATCCTAAAACCCCTAAAACCATAAAACCCCTAAAAACCTTAAAACACATAAACCCATAAATACACAAAAACCCGATAAAACAATAATAACCATTTAAACCCATAAAAACATCACAAAATTCTAAAAACCCTTAAAATCACAAAAAACATAAAAACCGTAAAACTCCAAAAAACCAAAAAACACTAAAAACACTAAAACCCCTCAAAACCCCTAAAACCCTAAAAACCCATAAAAATTATAAAATTCCCCCCTAAAATCATAATCTCCCTAAAAAACTATAAAACCAATAATAAATAATTAAAAACCACAAAACACTTAAAACACATAAAAATATAAATACACTAAAAAACCTAAAACCCTCAAAATCCATAAAAACCATAAAAACCCATAAAAAATATCCCCAAAAATCCCTAAAAATTAAAAAACCCTAAGACCCAAAAAAATAAGAAAAATGTAAAAGGCTAAAAACACACATAACTCATAAATACCTAAATAAACTAAAAGCAATAAAAGTATCCAAAATTCCTAAACCCCAAAAATCATAATCCCCCAAAAATTATTAAAAATACAAACAACCATGAAATCCCTAAAAACATTTCAAAACTCTAAAAGGAATAAAAAAATATAAAAATCATTTATGGCTGAGAAAACATCAAAAACCATAAAAACCTTAAAACTAAAAAACCCACGAATCCAAAAAAAATAAAAATAATTAAAAAACACACAAAAACCCATAAAAGGTTTCAAAATCCATAAAACCATAAAAATACTAAAAAATTCAAAATGATTTATAAAAACATAAAAATATCTAAAAACCCTGAAAACCCATAAAAAACCTTGAAACCTAAAAAAACATAATACCTCAAAAACAATAAAATTGAAAACCCCCCTAAAAAACATAAAACCCATAAACCCATAAAATACACTAACAACACATAAAAACAATAAAAAACCACTAAAAACTCTTAAAAAACATTAAAATAATGAAAATATTAAAAAAAATTAAAAAGCCTTAAAAACATAAAAAACTAAAAAACCTAATAAGCTAAAAAACCAAAAAGGCCTAAAATCCTCAAAATCTTTAACACCCCTTAATGAAATAAAAATCCTAAAAATGCATAAAAATCCACAAAAAGGTAAAAACCAAAAAAAATATCATAAGATGACCTTAAAATCCAAAAAACTCTTAAAACATATAAAAAACAAAAAACCCTAAAAACCTAAAAAATCATAAAAACCTAAAAACCTTAAAATCCATAAAACCATAAAACCCCTAAAATGATAAAATATTCAAAAAATCAATAAAAACATAAAATTCCGAAAAATACCTAAGAAAACCTTAAAAACCAAAAAAAACACTTTAAATCCCGAAAACACCTAAAAAATGCTAAAAACTATACTAAATACTAAAAACCCTAAAACCCTAAAACTGTAAAAACAATTAAACCCCCAAATACCATAAAAACCAAAAAAATATTAAATCCACTAAAACACTAAAAACCCTTTAAAACCACAAAAATGTTTTAAAAAACTAAAAAACATTAAAACACTAAAAATTCCAAAAAATCCCAAGAAACCCAAAAAAATGTAATAACCCTAAAAACCCCTAAAGCCACTCAATCCCGGAGACACTAAAAAGGATAAAAATCATAAAAACACATAAACATCCCTAAAAGTATAAAAACCCTAAAAATGTTGAAAACCCTAAGAAAATCATAAAAACATAAAAAATATATAAAACCGCTAAAACATTAAAAAACTATAATCCCTAGAAACCAAAAAATACCCTCAAATCCCTCAAAATACCTAAAATCACTAAAACCCCCTAAAAATGTGAAAAAAGTCCCAAAAAGTCTCTAAAAACATAAAAAACAATATAAACCCTAAAACCCTATGAAAATTTTAAAACCCAAAAAAACACTTAATTCCCCCAAAAAACCAAAAAACTATTAAAACCCAAAAAAGTCCTTAAAAATCTAGAACCCCTAGAAATTATAAAAAACCCCTTAAAACACTAAAAACCATAAAACTCATAAAATCCCAAACAATCTAAAAAAACCAATATCCTTTAAACCCCTAAAAATGTTAAAATCATTAAAAACCAACCCCCCCAAACTAAAACATTCTAATAAAATCTCAAAAAAATAAAAACCTAAAAAATAATAAAAAACCTAAAATCCTCGAAAATCCGAAAACCCCAAATAGATGATAAATAACCTAAAAACCCTAAAAATCCCAAAAAAGTAAAATAAAAAAACCCAGAATAAACCCTATGAAAATCATAAATAAAAAGAATAAGTAAAATCTAATAACAACCTAAAACAATATTAAGAACCTTAAAACCCATAAAATCTATCAAAATCCCTAAAACCCCAAAAATCATAAAAACACTATAAAACCTTAAAATTCCCTAAAAATGTAAAATCCCTAAAAACCCTAAAAACCTAAGAAAAACATTAAAACCTAAAAACAATTAAAAACACCAAAACCTAAAAAAAATGCATTATAAGGACACTAAAAACCCTACAATCCCCTAAAAACCATAAAAACTACAAATAAACTGTAAAACTCCTAAAACCCAATAAGAACTATAAAAAATCCTAAAACCCCTAAAAATAATTAAAAATTATAAAACCTATTAAAACCTAAAATAACTCAAAATACCCTCTAAAACACAAAAACCATAAGAACCTATAAAACCCCAAACCCCACTAAAACCCTCAAAATCCAAAAAACCCTATACAACCATAAAGATCCTATAAAATCCATAAAAATCCTTATAAATATAAAAACCCTAACAACATAATAAAACATTAAGAAATTAAAAAAACTTACAACCAATAAAAAACAAATAACCATTAAAACCCCAAAAACCAAAAAACCCATAAAAACCAAAAAAAAATTCAAAAAAACCTTAAAAGACAAAAAAACAAAAAAAAAACAAAAAAACACACTTAAAACACCAAAAACATTAAACACATAAAAATATTTACAATCTCTAAAAACCATAAAAATAATAAAAATCCAAAAAAACCATAATGATCCTAAAAACCCATTAAAACCCTAAAAACCATAAAAACCCATAAAAACCCTAAAACCCCAAAAACTATCAAAATTCCTAAAACCCCTAAAAACACATAAAAATCCTAAAAAATCACTATATTTCCCTAAAAACATAAAATCCCCAAAAAAACCCTGAAAACAGATATGAATAACATAAAAAACTAAAAACACTTAAAATTCCTAAAACCCCTAAAAATTCTAAAAACACTAAAATCCCTAAAACCCTCAGAATCCTTAAAAACCCTAAAACCCATAAAAATATTAAAAATCCCTAAATATAATTAAACACTTATAAAACCCTAAAACATAGAAAACCATATAAATATTATAAAAAACAAATAACTCTTAAAACCCCTAAAAACAAAAAAAAAGATAAAAAACCTAAAAGACCTATAAAACCCCTAAAACAATAAAAATCTTTAAAACCTTAAAATCTTAAAAACACACAAAAACCAAAAAAACTATAAATATAAAAACCCATTAAACAATGAAAACATTAAGAAACATTAAAAACTATAAAAACCCTAAACACTTCAACAAAAACCAAAAAACCCAAAAAATTCCCATAATCCCAAAAAACCCAAAAAATCATAAAAATCATAACAAGTTCCTAAAAACCCCTAAAAATATAAAAAACCATAAATCCTTAAACACACCAATGGAAACCATAAAAACCTAAAATTAATTAAATCCCAAAAAATAACTACACAATGAAAAATCTATATAGAACACTAACAAATCTAAAAACTATAAAACCCATAAGAACCATAAGATGCTATAAAAAACCCTAAAATCCTAAAAAACACTAAAAACCATAAAAACACTTTAAACCCCTAAAATGTTAAAAACCTATAAAAATCATAAAACCCTTGAAAAACTATGAAAAAACCTTAAAAATCAAATAAAAAAAAAACATAAAAGCCAAAAAAACCTGAAAATGCACAAAAACAGTACACCACCTAAAAATATTAAAAAATCATAAAATGACAAGAAAATCCTAAAAATGATAAACACCTAATAACTATGAAATATACTAAGAAAACCTTGAAATCTAAAAACACATTAAACCCCTAAAACCAAAAAGGTGATAAAAATTCTAAAAACCCCTAAAACCGTAAAAACCCTTAAAATCTCAAAAAACCATAAAAATCCTAAAAAACACCAAAAATACCGTAAAATTTAAATATTCCTAAAAACCCTGAAAACCCCTAACAAATCATTGAAAATAATAAAACACATAAAACAAAAAAATTGTAAATATGCTAGGAACTCTTAAACCCCCCAAAAATCTTTAAAAACCCTAAAAACACATATAACAACTAGAAACTTAAAAAACACCAATAACACCATAAAAACCCTAAATCCATTAAAAACACTAAAACCCCTATAAACACACTAAAAAATTAAATATAATAAAAACCATAAAAACCATAAAAACCCAAAAAACCTAAAACCCATAAAAATCCAAAACACCCTAAAACCCTTAAAAAACGAAAAATTCAAAAGAGACCCAAAAAATCTCAAAAATCCTAAAAATCATAAAAATCCCTAAAATAAATAAAAACAAAAAAAACACTAAAACCCTAAAACACCTTAATAAAGCCTTAAAAAACCAAAACACTTCAAATGCCTAAAATACTAAAAAATTCCAAAAACCATAGATACATTAAAAATCCTAAAAATCATTTAAAATCGAAAAAAACATAAAAACCCCTAAACAACCCTAAGAAAACCTTTAAAGCCTCAGAACACTTAAAACCCTAATTAAACAATAAAACCCTAAAAACCATAAAATACCCTAAGACCCCTAAAATCTAGGTAACTCACCAGAAACCATAAAATACTAAAACCTCTAAAAACCCTAAAAAGTACTGAAAATTATAAAAATCTTTTAAACACCTAAAAATATTAACAAAATATTTTATCCCGTAGAAACCCTAAAAACGAAACAAAAATAAAATACCCTAAATAAACCATATATCCCTAAAAACACTAAAAACCCAATAACCCCTCAAAATCAATAAAAACCTTAAACACATAAAAATTATAAAAATCCCAAAAAATCCCTAAAAATTAAAAAACATAAAAACATTGAGAACCCTAATGAAAAAATTAAAAACCTAAAAAAACATAAAACCCCTAAAAAATAAAAATCTCAAAAACTCCAAAAATTTATAAATAAACATGGAATACATAAGCCCATAAAAAACCCTAAAACTATGAAAAACCCTAAAAACCAAAAAACCTCTAAAACCCCATAAAAACTATAAAACCCCATTGAACCCACTAAAAAATGTTAAAAACTTTTATAACTTATAAAACCCCTAAAAATATCAAAACACCCTCAAACCACAAGAAATCCACAAAATCCAAAAACCCTAAAAAATTTTAAATACTGAAAAAATATAAAAAACCCATAAGAATCATAAAAGGGCCAAAAAATCCATTAAGCAAAAAAAACCCTTAAAATATTCAAAATTCATAAGAAAAACATAAAACCCTAAAAATGATAAAAACCATTGAAACCCTAAAAACCCTAAAAAATAAAAAAAACACTCAAAATCAATAAATCCTAAAAACCTTAAAATTCATATAAAAACCCTAAAAATTCCTAAACACATTAAAACCTGATAAAACCTAAAATATACTATGAAAAACTTAAAAAACCTAAAAAAATTAAAACCCCCAAAAAATCTAAAAATGATAAAATACATAAAAACTATAAAAACTCTAAAAAACCAATAATACAAAAAACCATAAAAACCTAAAAAAACTAATAAACCCATGAAAATATTTTAAAACTCTTTAAACCCCTAAAAATGTAAAAAAACACTGAAAAAATTTAAAAAACATAAAAAACTATATTAATAACTAAAATCCAAAAAAACTCTTACTGTTGGAACTTAGGAGGGTCTTGCTGGCTTCTCTGGCTTCTCGAAGGTCCATAGTGGATGATTAGGGCAAGGATGCAGGTTTTCTCTTCTAGTTCTACTTTCTTGTTCTTGGATCTTTCTGTTGGCGAAGGTATGATCACGAGGTGCTGCGTTCGATTTAATTTGTGGGTATGCGTGTTCTTGTCTGGTGTCTAGTTTGTTATTGAGTTGTTGTTTATGCTGAAATTTGGTTGGTTTTCAAGTTGCTATTTTCCCCCCAAGCTGTTGTTGGAGGGAAGGTTAGGTGTTGTGTTTTGGATGCTGTTTTGGTTTCAATGTGGATGTTGGTTATCAGTTCTGTTGGGTGGAGATAAATCTTGTTATGTTGATGTTGTTGGTTCTATACTTCTGGAGAGGGACCATCTTGGTGAGAAGGTACTGGGTGCTAGACCTTGTGAGATTGGATGTGGGCCATTGGCTGGCTATGAGCTTCTGGTTGCTGGTGAATGCTGGATGATGTGTGGTTGTTTGGTTTTTGCTACTACTGTGGATGAGTTTGCTGTTGTGCTGCTAGTTGCTGGCTGTTGTTTGTTGGAAGGTGATGATGGTTGTGCCTGGTTGTGGTTCTTGTGTTGTGGTTGGATGTTGCTGGTTGTGTTTGGCTGTGCTGTCGGTTTTCGTGCTGTTGGTTGCGGGGGCTGGTTGGTTTGGATGTGTTGTTGCTGCTGTGTTGCTGGGATGATTGGATGTGGTGCTGCTAGATGATGGTTCTGGCGGGATGTGACGTGATGATGTCGCTTTGTGTCTGTTTTTGAGTCTTTTCTTTCTTTGATTTTCATTTTTGGCATGGGTTGTAAGGGGTTTTTGGGTGTGGGTTGTTTGACCCCTCCCCTCCCTTGTCTGTTGTGTCTCTTTTTTTCTTGCTAATAAATTTGGGGGGGTCAGGAATAGCCCGACCCTCGCATCTTCCTTACCCTAAAACCATTATAAACCTAAAACCCCTTAATATTCTTATAAACCCTAAATACTAAGGAAACCTAAAAAATCCTTAAAGAACCAAAAAGACGTAAAAATACTTAAAATCGTTGAAAAAACATCAGAAAACTTTAAAAAACTAAAAACAATTAATACCCTTAAAACCCTAAAGTGTTAAAAATCCTAAAACCCACAAAAATGATAAAAATTCTCAAAATCCATAAAAAATACATAAACTATAAAATCCTAAATAATCTATAAAAAACCCAAAAAAATATAAAAAACCCAAAAAAACCTGAAAAACTCTAGGAAAACCTTAAATACCAAAAAAATTGAAACCCCTAAAAACATTAAAAAATGCTAAAAACTCTAAAAGACCCTAAACTAGAATACAACCAGAACAAAAAAAAAACCACTCAGAACATTAAAAACCCTAAAACTACTAAAAATACTAAAAAACCTTTTAACCCATAAAATTTTAAAAATATCTCAAACCCCCTAAAAACATAAAAAATCAACAAATATCTAAAAACTGTAAAATCCCTAAAAACACTGAAAATCACTATTAAACTAAAAAACAATAAAATAAAAAAAATAAAAATCCCTAAAAACATAAAACCCCTCAATAACTTGAAAACCACTAAGAAAACCATAAATACTTAAAAGAACTAATAACCAACAAAAAACCAAAAAATGATAAAAACCCTAAAAACCCCAAAACCCTAAAAACATTTAAACCCCTTAAAATCCATAAAATCCTAAAAAAATATATAAACCCTAAAAATACCTAAAAATCACTAAAAAGGTAAAAAACACTAAAAACCTTCAAACCCTTATGAAAAATATAAAACCCACAAAAACCTAAAACCCCCTAAAAACAAAAACGATCCTGAAACCCTTAAAGACCCTAAACCCCCTAAAACCATAACAAACCCTAAAACCCTAAAACACTAAAAATTAAAAAAAAAAAAAAATACATTGAAAATATATAAACCCTGAAAATACCTAAATAATTTATAAACTCTAAAATACTTAAAACCCCTAAAATCCCAAAAAAAATCTAAATCCCAAAAAACGAAAGTCCCAAAAAAAATCCCCTGAAAATCTAAAAATCCATGAAAATCCAAAAAAACCCAAAAAATTATTATAAATCATGAAAATCCCTATGAAAACCATAAAAATATAAACACTTAAAATCACTAAAAAACCGAAAAATGATAAAATCCCTAAAAACCATAAAACCCCCGTAAAAACCTTTAAAACCCATAATAAAACATAAAAACCCAAAAATCACTAAAAATTATAAAAACCCTTTAAAACCTAAAAAATGTTAAAAAATTTCTAAAACTGTTTAAACCATAAAAAACTAAAAAACCCATTAAAACCCCTAAAACCCTAAAAACCATAAAAAATAAAAAAACTCAAAATCCCTAAAATCCCTAAAAAATATAAAAATCATAAAAATCCCTAAAAATACATAAACATATTAAAATCCCAAAAAAAACCTAAAAACCCTTATGAAACCCTTAAAACCCTAAAAACACTTAATTCCCATGAAAAAACCAAATAATACTAAACAACCCCTAAAACCCCCCAAAACCCATCAAAATCCCTAGAAACACTAAAAACCCAAAAAATAGTAGAAAATCCCTAAAAAAAAATTACAAGAAACCCATAAAACCCAAAGAAAAATTTAAAACCCTAAAAATAATTAAAAGCTATAAAATCCAAAAAAACCCAAAGTGCCCTAAAAACTCTAAAAAACCCAAAAATCCTAAAACCAAAATACCCCAAAAAACATTAAAACACCTAAAAATATAAAAACTCTATGAACAACTAGAAATTCTAAAACCCGTAAAATATATAATAACTATAAAAACATAAAATACCTTAAAAGGCCAAAATAACTCATAAAACCCTAAAACCCCAAAAAACCAAAAAACCAAAGAATTCTAAAATCCCTAAAAATACCTAAAAACCCAAAAAACTCTTCAAAATACTTAAAATTTCCAAATAAAATTAATAATAAAAATAAAAACTACGAAAACCCTTAAGTTAACCTTAATATCCTAAATACACTTAAAATAACTAAACACCCTAAAAACAAAAAACGTCCTAAATACCCAGAAAACCCCTAAAAACCCAAAAAAACATAGACAATTTTTAAACGAATAAAAATCCTAAAATAAATAATATTTTCAAAAATGAAAGAACCTTAAAAAACCTTGAAAACATTATGAGAACTATAATGACCTAAACAACTCACTAAATCTCTAAAAACCCTAAAACCCCTAAAAAGACACTAAAAACCTGAAAAAACACCTCAAACCACAAAAACCCTAAAACCCATTAAAAAACAAAAAACCCAGAAGAAACCCTAAACACCCACACAAAATCTAAAAACCATTTAACCCTCTAAAACGTTAAAAACAATAAGAAACCTTAAAACCCAAAAAAATCCCAAAACCCCAATAACCCATAAAAAACCATAAATCCCCAAAAAAACTAAAAAATCTCAAAAAAACCCTCAAAATATCTAAAAACCTAAAAACAGATAAAAATTTGTGATATCACTAAAAATATCTAAAACTGTAAAAAATCATAAAAACCCAAAAAAAACCTAATAAAACCATAAAAACCAAAAAACACAAAAAACACAGAAATGTCTGAAAATTAAAATATCCCTAATAACCCTTAAAACCCATAAAAACCAAAAAAACCATAAAAACAATAAAACCCATGAAAATCCTAAAAACCCAATAAAACCATGAAAACTCTTTAGACCCTTATATTAAGAAAAACTCTAAAAATGTTTAAAACCCCAAAAAATTAAAAAAACCCAAAAAACACCAAAAAATAAGAAAAACCCTAAAAACCATGAAAATATTAAAAAATTGATAAAAAACCCTAAAAAATATAAAAACACATAAATCCCCTGAAATCCCCTAAGAAAACCATAAAAACCTATAATCACATTAAACTCCTAAAAATGAAAAAAAATCCTAAAATCCGTAAAAACCCTCAAACCCCTCAAAATCCCTAAAAACCAAAAAAGCCATAAAAAGCCATAAAAACCCCAAAAAGCATTAAATATTATAAAAATCCCTAGAAATCTAAATAAACATTCATAAAACCATAACAAGATAAAAAATACATAAAACACCTAAAACTCTAAAAATGCTAAAACCCTTAAAAGACCCTAAAACCCCTAAAAAGGCTAAAAAGGCCTGGAAAACATTAAAAACCCTTGAAAACCATAAATTTTCAAAAAATTAAAAAAACCAAAAAATCACTAGAAACTCTAACAATCCAGTAAACCCATGAAAACTTAAAAAATATTAAAAGCTATAATACCTTTAAAAAAATACCAAAACTTCTAGAAACTAAAAAAACCATAAAAACCATAAAAACACATAAAACAAACAAAATCCTTACAAAATCTAAAAACTATAAAAATCCTTAAATTTCCTAAAATACATAAAAACCCTTAGAAACCCTTAGAAAACAATAAAATCCTTATAACACTTAAAAATACTAAAAATAATAAAAATGCTAAAAACCCCAACAAAACCTAAAACCCATAAAAACCCCAAGAACCATAAAACAATTAATATCCTTAAAAACACTAAAACCTAATAAAAAACCTAAAAACCCAAACAAACCATAAAATTCTTAAAAAACCATAAAAAAATTAAAATCTCTAAACCCCCTAAATACCATAAAATCCTATAAAATCCTTAAAAATGTAAGAATGCCTAAAACACTAAAAATAACAATGAAAACCTTAAGGACATAAAAATATTTAAAAACCCTAAAAATCCTAAATATTATAAAACCCCTAAACCACTTAAAAATCCTTAAAAATCCCTCAAAATCCCTAAAAAAAATCCCTTCAAAAGATATAAAAGACGTAAATGTCCTTAAGAACATAAAAACCCTAAAATGCCAGAAAAATCATGATAAAAGATTAAAAACCGAAAAATACATCAAACCCCTAAAAACTAAAAAAAAATCTAAAAACCATAAAAACCATAAAAACCCTAATAACGCCTTAAACCTTTGAAAATCTCTAAAAATCCTAAAAAACATAAAAATCCTAAAAATCCCATAAAATAACTAAAAATGTAAAAAACAAGAAAATTCTGTAAACCCCTATGGAAACATTAAAAACATAAAAAAACATGAAACCCCGAAATCCAAAAATTGGAAAACCCCTAAGAACCCCTAAAAATACCATAAAACCCCTAAAAACCATAAAACCCCTAAAACCCGTAGAAAATCCTATAAACCTACATAAAATATAAAAACCCTCCAAACACCTACAAATGTTAAAACCTCTAAATATAGTTAAAACAATAAAAACCTCAAAAAACCACTAAATCAACAAAATAAATTATAAAACTATAAAAACCCTAAAATACAGAAATACCATAAAGCCTTAAAAATACCAAAAAACCAATAAAACAATAAATATTCCAAAAAATTTCCTAAGATCAACAAAACTGAAAAAAACCAAATAACCTTGAAAACCCAAAAGAAAACCTAAAAACCAAAATACACATAAAACTGCTAAAAAACCAAAAATACATTAAAACACTAAAAACCCATAAAACCATAAAAACACTCAAAATCCCTAAAAACTATAAAAAACAGTAAAAATCCAAAAAAAACCCTAAAATACCTCAAAATCATAAAAACAATTAAAATCATAAAACCCTAAAAACCATAATAACCCAAAAACCTAAAAAAACATAAAAACCCTAAAACCCACTTAAAATTAAAAAAACCATTCAACCCTAAATGTCATAAATAAATATTAAAAACCATAAAACCCTATAAATAAAAAAACACAAAAAATAAAAACTCTATAAAACTCTAAATACCCTCAAAATACCTAAAAACCCTAAAACCAGAAATATCCTAAAAAAGCACTATAAATACTAAAAAGTAAAAAACACTAAAAACCCATGAAACCCCCTTAATAATACCATAATAACATAAAATAACATAAAACCCCTAAATACCTAAAAAATGATAAAACCCCCAATAATTTGTATGAAACCCTAAGAACCCATAGGAAGCTTAAAAATCCCAAAACCCATAAAATCCTAAAAACCAAACAAAAAATATAAAATCCTTTAAACACCAAAAAATGTTAAAAAATTATAAAAAAACCCAAAATATCCCAAAAACAAACAAAAAACATTAAAATCTAAAAAACCATAATTACCAAAAAAACCCAAAAAAGCATAAAAACCATCAAAATCCCAATAATTTCGATATAACTTAATGATCCTAAAAATCCAAATTATCCAATAAATGTAAAAAAACCTAAAAACATTGTAAAACCCTAAGAAAAACCTAAAAACCTAAAAACACCTAAAAACCTAGAAAATGATAAAATAAAACCAAAAATACCCTAAACCTAGTAAAATCCCTAAAAATACCTAAAAACCATAAAATCCATAAAATTCATAACTATCCCTAAAAAAGATAAACTATAAAATCCATGAAACCACTAATAAATCCTTAAAAACCTAAAAACACTTAAAACCCCAAAAAAAATATAAAATTCTAAAACCCTTAAGAACCCTAGAAACCCTAGAAAACCCAAAACCCCTAAAAACCTTAAAAAATTCAAAAAACCCTATAAAACCCAAAAAAATCAATAAAAATGCTACAGACCGTTCAAATCCTTAAAAATATTAAAAAACCAAAAAACCCTAAAAATTCAAAAAAAACCATCAAAACCCCAAAAAACTACAAAACCAATGAAACCAATAAAAATCCCTAAAACCCCTCAAAATCCATTAAACCATAAAAAAATAAAAAACTGAAAAAAAATCCATAAAAATATAAAATATGTAAATTAAATTAAAACCCTGAAAACCAATAAGAAATCAATAAAAACCATAGGAAAACCATAAAACCCAAAAAACACATACAACCCCTAAAACGTAAAAACCACTAAAAACTCTAAATAATAAAAAAACGCTAAAACCCTCAATATCACCCATTAAAATCATAAAAATCCTTAAATTCATAAAAATATAAAAATGCCTAGAAACCCTTTAAACACCTAAGAAACCCATAAAAACAAAAAATACTTAAACCCCCTAAAAACATAAAAAAACACTAAATTCCCTAAAAACCCTAAATCCCTTAAAAATCTGAAAACCCTAAAAAACTAAATCCCATAAAAACCTTATAACCTAGCAAAATCCTAAAACATACTAAAACTCAAAAAACTCTATAGACCCTTAGAAAAATAAAGAACCCTAAAAACTCTAAAAACCCATTAAACCCAAAAAAAATCAATAAGAACCCTAAATCCATAAAAACCATCCCGACCCTGGCATCTTTCTTTCCCTAAATCCATAAAAACCCTTGAACCCATTAAATTCCATAAATACACTAAAAACCCTAAAATTCATAAAAACCAAAAAAATTTAAAAAGCATAAAACACCATAAAACTCCTAAAAAAATGAAACAATAAAAACACTTAAATCCCTATAAAAACATAAAAATGATGAAACCCAAAATAACTATAAAAACCCTAAAACCCCCAAAACTCCTCAAAATCCAAAAAACCCAAAAAACCATAAAAACCAAAAAAATTCCCTAGAAATCCTTAAAACATTAAAAATCTGACAAAATTGTTAAAACCTCAGAAACCCATAAAAAACACAAAACCCATAAACAAAATAAACCTTAAAAGACCATAAAACCCATAAAACACAATAAAATCAAAATAACCCATAAAAACCAATAAAATCCAAAAATACCTTTAAAATCCTAACACCAATTAAAACACAAAAGACCCTTTAAACCCTAATAATCATTAAAAATGTATAAAAACCTCAAAACCCCTAAAAACACAAAAAATAACCAAAAAAAAAACAAAAAACCCATAAAATCCCTAAAAACCCCTCAAAGTCCCTAAAAACCATAAAAACCACTATATAACAAAAAGATACCTAAAAATATCTGAAAAATAAAAAACATTAAAATCATAAAACCATAAGAAAACATTAAAAACATCAAAACACATAAAACCCCTAAAAACTAAAAAATATGGAAACCCGTAAGCACCCTAAAAACCATAATCACCTAAAAACCATAAAACCCTAAAAACCTTATAAATCCTAAAAAATAACACAACCCATAAAAATGTCAAAAAAACTCTAAAAACACTTGAAACCATAATTTTTTTAAAAAAACTATTAAAAACCTATAAAACCACTAAAAACTCATAAAAACACTATAAACCAAAAAAAACCAAAAAAATAAAAAAAATAATAAAAACCCTAAAAATCCTGACAAACCATAAATTCATAAACACCCTTTAAATCGCTAAAAATGTATAAAACCCTAAAACACTAAAAACCCCTATGAAAATCTTAAATGCCGAAATACAATTTTAAACACAAAAAACCAAAATACACTTAAAGCCTTAAACACCCTAAAAACCATAAAACCCCTAAAGAACCATAGAAATCCAACATACACTAAAAATATAAAGACCCTTTAAACCCTAAAAATTGATAAAAAATCTAAAAATACTGAAAATCCCTAAAAATATAAAAAACCCCCTAAAACCCCAAAAAGACATTAAAACCCCTAAAAACACTAAAATAACCTACACCCTTGAAAATCCCTAAAAACCCTAAAAAATAATAAAAACACTAAAATTGCCGAAAAATCCCAAGAAGGTAAAAAATCCTTAAAACACATATAAACCATAATAAAACATTAAAAACCTAGAAACACAAAAAAACCATAAAAAACCTAAAAATACTAAAAACCCTTAAAACTCCAAAACCTATCAAAATACCTAAAAACAATAAAAATTTAAGAAAATCCCTAAAATCCATGTAATACACATAAGAAAACCTTAAAAACCATAAAACAAATAAAACTTCAAAAAACCTAAAAATTCTGAAAACATTAAGAGACCCAAAAAAACATAAAAACCATAAATACATAAAAATTTATAAAAACAAAAAAAACCCCTAAAAACCCATAAAACCCTAATCCTACTAAAAACACCAAACCCCCCATTAAACCCATCGTAACCGAAAAAATAAAAAAAATCTCTAAAAACACTAAAAAACTATAAACACCTTGAAAATCCCTAGAAAAAATAAAAACCATAAAATATGTATAAAATCCTTAAAACCCCCTGAAACACGTCAAACCTATAAAAACCCTAGAAAACCCTAACAAAACCATCAAAACCTAAAAACACTTTAAACCCCTAGAAAACCTAAAAAAGATAAAAACCCAAAAAATAGTTAAAAACCATAAATATCAATGAAAAACATAAAAAATATTAAATCCCAAAAACCCCTAAAAATACACTAAAATTTCAAAACCCTTTAAACCCATAAAAACATTAATTGTTTTTTGAAAATCTTTAAAAATCAAAATAAATAAATAAAAAAAAACATGAAAACCCATAAAACCATAAAACTCCTAAAACCCTAAAAAACCTAAAACCCCTCAAAATCTGTAACATACCTACAAAACAAAAAAAAATTATAAAAGATCCCAAAAAATATATAAAAATGTAAAAAAACATAAAAATGGTGAGAAACCATAAAAAACCATAGACCTTAATGAACGTAAATCCCCAAATATATCTAAAAATGATAAAACCCTAAAATTCCTAAAAAACTAAAAAAATCAAAAAACCATAAAGACCATGAAATACCTTAAAACCCTAAAACCCATAAAACCTAAAACCACTACAAACTCTAAAACCCCTTAAAACCCTTAAAAGGTTAAAAAACACCAATAAACCTGAAAAATATTAATAATCTCAAAATATCTTAAAATCTTGTAAAGCAATAAAAATCCTATAAAATCCAAAGAAGCGTAAAAATAAATAAAACCCCTAAACACCTTAAAAATCCAAAGAAACCCCTAAAAATCCCAAAAAAATTAAAAAAAACATAAAAAACACCGAAAACCCCTAAGAAAACCAAAAAAACCTAAAGCATACAAAACCCATTAAAAATATCACAACACTAAAAACAATGTAAAATCCTAAAAACCCTAAAAACCCTAATTCACGTAAAAATCACAAAACCCTAAAAAGCATAAAAACGTAAAAAATCCCTAAATATATCTAAAAATGTTAAAATCATAAAACCCTGAATAACCCTAATAAACCATTAAAAACCTAAAATATGATTAAAATTTTAGATATTCTCAAAACCAGAAAAACCTGTACAAGACCCTAAAAATCATAAAAACCATAAAACAACTAAGAACCTAAAAATCCTTGAAAACCATAAAAACACACTAAAAATTATAAAATCCTTTATACAGCTAAAATTTTTAAAAACACTAAATTACTTAAAACCCTAAAAACACAAAAAGTACAAAAAACAATAAAGACCCTAAAACCATAAAAATCCTTAATAACCTAAAAATCATAAAAATTCTAAAAAATCACTAAAATACATAAAAATGGAAACCCCTATAAAAAAATAAAAACACAAATAAAATCTAAAAAAACAAAAAAACCCTAAAAATTCTAAAACCCACAAAAAACTCTAAAACCCCAACATTCCACTAAAAATGTTAAAATATATAAAAGACCAAAAAAACCATAAAAACATAAAAAACCCCTAAAAACTCTATAAACCTGAAAAATCCCTAAAAACTCTAAAAACCCATAGAAATACAAATAATACGTAAAAATCCCTAAAAAATTATAAAACCATAAAAACTAGGAAAACAAAAGATAAAACCTTAAAAAATAAAATACATAAAATCCTTAAAACCTAAGAAACTCTTAAGACCCTAGAAAACCCTAAAACCATAAAAACCCAAAAACTGTAAATCCATTAAAAACCTTAAAAATTCCTAAAATCTAGTAAAACTGTAAAAACCACTACAAACATTAATAACACTATAAAAACCTTTAAACGTTAAAAACTATAAAAATCCAAAAAAACTCTAAAATTTAAAAAACCTTATAAACCCAAAAACCCAAAGAAACATTAAGAACCCCTGAGAACCGTCAAAATCCCAAATAACCCTGAAAACCCATAAAAATATAAAAAAATCCATAAAAACACTAAAAATATAAAAAACTGTAAGAACCATGAAACCCACTAGAAAAAACATAAAAACCTAAAACAATTAAAATCCATAAAAACAAAAAAAATAAAAATACACTAAAAAATCTTAAAAACCCTAAAAACAATAAAAAAAACCTAGAAACCATTAAAAAACCATTAAAAAACCAAGAAACTGTAAAAACTACTAACAAATCTAAAATATATTTAAACCCCTATAATCAATAAAACCCCTAAAAACATAAACTCCAAAAAAACATTAAAAATCATAAAACCCAAAAAATCCAAAATACTGTAAAAAACCATAAAACTCTAAAAACCTCATAATCACGAAAAATCCTAAAAACAATTAAATGCGTAAAAATCCATAAAAATACCAAATAACATAAAAGCCCCTAAAACCCTAGAAAACCTACAAACCATAAGAAAAACATAAAATCAAAAAAACACTTGAATCCCCTAAAAACCTAAAAAATGATAAACAACCCTAATCAACACTAAAAACGATAAAATCCCCTATAAACCTTAAAAACCTTGAAAACCCATAAAACCCCTAAAATCCTCTAAAAACACTAAAAATCCATTAAATACCTAAAAACATAAAAAACTCTAAAAACCCTTAAAACACTAAAAAACTCAAAAAACCCAAAAACCCCAGAAAAAAACCATAAAAACCATAAAACCCATGGAAATCCCTAAAACCCTAAAAATCCCTAAAACTCTAAAAACCCATAAAAACATAAAAAGTACCTTATAATCTGTAAAAAGTATAAAACACAATACACTTTGAACAATAATGATAATATAATAGAAACATAAAACTACCTAAAATCCCTAAAAATCCAAAAACCCAAAAAACAAAAAAAAACATAAAATCCATAAAACCATAAAAACTCATAAAACCTTTAAAACTACATAAAACTATAAAAACCTTATAAACCCCTAAAAATGTAAAAAAACTGTAAAACCCCAGATACTATAAAAAACTAAAAACATTAAAAACTCATAAAAATACTAAAACACCAAAGAAACCAAAAAATCCCTAAAACACTAGAATCAATAAAATTTATAAATTCCCTAATAATCTTGAAAAACATAAAAGCTCTAAAAACCCTAAAAATCCCTAATAAAATATTAAAACCAAAAAAAATTAAACCTATTAAAATATAATAAAATGCTAAAAACCACAAAACCCCTAAAATCCCAAAAACTCTAAAAACATAAAAACCCTAAAAACCAAAAAAACTCCTAAAACCCACTTAAAACACTAAAAACATCTAATCCCTAAAAAATTATAAAACTATAAAAATCCTTACAACCCTAAAAAACTAAAAAACCCCAATAACACAAAAACAATAAAACTCCTAAAAACCCTAAAATCCCTCAAAATCCATAATAATCATAAAAAACATAAAAAACCATAAAATATCTAAAAATATAAAATCCATAAAAGATATGAAAACCCCCAAGTAAACCATAAAAACCTAAAAAAGTTGAAACAATTAAAAACCAAAAAGCGCTAAAAACCCTGAAATCTCCAAAAACCCCAAAAACCCTTGAAATACCTAAAAGCCCTAAAACCCCATAAACATCCTAAAAATCACTAAAACCCCTAAAAATGAAAAATACTAGTTCCCATGACCCCCATAGAGAACCTCAAAACTTAAAAATAATTAAAAATACTAAAAACTTAATAAAATGCTAAAGACTATAAAAGACCCCAAACTTCTCTTAAAACCCATAAACCTCCCAAAAACCATAAAAACCCTAAAATACCTTAAAACCTATAAAAAACACTAAAAACCCTTTAAAACCCTAAAAGTATTATAAATTTTATGAAAACATGAAAAACATAAAAAAAACACAAAAAATAAAAAAAAATGTAAAAACCTAAAGAACCCTTATTACCCTCAGAATACATAAAAATATAAAGAACCATAAAAATATTAAAAATCCCTAAAAATATATAAAAATGAAAAATCCCCTAAAAACTATAAGAAAACATAAAAACCCAAATAACACATAAAACCCATAAAAACCTAAACAAGCAATAATAACCATAATAAACTAAAAACCCAAAAAACCATACAAACCACTAAAAAATATAAGAAACCCAAAAACCCGCAAAAATCATAAAAACAAGATTAAAATCTAAAAACCATTTAAACCCATAAAAAGTTTAAAAAACTATAAAAATACTAATCTCCTAAAACTCAAAAAACAATAGGCGCCCAAATAAACCATAAAACTGTAAAAACCATAAAGAACCCCAAAACCCTCAAAATCCATAACACCCAAAAAACAATAAAAATACTAAAAAACCTTATAGATCCCAAAAGACATTAAACCCCATAAGAAAACATAAAAAACCTTTAAACACAGAAAACCCCTAAAAACCCAAAAAAACACTAAAACTCTTTAAACCCCATAAAAGCCCTAAAATCCATAAAACCACTCAAAATCATAAAACCCTAAACCACTTAATAAACTTAAAAAAATTATAAATATAAAAAGACTCAAACTAATCAAAATAATATAATAATATAAAAAAATTGAAACCCTAAAAACAAGGAAAACCTAAAATCCCAAAAAAAATCATAAATCCCTATAAATCATCAAAATACCTAAGAACATAAAAATCCTAAAATCCCCAAAAACACTTAAAAATATAATAACACGTAAAATAAAGAAAAACCCGGAAATGTGATCTAATACCCGTAAGGAAGTGTCTTAGAAAACTTTCTCACCATTTCTGTCTTGAGCACCTAGATCTCAGAAAGAAAGCAAGTGAAAATGGATATAAATGATAGAAATTAAGATGAAATGAGAGGGTAGGTCAAGATATAACCCAAGGAGAACTTGTCTCTAAGAAATATAGCCACAATAAACCAAAAAGGATGCCTAATTATTTTATAAGTCAATGATTAAGAAATAACATGAAGGACACAAGTAAAACTCTCCATAATAACATTTCATTAATTTATGATGTTCAAAAAGGGGTTGCTATTTATATCTAATGAGTGGAAAAAAATTCTAAAACCTAGTTTCCCCAAGTAAAAATTATAAATTATGATTTTGAACTTTTTAGAACATGAACATGACTTTAAGGGACAAGTAGTACAACCTTTCAGAATGTATAGACAACCAGCCCACCACTTTTTACATTGAATATTCTAGGCGGGGTGGGATTAAAATTAATAACACATTATGGGATGGATCTTCAAAATCATTTTGGGAATTAATTAATGTAAATATAGGTTTATATTCCTCCCAAAATCAAGGTTATTAGGCCTCCTCGAATTCCATGACTAATAAATTTAACACCTCTTTTATTCTCTTGGTTCACTCCATGGTCATTGTGACACTATCACCTCATAATGGGTCTTGTTTCATCGTGCACATTACTCCCTCAGCATAATGTCCTAATTAAACCACTAAATTTACATGTGTTTCCTGATCATCATCATACCATCCCTCCTCAAAAGGATTCATCCTCAAATTTGAAAATTCAAAGGGTAAAAGATCAGAAACATTAAATGCGACACTAAAATTTCCAAACATGTCAGGTAACTCAACCTTTTAGGGATTATAATTAATCCTCCCTAGGACTAGGATAGTTTCATCTCCTCGTGGATTATGTTTTTATTTTTTGACTTTGGGAACGTCCCTTTTAGCAGGTTTTCCATACTAAACCACCAAGTTCAAATGTAGCTCGTTTCTAATAGTTCCTTCCTCGATCACCATATTTTGAAAATAATGACACAACACAAGAAGTAATTTAAGGGTTAAGAGAGTTGGTGGGGAAACATTATTCTTTACATAGATGCATGATATATTCTTCCCTCTCTAAAACTATATTTATCTCCCTTTCCCGGAAAATAAACTCATTTTTCCCCCAATATTCTTCTTTTCACTCTTATTTTTACACTTGTTTTCAACTCTTTCCTTTCCCTTATTTATTTTGATGTCACTCATCAGTCCCTTTTCACTCATTATTTTTCTATTCTATCTAGTTTTTCACTCTTTTATTTTTCTATTTTATTCATAATCTCTATTAATAATCACTTGGTCTTAATAATCTTGATACATCCTAAATGGTGTAAGTATAATTGTCCTCCTATTTTACAATAAAGAATAGTGGTTGGTGTATCCATCATGTGTGGAACTTCTATCAAATTTATAAGGATTTACAAACAAAATATGATTATAATTCATGGGAACAATATGACATATCACCCTATCTACATACATCACAATAGAAAATGTATCTTTATCTTTTTTATTCACTTTAACATCCCCACTATTATTTAATAATTGCAAACTATATGTCCTAGGATGATTTTCCATAGATAAATCCAATTTATCAACCATCAAACCCATTGATAAATTTGTGAAACTACCTCCATCAGGGGTTATACTATATACTTTATCCTTGATGAGGCATGTAGTATGAAAAATATACTCCCCTTTCTATTGATCATGTTCTCCTTTGGGTTGAGAACATAAAGTAAAACATGCCGCAAAAAAATCTCTATATACAGGGTTCTCAATTTCAAAATCTGAAATCTCCTAAAATGGTGGAATTTCAACATTAGTTGAGCTATCACTAAAAATATATCCATCATCCAAAATAATCATAGTCCACTTATTTGGGAATTGTTAGGAAAAAGTTTAAAATACTTGGTATTGAAAACATATTAAATGATTTGGAAACATCATTAATAACCATTTTACATTTGGATTCTGGAAATAATGTTATTGGTTTTATAACCTCCTTTGAATACATTTTGTATTAACTTACATGTTCTTGTGGTTTTGAATACATGAACATGAAAAAAGATCTAAAATCATTACCATAATATATAGGGTGAAATATTATTACCTTTACTTGACTCTCCATTTTAGTATCCATGTGAAGAAGATATCCTATATCCATATAATGGTGAATGTACACTATGTACTGAATATCATGGTTGAGGCTGTTCAAAAACCATTCCATGGTGGCCTCTAGCTTCTTATCAATATTGACCAAAATCATGATGATCTCTATCTCTTTATGATGCTCATCAACACTCATAGATGATTATTTCCAATACTGTAACTAGAGAAAAAATCATGATAATAGTTTCTAGAAAAAAACCTCTTATGTATTACAACATTCATATCCTCCCAAGTGTTGATAGGACTTTCTCCACTTTGTTGTAAAATCACATTTATTTGCTTCCACCAAATACTATCATAGTCAGTGAATTGTACAGCCACCAACATCATTTTATTGTCCTCGAAATAGTTTTGAAAACCAAAAGAATGTTCTAAATTTTGTTCACATTACAATTATGTTTTAGTATCATTCATACCTTGTAATAAAGGGATACTCAAATTTACTCCTCCAAGATCATCGATTTTCCTCCATCGATGTTTTTTTCATCGAATTGGTGACTCTTGAAAAATAGAGAACTCCTGCTATTCTTCAACGATCCTCCTCCTTGGTGGTTCTCAAGAATTGGAAGGGGATTTCAATTCATCCATCCTCACATTCAACATTTTGAATTTTTCTTTTACATCCCTCATGAACAACTTAATTTCAATTTCATTACTGTTAATTTCCTCCACAATTTAGGAATCCATCATGAAAATTTGAAGGGAATGGAATATGGACCTCAAACACCCCTCACAATTTTACACTGAATAATATTATGTTTTCTCATGATTCACTCAACTTTGAGATTTTTTTTACAAAATTTAACACACTTTATTTTTACCACTCAAATTTCACCATATAAAGTTATTTTCTATTTCCAATAAATCTACAATATCATTGGAGTGTTCAATTTCAGAAATATAATTAATAGATAAAATTAAAAATGGATTGAAGAGGAAAATGTGGAAGCAGAAGATAATGGATGAATAAAAATGATAAATGGACATAAAACTCAAGATGTTGAAAAAAATTTGATCCATTAATTTTTTTATTTTTTGGTTTTTTAAAAAAAAATAACTAGAAAAAAGATGAATTTATAATATTTAAACATAGGATAAATGATAATTTTAAACATAAAATGGAATGAAAGTTATAGTTTCACTATAACATCATGCCCCTCCTCATTGGATTGAGAAGTGGCAAGAAATCTAATAGGCCTTAGGTGGCATCACCATGACACTAAAGGATATAAATAAATTCCAAGAGAATAATAAATAGCTGAGGGAGGATTTTACATTTTAAGATAAAAAACCAAACCAATGATAACTATAAAAACCAAAATTATTAATGACACATGAGTACCAAAATGAAACTCATTACAAGACTAAACTAAAATACAATATCCTAGTACAAGAGGAATCAATGTGACATAACCAATTGAATTAAATGATAACAAAACCAAAATACAAAAATGACACAAAAAACACCCAATCTTTTCCAAGATCCAAATCCACAAGACCACCCGAAAGTATTGAGAAGAATTACTAATTAAATCAAACACATATCCATTTCATATGTCTCAATATACAATATATGTAAATTCACCATAGTACCCAATAAGGGGGTGAGTATAAAAAAAATGATATTTCCCTAATTACTTACCAACTCACTTAACTAGGATTGAACATGTTATAATATATATATATATAATAGTTTAAAAAAAATTTAAATTAGTTTATATCCAAACAAAATAGATTTCCAATGAAAATAATCAAACAAGACTTCAAAACTTTTATTCAAGGAATACATAAATACTAAAAATAATAATTTTTCATGAGACATGAAAAATTATTGTAAAATATTCATAATTTATGATTTTTTATAAACAATTCCATTTCCACACACATCTTCAAAACAATCACACACACAATATTTGTGTTACTATTGATAATGGAACTTCACGTCCATACATCATACCGTTGATAATGGAACATCAGGGTCGGTATTCCTCCCATTGAATTCATGAACAACCATTATTACCAAATCATATCAACACATTTCAACAAAATAAATTAAAAAAATAATTTACATGCATCAACAAACCATAATTTCAAAATTACTATTTTAAAATTATAAACAATGGTTACCAAAAATCCATCCAATTCCCATGATTTCCAAAACCATAATTCAAAGAATAATTCAATGAAATCACACCATTATTTTCATAAAAATTTCTAGAAATTAAATCAATTTTAAATCAATCCTTCATGTTATAATCAATATGATTTTAGAGAGAATCCACCAACCTCTCAAATGTTGTAAAAAATGAAGACTAGCATGATAACTTTATCAAACTAGCATAAATCATCATGATTCCTACTTACTTATCATTTAATTTAATCTAAATAATAATATCCCATAAATATTGACATAAAAAAACATAGATATATCCCCATCTATATACACACATGATTCCAAATGTGGGAAGGAGAAGAGATTTATGGAAAATGATAAAGAAAGAGCACTTACTGTCAAATAAAGTTCTCCAATACACATAGATTAATTTAGGAATCAATCCTTGATAAAAAGAAATTGTCTCGACTACCATGAGAGGAAAATTATTTCTAGTTTCGAAATGTTTGTGGGAAAAATAAGTGTTTTAGGAGGTAAATCAGAATATCACCCCAATTTTTTAATCTTGTTTTCCACGGTGCACCGTTAGGGATCACGTTTAGAAAAACTATGCACTAACCAAGCATGAGACACAAACTATAAACACACATTGAAGGATTAACTCACATGGTTAAAAGAACCATGATCCTACCATGTTATACCCCACTTTATAGAATTTAATGACTTATACTTGGTATCTGCATGGTTTGAAAAAACTGTGTGCCTCCCTAAGTTCCACTGTTTTAGTTTCATGGTTTCTTGGAGGTGTTGTACAATTTATACTAACCATTATCAAACCATAAACCTCTAGAAAAACCTAAAAATAGCCCAATGATCCTCTAAATATCTAGAAACAAAACCCATAATTTTGTATACGCAAAATACATTGATAAAGGGACAATTAACTAACATTGATGATGCTACATTCTCCCCACCATTGGTCTTTCTGTCATTGAAAAGTAGAAAACTAATGGTTTTCTTGAATATTTTTTTCTATTTCTCTATAGTTTTATTTTCATGCTCCCATGTTTCCTCTTAAATCTTACCATTTATCCATAAAACATGCACTAGACTATTAATTTTCTAATACAATACTTTCTCTTTCTTATCCAGAATCAATACCAGCTCATGAACAACCATAGAATCCTTATCTAGGTCAACATGATCCCATTGAATCACATGGTTATGTTCAGGTCAATAATTCATCAATTGAGATACATAAAATACATTATGCACTAAAATAATCCTTGGTGGTAAAGAAAATTGATATTCCACTTCAACCACCCATTCATGTATCTCAAAATGGCCTTTGTATCATGGAGATAAAATTGAAATCTTCGTAAAATGATGATTCCCAAGACTTGGAGAGATTCTCAAGAACACATCATCAATAAAATAAAAAAAATGACCATCTACAATGATCCATATAAACTTTATGATGAATTGTTTCTATCCCCACCCTATTCCTGGTTAAAAGAATATTCTCCATTCTCTTCTATATAAGGCTTGGTCCAACCATTGAATTATATAATGTTTGCAACCAAAAAAGTGGGGAACAATTAGGACACTCATACAATGCTTCAAAAGGATCTATATATATCTAGTATTGTTAAAAAAAGTGTACGATAACTACACTAATGATATGTGATCCTCCCACGAGCCACCAAAATACATTACACAAGCCCTAAGAATGAGCTACATTGTTTGGATCATCCTTTTGGATTATCGGTCTATTTGAGGATGATACAACATTTTCATAGTCAACTATGTATCAAGGTATTTCTATAAATATTTCCAAAAATGAGAAACAAACCCAGTGTCTCCATTATATAAAATCAAGAATAGAACACCATTCTGATTTACAACTTCTTGGATATAAATTTTTGATTATTCGTCCACCATATTAGATTCATGAATAGGCGTGAAATGGGAAGAATTTGTGAGTTGATCCAATATCAATCAAATGGAGCATGTTTTTGAACTATCCTTAGTAGACCTATTACAAAATCAATATATATCTTCTCCCACATCCACATGGGAATTATTAAATACTGCAACATATCCACTAATCATTGGTGCTCTTCCTTTACCTGGGGGTAGGTGAGTAATCTCAAAACATAATGAAAAACCTTTTTATCATGACAACCCACCAAAATTTTCATTTCAGTTAATTATAATCCATTTGTATTCCATGGTGAACAATCCATATTAAATGGTGATAATCATGATGGAGTAATTCATAAAAATCCAAAGGTACAACCATATGATCTCAAAACCAACATGATGATCTTCTTTCAAGAATCCATCCCTCAATGTTCTCCCCACCATTGAATTTTTACCTTATAAAAACACATTCATAATCATATGTTTTCACCTCTTTAACCTTCTCTACCAAATCCAGAGCAAAAGTAGCCAGAATGAAAGTAGTAACACTACCTCGATCTTCATAATACAATTGCATGTAGAAAACCACCGACATTATCTTTCATTAATCTAAATCCTATTTTAGAAAATCACTATATGAATTTATACTTAATGAATCTACAGAAAGCTCACGTAAACCGGTTTCTACATTAAGTTAAAGTGAAAATTTTTAATATACCTAATTTATATTATTTGTCTCATATTCAAGTCTCTCTATGAGAAAATGTGTTTCATGTTCTTATAATCTATAAACGATATGAATTTCTCAGAAAAGAAATATAATGATGCTATGGATTCAAATTATGGAGAACATTAACTAATTTCTAATAATATGTTTGGTAGTTTTTTTCATGCAACCATAACTATTTTGATCCATAAGAAACATCATGGAATATCTATTTGAGAGGACACTTAAAACTAGATCCAAAAGCCTTAGAATGCACCATGTTGCATTGTACTAATTTTATAAATATCATGATCAGTGTTTTAAGGTGAACTTTAACCTCTTAAAAATACTTTTGACATTCATTGTTTCATTTGAATGAAAAAATTTTAATTTTAAATGATTCCATTGTTGAACCTGGTCATTAAAATTCATAAATAAAACATCGTAAATAACCATCAAGGATAATGAAAATAATTATCTCTAAATACATTATTTGGAAGTTTCTAAGAGATCACAACCCCTATCATATCTGGGAAAAAATAACTTTTTAAGATATAATATTGGCAAGTAAATTTCCCTCTTGTGTCCAAAAATAATAAATTTAAATATTGGAATAAAAGTAATGATCCTTGAAGATACTCATATTTATCGCTAAGTGTTTCTCATGGTCTTAATTTGACCTAGAATACATTAATATGTCATCACTAAATACTAGCTCAAAATAATATAGAATCCTTTTAAAAAATCCATTTCATCAATTCCATAACGATAGACATAAAATTATTACGACCAAAAGGAATAAATATATATTCATCATTTCCATATTTAATTCTAAAATTTATCTTTTGAATATCCACCTTCCAAACCCACAGTTGGTGATATCCCGAAAGAACATCCATTTTAGATAACTACTGGTGTCCTCTCATGGGATCAAACTATTAATCAATGCATGGAAGAGGATACTAATTCCTTGAAAAAACATGATTAAGCTTATGATAATCCGCACATATTCTAAGAGTCCCATCCACCTTTTAAAAAAAATTGGTGTTTCCCACATAGACGTACTAGGACGAATGAGCCCTTTTCGTTCCAAATACTCTAATTAGAAATTCAATTACCATAATTCTATTTGATCCATTTGATATTATGGAAGTTATATAGGATTGTTCCCTGGTAAGAGATAAATCAGAAACTCTACTTCACTTGTGAGTGAAAATCCTGAGAAATTATCAGTAAAAATATTAGGAAATTGATCAATAATTATTGGGAAACTTCTATTCTCAATCGCATCCACAAATTACAAGGTCAAGGAAACTAACTAGTATTAGATAGTTCCATCTATTGGTTCCAAAAATCATACTCCGCTTTCCTTTACAACTTGATTTTCTCTAAAGAGATGATCGATACCATTATCAGTTGAAAAAATATCCATTTGGGTATGACAATTGATATGATATTTAAACATTGTCAACTAATCCATACCTAGGATCAATTCATAGGAATAAACATCAATCACAGAGAAGTTCCAATCAATTCAGGCCCATTAGTAGTTATAAAACATGATATTCACACAATGATTTACAAATCATTTTTTCCAAGAGGATAGTAAAGTTTCAAAATAGAGGACATTATATCAACATGATAACCCATAAGATCAACAACATGAGAAGAAATAAATGAATGTGATACACTCGTATCAAACAAGGCATGCTTAAGGGTTACATTCAAAAGAATCATACCTCTCACCATTTAAGGTACTAATTGTTTATCCATTATCAACATCTCAACTATGTGAAATTTTTTAATCACTAATCTTTTTTCATTGTTACCCTCTTGATATTTCCCTAGATAAGGTTTGATGGCATTCCTAGAATATCCAAGGCCTACTTAGGTTTTCTTATGAGATATATCCTTCTCCACTCATCCCATTAAACAATATGATACCTAAACGGAATGCGATGTGTCCCTAGAACTGGACCTCAGGGCTATGTGACAATAATTCTATAGATGTACCATATTATTGGAATTGTAACATTCTCTATGTGGTTGTGTATAATATCTCTTAACATGATTGAGAGAACTAGAATAAAAACAATCAGGCCCACCCTATGTTTTAGGAGGAATATTCACTAATCTCTATATTTAACTCTAATTCACACCACCACCTTGGAAATAAGTTTCCCTCTTCAACTTATTCCTATAATATCAGTCCCCACTAGTTGCCATAGGTTTTATCATTACTCCTCCAACCATATTCCCTAATATATTCCTTTCATCAACTAATGTTTTGTTAACCATATCTATATAATCTGATATAAAAATCATGGAAATCATTGAGCGAATATCCTGCCTTAACACCAATTAAAAAATCAATTTCTTCAAGGATAAAATTTTAGGAACATGATGTGTAAATCAGAATAAATTCACAAATTTAGGTGTATACACTATCATTATGAGATTATATTTCTTAAAATGTAATAATTATATTGTTCTTAAAATCTAGAAAGTTTGAGTACTGATTTATTTTCTAAAAAATTAAAATCTTTCGATGTCATTCATTAGCCCAATCTAGCCTGAAATGTAAAATTCCCCCACTAGAATCCAAGATCTTACACCTTGTATATTTTCAGCTTCAGCTTTAGCTCTTCTAGTGTTCCAAAGAAATCGAAGATTAAATTCATCCTATTTATCCACACTTACACCTTTTCTGTTTCTAAAATCACCATGAATTATGGGAGAATTATTCTTTTCAATTTAAAATAAATGATACACATTCCTTGGTTTATTATTTCGATTCCCTCCTTCCATGGACTGAAATTATTGGACAATACTTTGAACCATCTATGGTACACCCATGGCTCAGGTGCAACTGCATTCTTAGTAGCCTCTTCTGGTTGGTTTCTATGATTCCAAAATGCTATAATTATCTATATCCAAAATAAAACTCCATTTATTTTTTACTCTATATCAAATAAAAGCTTAGAAATTTTAAATTTACCACATCACATTTATCCCAACATGTATTTATACAATTCAAAAATTTTGACTATCAAACCATTTTTCAAAATCAATCTATATTCAACTATTTTCAATAATCAAAATATTTTCAAAAATTCATAAATAATTACTGAAAAATAATTATGAACACTTAGTGGTAAGTCATTTCTATCAATGTATTTTATGATCTTCTCATTTCCTAACCCCTTGTCGATGTGGTGACAACTCTTAGAAGTGACTCAAAACACTAATTCACCCAACTCAATTGTAACTTTAGTTTCAGTGTAATGTGGTTAGATATATCTTTTTATGATTTAAAGTTAATGTTTTTAAAATATTATCTCCTTTCTACCATCCTGACAGATATACTAATATGATTTTAGATTCAAGGACTAAACCAGATTATACCATTTGTAACATCCCTCCCCTCCTCATTGTATTTATAAGTAATGAGGGAGACATAAGGCCTTAGGTGACATCCACATGACACCAAAGGCAGGAAATAAATATCATGGGCCTCATAAACAAAAATCACATTATTTTTCATTTTTAAATTAAAATAACTAACCAATTATAACCATAATAACCAAACTTCAAAATGAGGCATGAGTAACAAAATGAAAACAACACAATACTAAACCAAAATAAAATGTAAGAGAACAAGCATACTCAATGTGACCAAACCAATGGAACCAAAGGATAACAAAACAAAAAGACACCAAAGATGCTAACAACAACTCCCAATCTACTCCAAGATCCAAATTTACATTCCCAACTGAAGGTATTAAGAAGCATCACTAATGAATTGGGAATCCTTTCCTTTAACTATGTTTCGATATATAACATCTAAAAATACACCATATTTCCCAAGATGAGGGTGAGTATAAAACTTAGTTTGATTTTCACAATGAATTCCCAAATCACACAACTAGTATTGAACATCTTATCATGTTTATAAAAAATATTTTAAGAACAATTTAAATTAGTTTACATCAAACTGAAATATTTTTCCATTGAAAACAACTAAACAAGACTCTAAACAAATTTTTCACATAACAAATCAATAACAAACACAATAATTTTTCATAGAAGATCAAAAAATATTTTAACAACTTCTTAGTTTATGATTTTGTTTAAACATTTGCATGTCCATGAATACCCTCAACAAAAACACACACACAAGCATACTGTTACCGTTTATGGTGTAACTTCACGCCCATAATCAATTCCCTTGATGGTGGTAAATCATGACCATTATCTATCTCATTCAACTAATTACAATAGTTATTCCCCCATAATATCAAACCCTTTAAATAAAATAATTTCAAAAAATAATTTTCTTGCATCAAAGAGCCATAATTTTAAAATTTATATTTTAAAAATTTAAACAAACTTTTTCTAAAAAACTACCAATTCCCATGATTTCTAAAACCATAATTAAAATGATAATTCCATAAGATCAAAAAATGGTTTTTCAAAACAAATTAAATTAATGAAATCAATTTTAAATAAATACTTCAAGTTCTAATCAAGAGGAGCTAGGAAATAATCCACCTATCTCCCAAACATGATCATAAATAAAGAATGAGAGAACAAATTTAGTAAACTATTTTAAATATTCCTGATTCCAAATTAGATCTCATTACCTTTAATAAAAAAATCCCATAAATATTGAAATCACATAGCATAGAAATATCTACAATGAACATTATCCATCATTTCAAAAGAGGTAACAAAAATATATCTAAGTAAAAAGATGAACAAAGAGAACTTGTCAACGAATTTGGGTCTCCAACACACTTGGTTTCACCTAGGAATCACTTCTGGATCGAAAGGAATCGTCTCAACTTCCTTAGAAGGAAGTGGAATTCATGTTATGTTTTATTTATGTAAATTAAATGTTTTATGAGGTAAATCTGATTAGATCAACAACTTTCAAATCAAATTTTCTAAGGTGTACAGTTATGAAAATTGTGCACGAGCCACTAAATCCAAACACGCCTTACACAGTTTGATAAAATGTGTCCCAACTGTTTTATACCCCACTGTCTAGTATTTTAAAGTCTATACTAAAAATATGCATGGTTTCTTCAAACTATGCACCTAACCATGTTTCTCCCAAGTGTCCACTATTTTAGTTGCATAGTTTCTGCTAACCGTTCTCAAACCATGCACCTCTAGAAAATCCAAAAAACACGCCAAATCTCTTTCAACCCACCCCCCCAAAAAAAACCCAAACCAGCCATTTTATATACTTAATATAGATAAATAAATTATCAATTAACTAAAATGGGGGTTTTACTGGTGTTTTTTTAAAATTTTAGAATTCATCAAAAAAAATTAAACCCATTCTATCTCATGATTTATAGCATTGATTTACATGAATCCGGATAGAGATGAATGATGATATTCTCAAGTATAGGATTGATATACTATAATTCAAAAATTAATAACAAATTATGTATAGGTGAAGAAAAAAATGGACCCAAATTTATGTCCACTTGATTCAAAGAGATAAGAATATAGAAGAAGGTTTAAAACTGATATAGAAAATTTCTTGAAAATTTTCTATGATAATAAATGATATGTGATCCAATACCCTCTATAATGTGTCCTAGGAACCTTATTCAACATTTTCATGTTGATAACTCAGTTATCCACAATAAAACAAGTGACAAGGTATTTAAATGGAGGAAATAAGGAAGAAATGAAAGAGTTGATCAAGGTAATATCCAAAGAGAATTTTTCTCTAAGAACTCTAGACACAAGTCACCCCAAAGGATGAAAAATTATTTGATAAGTCAATAATTAATAAATAACAATAATGTTGCAAGAAAACATCACCCAAATTACATTACCTTCACTCATGCTGTTCAAATATAAATAGGGGTGGCTATTTATAGTCAAAGAGTGATAAAAAATATAATTCCTAGTAAAACTCTAAAACCCTTTTAATCCCCTAAAATCATTAAAAACTATAAAAAAGCTAAAAACCCCCCTAAAAACTCAAAAAAACCATATAAAACCCGAAAAACCATAAAAACCCAAAAACCCCATAAAAATACTAAAAACCCTAAAATCACTAAAAAAGTTAAAACCCCGTAAAAACAGAAAAAATCCCTAAGAAAACCTAGAAAACCTAGAAACAATTATCACCATAAAAAATAAAAAAACACTAAAATCACTAAAAACCCCTAAAACCCCTAAATACCTTAAAACCCACAAAAAACCTAATAACCCTAAAAACTCGTAAAACACTAAAACCCACTAAAAACACTAAAACAACATTAAACCCCTAAAATTGTTTAAAAAATATATAAAAATATTTAATACCCCTTAAAACTCAAAAAAAAACCATTAAACCAAATAAACCCAAAAAACCCTAAAACCCTTAAAAACCCTAACACCCATCAAAACCCCTAAAAACCCTAAAAACCCATAAAACTCCTAAAATATTCCTAAGATCCTAAAACATAAAATTCAAAAAAACCCTATATACCCCTAAGAAGACCTTAATAACCTATAAGCACTTATACCCTCTAAAAAAATAAAAAATGTTAAAAACCCTTAAAAAGCCTAAAAAACCTAAAATCCCAAAAAAACAATAAAACAAGAAAAATAACCTTTAAAACCTATACAACCCTAAATCCCCATAAAAATCTTAAAACCTATAAAAACTGTAAAAATCATTTAAACCCATAAAATTTTTGAAAAATTTAAAAACACTTAAACCCAAAAAGCTCAGAAAAATGAAAAAAAATAGAAAAAACAATAAAAAAATTAAAACCCTCAAAATCCCTAAAAACCATAAAATCCTTAAAAATACTTAAAAAACCAAAAAAATCCCAAAAAACATAAAAACCCTTAAAACCATGAAAACCCATAAGAAAACCTTAAAATCCTAAAAAAATTAAAACCCATCAAAAAATAAAAAACCCTAAAAACCTTAAAACCCCTAAGGACCCTAAAACCCCTAAAAACCATAAAAATACCATAAAACCTTAAAAACCATAAAAATATTTAAAAAGGACTATAAATCAATAAAAATATAAAAAACCTTAAAAACACTAAAACCCCATAAGAATAATATAAAACCAAAAAACCCAAAAAACCCCAAAAATCTAAAAAAATTATAAAAACCCTAAAATACCATGAGCGACTAAAAATCCCTAAAACCCATAAAATCCTCAAGAAACATACCCCACAAACCCAAAAAAAACCCCAAAAACAAAAAAAACACCAAAAGCCTTTAAATCCTTAACAAATTTAAAATATCTAAAAACCCTTAAAGCCCCTAAAAACACAAAAAACCCTATGAACCAAACAAAACCATTAAAAACTAAAGACCATAAAAAACCATAAAACCCTCAAAATCCCAAAAAAAACTAAAAAACCAAAAAAATCCTAAAAGATACAAAAAAATCCCTTAAAACATAAAAATCCATAAAAACCCTAAAAAACATGAAAACCATTAAAAACTAAAAACTAGTTAAAACCCCTAAAAATACTAAAAATGCTAAAATCCCTTGCAACCCCTTGCAACCCCTAAAAACCCTAAACCCCCTAAAAACATAAGAACCCATAAAAACACATAAAAAAAATTAAAACCACCAAAAACACTGAAAATAGTAAAAACTCAAAGAACTCCTAAAAATAAGAAATCATAAAACCATAAAACCATAAAATCTAAAAAAATTCCAGAAAACCCTATAAAACATAAAAATAGTAAAAAAGCTCCAAAAATCATCAAATGGTAAAAACCCTAAAAAACATGAAAACTCCTATAAAAATATTAAAAACCTAAAAACAATTAAAATACCAAAAAATGCTAAAAACCCCAAGAGCCCTTAAAAACCCTAAATGCCCCCAAATCCCTAAAAACCTTAAAAATCCATAAAAATCTATAGAAAAATTAAAAATCCCTTAAAACATTGAAAATCCCAAAAAAACCTTAAAAACCTAAAACAATTAAACCCCTGAAAACCATAAATTTTTTTAAAAACCCTAACAAACCCTAAACAACCCTAAATACCCCAAACCCCTTAAAAACCCTAATACCCCTAAAATTATTTAAATACCCAAAAACTCAAAAAAAAAACCCAAAAAACAACAAAAATATCTAAAAATAATTTAAAACATTAAAAACGTAAAAAAAAATAAAACAAATCAAAACCACTAAAAACACAAAAAAAAACCCTAAAACCCAAGAGGACAAAAAACCTAAAATACCTAAAACCCTAAAATCCTAAAAACCCTTAAAAAATTAAAAACCTAAATATCCATAAAATCTATAAAAACGTAAAAAATTATTTAAAACCAAGAAAAATTGTAATAAAATATTAAAAAACATAAAAAATTAAAAACCATTAAATCTAAAAAATGATAAAACGCCAAAAAACCAAATATTCCTAAAAACCCTATAAGAATAAAACCGCTAAAAAAAATTAAAAATCCCAAAAAACCATAATATCCCTAAAACAGCACTAAAATCTCTAAACCCCCTTTAGACAACAAAAAATGTTAGAAAAACTCTAGAAACCTATAAAACCCCAAAAATTTCAAAAAAAAACATTAAATTACCTCAAAAACATAAAAAAGAATACCCATAAAAACATTAAAAACCCTCAAAATCCTTAAATCCTAAAAATACACAAAAATCCTACTAAATCCATAAAAATTCCTTAAATTATAAAAATCCCTAAAAACTTGAAAACCACTAAGAAAACAAAAAAAATACAAACATTTAAAACCTATAAAAAGACTAAAAATTTCAAATCCCTAAAAAACATTAAAAACCCTAAAACCTATAAAAACCCTCAAAATCCATAGACACCATAAAAACCATAAAAACCCTCGAAATCCATAAAAGCCTTAAAAACACATAAAAATCCAAAAAAATATCTAAAAACCCATAAAACCCAGAAAAGCCTAAAACCCCTTAGGAATCCTTAAATACCTAAAACACATAAAATGCCTAAAAACTAAAAATTCTAAAAACCCAGAAGTACCCTAAAACTGTAAAACACCAAAAAACCATAAAAATAATAAAAACATTAGAAAACAATGAAAACCTCTAAAAACCCTAAAAACCACCAAAAACTCTAAAACTCTTTAAACCCGTAAAAACATTAAAAAATATAAAAAACATAAACCCTCTAAAAACACAAAAAAATATTAATTACCCCAAAATAACCATAAAATCCTTAAAAATCCCAAAAATTACATAAAAACATTAAAAACTCCAAAACCCCTTAATTCCTAAGAAAAGCAGAAAAAAATAAAAAATGTAAAACCCTTAATAAACCTAAAATATACTAAAAACCATGAAAACCATACAAACCCCTAAAAACGAAAAATACCATAAAAATCAATAAAAACCCTAAAAACAACTAAAACCCACTTAAACCCTTAAAATGAAAGAAAATAAAAACACTGTAAAACCCCCAAAAAATAAAAAAAACATAATAAAAAAAATTCCCTAAAATCCTTAAACCCCTCAAAATCCCTTAAAACCATTAAACCCCATAGAAATCCAAAAAACCCTATAAATTCCTAAATATTTAAAAACCCTAATATTCATAAAAACCCCTCTTAACACCATTAAAATCTAAAAACACTTAAATCACATAAAATTTTAAAAAATTATAAAAACCCTAAAAACATTAATAAACCTGAAAACTATAAAAACCCAAAAAAAACATTAAAACCCCTAAAGACCCATAAAATCCAAAAAAATACTAAACACTATAAAAACCCTTTAGACCGTTAAAAATATTTAAAAACTCTAAAAAACCTCAATAAAATAAAAAAACTCAAAAAACATAAAAACTCAAAAAACTAGAATTCCATAAACTCCCTGAAAATCCTAAAAATAAATAAAACCTAAAAAACCTAAAAATCCTAAAAAAGCCCAAAAATCCCAAAATAATTAAAAACGTTGAAAACACCTACAAAAACCATAAAAACATAAAAAAACTTAACCCCCCCCCCATTAGAAATTCTAAAACCGTAAAACCGTAAAACCCTAACAACCACAAAAACCCCTCAAAATAACTAAAACCCCAAAAAATTTACAAAAATCATAAAAAATATCCAAAATAACTGATATCTTAAAATCCCTAAAATCCTTGAGAGTCTCTAAGAAAACCATAAGAACCTAAAAATACATAAAACCTTAAAAACCCTAAAAAATGATAAAAACACTAAAAGGGAAATAAAACCCTAAAACTGATAAAAATAATATAAAAATACCTAAAACCATAAAAACCCTAAGTTCCTATAAAACCCCTAAAACCACTAAAAACACTAAAAACCATTTAAACTATAAAATTTTAAAATAATTAAAAACCCAAAAAACTCAAAAAATCATAAAACCCCAAAAAACCAAAAAAAAACCAAAAAACCCCCCAAACCCCTAAAAATCCCTAAAAACTATTAAAACCATAACAATCGTTAAAAATACCTGAAATGGTAAAAACCCATAAAACTAAGAAAATCTTAAGAAAACCTTAATAACAAAAAAACAGAAAAACCCTAAAAACCCTAAAAAATTCTAAAAGCCCTGAAAAAAATTAAAATCTCTAAAAACCCTAAAAACCACATAATCCCTAAAATCCTTAAACCCCATAAAAATTTTAGTCAATCACTAAAAACTCAAATAACCCTTTAAACCCAAAAAATTATAAAATACAAAAAAACCTTAAAACCTAAATTAAACTAAAAAAACCACAAAAACAAATAAGAAAACCCAAAAAACCTCACAACTCTCAAAATCCAGAAAAACCCTAAAAGCTATAAAATAATAAAAAACCATAAATAGGTAATGAAACACTAAAACCACAAAAACCCCCAAGAACACCATAAAAACCTATACAAAATGGAAGCTCCTAAAAACCTAAAAATGATAAAAATAGTAAAAACCTGAAACAAATCCCTAAAATCCTAAAAAACATTAAACCCATAAAACCCCATAAAAAATATATAAAATTAAAAAATCTTAAGAAAACCCATAAACCCCTAAAAATGTTAAAAAATATAAAAACCATAAAAATTGTAAAAAACTAAAAATCCCTAAAAATTCAAAATCATTGAAAATCCATAAAAACCCTAAAAACCCATAAAAAATAAAAAAAAATAAAAAAATCTAAAAAACTAAAAACCCATAAAAACCATGAAAATTATAATAAAAACTTAAAACCCTAAAATTATTAAAATTCCTAAAAATCTCAAAAGAAATGTTATAAACCCAAAAAACCCAAAAACCCTAAAATCCATAAAAACCATAAAAACATTAAAAAACCCAAAAATCCTCAAAAACACTAAAAAAAATTGAAAACTATATAAAAATTTAAACCCTTAGAAAATTTTACAAAATAAAAAACCTTAAAAACACTAAGAACTCAAAGAAAACCCAATATTCCAAAAAACCCAAAAATCCCCTAAAAACACTTAAAATCCCTAAAGCACATAAAGATTATAAAAATATTAAAAATATCAAAAAAAAATCCATTAAAATTACAAAACCCTAAAAACCTTGAAAATTCGAAAGAAAACCACTAAAACCTAAATACACTTAGAACACCTAAAAAAAACTAAAAATGCTAAATATAGTAAAAAAAACCTAAAAACCCTAAAAACCACTAAAAACCATAAAAAACCTAAAACCCAGAAAAATCCTCAAAATCCAGTAATAAATATATAAACTATTTATACCCCTAAAAACATTAAAAACTCTCCGAAAAGTTTAAAACTCAATAAAACTAAAAAAACACTAACACCCCAAGGGAAACCATAAAAACCCTAAAAACCATTACAATCACTAAATACCCTAAAAACTATAAGAATACAATAAAAATTCTTAAAAATACATAAAAACACAATAAAACACTAAACCTGATGAATGAATCCTAAGAAAATCTTAAAAACCTAAAAAAAATAAAACTCATAAAAACCCAAAAAATGCAAAAAACCCAAAAAACCCAAAAGAACCCTAAAAATCCTTAAAACCACAAAACACATAAAAAAAATAAAAAACCCCTACAACCCCAAAAAACCAATAAAAACTAAAAACCCATTAAAACCCTAAAAATTTAATAATAATCTAAAAGACCTTAAAATCCAAAAAAACTCAAAAAACCACAAAAAAACAAAAAACACACAAAAAAAACATAAAAACATAAAAACCCATAAAACCCCTAAAAATTCCTAAACCCCATAAAAACATAAAACATCCTAAAAATCTCTAAAAACATAAAAAATATAAAAACCCTAAAAAATCCTATGAAAACCATAAAAACCTAAAAACACATAAAACCCTTGAAAAACCTAAAAACTCAAAAAAAAAACCCTAAATACCCTAAAAAATTAAAAATTCATAAAACCCATAAAACCCCTAAAATACACAAAAAACTCTAAAACCCCCTTTAAAACCCCTAAAACATTTTATAAATAAAAAACCATTAAATCCTGAAAATTCAATGAACCCAATAAAAACCCAAAATACATAAAAACCCAAAAAACCATAAAAAACACTCAAAATCCCTAATCCCTAAAAACCATAAAGATTATAAAAAATCTCAAAAATCCAAAAAAAAATATAATAAACACTCAAACAATGAAAAAACCAAAGAAAACCTTAAAACCTAAAAACAAGTAAAACCACTTAAAACCCAAAAAAACAAAAAAAAAATAAAGACACTAAAAAAATAAAAACAATAAGTTTGTGTCTTAATTGGGTTGGATTAAATTTAATCCAATGAAGAATACCAATTTTAATAAATAATCATTCATAGTTCCTTATTATGATCATAAATGTAAACTTCCTTCTCATTTTTCTGATAAGATGGTGTTTGGAACCAATATGTCCTTCTATTTTGGTAATTTTTATTTTCTTATGGTGTTTGGTCCTTCAGTTGTAGAAGTTACCTCCCCCATGATTCCTCTTATAGAGGTTCCTCCTCCCTTGATTAAGACTATTGGAAATGATGTGTTTATTTCTATTCAAATTTCCATTGACTACTTATCAGAGGAAATAACCCATCTAGGTGCCAGTTTTGGTTGTGCCCCAATAGTTTTCCCTTCTTCTCGTGATTTAAATTCATCTAATGATCTTGGTATTTCTTTTAGTGTGAGGTAAAATTCTGATGTATATGGGGTTTTTTGGGTTCTGGAAGTTTTGACTTAGGTCTTATTTCGTCCCTATATAGAAGGTAAGTGGGATCTCTTTCTTCATTCCCTAAATATGTGGGCCATGATGCTGTTGTTTCGGTTCCTAACACTCTCCATTTTCATGATGTGATGAAGGATTTTTTGGGATATGGTCATGATCTAATTTTTAAGGATGTCAATGTTTGTGGTGGTTATTTTGGGTCTAAATTATCTAAATTGGGTCTTCATATAACCCAATGAATTATGGAATATTTTTATATTGACCCTAGCTCTACAGATCAGATTAGTCCAAACTATTTTACTTTAATTGATAATCACATTCGGAATAAAATTATTAAAGTAGATTAATGTGATATGAAGAAGTTATAATCAAAAGATGGACTAGAAGATAATGGTTACAACACTCCATTAGTTCCCAATTTTTAAATTCATAATTTGTAAAATTAGATTTTTGAACACCCCTTGTAAGAAAAGAGAAGTCTGAGTCCTCGTTATCTCTCCTAAGTTGTGTTTTTTGGAAATTTTTTAATTTAATTTTAAAAGGTAAAATAGTATTCTATTGTGAGGAATATTTCTATGCATTTGAATCATTTTTATCTATTCTTATTCCTCTAATGGGTGAATTTTAGTGTTATGGAATCCTTGATATCTGTCTATTGAGACTCAATTTGAAATATTTCAGCTTATTTAGTTACTGGTTAGGGCTATTAATGTGAATGTTTCTTGATTGAATATCTTTATTTATGGTTCCAATTAGGTTTTTGATCGAAGGGTATTGTGGGAGGAAATTGTTTTCTAGGTTTTATCTAACTCGAAGTATATTAATATATTTCTTAGTAATTTTAATGTGGTTATGTTTCCAATGGATAGAGTTAAGACTAGTTTGATTAAATCTCTCCTATAGAGGGATATAATTAAGAAATTGTTTATGATAGTATAGATGATCTTAATTAATTTTCACGGATGTTTTCTTAGAAGAATGGATATTTAAGTGTTTTGAGTAATTTGGATAGAGCTATGTTCAATTCCTACTTTATGTTTAGGTTCCCATCTTTGATAGCCAATTTACTACCTCTGGGTATTTCCAATCAATCCCCTATTATTATTAGATATGGAGAGTTTCTTCACTATGACATGTTTCCATTAAAATTTCCAATCATTGGGAAGATTATTAATGCTTCTTGTCTTATGTATCGAATTCCTAGAATGTTGAGGTCTCATGGTTTGAGATGTTCCATGTTTACCAAAAACTGAAGAAGGAAAATTAAGCCCTATAATCCGTCCATTCCCAGGTGTCTACTCAGTATTCTTATGAAATTTCATTGACAAGGAAGGAATTACTTGATTGTTCTAATCATATTTTTTTATTAATGTCTATTATGTTTCCTGGATTAAAAAGGATTTAGTTATAAGGAATGTTTAAAAACCTTGACCATTAAGGAAACCCTCTTGGCCAAGCCAAAGAGTAGGGTTCTTTTACTTAATGAGGGGGTTTTTAATTTATCCTTCTTTTTCAAATTAGTGAATGAAAGATTTAATTCATCTAAATCGTTTATTCTTAAAAAGGCATGTGGTTCTGTAATTTCTAACCCATGTTATATTATTTGTGAGACTGTTGGGGTTTTAAATCAATTTTTGGGAATTATCATGTTGCTACATATTTGGGGAGGGTGATCTTGGATCCCTTTTGTATCTCTATATTCCTTAGTCCTCTTATGTTATATAGGATAAATATATGGAATCGACAGATGGTCATCACTCAGTTTTCTCCCTTCACCCAAGAAAATCTCTAAGGATCTATGACTTTAATATCTATTTCATTCATAAGGATTGGTCTTTGGTTGGTTATGATGTAATTGATTCTTTTTTAGAATTATTCATAACTAGGAAATTACTCTGGGATGATAATAGATATATTATTATTTGAATCCCAAGGTGTTAAATGATTTCTCTATTTGTGAATTTTATGCCTATTTCTAGAAGAAATTATATTTATAAGTGTATCTACAAGATTTTAGTAGATATATAGAGAATGGTTCTTCCTACTTGTATCAATAAAACCCAATCTATTTTCATCCAAGGGATAAATATTTTTTATAATATTTTTATTCCTCAGGAGTAGATATGGGGTTTACACTATAATTTCAGTGTACCTTGTTGTTCTTTTAAGATATATGTTTCTAAGGCCTTCGATTTGGTCATATTGGAATTCTTTTTTAAATTCTATTGACCTTATTGTTTTTTTAATTAGGTTCTCTTCATGGATTAGGAGGTGTGTCTATTATATTATGTTTTCTATAAATATTAATGGGATATTTCAAGGTTATATTCCTTGAAATAAATTATTAAGGCATGGGGATCCCCTTTCCCCCTTTTTTATTTATGATTTGTGTAGACATTTCTTGTAATATATTAGACATTATGATTTTTTTATTATCACTCTTTCAAGTTTCAATAGATATGAGGTAAAACATATATTTCACATATTTTCATTTCAAATGATCTTATTCAATTTTCCTATAGTGATCTATGTATAGTTTTGGTTATAATTCATGATTTGGATCTATTTTCTTACTTTTCAAGGTTGTCTGTTAACTTCTAGAAATCAATGATGTTATCAATAGGTGGTTCCTTTGACGATAAGAAATATATTGGTTCTACCAGGGGAATGAGTGGAGGTTTGATACAAAAATCATTACCATGGGGTTCCTATTATTACCACTTGACTAATATATGTGGATAATGTTATTTTGGAAGATAGCATTGCTATGATAACAGTGGTTTGGACAAATAGTTTTCATTATTTTTCATGCCCCATATATCTTGTTCCATCTATTATTTTTTTCATTCAAGCTTATTGTTTATATCATTCCATATTAACTAAAAAAATATTCATTCTATTGAAGATAATATTATGTTAGTCCGTTGGGAGGTCCCCTACTTGGTTTTTTTGGGGGGAATAGTGGGGGAGGGAGGATAAGAGATAAATAATGTTAGGTATTATAATAAAAAAGATATGGGTAGAAATGCTTGGGACATTTTACGCCCCCACCCCCCTCTTCTTATGTTTATATGAATTGGATGCATAATTTTTGACATGGTCTCTCTGAATTTTTTGTATCCAAATTTCCTAGGAATTGTTCGTGGACTTGGTGAAATTTATTGGGTCTATTAGAGTTATCATGGAACATATTTCTATTTATTTTGGAAATTGATTATGTATATCCCTCTATTTTATTTTTTGATTCCCAGTGGGCCAATATGTTTTTCCATTAATTATCGTATTTTTTGTGACTCTGTGATTCTTAAATCTTCTTAGGTTTTTTAAATTATTTTTATTGGGTATTGGGATAATCCAATGGAATTTTCTACTTATTTTTGTGATGTTATAAGGAATATTATTTTACTTCCTCATCCCGGATGTAATAATTATGGGATTGTGGGGAATTGAAAACCGAATCTTTCCATTTGTGGGGTTTGGAAAAGATGCGTCCAAAATTTAGCATTGTTTTGTGGCATTAACTTGTCTAGAATTGGCTCACCCCATCTAGGTACTCTTTTATTCTTTGGTTAGTGATCAATCATTATTTTTCTATTAAGATATGTTGTAGCACAAGGGACTATTTTTTACCCATGTTTTTCTTTGTCTAACATCCCTTGAGGGTATTGATTTTATTTCAGTTGTGGGTTATCTCAGAAGATTTTTTATTCCGTATTATGACTCTTGAATATAGATTATTGGAATATTTCTCTTTATTATTTTGTTCATTTGTGTTTTGAAATATTTACCAGGGATTCCTTGATTATTGTTAGGGGAAAACTCAGGATTTCCACCATGGTTTATATTATCTAAAAGGAATGGAATTATTTATTTTAAGGATCCATCTTTCACTTTGGTAGTTGTGTTTTTCTTAAATTTGATATTGATTCCATTTTAAACGCATTCCATGTAATAAATTTCATAATATTAAGGCTATGTATAAGATGGTTCACCAATGGGAATTGAAGGGAACTCTTCTGTGAGGTGTTTGTTGTTACCCTAGATATTTATACCTTTTTCTTTGAGGATTGTTTCTCATAGATAGTGTAGTTGTTCTGTTGCTAGCTGGTGTCTTAGTTTTCATGGGTGATAGGTGCTAGTATTGTGGCTATCTAGGTGTAGTATCCTATTGGAAACTAATGTAGTTGAGTGATAGAGCTAAGGATATATGGTGAAATCTCATCTTTGGTGATGTTTATTTGTTTTATTTGGTTTTGGAGTGCTAGTGGTTGGATCCTCTTCAAGCTGGGGAGATATGTTTTTTATGTTCAATTAGGGTTTTGGGTGTGTTTGTGGATCAAGAATTTTTGGGTTTTTCGTGGTGTTTAGGGTGTTTTTTTTTCTATTGGTACTTATTTTAGAAATGGATCTTGGTAATGCTGGATAGTGGGGATCCAACTAGTGGGATATGGATCAATGACAACTTAGTGCTCTAATAGGGATATTACAGGCTAGTTGGGATGCATTGTGGGTCTTTGGAAAGTGTTGATGTATGGTGCTGGCTAGACATGGCTCTATTTATTCCTCCCTATCAGGGGACTTATTGTGCAATTTCAATGGTGTTGGTTGCATCTATTTGTGTCTTCTAAGATACGTGTAGAATGTTCGACAGTAGGGGTTCATGTTTATTGGTGGTTGTTTCTTGCTCTAGGGTGTTCTAATAATGGGTTTCATTATATTTGGATGGATGGATTGCATGTTGGAGCTACATTTTGGTTGGTATCAGGAAGTTAGCGCCTAATGGATATCACTAGTTTGGCTCCTAGTTTGTAGCAGTTCTATGCTAGGATTATTTGTGGTGGAAGGTAGGTTTTGTTGGTTTACTCTGGTTGTGTGGTTTGATTCTTGGTGTGGAGTTGTTCCTGGATTCTCTTGGTTTCTAGATTTGGTTGGTTATTATGGCTTCAGTTGTTGGATTGATGGTTACTTTTGAAGTTAGTTGGTGGGGCTCTTTAGGGTCATCCTTTAGTGCATGTGGTTTTGGGTGCTGGTTTGTGGGGTATCCAGGTTGTTCAACGGCAGTTGTTGTGTCTTGGGCTAGATATGGCTTTGTATTGATTATTTGGTGGTTCGATGCAATGCCTCTACATGCTAGTTCTAGTGTTTTTAGTGGGGTGTGTTTGTCTGTGCATGTGTGTGCAGGTGATGGAGTGTATGTACATTTAACTTGTGTTAGTTGGTGGGTGTTCTAGATGGTGGTGTGTGTGTATGTGCTTGTGGGTGGTGTGTGTGTGTGTGTGTGTGTGTCAGTGTTACCTTTTTTTTGGAATTTTTTCTCCTCCATTGATGTTGTATCTCCTTTGAGACTTCCTTTGTTGTGCTGCCTCTCATAGTGCTCGTTGGCTTACTGTCCGGTGCTTTTGTGGCTTCTTTTTCTGGTTTAGTGGCGTTTTGTGTTGGGATTGTTAGCTTTTCCCTATTGGTTTTTACTCCTGCAAATGTTTTTGGCAGCTGGATAGTGGTGATGGTTGCGGTGTTTGTCGATGTTTTCTTTGTGTGTGTGGAGGATTTGTGAGGTTCTTGGATGTTCTATTTTTTTTGGATCTCAGTCTCTCTTGTGTCCTCTTAGGAATGCTTGATTTATAGGTTTAGAAGGATGGGATTCAGGAGGTTCTCGGTAACAATTTCCTGGTTTTGGTTTGGATAGGATTCGCAATATTTCTCGGGCCTTTCTACCATGTTCTCTTTTGAAGTTGTTTGGGATTTATGTTCACTTCCACATTGCTATTTCTTTTGACCTCCAGGACATTAGTTTGTTTAACATTGGGTGATTATGTTGTACTCTTATTCCTGTTATTTTTTATACTTCTTTCTATTTTCCTTGCAAAAAACCCCTTAAAACCCAAAAAACCATTAAAATCCTCAAAATCCCTAAAACCCTAAAAACCCGTAAAAATCATTAAAAATCCCTAAAATCCCTAAAAATGTAAAAAACCTAAAAACCATGAAAACCCCTAAGAAAACCTTAAAAATAAAATAAAAAATTAAAATCCTAAAACCCTTAAAAATTCAAAAACCAATAGAAACCATAAAAAATCCTAACATCCCTCAATTTCATGAAAAAAACCTAATAATCTATATAAATACTAAAAATTCCTAAAAAGGTAAAAACCCGTAAAAACCTAGAAAACCCCTTATAAATCCTTAAAATCATAAAAAAACTTCAACCACGAAAAAAAAATAAAGAAAACCCTATAAAAATCCTTAGAAAGAACCTAAAATCCTAAAAACCCAAAACCCCACTAAATTTAATAAAAACCCCTAAAAATCAAAAAACCCTAAAACACGTAAAAACCATAAAACACAAAAAATATATATAAAGATATTTTAAACACCTAAAAAATGTTAAAAACACTAAAAAAAATTAAAAATGAAAAAACCAAAACTAAAAAACCATAAAATCCCTAAAACCCTTAAAACCCTCAAAATCCATAAAAACACTAAAAACAATAAAAAAACTTAAAAAATCCCAAAAAACACTTAAAATAGTACAATACCCTAAAATCCTTGAGAACCCTTAAAAAAATTAAAACCTAAAAACACTTAAAACCACTAAAATCTTCAAAAATTTTAAAAACCCTAAAACCCTATAAACCCTAAAAACTAAAAAAACAATAAAACCCTTAAAAACAATAAAAAACCACATAAAAATAAAAAACCCTTTAAAACCCTAAAATTTTAAAATATCTAAAAAACCCAAAAAAATAATATCAACAAAACCTTTAAAACCCTAAAACCACACAAAATCCATAAAAACAAAAAAAAACCATAAAAATCCTAAAACATCTCTAAAAACTGTAAAAATGTAAAACCTTAATAAATCCCCGAAATCTCTATGAAAACCACAAAAACCAAAAAATAATTAATACCCCTAAAACCTAAAAATGATAAAAACCCATATAAACCATAAATACCCTAAAACCCTAAAATACCTCAATATTTTTAAAACCGTAAAACTATCAAAATTATAATAAATTCTTAAAATCCCTAAAAACATAAAAAACCCTAAAACCCTAAAAACACTAAGAAAACCATATAAACCTAAAAACCAATAAAACCCTCGAAAACTCTAAAACACTAAAAACCATAAAATACCCTAAGACCCCAAAAAATCATAAAACCCCTAAATCCTTAAAAAAATAAAAACAAATTAAACCATAAAACCCCTAAAAACAATCAAAATCAATAAAACCCTAAAAACCATAAAATCCTTAAAAACCAGTCAAATTCCCTAAAAATGTAAAAATTCTAAAATCCATAAAAACTGCTAAGAGAACCTAGAAACCCTAAAAACACTTTAAACCCCTAAAAACCACAAAAATATTGAAAATACTAAAAAAAATAAGAACCCTAAAAAATTTGAAACCCCTCAAATCATAAAAAACACAAAATGACATACAAATCCTAAAAATACTTAAAGATACCTAGAAACATAAAAGACCCTAAAAACCATGAAAACACTGAAAACCCAAATAAAATCCTTAAAACCCCCAAAAAACATAAAACCCCAAAAATTTCCTAAAAAATGCTTACTTCCCTAAAACCCAAAAACACCCTAAAAACTATAAAACACCCTAAAAACAATAAAATCCCTCAAAACCATAAAAACCATTAAAACCCTATAAAAACCCAAAAACCCGATTAAAAAAATAAAAAACCCTATTAACCCCTAAAACTGATAAAAATAATAATAATAGTTAAAACCTTACAAAGCTCCCAAAAAACAATAAAAAACGAAATAACCCTTAAACATCTAAAAACAATCAAAATACCTAAAACCCTAAAACCCATAAAAATAATAAAAATCCATTAAAATACAAAAAATTGAAGACAACACTAAAAAATACAAAAACCTATAAGAAAACATTAAAAACCTAAAAACACATAAAATACCCCCAAAAATAAAAAAGAATAAATACCCAAAAAACCAAAAAAACCCATAAAACCCAAAAAAACCTTCATGAAATCCAAAATCCAAATAAAAATCCTGAAAACCCACTAAAAAAATTCTAAAAACCCTTTAAACCCAATAAATGTTAAAAAACACTAAAAAACTATTGGAACCCACAAAACTAAAAAAACACTAAACAAAACAAAAAAACCCTAAATACCTTAAAATCCCTAAAAACCATAAAAATCCTAAAAATCCATAAAAATCCCTAAAAATGTAACAAACCCTAAAACCCTAAAAAACCACTAAGAAAACTTTAATAACATAAAATACTAAAAACCCCTAAAAACCTAAAAATGGTACAAAAAAAACCATGAAACCCATCAAAGTCTTTAAAAATCCTAAAAAACCCAGAAAAATCCCAAAAATCCAAAAACCCCCTATAACATAAGAACCCTTAAAACCCTAAAACCCCTAAGAAAACTATAAAAACATTAAAACCCCAATAACCATAAAACCCCTTTAAAACCTTTAAATCCCAAAAAAACATAAAAACCAAAAAATTAGTAAAAATACTAAAACCCTTTAATCACGTAATTCTTTTAAAAAAAATAAAAATCTATTAACCCATAAAAATAAATAACCTAATCAACCATAAAAACCATAAAAACTCTACAAAATCATAAAAACCCTCAAAATCCAAAATTCCACTTAAACCATGAAAATCCTAAAAAATCCATAAAAATCACTACAAATGTAAAACACCTAAAAACCAATAAGAAAGCCATAAAAACTAAAAAAACTAAAACCCATAAAAACCTAAAAAAGATAAAAACCCTAAAAACAACTTAATCACTAAAACCCTAAAAAACAAAAAAATCATTAAAATCCAAAAAAACCCCACTAAAAACATAAAATCTAATACCATGAAAACCCATGAGAAAACCATAAAAAACTAAAAACATTTAAAACCTTTAAAATCATAAAAATTCTAAAAACCCTAAAAACACTAAAAATAGAAAAAAAACTAAAAAACCTCAAAATCCATAAAACCCCTAAAACCATAAAAATCATAAGAAACACTAAGAATCCCTAAAATGTAAAAAACCCTAAATATTTTAAAACCCCTAAAAACATTAAAAACCAAAGAAAATATCAAAATCCTAAAACCTTAAAAATATTAAAAACCCTAAAATACTCTAAAAACCCAAAAAACACTAAAACATCCAACAAACATAAATCCCCTAAAACATTCAAAACTCTAAACCCCTAAAAACCCTAGAATCCCACTTAAAACTCTAAAACCACTTTAAATTTCTAATTTTTTTAAAAAAAACTCTAGAAACTTAAAAACCTTAAAAACCCCATAAAAATCCAAAAATCCACAAAAAATCATAAAACCCTTCAAAACCCCAAGACCCCTCCCCTCCCTTGTCTGCTGTGTCTCCTTTTTTCTTGCTAATAAATTTGGGGGGTCGGGAATAGCCCGACCCTCGCATCTTCCTTTCCCCAGACCCCTTAAAATCCCTTTATGACCTATAAACCAATAAAAATACAATTAAAGACCAAAATATCCCTAAAATCATAAAAAACCCTATAAATCCTAAAAACCCAAATAAATCCTTAAAATCATTAAACATAAAAAAACCCCTAAAACACCTAAAAAGCTAAAAACCCTAAAATACCCAAAACCCATAAAAACTCTCAAACCCCCTAAAACCCATAAAAATACTAAAAAATCACCAAAATTCATTAAAAAGTTAAAAACCATACAACTCTGAAAACCCCTAAGAAAATATTAACAAATTAAAGACACTTAAAACACCTTGAAATCCTATAAATGTTAAAAACCTTAAAACTCTAAATAACCTAAAACCCCTAAAAACCATGAAAACTCTTAAAATCATTAAAACCCCTAAAAACCCAAAAAAACACTAAAAATTGAAAAAAAAAACTCTATCAACCCTTTGACCCCCTAAAAATGGAAATATACTCTGAAAAAATTAAAAGCCTAAAAATATCAAAAAACCCTAAAAACCTAAAAACCACATAAATACCTTACAAATCCTCAAATTCCCTAAAAGCCATTAAAAATCCTAAAAATCCCAAAGAGATCTCAGAATACATAGAAAATTAAAAAATAATAAACAACCAAAAAAGACCTAAAAACCATAAAAACCCAAAAAACACTTAAAACCCCCTAAAACCCTACAAAATCTAAAAACCATAAAAAACATAAAAAATAAAAACCATTAAAACCCATAAAATAATAAAAACCTTAAAAACCTCAAAAAACAAATTATACTCAAAAAAGTGTGTAAAACTCTTAAAATTATTAAAACCCAAAAAAACTCAAAAAAACATAAAAAAACAATAAAACCCTAAAACCGTAAAACCCTAAAAATCCTTAAAAACCCTAAATACCATTAAAAGATTTAAAATAAAAAATATTCACTAAATATTATAAAAAAGCCAGAAAATGAAAACCCATAAGAAAACTATACAAATTTAAAAACAGTTAAAACCCTAAAAACATTAAAAACAAGAAAAAACATAAAAACCCTCAAAATCTGAAAAACCAGTAATAAAATAAAAACCCTAAAAATCCCAAAAATATAGAAATCACTAAAATTCTAAAACACCTAAGAAAAAATTATAAATCTAAAAAAATTTAAAAACCCCGAAAAGTACTATAACTAATTAAAACATTAAAGACATCAAAAACTCATAAGAACCCTAAACCCACTAAAAACTCTAAAAACCATTTGAAGTTCCCATTTTTTTAAAAAAACACTAAAAATGATCAAAATTCTAAAAAACCTCGAAAAAATTTTTAAACCCCAAAAAACATAAACCCCCAAAAAAATCCCTAAAAAGGCTAAAAATCCTTAGAAACCCTTAAATCCTAAAAAACCTAAAAAACTTTCAAAATGGGAAAACCCCTTAAAACCCATAAAAAACATTAAAAACATAAGAACACTAAAACCCCTAAAACCTAAAAATTATAAAACCCCTAAAAGGATCGTAAAAACCATAAAACCATTAAAACTTACAAAAAAATTTAAAATCCTAAAGGAAAAGAAACATAAAAACATTAGAAACTCTAAAAAAACGTTTAAAAATATGAAAAAATTAGAAAACTATAAAAAAATAAAACCCATAAAAACTAAAATAACCATAAAAACCCAAAAACCCCATAAAAACCCTTAAACCCCTCAAAATACCAAAAACCCTAAAAAATCAAAAAAATCTATAAAAATAACTAAAAATTTAATAAAATACTAAAACCCTTGAAAACCCCTAAGAAGACAATAAAAACCTAAAAACTCTTTAAAACCCTAAAAACAAAAAAAAACACTTCAACACCTAGAAAACCCTAAACCCCTAAAGAACATAAAAGAAAACCATAAAAAACCCCAAATCCCACTAAAATTATATAACACCTTTAAACCACTAGAATATAATGAAAAACTCTAAAAAACATAAAAATTGTTTCAAACTCATAAAAACCTAAAAACCCAAAAATACACATAAAAACCATAAAACCCTAAGACCCATAAAAATACTCAAAATATCACAAAACACTAAAAAAGATAAAAATCCTAAAATAATCCATAAAAATCAAAAAGTCCTAAAATCCCTAAAATCTTTGAGGAAAATCATTAAAACTCCTAAAAACCTAAAAAATGATAAACTCACTAAAAACCCTAAAACCCAAAAAAAATAAAAAACCCTAACAACCATTAAAAACCCTAAAAACCATAAAAACCATAAAAACCAATAAAATATCTAAAACCCTTTAAATACATTAATCATTAAAAAAACTCATCAAATCCATTAAAACCCTAATAACTCACACAAACCCTAAAACACATAAAAACCATAAAACCTCAAAAACACCTCAAAATCCTCAAATACACTAAACCACTAAAAACCTAAAAACCCTAAAATCCCTATAAATCATTAAAATAGAAAATAAAATCATAAAACCTCTAAAATCCCAAATAGAATATTAAAAAAATTAAAAAAATTAAACCCCTAAAAAACTAAAAACCCTAAAACCTTAAAAAATTAAAAACCCTAAATCATATAAAAATACATAAAAATACTAAAAACATTAAGAATCTAAAAAAAAGTTCTACAATTCCCTAAAAATGTCAAAAACAGTAGAACCCCTAAAAACTTGATGAAAACTATAGAAACCTAAAAATACTTAAAACCCCTAAAAATTAAAAAAATATTAAAACCCCCCAAAACACCCTAAATCCCTAAAACCCGAAAAAAAATCCTAAAGAGTCCCTAAAATTCCTAAAACCATAAAAAACATAAGACCCTAAAACCCTAAGAAATCCTTAATAACATAGAAACACTTAAAACACCTAAAAAACCTAAGAAATAATAAAACCCCCAAAAAACCTAAAAACCATAAAAACCTCAAAATCCATAGAAATCCAAAAAACCTTAAAATTACTAAAAAGTCCATAAAAATACTAAAAAATTCATAAAACATAAAAAAACCTAAGAATGCCATAAACATAACAACACTTAAAAACCCTAAAACCAGAAAAATTCTAAAAGCCCAAAAAAATTCTAAAAGACCCTAAAGACCATGAAACCCACCATAAACCATAAAACCTCCTAAAAATTTAAATTCCATAATAATTGTAAAAATCCTTTAGAGACTTTAAAAACCCATTAATTCCCTAAAATCATTAAAATATCTAAAAATGTTAAACCCCTAAGAAATCAAAACAAAACCTAAAAGGAATCATGATTGGAAACTCATTGCTTTCAAGAGCCTAATACCCATATTCTATTAATTTTCCTATTTTAGATGTAGGTTTCCTGGTGTCTTTAGCTTTCTGGCCTTCATTTAGGGGTTATTCAACGGTCCCTTTGATGATGTTTTTTGGCCATGTTTGTTCTAGTTCGTGACGGGTAGGCAGTATGTGGTGGGGCTCATGAGTTTCCTTCATCATCATTGGTGGATCTATCAGTGATCATAGTTTTCTACTAGTTTTTTATCCTCATATGGGGTTGTCTTGGGTTGTTTAGATGTTGGTTCATTGGCCATTATCATTTTTTTGGTTTTAGGGGATGCGGCCAGTTTTGTAAGGTCTTCGGTTGTTTTTAGGGGTTGTGGTTTTTATCCTATGTTCTCTTTCCTGATGGTTCATTTTTAGCATTATAATGTAATGGATTCCATGCTTGTGTCAGGTCTGAGGTGTTGTTCAGTACTCCCACATGTTCTCCCGTCGACTGATTTGGGATTCTTTGGTTGTTGGTGGAGGATTCATTGTCCGAAAAATTTCCTAGTTCAATGGATTTTTGTCGCTTGGGGTGGGGATTTGTTATCAATATAACTTTATTTCATATGGTATAATGTTTAGAATGTGATTTTGGTGTTAGATCTACATTCTTCTTCATGATTGTGCACATCATGGGTTCTTATCCTATCGAGGGTTCATGGTTTGAGGTCGTGTGGATTGAGGCATCTTGATTTTCAGTCACATGGGTGGGAATATCATCCTATTGTTTCGTCTATGGTGATGTGAGGTTGATTATGTTCATTTGTATAAATTCATTTATGGTTTTTGGTTGTTTTTTAGAGCTTCAAGTTCATCATTAATCCTTTTCATCAATCCTCATTGCATGGGGGTGTGGTTTCCCAACATTTTATTCTATGGTGGTTCTACATGAGTTCTGTTGATTTTGTTCAAGGATGGTTTCATGATTGGTTATTTATGTATCTTATCTATTATAGCATGGTTTTCATATTTCATTAGTTTTTTTGTTGCGTTTTTTTATACAGCTTCCCTCCTATTATTAGTTTGCTGGTTGATAGTCTGTCAGCCGATGTTTCCTGGGTTTTCTCTTACTGGCTTCAGTTCGGAGCCGAGTGGTGCTCATCGGTCTTCTCGATTGGTTTTTTGTCTCTTACTATCAATTGGTTTATGAAAATACTACTTCAATATTTATAATTCATGGGAAATTGAGTCATGTATTAGGGATTCTCTCTTGGAGGTTTTCATGGCTGGTGTTCTCTATTTGTTCTTCAGGATGGGTTCCTTGGTTATAACAGGTCGTTACGGATTTTCGAACTACATTCTACTCGGTGATGTAATGTGTCTTTATTCCAGTGGTGGTGATATTTTTTGTTGGGGTGTGGTTTGATTATGGGTTTTTAATGGGTTAGAGCTATCTCAGATAGTGGGACATGGGATTTTACTGGGATTTGGTTTGGAGATGATGGTCTACAGGGTTTCTGTGACGGTGGATTTAAGGGTGTAGTCTTATATTGGTGTTGGGGTGGCTTGAGGATACCTACATAGGGAGGAAAGTTTTCTAGATTCTAGAATTGAATTTTGGGTGTCTGTGTTTTGGATCTTTTATATTGGGATTTATGCTAGTGTGGAGTGGGAAACTACTAGTTCTGTTGCTAGTTTTAGGTCCTGATGCTGGTAATGTGCTGGTGTGCTGCTTAGAGCTAGTGAAAAATGGTGTTGGGTCATGTCATATATGCTAGGATGTGGTGCAGAAACTATAAATTTTATAGGATTTTGGGTGATTATTTATGGTGATAGAGATATTGGGATATGTTTTGAGGGTTTATAGGAGTTACTGGGAGGGAACGAGAGGAGGAATGTCTGGTTCTGGTTTTGTGTAGGGGCTAAAGGTATGTTTGGTGTTATCTTGGAGGTGATTTATGTTGTGTTTATGTGGAGTAGTTTTATACTAGATTCTATTTGTTTTTGGGGTTTATAACCTGGTGTGGGGGCTATTGGTTTGTTTTTTGGTGTTGTGCAAGCTGCTGCTTTGGTGGGGTGTGTTGTAATAGTGGAATAGGTTGGTGCTGGTGGATGGTATTATTGGTTTGGGTTCATTACTAGTGGTTGGAAATTGTTTCTAGTAAGGATTTGTTGGTGATATTACTATTTATTAGGTTATTTCTAACACTCGGGTTGTTATAGGTGTTTTTTCTAGTACATATGTTTTTGGATGGTGTTGTTGGAGTGCATAAGGATACTACTTGGTGGGGAGTGTTTTTGGTGTAAGGAGGGATTGTTTTGTTTCTTTTTATCTAGTTCCATTAAGGGATGGTTTTGATTGAAATCTAGGATCTTTATGTTTAGTGGTTAGAGTTCTAGGTTTATTGATGATTGGGGTGGAGGGGTCAGTAGGGTTTCTCAGTGCTTTTAGGCTATTCTCTTAGCTTTCTTGAGTTTTTCTTACTATGCTCTGGAAACTTTGGGATTTCTGGTTAGTGGCGCTATTAGTTTGGTGGAAAGTAGTAATTCTACCTTTGATGTTTTCATATGGTTTCATGTGTATAGGGGTTGTGGAGATAGTTAGGTAAATGGATGATGGAATTTTTTGTTGTTATAGATTGGTTATTAAGAGTTGAAGGTTGTGTTGGGGTTGGTGTTTCCTATCAGGGTGTTTCAACTAATTTTTGTTTTTGCGGGGATATGGTGTTGGATGTTGGGATTCTAGTTATAGGCTCTGAGAAGGTGTAGGGGATATATGTTGGTGGTGATAGTGGGTTCTATTTTGGAATAATGGCGTGGCTATTGTTGGTTAGTTGGATGGAGTGGTGGAGTTGGATGATGGTTTGTTGGTGCTAGTAGGTTGCATGTGATATAGGTGTGGCTGGTGTGGGCTAGTAGGTATTGGTGGTATTCTTCCTGTAGAGTGGGTTTCTACTGGATCCTTGTTTCTAATGGTGATTATGAGCTGGTTCATGGGTTGTTGGTTGGTTATGTTGGATTGAGGTCTTCTTCTTTAGTGGTGGAGTGCTACGGAAGTAGAGATGGATAATGCTGGTGGATAGAGTTGATGGGTTGGCTCCATTACTAGTGGTTGGTTAAGGATCCAGTTGGCCTGGCGGTATAGGATATGTTTGTCTATGATATACTGTAAGTGTTTCTATATAGTGGGTTAATGCTACAGTGATGGTTAGTATTGGGTATGTTCTCAGTTGTATGTTTTATTAGGTGGTTCTATTGGAGTAAAGTAAGCTGCATCTTAGTGGGGAGTGAAGCAGAAGTGGAGCGGGTTGCTGATGGGGCTCAGGTTTCTGGTGAGAATGTTCAATTGATGAGGGTCGTATATTGTTTGGAAGATGAGAGCTAGTGTTTCTTTGAGTGTTTAGAATCTGGCTAGCCTAGAGGGTGTAATGGTTATAGGGATTTGGCTATTGGGATATGTATCGTGGGAGGGGGATTTGGGCATTGGGATCTATGTTTTAGGAGTTAGAACCGGTTTTCTATATGTTTGGATTTTGGGTTCATTGTGATTCATGAGGTTCTCATGCCTTTTCTAGGAAATGGTTTGGATAGGTTTCATTAGTTTTCTCGGGACTTTTTCAGGATATGGTTTGGACTAGCTTCATGAGGGTTATAGGGCCCACATTATAGGAAATGGTTACTATGTGATTCAAAAGGTTTCTCATGGTGTTTTTTGGATATGATTTAGTTAGGCTTCACAAGGGCTTTCAGCCTCATTTTCGATGTATTGGTTTTGATAGGATTTGGGAGGTTGCTCAAGTCATTCTATCATTTTCTTGCATGAGGTTTCCTGAGATTAGGCTTCATTTCATCCATGGGTTATTGTGTTGTTCTTAATTTTAATTTATATATATATATATATTTTATATTTTTCTTGCTAAAAGTCTAAAAACCCTTTAAATCAATGAAATGCTCATAAAAAACCATAAAAACCATAAAATACCTAAAATACCTTTAAACCACTCAAAATCCCTAAAAACCATGATAACCATGATGAAAAATCCTTAAAAATACCTAAAAAGGTAAAAAAAGTAAAAACCTAGAAAAACCATAAGAAAACATTAAATAAAAAAACAACTAAAACCCATAAAAAACCAAAAAACGCAAAAAACCTTAATAACCCTAAAAAAATAAAAACCCTACAAACCCCTAAAACCCTTAAAAACAAAAAACCCCATAAAAACCACAAAAAAAATCTAAAAACCCTTTAAACCCATAAATATGTTAAAAAACTCTTAAAACCATAAAAACCCAAAAAACTCAGAAAACCCCTTAAAAACCCAAATAACCAAAAAAAAAACCAAAAAAACCAAAAAAACCAAAAAAACCCTAAAATCCATCAAAATCCATAGAAAACATAAAACCATAAAAATTATTAAAAATACATAAGTATCACTAAAAACATAAAATACTATCACAACCCTGAAAAACCCTTATAAAACCGTAAAAACCAAAAAATACATAAAACCACTAAACACTTAAAAAACACTAAAAACACTATAATCTCTAAAAAATACAAACAAAGATTAAAAACCCCAAACCCCTAAAAATAACTAAAAACTCTAAATACCCATAAAAATCCTAAATCCCCTAAAATTTTTAAAAAATCTAAAAAACCCTAAAAAACTAAAAGACCCTATAAATACTATAAAAACCAAAAAACACTTAAACCCCTAAAACCTAAAAATTAGAAAACCCTAACAACCTATAAAAAATAAAACCCCTAAAAACCATAAACCCCCCTAAAAAATAGTAAAAAAAGAATAAAAACCCTTAAAAACCATAAAAATCTCAAAAAACCCAACAAACCCACAAAAATATAAAAACCCTGAAAACCCTAAAAAATATAAAATTTTTTCAAAATCCCTAATAAACAAAAAAATCCAGAAAATTGCTAAAAAATCCCTAAAAATTCCATATAACGTAAAAACCCTAAAACCCCTGAAAACCCTAAGAAAACATTAAAAACCTAAAAACAATTAAGACCCATAAAATCTGAAAAACACTAAAAACCCTAAAGACCTTGAAACACATAAAAGCATAAAAATATTAAAATCCACTAAAATCTTAAAAACCCTAAAAACCATAAAAACCCACTAAAAACTCGTTAAACGGCTAAAAACATTAAAAAACTCTTAAGAAATTAAATACCCTAAAAACTAAAAAAAACCCTAAACCCCCCAAATATTACAAAGACCATAAAATTCCAAAATACCATAAAAAACAAAAATATCCTTAAAACCATAAAAAAAATCCCTTAAAAATTACTAAATATGTAAAAAACCTAAAAAACCCTAAAATCCCATATGAAAAATTAAAAAAATATAAAAATAGTTTGGACCCATAAAAACCTAAAAACCCCTAAAAACACTAAAAACCCTCAAAATTCTCTAAAACCCCTAAAAATACATAAAAATTCAAAAAATACCAAAAAACCCGTAAGAACATAAAAACACTTAAACCCTATGAAAACCATAAAAACCTCAACACACTTAAAACACAAAAAAATATAAAAATATGAAAATCCCTAAAAACCCTAAAAATACATTAAAACCATAAAATCCCCAAAAACCATAAAAATCATCGAAACCCATAAAAACCCTAAACCCCATAAATACTATAAAATCACTTTAAAAACCTAAAAATATTAAAAATTCTAAAAGACCATAAAAACCCTAAAAACTCCACAAAAACCCTAAAACCAAACAAACCTTAAAAATTATAAAAAGGCTTCAAATTTCCTTAGAACATAAAAATCCTGAAAAACCATAAAAATCTATAAAAATTTAAACAACCCTAAAACCCTAAAAACCCTAAGCAAACCTTAAAAAATAAAAACACTTAAAACCCCAAAAAACCTAAAAAATCTAAAACACCTAAAAACCGTAAAACCCCCTAAACACCTAAAAATCCCTAAAAACCCTAAAATCCAAAAAAAACCAAAAATCCAAAAAATCCCAGAAATTAAAAAAAACATGAAAAACATAAACAACCCTAAGAAAACCATTAAAATCTAAAAAACACATAAAACACCTAAAAATTCAAAAAACCCTAAAATCCCTAAAAAATCAAAAAACCCAAAACCCCCCAAAAAACATAAAACCCTTAAATCCCATAAAACCATAAAAACCCATTAAATCCCTAAAACTACTAAAAAATCTAAAAACCCTTTTAACCCCTATAATTGTTCAAAAACTCTAAATAACATTAAATACCCTAAAACTAACACCTCCAAAGAACCCAATAAAAATCATAAAAACCATAAAAATCCAAAAAACCCCCCAAAACCCCTCAAAATCCCTAAATACCCAAGAAACCATAAATATCATCAACAATGAAAAAAATTCATGGAAAGGTAAAAACCATTAAAATTCTTAAAACCCTAAAAACAATAAACCACTTAAAACCGTAAAAAACCAAAAAACCCATAAAAAACTCCATAAAAAACCTAAAAATCCCTAAAATTTTTATGAACCCTTTAAACCCCAAAAATGATAAAAAATTAAAAACCATAAAACCCCCAAAATCCCTAAATTACTAAAAAATAAGAAAATTCTAAAAAAATCCATAGAAATCCTAATGATGTAAAAATCCCAAAAAATGCTAATAAAACCATAAAATCCTAAAAAAAAATTAAATCCCACAAAAAAATAAAAAATGGAAATAAGTAAAAAACCCTAAAAAACCCTAAAAACCCTAAAACCCCCTAAAACCTTAAAACCCAAAAATCCCATAAAAACCATTAAAAAAACGAAAAACACTAAAAACCCTTTAAACCCTTAAAAACATTACAAAACACTAAAACCCCATTAAAATCCTAAAAAACTCTAAAAAATCTAAAATATCTAAAAAATCCAATAAAACCCTAAAACCCCTAAAACCCTCAAAATCACTAAAAACCCAAAAACAATATATATCCTAAAAACAAAAAACAAAATACTCATGAAATCCATAACTATACCTTATAAACCTAAAAACACTAAAACCCCTAAACTACTAAAATCGCTAAAACCGTAAAAGTTTTTAAAAACCATAAAACACATAAAATCCTAAAAACCCCTAAACCCCATTTAAAACACTAAAAACTCAAAAAAATATAAAAACCATTTAAACACTTAAAAACGTTATAAAACTGTAAAAAATATAAAATACATAAAAATAAAAAAACCCAAAACCCCAAAAAACCATCAAAACCCTTACAAATTTTAAAATCATGAAAAAAATTATAAAACCATAAAATTCAAAGAAATATCTAAAATCACTAAAAATGTAAGAAAAAATAAAAACCATTAAACCCCTATGAAAACCATAAAAACTTAAGAAAAACTTAAAACACCTAAAAACTTAAAAAAAATTAAAAATCATAAAATAACGTAAAACCTCTAAAGACCATAAAAATCCATAAAAACCCATAAAAATTCAAAAACATCCCTTAAAATCCTTGGAAATGTAAAAACCCTAAAAAAACAATTACAATCATAAGAAAACCTTATAAACCAAAAAACACTTAAAAACCCAACAAAACCAAAAAAAATCCTAAAAACAGAAAACTCTAAAACCATAAAACACCTAAAAACCTTAAAATCCATAGAACCTCATAAAAATCTTAAAACCCCACTAAAAAATCTAAATCCCATTTAAACCCCTAAAAATTGTAATAATGACTCTAAAAACCTTAAATCCATAGAAAACCCCTAAAATCCCCCAAAACCAAAAAACCCTAAAAACAAGGAAAAACCCTCGAATTTCCTAAAAACCCAAAAAACCATAAAAATACTAGAAAATCCATAAAAATTTCTAAAATTTTTAAAAAATTATAAGACCCATGAAAACTACTTTGAAAACCTTAATCCCTAAAACATGTAAAACCCATAAAAATCCAAAAAAGTGTACCTTTATGACTAGGATACCCATAACGCCTCTGCCTTTAACCGGTAGCCCCTCACGTTGTACGGAGGAGTGGTTTCAGTGCACAAGATGATTCAGAATGCCTCACTAATTGATATAGGTTTGATGTTGAATAATGTTAATGACCTTACTCTAATGAGCTCTCTTGTGGTTGCTCGTAGATGCAAGAAACCAATGGCCCTGAAGTCGGTTAGATGGATTCCTCCAATTCCATCATGGATGAAAGTAAATGTTGATGGCGTGGCACTGGGAGCCCCGGGGCCCTCAGGGTGTGGCAGTGTCTTTTGTACCTCAAGAGGGTTCATCGAGGGCTGCTTCTTTCATTTTATTGGGGAAAGTTGTTCATACGAAGCGGAGCTTTGGGCCATTATAAAGGCTATGAGATACACGTACCAGTTTGGGTGGAAGTAGATCTGGATTGAGTAGGACTCAATGATGGTGGTCGCTGCTCTAAAGAACTCATCCAGATAGGTCCCATGAAGATTACTTCCATATTGGATTGAGTGCCTTCATACCTCCAGATCTCTAAGATTTAATGTGTCTCATGCCTATAGGGAGACAAATTCGGTGGCGGACGCTCTTGCGAAAAGGGAGATTAATGAAAGATGTTCAATGTGGTCCTTCTTGTCCCCGTCTTTTTGTTCTCCCTTTGTTGATTCAGACATGAAGGGTGAGACTCATTGTCTCCCTTGTCGATCCATCTTGTAACTGTTTCTTTATGTTTTATTAATTTTGGGGGGCTAGGCTTTCCTAGCCTCGAACCTCTTCCACCAAAAACCCCAAAAAAACCAAAAAAAATCTAAATACACTTAAAACCATTTACACCCATAAAAATGTAAAAATTTACAAATACCATGAAAAACCCAAAAAATGCATAAAAACCCAAAAATCCCAAAAAACCATAAATACCCTAAAACCATAAAAAACATTTATACCCCTCAAAATGCATAAAAACTATAAAAACCCAAAGAAAAATAAATTAAAAAACTGAAAAAACAAAAAACTCATAAAAACAAAAATAATGCTAAAAAACCATAAAAACCCTAAAAGACCCTAAAAACCCTAAAAATCCCTGAAAATAATAAAAATTCTCTAGAACCATTAAAACCCTAAAATATGATTAAAACCCTAAAACAACTAAAACCTCTAAAAGCCAAGTAAAACCCTAAAATTCATTGAAAAATTCTAGAAAACCTTAAAAACACTAACAAAACACATAAAAACCGTAAGAGAACCTAAAAACCAAAAAACTCATAAAAAACCCTCAAAATCCCAAAAAACACTAAAAATCACAAAAATACCTAAAATGGAAGAAAACATGAAATCCCTTACGAAAACCTTAAAAACACTTAAAATCCATAAAAACCTAAAAATACTAAAAACCCTAAAACCCATACAAACTCTTAAAACCCTTAAAACCCATAAAAAAAATAGAAACCCAATAAAAATTTCTAAAAACCATTTAAACCCCTTAAAACATTTATAAACTATAAAATGTTCTAAACTCTTAATAACTCAATAAAAACCCAAAAAACCCCAAAAATCAATATAAATCTAAAAACCCCTAAAAATATCAAAAACCCCTAAAAACTATAAAATTATAAAAAATCCCTAAAATATCTAAAAATGTAAAAAACCCGTAAATCCTTCAAAAAACATATTATGTCCTTAAAACCCTAATATCAATTAAAACACCTAAATAACCTAAAAACTTCTGAAAAATCTAAAAATCGAAAAAACCCTAAAAACCGTAACAACCCAAAATACCCATCAAATACTAAATCCCATAAAAACCCTTAAATACCACTAAAAATTATAAAACCCCTTTAGATCCCTAAAAAAATTAAAAAACACTAATGTAATCCTTAAAACCCTAAAAACTGGAAAAACCCCCTAAAACCCCAAAAAAACATAAAACCCTAAATAATCTAAAAATATCAAAATACATAAAAAAAATAAAAACCATAAAATACTAAAGATCCCTAAAAATATCTAATAACATAAAACCCCTAATAACATTGAATATACATAAGAAAATATTAAAAACTAAAATACACTTAAAACCCCTAAAAACATAAAATATTATAGAAAAAACCTAAAACTATTTAATCCACTAAAATCCTTAAAACCCATTCAAACCAATAAGTTACAAAAAAAACTAAAGAATATGATGTTAGATGCTCGAGGTCACTCAATCATCATAGTGTAGGGTGTCAAATGACGAATAAGCTATTACTTAGATAGAAAACTCAAGGGAGGAATGCGATTTCCAATCCACACCACAATAAACTTGGGTTGACGAACAAAATTGGGGGAATTACGTTAATGGATCACCATTCTAAATTGTATATTGATAAGAAAATATTAAACAAGATCAAGGGAAGAATGGAATAATCCTCACAATGGAGACAATGAACTCATAGAGTTTCACTTATGAAAACATGGAAGAGAATACAATGACATGGAAATGATATTTATATCCAAGGGGTGAAAAAAAAGTTCAAGGGTCTAATACAGAAATTTTATAAATCCTATTCCAACCTTGTCCCTGTAAATTTAAAAATTTTAAGTCTAAAAATGAATTTTTTGAAAACTAGCACATGTCTTTCAACTCATAGCCCACTGGATTAGACTTTGAGTACCTTTCCCATTGGATTGGACGTTGGAGTTAAAAGATGTCATTCAATAATCTCCATGAGGGAAATTCTTCCAATATCTTTGAACCATGTGTCTTGGGATTCATTCATCTCATGTGGTCTTAAATAAGAGTGATGATAAGACCATTCTACACTTCCATGATTGGACCATGGGATTGGGCCTTTTATTACAATGATATGGTATCATGTTTCAACAATTAGCCAAATTAATTTTTCATTAATCATTATAAATTGAAAATCCAACTCCCCACAATCCGTGAATTCATTTTCATCCAATGGTTTCACATCATCCTCCCCCTTTTGAAAAAGGCTCATCCTTAAATCTCAATTATATGTATCCAAATACAATGAAATATTAGAAACATTGAATTTCAAAATATCAATGTACCCAACATGCAATGGGATATTGTAATCATACATGTCAAGTAATAAGTATGGTCTGTATCCATGCATCTTGAACATTAACTTCAATTCATTTTGAATATTCTCTAACTTCTTTTCTTTCTCATGATGTTATTTAACAATCCATTTTCAATACATATTTATACTTTCCTACAAAGGCCATGAAACATAGTCAATATGGGTAAATACTCTAAATCCAAATAGATTTCTATATGGATAAAATTGATTTGTACAGTGATCTTACCATTGGTAAGAAAACTTCAATGTGGTGACACTACATAAAATACTTTAGGCTCATGTTTTTTGTAACAAGTTGGGGAATCCCACTATTTTTATTAATGGAATCCATTTTTTTATTAGTAGATGAGGAACCCATTACATGATCAATAAAGACTAGGAGAACAAAGGCACAAATAGCCGACCTAAGGTCCCTGACCGATGGAATGGATCACCTATGAAAACAGAGTCCACTATCCATTTTTTCAAGCATCACTACAACATAGGGATCATAACCACCCCACCAATTGGTATAGTCCATCAGATCACTCACTGTTGTTGCCTCCATCACTTGTGTACCATGTTAGTCGGATCCACCACCCCTTACATATTCATACTTTGATTTCCCTGACATTAAAAAATATTGGGACCACCATCGGTTATCACCCGTATGTGACCTGGGACAATCATCATCCAAGATAATCCACTATCATCCCCTATGCGTCTTTACCTAGGGAACACACCTTCATCCTTGTAACAATAATCCAAATTCAGTTCCTAATTAAGGGTCTATGGGGGATCCCAACCCCACATTGGATGTATTATAAAAGGTGGTAAAAAACTAATCCACCACCATGATTTTACCTTTATACTCTAGATATTTTTAATGGAGCTTTGAATTTTTTTTCACTCTCTAATATTTTCTTAACATGGGGGAACATCCTCAAGAATGACACCATTGTACACCTCTTAAAAATATTCCACGAAATTTCACAAAGAAGGTGTTAAGTGGTTAGTTTTTATACTTCACTCTTTGTACATTAGTATTTAGAGGTTTTTACATAAAATAAAAAGTTCCTTAAACTCTACCTTCTCTATAATTATCAGAAAAAATCACTCATGGACTTCACTTTTCTCTCTTAATTTTCCATTAAACCTGATATAATTTCTTTTCTCATTCTCACATGGACCCTCATTCTAATAATTTCTCTTCTCGACCATTTTTTTCTTCTCTCCCAAAATGTGATATCCCAATATATGTTTTAGAGATATCATGATAAGCTTTAAAGGTTCCCCTTAGAGTATAAAATAAAGTAGATTTATAAAAGAATCACATGTCACATGCCAATAATATTTCAATGTCCGACCTAAAAGTAAGTGGGACACCTTCATTGGAACAACATCATATAGTACCTCATAATTATACCTCCTAATGGTTAATAATACCTTCACTTATTTTATGAACGTTATCTCTCCATAATCATTAAACCACTGAATCTAGTATGTATATTGGTGCTTAAATGTTGGAATTCCCAACATCTCCACCAACTAGGCACTCACTACATTGTTACAACTTCGCCCCATCACTACTGGAACTGTATACCTTTCCATTTATTTAGAATTAGTTATAGAAAAGGATTTCCCTTTTCTTCTTCATTTTTTACATAATTTGATCACTCAAAACCCATATTTTAATGAGAAGCTTGCCTTCCTTTTCAGATTCTCAGTTCTCAAATTTTAGGGAATCCTCCACCTCTTCCTCTAATTTATCTTCATCGGTATCCCATTTTCCATTATTTCTGTTTGTCATGGTGATCCAGTTAGGTAATTTACTAGCAATATGACCCCTTCTTTGACATTTGAAACATTTAATATCTTGATTCCTCATTTGGTTTGCCTCAACAGTAGGTTTCTTAGGTGAAAGAATTTACTCGTCACATTTTTGATAAACCACCTCTTTTGACATTGATAATTCTCCCATATTCTTCAAAATATTTCTCTATGAAGTTAAATGGGAAGTGGTTTTCCTCATTTTTCTCCTACTTTTGATTTTCGGATCTAATTTGGTGTCTTGGTGGATCATATCTTATATCTCTGTAGGATGTTACATCTCCACTTGATCAAAGTTTTTCCAATTGAGTCTGTATAAAAACGGAACCATGGTTTCTTCCATATTATTCTCAATGTTTTCTCAAATCATGTAAATTTTCATCTCCTTATAGTAGTCTTAAACACTCTTAATAAATTGGGTGAGGTATTGTAGTTTTTTTAGATATTTATATGGTAATTTGAGGAAAAATCACTAAATTCATGGAAAACATCATGTTATAACAAATGTTGATTGGACATCCTTCATATCTAGACCTCTAATTTTTTATTTGATCCCACTAAATTAAAGAATAATTTGAAAATTAAATGGATGTAAGTTTGACCTTTTTCTCCTAATAATATTAACGACATAAAAACACTTTATCAATATACATCTCCCACCCCAAGTGTACTTATGGATCAATTTTGACTTTAAAAGAGGGAACATTCACCTTTATACCACCAAGGATATCATCATAATGTGGTATAATTTGGACTCTTCTTGTTTGATGGAACATCCTCTTCCTTTGTAAGACATCCTCAAAATCATCATCAGAGTTCTCCATATCCTCCTCCATGATATGGGGACTATGAGGTGCTGGAGTGTGTTGTGGGTCATCATGGATAATCCTCAGGCCTAGTTATTCTCTAGTTTATCTATATTCTCATGTATCACCTCAAACACCTTGTCAAGAATATTCTCAAAATGGGTCACCAATGCTTTCATTTGAAGTTGAATATATTTTAGTGTGGGAGATTTACTTTGGATTCCTTCATCACTAGCATGAATTATTCTCTTCCCCAGATCTTCTTCCATGATAAGTAACATGAAAAAAATCACAGATGGGGAGAAACATACATAATGATACACACACTCACACAACCAAAATGCACACACAAACACACACACTAAAACACACATAGAAACACACACACACCAGTGAAGATACACACTCACAAAATAGGATATACACACCCACACACACAATGATACACACTCTCACAAGAGACACACACACACATAGAATATGTACACAATCCACAAAAAATGATGAAAACTCACTCACAAAATATGTACACACTCACAAAAACAAGGATACAGACTCAAGAATGTTTTGTGGTTATTATTTCTCTCCACTTATGAACACTCAATTCAATTTCTAAGCTCTTATGAAATCTAATTCCTCTTCAAAGAAGATCATGAGCCACCAATACTCACCTAATAGATATAGTGTAGGTGAATTTATTAACACAACCCATTTAATTGGTACAGGGTCAGAAAATGGTAAAGGGTGGACAAGAGATGATGAAAATATCTAAAAGGTTGAAAAGGGGTAGAAATGTAAGGTATGTGGGGTTTTACCCACCATATAAGATAAGAAATATTAGTAACAATATGAGACAAAAAATATTTAGTAATAAAGTAAAATGATGACAAAAGTGATGTATGTAAATGGAAGTGATAATAATGTAAATCAAGAAAAAGTAATTGTATATTGTTTTTCCATATTTTCCCATTTTTTCAAGTCCCCCCAAAAGAATTTTGAATAGTTTTTTAAGACACAAGATGATGAAAAAAGAGTAATATCATTTTTTAAAATATATCAATGAATAGATGTACATAGTTTTGAAAATAAAAAAATGATGAAGTGGGATAATTGGAAATTTATTCCTATAAACAAATCAATTATGGAGAGTAAAATTTAAAAATAATATTGATGATTAATTGGATAAATGTGAAATATTAAAATAATGAATAATTTAGGAAAATTCATGAAAAATTAAAATAAAAATAGGTATTTTAATATTTTTAAGGGGTTGATAAAAAGGAATGATGATAAAAGAAATGTATATATGGGGTAAAAAGGTTGATAGATATCTTCCATGTCATAAATATCACTAATACCAACTAATATGAGATGCTCGTAGTGGCCTGATATTCATGGGGTTTGGTGGAAAATGGCAGATATAGTTTAGGGATAAGTGGAGGATGATGGGTTTAGATAATTGAAGCAATTAGTTAACCAAATTTATATAGAGCATTACCTACTATCTAGAAAATACACGCAAGGGATGGATGTGATGGAAAATCCATGCGACAATGCCCATGGGCTGAGGTAAGGAATTAAGGTCTTTTCAGTCTTAGATCACTAATATTACTTGTAGATTAACGAGGAAGGAATACGCAAGAGATTGGGAAGAAAGTAATGTTCCTGAAAATAGAATGAATAAGCTCATAAAGTTTAACTAAAGACAACTTAAATGATACTATTATGCCATGGGTGGTCATTTATAGCCATAGGGTGACTCAAAAGTTCGAGGTTATAATACCCTAAAGTCATAAAGTCTATTTATACCATTTCCCTAAAACATCAATATGTAAATGTCTAACAATGAATTTTTGGAAAATTAGAACATGTATTTCCACCCATATCCCACCATATTTGAATGTGTGTACCAAGCCCTCCAGGTTTGAATTTGATGTCAAAAGATTCCATTTTAGAATCTATTTGTTGGAAAGGCTTCTAGAATTCTTGGAACCATGTGTATTGGTGTTAATACATCTCAAATAAGGTTGATGACATTTCCATTTTGTACTTACATCCATGAACATTGGGTTTAGGCCATTTAATGAAATTAGATGTGCTGTCTTTGAGACTTATAGTCTCATTATTTTTCCTTGAATTATTGGGCCTTGAAACACAAACTCTACACATGCCACAAAGTCATTTTCATCAACTAGTTTCAAATAAAACTCTAAAAACCATTTAAATCACTAAAAATGATAAAAAATTACAAAAAAACCTTAAAACCCACAAAATTCAAAAAAACCCCTAAAAATCCATACAAATCCATACAAACGCAACAACCACCAAAAATCCCTCAAAATCCAAAAACCCCCAGAAAAAACCCATAAAAACCTAAAAAATCCATAAAAATCCCTAAAAACATAAAATACATCAAAACCTTGGAAAACCCTATGAAAAACTTAAATACCAAAATAGACATAAAAACCTTAAGAACCTAAAAAAATCTAAAACCCCTAAAAATGCCTTAATAAACTAAAATCCCCCAAAATCCCGAAATATATTAAAAACCAATAAAAATACAGAAAAATCACAAAAATATCTGAAAACATAAAATCCCTAAAAACCCCGAATAACCCTAATAAAACCATAAAACCCAAAAAGAAATTAAAACCCCTAAAGACCTAACAAATGATAAAAACAATAAAAAATATAAACCCCCCTAAAAATATTAAAAACAGAAAAAACTAAAAAAACACTAAAAACTACAGAAAACTATAAAAACCCATTATACCCCTAAAAACATTAAAAACATCTAAAAATGTAAATCCCTTAAAACTCAAATCACCCCTAAAACCCCAAAAAACCAAACAAAATACAGAAAACCCTAAAAACCTAAAAATACACAAAATCCCAAAACCCCTAAAAATTGTAAAAATATATAAATTTCTCTAAAAATTTAGGAAAATGTATAAAACCATAAAATCCTTGAAAAAACTCTAAGAAATCATTAAAAACCTAAAACAAATGAAAACCCATAAAAAAATTAAAAATCTAAAAACATATAAAACCCTAAAAACGCTAAAAACTCAAGAGTCCCTAAAAACACTAAAGACCCTAAAACCTTAATGCCCTTAAAAACCATAAAATCTCCCAAAACCCATAAACACACTAAAGACCCACTAAAAACTCTAAAAAACCTTCAAATCCCTAAAACATTAAAAAACTCTAAAAATAGTATAATATCTAAAAAAATAAAAGAACCTAAACCCCCCAAAAACCATAAAAACCACCAAATCCCTCAAAATAACTAAAATATATAAAAATCATAAAAATCCAAAAAAATCCAAAAAAATCCCTAAAAATGAATAAAACCCTGAAAACCCTGAAAAATAATAAGTAAACCATAAGTCATAAAAAACATAAGACCCCTAATAACCTAAAAACACTAAAAATCTTAAAAACCCTAAAACCACTTAAACCCTATAAAACCCCTCAGAATACCTAAAAACCATGAAACCCATAAAACCCATTAAATTCCATAAAATACCTAAAAACATAAAAACCCATAAATCCCTTAAAAACATTAATACAACATTAAAAACCTAAAAACACTTAAAACCCACATGATTCATATATTCTTGGTGAGTTTCTCTAAAGACAACCAGTGCCTTCAAATCGAACAAAAAAATAAGCTTGTTTGAATTGGAACTAGTGATCTTGGAATAATATAGGTGGTAGACAATGGGATACTTCATGTATTCTATGTGAATAGTACACATAAAGACTTAATGTATTCCATGTACTCCCAGGTCAGTGAGAACCTGGTCCTTTACTGGGATACTATATTCGGGTATCCTTGGGATATGAGGACCTTGTGATCACTAACCAGGGATTTCCTAGAGTACACACAATATCAACTATGTGATTCGTAATAATGACCATAAAACTACTCTTATTCACGAGGTGGAGTAGAACCATATATGTGAACTAGCATCGACCCCATCACAAGGGGCTATGAGGTTTTTAGGAAATTTGTTTTCTTTCTTTAGAAGGTTAATCAATCCTCTAACTATGGTTTCTTTGGGTTTCCATGATTATAATCCAATAGCATATCAGGAATGCAATAGGTTCCAAATGGCCACATCCTTGAAACCAATTCCATCTCATCCACCGCCAAGAAAAACCGTCCATGGAAATTCGGGCAGACCTAGTTCAGGAATAGATGGCCACAATGATGGAATCTAACCCCAACTCGTATATGTGGTGTTGGGGGGTTCAGTTGTCTTGATGGTTGAATTCAAATCACAAACCTCAATTGTGAGTCCTTGAACATTGAACCACCCCAATGGCCTTGTGATTCCAATATCATTGAGTTGCCTATTTTGAGAATGTTTTTCATGGGGTTGAATGGTATTTGTGGGGGGTGAAAGGTGATGGGCCATGTGGTTGTCAGATGATTTGGTTTAAGTACCACCATGATTGTTTTAGTTAATGCACTATTTCAATAGTTAAAATCCATCAATTGTCTCCTTTTGGGCTTTGTGGATGCTGGTGAACTGAGAAAAAACCTGGTAGCCAGTGTCGACAAGCTTTCTCACCAATGCTCTTAGTTCAGTATCAGTATGACATGTGTCTCCAAAACATGAAGGGAAGAAGTTCAATTCCTACATTTTGTGGGATCATATTGAAATAGAGATGGGGGTGTTTGGATATTCGAGTTTGGGGTACTCTAGTTGATTGGATCGAGACATCCACGTATACTATAAATCAAGAATAGTCAACACTGGCTTATGTGAATGGGGCAGAAAGGGGGGCCAAATGGGAGATGCACTGAGATTGAGTCATGGACTCAGAAGACCATTGGGTATTGCATGGGTCAGTATGCAGTGTCAATGGAATGGATGGTCAGCCACTACATTATAATGATGGTTTCCTTGGGCCTTGGGAGAGTAGTGGTGTGCAGGCCCGACGCTTGATCTAGGTATGTGGTGGGAGTTGAGTTAAGATGGATAAATATGATAGTAGAGTACTGAATGGGGGGTATCAAGGAATGTGAATAGTGGTACTGGAATGGTGTCTTACTCTACTCTAAAAGTTGGACAATTATAGCATTGGATTTTTCTGGTGTTTCATGAACCACACAACATACAAAAAGTGTTCTATATTTACAGTGGTTGGATCCCATGACACCACTACACCACAATGTCCAATGGAAACCAATGAAATGAACATAGGAATCGTTGTACCAACTGATAGCTGAGGTACCAACTTAGGTCTATCAGAAATGGTAAAGGGGTTACAATGTCAATGGAGACCCGGGTTCGCAGTCGACCCCACACTATCAGAATATATAGTCATCAGAACATATAGGTAGGATCAATATAACAGTATTCATACAAGTGTGAGTCGAGAAACGAGTGCATCTAATCGATAAATATTCAATAATCTACTCTAATAGACTTTTCTCTCGCATGGTTCATTCCACAACCTAAACCAGATTTGGTGGTATTAGAGGAATAAAATGATGGAAAATAGAGAAGGGGGTTAATACACATTACACATAGTGGGATTTGATCAAGTGTTCTAGCTATATGCGGTACCATATGCAGGGCGGTAAGGTGTGGTTTAGGAACTCAGAATGAATGGACATGGGGGTTCACGATGTCAGGCATATCGATGAGTACTAGCGGGTTGGTAGAACCAAGTGACTATGGGATAACCATGGTTCAATGTGTAGGGAATGTGGTGAGGAGTGGAGGTGTTTGGGTTGGAATATCATCTATGGAATGTGTAATGGGGAAGGAATAGAGAGTTCAACATCCTAGTTTGACTCTGTGAAAGCATATCAAAACTAGAGCTCAACAACCTTTGTCAAAGTTGGGAGTTGTCAGTCTCAACACATAGTTATATTTGATATTTTCACGATGGGAGAAAAATGTTGAATGGTAAGAGAAGCGAGAATGGGTGGTGTTTGTAGGTACCCATGAGATTAGAACCAGTCAACTGGACTCGAACTGTTTTGGTCATCAAAGACAATGGGCAGTTCTACCTTGGGGTTTTTCATGATCCAATACCGGAGACCAGATCACTCCTTTAGCACCACCTCCACTTGACAATATTGAAAACCTCTATCCACTCCCAGACTGTCAATTATATCATTTTAGACATCTAAAATACCAAACCACCCATTCGATTACAACAATTGACCATTCCGACCACCATACTCTTCCAAACTGACCACCCTTAACCCAACAAACACGAAAAACCGTAACAACCCACTAAAATCTCTACAATCTTTTTAAAACCCTAAAAACACTGAAAAACACTAAAAACCGTAAAAAAAAGAATGAAACTCAAAAACCCAAAAACCACAAAAAACCATAAAACCCCTAAAACCCCTTTAAATCCATTAAAATCACTAAAACCCCTAAAACCCATAAAATCCTAAAAATACCTGCAAAATCCCTAAAAACATAAAAAACCAAAAAAACACTTAAAAACCCAAAGAAAACCCTAAAAACCTAAAAAACATAAAACCCCAAAAACATAATGATGATAAAATCACTAAAAACCAAGAAACCCCAAAACCCCTAAAACCCCCACAAAACCCCTAAAAATCCCTAAAAAACATAAAACACTTAAAATACCTAAAAATGAAAATAAACCTGAAATATTGAAAATCCATAAGAACAAATTAAAATATAAAAACACTTTGAACCCCTAAAAACCTAAAAAATACTAAAACCCTAAAAAACCAGAAACCCTCAAAAATCCCAACAAACCATTAAAAACAATAAAAATCCCAAAGAAATGGCTAAAAATCCCAAAAATAATAAAAACCCCTAAAACCCTGAAATACCATGATAAAACCTTAAAATCCTAAAAAAAATAAAACTAATAAAAAAAACTAAAGAACACTAAATATCATAAAAATACATAAAAAGGACCTGAATACCCTAAATCACCCTAAAAATCACAACAGCCCTACGAAAACCATAAAAATACCTAAAAATCAATATATAAACAAAGAAACCTCTAAAATCCTAAAAACCATTTAAACCCCTAAAATGATAAAAAAATCTAAAACCCATTAAAACACAAAAAACCCCACTAAAACCCTAAAAAACTATAATTCCTCAAAATCCCCAAAAAACCCCAAAATCTAAAAAACACTAAAAAATAAGGAAAACCAAAAAATCCCTAAGAATACATAAAAATGTAAAAAACCAAAAAAAAGACTGAAAACCCTAAGAAAAACATAAAAACCATAAAACACTTTAAACCCCTACAAACCTAAAAACATAGTAACCATAAAAACATTAAAAAATAAAGAACTTTAAGAATCATTAAACCCCTAAAACCTTAAAAAACCCTAAAACCCCATAAAAACCCTAACACCACTGAAAACCATAAAAAAAATTAAACCCCTAAAAACATTGGAAAACTATAAAAACCAAAGAAACATAAAAAACACAAAAGTCCACAAAAACCAAGAAAACCCTACAGACCCTAAAAAACCTCAAACCCCATTAAAACCCCAACATCCCCAAAGAAAAACCCAAAGGGACGATGGCTGCGCACTCCCCTATTTCTTCCTCTCGCCCAGCGTGGCTGCTAGGGTTTCTGATTCCTCCTGATGGCTGTGACACCAGATCTTCGCTCCTTCCCCCTCGTGATCACGGGGGACATCCTCAGCTGTGGTGTGCTTCAGCGGTTCTCCAAGCGGTGGAACAATATCATGTTTTCTCCAGGATGGCTTCTTCGAGGCGTAGGCCCCCAGATCGGTAATGGCGGTCGTATATCGGTGGATCTGGAAGTTGGTATTGCTCTACTCGGGAGTCTTCCTGCTCACGGGTGGTGCTGCTATGCAGAGCGACATGGCATGGATTGCGGTGGTGGCAAGAGATGGATCTGATCATGTCGGTGTGGTTCGATGATTCTAGATCTCCGGTTGTGTCTATGTTGGAGATGGTTTGGTGGCATCTAAGGAAAAGACAGAGAGGATTGCTGTGGTGGGCTAGGATCCTTTTCGGCTTGTTGCTGTAGGTTTTGTTTCCTCCGAAGAAGATCTGGTACGTTGACTCTTCTGTAGTGTTGATCACTTCTGGTGCGCTGGTGAATCATGGCTTCCATTTCCTCTTTCTTAGAGGAGGTTTTCATTTTGATTTTCTGGATGCGATGTCTCTGGTTTTTTCGGATTCTTTATGGATGTTGCGGAAGTTTTCATGTTCCAATGAGAGAATTTGGTTTTGTGCTGCTGTTTGTCCTCAAGGTGTGGATGGATTTGTTGTTTCTAAGAATCTATGGTGCTGGATTCTTCTTGATGCTAGGACAGGATGTAATGAAGCTACTGGTTATGTCTCTGCTAGTTTACGAGGTGCTGAAGGAGATGTTGGCTCCGGAAAATGGTGCCTTTGGTTGCTGCTTGTTGTTGGGATGGGTTGTGATGAGGCTTATGTTTACAAGTTTGGTGCTGGTGATTTTGTTATTCTGCACAACAGGAGGGGCCGTCTAGTTTTGGGTTTGAATAAGGAGGCCTGGGTGCAGTGAATTGGTTCAGTGCGAGAGTGCTGGTGGTCCTGGGTGGCTGAAAATGATGTTGGATGTGGAATGCTGGAAGTTCACTTGCAAGGAGGTGCTGCTTGGCTGGATGCAGTTGAAGAGGGTGGTGGCTGGCTAGGTTTGGACTCTTTTTTGATACTAGATGATGATGATGCTTCTTTTTCTTCTGGTGATGGTGGATGTGTGTTGTTGGTGGGGAATAGAAAGAGTGTTCTGGATACTGGAAATTGTGAGGCTGGATGCTGGTTGCTACTGAGTTGGTTGCTGCTGAGCTGGGAGGTGCTGAAGATGCGGTTTATGATCGTGCTGCTGCTAGATGTTGACTGCTGTTTGAGGTTGAATGCTAGTTGTTGTCTAGCTCTGACATGTTGGATGCTGGTCGATGCTGGATGGTGGTGGTGGCTGCTTGGCTTTGTGTCTTTATTTTTTTTTTTGATTTTCTTTTTTTCGGTCTTCTGTGTCTTGGGATGTAAGGGTTTTTCGGTGTGGGCCGTTTGACCCCTCCCATTAGAAAACCTTAAAAAACTAAAAAAACCTAAAGTCCCTAAAAAAATAAAATCCTATAAAAACCCTAAAAACCCTAAAAACCCTAAAAACCCTAAAACCCTTAAAATCCATCAAAACATTAAAACCCATTAAAATATTAAGAATACCTAAAAATCCAAAAAAAATTAAAAAGCCTTAAAACCCTACAAAACTAATACAACAATTAAAATATAAAAACACATAAATCACCTAAAATAATAAAACAATAAAAAACTTAAAACTCTAAAAAAAGACCCTAAAAACCCTAAAAATACCTAAAACACGTAAAACACCTAAAAACCATAAAAACACTAAAAACCCATAAAACCACCAAAACTCCAAAAACTATTTAAACCAATGAAAATGTTAAAAACTCTAAACCCCCATTCAAACCCTAAAAAACTCAAAAACTCCCCGAAAAAACCAAATAAAACAAAAAGAACCCGAAAAACTCTAAACCCTTTAAAATCCTTGTAATCCTTAAAAACCCATTAAAATCCTAAAAAGGGAAAAACCCCTAAAAATGTAAAAAACAATACACATGAAAACCCCTTAAGTAAACCCCAAATACATAGAAACACTTAAAACCACTAAAAACCTAGAAAATACAAAAAAACTAACAACCCTAAAAATCCCTAAAAACCCTAAAAATTTAAAAAACATAAAAAATCCCCAAAAATCCCCAAAAAAGTAAAAAGCTTAAAAACCCTAAAAACAATAAGAAAACCTAAAAAATCTAAAAACACATAAAAACCGTAAAAAACCTAAAAACCCTAAAAAACCTAAAAAACCTAAAAAACCTAAAAGCCATAAAATCCTACAAATACTAAAAAGACCCTAAAACCCTAAAAACCCCTAAAAACACATAATAACCAAAAAAAATTGGGAAAACATTAAAAACTTTAAAACCCATAAAAATCCTAAAAGCTGCTAGAAACCCTTTAACCAATAAAATTGTTAAAAACTCTAAAAACAAAAAAAACCCTAAAAAACTAAAAAAATCCCCTTAAACTCAATAAAAAAAAAACCCTATAAACTATAAAAACTCAAAAACTGCCTAAATTCCCAATAACCCCTGAAATAAAAAAAAACTAAATGATCCTTAAAATTCCATAAATATGTAAAAAATCTAAAAACCGTGAAAAATCCTAAGAATATCATAAACTCCTAAAACACTAAAGACCAGTAAAAACAAAAAAAATTGATAATATACCTAAATACCATAAAAACCAAACAACCACTTAAAATACCAAAAAACCATAAAAACATAAAACTTCTAAAAAAATCGCTAAAAATCACTAAAAATGTAAAAATTTCTAAATACCCAAAAAACCTATAAGAAAAACATAAATATATAAAAACACTTAAAACACCTAAAAACCCAAAAATAACCAAAAATACTCTAAAATTCCTAAAACTACAAAAAACCCAGAGAAACCTTTAAACCCATAAAAACATAAAACCTTAAAAAACTATAAAAACCCAAAAACTACTAAAAACTCTGAAAACCCTTCAAAAACCTAAAAAATTAAAAAAAAATTAAAACACCAAAAAAATATAAAAAATATAAAAAATAAAAACCCTTAAAATAAAAAAATTCATAAAACAATAAGGGTGCTAACAACCCTAAACCCCCTTAAAATCCATAAAACCTCTAAAACCCATTAAACCTGTAAAAATCACTAAATGTTCCTAAAAACATAAAAAACCAAAAAATACCCTAAAACCCATATGAAAACCATAAAATCATAAAAACACTTAAAAACCAAAAAAACCAAAAAACCCACCAAAGACCATAAAAAGACTCTAATACACTAAAACCCCTCAAAATCCCAAAAAATAAAAAACCATAAAAATACAAAAAAAATCTCTAAGAATCCCAAAAAACAAAAAACCCTTTAAGATCATGAAGAAACCTAAGATAACCTTATGAACATGAAAACACTAAAAACCTCAAAGACATTAAAAATTTTAGAAACCCTAAAATACATAAAAACCCTATAACACCAAAAAATCATAAAACCTCAAAAACCTAAAAATGCATAAAAACCCTAAAACCCACTAAAAACTCTAAAACCCATTTATAGATCTAATAGTTGTAAACAAAACTATAAAACCATAAAACACTAAAAATATCATAAAATCCAAATAACCCAAAAAAATTATAACCCATGAAAACAGAAAACCCCTCAAATCCATAAAACCCTAAAAACAATAAAAACTCGAAAAAATTTATAAAAATCTATTAATGATTAAAAAAACTAAAAACACCAACGAAATCCATAAAAACCTAAAATCAATTTCAACCCATAAAAACATAATATACAATAAAAACCCTAAAACCCCTAGAAGACCCAAAAACCCAAAACCCCCTAAAAATACATAGAAACCCAAAAACCATACAAATCCAACAAAATACCTAAAAATCCCACAAAACATAAAAAAAATATAAAAACACTAAAAGACCCTAAGAAAACCTTAAAAACCAAAAAACACATAAAACCCAAAAAGAACCTAAAAATTAAAAAATACCTAAAAGACCCTAAAAATAGTAAACAACCCTAAAACCCTAGACCCCCCCCCCCAAAAAAAAAAACCCCCTACAGAACTAAAAACACTAAAGACCCTTTAAACACCAATTAACATCAAAAATACTAAAAACCATAAAACCGCTATAAACTCAAAGAAAAATCTCAAAAACCCCAAAAACTATAAAACCCCATAAAAGACCATAAAGACCCTCAAACAACTCAAAATCCCAAAAAAACTCTAAAAACCATACAAATCATAAAATCCCACAAAATACATAAAAACATAAAAAAACCAAATAACCTAGAAATAACCCAAAAAACATTACAAACCTGAAAACACTTAAACACCCTGAAAACTAAAAAATACTAAAAGCCTAATATAGCCAAAAAACAATGAACCCATAAAAACTATAAAAACACCTAAAACACTAAAAAATAAGAAAAATGATAAAAAAATCAATAAAAACTATAAATAACATTTAAATTCTAAATATGATAAAAAACATTAAAACCCATTAAAAACACTAAAAATTTTCAGGAAACCAAGAAAACCATAAAGAACATAAAACCCTCAAAATTGCTAAAACCCCCAAAACCTATAAAAATCAAAAAAAAAATAACTATAAATCTTTAAAAAAACTATAAAAACACTGTGAAAACCTACTAAAACCATAAAAACCTAAATCACTTAAAACCCCTAAAAACTAAAAGTGATAAAACCCCTAAAAAGACACTAAAAACCTTAAAAACCATCAGAATCCCTAAAAACCAGAAAAATCCTAAAAGATCCCAAAAATCCTTTAAAACAACATAAACCCTAAAACCTAGATAACACCTAATAAAATAATAAAAAAATAAAACACATAAAACCCCTAAAAACCTAAACACGTATAAAAAAATAAAATCATAAAGTCCCAAAAAAACATAAAAATACAATAGATCATAAAAACATCTAAAAATCATAATAACCAACATATCCCATAAAAATTATAAAAAATATAATAACTATAAAATCTCTTAAACCCCTAAAAATGTTGAAAAACTTTAAAAACCCATTATAAACCGAAAAACAAACCGAAAAACCAAAAAAAACCCTAAAAATCCTAAAAACCCATAAAACCACTCAAAATAACTATAAACTCTAAAACTATAAAAATCCTATGAAATTCCAAAATATACATGAAAAAATAAAAATCCCTAATAACCTTTATGGAAAGCTTGAATCCCTAAAAACACTTAGAACCCCAAAAAAACTGAAAATGCTAAAAACCCTAAAACCATAAAAAGACACTAATAACCCTAAAAAATCATAAAATATATAAGACCCTTAAAAACAATAAAAATCATAAAAATCCAAAAAATATTATTTACATTAAGAACTCGAAAAATCCGGAAAATCACAAAAATACTCAAAACCCCTAAAGAACCAAAAAATGCTGAAAACCCCTAAAAGATCCTAAAAACCCTTACAACCCATAAAACCCACAAAATCATTTAGAAATCCAAAACCCTATAAAACCCTAAAAAATACTAAAAACATTAAAAACCCTTTAAACACCTAAAACATTAAAAATCAAAAAAACCCATCGAACCCATAAAAATTAAAAGAAACCCTTAAAATCTTAAAAATCCATACAATCCTTCAAACCATTAAAACCCTCAAAACCCCAAAATACCTAAAACACTTAATCCCATTTAAATAATAAAAATTATATAAAAAATGAAAAAAAATGTAAAAAACCCTAAAATCCCTGAGAATACCAACAATCCCAAAAAAACATCCTCAAGTCCCAAAATATAGCCAAAACCATAAAAATCCCGAATAAATAAAAAACCCTAAAAACATAAAAAATCATAAAATCCATGAAATACTTGAGAAAACTATAAAAACATTAAAGCACTTACAACCCTAAAAAACTGAAAATCACTAAAAACCTAAAAAGGCCTAAAAACCCAAAAAAATAACTAAAACCATAAAAAACACCTAAACCCATTAAAAACTCTAAAATACCATTAAAAACCTAAAACCAATTAAATATTTTTGAAACCCTTTAAAATCCTAAAAACATTAAAAAATCTTAAAAACCTTAAAACCCTAAAACACAAAAAAATCCTAAAAACCCAAAACTACCAAAAAAACCAAAAAAAACCCTAAAAAATAAATATATCTCAAAACCCTAAAAAGTCAAACAATCCTAAAAAATCCTTAAATATTCATAAAAATATTGAGAACCCTAAAAACATGAAAACCCCTAGTAAATCCTTTCTAACCTGCAAACACATAAAAACCTTAAAAACCTAAAAATTCATAAAAACATTGAAAACCTCATAAAAGACCTTAAAAACTCTAAACATTTAAAAATCCCTAAAACCCCTAAAAACCATAAAAATATGAATAATTCCCTAAAAGTTTCTAAAAAATTTGAAAAATATTTGGAAAACCCTAAGAAAACAGTAAAAACTTAAAATAATTAAATCCACTAAATACTAGAAATACAAAAAACCCTAAAAGATCCTAAAAACCCAAACACCCCATAAAAACCATGAAACTCCTAAAAAAATTAAAAATCATAAAACCTATAAAGACACAAAAAAACTATTAAGAACATTAAAAACCATTTAAACAACTAAAAACATTAGAAAAGTTATAAAAAAGATGATAACCCAAAAAAAACTCGAAAAACAATAAATTCCCAAAAAAACCATAAAAACCTTCAAAACCCTAAAACCCATAAAACCCCTCAAAATACTTAAAAACCCTAAAAATCATAAAAATCCCATATAATGCATAACAATACTTAAAATGTTAAAAAATCCCGAAAAACCTTTAAAAACCTAAATGAACCTTAAAAATGAAAAAACCTGTAAATCCCTAAAAACCTAAAAAACAAGAATAACATTAAAAACCCCTAAAATTCCTTAAAACTCAAAAAAAAAACAGCTCATAATCCCTAAAAAACCTAAAAACAATAAAAATCCTAAAAAGTCCCTAAAAATCCCTAAAAATATAAAACCTCCTAAAAACAATGAAAACCAAAAGAAAACCATAAAAACATAAAAACACATAAAACACCTACAAAACTAAATAATTCTAAAAAAACCCCTAAAACCCTAAAAACCCCTAAAACCCATAAAAATCCTAAAAAACTCTAAAAAAATTGAAAGACAAAAAAACAATAACAAATTTCCTCTTCTTGTAGGTGTATTTCCTCTATCAAGACGGATCCTTAGTGAAAAATTTCCCCACATAATGGTTTGCTAACATTTGTACCTCCCTGGGGAGAACATGGAATGCCCAATGATGGTCTGCCTACTAAAATGTCTATTTTGCCTCTGGCTAAGGATCATGAGGTTATCATGGTCGGGGATGTTCTGATGTCGGTTGATCGGAATCCCCTTTCTAACCCGAGGGTCTATGAGGTCTTTGATAGGCTGAAATGTTATCTAGGAATTGTGTAAAACATGGGTGTGGTGAAACCTATGGAAGGAGCCAAGTGTTTGAGGATGGTGGAGTCACCAATGATGAAGCTTCTAGGGCCTTCTCCCATTCCTGGAGGTCTAGAGGTGGCCAGAGTTTCTGATAAACCATTGACAGTGCATGAAGGATATGATGGTGTCCCCATGTACAATCATTTTGATTTATTTGTTTCGGAGGAGTTGACTTAGGAGAATCACAATGTGCAAGAAAAGTTGGCTGGCGACTTTGATGAACAAGATATGTAAAAAGTAACAGCATGTGGGGTGGTCAGGGAGGATGGAGCTGAGTGTGTGACTAGTTTCTGGTCTACTGTACTAGAGTTTAATACGCTTGAGGTGGTGGTTGAGGTGGATTCTAGTGATGCTTCCTTCTATGTGACTGAGCAGGAAGAGGTGGAGGAGGAGGTGCCAGTGAATCTATTGCAGGAGGTGGCTGGGAAGTGGTGCGGGTAGGAGGAGGGCGCAGTGACGAGTGATGAGCATAGGAAAGGGGATGCTACTATATAGGGGGAGGGGTTGGAGCCAATTATGGAGGTTCATGAGGATGCCCCGGCTGATGGTGGTGTCTTCACTAGGTCTTTGATGAATGCTCTTGACTCCCATAAACCAGTGCCGATTGCAGTGGATGCATCAGAGGAGCTCGTCCCCATTGGGTCACATGATGCTAAATTTGTTAAAGATGGGATGATTAGGAACAATGAGGATGGGAACTCCAAATGTTTGGTTCTAAAAGACATGGCTTTGGAGGACCCTAATTTGATGAAATTACCTGTGCAAATTTATCTTTTCCATAAGGGAATGAAACTCCGGTGCTCGATGTTTTGGGGGAGTGGCTCTGATGATGATTCTAGGATGAAATCCAATATGGCACAGATTTTGAAAGACAAGGCCCTACTTGGATATTTTTCTTCTTTTGGGAAAGAAAACATTACAGGGGGCCTGTCCAGGGAGAGGTTTCCACCTCCCACCTCTTGTTTACTCAACCAGGAGGACACTGTTATCCTTGTCTAGGAAAAACATGGTGATATTGATGATGCAGTCCTGAAAGGGATGAGGCCAAATAAAGACTACTCTTCCTTTCCGAGAATGGTATCTACGAGGGCTTCCAGAAATTCTTTGATGAACTCCTCTGGAAAGGTGGGGCAGCCTACTAAAAAGCAACTGAATGTGGAACAGGTGAAGTTAAGGGAGTATTACACCAACTAATTGAAGAAATATGACTCTTCTAAATGGGAGTTAGGAGACACTAATTCGGCGTCCAGTTATGGTGCAATGGGAGACCCCCTTAGTGCGGACTATGATAATGATGGTGGGGAATGCTGGTAGACCCTATGCTGGTGTTTTTTCTTTTTTCTTTTCTGATTTCTTCTACCCTTTGGCCTGGTTCTTGCTCTTTGTTTTCCTTTTGAGGCTTTGTTTTTGGGTATGGGTCGATTGACCCTGCCCCGCCTCTATTTGTTGTGTCTTTTTATTATAAATAAATTTATGGGGGGGTCGAGAATATCCTGGCCTCACACCTCTTCTGCCCTAAACACCTAAAAAACCTAAAAACAATAAATTTCCCTAAAAATGGTAGACCCTCAAAATCTCTAATAACCCTAAAAAACCATAAAAATCCAAAAACATTCCAAAAAATCCTTAAAACATAAAAACCACTGACAAACCAGAAAAAAACTATTTAAACCTAGAAGACCATAAAAACTAATAAAACCATAAAAACCCACTATGAATTATAAGACCCCTTTAAACCTTGAAAAACGTTAAAAAATTCTAAATAACTTATAACCCTAAAAAGCATAAAAAACATGAAAAAACCCAAAAACATAAAGAAACCCTAAATCCAAAAAAACAATTAAAACCCTCAAAAATTCTAAAAATTAAAAAATCAATAAAAAAATAAAATTTCCAAAAAATCACTAAAAACATAAAAAACCAAAAAACCCTATGAAAACTGTCAAAACCTAAAAACACATAAACCCATGAAAATAAAAAATGCTAAAAACCCTAAAAGAACAAAAAATCAATAAACCCCTCAAAATTCATTGAATCCTAAAAAACCATCAAAATCCTAAAGATTACCGAAAACCCTAAAATAAAATAAAACAATAAACTCAAAAACCCCTATGAAAACAATAAAAATTGAAAACACTTAAAACCCTTTAAAACATAAAAAGTTCATAAACACTAAAAGTACATGAAAACACTAAAAACCCACAATAACCATCACAACAACTAAAAATGTTAAAAACCCTAAAAAATCATAAAAAAGTAAAAACCCACTAAAAACTATAGAAAACCATTAAACCTATAAAAACATTTAAAAACTATAAAAACCCAGAAGAACCCTAAACAAATCAAAAAAATCCTAAAATCCAAAGAAAACTATAAAAATAAAAAATCCATAAACCCCCTAAAACCCCTAAAAAACACAAATAAAACCCTAAAAACCCATAAAAATATAAAAAATACCTTAAAATTCCATGAAATGTAAAAAATTATAAGACCCTAAAAACCCAAAATAAATCCTTTAAAGCATAAAAAAATTTAAACCCACAAAAACTTAAAAAACACAGAAAAAGACCTAAATCCCTAAAATGACACTGAAAACAAAAAACACACAAATCCACACCCCTACCAAATAACTATAAAAATAAAAAAAATCAAAAAAATCCATAAAAAGTAAAAAATTCTATAAACCATGAAAATTACTCATAAAAAATCCTCAAAACCCCAAACTACCAAAAAATCATAAAAACCCCTAAAACCATAAATATATTTCAAAACCCTAAAAAGTCATAAAATCCTATAAAATCCCAAAACATTCCTAAAAATATTGAGAACCCTAAAAACCCAAAAAACCCCTAGGAAAACGTTACTAACCAAAAAACACATAAAACCCCAAAGAACCTAAAAATTGATAAAAACCCTATAAACCTCTAAAAATTCCTTAAAAACTCTAAACCTTTAAAAATCCCTAAAACCCCTAAAAACCATAAAAATATGAATAATTCCCTAAAAATCCCTAAAAACAAAAAAAATTGAAAATCCTTGGGAAAACCCTATGAAAATCATAAATGATTAAAAACATTAGACCCCCTAAAAACTAAAAATACTCAAAACCTAAAAGACCCAAAAAAACCCCAAAACCCATAAAAACTATAAAAATCCTAAAACATTAAAATTCATAAAACCTATAAAAACAAAAAAAAACTAGTATGAACTTTAAAAACCATTTAAACAACTAAAAATATTAAAACTAATTATAAAAAACATTTTAACCCAAAAAAACTCTAAAAAACAATAAATTCAAAAAAACCCCATAGAAACATTCAAAACGCTAAAACCCATAAATCCCCCCAAAATACTTAAAAATCCTAAAAATCCTAAAAATCCTGTATAATCTGAAAAAATACTAAAAATGTTAAAAACTCCCTAGAAACCTTAAAAAACATAAGAGAACCTTAAAAATAAAAAAACTTAATTCCCTAAAAACCTAAAAAATTAGAATAACATACAAAACCCCTAAAAGTCCCTAAAACTCAAAAAACCCCTCAAAATCCCTAAAAACCCAAAAAACAATAAAAATCATAAAAAGGCCCTACCAATCCCTAAAAACATAAAACCCCATAAAAACCATGAAAACCAAAATAAAACCTTAAAACATAAAAACTCTTAGAACCCCTACAAAACTAAATAGTTCAAAAAACCCCCCTAAATCCCAAAAAACCCCAAAAGACCCCAAAAAATCCTAAAAAACTCTAAAAAACATTAAAAACCAAAAAAACACTAACAAATCTAAAAACCCTCTAAATCACTAAAAAGTTTTAAAAACAATAAAAAACCCTATAACCCCTAAAATACTCAAAAAACCCTAAACCCCCCCAAACCCAATAACCCATATAAACCCTAAATACATAAAACCCCTCATTATCCATAAAAACCTTAAATTCCATAATTATTATGAAGTCCTTAAATCCATAAAAAAATAAATAACCTAAAAATTCCTGATGAAAACCTTAAAAACAGAAAAACACATAAAACCCATAAAAACACCCTAAAACCCCTCAAAATCATTTATTAAACTAAAAATACATTAAACCCTAAGAAAGAACTAAAAATACCTTAAAACATAAAATAAATATAAAAATACTGAAACCCCCAATGAAGACATTATAAACCTAAAAAACACATAAATCCCCTAAAAAAAATTAAAAACCATAAAGGACCCTAAAAACCCTAAAAACCTATAAAAACCAAAAAAATCCCAAAAACCTTAAATAACCCTAAAACCCAAAAAAACCCAAAAATAACTTAAAACTATAAAACAATTTTGACCCCTAAAAACATTAAAAAAATATAAAAAATCATTAAAAACATAAACAACTCAAAAAAACCCAAAAAGAAAAAAAATATAAACATATAAATCCCCTAAAACCTTTAAAATCCTAAAAACCAGAAAAAAAAACAAAAATTATAAAAAATATCCAAAAATCCCAAAATATGTAAAAAACACTAAAAACCCTAAAACCCCAGAGAATGCCTTAAAAAGGTAAAAACAATTAAACCCCTAAAAACCTAAAAAACCCTAAAAATCATAAAGGACCCTAAATATGGTAGACCCTCAAAATCTCTAAAACCCCAAAAAACCATAAAAATTTAAAAAAAATTCAAAAAAATCCATAAAAACATAAAAACCCCTAAAAAACCTTGAAAACCCTATATAAACCTAAAAGAACATAAAAACTAATAAAAACATAAAAACCCCACTAAGAATTATAAGACCACTTTAAACCCTAGAAAACGTTAAAAAATTATAAATGACTTATAACACTAAAAAGCATAAAAAACCTGAAAAACCTCAAAAAAATAAAACAAAACCCATACAACCAAAAAAACAATTAAACCCTCAACAATGCTAAAAATTAAGAATCAATAAAAACCGAAAATATCCCCAAAAATCATTAAAAACATAAAAACCCCAAAAACCCTAAGAACCCTTTGAAAACTATAAAAACCAAAAAACACTTAATCCCCTAAAAACAAAAAATGATAAAACCCCTAAAAGAACAAAAATCACTAAACCCCTAAAAAATCATTGAATCCTAAAAAAACAATCAAAATCCTAAAAAATACCTAAAAACCTAAAATAAAAAAAAAACACGAAAAACTCAAAAAACCCTAAGAAAACAATAAAAATTGGAAACACTTAAAACCCTTAAAAACATAAAAATTGTTAAAAACACTGAAAGTACTTGAAAACCCTAAAAAACCACAATAACCATCACAACACCTATAATTGTTAAAAACCCAAAAATCCCATAAAAACGTAAAAACCCACTAAAAACTATAGAAAACCATTAAACCCATAAAAACATTGAAAAAATCTAAAAACGTAGAAAAACCCTAAACAAATCAAAAAATACTAAAAACCAAAGAAAACTATAAAAATAAAAAATCTGTAAAAACCCTCAATACCCTTAAAAACACAAAATAAACCATAGAAAACCATAAAAATATAAAAAACCCTACAAATCAAATGAAATTTAAAACAATTAAAAGACCCTAAAACCCCAAAATAAATCATTTAAAACATAAAAAATTTAAACCCAAAAAAACCTAAAAAAACACAGAAAAAATCCTAAACCCCGAAAATGGCACTAAAAACAAAAAACACACAAACTCCACCCCCCAAATAACCATAAAAATCCAAAAAAAATCCAAAAATGTCCATAAAAAGTAAAAAATTATAAAAACCATGAAAATTACTCCTAAACCCTTATAAACATTAAGACACTTAAAAACCCTAAAACCCTAAAAACACTAAAAACCTTAAATGTCAAAAAACCCCTAAAAACCATAAAAACCATAAAAACCATAAAACCCTAAAAAACAACTAAAACTCTAAAATGAATTTAGCCCCTATAATTGTTAAAAACTATAAAAAACCATTAAAACCTAACAAAATAAAAAAACCCAAATAGACACCAGAAACTCGTAAAACCCTAAAAAACCCAAAAACCATTAAAATCCCGAAAAACCCATAAAAATCTAAAAAAAGTCCTATAATTCCCCAAAAACATATAAATAACTAAAAATCCTGAAAAAATCCTAATCAAACATTAAAAAACTTAAAACAAAGAATACCCTCTAAAAACCTTATAATGAAAATTTCATAAAAACCCTAAAAGGACCCTATGTAACCATAAACCCTCAAAATCTCTATATCCTTTAAAACCCAAAAAATAAAAAAAATCCCTAAAAAACCTAAAAATTATAAAAAACAAAAACACCCATGAGAAACCCTATAAAACCCATAAAAACCAAAAAACACATAAAACCCACAAAAAATTTAAAACCCCCCAAAACCCCCTAAAAACCCTCAAAAATATTAAAACACATTTAATCCAATAAAAAGCACTAAAAACACATAAAACCATACAAATAACTAAAATCTCTAAAAACCCTTTAAATTCATAAAATCATTTGAAACTCTAAAAAATAGAAAACTCCTAAAAAATCAAAATAACCATAAAATCCCAAAATCCATAAAAATCCCAAAAACAATACAAATCCATCGAAACCCATAAAACCCTAAAACCCCATTAAAATCCATAAAAAATCCATAAAAATTTATAAAAACTTTAAAAAACTTGAAAATCTACAAAACCCTAAGAAAAACATGAAAATATAAAAACACCTAGAAACCCTAAAATACATAAAAAACAACAAAAATACTAAAAAGCTAAAATGACCTTAAAACCATCAAAATACCTAATATTCAAAAAAATATAATAAAAATCCTTAATTTTTTTACAAATCCTTTAAAATGTAAGAATGACTAAAACCCTGAAAAATCCTAAAAAACCATAACAACATAAAATCACATAACATCCCTAAAATGATAAAAAACCTAAAAGTCCCAAAAAAACTAAAAACCTATTAAAAATAAAAAAAATAAAAAAAAACCACAAAAACATTAAAACCAAAAACACACATAAAAACCACACAAAAAAAATATAAAAACCTTTTCAACCACTAAAAACATAAAAAATCTAAAAAAATAAAACCCCAGAAAACATAAAAAACAAAAAAACACTGAAATCCCTAAAAACCCAAAAAGCCTCAAAATAACTAAAATTGATAAAAACCATAAGAATAAAAAAACAAACAAATTCCCAAATAACATAAAAACACTAATATCTATTAAAAACCCAAATAAAAATTTTTAATCCCAAAAACACTAAAACACCTAAAAATTCTAAAAACCATAAAATCCAAAAAAAAAGTCCTAAAAAATCCGAAAACCCTAAAAACCATATAATTATCTAAAAACCCATATGGAGGTGCACTCCCCCGAATCTCGCTCTCACTCGAAGTTTCTCACAGGTCTTCCCCGGGTTTCTTCTCGGGATCTTGGCATTAGATTTTCGCTTCCTCGGTAATGGGTTTCTCTGAAGGCGCTCTTCGAACTCAAGATGGAGATGGTGTTCAGTATTTGCCTTCTTTGTTCTCTCTTTTCCTCACTTTGGATCTCGGTTTTGGATGGACTTCTCTGTTGGTGCGCCTGGGTTTCGTCAGATTTGAAGGTTGGATGGGCAGTTGTGGTTTCAAATCGGTCTGATCTGCCTTGTGGCAATGAAGACGTCTCCTTGGTGCTTGGATACCTTTCTAGAAATGTGCCATGGTTTTGGGTTGACTTTTTAGATCTAGGTTTCCCTCAAAAACATCAGTGGATATGGGGGCCTCATCGACGTTGTAGGTTCTGGAGTCACAATTTCTGTCTTTTACAGGTGATCCCTGGTTTGAGGTTTCAGTCCTCTATGGTGGTGCCTCAAATCTGGTGGTTTGTGAGAAGTCATGGCAAGGAGGCATAGATGAGTTTGGCTTGAAAGAAGAGTGTACAAATGATGCAGACCAGTTATTAGACCACTTAGAAGATCCTGGTTTGTTCCTCGGCCCAATCTTTGATTCATGTTGTTTCTCCTGGTCTTCTTGTGGTTTGCTGCGATCTGGTGTCGGTCTATGAATCCCGGTGGTCCCAAAGTGGTCTATTTCTATTTTATGGGGCCGATATGAGGCAATGCGTGATGTTTATGCGTTCCAGTTTATGGTCTGATAGAAGGTCTATTTGGGATACAAGATAGTTCTTGTCATGGATGTTGGAGGTTCTTTTAACATGGCTGTGCTGCTGGGTGCGATTTGCTATAATTTTTGTTATTACATGGAAGAGTTTGTGATGAAGATGATGGTTTTGTTTTAGGTATTGGTGGTCATGTGCGGCTGGTGATGGACTCGCCTAGCATGGTGGTTCTAGATGATTTTGAGGTTGGTGTTTTTGTGTCTGGTGGTGCAATGTTATTGGTGGTTCGATGGCACTGGTGGTTTGATATGGTTGGTCACTGGATCTGGTGATGCTGGGTACCATTTTGTGGTTCCCTAGGAACCGTTGAAAGATGTTTTGGCTATCGGAATCTGATGGAATAGACGCGGGCTATTTATTGGAAAAGATGTGATGTTTTTTATGCTTATACTTCTATCTCTGGTGATGCTGTGTTGCTGGTGGTAAACTCGCTTAGAGAGAAGCCAATGGATGTTGGAAATTGTGTTTCTGGATGTTGGTTGCTTCTTAGCCGTGAGGTGCTGCAGGTGATTGTTTGGTTATCTATGAGATTTTTTGGGATTGTGATTTCTTGGATTGGTGGTGATGAAGTTGCTGCTTATGGTGATGGTGCTGCTGGATGCTGGCTATGATTTGGCTGGGATATGATGATGGGAACTTTTCTATTTTTCTGTTTTTCTTTCCATTGTGTGTTTTTGGGGTCTTTCGTTTGGGTTTCTAGGGTTGGGGTTGTTAAGGGTTTTTGGGTGCATTTTGTTTGACCCCTCACCTCCCTTGTCTATTGTGTCTCTTTTTTTATTCTCTAATAAATTTGGAGGGTTAGGAATAGCCTGACCCTCACACCTCTTCAGCCCTAAAAACCCATAAAAACCCTAAAACCCAAAAAATATATAAAACCCTGTGAAACCCAAAATTTTTTAGAAGACTCTAATGCCTTTGAAAACCCAAAAAAACTAGAAAACCATTAAAAAAACAAAAACCCAAAAAAAAACTCTAATATCCCTCAAAAATTTTAAAACCTCTTGAAATTATAAAAAACCTAAAATATCACCAAAAACACATAAAACATAAAAAACCCTAAAAACTATGAAAAATAAAAAGAGCCCCTTAAATACCTAAAAAAAATTAAAACCTGAAAAAAACCTAAAAAAACTAAAAACATTAAATGAACCTAAAACCCTAAAACTCTTAAAACCATAAAAATCCCTAAAAACCTTAAAAAACACTAGATCCACATAAAAACCCAAAACCCACAAAAAAATATAAAACCAATTTTATCACCAAAAAATTTTAAAGAACACTACAAATATTTAAAACACAATAAAAATAAAACACCCTCAAACTAACCATAAAAATAAAAACCTTGAAAATTTCTAAAATCCCTCAAAATCCCTAAAAACCCTACAAATCCTAAAACCCCCTAAAAATCCTCAGAATCCATAAAAATCACATAAAAACCAAAAACACATGAAATATCCTAATAAAAACTTAAAAACCTAAAAACACAAAAAAACATAAGAAACCTAAAAACACTAAAAACCATTAAAACCCCTAAAAACCCTAAAACCCATCAAAATTCCTAAAAAACATAAAAACCATTAAAATCATAAAAATATCCACCGCAATAGAATTTTATTATTATTTAACTTTTCATTAGATAAAATTTGAGATATTATTCTATCCATTGAGAGGATAATTACTTTCTTCTCTTTCTCTTATACATTCTTGTCTTGTTAATCTACAAGTTATAATGGTGATCCAAGATCAAAAAGCCCCCAATTCCATGACTCAAACCAAGTGAATTGTCATGTGGATTGGGCATCACATCCCTCCCTTGGATTTTAATTCTATGTGGTATTACATGCTCTATATAATGTTAGTTGACTACTTTCTTCCACTATCCAAAATCCGCATCTTCCACTTAGCCCAAAACATATCTATCATCCCCCTCCCTACACCGCAAGATAGGGCCACACCAAGAATCTGGCATCAGTTGGTATAAGAGTTCCATTTGACATTGTATGCATCTATTACCATTTTTTCACAACATATATCCATTACCATTCTTATATTTCTTTATTATCCACCCTTTAAAAAAATACCATTTTCTTTGAAAACCACCAAAACTGGATAATGCATTAAAAAATGGAAATACTTTACATTGATCCAATTATTTTCCCATATTTTTTTTCAAATTTAGTTCTCTATATGTGGTTTGTATCCAAAACAAAATCAAATTCTATCACCACATTTTTTTTGTTATTTTCCAAACTAGGAACATCCTTACTCTGAGAGATTTAAAAAAAATCATCTTACTCTCTATTGATTATATGTTCCTTTAAAACACTAAGGAAAAAAATATTTAGTTTATATTTGACAAAAAAATAAGATATAATTACTTGTTATTTATGATTTAAATTATTTTTACTTTCCATTTCTATACATCACATTCTCAATCATTTTCATTCATTACAATATAATATTTCACTCATAGTTTTATTAAAATTAATTATCATTAACAATTGGGAAAACCCCCTTATTACCGACATCCACTATTAAACACCATTTACACATATTTTCTAGCCTCTTTCCCACCCTCTATCATTTTTAACACTTTACCACTCAAACATGTTTTATTAACCATTGCCCAATAAAAACTTGATTTGGGAAGGATTAGTGGAATGTTATCACCCCAAACAATGTAATATATTTCATAAGAACATGGGATTTGAATTGAGTGTATAGAGTGGGAGAAATAATAAAAAATAACCACCATTATGTATCCTTGTGTGCATGAGTGTATAAATCATATGTGTGAGAGTGTGTAACCTTGTGTGTGTGAGTGTGCATATCTTGTGTTCATGAGTATGTATCCTTGAGTGCATGAGCATGTACATCTTGTGTGTTTGTGTGTGTAGTGTGTGTGTGTGTGTGTCTTTTCTTGCGTGATTTTTTGGTTATCATTGTGTTTGTTTCTCCCCATTCATTTTCGTGCTTGTGTTAAATAGTGTGGAAGATGATATTGAGAAGAGGATAGTGGGTAGAAAATTTATCATGCTATCAATGAAGGAAGTCTATGAAGATCTCCCGCACCTTAAGATATGCCACTACAAATGAAAGGATTGAAAACCTATATAATCAACCATGCCTGAGGATGATCCCAGATAACCTACAGATCACTCCAATACCAAGTCTCCACAACATCATGGAAGAGGAGATAGAGAATTTTATGATGATTTTTAGGAAGTACCAAAAAGGAGGGGAATTTTCCAACATCCTAGAGGAGGCCAAATGAGACCAAATGGGGATTAAATCCTTAAAAGTATCAAGGTGAAGGTCCCGTCATATCAATGGAAAATTATTAAAAGGCATACTTGGAATGGGAGATGTTGATCGAACAATTATTTTTATATCATAACTATTCCATGGGGAAATGGTAAAACTTAATTCCCTTGAATTCAATGATTATTCATTAACATGGTGGTATCACGTTCAAAAGGAGACAGATCTATATGAATGATGTTCTATCCATTCTTGGAAAGATATGAAGTTTCCCATGAGGAAGTTATTTTTTCACTCACACTACCATAGAGATCTCCAAAAAAACATCAACTTCTCATACAATAGAGTAAGTGTTTTGAATATTACTACAAGGAGATGAAAATTTTCTTGATTCAAAAAAAACTTTTAGGAGGTTCCAAAGGTAACCATGGTGTGGTTCTTATATGGGATCAATCATAATATTACTGATCATGTATAGATGTAACATCATATATAGATACAAGATATGATCCCTAAAGCCACCCAGATCAATAAAAAAATAAAAAGGAGGCAATACATAAGGAAACCAACTTCCCCTTTTACTCTATAGAGTAATTAATTAAAGTATATTGAGAACTATCAAAGGAATAAATAGGTGATTGATCACAAAAGTAAAAAATTTAATTCTTCCCTCTAAGAAACCTACTGTTGAGACTAACCAAGCAAGGAATTAGGATATTTAATGATTCAAATGTCAAGAAAGAAGTCACATCATAGGTGAATTCCCAAACTAGAACACCATGTCCATCAATAAATACGGTTAATAGGAGGAAGATGGAGAGATCTCAGAGTAGTAAGTGGAGAAATCCCTTGAAATTGATAATGGATAAATAAAAAACATAGTGAGATTCTTGTAACTTGGAGACTCCTAAGTATACAAATGTCAATTGGATAAAAGGATAATTTGGATAACCTTTTAGATATGTTTTGAAAGATCCATGGGAAGGTATGGAGTGTTATTATTTATTGAGAAATCAATATTATCATAGTGTACAACAATTTGGTGGTGATTTTTGGACTTCTAACTTTGATGAATCAACATCCATATCGGCTTCAATGGTTAAATAATTATGGAGTGATAAATGTTACCAAATGAGTGAAGTTATTTTTATCCTTTGTTAAATACAAGGTTGACGTATTGTATGATTTTGTTCCTATGATGGTGTACCATTTTATATTGGGTCTACCATGACTGTACAATTAGTGTGTTACTCTTGTTGGGTTCTTGAACCATCTAAATTTTGTACATTTGGGTGAACCTATAACTCTGTACACCATGCCCCCCAATTTGTTTTTGAAGATCACATTTTTATAGAAAATAAAAAAAATGAGTGATGAGGAAAAAATAGAGACAATGAAAATGGAGAGAGTGAGGAAAAAAGAGAAATTTATAGAATAAATTAAATGGATATAAAATAAAAATAAATCAGGAAAAAGGATTTGTCTGGAGAAAAATGTGTGTTGTTAGAAAAAGAGAGTGAGGTTAAGGAGGTATTGATTTCTCAGCCAAATTTTTAGTACATAAGAATAAAGAGATTATGTTGAACACTAATTGTTTAATATCTCATTTTCCATAGGTTTTTGAGTATTTATTAATGGAATTTGATAATGTGTTTTCTAAAGTGGTTCCCTATATTTTTTAACCCATTATAGGTATTGGTCATAAAATTTACATCATACCAATAGAATCATAACAAAATCACCATGCATATTGCACCAATATGGAGGAGACAAAATAAATTCAAAGTCAAGTTCATGATTTATTGGATGTGGGCTATATTTGAGATATACGTAGTCCCTATGTGGTACAAGTGCTTCTGGTGCTCAAGAAGGAAATAAAATGGAAAATTTTAATTTACTATTTATCCATCAATAATATTACCCTCATGTATCATTATCCAAAACCAAGGTTAGATGATATGCTCGATGTGTTAGATGGATAAACTATTTTATTATAAATTTATATAATATGTTGATACCATTAGATTAGTATAAAATATATAGATGAGTGGAAAACTACATTTAAGACCAAAAATGGACATTATGAATGGTTAGTCATTCCCTTTGGTCTTATAAATGATCATATGACATTTACAAGGTTAATGAATTATGTGTTATAAGAATATATTGAATTTTTTTTTGTAGTTTACATTGATGATATTTTGGGGTATAATACGACTTTACAAGAATATATATATCACTAAATAAAATTCTTAGAGGTGTTATAAAAATAAAATATATCAAGAAAAATTAAAAATATTTAATTTATCTGGATGAAATTGTTTTCATTGTATTTTTGGTAAGCAGTTATATAGTTTAGGTAGATATTGTGAAGACCAAGGCCATTAATAAGTGTAAAAATCTCACCTCTATCAAATAGGTAAGAAGTTTCCATGGGATTTCATGTTTTAACAAGATATTTGTGAAGGAATTAAGAATAATAGCATTGCTTTTGATTGTGTTGATGAATAAGAACATTCCTTTCAAATGGGGTAAATCATGAAAATTATTTCTAATCAATCAAAGTGAGAGACACCCACACACCACGAATTTCTCTTCCAGACATTTGAATGTCCTTTGAAATTGAATATGATGCATAATAAATTTTCATAGGAGGAGTAATCATGTAATAAGGTAAGCCTAATTCATTTTTAGTGAGAAGTTAAATGGAACAACTCTAAACAATTATAAAATTGATAAATAGTTATATTAATTGTTTATAGTACTCTAATCATGGAATAATTATCATTGGAATAAAAAATTAGTGATCCATTCTGATCCTGAGGAACTTAAATACCTCATGATCAAACATAAATTAAATAAGAGAAATTTTACCTTGCTGGAATTCATTGATTAATTTCCATCTGTCATCAAGAATTAAAATGGTAAAGAAAATGTTAAGTCTAACACACTTTCATGAATATATTATCTATTATATTGGATGGATTATAAAATCCTTGTTTTTGAATATAGTAAGGATTTTTATACAACTGATAGTGATTTTGGTGAACCATATGGTCATTTTAAACCTGGAGTTAATTGGGAAAATTTTTATTTACATGATGGATTATCATTCTGGATTGATAAGATTTGTATTCCCAATTTCTCTAACAGTTTAATTTTTTTTAAATTTGTCACATTCTGGTAGGTTAATGGGACATTTTAGTGTTCTAAAATCTCTATATGTTCTTAGTGATCATTTTTATTGACTTTGTATGTCAAGAGATGTTAATTTTTTTTTGGGAAAAGTGAATTGAATTCCAAAAATTTAAATCAAAACTGAACCCACATGGATTATGTAGTCCTATCCCAATCCCAACACTCCTTAGGATGAAATATCGATGGATGATATTCTAGGGTTTTTATGGACCAAGAGGGATATAGATTCTATTTTTTTGGTGGATCTCTTTTTCGAAGTGGCACATTTTATTCATTATCATAAAAATTGTCGATGAAGCTAACATTGTAATGATTTTATTTTAGGAATTAGTGAAACTCTATGTAATTCTTAGGACTATTATGTCAGATACATACAAAAAATACATCTATTACTTTTAGAATACATTGTGGAGAAAACTAGGTACAAAGTTAATATTATACATGACTTTTCATCTGAGAAACAATGAGAAAATATAGGTGGTGAACTAGAAACTTTCATCAATTTTGTGGAAATTTGTTTAGAAGAATCTCATGAATTTGGAGGAGTTTATGCCACATGTGTAATTAACATGTAACAGTGTCAATAATTCCAACACTTAATATTCTATATTTGAAATTGTTTGTGTCTTTAACCCCATTGCTTGTTTTGATCGAGTCCCTTTTCCTATACAAGAATCAACTAATATGAATACGAAAGGTCATGTATTATTCATTAAGAAAATCCATGAAAAGGTAAGGAAAAATATCATGTTAATGAACTAGAAATATATTCATCATGAAAAAAATGGTTGCAAGAAATTGTTGTTCAAGAATGTTGACTTAGTCTACATACCTATGTGAAAGGATATATTTCAAGATAAGAGGAAATAAAAAATCATGCCACAAGAAGACATACCTTTCTGAGTTCTTGATCATATTAACAACAACGCTTATAAGATAGATTTTCTAGGTGAGTATGGAGTAAATGTCAATTTCATTGTTTCTAATCATTATCCATTTTGGGTTTAGAGGATGAAGAGTTGAGGATGACCCATTTTTAAGAGGGGGAGATGATGAGAACCATTTCAAATATGTTGAGTCGATTTCAAGGAAGGAGGAGTTTGATTTGTAAGGCCCAATGATGTGAGGGAGATTAAAGAGGTGGAATGTTATAATGGGTGATCATATCACTTAATTAAAGACCCATTGGATCTCACCTTGATTGGATGCAGGAAATTGGACTATTATCCCACATATTCAAACCCAAACATGATGTTTACATATTGGAAAACATGATTTCATGAATTTTGGAATCCTTGTCCACATGTGGAATTTAAGAATGGAATCTTTGGACACCAATGTAAAATCATGTGGGATATGAAATCAAAGTTAAATACAGTGGGCTATAGTTGGAATTTTATGTGCTACTTTTTTTAAAAAATATTTGGTTGACATTATCTTTTTGACTTTATGGTTACAATTCAGGTTTATCCTCTATGAAATTAGGGTATTAGACCCCTTGATTATTGTATCACCCCTCGAATATAAATATCCATCCCCATGAAATTGTATTATCATTCAGAATTATATTAGAGAAATTATATAAGTTTATTCTCTTCAGTGTGAGGACCGTTACGTTATTCCCTTTTTCTTGTGTACTCTTTCCTTATCAATATTGTTGGTATATTGATGATAAAAGATCACAAAGATCCAAATTCTGTAACACACCCAAGTGCGTTATTTTCTGGATTGACCATCAAATCCCTCCTTTGAGTGTGTTTTCTAAGTAGTAGGTCGTGTTCCATATAACATTGATTGACTACTTTATTGAACTATCCAAACCCATCATCTGCCACTTAACCTCGAACAGTTCCTGTCATATTCTACCCTATACTATGAAAATTGGACCAACTCAAGAATCTCGCATCAAAACCCAAACAAAACTTCAGAAACACCAAAAAACCATAAAAACTATAAATACCCAAAAACACTAAAAACCTCAAAAATCCTTAAAACCCTAAAAAATAAAAAAAACATAAAAAATATCTAAAAACATTAAAAATACTAAAAACCAAGAGAAACCATAAATAAACCTTAAAACTAAGATAAATACTTAAAAACCCTAAAAAAACCTAAAAACACATAAAACACTAACACCCTATAAAAACCCTAAAACCCATGAAAAACATGAAAAACACTAAAATCCCATAAAACACCTAAAAAATCACTAAAACCCAAAAAACCAATCAAACCCTCAAAACATTAAAAAATATAAAAACCATTAAAAACTAAAAAAACCCCTCAAAACCATAAAAAACAAGAAACCCCTAAAAACCATCAAAACCCTAAAAATACATAAAAACCCTAAAATACTTCAAAATAAAAAAACCCTAAAAACCTTTAAATATCCAAACAACGCCTTAAAAACATAAAAACGCCTAAAACCCATAAAAACCCAAAAAACTCCTAAAAATAGAAAAAACCATATAAACCCTGAAACCCACTAAGACCCCTAAAAACATAAAAATCCTTAAAATCCTTAAAAACCCTAAAAACATAAAAAACCTAAAACATTGAAAAACTCATAGAAAACCTAGAAAAACTAAAAACAATTAAAACAACTAAAAGACCTAAAATACCTAAAATCCAGAAAAAATATTAAAAGGAACCTAAAAAACCATAATACACCAAAAAATCCAAAACCCACCTTAAACCGTAAAAACCCTAAAACTAAAAAAACAATAAAAATAACTAAAAACACTAAAAAATCGTTAAGACTCTTAAAATATTAAAAAAATATAAAACCACATAAAAATGATAAAAAATCAAACCCCCCCTAAGAATCCAAAAAATAAGAACAAACCTAAAAACCCTAAAAACCATTAAAAATCCTAAAATCCTTAAAAACCCTAAAAAATATAAAAATCCAAAAAAATACTTAAGGCTCCCTAAAATTTAAAAAAAACACAAGAAGCACAAAAACACAAAAAACCCATACGAAAACCATCAAAACAAAAAAACACTTAAAACACCTAAAAACTTAAAAATGATAAAAACCCTAAAAACCCTATAAACAACTAAAAACCATCAAAATCCCAATAAACTCTAAACCCCATATGGATCCTAAAAATCCGTAAAAATACTAATTTTTTTTAAAACCTAAGAAATCCTTAAAAACCTAAAAACACATAAAACACCTAAAAACTCAAAAATTTATAAAACCCCTAAATGACCCTAAAACCCCAAACCCCACAAAGATTACTAAAAACTTTTAAAACCATAAAAACAAATAATAAATACCAAAAACCTAAAACCCTTTAATCTATTAAAAACATAAAAAACATAAAAAAATTAAAAAGCCGAAAAATGCAAAAACCCCTATGAAACAAAAAAAACAACCCCCCCCCCCCCCCAACCATTAAAACCCATAAAACCCCACAAGCATAAATGCTGGCAAGGCATGGATCCCCCCTCATGGATTCTAAAATACAAGTGTCAATTCATCCCCCCCAGACACTTCCTTATTCTCTGGAATATTTGGAGAAACAGGCTGCCTATGCATGGTCAGCTGCAAAAAGCTAGATGGAAGATTGTTTCAGCCTGTAGCATTTGTTTGCAAGGTGCTGAAAGCATACAACACATCTTTGTTGAATGAAACCATGTGCATAGACTATGGAACAACATGAAAGATGTATTTGGTCCCCATTTACCCCCTAGAACATTTTCCCAAAGGATTCTCTTTATTACAGATTTCAGCTGCAGTGAGTAGCTTCACAATCTCCTTCTTGCTGCATCTGCAGCAATTGTTGCCTTCCTATGGGCTCTGAGAAATTATACTATGTTTCAGAATAAATCCTACTCTAGATATGAGGGTATTATTTCCATGCACAGTGTTGTTTGAATGGTTGGGTGTATCCAATTAGGTACGATGAACAACTGCTTTAATGATCTTGTTACACTCCGCACTCTTGGTGTTCCTGGTAGGTGCAAAAAACCAATGCTGATGAAGTACATTAGATGGATTCCACCAATCCCGTCATTGATCAAAGTCAATGTTGATGGTGTGGTGGCACGTTCACCAGGCCCTTTAGGTTGTGGTGGTGTTTTCCGTACTTATCAAGGTTTTATCAAGGGTATTTTTTATCATTTCTTTGGGAATGGATGTGCCTATGAGGCGGAGCTTTGGGCTATTATCAGGGTCATTCCTTTTGCAAATCAATTTGGGTGGATGCATCTATGGATTGAATCGGATTCGATGCTTGTAGTGGAGGCTCTCCACCAAAACTAAAGGAAGGTTCCATGGCTTCTTCTACCCCAATGGATTGAATCCCTTATCCTATCCAAGAACCTGAGTCTGATGATCACTCATGCATATAGGGAAGTCCATGTGGTGGCTGATGCTCCTTCCAAGATGGATATTGAAGAATGCTGCTCACGGTGGTAATTCATTGCTCCTTCTCTTTGCACATCTCATGTAGTATCTGACATGAAGGGCACTACTCACACCCGAATGTACAAGTCCCCCCTGTAATGTTTTGTACATTTTATTTTTTATAAATTGAGGCACCAAGCTCTCTGCTTGGCTCGTGACTTCTTTTCCCTAAAGGACCCTAAAATCCCTAAAACATAAAACCCATAAACCCCCAAAACAAACTCTATGTCCCAATAAAAACAATAAAGACCCTTTAAACCCCTATAAATTTTATATAACTCCAACAGTCCTTGAAAACTGACAAAAAACTAAAAAACCTAAAACCCAAAAAAAACAATAAAATGAAAAAAACCCTAAGAACCCTAAAAACCCATAATAATCTAAAAACAAGTCTCTTAAAATTCATAAAAAAATTAAAATCCCAAAAAACCCACACTAAGACCCTAAAAACCTAAAGACACTTAAAACCCAAAAGGCCTACAAATGTTAAAAACCCTAAAAAACATAAAAACCCTAAAAAACCCAAAACCCCAAAATCTATAAAAGCCCTATAATCCCATATAAATTTCAAAAAATACCTAATAATAATTAGAACCATAAAAAATCTAAAAAACCAAATAAAACCTTAAAACATATTATGACTTTAAGCCTCTAAATACCCTAAAAATTGATTAAAACCCTAAAATACTCTAAAACCCCCAAAAAACATAAAAATTCATAAGAACCATAAAACCCTAAAAACCCATAAATGCATAAACACCACTAAAAACACTAGAACCCCTTTAAACCACTAATTTTTTTAAAAAAAACTCATAAAACCTCATAAATTGTAAAAAAAAACCCTACAACCCAAAAAACCATAAAAATCCAACAAACCATAAAAACCACACAAAAAAACAAAAAAACACTTAAACCCCCTAAAACCCATAAAAGTTTTAAAAACGCCCAAAAAATCCATAAAAACATAAAAACACATATAAACACTGAAAATCCATAAGAAAACAATAAAAACATGAAAACATTTTAAACCCCTAAAAAACTAAAAAACACTAAAAACCCTAAAACCCAAAAAAGAATCTAAAACCTTAAAATCCCCCAAAATCCCCCAAATCCATCAAAACCAATAAAATTCATAAAATTCATAAAAACCTATAAAACATAAAAAACTATGAAAACCTTTAAAATCAATAAAAACACATAAATACCGAAAACACATAGTACTGCTAAAAACCTAAAAATGATAAAAACCCTAAAAGATCTTAAAACCCCTAGACATTGTAATAACAATAAAAATCCCAAGAAACACTAAAAACGCTAAAACCCATAAAACCCTAAAAATCACAATAAACATTAAAAACCATTTAGAAACCTAAAAACATTGAAAAACTCTAAAAGGCAATAAAACCCTAACAAACCAAAAAAACCCAAACAACCCAAACAACCATATTACCCCTAAATACCCTAAATACTCTCAATATCTCAAAAACCCCCAAAAACAAAAATATCCTAAAAATCACTAAAAATAAAAAAAATATGAAAAACTATAAAATTCCATAAAAACCAGAGAAAAACCTAAAAACTTGAAAACACAAAAAACCTCTAAAAATACAAAAAACTCTAAAAAACCTAAAAACCCTCACAACCCCTAAAAACTTCTAAAACCATTAATCCTCATAAAATTCATAAATAGAAACTAAAAACTATAAAACCCATTTAAACCCCTAAACACTTGAAAAAATATATAAAAAAACTATAAAACCTAAAACACTAACAAGAAACAATAAAAAACTAGAATAACAAAAAAAAATTAAAAACCCAAAAGAACCTTAAGACACCTCAAATTCCCTAAAAACCATAAAAAACCATAAAATTCATAAAAAACAATAAAAATACCAAAAAATATAAAAAAACCATAATCCATGAAAAATTCAATGGAAACTATAGAAATCTAAAAACACTTATAACCTATAAAAACCTAATAAATTATAAATGTACTAAAAAACATAAAGACCCTAAAACCCTAAAAACCTTGAAAACCCCTAAAAATGTTAAAAATAAAAAAGAATACCTAAAATACCTAAAAATGTAAAAAACCCCTAAATCCCTGAAAAACACTAATATATCCTTAAAAACCTAGAAACACTTAAAACCCTAAAACCCTAAAATATGATAAAAACACTAAACCCCCAAAAACAATAATAACCCCAAAACCTAAATAATCATAAAACCCATAAAGCCATAAAAACCACTAAAAAATCTAAAAATCCTTTAAACCCCTAAAAATGATTAAAATTTATAAAAACCTTAAAATCCCTAAAAAACTCAAAAAACAAAACACTAAAAAACCCAAAAAAAACCAAAAAATCACCAAAACCACTAAAAACCATCAAAATCCATAAAAACCCTAAAATCCCAGAAAAAATCCATTTTTTTAAAAAAACCCTAAAAATGTAAAAAACCCTAAAAACCTTGAAACAAATTATGTGAACATAAAAAACATATAAAAACATAGAATCTCTAAAAACAACAATAAAAATGATATAATCCTTAAATAAACAAAAAAACATAAAAATCACTAAAACCCCCCAAAACTAAAAAAAATCCTAAAAGACCTAAAATCCATAAAAATATAAAAATCCATAAAACCCTGAAAACCCCTAAGAAAACCTTAAAAATGAAAAAACAATTTAAACCCCAAGAAACATAAAAAAATGTTGAAAATGATAAAACCTAGAAATACCATAATACCCTAAAAAACCAATAAAAACCCCTAAAACTCCACAAGAAACCCTAAAAAAATTTAATCCTTTGAAATTGTTAGCAAAAAAAAAATAAAAACCCAAAAAATTAAAAAACACAAAAAACCAAAAATCCAAAAAAATCAAAAAATCAAAAAACCCAAAACCCCCTAAAAATACCTAACACCTTTAGAGACAATAAAAATAGTAGAAAAATATCTAAAATTTCTAACAACGTAAGAAAACTAAAACACTAAAAATTCCATAAAAACATAAAAACACTAAAACACTTAGAACTACTAAATAACCAAGAAAATAAAAACACTAAAAAGTTAATAACCCAAAAAACCCAAAAAACCCTACAAATATCTAAAAACAATAAATCCATAAAAACCTTACAACCCTTAAGAGATCCATAAAAAAATAAAAAAATAAAACCCCTAAAAACCTAAAACACTGGAACGCCTAAACACCCCTAAAACACCATAAAAACTATAAAACCCCCAAAACCCCTAAAAATCCGTAAAATCCATAAAAATACTATAACCCTATAAAAACGTTAAAAACTATAAAAAACATAAAAAACACAAAAACAATAAAAAACCTAAACACTGAGAAAACTATAAAAACCCAAATAAAACTTAAAAACCCTTATATCCATCAATAAATATAAAAATCCATAAAATACAAAACAATTCCTAAAAATCCATAAAAAATTAAAACACACAAAAAAACATGAAAATAACTAGTAAAACATTAAAAAAATAAAAAAACATAAAATCCTTGAAAACTGTAAGAAATGAAAAAATTATCAAAACATTAAGAACCATATAAACCCAAAAACTCCAAAAAATGCCTAAAAATTACTAAAAACCCAAAAATCCCATAAATATAAAAAAAAGACAAAAGAATCACTAAAAATATAAAAACCCTAAAAACCCTAATAAACCCTAAGAAAATATAAAAAATCTTAAAAGATATAAAACCCATAAGAGGCCTAAATATTACTATAAACCATAAATGACTCTAAAATCTATAAAAATACCAAAAAACTGTAAAAACCCTTAAACACCATAAAAAACTGAAACCTATAAAAACCCTAAAACCCAAAAAAATATAAAATTCTTTAAATCAATAGAAAATTTTAAAATTATAAAAAACCCTAGATTCCCTAATAATCAAATAATCCCCTAAATACCTAATAAAATCCAAAAAAAATACCTAATAACACTAATACTCCTAAAAATCCCTAAAACTCTAAAAAACCATAAGAATCCTAAAAAATCCTAAAAATTTCTAAAAACTTAAAAATGCTTAAAACTCATAAGAAACCAAAAACATTATAAACCCTAAAAACCAAAGAAAGACCCTAAAACACTAAAAATATAAAAATCCCTACAACCTTTAAAAACCTATAATATTATACAAAAACCATGAAAACCAATAATTCTCTTAAAACTATTTAAACCCCATAAAAATGTAAAAAATCTATAAAACATTAAAAACTATAAAAACAAAAAACAAACCCTAATAGCCCAAAAAACCAGAAAACCCATAAATACCTAAATACCATAAAAATCCTTAAAACCATTTTAAACCAAAAAAATATAAAAAAATACCGAGAAATCCATAAAAAAATAAAAACTCCTAAAAACACTAAAAACCCTTAATAAAACCATAAAAACCTAAAACACATAAAACATCTAAAAAACTAAAAAACCTTTAAACCTTAAAGAACCTTGAAAATAACCTAAAACCCCTAAACCCCCTTAAACTATAAAGACCCACAAAACCTTAAGAACCCTAAAAACCCATACAAAACTGAAATTACCAACTAAAAACTCTAAAAACCCTTTGAACCTAAAAAAATAGTGAAACCTCTAAAAAATATAAAATCCATAAAAACTAAAAAAACCCTAATACCTAAAAAACCATAAAACCATAAAACACCTAAAATTTTAAAAACCATAGAAATCCCTAAAATCCATAAAACCCATTGAAATCATAAAAAATTCATAAATATCACAAATAACCTAAAAAATATATAAAACATTAAAACCCTTAAAAATCCCCAAGAAAACCTTAAAAAACTAAAAACACATTAAACCCCAAAAATATAAAAATTCTAAAAAACCTAAAAATCAGAAGAAAAAACCATAAAACCCTCATAATCCTTAAAAACCCTAAAATTAATAAAAATCTTAAAAAGTTTTAAAAATCCCTAAAAAAATAAAAACCCCAAACCCCCTAAAAACCTGAGAAAATATTAATAAACAAAAAACACTTAAAACACATAAAAACCGAAAAACCCAATAATCCATAAAGACCGTAAAACCCAACCCCCTCCCCCAAATCATAAAAATGTCGAAAACCCCTTTAAAACTGTAAAACCCCATAGAAATCCTAAAAACCCACTAAAAACTCAAGAACTCGTTTAAACACATACAAATGTGAAAAACTATAATAAAGCGTGAATCCATAAAAAAAATAAAAAACCCCTAAATAGGAATAAAAACCATAAAAACCCTAAATACCCTAATAAATCCTAAAAACCCACAAAATACATAAAACAGTAAAACATAATAAAAATGAAAAAAAGATCCATATAAATCACCAAAAAATTAAAAAATATATAAATTCTAAAAAACCCTAAGAAAAATGTAAAAACCTAAAAAACATAAATCACCTAAAAACCAAAACAATTTATTAAATATCCTAAAAACCATAAAAATATCCTCAAAACCATAAAAACCCTAAAAGCCCACAAAATCCAGAAAACCCCTAAAAAGGCATAAAAATCCAAAAAAATTCCTAAAATACCTAAAAACATAATATAGATTATAAATTAGAAAAAATAATAAGAAAACCATAACAACCAAAAACCCATAATAACCTAAAAAACACAAAAACCCCCAAAAGAACCTAAAATACCTAAAACGCCTAAAAACAATAAAAAATACTAAATATCTTAAAATTCCTAAAAACTATCAAAAGACCATAAAACCCACAGACAACTATAATTATAATTTTAACCCCTAAATGATGAAAACACTAAAAAACCATAAAACCATTAAAAAAAAGAAAAACCGCCCTAAAAAACCATAAAACCCCTAAGATCTCCAAAAACTGTTATAATCTAAAAAACCCTAGAAAAACTGTGAACATATTAAAAAACCTCTAAAATCCTTAAAAAGATAAAAATCCTAAAAACACTAAAAGCCACTATAAAAAACTAAAAACACTTAAAACCCCTAAAAACATAAAAAATATAAAAACCCTAAATCTCTAAATGACCCTATATATAGTAAAAAACCCTAATTACATAAAACACCTAAAAACCATAAAAACCGTAAAACCCATAAAACCCATAAAACCCTAAAAACCACTAAATACTCTAAAAAAAATAAATCCCCTATAAATGTTTTGAAACCCTAAAACCTTAAAACCCCATAAAAACTCTAAAAACCCTAAAATCGCAAAAAACCATAAAACCCCAAAAAACCTAAAAATCTTAAAACCTACAAAAACCATAAAATTCATAAAACATAAAAATCATAAAACTCATTAAAATAACTAAAAAGGAAAAAACCCCTAAAAACGTTAACTCCCCAAAGAAACCCCTGAAAACCTAAAAGCAATTAAAACCCCAAAAAACTGACAAACATTAAAAAATATAAACAACCCTAAAAATCCCTATAAACATTTACAACCAAAACAAATTCTAAAAAGACTTAAAATCCCCTAAAATACCTTAAAACCTATAAGAAAACCATAAAAACCTAAAAACATTAAACCAAAAAATACAAAAAAATGCTCAAAAACCTAAAAACCCTATAATGAACCTAAAACCCTAAAGCCCCTAAAATCCATAAAACAAATAAAAACCATAAAAACACTAAAAAAATAAAATCCCAAAATCCACAATAAAACCTATAAACCCCTAAAAACATTATAAACACTAAAAACCCATAAACAATATCAAACTAAAAAAAGCATAAAAAACCCGAAAACCCATAAAATACTAAAACACCAAAAAAATCCAAAAAAACAAAAAAACACCCAAAACACTAAAATCTAAAAGAAACCTAAGAATCCAGAAAAATAACTTAAATGTAAAAACACTGAAACCCTTAAAAATTATAATAAATCATTAAAAACTAAAAAATATAATACCCCTAAAAACCTGAAAACCCTAAAAATCTTGAAAACCCCTAAGAAAACCGTAACACCCCTAAAAAACCTATAACATCTAAAAACATAAAAAATGATAAATCCCAAAAAAGACCCTAAAATCCCTAAATAATGAAACCCCCAAAAGACCACAAATACTATAAAAACCTAAAAAACCCTAAAATCCCACTAAATACTCATAAAATACATTCCACCCAAAAATAAGTTGAAAAATCAAAAATTGAATTAAAACCATTATAAAATATCAAAAAACCCTATTCCCCAAAAAATTCCTAAAATCCCTAAAAATCCAAAAAAATAGAAATAACTAAACCCTTAAAACCTATAGAAATCAAATAAATCCCATTAAAATCTTTAAAAACATTAAAATCCCAAATAAAACCATTGAAAATCCTTAAGAAACCCTTAAAAACTAAAAAACAATTAGAACTCCTAAAAAATAAAAAACATTAAAAACCCTAAAAGACACTGAAATCCATACCCATAAAAACCATATAACAATAAAACCCATAAAAACACTATATATAATAAAAAACTATAAAATCCCTTGAATCCTAAAATTTTATTTAAAAAATATAAAAAACCTTAAACACCTAATAAATCCCAAAATAAGACCCAAACCAAAATGAAATAAAAACCCTAAAAACACTAAATAATCCCAAAAACCCCTCAATACCCCTAAAACTATTAAAAACTATAAAAATACTAGAAACCCCTAAAACTCCCATAAAATGGAAAAAACCATAGAAAACATAAATACCATATAAAAATATTAGAAGCATAAAAAAACATAAAACTCTAAAAATGATAGAAACTTTTACAGACCATTAAAACCGTAAAACCACTAAAACCCCATAAAATCCATAAAAACTCTAAAACCCATAAAAACCCCCCAAAACCACTAAAAACAATAAACAACATTTAAACCCATAAAACATTGGAATAATGTAATTATAATTTAAACTTTGAAATACTCAAAAAAACACAAAACCCTGAAAACACCCATAAAACCCTAAAAACTATAAAAACCCATAAAAACACTAAAAACCATGAAATTTCTAAAAATATCTAAAAATTCCTAAAAATATAAAACTATTAAAAACATTCAAAAATCATAAAAAAATAAAAACCTAAGAAAAATTAAAACTCTTAAAAAATATAAAAAATTATAAAACCCTAAAAACCCTAAAAACATAAAAACAAAAAAACCCTAAAAACTATAGAAAACCCTAAAACTCCATAAACCCTGAAAAACCATTACAATATCTAAAATTCATTTACACCCCAAAAAATATAGAAACACTACAAAAACAAATTAATACCCAAAAAAATCAACAAATAACTACAAAAATAAAAACAAAGAAACCCTAAATCCATAAAACCCCTGAAAATCACTAAAAACATTAAAAAAAATAAAAGTCATAAAAACACTAAAAATACCTAAAGACGTAAAAACCCTAAAAACACATAGATGAACATAAAAACAAAAAACCTCATAATATCCCTAAAAACCTAAAAACGATAAAAGCCATAAAATATACTAAAAACCCTAAAATCCATAGAAACCAAAAAACCTATTAAAATTTTTAAAAACACTTAAAAAAATAAAAACCATAGAAACCCACTAAAGTATCAAAACACCCTTGAACCCCTTAACATTTTTTAAAACACTAAAAACCCTACATTCCCTAAAACAATATAAAACCTTAAAACCAAAAAAAAAAAAGAATAAAAATTAAAAAATAAAAGACCTAAATTCCTTAACACCCTCAAAATCCCTAAAAGACATAAAAACCAAAAAATCATAAAACCACCTAAAAATAAAAAAAAACATGAAAACCCATAAAAATCCTAAAAACACCTAAAACCCCCAAAAAATGGAAGAACACTAAAAAATTAAAATCACCTAAAAAACCATAAAAACCATAAAACCCATAAAACCATAAAAACCCTTAAGACACATAAATACTCTAAAAACCACTAAATATATAAAACCCCTTTAAACCCCAAAAAACAATAAAAACACTAAAAAATCATAAAAACTTTAAAAAATAAAATCATTAAATTACTAAAAAATGAAAAAAAAGTATAAAAACCCTAAAAACCCAAAAAATTCCCTAAAAAACCTAAAAATCCCTAAAAAATAAAAAAATAAAAACCTAAAAATCCTTAAGGAATCCTTAAAATCCTAGAATAACTTTAAACCCCTAAAACCCTAAAAATGATAAAACACTAAAGGCAATAAAAACACTAAAGTCCATAAAAACCCTAAAACCCCAAAAAACTATAAAAACTCAAAAAATCCCTAAAACATTAAAAAATATAAAAAACATTAAAAACTCTAAAAAAATAAAAAATCCATAAATACCCAAAAAACCACAAAAACACAAAAAAAAACCCAAAACCCTAAAAAATACAAAAAACCCTAAAAACCCAAAACCCTCAAATCCATAAAAAACATAAAAATCCATAAAAATTCTAAAAATCCCTAAAAATCCATAAAAACATGAAAAAACATAAGACCTAAACAAACCCAAAGAAAACATTGAGAACCTAAAAACAAATAAAACCCATAAAATATTTAAAAATGATAAAATCCTTAAAACACATAAAAATCATAAACCCTCCAAAAAACTAAAAAATATAAATACTGATAAAATACCTAAAAAACTACAAAAAACTCTACATACTCTTTAAACCCCTAAAACATTAAAAAACTCTAACAAAATTGAAAAACCAGAAAAAACCAAAAAAAACCCCTAAACACATATAAAAACCCTAAAAAACACTAAAACCCCAAAAAATCCTGGAAACCACTAAAACCCCTAAAAATCGTAAAAATTCACTAAAACTCATAAAAAATGTAAAATCCCTAAAAACCTTGAAAAATCAAAAGAAAACTATAAAAATAGAAAATCACTAAACACACCTAAAAACCTAAAATGATGAAAACCCTAAAACCACTAAAAAATCCTAAAAACCCTAAGAACCCCTAAAAATAAAAAAAATAAAAAAGACAATAAAACCCTTAAAACAATAAAATTCCCATGAAAACCCTGAAAATAACCAAACACATTAAAAACCCTTTAAACCCCAAAAAACATTAAAAACTCTAAAAACCCATAAAAACCCAAAAAATATCTAAATACCCAAAACAAAAAACAAAAAATCATAAAAACCCAAAACCATTCAAAATCCCTAAAATCCCAAAAAACCATAAAAATCATAAAAAACATAAAAAATCCCTAAAAATGTAAGAAACCCAAAAAACCTAAAAACTAAAAAAATCCATAAAAACATTAAAACCCATAAAAATCCAAAAAAATCCTTAAAAATAATCAAAAAATATAAAATACATTAAAATCCTTGAAAAACCTCAGTAAAACCCTTAAAAACAAAAAACACAAAAAACCCCAAAAAACATAAACATGCTAAAAATCCTTAGAAATATTTATAAAACCCTAAAACCCCTTAAAAACCCCAAACCCAAGAAAGAATCCAAAAACCCTTTGAGTAACTTAAAAAATTAAAAAATAACAAAACAAAAAACTGTGAAAACTCAAAAAACCCCTAAAAACCCAAAAACAAATTTAAAAACTATAAAAATCTAAAGACACTAAAACCCCTCAAAGTCCATAAAAACTCTAATAAAATATACAAATATTAAACAACATCATTAAATCCATAATAAAGTAAAATCCTTTAAAATCCATGAAAGAATCTATGAAACCCATAAAAATATAAAAACATATAAACCACCAAAAACCTAAAAAAACCCTAAAAACCCTAAAATCATAAAGACCCCTAAAACACTTAAAAAACCTAAAACCCATAAACCCCTTAAAACCTCAATAAAAACTATAAAAATTCTTTAAACTCTTAAAGACATTAAAAGCTCTAAATACCTTAAAACCCCTAAAAAATAAAAAATCACAAAAATACCAAATAAAAAACCCTAAAAAAATTAAAACCCCTCAAATACATAAAATCCCTAAAAACAATAAAAATATAAAAACCCCCCAAAAACATAAAAAAGTAAAAAAACCAAAAAATTAAAAAAAACCTAAAAAACCTAAAAAAACATCAAAAAAACAAAAAAATCATAAGGAGCCTAAATATACGATCATACCCTCAAAATCACTAAATCCCCTAAAAAGCATAAAATCCTAAAAATGAACTAAAAATCACTAAAAACAAAGAACTATTAGAAACCCAGAAAAATCATAAGAAAAACATTAATACCTCAAAACAATTCAAACCTATAAAAAACTAAAAATTTATAGAACCCCTAAAAACACAAAAAAAAAAAAATAAAACCCCTATATACATAAAACCACCTAAAACCTTAAATACCCTAAAAGTACCTAAAACCCCAAAAAACCCCAAAAAACCAACTAAAACTCTAAAAACAATTTAAATCCATAAAAATGTTACAAATATCTAAAAAACCTAAAAAATCGCTAAAAACAAAAAACCCCCACAACCAGAAAAACAATAACAACGTAAAAACAAGAAAAAACCAAAAACCCTAAAAATACATAAAAACCCAAAAAAAACAATAAAATTCCTAAGAAATCCTTAAAAATTAAAAAAATGAAAAAAAACCCTAAAAACCCCTAAAGAACCATAATAAACCTCTAAAAACCTAAAAACACATAAAACCCCTATACACCTAAAAAACTCTAAAAAACCCTAAAACGCTAAAAACCCTTAAAACCATAAGAACCATGACAACTATTAAAACCCAATAAGAACCTCCAAAATCACTAAAAACACTAAAAACGGTATAAAAACCTAAAAAAAATTAGATCAATAAAACAAATAAACCACTATATTCCCTATAAATGTTTTAAAAAACCCTAAAAACAAAAAAAACATAGGAATAACCCTAAAACACCTCGAAAACTCAAAAAAAATTAAAAATCCCAAAAATCCTAAAAAATCTCAAAAAAATTGTAAAAATGAAGAAAAACCAAGAAACGAAGGAAAAAAAAGATATTAAAAAACATGAAGTCACTAAAACCACTTAGAAATTAAAAAAAAGATAAAAACATATAAATAATCCTAAAATCCCTAAAAACCCATAAAACCCATAAAATCCCGTAAATCTCTAAAACCTCTAAAAACTCTAAAAACCTACCAAAAAACCAAAAACTATTTGAAACACCCAAAATTTAAAGACCTCTAAAAACCAAAATACCCCTAAAAACTCAAAAAGACCCTTATTAACCCAATAAAATAAATAACCCCAAAATCCCATCAAAATCCCTACAACCCTAAAAACCATAAAAATTATAAAAATGCCCTAAAATTTTCTAAAAACATAAAACCCCCCAAAAAACCTAAAAACCCTAATAAAACCATAAAAACCAAAAAACACATCAAACCCCTATAAAACCTAAATGTGAAAAATCCTAAAAACCATAAAAATAGTGAAATCCATAAAACCCTTAAAACATTAAAAAACGTATAAACCATAAACCCCCTAAAAACCACTAAAACACTAAAAACACTTTAAACACCTAAAAATATAAAAATAATCAAGAAAAAACTTTAAAATTCATTTAAATAACTAAAAACAAAATAACATAAAACCCTTAAAAATCCCGAAAAACTCTCAAAATCCCTAAAATCCCTAAAAACCCATTAAAATATTAAAAATCCATCTAAATGCCAAAGAACACAATAATTTATAAATACCCATTAGAAAATTAATAAAACTATATAATCCTAAAAAACACTTAAACCCCCTAAAATCCTAAAAATGATAAAAACCCTAATAAACTTCATATCCATCAAACACCTAAAAACCATAAAAATCATATAAATTCACTAAAACCCCTTGTAACACCAAAACCCTAAAAATTTGAAAAAAACCAAGAAAACCATAAAAACCAAAAAACAATTAAATCATAGAAAAAACCTAAAGAATTTTGAAAACCATAAAAAAACCTAAAAAACATTAAAAACCTATAAATCCCTTAAAATTATTAAACCCCAATAATCCAATAAAATCTATAAAAACCCTTTAACTCCATAAAAATGATAAAAACTAAAAAAATATTGAAACAATTACAAAAATTTAAAAAAAAAACTAAATCCCAAAAAACCATAATAACCATAAAATGACAAAACCCCTAAAATCCCACAAGATCCCTAAATACCCTTAATCTCATAAAAATCCTAAAAATAACTAAAAATCCCAAAAAAAATATAAATAACCCTAAAAGCCTAAAAACACTAAGAAATCCTCAAAAACCTAAAAGAACGTAAAACCCATAAAAACCTAAGAAGCAATAAAAATACTATAAACCCTCAAAACCCTTAAAACCATTTAAAACCATTAAAATAAAAATATCCCAATAAATCTAAAATCCACAAAAACCATGAAACAAAAAAGAAAACATAAAAAACCAAAAAACACAAAAAACCCCAAAAAAACAAATAAAACCAAATAAAATACCTAAAACCCATAAAGTCACCTAAGACCCATAAAAAAACTAAAAACACTAAAAAAACATAGAACCCGTAAAAACTACTAAAAACTGTAAAAACAATTTCAACCCCAAAAAATGTTAAAAAAAACTTTAGAACCCTAAAAAACATTAAAAAACCTAGTATGTGTTTTTCATATATTCATGAAATTTCTCTTAGGTCTACCTTAAATCTAATGGAATCAACTAAACATTAAACAACGTATAAATCTAATATTGTTCATGCTAGGTCTTCATCCAAACAAAGGACACCATTACCAACCCATCGTCTTCAACTTTGGGTCTCAAATGCACTATTCTATGAGTACTATTATAATGGTACAATCCTAAACCTATAGGTCACCCGACGTGCCCTACAGAACACAAATCCTCGTTGATCACCAAACTAGTGGTGTTTGGTAGTGCATAAGTATATGAAAGATATCACCGACTTCAATCATTTTGGAAGTTCGTCCCTAGAATACTAAATCTATTTCCTTCCATACCTTAGGGTGGTGGATCAAGGGTCCACAAATGGACTTCTCTATAAGACATATGGTTCTTTAAAAAGGGATCATTTCAATAGTCATCACCACCAACACCGTTTTGTAGTGAACCCTTAACATGATGAGGCTATCTTCCATGGATGTCCGGACTAGGTCACCCAGACCTGGGCATGAAAGATGATCCTATGAGGGTCGAAAAAAGTCATTAAAGAAAAAGTTCACACCTCCACCCCCTCTGGAGAATCTGACCAATCCAATTTGGTGGTAAACTAAAAGTGAAAACATAAACCATCCCACCGGAATTTAGCTAGCCTGCAGATTCTACTGGAAACATCCAAAGAAGCATGTCATTAAAATCTGGTGGAAAACTCTGAGTAGGAACATACACCTGAATACACTAACAAATCCTTCTAGTAGCCTCATCTGGGATCACTTAATGAATCTTTCCAACCATGCTTTGTGGCTAGCCACAAGTAGACTCAGTCATCTATGTGGATTAATCATGCCCACAAAAGTTTTGTCAGGTAGCACCCAGAGAAGTCAGTCAAAAAGTATCGAAAATGAATAGGGTGTAGACCCAAATATGTTCCCACACATATGAGTACTTCTAGTATCCAATAGTAGGAAAATGATGACATAAGAAGGCACTCACCCCTTCTAGAAATATTTAATGGGCATATATTCTCATTCCAATTACCAGAATTACCATCATATCAAGACTGTTGTGAAAGGGCGGGTGAAAATCCATGCCCACATCCTACAAACCATTTAGAACATTGTAAAAGTGAAAATAGTAGTTTTGGAGTGATATACACACAAATATATCCCCAGAAATTTGATGGATCATTATCTTGTAACCATAGAGAAAACACACACCTCTACTCTTGTCCAGAAGGGTTGTGGAAAAAATCCCCAATCATATATAGACAACTAGATTGTGAACTTAAAACCATTCTAATAGGAGGTAATTAGCCTATCCCAATGAACACTCCAAGGTAGAAACAAACCCCAATTTATGAAAACCACTTCCCCCAGTAAGTGTCCCCATTTGTTCGTAAGAAAAAATCTGAGAAGAAGCCTCTCTAATGGGTTATACAAAACAAAGAGTTGATCCATTATCTATCTATACATAATGATGAATACATCAAAAATGTATCCACAGTAGTTAAATATCATACTTTTCTGTCAAAAAACTATGGATGATTTAGTATTAATCCTGAAGGTCCTCCTTAGACACTTCATTATGTAGGATTACTTCATGAACAAAATCTGATCAATCTCAATATCCTATATCTCGATTAGTGTCATGGAAGCTCTCCATGTGGATAGAAGATCGAGGAATAAGAGACTTTTCCCCTTAATATAATCCACCATGGTAATCCTTCCCATTATTTTATTCTTTGTGAAATTTATCTCCATAGTAGTATTTCACATCATCAGGAGGTTTCCACCCTTGGAAATGTAGTTAGAAGAAATCCCTCTTACCGTGAGGAACTATAAAAAGATATTCCATTCACTACTAATTCCTTGTCATTAGAAAGTGAAATTATTTCTCTACTAGAAGACATACCAATGTTATAGTCATTCTCTAAACCTCCTTTGGATCTCATTCCTTCTAACATAATAGAAGATGTTTCTACCAATATCATGACATGTGATAATGTGGTAGAAAATAATCCACTCTGGTTAGACAAGGTAGAGGAACCTTAGAAAAAATATAATGATTACATGATAAAAATGAGGAAACAACTGGTTAAGATGACGTACCAGTCATGTTTTGGCCTTTATACACCCCTCAATACAAAATTTCATAGGTACTGTCCTAATATTACGTTCACGAGATCAGACTCAATATATGACAAAATATTCATCACTTGAATGAAAATGTATTACCCTATTAATACTATTAAAGTCGCATTAATGTAATAGAAGGGATGAAATTAAAAATTGACTTAGAATATCTCATCGTTGTATGATATCCAATTATCGAGAAATATTAATGATCCCATCACAATTTATGCCTCAATGTGTTAGAAATATTTCGATGGATAATCATAGATTCCCAATCTATTTTTCATATCATAGGATGGGGTATACATGAAGAATTACATTTCACCAACCTCCCCAACCATCAGAGTCAACCAAAAGTGGTATAATTCAATTTCATAGTTTGAGGATGAATCCAACATATGGGACCTATTCATAATAAAATATATGATCACCCAACAATGGCCCTGACTAACTCTAACCTACATCAGGTTGGAAGATAGTAGGTTGTTAAAAGATTTTTTCTGTTAGGCCTATGATAATATCTAGTCATCCTCCCATTTAGAGGAAGTCAACTTTCAGATAGAAAAAATGTCATAAATAGCCTACTGATCTTCAAAGGTGAGGTAGGTGATTTAGGTGAATACCACATGATACACCTATCCTTTTTTTGAAAAAAACTCTATAGGGTTAGAATATTAATTACAATAGTAGAATCAAAGATAGTTTAGGAGAAACCTAGGCCGGCAAGGCAGGGTGATTTTTTAACCCAACCATCGAGGTTATCAAACCAGGCCCAAAGGATTGTGAAAGTGGAACAAGAAAATACCCATCCCTAAAGAATGGGGTATTTTCACCTCAACAACATCCTCCTCAAAGGGAATAAATATTCTCCCGATTATGAAAAATGGTGCAAAATAGACCCTCTCACTTCTTCCCATTATGTGATCCAGTACCTTCATTAGGAACAAGCACAAATGAACTGTATGCAGATTAAATTCAGATTACGATCCTCCTGAAAACTTCTAGAGAACCCAAAAAGGACAGGACAAGGCCTTATGGATTGCGTATAAAGAGTAATTCTCACAAAGATAGAAATATAATGCCTGTAAAGCATTACACATCAAGGAATGTCATCAATTCCACCTTATCAAATTCTATGGAACACAAGTCTGATTCATAGGAGGAGGTTTCAGTTAATAACTTGGTACACACTAAAATTATTGAGTGTCTTGTGTGAAACTGGAACCATAATATTGAACTAAATCTTGGAAATCCCTCCAACAACCCATACTTATCCCCTTAGAATGCACCCAAAAACGACAAGGGTAAAGGCTAGATTGTGTCTCACCTACCATCTAGAGAAGTTATGTACCACCCATTTGAGGATAGAGTTTCTAGATAGGAGGTAGAGATGAAGTAATTGAGGATAATAAATGAAGAAATAATCCAAGTTAGCGTACCATCTAGATATGTTCTACACTAAGATCCTCAACTCACACTCCCAGCTGACATACCTTTTCAAAGAGTGTTTGTTGCAGAAACCAGAATGGATTTGGAACATCCGCTCAATATAGGTTCCAACCACTATATTTTTAGATCCCAAAATAGTAGATCAAATGTTCCCTAAATTATTTTCACAACTAGAATGGATCTAGGTGCATCACTACCAGCCTTCCCCTATAGGATACCCATGATAGAAACTTGTGGTTCCACCATATATGGCCCTATTAGCTGCTACACCTATTCAAGATTTGTCTCATCCATACATTCACTAAGGGATCATAAATGTTCTTCAGTTACTTACGAATATATTGTAATATATAAAGGAATAACAAATTCCAATAAAACTGAAAAATAAGCCTTATCTCGAATAGGTAGATCCAAATCTTCCCCCACAAAACATTGTGAATCCTAAAATTCTAATTTTTAATAGATCCAGATACTCAGAGATTAATTTGATGAATTTTTTCTCTCACTATGATCCATTTATGGGGAACCCTGAAAACATGTGGTAGTGAAACTTAGATGTTTCATGAATAACTATAGGGACAATCCATTGTATGGTACATGAGTTTACAGGCTCGGCGGGAAGAGCTCTATCATAAGATTCTCTTCCAGTTCAGCTTGAAGCTACATAAGATGAATGTCCTCGAAATCTCAAACAATAAGAAGTGGTAGAATTTTAGGGTCTCTAATTTCAGCATTTGGTGTAACGGATTAACATACTCATTAAACATGCCACTTCCAAAAAATACTTTTTTACCATATGAAAGATGAATATTCATGATGAGTTTTAAACACTAATTATCACTGTGAAGTATACATGAGTGTTTTGGGACTTTTCTAATATCACTCAATGAGCATAAGACTCCATCATAGAGACCAAAGCTAAGTCCTGGGTATTTCATAAACTCAAGGAAAGAGACAACGAAAAGAAGAGGTTTCCACGGTTACAATTAATAAAGCCTATATACCCACTTCTGCAAAAAAATCCCGCACCATATCATGTGGTTCCACCACCTGATAGTTAGAAACAATTCCCTCATTGTCAGGATGATCAAATATTACAGAGTATAAAGTAGTTTTATGAGTAAAAAACATGATATATTCTTTCTTAAATGAATAAATTCCTAGATACTTCATCTCAGCTTTGGAAAAAAAACATGGTCAACTTTCCAAAGCCTATGAAGCCCATCCAAGATGGTGATGAAGTTCTCCCAAATTATTAGACCTTCCATCAAGTACTGGGGCAAAAAATTCAAGATTGTTTTGTTTTCAAATACCTCTGAAAAAAGTTGGTGGACTACGGGCATGTTAATATGATAAATTATCCTTCCCAATTAGAATATGTTTCTTCCACAAATCTAGAGGATGAGAAGGAATAAGTGATAGTTAAAAGAAAATGAATATATATGTTCAATAAGTTCAATGTCATAAATAAAATCATCCAAATTCATTATATCCTTAGAACATATTGGAAACAACCAACTATTACTTTAACCACTTCCTCTGCAACAAAACCAACTTCATCGGCCTCTCAGTCCTCTGATAACCATTCTTCCAAAAAATGACATGGTTGGAAGACTAAGAATTAAATATGGTAAGATGAACCATTAATAAATTCAACATTTTCATTAACATTAGGGTACTTAATACCTATAATCCTAAAAGCATGAGCACCACCTCTACAAATGATGCGACAATAGTCAGCCTACCTAAAAGAATCCCCATCAGATGTGAAATTCATATTTTGTTCCATTAACATTTTTCAATTACTGGATCCATTCATAGATGATGAGAATTATTATGAACCTAAATTCCATGCACTTGATTAGGGAACTGGGGGAAGAACCCATTTGAGTCGAGGATATATGGGAATATTTTATTGTTCTAGGATATAATAATTTAACTATAGGACTTATTAAAATATCTACATGACCAAAAATCATCATAGAGATCTCCAGTTAGCTGAACAAAAAAAATGGAATTCCCCCATAGAATATAGGGTCTACCCTGAAATGACCATCCTATAAGATTGACTAGAGGATGCATCATTGCCTAATCAAACTTGGAGTATTGGAATACCTTTTTGACCTAAACCCCCAATAGAATAATCCCCTTAAGCTCCCATTCCCAGTGATGATCCATCCATATAGAGTACTTAAATTTAAATAAATTCTATGAAATAACATACCCATTCTAGAAAACAAAGACCATTGAACCATAAGTATTCTGTTTTGAAGAAACTATCCCTAGTGATAGGTATGTAATCAATACTAGATTCTTTGAGTCTATCAAAAGACCTCCAGGAAGCACTAATAGAGGCCTTGTCAAGCCCCCCTAAAATTGATGTTGAGGTTTCTACCACCTAAGTGTAACACATGTAGAATGATCCCATAGAACGAAAGATGGTCATCTCTTTTACAAACCAGGATAATGATTCCTTCATACAGGGAAACATAATACCATTTTACATATCTATCATAATAAATGATGTTGATATCTAATGATCCTTTATTGATAATTGATCTGGACTCAACCTCATTCTGATCTAAAAACTTCATCAATTGGGTTTCAATGAATCTATATTATCCCCCTCTAGTTTAATTTTACACGGATATGACATGAATGTTAAAAGAACCACATAGAGAAATCAAACACATGACTAAATTTAGGGATCTCATTTCCAACTTAGAATTCATGGTTGTTAGGTAGGATATGACCATGAATGTTGTTTCTAGTAAGATCTCGACTACATCAGTATTTTGTTACCACCTCTTCATACCTCCAGTGCCTAAATTATTTTATCAACAGAAAAATTGGGTAACTTCACAGTGATAAATCCCCATTAAAATACTATTAATTTCAATACATATACACATGATTCTACCATATGGAAGTGAATCAATTCACAGTTTCTGGTGTTTCTTTTGATAATTCCCCAAAATGGTCTAGAGATGATTCTAGAAACCCCTTACAAATTAATCATCGTAGTGTACACGATGCCCATAAACTAAATAGAAGTGGTGGGTTAAAATTCATGTACGCATCTGGTGACTTAAATGATTTCTATCATAGAGACTAAACCTGACGACACTGGATAATTTCCTAACTCTTTGAGTAGTAATGAAAGTACTGATGAAATTGTCTGCATTCCCTCCATAAGATTCAACAAACCACAGTTCTATCAGGTAGGATAGAATAAGTTATCATGTGAATGGGTGAAACTTAATATTCTCATTCTATATCCTTTGTCTACCCTTTGGTACTCTATAAAGACCTAATTCCATCAATTGATCTAGAAATTATTGCTTTGTCTTTTGGATGTCTAAATTAGGAGTCCTCCCATAACACTGAGAAACTTTATCTATCACCTACATCCTAGGTAGAGATGGGAGATGTAAAGTGTGGGGAAGAGGAAGAAGGGGAAGAGGAAGAAGGGGAAGACCCTAGGGACTCCCCTCAAGAATGTTAGTAAGGTGTCTCCACCACTTCTGAAAGAGTCAATGAGATAAATATGTGTATGTATGAAGACCCACAACCCACTTTGATTAGTGCGGCCATGAATTCTGAATATTAAGAGGAATACATGTGCTCCCTACTAAAGAAACACTAGGATGTGTTCACATGGAATTACCAAATTATATTGGGCCTTTAACCCAAGGTGGACACTCATAACTTGGATCTCCCTAATGATCATTAGGGAAACAAACAGGCGGCCAAAAGGACACACCTGATTCATGCTTCCGAAATTGAGGTTTAATTGGACAACCTCATCAATGATAACTTTATTCAAGAGGTATAGTATCCAAAATGGATCGCCAACATTATTCTTGTGAAGAAAAATAATGGTCAAATTATATTTTTCATCGAATTTAGAGATCTCAACAATAATTTCCCAAAATTTGAATTCCTGGTTCCAATAACAGAACTCCAAATTGATTCAATAGATGGTTATAAAGACCTATCATTCATGGATTCATATTAAGGATACAACCAAATTTGGATGGACATTGAAGATGGAGAATGTGCTACCTTCAAAGCTCTATAGAAATTATTTTTCTATTGGGTAATACCCATTGGCTTGAATGATACTGATGCCACGTACCTATGTGCTATACATCGCATCTTCAATCCGTTCATAGTGAATTTTGTTGAATTATACCTTAATTATATGGTGGTTAACTACTGATTATTTTTTACCAATTCCTTATATGGGTACAAACTTTAATAATCTACAACAACATAGACTAATGAAGAACCCCATAAAATGTGCTTTCAGGATAACCTTCAGAAAATTTCTTGGAATCTTTATGTTCTATCGCAACATATAAGTTTATCCTTTGAAAAAAATGTATTCTCAAAATGTCACATTCTAAAAACCATAATGAGTTGTGATGAGTTTATGGAAATTTGTTGTATATCTGGTGGTTCATAGAAAACCTTGCGGGCAATTGTTATTCCTTAACCAAACAGATGAAGAAGGGGGGCACAAATCAGTGGGACAATGACTGTTATGAATTATTTCAAAACCTCAATAAGTACCTCTTGATTCCACCATTATTAATGACATGTATTGAGAGAAAGGCTCTCATTCCATTTTTGATGATCCTAGAATGATCACTAGGTGCCTTCCTTATTCCAAATAATGATGCTGGGAATGTAAACAGTCTTTATTATCTCACTCGAACCATTCCTGATGCTGATGATTATTGTTTAGATATTGAGAAGTTTTTTCTAGAATTAATCTTTATTTTTTAGAAAAAGAGGCACTACCCGCTGAACCCTAAGGTCTATTTAATATCTCTCAATAATCCCATCAAATATATCCTTAATCGTCATATGTTGATAGGATGTATGACATGGTGGGATGTTATTCTGTAGTAGTTTGATATACAATTCTTGACTCAGAAAGTTATTAATGGCCTGGGCTTAGAGAATATCCTATAAGAACACCCATTTTCAGAAACAACATCATTAAATACTAAATTGATGGATAAGGATATATTATATATTTCTGGTTTCCCAAAACATGGAAAATTTATTTTTATGGGGCATCTAGGATCCCAATAGGGATAATAATGCAAGACCCCATGTTCAATAAATTTGTGTTAGGGTTCATTATTATCTCTCCAAAAAGGCAGTTTTACCTAAGACATTCCTGTTATCAGAAAAATGTAACAATAATAAAGTAGAATATTAGGCCTCGTTACAGGCCTTGAACTAGCACTTCAAATCCTAGTATTTCATCTAGAGGTGAATGGTGATTCATAGATAGTAATCAAGAATATCAATGGGGATTATTCCATATAAAATGATGAGATAATCCCTCTACATGACTTTTTTTTGGGTTAATTTAGCAATCCCCCTAGCATCCAACATTGAATCATGTCTCACGATAAAAAAATTCCCAAAAAGATACATTAGAAAAAAAATCGGCAACACTGAAAGATCATAACTTAGATGAAAAATTGATCATCATTTCCCATCCCTAGATGGTCTCACTTTTTTCTGAAGTCATAATAGAAGAGATAAATGAAGTCAGTCTCATCCTCGGGACATATGGTCCTACCACAGGGTGGATGATGACAATCATGCACTTCCTTCAAAATAGATCACTCCACTAGATATAAATAGGAAACATAAAATCTAACAGTGAGACAACAACTTCACTCGTTATGATGAACCTAATCCAAAGAAGTTTCACCATAAATGATACTTTAATGATGGCCTTCTCAGATATATTGTTGGAGAAGAGATAGTTGTTTTCATGAATGAATTAAACAATGGAGCCTACGCTGCCCACCAGTCTCGTTATAATCTTTCTAACTAAATTAGATTGATTGGATACTTCTGGCCTTCAATAACACATGATTGCACATAATTCACCAAGAAGTGTCATTCCTACCAAGTTCATTCCATCTTCATCCACCAACCACCATGGTTTCTACATACAAATAGATATTCCAGCACATTTTCTATATGGGGAATGGATTTTTCGGGGACATGCCCTTCGCCTATGGCCAACCAGTTAAAATACATCTAAATTGATAATGACTTATTCTCCAAATGTACCGAGGCAATATCCTATGAAGAATTGATGTACAAAATCATTTTAATCTTCATGAAATCCCACATCATTATTAGATTTTGTGTCCCCATACAATAATGAAAAAAAATGGAACCAATTTCTGATTTATTAAGGTTGAAAATTTATATCAGAAATATGATATAAAATCCAACTATTCATCCCTTAAATAGGAAGGGATTAAAAAACAAATAGAAACCTTGAACAAGTCCTAATCAAACATACTAAAAAATATAGTGGATAAATATAGAAATTATTGAGCTAAAAATCTCTCATATTCCTTATGGTCTTACTGAACTATAACCCGTACTACTACATGGAAGACCCCATAATCACTGGTATGTGTAATAGAGGAAATCCTTCCAATTGAAGTATAGTTTCCATCACACCAAATTTTAATATGTGATCAACTATCCATGGATGAGAAATCATAGAAATTACTGGATGAATTCAATTTATTTGAAGAAAAATGATTTCATATCTTTCATCAGTTAGAGTTCAATCAAAATCGGATATCACAAGCCTTTACCAAGAAGGTTCACCTCCATTAGTTCCTATAATAAGAACTTCTATCGGTCCTCAGAACTCCAATGATACTAGGAAAGAATCTTCCAAAGCATGAATCAATGTTGGAGGAACCTTACCCCATACACAAGGTTTACTATAATGTAGATTATTACTTAATCTAAATAGACGATGAGATCATTACAACCACCAAAAAATATAAGATTATGAAATAAATATTTCAAGTAATCCAATGAAATTATTCAAGCTACATGATTGTAAGCTGTATAGTGGTTCATTTTTTATTAACATAAATGGTGTGACATAATGTATGTGATGCATTAAATTAAAATATGTGGAATCATCATTCTTGTTTCATGAAGATAAGCTGCATGACATAAGGTCCTAGTTGTATGACCAAAAACTACAAAACACCATTCTTCCCCACCATATGAAATTACACTGCATGGTTAATGAACCTCTTATTTGATGTTTAGAAACCCCAATAATATGGTGATTTGAGATGCTCCTCATAGGCCCCTTAAACATGGGATTCCATTTCAGGTGTAATTCCTAATCACATCCCTCTAACCACTCAGCAGGTTATGATGCCCTCTTTGCTAGGAATGAGGAATAAAAGATGGGTATATCCCATACATAAGCCCCACTCACATCACTACCACTCCATAGTGGCACTTGGGATCCCTTTATAGGTATAAGACCCAACATTATTACATCCTTACCACTAGATGCTAAATTATATGGTCATTGTCATTGTTGCAGTATAATAAACTACATCATGTTTCCATGAACTACATGTGGCTTGATCCTCATCCTGATGGGATCTGTAGTGATGCCCAAATCTCTGATACAGGGCCCAAGAGCAACAAATAAATATCTTCCATTCCCCGTGTATGAGTTAGATATACAAAGGGATCCTTTTAAGAACAACATGTGGTTAGATTCTCATTCTAATGAGATATATAGTGACACCCATACCTTATTTCATAGGCAAAACCATCATTCTAGAGAATATTAATGCCCCTTTCCCCTGTGTCAGAACCTGATTGATGTGAGGAATTTTTCTTCAAGAACTATATGTGGATTTATTCTCATTACAATAAGATACATAGTGACACCCATACCTTATTTCATAGGCACAATAATCATTTGGGAGAATATAAATTCCCCTTTCACCATGTTAGAACCTGATTAATGTGAGGAATGATTATTAAAGAACTATTTGTTGCTTGATTGTTTCTTCGACAAGATACATAGTAATTACCAAGTCATATTACATGGTCCATACACAATGCCCCATTTCATGTTGGTTCATCTTCGCAAATACTACATGACATTGAACTGCATGGGATTACTAGAACTAAAAATGGGTTGATTATCATTCTAATGAGATACATAGATATTCCTAGATCATACATCCTAGTACAACCACCAAAAAATCATAATTAATCTGCCATTAATTTTTGTTTCCTTTGGGTCATGGAATAATCCTTTTCCACTCCTTATTTATCACATCAAGCATAGCTCATGTGGGATTAAGAGATTCATTCATTAAGTTCCCTACATGTGTAATTAACATCAATTTTAATTAGAACTATAATGGAACTAGATGAAATACCTTAAAAGGAACACTAGATGTAATCATTTCATGATAATAAAGTCAATGATTTCTTCAAGAAATATGTGTGGCTTGATTCTCATTCCAAATAGATACGTAGTGACATTGAGATATTCAATCTTCGACCCCGCTATAACATAGTATGGGAAATGGCCCCACTCCCCTATGTATGAGTTGGATCTATATAATAGATTTCAATATGGGTTCTCACCCTATGCTTGAGAGGGTACTCAACACCCCCCCTTTCGTCAACATGAAAATCCAATAATTGTGGGGGATCATTATATTAGAACTCATGTGGCCTAATTCATGCTCAAACAAGATAAATAGAGACACCTAGGTTCTATACCTTGGTCCATCCACAAGCATGTTGAGTAACATAACATCCTTACCATATGAATTTAAACTACATGGCTAATATCCTTACTGCGTGAAGTTAAACTGAATAGCTAACATCCTGGTTTCATGACATTTAAATAGCATAACACCTTAAGAAGAACAAGTGGCTTGATTCTCATCCTAGTGTAATATGTAGTGACACCTAGCCTCAGTTACTAATCCCAAACATAGGGTAAATAAAAACTACCCTTCTTCTGTATAAAAATAAGGATCTTCATTGGAGATCTTAATTTGGATTCCCTCCGTAGGGGATTCTCTAAGGAAACAAATATGTCCTCTTCTATATGTGAGTCATATCCATGAAAGGGACTCTACACATCACAGAAAATTTTAGCTAAAACACTTCCTCTATGATTGTAAATATACCCTATAAAAAATATATGCATAATCATGGAAACACTCAAGTCTTCATTACCATTATTCATCTTTTGGTGATAGAATTTATGATACTAGAGGACACCTTGTACTGACTATGTTGTAATACTCCCCAATTGGATTTTCATAAAACAACATAGAAAAATGGTTTTAATCCAAAATATTACACTATTTGACTATGTAGTGATACTAACTAGTTATCTTTGTATAAAACATCCCGGAAAGTTGGTTTTTCAACAAGTGGTAACATCTCCCTTAGGATAAGCCTCTTCAATCCTTAGAAGATTAGATGAAATTATATTGGAACCCACAATTCAAATTCAGATAGCGGTCATCCCTCACATATTTTTCTCATATACTTTCTTTAGATTTGAAAACCTCCAAGATAATGGTTAAAATTTTCCTCCTCATTTAAAAAATATTCTGGAGAAACCTTGGTTTGATTGGACACATATCACCTATTGTTTCTATCATGTTTTAGCCCTAGTCGTATGACCTATAACTATAGGCAGCACATTTCCAGTGCATGGATCAAACCTGTGTAGGGAACCAATTTCCCTAATTCTTTTTTAATCTTGACTTGAAATTATCATTCTATCTTTAGGTAATTACATTCTATAAAACCGGACTCCATTTACAAAGATATCATAATCTCTATAAACTTCCTCCTACCATGGATGATATAATTTTGTAATTCCTAATTGTTATTTTTCCTGACTATCCTATAATGTGTACTAGTTTTATTTGCACAAGTTACCCACAAAATAGGTATATGAGCTAAAGGATTCCACTATTTGACTATGTAGTAACACTCCCCCGTCATCATTTCATAAAAATACCCACAAAATGGGTTTGTTAACTTGATGTAACTTCATTCTCGGGAGACACACCCTCTATTACCATAAGCCCTTTCCCATACCACTCTTTAGATCCATAGATCCCTAAAATAATTATTATAATATTCAACCCCCCCATACCTATAATTTATTCCCCATTATCATAAAAATTACCATGAATGGGGAAAACCATTAACATTTTAGTCATAGATAAAGACCTTAAATTGTATCCCCATTTTATCCTTAGTGCATTTATTTGTATAACATAACGTCCTTGTTGTAATAATTTAAACAATACAACCTAATGTTATTACTATATGAAATTAAAATTCATAGGATAATTTCCTGGTTATAAGATATTAAATTTTACAATGACATCCTCACTAAAAGACGTTAAACAGCATGATTAATGTCATTATTGCAGGATATTAAATTTCAAGATTCTTTAACTTTTTTCAGGAATGGTCTTTCCCCTCCCTAACATCAGTCTTTTAAAAAATGAATATGCCATAACACAATCAATATTCATGTAGGAACTATTTTCCATTCATGTTCAATTACAATATAGATATTTCCTTCATTATCGTGAACTTTCCCTTGAAAACCCCACCCATAGTTCTCTTGAGAAATCATAATCTTCTTAAAATTCATTCATTCATCAATAATAGAATTCTATAATTCCTAATAACTCTTTTTACTAACTGTGTGGTAACAATCCCCTGTTTTCTTTTCATATGTCTCCCACAAAACTGGAATATCTTCTGAAATATACAACTATTAGACATAATAACATTCCCCGGTTATCATTTCATAAATTCACCCAAAAGATGGGTTTATTAACTAGTGGAACATTATCCTTACGGTCAAAGATGCTCGATCTAAAACCCTTATATCATTATTACAGACAACATGAATTTAAACTACCCATAAAAAGAGAAATATAACACTCCATAATAAAAACCCATAAATGGAACTATAGAAAATAGTAGAGTCTCATACTATTAGACCAGCACTCTATATGGTTTTATGAAAAACAGAGCAATGGAAAAAATATCTATAAAACTTTTCAGGATAAAAACATAAAAAGGGAAGTATAAGTAAATGCCATGTATCACCCACTATGTCTTCAAATTAGACTTGGGAAGAAATTAAGCTAGTGACACAAGAGATGAAATGTTTGTAGGTTGTTCAATATAACCCTATAAAAAGTCAAAATGAGATCTCTAGGGCCCATGGATTTGGAAAAAATTAGAGTATCCTTCCATAATTGAGATAGCTCCAAATACATCTATATTATTTTTTAATGCGTCAAAGTTCCCTAATGTTACCTTATAACTAGATTCTTTTCGTTATGAGTGAATCTAATTCTTATGGGGGGAGACTTTTTTGATAATGAAAATTTTGTTTCCTGCACTTTGTCAATGAATTGATGATGTGACACTCACTTTGAAAAAAAATATCATGTTTGTGTAGAGATGTATCTGCAAGTTAGAACAAGATGCATGTTTTATTACCATGTTCTAGAAGACTACTCCATAATGAGGGATATGTGGAAAGACCACCCTAGGATTAGGCTAATGATTTCATAGATCGGTCATAAAAAGTTGTAAAACATTAAAATAAAAATTCTGCGATTCTTTAGAGAATATTTAGCGAATTATCCATATCAAGAATCAAATATCTCTTTAAAATATTCAGTTTGACTGGTCACGAAACACAAATAGACTCAGAGATAAAAAAATTGTCTCATGGAAGTTAGATAAATTTTAAAGGAATTTGTGTCACTGTATAGGATATTCATGTAGGGTACCTGCACATTAGCCTCCACTAAAGACCTACACAGCAGCCTATTCAAGAAATAATCACATAAGCCTATGAAAAATACATACACATTTTCCTACAAGGTGGACCAGCACATCAGCCTGTGCGAGTGACCTACACATCAGCATGGGTGATATTCCTTCACATAAACATGTGTGAGATATCTACACATCATCTTTCATGATAGACATGTGCAAGACAACCTATTCTCCCAGGGTCCCATATTTTCCTATTACTAGGGCCATTCATTAAGGTAGATGAAACTTTATAAATATCTATTGATGCCTTAATCTCACTAGTACTTTACCCATGCCCTTAAAAAAGTTTTAGGCACTACTTCAAAACCTGAATAAGAGGGAATTAAAATGGTATGGTGGAACTAAAGTCCTCCGAGGGTTTAAAAAACATAACACCTATTTAAGGAGACCCATCCCCCATGGTTGAATAACACTAGCATGAGGTCCGCTTCCCCAATCAAGGATATGTGAGGAATACTTTTGCGAACACCTATGGAGACCATTCAAGGATTTTGTTAAGACTCTCTCATGTGTTGTTAACCAGGTGGTATGTTTTCCAAGGCACCTTCACCTCACAAAGTCATACTACATGGGCCTCTCTTAGTTCTCCTAATCCTACAATCACGGGCCTCCCTTGGTTCACCCAATCCTACCTACGTGAGCCTCCCTTGGTTCACCCAAGCCTCCACCATGTTTGTGCTACTTCTCAGGACCTCCTTCAAGCCACCCATGGCATGGCCTCTCCTCCTTTGGTTCCCTTTCCCATAAGGGACCAAATTTTAACCTCCACCAAAACCTTCATACTTAAAACACCATATGAATAGGAACACCAGTGTGTCTTTCATTTGGATATTCATTCCTATGATCATAAGTATCCTAAACTTGTCCTACAAAATAGTTAGGGCCCTTGGTGTGCACATGGATGAATATTTCTATGGTTACAAGGTTCCAGACCCTAGGTGCAGTATTAGGGAAGTCTCGGTCTTCAGCATAAGGTTCATAACCATGTTCTTCCCTTTTCATCTCTAATAACCCCTAAAAAATTTAGATAACCCTAAAAAATTATAAAAACCCATAAAATGAACCGAAAATACAATAAAAAACTCATTTAATCTATAATAATGTTAAAAAATAATAAAAAATATTAAAAACCATAAAAACTCAAGAAAACTATAAAAACAAAAAAGAAAATACACTAAAAACCTAAAAACCATAAAAAACCCCAAAACCCCTCAAAATCCCTAAAACACATAAAAAATAAAATGCATAAAAAGAAACAAAATATCCCAAAAATAAAAAAATATATGCAAACCCTAGTAATCCTTAAGAAAACTCAAAAACACTTAAAACCCCAAAAAACCTAATAAACTCCAAAAACCATAAAAACCCTAAAAACCCCAAGAACCCTAAAAGCCTAAAATCGTAAAACCCATAAACACCCAAAAATCCATAAAACCCTAAAAAACCACTAAAACCATATAAATCATTTTAAACCGCTAAATTTGTTTAAAAATATCTAAAAACCATAAAACCCTTAATTCTTAATAAAAACTCAAAAACAAAAAAAAACAAAAAAACTAATAAAACCTAAAACACTCAAAAATCCCTAAAAACCTAAAAAACCATAAATTTATAAAAAACCAAAAAGTCTCTAAAAACATAAAAAACCCCCAACCCCTAAAAACCTAATTAAAATAATAAAAACAAAAAACATATTAAAACCCCCAAATGATATAAACCTAGAAGAAACCCTAAAACCATAAAAACCCAAGAAATCTCTAGAAACCATAAAAATCCAAACAAAATCATTAAAAATCCCTTAAAATGTAAAAGACCCCTTAAATACCCAACTAAAACCCATAAAACCTAAAAAAACTTTAAACCCCTAAAAAACATAGAAACACAAAAAACCCTAAAACCCCAAAAGACCTAACAACCATAAAACCCATAATAACCATAAACCCCTAAAAGCCTAAAAATCCTTAAAACCCATAAAAATGCTAAAAATTCACTAAAACTCTGAAAACATTTTAAACTACCAAAAATGTTTAAAAATTTCAAAACCCTTGAAAACCTAAAAAACTCTAAAAAGCCCTAATCCTAAAAAAACCATAACAAACCTAAAAGACATCCAAAACCCTAAAAGACCATAAAATCCTTTTAAACCCATAAAATCATAAATATTCTAAAAACTCTCTAAAACCCCCTAAAACCCTAAAAACCCAATGAAAACATTTAAAAAACTTAAAACAGCTAAAAACCTAAAAACACTAAAACCCTATAACCCAAAAAACCAAAAAACCATCAAAATCCCTGAAAACCTTAAAAACCAATAAAAATTATAAAAATTCCCTCATAATCCCTCAAAACATAAAAAAATTAGAAACCCTAAAAACCCATAAGAAAACCATAAAAACCCAAAAGTAATAAAAAACCATAAAAACCAAAAAAAAAACTCTAAAAAACATAAAATACCTTTAAACCCCCCAAAACCATAAAACCCCTAAAAAATTTAGAACCATAAAATCCCATAGAAAAAATACAAAACCATTAAAACTCTAAATACCCTTTAAACCCTTAAAACATTTAGAAATTCTAAAAACCAATAAAACAATAATTTTTTTAAAAAAAACCCTAACTTCCCCCAAAAAACCCTAAAACCCTAAAAACCCTCAATATCCCTAAAAACCAAAAAATTCCTAAAAATAGAATAAAAATTACTAAAAATACCAAAAAAAATATAAACCATAAAACCCATGAAAACCCCTTATAAATCCTTATGAAGGGAGATGGCGGTGCACTCTCCTGGCATTCTCTCCCTCTCGTCACAGCTCCTAGGGTTTCCTTTGGATACCCCTGGAGAATGTGGGGTTGGATCTTCTCCCCGAACCTCTCGACCTTGTAGGAGGCACCCGTGGTGGCGGTGGGCCGATGCAGAGTCCCTCGGTGAAGATTTTTCTCTTCAACAGCTTCACGCTTCCTCAGCAGCAGCGGCAATTGGGGTTTCACCACCATTTGCGTTCCTTCCCTTTAGTGCTTGGGGGGGAGATCTTGGTGACTTTGGACTTCAGAAGTGTCCTCTGGACCAAAGGCGGCAGGCATCAGTTCCTTGCTTTAGTTCTATGTGTCACGATCTTGCAATGCATGAGGTCCTTTCGTGGTGGTGGTCTTGGTGCGATGGAAGAAGATGTGGAGGCTGCCTAACGGTGATAGGATCTGGTGGGCTGATTTGGGAAAAGGCGGCGGCAGATTACTGCATTGTAAGAAGACTTCGATGAAGTCAATTTTGATTCCAGATCTGGGTCTCTAGTGGATATTTTCTGGTTTGCTACTTCTCTGCTTGGTTTCACCCCTACTGACTCATCGTTTCTGGTACGTTGCCCCTCCTGCGGTTTGGATCCTGGATTTTTTTGGTGCGCTGGTGGTTTGTCTTTACCAGTTGTTTCAGTTTGGTGATTTGTTGTTTGTTTTGATTCTATGGTTTGTACTGCTTGTGGAGTGGCTTGTTGGATGGGCATGCGTTTCGGTTGGAGGGATGTCTGAGCCTCGGGTCAAGACTGTTCTGGTTTTTTTGTTGCTTTCATTACTACTGTGGATTTCCGTGTTCTCTGATGTTCGTGATAGGCTGCTTGACTTTGCTAGTTTGTGTGGTTTTTTTGGAGAGATCAATTTCCATAAATGGTGGTGTTGGATCCCACTTGCTGCACAGCTAGGACGTGACGATGCTATTGCATACGGGTTTGGTGCTGATGGTCCTAAGCTGCTGGCGGTGGCTCTTCGTGGTGAGGAAATGCTTGAGGCTGTGGAGGATTTTGGGTGTGTGATGTTGATGGTTGATCTTCTTGTCAAGAAGATGCTTAATGATGGCAACGCTGCTATGGACTGGTTGTTGTTCTGCTGGAATGCGATGATTCTTGCGGGATGGATTTTGGTGTTGTTGGTTATGTGGTGTTGTGGTGGACCTTCTTGGTAGGGAGGTGCTGGCTACTAGTTTTTGTGAAAAAGGAGGATGGTTGCTGGATGGATGTGAGTTCTGGATACTGGTGGTTATGTGCTTTTGGTGCTGATAGTAATGTGTTGTTGGTGGTGGCTCGTGATGGTGTGATGGTGCTCAATTCTGGTTTTTGGGAGATTGGATCCTGGTTGCTACTTGGTGGTGAGCTGCTGAATACTGGTGATGGTGAGGCTTGTGATTTTGATGCTGGTAGTTCTGTGATGTTGAAAGCTGGTGGTTCTGTGATGTTGGATGCTGGTGGTTCTAGATGATGGTTGCTTCTTGGATGGGAGGTGTTGAGGCTGCAGTTTATGGTCATGATGCTGATGGATATTGTTTGTTGTTTGAGTTTGGATGATGGTCGTTGGTTAGCTGTGAGCTGTTGGATGCTGGTTGATGCTAGATGATGGTGGTGGCTTCTTTTCTTTATGTGTTTTCTTTTTTCGTTCTTGATTTTTCTTTTTTGGGGGTCTTTTGTCTTGGGTCGTTAAGGGTTTTTGGGTGTGGGTCGTTTGACCCCTCCCCTCCCTTTTCTGATGTGTCTCTTTTTTTCTTTCTAATAAATTTGGGATGGTCGGGAATAGCCTGACCCTCGCATCTTCCTTTCCCTTATAAATCCATAAAAACCTAAAACACATAAAACCCATAAAAACATTAAAAAAACTAAAAACCTTGAAACTCTTAAAAATTCTAAAACCATCAAAATCCCTAAAAACCCTAAAAACCATATAAATCATAATAAAACCCTAAAAATCACAAAAAAAAAACACAAAAACCCTAAAAATACATAAGAAAACCATTAAAACACAAAATCACTTTAAACCCCTTAAAACCTAAAAAAAATGATAAAACCCAAAAAACCCATAAACTACATAAAAACCCTAGATACAATAATAACTATAAAAACAAAAAAGCCTCTTTAAAACTGTATGTACCCACAAAAAACCTAAAAACTCTAAAAATACATACACCACTAAAATTGTTAAAAACACTAAAAAATATTTCAAACACAAAAAAACTCATAAAAATCCAAAAATCCAAAAAACCAAAAAACCCCTTGAATCCCTAAAACCCCTAAACACTCAAAATCCATTAAAACCCTAAAACCCATAAAATTACTTAAAAATAACTAAACTACTTAAAACATAAAAAACATATAAACCCTGAAGACCACTATGAAACCCATAAAAACCTAAAAACACTTAATACCCCTATAAATCCTAAAAAATTCTAAAAACCCCTAAAATCCCTAAAATGACCCTACATATCCTAAAAACCTAAAAATAATAAAAACCCCTAAAATACTTTAATATATTAAAAACCCCTTAAAAATACTAAAAACCCCTAAAATGCTTAAAACCCTTAAAAACCTTCAAACCCCAACAAATGTTAAAAAAACTCTAAAAATCCTTAAAAACCATAAAAATTCAAACCAATCCCTAAATCCCAAAAAAACCATAAAGCCCCTAAAAACCCTAAAAACCATAAAAATCCTACAAATATACCTAAAAACCCTACAAACACATAAATCACAAATAACTCTGAAACCCCAAATAAATCCTTAAAAATGTTGAAACACTTAAAAGCCCTAAAAATTTTAAAAATAAGGAACACTTAGAAAACCCTAATAGGCCATAAAACCTTGAAAACCGACCAAAAAAAAAATTAAAACCCCATAAAACCATAAAAAACCAAAAAACCAAAAAACAATAAAAACTCTAAAAACTATATAACCCCTAAAAACATTAAAATACTCTAAATTCCCATAAAATTACAAAAAAACTTTTAAAAGCCCTAAAACCCATTAAAACCCCATAAAAACCCTAATATAATTAAAAACCCAAAGATCCCCAAAATCCTAAAAAACAATAATGATACGAAAATACATAAAAACATAAAAAACATAAAACGACACTAAGAAACCCTTAAAAATCATAAAACACTTAAAATTTATAAAATCCTAAATATGCTAAAACCCTTGAAAACATAAAACCGTAAAAAGAATCAAAATCCATAAAATAACTAAAACCCCATAAAAATCCTAAAAAAGACCTAAAATACCTAAAAATGTAAAAAACCCTAAAACTATGAATAACCATAAGAAAATCATAAAAACCTAAAAACCCTTAAAAACCCTAAACCCCTGAACCCCCTAAAAATACTAAATACCCTAAAAGACACTAAAAATCCTAAAATCCACTATAAACCATAAAAACCCAAAAACATTAAAAATTAAAAAAACTCATAAAAAACTAATAAAAACTCTAAAAAAATTTAAACCCCAAAAAATGTCAAAAAATATAAAAAATAGTAAAAACCATAAATAACAAAAACCCTTAAAAGACTAAAAACCCATAAAAACCATAAAAACCCTAAAACCCCCAAGACCTTAAAAACCATAAAAATTCTAAATATGTGTTAATAATCCATAAAAAGTTGAAAAACCATGAACAACCATAAGAAAACCAAAAAAATCATAAAACACTTAAGACCCTAGAAACCTAAAAAACCAAAAAACCCATAAAGGAACATAAAAACCATAATCACCCTAAACCCCTCCAAATCCCTAAAAAACATAAAAATCCTAAAACCCTAAATAATATCTAAATACATAAAAACCTTTTAAAACCCTAAGAAAACCATAAAACCGTAAAATCACTTAAAACGCCTAAAAACCCTAAAAAACCCCAAAAAGGAAAAAAAACTATAAAAACCTAAAAAGACCTTAAAAACCCAAAAAACCACTAAAAACCAGAAAAACCCATAATTTTTTAGAAAAACCTAAATACCCCTAAAGGCAACTGAAATCACTAAAAAACCTTTAATTCCCTAAAACTAATAATAAACTCTATATACCATCAAGCCCTAAAAACAAAAAACAACCGTAAAACCCCATTAGTAACATAAAAACCTCAAACCCCCCCGAAAACCCTATGAAACAAAAAAACACTCAAAAAACCTTAAACCCCAAAAACCCATAAATATCCTAATAATCATGAAAAAATCCCTAAAAATTCAAAAACCCTAAAATCCTTGAAAAATCACAAGAAAACCTTTAAATCCAAAAAATAATAAAAACCCTAAAAAATCTCAAAAACCCTAAATAACCTAAAACCCAAAAAATTCCCAAAAACCATAAAAACCCATTAAAATACTTAAAATACCTTAAAAATCCCCAAAATTTTGAAAAATGGTAAAAACACTAAAAACACTAAAAATCCCTAAGAAAACATTAAAAACCCAAAAAACCTAAAAATCAAAAAAACCATAAACCACCTAAAACCTTTAACAAAAACCAAAAAACCCATAAAAATGTAAAAAATCACTAAAAATTTAACTACCCTTTAAACCCCTAAGAACGATAAAAACTATAAAATCCCATTAAACATGTAAAACCATGAAAGTCAAAAATAAATCCCTATAATTTAAAATACCCAAAAACCCAAAAATCCCAAAGAAAACAATAAAAACCTAAAACACTTGAAACCAATAAAAAATCAAAAATAATTGAAAACCCTAAAAACTATAAAACCCTTAAAATTCATAAAAAATCCATAAAATCCTAAAAACCCATAAACTTACTAAAAAATAACTATAAATCCTTATAAATTGAAAAAACATAAAAAACATGGAAAAACTAAAGAAAACCATAAGAAAACACATAAAACCCCAAAAAACCTAAAAAACACTAGAAACATTAAAAATCCTTAAAAACGTAAAAAATATAAAACCACCTAAAATCCATAAAAACTGTAAAAACCTTAAGAACCCAAAAACTATAAAACCCACTTAAAACTCTAAAATCCATTTAAACCCCTAAAATGTTATAAAACTCTAAAAAACCTGACAACCCCTAAAAATTCAGAAAACCATAACATCCCAATGAAAACCACAAAAATTATAAAAACCTGAAAATCCCTAAGAACCATAAAAGCGATAACAATATTCAAAAGGACCTAAAAATATAAAAGAACGTAAAAATTAAAAATTCTATGAATATCCCTAAGAAATCATGAAAACAAAAAAACACATAAAACCCCTAAAAACATAAAAAACATAAAAAACCCTGAAAATTTCTAAAAACCATAAAACCCCTAAAAATCATAAAAATACCTAAATACTCTAAAAACCCTTTTAGCGCATAAAAAGATAAAAACTATAAAAAACCTTAAAACCCCTAAAAACTCAAAAAACCCTTAAAAACCCAAAAAATCATAAAAACACTAGAAACCATAAAAATCACAAAAAAAGTGATAAAAATTTTTAAAAACGAAATACTCTAAAATAGCTAAAAAAATATATGAAAACCTTAAGAACTAAAAAACAATTAGAACCCTTAAAAACATAAAAATGATAAAAAATTCAAAAACCCTAGGAGACCCTAAAACCCTCAAAATCCCTAAAAAACTAGAAACCATAAAAATCCAAAAGAATACCAAAAATCCCTATAAACCTAAAAATAAACTAAAAACCAAGAAAATTCTTAAGAAAACCATAAATAACTAAAAATATTAAAAACCCTTAAAACTGAAAAAATCACTTAAATGACTAAAACACCATAAAAGGACTCTAAAACCCCAAAAATCACCTAAAAAGCATAATTTTTTTAAAAAAAATAAAACCCATAAAACCCTAAAACTACTAAAAACTAAAAAAACATTTAAACCTATAACAATTTTAAAAAAAACTCTAAAAACCCTTAAAACCCTAAAAAACCCTCAAAATCCTTAAAATCCTTAAAACCCCATAAAAATAATAAAAAGACCTAAAAATCTATAAAATTGTAAAAATACCATGAAAAAACTGAAAACCAATTAGAAAAAATTAAAAACATTAAAACACATAAAACTCGTAAAGACCTTAAAAATGATAAAGAACCTAAAACCCCTAAAAACCGTAAAAACCCCTAAAATGACCCTAAAAGCATAAAAATCCTAAAAATCCCTAAAAACATTTAAAACTCTAAAACCCATTAAAATCCCTAAGAAAACTTTAATAACCGTAAAATATTAAATCCCCTAAAATTCTAAAAAATAAAAAAAACCATAAATACCTAAAATCCATAAAAATCCCTCAAAACCTTCAAAATCCCTAAAAACCTGAAAACCAAAAAATTATAACTAAAAACCAAAAAAACGTTTCAAACCCTAAAAACATTGAAACCACCTAATAAATTCTTAATAACCAAAAACACATGAAACCCATGAAAAACCTAAAAACACTAAATTTTTTAAAAAACACAATAAAGACCTTAAAACCCTATGAACCCCTAAAAACCATAAAAACGCTTGAAAACCTTAAAAACTCTAAAATATGATAAAACTTAAAACCATTAAAAACTCTAAAAAATATTTAATTCCCTAAAACATTAAAAAACTCTAAAACCCCACAAACCCGTTAAAAATCAACCCCCCCCCCCCCAAAAAAAAACATTGAAAACCATAAAATATTAAAAAACCCTAAAACAGTATAAACCCCCAAAAATCCATAAAAACCCTAAAACACATAAAAGTTTTAAATATACATAAAAAGTACCTAGAAATGTAAAAATACTAAAAAACATAAAAACTCAATGATTTCATTAATGACCTGAGACACTTAAAACCCTTTAAAAGCCTATAATATCTAAAAACCCTAAAACCCTAAAACCCCTAAAACACCCTAAAACACCTCAAAATCACAAAAAACAAAAAAAACCATAATAACCCTAAAGGTCCTAAAAATACCTAAAAATGATAATACCCCCAAAACCCTTAAAACCCATAAGAAAACCATACAAACCTACTAACAATTAAATTAACCTAAATACCTAAAAATGATAAAATCTATAAAATACTATAAAAAACCCTAAAAATAGTAACCACCCCCAAAACCATTAAATCCCATTAAAACATAAAACACACTAAAATCTCATTAAACCCAAAAAAAATCACTAATCACTCTAAACCCCCATTAACCCCAAAAAAATGTTAAAAACTCAAAAAACCCTTAAAACACTAAAAAATTGAAAAAATCCGAAAAAACCAAGAAATTCATAAAACCCATTAAATCCCTAATAACTCTAAATATACTTAAAAATGTTAAGAAACCAAAAAAAATCCAAAAAATCACTAAAAGTATAAAATCATAAAAAAATTTAAAAACACAAAAAAAGCCTTAAAACCATAAAATCACTTAAAACCCCTAAAAACCATAAAAGACTAAAAATCCTAAAAAACCCTAAAAACCATATTAACCATAAAAATCCCAAAAATAATAAAAACAAAAACAAATACCTAAAATCATTAAATCCAAAAAACCTAAAAAACCCTACAAAAACCATTAAAACCAAAAAAACTATAAACACTTAAATATAAATGAAATTGTAAAACCTTAAAAACCTAAAAAAACTAAAACCTTGAAACCATAAAAACACCAAAAACTGTAAGAAACCATTAAAAGGATATAAAACCCAATAAAACTGTAAAAAAACAAAAAACTCTAAAAACCCTTTAAACCCTTAAAGCGTTAAAAACTCTAAACACCCTAAAAATCTCAAAAAGTAATAAAACTCAAATAAAAACCCTCAAAACCCTCAAAATCTTTAAAAACCAGAAAATCGTAATATGCCTAAAAAACCACGGAAATCCCAAAAATGTAAAAAATAATAAAAACCTAGAAAACATCAAAGAAAACCATAAAAATCCAAAAACACGTAAAATCACAAAAAAATACTAAAGAACATAAAAACCATAAAAACTCTCAAAATACCTATTAAACCTAAAAACAGTAAAAATCCTTAAAAATCATAAAAATCGTTATGAAAACCATAAAACCCCAAAAACACTTAAACCCCCAAAAAAACCTAAAAATGCTAAAACACTAAAAACTCTAAAAAGACCCAAAAATATCTAAAACACCTAAAAACCATAAAACCATAAAACCCACATGAACCCCAAAACCCCACAAAAAACTCTAAAAAACAATAAACTCCTAGAAATTTTAAAAACACTAATAACCCTAAAAACTCAAAAACCCCTAAAACCAAAAAAAAACATAAAACCTTAAATATATTAAAAGGACAAAAAACCAAAAAAACCATAAAAATCCATACAAATCAGAAAATAGATTTAAAAATTCCAAAACATGTAAAAAATACAAAAACCCCAAAGAAAACATTGAAAACCTAAAAACTCATGAAATCCCTACTGACTAAAAAAATACAAACAACCCTAAAAACCCTAAAATGACCCAAAAAACCACAAACCCCCCTAAAACCATAAAACCCTCAAAACCTTAAAAATAAAAAAACCAATAAAAACCCTAAGAAGAAATAAAAACTCTAAAACCCATTTAAACATGTATCAATGTTAAAAACTATAAAAAATTCTTTAAAACCCTATAAAATTAAAAAACCCCAAAAAACCAAAAATACCAAAAATCCCTTGAACCCTCTAAAATCCCTAAAATCCATAAAAACCCCAAAAACCCAAAAACCATTTACAAATCATGAAAAAAACCTAAAAATAGAAAATCACTACAAACTCTGAAAACCCTAAAGAAAACATTAAAAAACTAAACAAACTTGAAAACCCTAAAATAACAAAAAATAGTTAAAAACTCTAAAAACCATAAAAACCATAAAACCCTAAAAAACCATAAAACTCCTAAAAATACAAAAAAACTAAAACCCCATAAAACCCTTAAAACCACAAAATACTCTAAAAACCTATTAATCCCCATAAAATGTTAAAAAAATATAAAAACATTAAAAACTGTTAAAACCTCAAAAGAAACTAAAAACATAAAAAACTAAAAAACCTTTAAATACATTAAATATCCATAAATCCATATAAACCCATAAAAATCCTAAAAATCACTTTAAATATATAAAAAACTAAATAACTCTAAAAACCTTGAAAATTATATGGAAAACATAAAAACTAAATATAATTAAAAACTAAAAAACATTAAAAACCCTCAAAATCCCAAACATAACTAAAAACATGAAAAACCTAAAAATTCCCTAAAAAACAAAACATAAAAATCGATACAAACCCTAAAAACCCCATAGAAAACCTTATGAACCTAAAAACACTTAAACCCCTAAAAACCTAAAAATGTTAAAAACCATAAAATCATAAAACGACATAAAACCCTAAATAACATAAAACCCCTATAATACATAAACACCCTATACCCATAAAAACTCTAGAAACCCTATAAAAACTATAAAAAACATGAAAACCCCAAAAAATAAAACCCCCCCAAAACCCTAAAAAAACCCTAAAATCCATAAGAAATAAAAATCCCTAAGCACCATACAAACAATAAATATCCCTTAAATCCCTATAAATACATTAAAACATAAAAAACACAAAACCCTGAAATTCCTTGGAAAACATTAAAAACCTAGTAACACTTAAAAATCCTAAAATATTAAAAAGTGCTAAAACCCAAAAACACCATAAAAGCACAAACAAGAATCAAACCCATAAAAAACATTATAAGATTACAGGTTTCTCTTTCAGCTGGTGCTCTCGGTGCTCTCACGTTCTTCCCCTCCCTAGGGTTTTCGGCATGCTCCTTCGATGGCAGATCGCTTCTCCCTTGGAGACTTCGTGGTATAGGAAGATATGGGTGATTTTGGCTCTCTCTAGTAGCCCTCAGTTTTGGAGGATTTGCTCAAGATGGAGGCAGTTTGGCCTTGTGGCGATTGTGTGGTGCGATGGGTGGTGGATTCAAGTGCAGGGCGGAGATTTTTGGTTCGTTGCTACCAGATCTTGTTATTAGCGGACGGAGATTGGTGGGATCTAGTTCATCAAGGATAGATTTAGTCTTCTATGGTGGGACCTGATGAGAGGCAGGTGTGAAGTCAAGGTGGTTTCGGTTCCCTACTTTCTGCATTCTGGGAGTGGATCGGCGGTCCTAGATTCATGTGGATTCAGCCCTGATACCTTTTCGGTCGGTGAGGCTTGATGAGGTGCATCTGATGCTGGTCTTTGAATGGTTAGGATGCACACTTTCGAAGGGTTCCCTATTCGATGGACTCGTTCAACTTCAAACTTTGAAGATTCAGGGTGTTTGAGCTCTTCAGCGGCTTCATATTCTCAAGGCAGTAGTGAGATTTCCATTCTTCTCTAGGATGGATTCTTTGCGGCGTGGTTCCCCAAGATCGGCTATCGCCTTGTGGCCCTGGTGTGCAGTTGTGTTTCAGCATGTCCGTCTTTGGCAGTGCTTTTGTGGGTCAAGACGGCATCGGTTGGGGTCATGTCTTGGTGGATATACATTGTATTTTCTCTCCTCAGGTGTCCTCCTGCCTGCAGAAGGTGCCTGTGCATGGAGCGACAAGGTTGCGGTGGCGGCAAGGCGGATCGAGATCTGGTTTTCATGGATAGGAGAGTTGGCTATTATGTCTTCTCAGGGTGCAGATCTTGTCGCGTTGGTGTGGTTCAGTGTCTCTGGATCTCCACTAGTGTATATGATGCACGTATGCACTCTGGTATGGCTTCTTGCTCAAGATGGTTCTTCAGATTTTCGGTCGCCTCCCACTACTGCATGGTTGCTTCGGTTTTGCTGTGATCTGGTCCATTCGGTGGTCAATTGTTTTTTTTCTTGATTTTCTGGATTGAATTATCTACATTACAAGTTTTTCTACTTTGTGGCTATGGATGGATTGGACGAGAACCACTTCTGGTGTTGATTCTTGAATTTGGGGCACTGGTTTCTGTGGTTTGGTTTGGGAATTGTCTGCTATGGTATGCTGAATTCGGGCACTATTGTCCCTGTTTTTTCCTTTTCTGGTCTTTGTGAGATTGGATGCTGGTTGTTGCTTGGTAGTGAGCTGCTGAATACTGGTGATGGTGAGGCTTGTGATTTTGAAGCTGGTGGTTCTGTGATGCTGGATGTCGGTGGTTCTGTGATGTTGGATGCTGGTGGTTCTGGATGTTGGTCGCTTCTTAGATGGGAGGGGCTAACGCTCTTTTTTATAGTCGTACTGCTGTTGGATGCTAGTTGCTGTTTGAGTTTGGATGCTGGTCATTGGTTAGCAGTGAGCTGTTGGATACTGATTGATGATGGATGATGGTGGTGGTTGCTTTGCTTTGTGTGTTTTCTTTTTTCGTTTCTCGACTTTTTTTAGGGTCTTTTTCTTTGGTCGTTAAGGGTTCTTGGGTGTGGGTCATTTGACCCCTCCCCTCCCTTGTCTGTTGTGTCTCTTTTTTCTTCTAATAATATTTGGGGGGGGGTCGGGAATAGATCGACCATCGCATCTTCCTTGCCATAAAAAACATTAGAAACATTAAAAGAACATAAACACACAAAAACCACTAAAAAATATTAAAAATTCGTTTTCCCTTCAAACTTGAAAAGAAATAAAAAAACATTAAAAATGCCAAAAAACTCAAAAATAGCCCCTAGAATCCCAAAAAACCATAACTACCCTAAAACATTAAAAAACCTTAAAATACGTAGAAACCATAAAAACACATAAAATTAAAAAAATACATAAATATACGTAAAAACAAAGAAACCATAAAAAAAATTAAGATACCCTTAGAAACCTAAAAAACATTACACCCCTAAAAATCTCAAAACCCTAAAAACCGTAAAATACCATAAGCCCCTAAAATCCCCCAAAATCCCAAAAAACACATAAAAATCCTAAAAATCCCAAAAAATACAAAAAAACATAACAATCCCTAAAAACCATGAAAAAAAAGATAGCCTTAAAATCATAAAAAAAACATAAAAAATCTGAAAACCCTAAAAAATGTTAAACCCCTATAAACCTAACAAATTCTTAAAATTCTTAACCCCCAAAAACATAAAACCCATAAAAACTATAAAAACCATAAAACCCATAAAATATAAAAACTATCTAAATACTCAAGAAACCATTTAAACCCCTAAAAATGTTAAAAAACCAAAACCTCAAAGCCCATAGAAATTTCAAAAAACCCCTTAAAACCCAAAAACAATAAATATCACAAAATGATAAGAAACCCCAAAACCCATCAAAATCCCTAAAAACTCTAAAAACCATAAAATACAATTAAAATCCTAAAAATCCCCTATAATCGATAAAAATATAAAAAAACATAAAAAATCATAAAAACCACAAGAAACCGTTGAAACCCTAAATTTTTTTTAAAACTCCTAAAAACCTAAAAACGATAAAACCCTAAAAAATATAAAAAAAAATTGTAAAAACCATAAACCCCTATAAATCATAAAAACCTCTAAAAACCTTAAATATCTCTAAAACCCATAAAACCATAAAAAACCACTAAAAATAAAAAAAACCTCCAAACCAATAAAAATGAAAAAAAACCCTAAATAACATAAAACCCTAAAAAATTAAAAAATCCCTGAAAACATCAAATCCCAAAAACCTCTAAAATTCCATTAAAAATAAAAAAAAATCATAAATGCTTAAAAAACTATAAAAACCCTTAAAACGACTAATAAATACTTAAAAAACTAAAACAATTAAATATCCTAAAAACATGAAAATTATAAAATCACTAGAAACCATAAAATACTAAAAGAACCATAAAACCCATCAATATTTCTAAAAACAATAAAAATCCAAAAAATATCTAAAAAGAGACCCAAAATACCTAAAAATGTAAAATATCATTAAAACCCTAAAAATTACACAGAATAATTTAAAATCCTAAAAAACAATAGACCCCTAAAAACCTAAAAAACGAAAACCCCTAAAAGCCTTTAAACCCCTTAAAAGACAATAAAAACTCTAAAACCCAATAAAACCCATAAAACACCCTAAAAACATAAAAAACCAATGAAATCCCTAAAAACAAAAGAAAACCCCAAAAAAACTATTTACACCCAAATAGAAGATATATAACTATAAAAAACATTAAAACTATATAAAACTAAAAAAAACCAAACAAACCCAAAAGACCCTAAAATCCCTAAAACCACTAAAACCCCTCAAAATCCCTAAAAACCATAAAAACCCATAAAAATACTAAAACATCCCTAGGAATAACTGAAATCATAAAAACCCCTAATACCATGAAAACCAAAAAATAAATAAAAACACAATAACCCATAGAATCCCTAAAAACCTAAAAAACATGAAATAAATTAAAAATACTAAAACCCATAAAATCAATAAAAACCTCAAGAAATGAATAAAAATCCATAAAACCCCATATCAATAGTAAAACACACTAAAAAATCTAAAAAGATATTAAAAACCTAAAAACATTAACAAACACTAAAAAATCGAAAACCACTAACATTTAAAAATAAACATCTAAACCCTCCAAAAACAAAAAAAAACCACTAAAACCCCAAAAAATCAATAAAACTATAGAAAACCATAAAATTACTAAAAAAGAAATAAAAATCCAAAAAAGTAAAAAACCTAAAAATCCAAAAACTCCCCAAAAAACCATAAAAACATAAAAACACTTAAAATCCCCCAAAAACCTGAAAATTGATGAAAACCCTAAAAACCCAACAAACCCTCAAGTTCCTTAGAAACCATAAAAACCATAAAAACCCTAAATAAATACCAAAGAATTTATAAAAATGTTAAAACCACTAAAAACCATGAAACCCCTAATAAAACATTAAAAACCTAAAAACACTTGAATCCCATAAAAACTATAAAAACCTAAAAACCCTAAAAACTGTAAAAATACCATAAAAACCAATAAATCTTCTTTAATCCTTCAAATTACCAAAGAATCCTAAAAAACCATAATAACACTAAAAACTATAAAAACCCATTAAATACCTAAAAATGTTAAGAAACTATACAAACCATAAAATCCTAAAAAACTAAAAAAATCTCGACTATCCAAAAAAACCATTAAAAATCTATAACCCCTAAAAACTATAAAAACCGCCTTAAAATACAAAAATCACAAAACTCAATTAAAAACATAAAAATCCTAAAACCCCCATAAAATACCTAGAAAAATAAAAACCCCAAAACCCCTAAGTAAACCATAAAAACATAAAAAAAATTAAATCACCTAAACCCATAAACAATCTAAAAAAAGATAAAAAACCTTAAAAACACTAAAAACACTAAAAATAAATAAAAACCCTAAAAACCATAAAAACATAAAATCCTAAAAATTACCTTAAAAATATAAATCCTTGAAGATCCTAAGAAAACATTTCAAGCTTAAAACACTTTAAACCCCAGAAAACACTAAAAAATTATAAAACCCATAAAACCCCTACAAACTCAAAAACACTAAAACCATAAAAAATACTAAAAGTAAATAAAATCACTAAAAACCCACTAAAATCTCAAAAACACATTTTTACCCCTAAAAACACTATAAAACTTTAAAAAATCATAAAACCCTAAAAAAATACAAATACCCTAAAATCCAAAAAAATAAAAAACCTAAAACCCCCTAAAACCCTAAAACAATAAAAATCCTAAAAAATCCTAAAAAATCCACCAAAATACCTAAAATATAAAAAAAAAACCTAAAAAATGAAAACCCATAATAAAACCATAGAAACCTAAAAGCACTTAAAACCATTAAAAAACTAAAAACACTAAAAACCCTAAAAAATTGAAATCCACCAAAACACTTTAAATCCCTTAGGAAAACGAGATGAAACTGATACTTGGAGAGCATGAGATACAACTTAATCCAACTCTAAGAACCTTCACAGATGTGGTTTCTAGAATAAATAATGACAACACCAATACTAGTGAAAATGATATCATGATCACTAATCTTCGCATTAACCCTAAACACTTTCATCACTGTGGGTTGCTGATGATTTCATTCTCGAAAATTGAGGTAAAACTTCTCACATGGGATTTATGATTCGTACTTGTTGTGATGTTTCTTAACCACAATCCATTTTTAAAATTCCTAATAAAGGCTCTTGAAATAATTGTATTTTTGGGTTTTCATATCAGTCTTTTGAATTTTGTGAACATGGTTTTTCAACTTTCCTTTAAATATGACTATTATAGACATTGGGCGAGGCGATCATGGTTTTTTCGGGGTTATTCTATGAGAGTTATGAAATTTATCCTAGATTTAGACCCCTTCTATAAGTCACCCATTTTTTCAATATGAATCGGCTTCCCTGGGGTAATACTCAACTTGTTTAAACAAAAGAACTTATTCTGATTTCCATGATCATTGGAAATCCTCTAATGCCAGATCTAATGAAGAGGAGTCTCTCAAGACCATTAGTTGCTAGAATTTTTGTTGAAATTGATGTCTCTTAGGATATTAATTCCCTAATTTGGATTCATCATTGTGAGTATGATTTCTTCCAGGATGTTTTTCATAAATGTATAACTGATTACAGTCACTCTTACCTTAATCTTGGACATGATCAGAAGGAATCTGACTATAATATCCCACACCTGGAGGCTAATAATGTCACTTGGATTGATAAATTCAATAAGAAACCTAATATTGATGAGATTAATGTTATTCAAGTATCTAATTTTAGACCCACTTCTTTTGGAGGAAATAAAATTGATGTGAACTAGGATATTATTATTTCTAATGCCCAGTCTTCACAACCTACATGCCATTGTATTGAAATGTTAGTCTCTGCTGAATCTCTACATAATACCATAAGTTTAAGTACTATTCCTTACCCCGTAGAGTAGGAGTATGATAAAAAAATTTAATAACATGATACACGAGATAAGGAGTAGGGTGATCTCTCTAATGCTAGCGAATCCCTGATAGAGGTTGATGTTCAACCTAATTAAATTCCAGAAGCCTTCCTAAAATAAAGTGATAGAAAATGAAAAAACCAATAGTGGATGATAATAGTTACAAAACCCAAAATTCTAGAAAAATGATGAAGTAAATGTAATACTCTCACTTTTAATGTATAATCATCACAATATCTCTTGAAGCCACTGGGAAAGAGATTTAACCTCAAACCACTAGGAAGTATATTGAACCTCCAACACCCTCATCTATGGTTTATAAACAGATTATAATCTCTATATCAGATCTGGAAAATGATGATCTTATGTACAAATATTCCTATTGCAATGGGAATGATGTGGTTGAGGAATCTGACACCTTGATGGATGAACAATATGTGGTCACATTCAAGAAATATCATTATGGTATCATTACTTCTGATAAATAACTTGAAATAAGATAACATATGTTCATTATGATGTTTAATGAACATAAATGAAATATTGATTTCATCTTCAAAGTCATACCCTAGGAATGATTTATTATTCTACTCATAATATTTTCTTATTTAATGTGACGGATGCTTATGCACAATGCCTTATTTCCCATGAGTTTCAATGTTTCTATGGATTCCTCCATTTTAAATGAGGTTCACTATCTAGGCCTTTTATGGATTTCATTGGGCTTTTAGTAAATGTTGTGGTTTTTTCATATACTTCTCTAGACCATTTCACATTCATTTTAGGTAATGATAAATTTGGTGAAAGTAAGACTATCAAATCAGGTTAATCCTTCTCTAATCAAGGATCCAATAAAAAACTAATGTAGTGAAAAATTGAAATGACCATAGGGACTGAATATGATTTGAGTGATTTCAATTCTCGGACATTGGAAAAACAGAGTTCCAACCAGTTCCTAAGTGAATGAATAAGGAATTGTATAATTCTGAACAAAAATATTATATTAATACTAATGATGTTCAATCATGGTTATAAGGAAATTTCCAAGATCCCAATTGGTTGGATTTCTCTGTTTGGTTGAAAGGTTGATGATAGGACTCATACATGTTTTTTACAGCTTCAGATTTTGGTTTGTTTGTCATTGAAAAGTCAATGTGTATCACCCCTCAATTCTATGCCGGTGCCGTCTCTTTACACCTCATTCTTATTTTTTATCTTTTCTTTCATTAAATAAAATGTTTTGGGGCATGAATTGGGTGACAAATTCATGTCATCACTTTTATAAAAAAACCTAAAAACTGTAAACTCCCTAAAAGGCATCAAAAACCCTAAAAACCATAAAATCTATTTAAACCCTTAAGACTATAAAAATCCTAAAATGTCCCTAAAAAATAAAAACCCCTAAAACCTTCAAAATTTAGATGATAACATTTAAAACACTTAAAACCCCCAAAACCTAAAAACACTAAATCCTTAAAAACCTTAAAAACCATCAAAATCCCTGAAACCCCTAAGAACCCTTAAAAATTATAAAAAACCCTCAAAATCACTTAAAACATAAAAAACATTAAAAACCCTAAAAATTACTAAGAAAACCATAAAAACCTAAAAGTATTAAAAAACAATAAAAACCCTAAAAGGGCTTAAACCCCCTAAAACCCCAAAAACATTAAGAATCCTAAAATCCCATAAAAACACAAAAAACCCATTAAAACTTTAAATCCCCTTTAAAACCCCAAAAAATATTTATAAATGCCAAAAACCATAGAACACTAAAATCATAAAAAACCCCTACCCCCCCCCCAAAAAAAACCTAAAACCCCAAAAAACTCCTAAAATCCCTAAAAACCCTAAAAACATAAAAATCCTGAAAAACATAAAAATCCTTGAAAACCCAGAAACCACCTATAAATCCTTAAAAAAATAAAACACATAAAACCCCTAAAAACATGAAAAAAACTAAAATCCTTGAAGCCCTTTCAAAACCCTAAAAACAATCAAAAACCCTAAAAGCCACTAAAACCATATAAGTCGTAATAAATCCCTACAAATAAAAAAAACATAAAAACTCGCAAAACCCTGAAAATCCCTACGAAAACCATTAAATCAGAAAATAAATTTAAACACCTAATAACCTAAAAAATTATAAAATCCTAAAAACCCATAAAAGACCTAAAAACTATAGATACCATAAAATTTACGAAGAGACAAAAATCAATTTAAAACCCTAAGTACCCAAAAAAACCCTAAAATACACTAAAACTCTAAATATAATTACAACCCTAAAATTGATAAAAATACTAAAAATAATAAAAACAATAAAAAACTCACAAAAAGTCCAAAAAACCATTAAAAAAACCAAAACACCCCAAGATAACCTAAGAAACCTAAACCCTCAAAATCACCAAAACCCTAAAACCCATAAAATTCCTAAAAAATAACTAAAATCATTAAGAATATAAAAACCCATAAAAACCCTAAAGACCCCCAAGAAAACCCAAAAAAACCTAAAAAACATAATACCCTTATAAATCTTAAAAAATGCTAAATAACCCTAAAAGCCCCAAAATGGCCCTGAAAACCATAAAAACCCAAAAAACCATAAAACAACCTAAAATCCTTAAAACCCCTAGAAAACCTTAAAAATTATAAAAACCACTAAAAACCCTTGAATCCCATAAAACCCCAATAAACGTTAAAAAACTCTAAAAATCCATAAAACCATAAAAACTCATAAAAACCCCGAAATCCCCCAAAAATATAAAAACCCTAATAGACCCTAAAAACCCTAAAACCCATAAATATCCTACTAAATCCCTAAAATACCTATAAACACATAAAACACCAATAACCCTAAAATTACAATTAAATCCTTAAACAATTAAAAACACTTAAAAACCTTAAAAACACAAAAATAGGCTAGACCCCTAAAAACCCTAAAAGGCCCTAAAACCCCTAAAACCAACAAAAAAAATATAAAACCTAATAAAATCATAAAAATCCTAAAAAACCACTAAAAACTTTGAAAACCCTTTACCCCTAAAAATATTGAAATAATCTAAAAACATTTAACCCCCAAAAAAACTCAAAAAACCCAAAACCCATAAAAACACTATAAAAACCCTAAAATCCCGAAAAATCCGAAAAACCCAAAAAACCTAAAAAATATATAAACAACCATAAAAATATAATAAACCTGAAAAAACATAATGAAAACCATAAAAACAATAAAACATTTAAAACACGTAAAATCTAAAAAACTCTGAAAACCCTGAAAATCCTGAAAACCGTAAAAAAATAAAAAACCATAAAATTTATAAAACCCCATAAAAATTATAAAACCCCCAAAAAAACCTAAAAATCTAAAAAACCCTAATAACTCTAAAGAAAACTATAAAAAACATAAAATCCTAAATACGCTTAAAAGACATAAAACTCTAAAAATGCTAACAACGCTAAAAACCCAAAAAACCCTAAAACCCAAAAAACATTAAAAATTAAAAAAACCCATAAAAAGAAATAAAAACTATAAAATCTATTTAAACCTCTAAAAAAATTATAAAAATATAAAAAACATGAAAACCCCTAAAACCAAAAATAAACCTAAAAGATCATAAAAACCCATAAAAACCCTAACAACCCTAAAAAACATAAAACCCCAAAATCCCCAAGACCCAAAGAAAAAAAAATCCTAAAAATGTGATAATAATCAATAAAAACATAAAAACCCCATGAATAACCATAAGAAAACCCAAAAAACAATAAAAAACAAAATACTCAAATAAATCTAAAAAACGCAGAAAATCTCTAAAGAGCCATAAAAACCTTAACCACCCCAAAACCCCCAAAAATCCCTAAAAATCATTAAAATTTTAAAATTACTCAAGATCCCTAAAAATAAAAGAAAACCTTAAAACCCTGAAAAACATAATACCCCTAAAAACCTTTAAAAATAAAAAAACTCTAAAAAAACTAAAAAGAACCTAAAAACCCTAAAAACCACTAAAGACCATTAAAACCATAAAACCATTAAAAATTCCCAAAAAAACATAAAAACCCTAAAAGGCAACTGAAATCACTAAAAATCCTATAATCCCCTAAAACCGATAAAAGAAAGAAAGAAGAAAAAGGATGGCCTCTGAGCGGCGGCTCTCCTCCCCTCCTCGTGCCTCCTAGGTTTTCCTCTGCCGTCTTCCTCTTTCCTCCTATGGCAAGGTCCGACCTCGGTTATTTCTGTCCCGCTTCGGCTTGGAAACTGCTGGTGTCGGCTTTGCGTGATCCGGTCGGTGCGGTGGTGGCTTAGTCGTGTCCAGATTGCTCTAGATCTGGTGCGTCGGGTCTTCGGATGGGGGGATCTGGCCTAGCTTGCCCGATGGCGACCCTGTTGCACGTCCCACCTCTTGATCTGGCTTCTTGGTGCATGGTTTCGTGTTATGAAGTGCTGCGAAGGTTCCCCCCCGTTCTTTATGTTCTTTCCAAACTTCTGGCGTGCCTTGTTTTGGGACCCAGTTTCGTTGCTGCGAAGGTTCCCCTCCCGGCTCAAGGTCCATTCCAGTCGGCTTCTGGCATGCCTGGTTTGAGACCCGACTTCAGTTGCTGGTTCCCCCTTCCTGCTCCTGGTCAGTTGCAGATCTGGTCGTCCGGACGCCGGCTTGTATGCAGGGCTCCTCCGTTTCGTTTTCCTTGCGCCAGATCTAGAGGGCGCGGTGTCAACCCCGACATGCTTCCGGCCCCTCGCATGTCTTCCTAGTTCGATGTCAGCTGTAGGGGTGGTTTGGTGCGCTCATTTTTGGGTCCTGTTTCTTGGAGGACGACTGCTTTGGTTCTTCTTTTGATTATCTATCTCCTGCTGCTGCTTATGGTCTTTGGTTGTCGCTCTGTGTGCTGGTTTTTTTGACATGCTATGGATGATTTGATTTAATGTGGGTGCTGGCGAGTTCTTTCGATGAAATGGTTGTTTGGGGCGAGTTGGATCAGATGGGATGGTTATGCAGCGTGGCTGTGATGTTTTGGTGTTGGTGCTGGATGCTGTTGTTGGCTTCTAGTGATAGTTGACTGGATAGTGTTGTGGTCTGTTTTTGAAGGTGGTGAATGGTTGTGGTGGTTTGAAATGGTGTTGTTGGTGCTGATGGATGTTTGCTGCACTGGTCGTCGTTTGGCTGGGAGGTGCTGGATGCTAGTTTTTTGAGTATGGATGCTACAAGGTGTTAGATGCTGGGATGCTGGATGATGGTGGTGACTGCTTTGCCTTGTGTGTTTTCTTTTTTCGTTCATTAATTTTCTTTTTTTGGGCATTTTGTCTTGGTTCGTTAAGGGTTCTTAGGTGTGGGTCGATTGACCCCTCCCCTCCCTTTTCTACTGTGTATCTTTTTTATTTTTAATAAATTTGAGGGGGTCGGAAATAGCCCGAACCTCTCATCTTCCTTGCCCTAAAAATGATAAAAAAACTCTATAAACAATAAAATCCAAAAAAAAAAACAAACCATAAAATCCCATAAAAACCATAAAAACCCCAAACCCCCCCAAAAACCTGAAGAAACTTAAATACCCTTAAAATATCTAAAGCCCAAAAAAACCCCATAAATATCCTTCAAATCCCTATAAATCCCTAAAAATATAAAAACCCCTAAAAATCCTGAAAATTCATAATAAAACCTTAAAAATCCAAAAAATGCTGAAAACCATAATGTCCAACCAAAACCCTCAAGGACATAAAACCCTCCAAAATTCCCAAAAACCATAAAAACCCATTAAAATAGTAAAAAGGCCTTAAAATTTCTAAAAAAATAGAAAAATGATAAAAAAAACCTAAAAACCCTAAAAACCCTGAAGATAACCATAAAAAACCAAAAACACTTAAAACCCATAAAAACCTATAACATAATAAAAACCCAAAAACCCCTAAAAACCATAAACCCCGTAAAACCAATAACAAAACCTAAAAACCCCTAAAAACCTAAAAAAATAACTAAAAAATCTAAAAACCTAATACACCCCCCATAATGATAAAAAAATAAAATCCTTTTAAACCATTAAAATCTAAAAAAACCCATAAAACCCCCTCAAACCCCATAAAAATAGTAAAAACCTTAAAAACCCATAAAACCCAAAAAATCCTTAAAAATCTTGAAAAACCATGAAAATCCTAAAAAATACCTACAATGTAAAATACCCAAAAAAACCCTAAAATCCCATAGAAAACCATAAAACCCTATAAAAACATAGAACCCAAAAAAATATGAAAACCAATGAAAACTCTAACAACCAAAACACCTATAAAATCATAAAAATATTTAAAATCTTAAAAACCCATAAAATTTCTAAAAAAATCTCTATAAATCCTTGAAAACATAAAAAAAGATAAAAACCCGGAAAAACCTAATCCAAACCATAAAAACCATAAAACACTTAAAACCCCCAAAAACCTAAAAACCCATAAAAAGACTAAAAACCCCTAAAACCATAAAAACTATAAAACCACCAAAAATCCATAAAAACTCAAAAAACCTTAATAACCAAAAAACCATAAAAACCACTTAAAACTCTAAAATAAATTTAAACCACAAAAAATGTTAAAAAACTATAAAAATACACACAACCCTGAAAAACTCAAAAAACAATAAAATCTCAATGAAAATCATAAAAATAATAAATAACCTCCACATCCCTAAAAGCCATAAAATCTGTAATTATCTTCAAAAATCCTAGAAAATCCAAAAAAATGTAAAAAATTTCAAAATCTATGAATATAACTAAGAAACCTTAAAAATATAAAAACAATTAAAACCCAAAAAAACTCTAAAACCACGAAAATCCCTAAAAAACATAAAAACCATAAAAATACCTAAATACCATAAAACCTACTTAATACTCTATAAACAATTTTATCCTATAAAAATTTAAATACTATAAAAAAACTTAATACCCCTAAAAAACTAAAAAAACCCTAAAAAAATCCTAAAAACCCCAGAAACCATAAAATCCCAAAAAACTGATAAAAACCCTAAAAACAAAAAATAACCCTAAAATTTTTGAAACACTCTAAGAAATCCTTAAGAAATAATAACTAATTAGAACGCATAAAAAAGATAAAAAATGCTAAAAACATCCAAAAAACCTAACAAACTTTAAACCCCTCAAAATCCTTAAAATCTAGAAACTATAAATATCCTAAAAATACCCAAAAAATACCTATAAACCAAAAACCCATAAAAATATTCAAAATACCTCAGAAAACCTTAATTACCTGAAAAATATTAAAACCCCTAAAAACTAAAAAACCACTAAAAACACTGAAAACGCTAAAAAGACGCTAAACCCCAAAATGCCCCTAAAACTCATAAAAACCGTAAAAATAATTAAAAACCCTAAAACCCTTAAAAAAGTAAAACTACTGAAAACTAAAAAAACCTTTAAACCCATAACAATGTTAAAAAAACACTAAAAGCCATTAAAAACCTAAAAACCCAAAACAACCATAAAAACCCAAAAAAACCAAAAAACTGAAAAAACCCACAAAATCCCTAAAATCCTTAAAAACCCACAAAAATCATAAAAAATACCTACAAATACATAAAATTTTATAAAAACCTAATATACCTAAAAACCCATTAGAAAACATTAAAAACCTCAAAACATATAAAACCCCTAAAGAACATGAAATTTTTTAATGAACCTAAAAACCCCTAAAAACCCTAAAAACCCTCAAAATAACCCTAAAAATCATAAAAATCATAAACATTCTTAAATAATTCAAAACCCTAAAACCCCTTAAAATTCCTATGAAATACTGAAACAAATAAAAACATATAAAAAACCAAAAAACCTAAAAATTCAAAAAACCCTAAAAAATTTAAAAATCCATAAAAACCCTCAAAATCTATAAAAACTCTATAACCCATAAAATAATTCCTAAAATATCCAAACATTTAAGAAACCCTAAAAACATTGAAAACCCTTATAAAAACCTTAAAAACAAAAAACACTTGGATCCCCTTAAAAACATGAAAATATTAAAAACCGTAAAACCCAAAAAAGACCCTAAAACCCCTAGAACTCTGAAAAATCATAAAAATCCATGAAAACCTTAAAAAACCCTAAACACCCATAAAAACCTAAAACCACTAAAAAATCTAAAAAACCAAAAAAACCCCAAAAACATGCCTCCCCTATAAAACCCTAAAAACCCTAAAAACATAAAAAACCTAAGAACCTATAAACCCAAAAAAATCCATAAAAACCTAAATACCATAAGAGTCCTTAAAATCCGAAAAAATACCTAAAAATGTAAAAAAACCTAAAAACATGAAAAACTCAATAAAAACCTTAACGACCTAAAACACTTAAAATCCCTTCAAAACCAATAATCTCTAAAAACCATAAAAACCGTAAATCCTCTAAAATACCATAAAACACATCAAAATCAATAAAAACACTAAAAACCCTAAAAACCCTAAAAATTCCTATTAATGAAAAACCCCCATAAATCCTAAAAACCCATAATAAAAACATACAAACCTATAAACAATTAAATACACTGAAAAACTAAAAAATGATTAAAATCCCTAAATTACTACAAAAGCCCCTAAAACCCTTAAGGACCCCTGAAACCCTTAAATCCCCATAAAACATTAAAAACAATAAAATCCCATAAGATCCCAAAAAATCATGAAACACTCTAAAACCCCTTTAACCCCTAAAAATTTTGACGAAACTCTAAAAACCCTTAACACACTTAAAAATTAAAAAAATCCTAAAATCCCAAGAAAACCATAAAAACTCTAAAAAACCTAAAAACCCTAAAAACTCTCAAAATCCTTAAACAACCATAAGAACATAAAAATATCCAAAAAATCCCTAAAAGGGGTAAAAATATAAAAAATCTTAAACACGCTAAAATAACCATAAAAACCAAAAATCAATTAAAACCCCAAAAAACCATAAAAACTCTAAAAATCCTTGGAACCCTAAAAACCATAATAACCCTAAAAATCCTGAAAACCCATAAAAATACCAAAAAACACCCTAAAAAATTAAATTCCAAAAACCCAACGAACCCTATAAAAACCATTAAAACCAAAACACACTTTAAACCCTTAAATACCAAAGAAATGATGAAAACCTGAAAACAACTAAAAAACTAAAACCATAAAAACACCAAAAACCTAAAAAGATTCTAAAACCCCATAAAATCCCTAAAACCACAAGAAACTTCAACAACCCTTTGAACCCGTAAAGAAATAGAAACATTAAAAACCTTAAAACTCCTAAAATACTCATAAAAACCTAAAACTCAAATAAAAACCCTAAAAATCATCATAATTATTAAAAACTGCAAAAACCAAAATAATCCTAAAAATGATCCAAAATCCAGAAATTGTAAAAAACCACAAAAACCCAAAAAAACCAAATAAAACCATTAAAATAAAAAAAAGTCTTAAAACCCCTAAAACCCCAAACAAATCTGAAGACTATAAGAAGAATAATACACTAAAAATTCATAAAACCCCTCAATGTCCAAAAAATCCTAAAAACAAAATATTCCTTAAAATAACTAAAATCCCAAAAAAAATCCATAAAAATCCCCAAAAACCTAAATCCCCCAAAAAACTAAAAATGATAAAAACACTAAAAACTCTCAAAAGCCCATGAAATCCCTAAAACACCAAAAAACTTTAAAAACCTAAAACCCATAAGAATGCTATAAACCCACAAAAAAACTAAAAAAACATTCACCGCCTAGAATCACTGAAAACACTAAAACCCCCCAAAAAAACTTAAGAAACCCTAAAACCAAAAAACATAGAAAAAACATAAAAACCATAAAAATATTAAAAATCCAAGAAACTGTAAAAACTATAAAAATCCATAAAAATAATAAAATGGACATATAAATCCCTAAACTTGTAAAAATCATGAAATCCCCAAAGAAAAATTTGAAAACCTAAAAACACACAAAACCCCTACAAATAGAATAAAATAAAAAAACCCCAAAAACACTTAAAAGACAAAAAAAATCATAAGCCCCACTAAAACCATAAAACCCCTAAAAATTAAAAACAAAAAAAAAACCAATAATAGCACATGAAAACCCTAAAATACCTAAAAATATTTTAAAAATCCTAAAAACCATAAATCACTAAAAACCCTAAAAATAATTATCCTCATAAAAATATAAAAATCTAAAACCCCATAAAATTCTATAAACCACTAAAAACACTAAAAACCAATTAATATCCATAAAATGTTAAAAAAAGACTAAAAACATTGAAAATAATATAAACCTCAAAAAACTGCTAAAAACATAAAAAAGTAAAATACCAAAAAAACCCCTAAATACCATAAATATCCATAAAACCCTACAAACCCATAAAAATCCTAAAAAAGCACTAAAAAAATCTTAAAATATAAATAAAAAAAATATATGAAAACACTAAGGAAACATTAAAAGCCTAAAAACACTAAAAACCCTCAAAATCCCAAAAAATAATAAAAAACCTTAAAATCTTAAAAATTACATAAAAATCCATAAAAATGTAAAAAAAATAAAAACCCTGAAAACCCAAGATAAAACCTTAAGAACATAAAAACAATTAAAACCCTTAAACCCTACAATTTTTAAAAACCATAAAACCATAAAACGACCTAAAACCCTAAAAAACATAAAACCCCTAAAAACCATAAAATTCCTAAAACCCATAAAAACTCTAAAAACCCTATAAAACAATAAAAATTGCTTTCACGATGAAAAATGTCAATAAAAACTCTAAAAACGTTAAACCCCTAAAAACTGAAAAAACGCACCTAAAACCCTAAAAACCCCTAAAATCCCTAAAAAATAAAAATCCATAAACACCCGAAAACCCATAAAGAACCCTAAAGTACCTAAAAATTCATTAAAACATCAAAAAATACCCCTAAAACTCTAAAAACCCCTATGAAAACATTAAAAACATAGTATTTAAGAAGCCGAATCATCGTTTCAGGTACACTTTTCCTTTTACTAGAGTTTTTAAGAAAAACAGAGTTTCTGGAAAATTTTCAAGTACATGCCGTGCACTTTCTGAGTACATGCCATGTACTCTTCTCCAGATCGAAGCCGTGTGATGGCCGTTCCCATGCCACACACACTGTGTGTAGGGGTGACGTGGAGGCTGTTTTTGGAGGAGTACGGAAAAATCTAGTACACACCATGTACTCTAAAAGTTCATGCCATGTACTTTTCTTTTTTTTTCACTAAATGCACTGGGGTCGCGGCTGACGGACAGAACACACCCCTTCTCCAGTTTCGTCGTCCGAGAGCAACCTATATGGTCAGATCTTCCCCAATCCCCCGCTTCTCCGTCCGTTCTATGAATTTAGCATGGTTGATTGCGTTGGAAGCGTAGCGGTGAGTTATTCCTTCTTCTTGAGCCTTATTTTTCAATTCTTCTACTTTCTCAGGTTATCTAAGGTTGAATGTTTTGTGCGTTTTCTCAGATCGACGATGTTTTAGGGGGAATTATCCATCATTGTTCAAGTATATCAATCTCCTAGGATCAAGGTAGGTGGTTTTTGACTTACCGTTCAAAGTCTCTGAGTTTTATGTGCGAATTTTCACCGATACTCTTGAACGGGGTATTGCATGTTTACCTTTTTCCCTTGTTGTTTTCCTCCCTTGCTTGTATTCTTGTGTAGAGTGAATTTGACCATGTTAAAGGATAAATTGTTGTGCTTGGATTTATTTTCCTTGCTTCGTTTTATTTATGACCTTTGGGTCTTTTTTTCCTTTGGCTGTTACACCTGTTTCATGCCTTGCGGTTATAGGTTGAAGTGAAACTCATGACATGCATGTTACATTGAAGTCTATTTATTTATGTAGCTATATAGGGGTACTCTGGTTTTCCAAGTAGCTCTATAGGTGTACTTTGGCCTTATAGTATTATTTTGAATTGACTGGCACTGGGATGATAGAACCTGATGCTATAGACTATAAGGGACAGACCGAGTGAGCTTCCTAGAGAGTCTTAGATATTACAGACAATAGAGGGGATGGTCCGAGTGAGCTCCCAGAGAGTCTTGGATTTTATAGACTACAAGAGGGTAGACCGAGTGAGCTTCCTCAAAGAGTCTTACATTGTTTGAATCTCTTTAAGAACCTTCCCTGGCTAGATGAGGAATTGACCGAGTGAGCTTCCTCAGAGAGTCTATGGTATACCTAAGTCTATAGGAGGAATTGACCGAGATACCTTCCTCAGAGAGAATCTAGACCTTGGGGCTAAGAGGGTTATATCGTGTGATCTTCCTCAAGAGATTCCCGGACTACCCTAGACTATGAGGGAAATTGACTGAGTGAGCTTCCCTAGAGAGTCTCATAAATTCATATGACCAAGCCAGAGGGGTTAGGCTGAGTGCCCTGCCCAGAGGGTTGTGGTACTTCTTGGATAGAACTAGATGGAATGGCTACGAGTACTTCCCAGAGGGTTTCCGGATTATTAGCTTTTTGTTTCACTGCTGTTGATGGGTTGTAGATTGATTACTACTATGTGTCATCCTGTTTTACTGCTTACTGTTTACTACCTACTGCTTGTTGTTTATGTTTACTGATTATTGTACTTTTACCTTCCATATACTCACTGACTGTTAGGCATAGATCTTCGGGTGAATGCCTACTGGGATTTTATCTCACACCCTGTTTGGGCCATGCTTTTGGGCCCTAGCAGACTATGATGTTGCAGGTGTAGACAAGGGAAAGTGCCCTTCAACTTCTGGAACTTGATTTCTTGGAGCATGAGAGCATGGGACAGAGCTTTGCCTCACGATGCTGAGGAGCCGTTTACTTTTCTTTTGTACTTGTTTTGGTATTGTAGAGTTTTTCCATCATTGAGACTTGTTTGGCTGCTTTCCTAGTTATGTATCATGCATCATTTCTTATTTACATATGTGATTCAGTTTGTTGATTTAGTCTTCCTTTGTTATATTGTTGGTTGTTACTACTCCCGCTATTGTATGTTTATTCTTCTTCCGCTGTATACTCTTCCAATGAGGGAATAGTTTTCCCACTATCACACCCAAGGCCCTCACTGCTAGTCGGCTTCCTCTGGCGTTTGGGGAAATGCGCTTGAGCCCATGTGACCTACCGGGTACGGGGTGCCTCTAGGTGGATTCCAGAACCTAGATGTTACAATGTGGTATCATAGGGAAATCTTTTCTCTTGCATTACTGTTTGGAGACATAGCCAGGGATACGACGGGTTCGATACATGGTAATAAGCTATGCCCGGGAGTAGCTAACCTTTGTACAGGGAAAATACATACTACCTCATTTGTTGCAGTTTCCTGGTTTTGAGATTTTACGGTTGATACTATTTCACTTAGAGCGATTCACATGCTTTGTACTGTTATTGTTTTGATATTGTGGTCATATTCTGTCGCAACCCGATGAGATGAGGGTATTCTATCTCATGCATCATATATGAACTTGTAGAAATCACATTCCATGCATTATTGTCATTCCATTTAGGGTGCATTAGCGATTGCATGCTGTTGTGATAGACGTTGTGTATATTATGTATGTTTTTTTGATAGATGCTTGACAGAATCTCTCCTGCTTGTTAGAGAATTGTTTGTATTGTACTTTTCTTTAAATTAATGCCAAATTTTGATTCTTTAGGTGTTATGGGCCCTCTTGAATCGGAAATTGGTGGATCCTGATCATGTTTTCTCTTGTACATGACTATAGGGGGTGTCAAGCTTTGATTCGCGGGGAGTATAGGCCCTCACGGATCAGAACTTGGAACCTCTTTGCTTTGTTTTCCGTGTTTCTGGTCTTCTATGCAGTTTCTGAGCTACTGCCCAGAAAAAACCCAGAATACACGGCGTGTACTTTCTGGTTACACACCGCGTAGTTTTTAGGCCGTGTTACTGACTGTGTGTGCAGGAACACGGTGTTGTGAAAATAAAGTCAAGAGCACTCCATGTACGGTATGTACACGACATGTAGTGTAGAGGCTTGTACCCGGCCGTGTCACTAACAACACGGGTCGGGTAATCTCGAGTAGAAAACGCCGTGTTGTAAAGGAACACGCCGTTTAGTTATGTCCAGGTACCCGGTCATGTTACGAACATCACGGGTCGGCATGACCTTCTCTTAGACATGCCATGTTGCTTTTAGAACACGTCGTGTAGTCTTTACCAGGTACTCGGCCGTGTCACAAACAACACGGGACGGTGTCACCTTTTCCTATACACACCGTGTTTGTTCAGAACACGCCGTGTAAGGGCCAGCTATGTAGATGACCATGTAACTAACAACACAGGCCGCTGAGTCAGTGTCTAGTACACGCATGTTTCCTAGGGAACATGCTGTGTAGTCTGAGGTTAGTTTGAACCGTGTGAGTTAGCTATGTAAGGAGACTCGGGCAAGGGAATAGTTTTCAAGTACACAGTGTGTGTTGGGTCAACACGTCGTGTAGTTTGAGGTGTTACATGACCTTTCAGGCATAGGTACACACCCATGTTAATGGCTTAAGTAGACACGCTGTGTAGTTTTTATACATGTCCTATAGTCGTGTTTTGTAAAACTTGATAGTTTCTTCCCCATGAACCCTTTATGTACTCTTCTGTTCCCTATCCTTGTTTCTGATCTAAGGTATAATTTTGATCTTTCATAGTGATGCCTCCAAGACGTCCTCTAGTTGTACGTTTTTCGTTAGGCAGTGATCAGATGCCAGATATGGCTGATCAGGGACTTACTGCCAATCCTCCAGTTGAGCCAGCCTTGGTACTGGCTGTCATACCCATTGCAGGCGTCGAGGCGCAGTTCAGGGAGGACTTTCTGAGGATGATGCAGACCTTCCAGGGAGTGCCGCCTCCTGCCCCGTCGATGGTTGAGTTGACACGGGTTTTCCAGTAGCAGCATCCTTATACTTTTTCAGGTGATGGAGGACCTCAGGCTGTAGAGTCGTGGATAGAGGCCACACTGACCATCTTTGAGCACATAGAGATCCCTCTGGAGAAAAGGGTAATGCTAGCTACTTATATGCTTCGGGACACCGCTAAGAGGTGGTGGGAGGTGATCTCACGGTTAGGGCGTCAGCAGGATGTGTCTTGGGATGAGTTTCGATGCACCTTCTATGACTACTTCTATCTGGAGACCCTGAGGGCCGATCGAGCCCGAGAGTTAATGAGTCTACAGTAGGGTACTCTCTCTGTTATAGAGTTCTCGTCTTGCTTCACTAAGCTACAACGTTTCACACCGATCCTATTAGGTTATGAGTTGTTCCTTTCCAGGAAGATCGAGGATGGTCTCAAGAAAGAGATATGTTCCCAGGTGAATATCATCCAGTTGACTTTGATATCCTCCATCGTCAACCAGGCGCTGATCACTGATCACAATCTGAGTGATTCTGGAGCAGTGAGCCAGGGCGGTTCGATATCCAGAGATGGTGTTCCTTTTACAGACAATAGGAAGCTTCGTAGAGAGTCTTCTTGAGGAGATCGTGGTTTGCAAAATGCGTCTTCTGGCAGCCAGGTTGTATGCTACCAGTGCAGTAGGAGTGGGCGTATTAGGACTCAGTGCCAGAGGAATCCAATGGAGTGTCGGTCTTGCGTCAAGATGGGACATCTTCAGAGTTTCTATCATATCTTCTCACTTTCACCTAGTGGTAGGGGTTCCTCTATGACCCCGCGTTCTGGAGATGCTTCATCAGTTTCCCACCAATCATAGAACTGGAGTTATTTTGGTCGTTCAGGCCAAGGTGGAGGTCATGGTCTTGGTGGTCAGTCACCAGGTCATTAGCGACAGTAAAGTGGATCAGCTCAAAGCGGTTAGCCAGGGTCTCAGAGCCGCAGTACAGGCCAGTAATTATCCATGGAGAAGACCTATTAGGAGCAGGATCCCAAACCTTCTATAGTTCGAGGTACGATCTTAGTAGCCTCATTTTTATCTTCAGTTCTTTTCGATACTGTTGCTTCCTATAACTTTATCACTATTGCTGTTGTGGAGAGCCTTGGTCTCTGTATCATTTCGTCTGCCAACTTGTTGACTCTTGACACACCATTGGGAACGAGGAAAACTAGCGTACGTCAGTGCATAGAGTTCCCTATCGAGTTTTCCGGGTGTCATTTCTTATGGGATCTCTATTTCCTAGAAATGACGGGCTATGACGTCATTCTCGGTATGGATTGGTTGTTCCCTTCTAGGAAGTCGTTGATTGCTATCGCCGCAGGGTTAGTTTCATATCACCAGAGGGCAGATCCTTCCTTCATAGAGGCGAGGGGGATGTCTAGGCGGGTAGAGTTGGACCAGAGCATCATGGGCTTGGGAGGGTTACATCCCTGATTACTAGTCTTTATCTGGATATCCAGGGGACTTCACATTTATAATTTCCTATAGTGGTGGATTGTTTCAGGGATGTCTTTCCAGAAGATTTTTCAGGTTTACCTCTGGAGCGTGAGGTAGAATTCTCGATTGAGCTCGTGCCAGGAGCATCACCGGTGTCCATTCCTCCTTATTGGATGGATACACCTGAGTTGTAGGAGCTCAACAAGCAGTTTGAGGAGTTGCAAGTGAAGGGTTTCATCTAACCCAGAACATCCCCTTGGGGTTCTCTTATCCTGTTCGCGAAGAAGGCAGACGGTACCCTTCGGCTTTGTGTGGATTATCAGAAGCTGAACCAGTTGACGGTCAATAAATGATATCCTTTTCCAAGAATCGATGACCTCTTTGGTCAGATTCGAGGAGCCCTGGTGTTCTTGATGATCTACATGAGGTCCGGTTATCATCAGTTGCATGTTAGACCATCAGATATACCTCTGATAGCTTTTAGGAGCAGGTATGGTATTTACGAATATACAGTCATGTCCTTCGGTCTTACAAACACACCTGTAGTCTTCATGGAACTGATGAACCGAGTGTTCCATCTGTACTTGGACTCCTTTTTCGTGGTCTTCATGGATGATATATTGGTGTACTCTCACACTCGAAACGACCATGACAGACATCTTGAGATCGTTCTGAGTACACTAAGAGAGCATCTGCTGTATGCTAAAATCTTGAAGTGCCACTTCTCGATGGATCAGATTCACTTCCTGGGTCATGTTATCTCGGATATAGGAGTGTCAGTGGACCTAGAGAAAGTGAGAGCTGTAGTTTCCAGGGAGAAGCTGAAGAACGTCTTTGAGGTGTGGAGTTTCCTAGGGCTGGCCGGATATAGTAGACGCTTCATTCAGGACTTCTCACGCCTAGCAGCACCGTTGGAAGGTCTGACCAAAAGGGGGTGAAGTTTTTTATGGTCAGATTCTTGTGAGCCAGCCATTCAGGAGCTGAAAGGGAGGTTGACGTCATCATCGATACTAGTATTACCTGAGCCGAGAAAGGGCTACACTGTTTACTGTGATGCTTTAGGTATTGGGTAGGGATTTGTTCTCATTCAGGGATATGAAGTCACTGGGTATGGGTCTCGACAGTTGAGGCCACACGAGAGGAATTACCCTATTCACGATCTGGAGTTGGCTGCAGTTGTTCATGATTTACACTATTGAAGACACGATCTTATGGGAGAGCACTTTGTGGTTTTTACCAACCACAAGAGTCTACAGTATATCTTCACTCAGCGGGATCTGAATCTGAGACATCACAGGTGGGTTGAGTATCTTTAGTCCTTCGACTTTGATCTCACCTATACGCCGGGAAAGGGAAATGCAGTGGCAGATGCGTTGAGAAGATGAACCCAGATTCAGGCAGTTTGGGAGGCCAGCAATGTGTGGAAGCTTATGGATCTGTTCTCTGAGATGCATCTGGAGGAGCACGACAGGCAGGGAAATACTATCCTCTCTTCTGTGGTTGTTACCTCTTTACTTCTTGATTGGGTACAAATGAGGCAGCTATCAGATTCAGAGGCCTTAGTCCTGCGGGAGAGTGTGTCAGGAGGGGACCCTCTTCCTAGATGGACAGTGGGATAGGATGAGATCATGCAGTTCCAAGGACGCGTATGGGTGCCAGCAGACATATGCAAGGAGATGATGAGGGATTTCCATTCCTCAGTTTGGGTAGTTCATCCTAGCGTCACCAAGATGTATCGGGACCTTCATCGCCAGTACTGTTGGCTAGGTATGAAGAGATATGTTGCTGACTGTGTCCTGAGATGTTCTACTTGTCAGCAGGTGAAAGCAGAGCATCAGCGACTAGCAGGGCTTTTACAGAAGTTACCCATTCTGGAGTGGAAGTGGAATGATGTCACGATGGACTTCATGACCGGGTTGCCGAGGTCACCACGGGGAAGTGATGTTGTTTGGGTTGTCGTTGATAGGTTTATGAAGGTTGCACACTTCTTACTGATCAAGGAAACCTTCAGTGTTGATGATCTAGGATGACTGTACATATTAGAGATTGTACATCTACAAGGAGTTCCACACTCCATTGTTTCAGATAGGGATGCACGCTTTACCTCTCGGTTCTGGCAGGGACTCTAGAAGGCTCTGGGTACACAACTACTTTTGAGTACAACATACCATCCCGAAACTGATGGCCTGTCCGAAGGCACGATCTAGGTGCTTGAGGATATGCTCCGATCTTGCATTTTAGACTTCGGTGGTTCTTGGGAGAAGCACATACCTCTTTTGGAGTTTGCGTACAACAACAGTTTTCAGGCGACCATTCATATAGAACCATATGAGGCACTATACGGTAGGATATTCCTATCACCCTTATGCTGGCTAGAGGTAGGAGAGGCAGCTTTTCTAGGACCTCGTCTTGTTCAGGAGACCTCAGAGTAGATAGAGTTGATTCGGAAGAGGATGGATACAACACAGTCTCGACAGAAGTCCTATGCTGATCAGTGGAGATGACCTTTGGAGTTCGAGGTCGGGGATCAGGCTTTCCTGCGTGTCGCACCGATGATGGGACACAAGAGGATTTGGAGACAGGGTAAGCTTTCTCCATGGTAGGTCGGGCCGTTTGAGGTGTGGGAGAGAGTTGGGATGGTCACCTATTGGTTGCAGCTACATCAGAGGTACCGGGCTATGCACGACATCTTCCACGTCTCTCAGATCCGACGTTAATTTTTAGACCCATCTCATGTCTTTTATCCCGAGGAGGTTGAGCTCGAAGTGGATGCGTCGTTTGGGGAGCATCCAATCCAGATTATTGATCGCAGTACGAAGGTTCTCCGAGGTCGGTCTGTTCCTCTGGTACAAGTGCTATTGCAGAATGGCAAAGTACAAGATGAGACTTGGGAGAGGGAGGCTGAAGTTCGATCGCAGTGGTCAGAACTATTCGAGGATCCTTCTTCTACGCCCATCTATGGAAATTCGGGGACGAATTTCTTTAAGGTGGGATGTTTGTAAGAACCCAGATCTTCGTTTCAGGTATGCTTTTCCTGTTACTGGAGTTTTTAAGAAAAATGGAGTTTATGGAAAATTTCAAAGTACATACCGTGTACTTTCTATGTACACACCCTGTACTATTCTCCGGCTCGAATCCATGTGTTGGCCGTGCCCGGGACACACACACGGTGTGTAGGGGTGACATGGAGGCCGTTTTTGGAGGAGTACGAAAAAACCTAGTACACGTCGTGTACTATAAAAGTACACGCCATGTACATTTCTTTTTTTTTCATTAAACGCATCGGGGTTGCGCCTAACGGATAGAACACACCCCTTCTCCAGGTTCTTCGTCCGAGTGGGACCCGTACGACCGGATCTTCCTCAAGCCCTCGATTCTCCATCAATTCTTCTATTCAAGCATGGTCGATTGTGTTGGAACTGCAGCGGTGAGTTATTCCTTCTTCTTGAGCCTTGATTTTAAATTATTCCCCTTTATCAGGTTATCTAAGGTTGAACGTTTTGTGTGTTTTCTTAGATATACGACCTTCTAGGGGGAATTATCCATCGTGGTTCAAGTATATCAATATCCTAGGATCAAGGTAGGTGGTTTGTTCCTTACCATTCAATGTCTGTGAGTTTTATGTGTGAATTTTCACTGATACCCGTGAACGGGGTATTGCATGTTTACCTTTTTTCCCTTTTTGTTTGCTGCCTTTCTTGTATGCTTGTGTAGAATCAATTTGACCGTGTTAGAGGATAAATTGTTTTTCTTGGATGTATTTTCCTTACTTCATTCTATTTACGACCTTTGGGTCTTGTTTTCATTTGGATCTTACACCTATTTCATTCCTTGTGGTTATAGGTTGAAGTGAAAGTCATGACATGCTTGTTACCTTGTAGACTGTGTAGCTATGTAGCTCTATAGGTGTACTCTGGTTAGCCAAGTAGCTATATACGTGTAATTTGTCTTATAGCATTATTATGCACTGACTAGCATGGGGCTGAGAGATCCTAGTGCTATAGACTATAAGGGATAGACTGAGTAAGCTTCCCAGAGAGTCTTAGATATTACATACTACAGAGGGGTTGGACCGAGTGAGCTCCTAGAGAGTCTTGGATTTTATATACTACATGAGGGTAGACCGAGTGAGCTTACTCAAAGAGTCTTACCTTGTTTGAATCTCTTTAAGAACCTTCCCAGGCTAGAAGAGGAATTGACCGAGTGAGCTTCCTCAGAGAGTCTGTGGTATACCTGAGGCCATAGGAGGAATTGACTGAGATAGCTTCCACAGAGAGTCTCTAGACCTTGGGGCTAAGAGGGTTAGACCATGTGATCTTCCTCAAGAGAGTCCCTGACTACCCTAGACTATGAGGGGAATTGACCGAGTGAGATTCCCCAGAGAGTCTCATAAATTCTTATGACCAAGCAGAGGGGTTAGGCTGAGTGCACTGCCTAGAGGGTTTTGGTACTTCTTGGATAGGACTAGAGGGAATGGCTGCAAGTACTTAACAGAGGGTTTTCGGCTTATTAGCTGTTTGTTTCACTGCTGTTGATGGGTTGTGGATTGATTGCTGCTATGTGTCATCCTGTTTTACTGCTTACTATTTACTGCCTACAGCTTGTTGTTGATGTTTACTGCTTATTGTACTTTTACCTGCCATATACTCACTGACTGTTAGGCACAGATCTTCGGGTGAATGCCTACTGGGATTTTATCTCACACCCTGTTTGGGCCATGCTTTTGGGCTCAAGCAGGCTATGTTGTTGCATGTGTAGACAAGGGAAAGCACCCTTCGACTTCTAGAACTTGATTGGTTCGATCAAGAGAGCATGGAACCGAGATTTGGCTCGCGATGTTGTGGAGTCATTTACATTTCTTTTGTACTTTTTTTGATAGTATAGTGTTTTCCATAATTGAGACTTGTTTGGATGCTTTCCTAGTTATGTATCATACATCATTTCTTATATACATCTGTGCTCCGGTTTGTTGATTTAGTCTTACACTATTATATTGTTTCTTGTTACTGCTTCCGCTATTGTATGTTTATTCTTCGTCCGCTGCGTACTCTGCCAATGAGGGCATAGTTTTCCCACTGTCACACCCAAGGCCCTCGCTGTTAGTCGGTAGCCTCTAGCGTTTGGGGAAATGTGCTTGAGGCCATCTGACCAACAGGGTACGGGGCGCCTCTGGGTGGCTTTCGAAACCGGAACGTTACATAGTAACACTTCAAAATTATAAAAAATTAAAAAACGTTAAAAACCCAAAAAACACCAAAAAATCCTAAAAAACAAAAAAAACCATAAAAACCATAAAACTCATAAAAACCTTAAGAATTCATAAAATCACATAAACCCATAAAAAACCACTAAAAACTCAAAAAAATCCTTATATCCTTAAAAAAATTAATCAAAAACCATAAAAATCCAAAAAAAGATAAAAACTGCCTAAAATTCAAAATAACAATAACTACCCTAAAACCCTCAAAATCCCTAGAAACCCTAAAAACCATAAATATCTAAAAAATACATAAATATACATAAAAGCATAAAAAACCATGAAATTTTTTAAGATACACTTAGAAACCTAAAAAAATTAAACCCTTTAAAAACCTAAAAACCCTAAAAACTCTAAAATAACATAAACCCCTAAAATCCCTAAAAATCCCAAAAAACCAAAAAAAAACAATAAAAATCCTAAAAATCAAAAAAATTACCAAAAAAATGAAAACCCACTAAAAATATGAAAACACTAAGAGAGCTATAAAATCATCAAAAAACCTAAAACTTTTAAAAACCCTAAAAAAATGTTAAAACCCTATAAACCTAAATAATTCCTAAAATGAATAACCCCTCCTAAACATAAAACACTTAAAAACATAAAAACCATAAAACCCATAATAGACATAAAAACCAACAAAAATTAAAGAAACCATTTACACCCCTAAAAATGTTTAAAAAATTTTAAAATCCTCAAAGACCCAAAAAAAACTCCAAAAAAACCCAAAACCCATAAAAACCCATAAATTCCCTAAAATGATTAGCAACCCTATAACCACTCAAAATCCCTATGAACCCTAAAAACCATAAAAGATAATAAAAATCCTAAAAAGTTCCTAAGATCCATAAAAACATAAAAAAACATAAAAAACCTGAAAACACAAGAAACATTTAAATCCTAAAATCTCTTAAAACAGCTACAACCCTAAAAAACACTAAAATCACAAAAAATCTAAAAGATAACGTAAAAACCATAAAACCCCTAAAACAATAAAAACTTCTAATAATCTTATAATCTTTAAAAACCCATCAAACCCTAAAACTACTAAAAAATTTATGAAACCTATAAACCCCTAAAAATGTTAAAAAACATAATAATCCTAAAAACCTAAAAAACCAGAAAATTAAAAAAAAAACCATAAAACCCAATAAAACCCTAAAAAACCTAAAATTCCTAAACACTATAAAATTCCATAAAAATTCAAAAAAATCTATAAAAGCGTAAAAAAATATAAAAACCCTTAAAACCTCTAATATAACCATTAAAACCTAAAACAATTAAAAATACTAAAAACATAAAAAATGATAAAATCCCTAAAAACACTAAAAAATGATAAAACCCCTCAATATTCCTAAAAAACATTAAATCCATAAAAATACTAGAAAACCCATAAAAATCCCTAAAACTTAAAAGACCATTAAAACCATAAAAATTCCGCAGAATACCTTAAAATACTAGAAGCAATTAAAACCCCAAAAACCCTAAAAAAAGTAATAAAATCCTAAAATCCTTAAAACACCTAAAAATACCATCAAAAATCTAAAACCAATAAACCCCTAAAGCCCCCTAAAAACAAAAAAAAACATAAAAACCAATTAAATCAATAAAAACCCACTAAAAAAACTAAAAACTCTTTAAACTCTTATAAAAGATAAATAACTATAAAAAACCATAAAATTGTATTAAACTAGAAAACCCTACAAACCCAAAATACCATAAAACCTATAAAACCCCAAAGCACCTCAAAACCCCTAAATACGTAAAAACTAAAAGTCCTAAAACATGCCTAGGAATCAATGGAATCATAAAAAACCCTAACACCCTAAAAAACTCAAAGAAATTTATAAAAACCCAAAAACACATAGAACCCATAAAAAACACAAAAAACACTAAAACCCCTAAAAACTATAAACCCCCTAAAATCCAGAAAAACCCCATGAAACCCATAAAACCCCATAAAACCATATAACAACTGTAAAACCCAGTAAAATATCTAAAAACATATTAAAAACCTAAAGCGTTAACAAACACTTAAAAAACATAAAACCACTAAAATTCAATAATAAACCTCTAAAACCCCAAAAAACAGCAATAACACTAAAACCCATCAAAATCACTAAAACTCTAAAAAATCATAAAACTACTAAAGAAGAAATAAAAATCCAAAAAAAGTAACAAACCTAAAAAACTCAAAACTCCCCAAATAAAAGTAAAAAACCATAAAAACACTTAAAAATCTTAATAAACTAAAAAATGGTGAAACCCCTAAAACACGTAAAAACCGAACAAACCCTCAAAATCCATTGAAACCATAAAAAATCATAAAAATACTAAATAAATTCCAAAAAATAAATAAAAATATTAAAACCCTAAAAACCCATGAAATCCCTTAAAAACATTAAAAAACTAAAAACACTTAAAACCCCTAAAAACTAAAAATTTATAAAAAACCTAAAAACCCTAAAATCTTTAAAAAGACCCTAAAAACCAAAAAACCCCTATAAACCTTCAGAATCTCCAAAAATCCAAAAAATTATAAAAACCACTAAAAACTATACAAACCCTTTAAATAGCTAAAAAGGATTTGAAACTCTAAAAACCTTAAAAATCGTAAAAAATAAAAACAAATATAGACCAAGCAAAAAAACCCAAAAAACTCAAAAAAATACCTTGAAACCCTAAAAACCCTAAAAACACCAAAAACCCTAAAAACCATAAAAACCCTAAAACCCCTTAAAAACATATAAAACCTAAAAACCACATAAAATAAATAGAAATATAAAAACCCCAAAACCCTAAAAAACCGTAAGAAAACCATAAAAACATAAAAAACATAAACCCCCTAAAAATCCTAAACAATCTAAAAAATGATAAAAACCCAAAAAACCATAAAAAAATAAAAACACTAAAAACACTAAAAATAATCAAAATTAAAAGACCTCAAAAACCATAAAAACATTATAATCCATAAAATTTCTTAAAAACAAAGAAATCCTTAAAACCCAAATGAAAACATTAAAAACCTAAAAACACTTAAAACCCCTTAAAACACTAAAATTTCTAAAACCCATAAACCCCTAAAAATCTACAACACTAAAACATTAAAAAATACTAAAAACCCATAAAAACACTAAAGCCCACTATAATCACCAAAATCCATTTCTAAGCATAAAAACGTTAAAAAACTCTAAAAACCCATAAAACCCTAAAAACTCCAAAAACCCTAAAATACAAAAAAAACCACTAAAACCCCTAAAAACCTAAGAACACTAAAAACCCATAAAATCCTAAAAAGTCCATAAGTACCTAAAATTTAATTAACCTTAAAAATTAAAATCCATAATAAAACCATAAAAACATAAAACAACTTAAAAGCTCTAAAAACTAAAAAATCTAAAAACCCTAAAAACTCTAAAATCCCCCAAAACACATAAAATACATCAAGAAAATGAGATTAACATGATACTAGGAGAACATGAGATAAACCTTAATACATATCTATGAACTATCACATATGTGGTTTCTAGAAGAATTAATGATAACACCGAGCCTAGTGATAATGTTATCGTGGTCACTGATCTTCGCATTGACCCTAAAAACGTTTTTCACCATTGAAAGTTAATGATTTTTTTCTCGAAAAATGAGGTAAACCTACTCACATTGGATTTACGATTTTCACTTGTTTTGAGTTTTACTAACCACAAAAAATATTTTAAATTATTAATTAATTATCTTGAAACCATTGTATTTTTGGGTTTTCATCTCTGACTTTTTAATTTTAAGAATGTTGTTTTTTGACATTCCTCCAAGGATGACTATTATATACTTTGGGTGAGGTGATATTATTTTTTGGGGTGCTGTTAAATGAGGGTTATCAAATGGACCCCTTATTTCCACCTCTTTTCTGAGTCAGGCATTGTTCCAATATGGATCAGCTTCTCTTGGCTAATACTACACTTGTTTAAAAAAAAGACCTGTTTTTGATTTTCATGCTCATTAGAAATACAATAAAGATGGATTTAGTGATGACTAGTCTCTAAAGACCATAAATTTCTAGATTTTTGTTGAAATTGATGTATCTAAGGAAATTCATTCTCAAATTTGGATTTAAAATGGTTATTATGATATCATACAAAATGTTTATATGCAATACTAACTAATTACTATCACTATTTACATAAGCATGGACATGATCAGAAGGAATGTGACTATAATATCACAAGTACTAAGGCCAATAATGTCACTTTGATTGAAAAAGGAAAGAATAAACCTAACATTAATGAGAGTAATGTTATTCACGTAGGTAATGCTAGCCCCTCTGCTTCTGGAGGGCAGAAAATTGTTGTGAACAAGAAGATTATGATTTATAATGCCCAACCTTCTCAACCTACAAGCCATTATATTGGAATGTTAGAATCTGCTGATTCTCTAACTAATACCACATGTTCCATTACTACTCCCCCTAGGTGTAGGAGTAGGATAAACACCTTGAATAACATGATACAAGAGATAAAAAGCAGGGTGAAATCTCAAAATCTAGTGAATCCTTGATAGAGGTTGATGATCAACCAAATAAAATTGAGGAAGCATTCTTAAAATAAAGTGATAGAAAATTAAAAAACCTATGGTGGATGCTAATAGTTACATTCCCCAAAATTTCTAAAAAACAAGGAATCACAGGGACTACTATCACCTTGAAAGTACAGTCATTACAATATCTCTTGAAGCCACTTGGAAGGAGATTGAAACTCCAACTTCTTGAAAGGAGATTGAACCTCCAATACTCCCATTTGTGGTTTATCAACTTATTACAATTTCTATTTTAGATGTGGAAAATGATGATTCAATGTAAAAAGATTCCTATTTCAATGAGATGTTGGGGGAGGAATCCAATACCTAGATGGATGAACAAAATGTGATCACATTCATGAAATATCTAGATGCAATCATTACTACTGATAAATACCATGAAATAATAAAACATATGTTCATTATGATGTTGGATGAACATAAATGAAATCTATATTTCAACTTCAAAGCCATACCATGTGAATGATTCATTGTACTACTCATAATACATTCTTGCTTATTGTGACGAATTCTCTTGCACAGTGTCTTGTTTCCCAAGAGTTATAGTGTTTCTAGGGATTTTTCCCCTTTTAATGGAGTTTCACCTTCTTGGACTCGTATGTATTTCATTGGGATTTTTTTAAGTGATGTGGTTTTCCATATGCTTCTATACCCATTTCATAATCATTTCAGGTAATGATCAATTTGGGGAAAGTGAGACTGTCAAAGTTGGTTAATCCTTCTCCAATCAAGGATCCAATAAGAAACTCATGTTGTGGAAAATAGAAATTGTCGTAGAGAATGAATCTGATCTGAGTGATGAGAATTCCCCAACAATAGAAAACCAGAGTTCAAAGAAGTTCTTAAGGTGATGAAAAAGGCAATAGAGAATTCCGAACAAAAATATATTGATAATACTTGATGATGTTCCATTAGGGTTAAAAGGCAATATTCTAGATCCTCGCTAGTGGGATTTCTCTATTTGGTTGACAAGTTTATGACAGGACTCAGACATGTTTTTTACAGCTTGAGATTTTGGTTTTTTCCTCTTTAAAGACTCAACTTTTATCTCCCCTAAATCACATGTTTTTGTAATCTCTTAACACCACATAATTATTTTGTAATTTTTGTTTATTTTAATAAATTATTTTTGGGCATGAATTGGGCAACCAATTCATATCACCCCATTTATAAAAAACACCTAAAATCCCTCAAAATCTCTAGAAACCTAAGAACCATAAAAATTCTTAAAAATAATTAAAAATCCCTATTTTTTTTCAAAAACAATGAAAATCCATAAAAAACCATGAAAACCTAAAAACATTTAAACACACTAAAAAACCTAAAAAACATAAAAACCAAAAAATCACTAAAACCCCTACAAACCACAAACACCCAAATATCCTAAAAAACCATAAAAATTCTTAATGACTATAAAACCACTAAAATTATAAATAACCTTTAAACATCTAATTTTGTTTAACCTATAAAAATTCAAAAAACCCTAAAATCCCTAAAAACCCTATAAAAATCCTCAAATCCCTCAAATCCATAAAAACTTATAAGACAAAAAAACATTAAAACCTAAAGAAAACTTTAATAACCTTAAAATAATTAAAACCCAAAAAACAAAGAAATGATAAAAATGAGAAAAAACAATAAAAACATAAACCCCTAAAACCCCCCAAAACCATAAACATACTAAAAAATCTATAAGAATCCATAAAAATATAAAAATCCCCTAAAAATCTTGAAAAACCTAATAAAACCATAAAAAGATAAAAACAATTAAAACCCCTAAAACCATATAAAATGTTAAAAACCCTAACAAACCATAAATACCCAAAATTTCATGAAAACCCCTAAAACATTAAAAACCATAAAAACCCACAATAAAATTCAAATACCACTAAAAATTTAAAAAACCTTTAAACCCCAAAATAAGTAAAAAAATTAAAAAACCTTAAAACCCTAAAAACTCAAAAAAAAAACACAAAAAAAATAATAAAAACCCATAAAAACAATAAAAACCCTAAAAACACTAAAAACCACAAAACCCCTAAAACCCTCTAAACCGATAAAGACCCTAAAAATCCCAAAAAAACCATGAAAACCCCTAAGAAAACTATAAAAACCAAAAAACACATAAAATCCCTAAAAACAGAAAAAAATCTAAAACCCCATAGAAACACTAAAGACCCCAAAAAACCCTCAAAATATCTAAATAAACTAAACCCATTAAAAATCCTATAAAATACATAAAAATATCTAGAATAAAAAAACCTAAAAACCATGAGAAACTTGTAGAAAAACATAAAAAAATAAAATAACTTAAAACTCATAAAAAAAGATAAAAAATCGAAAAACCAAAAAACCCAAAACCCCTAAAACAATAAAACCCACTAAAAACCTTAAAAAATATAAAAACCCATAAAAACACAAAAAACACTAAAAAATATAAAACCCTATAAACTCTTAAAAACAATAAAAATAATCAAAACCCTTAAAAACTAAAAAACCCCTAAAATCCCAATAACATTGAATAATATCCTATAAACCCTCAAAACCCATAAAACCCTACATATTAAAAAATTCCTTGAAAGGACTTGACAATCACTAAAAATGTAAAATACCCTAAAACCCAAAAAAACAATAAGAAAACCTTAAAAATATAATAACAAAAAAACCCCTACAAAACCTAAATAATGATAAAAATAGTAAAGACCCTAAAAACCCTAAAAACCCTAAAACCCTTAATATAAATAAAAACACTTAAAAACATAAAAATACTAAGAATACATAAAAATTAAAAAAATGTAAAAAACACTAAAAACCCTGAAAACCCTGAAGAAAACATTAAAAACCTAAAACAATTAAAACCCCTAAAAACCAAAAAATGTAAAATACCTTAAAAATCCTATGAAAACCTAAGAACCTAAAAACCCTAAATACAATAAAACCTAAAAAATACACTAAATACCCTTTTATCCTATAAAAATTTAAAAACTATGAAAAACCATAAAACCCCTAAAAATTAGAAAAAGCCCTAAAAACAAAAAAAATCATAAAAACCCTAGAAACCATAAAAATCCCAAAAAAGTGATAAAAACCCCTAAAAATACCCTCAAATACCTAAAAACTCTAATAAACCCTTAAGAACTAAAAACCAATTACAACCCCTAATGAACATAAAAAATACAAAAAAAATTCAAAACCCCTAACAAACCCTAAAACCCTCAAAATTCCTAAAAACGTAGAAACCATAAAAATCCTAAAGAATCCCTAAAAATCCCTATAAACATAAGAAAACCCTAAAACCATGAAAATTCCCATAAAAACCCAAAATACCTAAAAATATTGAAACCCATACAAACTGAAAAAACACTAAAACAACCTAAAAAGACTCTAAATACCCTAAAATCTCCTAAAACGAAAGAAAATTTTAAAAAAAAATTATAACTCTAAAACTCATAAAAATCATAAAACTACTAAAAAATAAAAAAACCTTTAAACCTGTGACAATTTAAAATAACTCTAAAAACCCTTAAAACCCAAAAAACCCTTAATATCCCTAATATCCTTAAAAACCCATAAGTACAATAAAAATACATAAAAATCTACAAAATTGTAAAAAAACTAAAAAAACTGAAAACTGATTAAAAAAATTTAAAACTTCAAAACCCTTATAACCCCCAAAGAACCTGAAAAATTCTAAAGAACCTAAAAACCCCTAAAAACTGTAAAAACCCTCAAAATAACCCTAAAATCATTAAAATCCTAAAAATCCCTAAAAGCATTTGAAACCCTAAACCCCTGAAAATCCCTAAGAAAACCATAATAACCAAAAAAACGTAAAACCTCTAAAAACCTAGAAAATAAAATAAACATAAAAACCCTATAATCTATAAAAATCCCTAAAAACCCTCAAAATCCCAAAAAACCTAAAAACCAAAAAATAATACGTAAAATCCCAAAAAACGTATAAAACCCTAAAAACATTAAAAACCCTTAAATAAACCTTAAAAACCAAAACCATTTGAAACCCCAAAATACCTAAAAACGCTACAAACCATAAAAACCCAAAAAAGACCCTACAATCCTAAGAACCCCTAAATACCATAAAACACCAGAAAACCATAAAAACGATAAAATTTGATAAAAACCTAAAACCATTAAAAACACTAAAAAACACATTAAACTTCTAAAAGATTAAAAAACTAAAAAAACCCAAAAACCCGTTAAAAACTCAAACCTCCCCCTAAAACCCTAAAACCCATAAAATCATAAAAAACCCTAAAACACTATAAACCCCCAAAAATATATAAAAACCCTAAAACTCATATAAGTTCTAAAAATCCCTAAAAATTCCAAAAAATGTAAAATAACATAAAAAACATAAAAAAACTCAAAGAATAACTTAATGATTTAAGACGCTTAAAACCCATTAAAAACCTACAATATCTAAAAACCCTAAAAACCCTAAAACACCTAAAAGCGCCTAAAACCCCACAAAATCACTAAAAACCATAAAAACCCATAAAAACCCTAAAATACCTAAAAATCCCTAAAAATGAAAAAACCCCCCAAAACCATTAAAACCCATAAGAAAACCTTAAAACCTATAAACAATTAAATTAACCTAAAAACCTAAAAATTATGAACTCTATAAAACACTATAAAAGAATCTAAAAACCATAAAGTCCCCTAAAACCGTTAAATACCTTTAAAACATTAAAAACACTAAAATCCCATTAAACCCAAATAAATCACTAAACACTCTAAAACCCCTCTGACATAAAAAAACTTTAAAAATCTCTAAAACCCCTTAAAAACTAAATAATTGGAAAAACCATAAAAACCCAAGAAAACCATAAAACCCATAAAATCCTTAAAACCCCCTAATAACCGTAAATATACATAAAAATCCTTAGAAACTGTAAAAATCCCAAACTCCCATAAAAAGGATAAAAACAAAAAAAACTTCAAAACCCAAAAAAACCTTAAAACCTAAAATCACTTAAAACCCATAAAAACCATAAAACACTAGGTATCCTTAAAAACCCTAAAAACCCATATTATTCCTAATAATCCCAAAAAATCATAAAAATAAAAACAAATACCTAAAATCATTAAATCCAAAAAAACCCAAAAAAACCCAATCGCACAAATTTTGTTATTTATTTTATAGGGAAAAACATAGAGGGGAAGGCTTTTAACAAAAATTCAAACCGAGTTCTCCATATCATAACACATTGATTAGAAGAAAAATAGAAAAACATAGAACAACATAAGTAACCTTCATAAAACATAAATACACATTGCCCTATCATAACGCCAATCCATTAAAAGGAGAAGGTACCAATCAACAGTGCAGGAAGTTATTATTCTTCTTCTAGTGCCCAACCTTAGGATTGCTGCCTCTGTTGGGGACTTTCTCTTTCACCTTATCCATGAACCCGCCCCCATCACCGTGATTACCCTCCCGAGCCTGCACATTCTTTCCGCCACCTCCGCTGGGGATTTAGTCCTATATCTTGTCCACCATCCCACCGCCCTGCATGGTCTGCCCCGCACCTGGTTGGCCGTGATGCCCACCGCCTTCCGCCACGTATCCATACCCTTTCTTCTCCTCCCTCATGTGATCGTAGCCGCCCTTCACCAACTCCCTGATATTTTCAACCATTCCTACCACTGCTTCACCCTTTTCTTTCTTTCATTTCACAACCTCTTTGTTTTCTAAAAAACCCCTAAAAAACCATTAAACCCAAAAAAACACTATAAACCCCTAAATACAAAAGAAATGGTGAAAACCTAAAAAATCTAAAAAAAACTAAAACCTTGAAACCATAAAAACACCAAAAACATTTAAAACCCCTAAAAGGCCATAAAAACCAACAAAAACTGTAAGAAACTAAAATCTCTAAAAACCTTTTAAACCCTTAAAGCGTTAAAATATCTATAAATCCTTAAAACACCTAAAAAACTCAAAAAACCATAAAACTCAAATAAAAACCCTAAAAACCCTCAAATTCATTAAAAACCATAAAAATCTTAATAATACTAAAAAAGAAATGAAATCCCAAAATTGTAAAAAATCCTAAAAACCTTGAAAACCTGAAAGAAAGCCTCAAAAATAAAAAAAACACTTAAAATCCCAAAAAATACTAAAGACCATAAAAACCATAAAAACCCTCAAAATCCCTATTAAACCTAAAAACAATAAAAATCCTTAAAAATCATAAAAATCCCTAAGAAAACCATAAAAACCCAAAAAACCCTAAAACACCAAAAAAATCTAAAAATGCTAAAAAAACGGAAAACTCCAAAAGGACCTTGAAATCCCTAAAACACCAAAAAACCCATAGAACCCTAACACCCACAAGAACCCTAAAACCCCCCAAAAAACTATAAAAAACATTAAACACCTAGAAATTTCAAAAAACACTAACACCCTAAAAACTCAAAAAAAACCCTAAAACTAAAAATAAAAAAAAAACATAAAAACCTTAAATATCCTCAAAATACTAAAAATTGTAAAAACCCAAAAAATCCATAAAAATCCTAAAATAGATCTAAAACTCTCAAAACTTGTAAAAATTCAGAAAAACCCAAAGAAAAAATTGAAAACATAAAAACTCATGAAAACCCTACACAAAAAATACAAACACCACTAAAAACCATAAAAGGACCCAAAAAACCATAAACCCCCCCTAAAACCATAAAACCCCTAAAAACCTTAAAAAACCAATAAAAACCCTAAAATGAACTAAAAACTATAAATACCCTTTATACACATATCAATGTTAGAAACTCTAAAAAATATTTAAAACCCTAAAAAATCAAAAAACCCCAAAACCAAAAAAACCATAAATCCCTTAAAACCTCTAAAAGGCTTAAAATACCTATAAACCCACAAAAATAGAAAATCCCCTTACAAATCATAAAAAATACATAAAAATAGAAAAACATAAAACTTTTAGAAACCCTAAGAAAACATTAAAAACCTAAAAAAAACATGAAAATCCTAAAATACCTAAAAATAGTTAAAAACTCTAAAAACCATAAAAACCCTAAAAACACTAAATACCATAAAACTCCTAAAAATATAAAAAAATAAAACCCCATAAAATCCTATAAACCACCAAAAACTCTAAAAACCCATTAATTGCCATAAAATGTTAAAAAACTATAAAAAACATTAAAAAAACTAAAAATATCAAAAAAGCGAAAATACCTAATAAACTAAAAAACCCTAAATACCTTAAATATCCATAAAACCGTACAAACCCAAAAAAATCCTAAAAAAATCCTTAAAAACTAAAAAACTAAATAACTATAAAAAGCTTGAAAATGCTATGGAAAACTTAAATCCCAAAAAAAATTAAAAACCAAAAACCATTAAAATCCCTCAAAATCCCAAAAAATACTAAAAAACCTAAAAACCTAAAAATTACCTAAATATCATAAAAACATAAAAACCCATAAAACCCTAAAAAACCCCATAGAAATTCTTAGGAACCTAAAAACACTTAAACCCCAAATAACCTAAAATTGTTATAAACCATAAAACCATAAAACCATAAAACAACATAAAACCCTAAATAACATAAAACCCCTATAATACATAAACACCATAAAACCCATAAAAACTCTAGAAACCTTGTAAAAAATATAAAAACCCTTTGAACACAAAAATATGTTATAAAATATAAAAAACCCAAAAACCCCTTAAACCCCTAAAAACCCTAAAATCCATAAAATATAAAAAACCCTAAACACCCTAAAAACCATAAATATCCCTAAAATCCCTAAAAATATATTAAAACAGAAAAAACCCAAAACCCTAAAATCCCATTGAAAACATTAAAAACCCAATAAATCTTAAAACTCCTAAAAAACTAAAAAGTGTCGAAAACCCAAAAAACTAGAAAAGCACAAAAAATCATAAAAACATTAAAAACATAAGAAACCCTAAAAGAACATAAACCCATAAAACCACTAAATATCAAAAAACTCCTTATAACCATAAAACATGAACAGAAATAAGAAACCTTAATAATTCCAAAAAACATAAAAAAACCCTAGAATCCCAAAAAACCATAACTACCCTAAAACATTAAAAACCATCAAAATACATAGAAACCCTAAAAACAATAAAATTATAAAAAATCAATAAATATACCTAAAAATATAAAAACCACCAAAAATTTAAGATACCCTTAAAAAACTAAAAAACTTTAAACCCCTAAAAATCAGTTATCTCTAAAATACCATACACCCCAAAAATCCCTCAAAATCCCAAAACACCCATAAAAATCCTAAAAATCCCAAAAAAACAAAAAAACATAACAATCCCTAAAAACCATGAAAAACAATTAGATAGCCTTAAAATCCTAAAAAAACATAAAACGCCTAAAAATCCTAATAATTGTTAAAACTTCTATAAACCTAAAAAATTCCTAAAATTATTAAACCCCCAATCCATAAAACCAATAAAAACTATAAAAACCCTAAAACCCATGAAAACATAAAAACCAAATAAAAACTCTAAAAACCATTTACACCCCTAAAAATGTTCAAAAAAATCCAAAAAAACCTCAATGCACATAAAAAATTCAAAAAATCCCTAAAAACCTCAAAAATAATAAATACCATTAAATGATAATAAACTCTAAAACCCCTCAAAATCCCTAAAAACTCTAAAACCATAAAATACAAAAAATTATCCTAAAAATTCCCTTAAAATCAATAAAAATGTAAAAAAACATAAAAACCCAAAAAAACCCCAATAAACCTTTAAAACCCTAAAAATTATTTAAACCCCTAAAAACATAAAAATGATAAAACCCCCAAAAATATAAAAAAGAATGTAAAAACCACAAACCCCTCAAAATCATAAAAACCATTAAAAACCATAAATATCCCTAAAACCCATAAAACCCTAAAAACTATTATAAATTATAAAAAACATCTAAACCCATAAAAATGAAAAAAACACTTAAAAAATAAAAACCCTAAAAAACTAAAAAACCACAAAAACCTCAAATCCCTAAAAGCTATAAAATTTCATAAAAAATCAAAAACATTCCATAAATAGTAAAAAACTATAAAAACCCTTAAACCAACTAAGAAATCCTTAAAAAAAATTAAATATCCTAAAAACATAAAAATTATAAAATTACTAGAAACCCTAAAACACTAAAAAACAATAAAACCCTTCAATATTCATAAAGACAATAATAATCCAAAAAAATCCAAAAAAAGCCCTAAAATCCCTAAAAATGTAAAATATCATTAAAACCCTAAAAATTACTCAGATTATCTTAAAATCCTAAAAAAACATTAAACCCTTGAAAACCTAAAAAATGAAAATCCGTAAAATCCTTTAAACCACTAAAAAGACCATAAAAAAACTACAAAACCATTAATCACATAAAGCTCTGTAAATAACTTAAGAAAACAAATGAAATCGCAAAAAAACCACAATAAATCATAAAAAACTCATTACATCCCAATAGATGATAAATAACTATAAAAAACCTTAAAATAATATTAAACTAAAAAACCCTACCAACCCAAAAGAACATAAAACCCCTAAAACCCATAAAACCCCTCAAAATCCCTAAAAACCCTAAAACCCCATAAAAATTATAAAACATCACTAGTAATCAGTGAAATCATAAAAACCGCTAAAACCCTAAAAATTGCAAAAAAATTATAAAAACACAAAAACTCATAGAATCCCTAAAAACCTAAAAACACGAAAATTTATAAAAACCCTAAAACCGCTAAAATCCATAAAAACCTCATGAAATGCATAAATATCCATAAACCCCCAGAACAACTGTAAGACAGACTAAAAAATATAAAATTATATTAAAAACCTAAAAATTAAAAAACACTAAAAAACATAAAACCGCTAACATTTAAAATTAAACCTCTAAAACCCAAAAAAACACTAAAACACTAAAACCCCTTAAAATCACTAAAATTATAGAAAATCATAAAATTACTAAAAAAGAAATAAAAATAAAAAAAGTAAAAAACCCAAATATCCCCAAACTCCCCCAAAAAACCTTAAAACCCTAAAAACTCTTAAAACCCCCCAAAAACATAAAAAATGGTGAAAATTCTAAAAGCCCAACAAACCCTCAAATTCTATAGAAACCATAAAAAACAATAAAAATCTTAAATAAATACCAAACATTCCATAAAAACGTCAAAACCCATAAAAACCATGAAAACCCATAATAAAACATTAAAAACCTAAAAACACTTGAAACCCCAAAAAATCTAAAAAAACCTAAACACCCTAAAAACTGTAAAAACACCATAAAAACCCAGAAATCCTCTATAATCCTTAAAAATCCTAAAGAATCCCAAAAAACCATAATACCACTAAAATCTATAAAAACACATTAATTACCTAAAAATGTTATGAAACTCCAAAAAACTTAAATCCTAAAAAACTCAAAAAATATCGGCTAACCACAAAAACCATTAAAAAATTAAAACCCCAAATAACTATAAAAATCCCCTTAAAATACTAAAATCACTAAAATCAATTAGAAACATAAAAATCCTAAAACTGTAATAAAATACCTAGAAACATAAAAACCCCAAAACCCCCCAAAACCCCTAAGAAACCCATAAATACATAAAATTAATAAAAACACCTAAAACCATAAAAAATCTAAAAAAAATAAAAACCCTTAAAAACACGAAAAACTCACAAATAAATAAAAACCCTATAAACAATAAAAATAATAAAATCCCTATAATTACCTAAAAACATAGAAATCCTTGAATCCCTTAAGAAAACATTGAAAACCTAAAAACACTTAAAACCCCAAAACCCTAAAAAATGATAAAACCCATAAAACCCCTAAAAACTCAGAAACACTAAAACCATAAAAAGTACTAAAATCCCAAAAAATAACTAAAACCCACTAAAAACATAAAAACCCATTTATACCCCAAAAAACATTATAAAACTCTGAAAATCATAAAACACAAAAAAACTCAAAATTCCCTAAAATCCAAAAAAAATACCTAAAACCACCTAAAACCCAAAAACACTAAAAACCAATAAAAGTCATAAAAAATAAAAAAATATACCTAAAATTTAAAAAATCCTAAAAAATGAAAACCCATAATAAAACCTTAAAAACCTAAAAGCGCATAAAAAACTTAAAAACTAACAACATTAAAAATAATAAAAACCTAAAATCCACCAAAACTCATAAAATCCATCGGGAAAACGAGAAGAAACTGATACTAGGAGAGCGTGAGAGATAGCTTAATCTAGCTCTGAGAACCTACACAGATGTGGTTTTGAGAAGAACTAATGATAACACCAAGCCTTGTGAAAATGATATTGTGGAAACTAATCTTCGTATTAAACCTAAACACTTTCGTCACTGTGGATTTCTGGTGATGTCATTCTCAAAAAATGAGGTAAAACTTCTAACTTGGGATTTATGATTTTTGCTTGTTGGTTAGTTTCCTACCCACATATCATCTTTAATATTAATAATAAATGCTCTTGAAATCATTGGATTTTGGGGTTTTCATTTCATCCTTTTGAATTCGGTGAACATGGTTTTTCAACTTTCATATAAGGATGACTATTAGAGATATTGGACGAGGTGATCATGGTTTTTTTGGGGGGCTATTCTATGAGATTTATAAAATGTATCCCTGATTTAGACCCCTCTTATAAGTCACCCATTGTTCCAATATGGATTGGCTTCCCTGAGGTACTTCTCAACTTGTTTGAACAAAAGACCTTATTATAATTTTCATGTTCATTGGAAATCCTCTAATGCTAAATCTAATGGAGAGGTGTCTCTCAAGACCATTAGTTGCGAGAATTTTTGTTGAAATTGATGTCTCTAAGGATCTTGCTTCCCTAATTTGGATACATAATGGTGAGTATGGTTTCTTCCATGATGTTTTTTATGAAAGACTAACTGATTACTATCACTCTAACCTTAATCTTGGACATGATCAGAAATAATGTGACTATAATATCCTACATCTAGAGACCAATAATGTAACTTGGATTGCAAAATTCAAGAATAAGCCTAAACATGATGAGAGAAATGTTATTCATGTATCTAATTCTCTACCCACTACTTCTGTATGGAATAAAATTTATGTGAACTAGGAGATTATTATTTCTAATGTATATCCTTCTCAACCTACATGACAATATATAAAATGTCTGTATCTGGTAATTCTATACCTCATACCATAAGATCTAGTACTATTCCTTCCCCCCTAGAGTAAGAGTAGGAGAAACACTTTGAATCACATGATACAAGAGTTAAGAAGAAGGGTGATCTCTCTAATTATAGTGAATCCTTGATAGAGGTTGATGATCAACGTAATTAAATTGCAGAAGCCTTCCTAAAATAAAGTGATAGAAAATGGAAAAATCAATGGTGGATGAAAATAGTTACATAACCCAAAATAATATAAAATTTAGGAAGCACATGGACTAATTTCACCTTGAAAGTATAATAATCACAATATCTCTTAAAGCCACTAGGAAAAAGATTTAACCTCAAACCTCTAGGAAAGATATTGAACCTCCATGACTCCCATATATGGTTGATAAAATGATTTTAATCTCTAGATATGATATAGAAAATGGTGATCTTATATACAGATATGCCTATTACAATGAAGAGGAGTTGGGGGAGGAATCTGATACCAAGATGGATGAACAAGATGCAGTCACATTCAAGAAATATCAAGATGGTATCATTACTACTGATAAATAACTTGAAATAAGAAAACACATGTTCATTATGATTTTGAATGAACATAAATGAAATATTGATTTCATCTTCAAATCCATAACTCGGGAATCATTCATTGTACTAATCATAATCTTTTCTTGTTTATTGTGATGGATTCTTATACATACTGTCTTGTTTCCCTTGAGTTGCAATGTTTCTATGGATTCCTCCCTTTTTAAATGTGTTTTACATTCTTGGTCATTTATATATTTCTTTGGTCTTTGCCTAAATTTTGGGGTTTTTTGATATGATTCTCTAGACCATTTTACATTTATTTCAGATAATGATCAATTTTGTGAAAGTAATACTGTCAAATCAGGTTAAGCCTTCTCTAATAAAGGAGTCAATACGAAACTAATACAGTGTAAAATAGAAATGATTAGAGAGAATGAATTTGTTTTCAGTGATGTGAATTCCTGGACATTGGAAAAGCATATTTCAAACCAGTTCCTACGGGAATGAAAAAAGGAATTGGATAATTACGAACAAAAATATTCTAAGAATACTAACGATGTTCCATCAAGGTGATAAGGAAAAGTATTAGATCCCAACGGGTGGGATTTCTCTGTTTGGTTGACAGGTTGATGATAGGACTCATACATGTTTTTTACAGCTTCATATTTTGGTTTGTTTCTCACTGAATAGTCAACTTGTATCCCCCCTCAATTCCATGCCGGTGTAAGTTCTTTACACCTCATGTTTATTTTTTATCTTTTCATTCATTAAATAAATTCTTTTGGGGCATAAATTGGGTGACCAATTCATGTCATAACTTTTATAAAAAAACTCCTAAAAACCATAAACTTCCTAAAAGACATTAAAAATCCTAAAAACCCATAAAATCCATTTAAACCCTTAAGTCTATAAAAATCCTAAAAAATCCTTAAAAAACCCCCTAAAAACCCTGAATATTCTAAGAAAACTTTTAAAACACTTTAAAACCCCAAAAACCTAAAAACACTAAAACCCTAAAATCCACCAAAATCCCTAAAACCCCTAAGACCCATAAAAATTATAAAAAACCCTCAAAATCACTAAAAACATAAAAAACAACAGAAACCCTAAAAAACTAAGAAAACCATAAACAACTAGAAGTAATAAAAAACCATAAAAACCCCAAAAAACCTCTAATAACCCTAAAAGGCATTAAAATCCCTAAAAACCCCAAAAAACCATAAAACCCCAAAAAACAATAAGAATACTAAAATCCCGTAAAAACACTAAAAACCCATTAAAACTCTAAATACCCTTTAAAACACCTAAAAATATTTAAAAATTCTAAAAAAATATAGAACACTAAAAACCTAAACAACCCTACCACCCCCCCCCCAAGAAAACTGTAAAACCCCTAAAAACCCTTAAAATCCTAAAAAACCCTAAAAACATAAAAATTCGGAAAAACCTAAAAAGCCCTGAAAACCATGAAAACCCCTTATAAATCCTTAAAAACCAGAAACACATAAAACCCCTAAAAATATGAAAAAACTAAAATCCTTGAAGCCCTTCAAATGCCTAAAATCAATCAAAATACCTAAAAGCCACTAAAAACATATAAATCCTAATAAATCCATACAAATCCAAAAAACATAAAAAAAAACCACAAAAACCCTGAAAAATCCTTTTCAAAACCTTTAAAACACAAAATAAATTTATACCCCTAACAACCTAATTTTTTTAAAACCCTAAAAACTGATAAACAACCTATAAACCATAGATACCATAAAAACTATGAAAACACAAAAATAAATTTGAAGCCCTAAGAACCCATAAAAACCCTAAAATCCCCTAAATCTCTAAATATAATTACACCCCTAAAATTGTTAAAAATACTAAAAATATTAAAAACAATAAATGAAACTCATAAAAATCCCTGAAACCAATAAAAAATACCATAACACCCCTAGATACCCTAAAAAACCTAAACCCTCAAAATCACTAAAACCCTAAAACCTATAAAATTCCTAAAAACTATCTAAAATCATTAAAAATATAAAAACCCATATAAACCCTGTAGAACCCTAAGAAAAAAAAACTAAAAAAATTAATACCCTTATAAATCTTAAAAAATGCTAAAAAACCCTAAAACCCTAAAATGACCCTAAAACCCTTAAAAACCCTAAAAACAATAAAACCCCCCCTAAAATCCTTAAAAACCCTAGAAATCCTTAAAAATACTAAAAACCACTATTAACACATGAAACCCTCAAAACAACTACCAACATTAAAAAATTCCTAAAATCCATAAAACCATAAAAACTACAAAAAACCTAAATCCCCAAAAACTATTAATACCCTAAAAACCCAAAAAAAACTAAAACCCATAAAACTATTTCTAAATCCCTAAAATCCCTAGAAACACATAAAACACCAATAACCCTAAAATCCCAAAAAAAAATCCTTAAAAATGTTAAAACACTTAAAAACACTAAAAAACAAAATATGTTAAACCCCTAAAAACCCTAAAAGGCCCTAAATCCCTTAAAACCAACTAAAAAATATAAAACCCAATAAAACCATAAAAATCTTAAAAACCCATAAAAATCCTAAAAACCATTTAAAACTCTAAAAAACCTATAACCCATAAAAACATTAAAATACTCTAAATAGCTTAACACCCCAAAAAACTCTACACCCCCCCAAACCCATAAAAACTCTAAAATTACTAAAAACCTTTAAATCCCCCAAAAACCTAAAAACCATAGAAACACAAAAAAACCCTAAAAACATAAAAATCCCAAAAAACACTAAGAAAACCTTAAAAACCATAAAACACTAAAAACACATAAAATCTAAAAAGCTGTAAAAACTGGTAAAACCTTAAAAAATGTAAATAAATAAAAAATGCTAAAACACCTAAAACACCCTAAAATCATAGAAACCCTTATAAATACCTAAAATTGTAAAAAAACCCCTAAAAAACTGAAGAACACTATGAAAAAACATAAAAACCTAAATACACTTAAAACCCCTAAAAGTACTAAAAATCCTAAAAACCCTAAAATACCCGAAAAACCCTAAAACCCAAAAAAACATAAAAACCCAAAAACATTAAAAATAAAAAAAAAATACAAAAAAAGTAAAAAAAACTATAAAAATCATTTAAACCTTTAAAAAAATTATAAAAATATAAAAAACATTAAAACCGTAAAAACAAAAATAAACCTTAAGGAACATAAAAACCCTAACAACCCTAAAAAACATAAAACCCCCAAAATCCCCAATACCCTAAAAACAATAAAAATCCTAAAAATGTGATAATAATATAAAAGAACCTAAAAATCCCTGAATAACCGAACGAAAACCCTAAAACCATAAAAAGAATAATACCCCTATAAACCTAAAAAATGAAAAAAACCCCTAAAGATCCATAAAAACCCTAAACACCCTAAACCCCCCCCCCCAAAATTCATAAAAATATTAAAATTACTAAAAAATACACGAAAAAAGCCTAAGAAAACCTTAAAACGCAAAAAAAAACATAAGACCCCTAAAACCATAAAAAACAAAAACACAAAAAAAAAACAATAACACCCCCAAAACCCATTAAACATCATAAAAACAATTAAAGCCATAAAAAATTCCCAAAAAACATAAATACCCTAAAAGGAAACTGAAAACACTAAAAATCCTTTAATCCCCTAAAACCGATAAAAAAATCTATAAATAGTAAAACTCTAAAAACAAAAAACAACTGTAAAATCCCCTAAAACCATAAACACCCCAAACCCCCAAAAAACCTAATGAAACCTAAATACCCTCAAAATACCTAAAAACCCAAAAAACCAAAAATATCCTTAATATCCCTATAAATTCTTAAAAATTTAAAAACCACTAAAAATCATGAAAAATCAAAAGAAAACCTTAAAATCCTAAAAATGCTGAAAACCATAAAAACCCACCAAAACCCTAAATAAAATAAAACCCTCATAATTCCCAAAAAACATAAAACCCCATTAAAATAGTAAAAAGGCCTGAAAAATCCCAAAAAAATGAAAAATGATAAAAAAAACCTAATAACCCTAAAAACCACAAAGAAATCCATAAAAACCCAAAAACACTTAAAGCCCCAAAAACCAATAACATGATAAAACCCCCAAAAACCATAATAAACACAAACCACCTAAAACACTTAATAGAACCTAAAAACCCCTAAAAACCTAAAAAATCACAAAAAATATAAAAACCCTTTAAACTCCTAAAAATGATAAATATAATAAAATCCCATTAAACCCCTAAAATCTCAAAATACACCCTATAAACCCCCCCCCAATCCCATAAAAAACATAAAAACACGAAACCCCCTAAAAATCCTCAAAAATCCTGAAAGACCATGAAAATCCTAAAAAATACCTAAAATGTAAAATACCCAAAAAAACCTTAAAATCTTATAAAAAACCCTAAAAACCTAACAAAACTTAAAACCCATAAATAATATTAAAACCACTGATAACCCTAACAACCAAAACTCCTCAAAAATCATAAAAATCTTAAAAATCATAAAACCCCATAAAATTTCTAAAAAAATCTCTATAAATCCTTAAAAACATAAAAACACATAAAGAACCTGAAAAACCTAAACAAAACAATAAAAACCTTAAAACACTTAAAACCCCCAAAACCCTAAAAACCCATAAAAAGACAAAAAACCCCTAAAATAATAAAAACTATAAAACCACCAAAAATCCATAAAAACTCAAAAAAACCTTAATAACCCAAATACCATAAAAAACCACTTAAAACTCTAAAATAAATTTAAACCACAAAAAATGTTAAAAAACTATAAAAAAACACAACCCCTAAAAACTAAAAAAACTATAAAATCCCAATGAAAATCATAAAAATAATAAAAACCCTCAAAATCCTTAAAAACCATAAATTTCATAACAATCTTCAAAAGGCCCTGAAAATCCAAAAAAGTATAGAAAATTCCAAAATCTATGAAAATACCTGAATATACCTAAGAAGCATCAAAAATTTAAAAACAATTAAAACCTCTAAAAAATAAAAAACTCTAAAACCACAAAAATCACTAAAAACCAGAAAACCTCTAAAAACCAAAAAAATGTGTAAATACTATAAATACTACTTAATACTATATAAAAAAATTTATCCCATAAAAAGTTAAATACTATAAAAAACCGTAAAACCCCTAAAAACTCAAGAAAACCCTAAAAACAAAAAACAAAAAATAAAAACCCCATAAACCATAAAATCCAAAAAAGTGATAAAAATACCTAAAAACTTAAAGGAACTTTAAAATACCTGAAAGACTCTAAAAAAATTAAGAAATAAAAAGTAATTAGAACCCATAAAAAATAAAAAATTCTAATAAAATTCAAAAACCATAACAAACCCTAAACCCATAAAAATCCTTAAATAACTAGAAACTATAAAAATCCTAAAAAATCTCCAAAAATCCCTATAAACATAAAAAACCTTAAAATAATGAAAAGACCTCAGAAAAAATCAATTACATAAAAAATATTAAAACCCCTAAAAACCAAAAAAAACACTAAAAAGACAAAAAACCTAAAAAGACCCTAAAACCCCTAAAGGCCCCTAAGACCCATAAAAACCGTAAAAAAATTATAAACCCATAAGAACAGTAAAACTAATAAAAACAATAAAAACCTTTAAACATATAAAAATGTTAAAAAAACTCTAAAAACCCTTAAAACCATATAAATAATGAAACCCTAAAAACCCAAAACAACCATAAAAATCCCAAAAACCTAGAAAAAACTGAAAAACCCACAAAATCCTTATATTTTTTTAAAACCCATAAAAATCATAAAAAAACAATAAAAATCCTTAAAAATATATAAAAACCTAAATAACCTGAAACCCCATTAGAAAATATTAAAAACATAAAAACCCTTAAAATACCTAAAGAATATGAAAAATGTTAATGAACCAAAAAACCCCTAAAAACCCTAAAAACCAATAAAATAACCCTAAAAGTGATAAAAAAATCCTAAACATTCCTAAAAGAATTTAAAACCCTAAAACCCTTAAAATCCATATGAAAACCATAAAAACATAAAAAAACATGAATCCCCGAAAAACATAAAAATTTCTAAAAACCATAAGAATCCCTAAACCCCTCAAAATCCATAAAAATCCTAAAACCCATAACAAATACATAAAATAACCAAAAATGTATGAAACCCCAAAAAAATTGAAAACAATTATATCAACCTTAAAATCTAAAAACACTTGGAACCCCTAAAAAACCTAAGAATAATAAAAACCTTGAAAACCCCAAAAGACCATAAAACCCCAAGAACCCTGAAAACAAATAAAAACCATTGAAAACCTTAAAACCCCCTTAAAACCCATAAAAAACCTAAAACTAATAAAAACTGTAAACACTATTTAATCCCGTAAAACATTAAAAACTATAAAAAAACCCCAAAACCCCAAATCCCCCTGCCTAAAACCCTAATAACCATAAAATCATAAGAACCCTAAAACCCTATAAACCCTAAAAAAATCCATAAAAACCCTAAAATCCATAAAAGTCATTAAAATCCCAAAAAATACCTAAAAATATAAAAAACCCTAAACATATGAAAACTCAATAAAAACAATAAAGACCTAAAACACATAAAATACGTTCAAAAAATAATCTCAAAAAAACCTTAAAAACCTTAAAACCCCTAAAAGACCATAAAACACAAAAAAAATCCTAAAAAAGCAAAAACCCTAAAAAATTCCTAAAAATGAAAAAAACCCCAAAAATCCTAAAACATCATAAGAAAAACATATAAATATAAAAACAATTAAACACCCTTAAAACCTAAAAATTGATAATAAATCATAAAATACTATAAAAGTCCTTAGAAACCATAAAGACCCTAAAAAATATTAAATCCCCATAAAAAATTAAAAACAATGAAATCCCGTAAGAGCCCAAAAAATCATGAAACACTGTAAAATCACTTTAACCCCTAAAAATGTTAAAAAAACTCTAAAAACCCTTAACACCCTTAAAAATTGAAAAAAACTAAAAACCCAAAAAAACCATAAAATCCCTAAAATCCTAAAAAACATAAAAACCCCTCAAAGTCCTTAAAAACCATAAGAACATATAAATATCTGAAAAGTCTCTAAAATAGATAAAAACATAAAAAACCTAAATAAACTAAAATAACATTAGAAAAATAAAATCACATAAAACCACAAAAAACCATAAAAACTCTGAAAACACTAAGAACCCTAAAAACCATAATAACCCTCAAAATACCAAAAACCCATAAAAATACAAAAAACCCCTAAATTTTAAATTCCAAAAACCCAACAAACCATATTAAAACCTTTAAAACCAAAAAACACTTTAAACCCCTATATACCAAAGAAATGATGAAAACATGAAGAACCCTAAAAACACCAAAAACCAAAAAAACACTAAAACCCTATAAAACCCCTAAAACCACAAAAAAACTTCAACAACCCTTTAAACCCATAAAGAAATAAAAACTCTAAAAACCTTAAAACCCCTTAAAAAATCAAAAAGCACTAAAACTCAAATAAAAACCCTAAAATCCCTCAAAATTATTAAAAAAATAAAAATGAAAATAACCCTAAAATAGATCCAAAATCCCAAAATTGTAAAAAATCATAAAAACCCAGAAAACCCAAAGTAAACCATAAAAATAAAAAAACTATTAAATCCCCTAAAATCCAAAAAAAAATGCTAAAGACCGTAAACACCATAATAAACTAAAAAACTATAAATACCCTCAAATTCGTTAAAAACCTAAAAACAAAATAATCTTTAAAATAACTAAAATAGAAAACAAATCCATAAAAACCTAAAAATTCTAAAAACACTGAAAACTCTCAAAAGACCCTGAAATCCCTAAAACACCTAAAAACCTTAAAAACCTAAAACCCATAAGAACCCTAAAAATCCACAAAAAAACTCTAAAAAAACATTAAACACCAAGAAACATTAAAAACACTATAAACCCAAAAAAACTCAAGAAACCCTAAAACCAAAGAAAACATTAAAAAACATTAAAACTATAAAAATCATAAAACGACATGAAACTATAAAACCCTAAAAATCCATAAAAATTCTAAAATAGACATAAAAATCCCTAAACATGTAAAAATCATGAAATCACCAAAGAAAACATTGAAAACCTAAAAGCACACAAAACCCCTACAAACTGAAAAAAATACAAACCCCCCCCCCAAAACTCTAAAAAGACCAAAAAAACTATAACCCCCCTAAAACCATAAAACACTTAAAAAATTAAAAAACAATAAAACCCAATAAAAACACTTGAAAACCCTAAAATTCCTTAAAATAGTTAAAAAAACACCTAAAATTTTTAAAAACCCTAAAAACCATGAAAACTATAAACCTCCTAAAAATATAAAAAAACTAAAACCGCATAAACTCCTATAAGCCACTAAAAACTATAAAAACTAATTAATCTCTTTAAAATTTTAAAAAACTCTAAAAATCATTAGACCCTAAAAACTTCAAAAAAACCCGTAAAAACCTAAAAACTAAAATAATAAGAAAACCATAAATACCCTAAATATCCATAAAACCCTGAAAACCCATAAAAATCCTAAAAAATCCCTAAAAATAACTAAAAATATAAATATAGACAGAATCTATGAAAATGATAAGGAAAAAGTAAAAACATAAAAACACTAAAAACCCTCAAAATCACAAAAAATAATAAAAACCCCTAAACGTTCAAACAATTACCTAAAAATCCATAAAAACATAAAATATAATATCCCTGAAAACCAAAGAGAAAACCTTAAAATCCTAAAAAAAATTAAAAACTCGAAAAACGTACAGTTGTAAAAAACCATAAAACCATTAAATTCTATAAAACCGGAAATAACATAATACCCCTAAAAACCATAAAATGCCTAAAAACCCATAAAAATCTAAAACACCTAAAAAACAATAAAAAATGCTTTGAACCCTAAAAAATGTCAAAATACACGAAAACACATAAAAACTAAAAAAACCACCTAAAACCCTAAAAACCCATAAAATCACTAAAAAATAAACATCTTTAAACACCCTAAACCCATAAAGAACCTAAAATACCTTAAAATTCATTAAAACATAAAAAACCCTAAAAATCTTAAAAACGCTAAGAAAACATTAAAAATATAGTAACACTAAAAACTTATAAAAAAGTTAAAAGCGTTAAAAATCCAAAAATCCCCAAAAATCCAAAAAAACACAAACAACCATAAAAACCGTAAAACCCATAAAACCCTTAAGAATTCCTAAAATCACATAAACCCATAAAAATCCACTAAAAACTCAAAAAACTCTTTATACCCTTAAAAATGAAAATTAATAAAAAAGACTTAAATTCCTAAAAATCTCAAACCCCCCCCCCCCCCCCCGAAAATTACAAAAAAAAATAATAACCCTAAAACCATAAACACCCTCAGAACCAAGAAACCATAAATATCTAAAAAAATATAAATATACCTAAAAACATAAAAAACCATGTAAAATTTTAAGATACACTTAAAAACCTAAAAAAATTAAACCCCTAAAAAACCTAAAATCCCAAAAAACTCTAAAATACCACAAACCCCTAAAATCCGTAAAAATCCCAAAAAACCAAAAAACCCCATAAAAATCTTAAAAATCCCAAAAAATAACTAAAAACATAAAAAACCCTAAAAACATGAAAAACGCTAAGATAACTGTAAAATCATAAAAAAAATAAATAAAAACATTTAAAAATATTAAAAAAGGTTAAAACCCATATAAACCTAAATAATTCCTAAAAATCTTAACCCCCTCCAAAACATAAATCCCTTAAAACCCCTAAAACGCATAATAGACATAAAAACAAACAAAAACTCTAAAAACCATTTAAACTCATAAAAATGTTTAAAAATTCTAAAAAACATCAAAACTGCTAAAAAACTAACCCCCCCCCCCCCCCAAAAAATCCCAAAAAACCATAAATTCCCTAAAATAACAAGAAACCCTAAAACCCGTCAAAATACCTAAAAACCCTAAAAACTGTAAAAGACAATAAAAATCCTAAAAAGTTCCTAAAATCCATAAAAACATAAAAAAGATAAGAAACCTAAAAAACCCCAAGAAACATTTAAAACCTAAAATCTCTTAAAACTTCTAAAAACCTATTAAACACTAAAATCCCAAATAATCAAAGAAAAAAGAAAAAACCATAAAACCACTAAAAAAATAAAAATTTTAAAAAATATTAAAATCCCTAAAAACCCATAAAACCCTAAAACAACTAATAAATTTAAGAAACCTCTAAACCACTAAAAATGCTAAAAACATAAAAAACCTAAAAACATAAAAAACCCAAAAATGTAAAAAAAACATAAAACCCCTAAAACCCCTAAAAACCCTCAAATCCCTAAACACTCTAAATTTCCATAAAAATTCAAAAAAATGCATAAAATCATAAAAAATATAAAAACCCTTAAAATCTCTAAGAAACCCATTTAAACCTAAAACAATTAAAAATACCAAAAATATAAAAAATGATAAATTCCTTAATTTCCCTAAAAACTCTAAAAACCCATAAAACCCCTCAATACTTCTAAAAACACTTAAAATCCATAAAAATACTTTAAAACCCCTAAAATTACATAAAAAATAAAATACCATTAAAACCCTAAATATTCCTCAGAATACCTTAAAATACTAAAAACAATTAAAACCCCTAAAAACATAAAAAAAATTAAAAAAAATACTAAATTCCTTAAAACACCTAAAAAGACCATAAAAACTCTAAAACCCATAAACCCCTAATGCCACCTAAAAACATAAAAAAACATAAAAACCAATGTAATCCATAAAACCCCAATAAAAACACTAAAAACTCATTAAACCCCTATAAATGATAAATAACTATAAAAAACCATAAAATGTAATAAACTAGAAAAACCCTACAAACTCCAAAGACCATAAAACCTCTAAAACCGCAAAACCTCTCAAAATCCATAGAACCTTAAAAAAATAAAAATCCTAAGACATCCTGAGGAATCAATGAAATAATAAAAAACCCAAAAACCCTAGAAACCCCAATGAAATTTATAAAAAACAGAAAAAAAACATATAACCAATAAAACACTAAAAACCCTAAAACCCCTAAAATCCAGATAAACTCCAAGAAACCCATAAAAACCCATAAAACCCAATAACAACTGTAAAACCCACTAAAATATCTATAAAAATATTAAAAACTGAAATCGTTAACAAACACTAAAAAACCTAAAACCACTAAAATTCAAAAATAAACCTCTAAAACCCAAAAAAACAAAAACACGAAAACCCCTCAAAATCAAAACAAAACTCTAATAAATCATAAAACTACTAAAAAAGACATAAAAATCCAAAAAAAAATTAATAAACCTAAAAAATACCAAATGCCACAAAGAAAACCACAAAACCGTAAAAACACATAAAACTCATAAAATCCTAAAAAATGATGAAACCCCTAAAAACCCTAAAAACCCGCAAAATACAATGAATCCAAAAAAACCCATAAAAATCCTAAAAAAATTCTAAAAAATAAATAAAAATATTAAAACCCCGAAAAACCATGAAATCCCTAACAAAACATTAAAAATCTTAAAATACATAAAACCCCTAAAAACTAAAAAACGTTACAAACCCAAAACACCCTTAAAACTCTAAAAATACCGTAAAAACCTATAAAACCCCTAAAACCTTCAAAATCCCCAAAAATCCAAAAAACCATAAAAAAAATTCAAACTATAAAAACCCTTTAAATACCTAATAAGGATTTGAGACTCTAAAAACCTTAAAAATCCTAAAAAAATAAAAACAAATATCGACAAACCAAAAAAAAATCCTAAAACCCCAAAAAATAATAAAAAACCCCTTAAAACCCTAAAAACACTAAACACCCTAAAAACCGTAAAAACCCTAAAACCCTTTAAAAAATAAAAATCCTAAAAACCACATAAAATACCCAGAAACCTAAAAATCTAAAAACCACAAAACCCTAAAAAATGTAAGAAAATCATAAAAACATAAAAAACATACACCACTTAAATATCCTAAATAATCTAAAAAATGATAAAAACCCTAAAAAATCATAAAAATACTAAAAACACAAAAAATAATCAAAATAAAAATACCTCAAAAACCATAAAAACGTTAAAATCCATAAAATTCCTTAAAAACATAAAAATCCTTGAAAAGTCTAAGAAGACATTAAAAACCTAAAAACACTTAAAACCTCTAAAACATAAAAAATTCTAAAACCCATAAAAAAACTAAAACACTAAATCCTTAAAAAATAATAAAACCCCATAAAAACACTAAAACCCACTAAAATCTCCAAAAACAATTTATACCCATAAAAACATTAAGAAACTCTAAAAACCCATAAAACCCTAAAAACTCCAAAAACCCTAAAATCGAAAAAATGAAAACCGTAAAAACCCCTAAAACCCTAAAAACACTATAAACCCATAAAATCATAAATAGTCTATAAAAATACCTAAAATTTTAAAAAAACCAAAAAATGAAAATCTATAATAAATCCTTAAAAACATAAAAGAACATAAAACCAATAAATAACCTAAAATACCCCAAAACACATAAAATACCTCATGAAAATGAGATTAACCTCATACTAGGAGAACATGAGAGAAAACTTACTCTAGCTCTGTGAACAATCACAGATGTGCTTTCTGGAAGAAATAATGATAACATTGAGCCTAGTGCAAATGTTATTGTGGTCACTGATCTTTGCATTAACCCTAAAAACATTCATCACCATTGATATTTACTTATTTCTTTCTCGAAAAATGATGTAAACCTTATCACTTTGGATTTACAATTTTGAAATTGTTGGGAGGTTTCCAAACAACAAACTGCCTTTGAAATTGTTATTTAATTCTCTTGAAACCATTGTATTTTTTATTTTTCATCTCTTTCTTTTTAATTCTGTAAATGTTGTTTTTTCACTTTCCTCCAAGGATGACTATTATAGACTTTGGGTGACGAGATAAATTTTACTGGGGGCCGTTATATGAGGGTTATCAAATGGACCCCTGATTTCAACCCTTTTTTTGAGTCACCCATTGTTCCAAAATAGATCAGCATCCCTGGCCTACCACTCCACTTGTTTAAACAAAAGACCAGTTTTTGATTTCCATGCTCATTGTAAATCCTATAATGATGGATTTAGTGATGAGTAATCTCTAAAGACCATAAATTTATAGATTTTTTGTGGAAATTGATGTCTTTATAGAAATTCATTCTCAAATTTGGATTCATAATGTTGATTATGGATTTTTACATGATGATTTTACGAAAGAGTAATTAATTTCTGTCACTATTTCATTAATATTGGACATGATCAAAAGGAATGTGACTATAATATCACACTCTCTAAGGCCAATAATGTCACATTGATTGAAAAAGGAAAGGATAATCCTAACATTAATGAGAGTAATTTTATTCATATAGTTAATTCTAGAAACTCTAATTCTGGAGGGCAGAAAATTGATGTGAACACGAATATTATGATTTATAATTCCCAACCTTCTCAACCTAAATGACATTCTATTGAAATTCTTGTATCTGCTGATTCTCTACCTAATACCACAATTTCTAGTACTACTCCCCTCTAGTGTAGGAGTAGGAGATACACCTTGAATCACATGATACAGGAGATAAAGAGTAGGGTGAACTCTCTAAATCTAGTGAATACTTTCCATAGGGTGATGAACAACCTAATAAAATTGAGGATGCCATCATATAATAAAGTGATAGAAGAGTAAAAACAATATGGTGGATGATGAGTGTTACATTACCCAAAATTCCCAAAAATCAAGGAATCATAGGGACTACTATCACCTTGAAAGTACAATCAAAACAATATCTCTTGAAGCTGCTTGGAAAGATATTGAACCTCCAACTTCTTAGAAATAGATTGAACCTCTAATAATCCAATTTTTTATCAAATTATTACAATCTCTATTTTAGATGTGGAAAATGATGATTCTATGTACATATATCCCCATTTCAATGAGGAGTTGGGGGATGCATCCAATACCTAGATGGATGAACAAGATTCGATCACATTCATGAAATAACTAAATGATATCATTACTACTGAGAAATACCATGAAATAGTAAAAGTGATGTTCCTTATGATGTTGGATGAACATAAAAGAAATCTATATTTCAACTTCAATGCCATACCCTGGGAATGATTCATTGTACTACTCATAATATTTTCATATTTATTGTGATAAATTCTTCTGCACAGTGTCTTGTTTCCCATGATTTGTAGTGTTTCTAAGGATTCCTCTCCTTTTAATGGAGTTTCACCTTCATGTTCTTGTACAAATTTCATTGGGATTATCTTAAGTGATGTGATTTTTTCATATTCTTCTCAAACCATTTCACAAAATTTCAGGTAATGATCAATTTGGTGAAAGTGATATTGTCAAAGTTTTTTAAGCCTTCTCCAATCAAGGATCTAATAAGAGACTCATGTTGTGGAAAATATAAATGCCTACAGAGAATGAATCTGATTTGAGCAATTTGAATTCCTTAACCCTAGAAAAGCAGAGTTCAAACTCGTTCCTAATGGAATGAAAAAGGAAATAAAGAATTCCGAACAAAAATATTATGAGAATACTGATGATGTTCCATAAAGGTTAAAAGTATATGTCCTAGATCCTGTCTGGTGGGCTTTCTCTTTTTGGTTGACAATTTGATGATAAAACCCAGACATGTTTTTTACATCTTGTGATTTTGGTTTGTTTCACTATAAAGACTCAACTTCTATCCCCCATTAATAACATGTTTTTATGCTATTTACACCACATACTTATTTTGTAACTTCTCTTTATTTTAATAATTTCTTTTGGGCATGAATTGGGCAGCCAATTTATGTCACTTCTTTTATAGAAAACACCTAAAATCCTTCAAAATCCCTAAAAACCTAAAAACCATAAAAATCCTAAAAAATAATTAAAAATTCCTAAAATTTTCAAAAGGCATGAAAACCCCTTAGAAAACCATGAAAAACTAAAAACATTTATAACCCCTTAAAAACCTAAAAAACCCTAAAAAACCTATAAATCACTAAAACCCCTATAAACCATAAACACCCCAATATACTGAAAAATGATAAAAATGCATGATGAATATAAAACCACTAAATTTATAAAACCCATTTAAACACCTTATTTTCTTAAACCTCTAAAAATTAAAATACACCAAAACTAATTAAAAAACCATAAAATTTATAATAACCCTATAAAAATCATCAAATCCCTAAAATCCTAAAAAATGTAAAAGACAATAAAAAACATTAAAAAATAAAGAAAACCTTAAAATAATAAAATAATTAAAACCCCAAAAAACATAGATATGCTAAAAACCTGAAAAACCCATAAAAACCTAAATCCCTAAAACCCCTAAAAAGCAAAAACATCATAAAAATCCATAAGAATCCATAAAAATATAAAAAAACCCTAAAAATCCCAAAAAACCTAATAAAAGCATAAAAATATAAAAACAATTAAATCCCCTAAAACTATATAAAATGATTAAAACCCTAACAAACCATAAAAACCTGAAAAATCATAAAATCTCCTAAAAAAATTAAAAAACATAAAAACCCATAAGAAAATTAAAAGACCACTAAAAATATAAAGACCCTTTAAACCCCTAAAAATTAAAAAAATTTACAAAACATTAAAACCACTAAAAACTCCAAAATAAAACACAAAATAAAAAATTAAAACCCATAAAAACATTAAAAACCCTAAAACACTAGAAACCTCAAAACCCTAAAACCCTATAAACCCATAAAGATCCTAAAAATCCCATAATTCCATAAACACCCCTAAGAAAACAATTAAAACCAAAAAATGCTTAAAATTCCTAAAAACATAAAAAAAATATAGAGCCCCATATAAACACTGAAAAACCCAAAAAACCTTCAAAATATCTAAAAACCCAAATCCCATTAAAAATCCTAAACAATCCATAAAAATACCTAAAATTAAAAAATCATAAAAACCCTAAAAAACTCAAAGAAAAACATAAAAAACTAAAATCACTAAGAACTCATCATAAAAGAAAAAAAGAAAAAAAAAATGAAATACCCAAAGCCCCTAAAACAATAAAAACCATTAAAAACTTAAAAAAACCAAATACCCATAAAAACACTAAAAACACTACAAACTCTAAAACCCTACAAATCCCTAAAAAAAACTCTTAAATACTACAAAACCCTAAAAACCTGAAAACCTTGATATAAATCCTATAGACCCACAAAACCAAAAAACCCATACAAAATAAAAAATTCCTTGAAAAGACTTGAAAATCACTAAAAATTTAAAAGACCTTAAAAATGCAAAAAAAATTATATAACCTTAAAAATATAATAAAACAAAATACCCCTACAAAACAAAAAAATGATAAAAATTGTAAAAACCCTAAAAACCCTAAAACCCCTAAAACCATTAATTTAACTAAAAACCCTTAAAAACATACAAATGCTCAAAATACCAAAAAAATTAAAAAAAATATATAAATAACACTAAAAACACTGAAAACACTAAGGAAAACTTTAAACACCTAAAACAATTAAAACCCCAAAATTCCAAAAAATGAAAAAAACCCTAAAAATCCTAAAAAAACCATAAAAAACCTAAAAACCCTAAAAACCATACAACCCTGAAAAAACATACTCTAAAACCCATTTTGGCCCATAACAAGGTAAAAACTATAAAAAACTATAAAACCCCAAAAAAATCAAAAAACCCTATAAACACAAAAATTCATAAAAACCCTAGAAACCATAAAAATCGCAAAAAAGTGATAAAAATCCCTGAAACCAAAAATAACCTCAAATACATACAAGATGCCAAAAAACCTTAAGAACTAAAAAACAATTAGAACCCTTAAAAACATTATAAATGCTAAAAAATTAAAAAACCCTAACAGACCCAAATACCCTAAAATCCCTAAAAACCTAGAAACCATAAAAATTCTTAAGAATCCCTAAAAATAACTATAAACTTAAAAATAATAAAACCATGAAATTTCATAAGAAAACCATAAATACCTAAAAATTTTAAAAACCCTAAAAAACTGAAAAAACACTAAAAAGTCTAAAACACCCTAAAAAGACTGTAAAAACCCTAAAATCTTCTAAAAATCATAAATTTTTTAATAAAACACAAAAACCTAAAACCCATAAAAACCCTAAAACTACTAAAAACAAAAATAACATTTAAAAGTATAACAATTTAAATAAAAACTCTAAAAACCCTTAAAACCCAAAAAACACTCAAAATCCCAAAATCATTAAATACCCATAAAAATAATAAAAAGACCTAAAAATATATAAAATAGTAAAAAAATCTAAAAAAATTGAAACCAATTAGAAAAAATTAAAAAATTCAAAACACTTAAAATCCTTAAAGAACCTGAAAAATGCTAAATAGCCTAAAAATCCCAAAAACCATAAAACCCTCAAAATAACCCTAAAAGCAAAAAAAATCCTAAAAATCCCTAAAATAATTTAAATTCTGAAAACCCCTTAAAATCCCTAAGAAAACCTTAATAAACGAAAAAACTAAAAACTCCAAAAAACCTAAAAAATAAAAAAAACCTTAAAACCCCTAAAATCCATAAAAATATCTAAAAACCCTCAAAATCCCTAAAAACCTCAAAACCAAAAAATAATACCTAAAATCCCTGAAAACGTATGAAACCCTAAAAACATTGAATACCCCTAAGAAAACCTTAAAAACCAAAAACACATGAAACCCTTAAAAACATAAAAATGATAAAAACATTTAAAAACCCAAAAAAGACCCCAAAACCCTATGAAACCCTAAAAACCATAAAAACACCTAAAAACCTTAGAAACCCTAAAATTTGATAAAAAACTAAAACAATTAAACACTCTAAAAACACTTTAATCTCCAAAAACATTAAACAAACTCTAAAAACCCACAAACCCATTAAAAACTCAACCCCCTCCCCCCTAAAAACCTAAAAACTATAAAATCGTAAAACCCCTAAAACACTATAAACCCCCAAAATTCCATAAAAACCCTAAAAAACAATAAAAGTCCTAAAAATCCCTAAAAATACCTAAAAATGTAGAAAAACCTAAAAAACATAAAAAGCTCAATGAATACCTTAATGACCTAAAACACTTAAACCCCATTCAAAACCTATAATATCTAAATACCGTAAAAACAACCAAACCCTTAAAAGACCCTAAAACACCTCAAAACCACTAAAAACCTAAAAAACTATAAAAACCCTAAAAATCATAAAAATCCCTAAAAATGAAAAAACCCTCAAAACCCTTAAAACCCATATGAAAATCTTACAAACCTACAAATAATTAAATTAACCTAAAAACCTAAAAATGATAAAATCTATAAAATTCCATGAATGACCCTAAAAACCATAAAGACCACCAAAACCATTAAATCTACTTAAAACATTAAACACAATAAAATCCCATTAAACCCAAAAAAATCACTAAACACTATAAAACCCCTTTAACCCCAAAAAACATTAAAAAAATCTAAAAAACCATAAAACACTAAAAATTTTATAAAACCCTAAAAACCAAGAATACCATAAAACCCATAAAATCCCTAAAAACCCATAATAACCCTAAATATACTTAAAAATCCTATGAAACCATAAAAATCCAATAAATCCCTAAAAATGATAAAAACATAAAAAATCCTAAAAACCCAAAAAAACCGTAAAACCCTAAAATCAATTAAAACCCCTTAAAACCATAAAACACTAAAAATCCTAAAACACCCTAAAAATCCATATTAACCATAAAATCTCAAAAAAATTAAAATAAAAACAAATACTGAAAATCATTACATCCAAAAAACCCAACAAACCCCTAAAAACCATTAAATCCAAAAAAACACTATACACCCCTAAAAACAAAAGATATGGCGAAAACCATAAAAACCTAAAAAAACAAAAACCTTGAAACCATAAAAACACCAAAAACCATAAAAAACTAAAAGGCAATAAAAACCCACAAAAATTGTAAAAAACTAAAAACTCTAAAATACCATTAAAACCTTAAAGCGTTAAAAACTCTAAAAACCCTTAAATCCCTAAAAAACTAAAAACACCATAAAACTCAATTAAATCTCCTAAAATTAATTAAAATCCATAAAAATCATAATAAGCCTAAAAAAGATCTTAAATCCAAAAAATATAAAAAACTATAAAAACCTAGAAATCTTCAAGGAAAACCATAAAAATAAAACAAAATTAAAATCCCAAAAATAATATTAAAGACCATAAAAACCATAAAAACCCTCAAAATCCCTATTAAACCTAAAAACAATAAAAATACATGAAAATAATTAAAAACCCTAATAAAACCATAAAACCCCAAAACACCTAAAACACCAAAATACCTAAAAAAGCTAAAACACTAAAAACTCTAAAAAGACCTGGAAATCCCTAAAACACATTAAAACCTTAAAACCCTAAAACCCACAAGAAACCTAAAACCCCAAAAAAACTCTAAAAAAACTTTAAACACCTAGAAATGTTAAAAAGCACTAAAAACCCAAAAAACTCAAAAAACCCTAAAGCCAATAATAATAAAAAAATATAAAAACCTTAAATATCCTAAGAAGCATAAAAACCATAAAACCGTAAAAATCCATAAAAACCCTAAAATAGATCTAAAAATCCCAAAACATGTAAAAATATAGAAAAAACCAAAGAAAACATTGAAATCATAAAAACTCATGAAAACCCTACAGACTAAAAAAATTCAAACACCCATAAAAACCTAAAAAGGACCCAAAAAACCATAAACCCCCTAAAACCATAAAACCCCTCAAAAACATAAAAATAAAAAAACCATGAAAAACCCTAAAAAGAAATAAAACTCTAAAACCCCTTTAAATAAATATCAATGTTAGAAACTCTAAAAAATATTAAAAACACTAAAAAAATCAAAAAACCCCAAAAACCCTAAAAACCCCTAAATACCTTAAAACCTCTAAAAGCCATAAAATACCTAAAAACCCAAATCCCCTTACAAATAATGAAAAATAACTATAAACAAAAAACACTACAAACTCTGAAAAACCCTAAGAAAAAATTTAAAAACTAAAAAAACATGAAAACAAAAAAATACCTAAAAATAGATTAAAACTCTACAAACTATAAAAACCCTAAATACACTAAAAACCATAAAACTCATAAAAATATAAAAAAAATGAAACCCCATAAAATATTATAAACTAAAAAGAACTCTAAAAACCCATTAATCCCAATAAATGTTAAAAAACAATTACAATCATTAAAAACTCTAAAAACCTCAAAAAAAACTTAAAACCTAAAAAACTAAAAATACCCTAAATACCGTTAGTATTCAAAAAACCCGAAAAAAACATAGACATCCTAAAAAATCCCTTAAAATATCTAAAAAACTAAATAACTATAAAAACCTTGAAAATACAATGGAAAACTAAAAAACCAAAAAACATTAAAACCCACAAAATCCCAAATAATACAAAAAATCCTAAAAACCTAAAAATTCCCTAAAAATCCATAAAAACCGAAAAACCTATAAAAACCCTAAAAACCCCATAGAAAACCTTATGAACCTAAAAACACTTAAACCCCAAAAAACCTAAAAAGTTAAAAACCCTTAAACCATAAAAAGTCATAAATCCCTAAATAACATAAAACCCCTATAATACAGAAAAACCCCAAAACCCATAAATACTCTTGAAACCCTATAAAAACAATAAAAACCCCTTTGAACACCGAAAAATATTAAAAAATATAAAAAAAACAAGAAAACCCCAAACAATTAAAAACCCCTAAAACCCTAGAAACCCCTGAAATCCATAAAAAATAAAAACCCTAAACACCCTAAAAACCATTAATATCCCTAAAACCCATAAAAATCCATTAAAACATAAAAAACCAAAACCCTTAAATCCCTTAGAAAACATTAAAATCCTAATAACACATAAAACTCTTAAAAAATTAAAAAGTGTTAAAACCCCCCAAAAAATATAAAAGCACAAAAAAGCATAAAATTGATAAAAACACAAGAAACCCTAAAAGAACATAAACCCATAAAACCACTGAAAAATCTAAAAAAATATGTATACCCTTAAAACATGAAAAGAAATAAAAACTTAAAAATGCAAAAAAAAAAACTCAAAAAACCCTCTTGAAGCCGAAAAAACCATAATTACCCTAAAACATTAATATCCTTCAAAATACCTAGAAACCCTAAAACCCATATAATTATAAAAAATCCATAAATATACTTAAAAACCTAACAACCATAAAAAAATTTTTAAGATACCCTTAGAATCCTAAAAAACATTAAACCTATAAAAATACAAAAAACCCAAAAAAACCTAAAATACCATAAGCCCCTAATATCCCTAAAAATCCCAAAATCCCCATAAAAATCCTAAGAAACCCAAAAAAATATCTAAAAAACATAAAAACCCCTAAAAACCATGAAAAAAATAAGATAGCCTTAAAATAATATAAAAAACATAAAAACTCTAAAAACCGAAAAAAATGTTAAACCCCCAATAAACCTAAAAATTCCAAAAAATCATAACCCCCAAACCATAAAACCCATAAAAACTATAAAAACCCTAAAACCCATGAAAAACATAAAAACAAACTAAAAACTATAATAACCATTTAAACCCCTAAAAATGTTTTAAAAATCCTAAAAACCTCAAAGACCATAAAAATTTCAAAAAACACTTAAAAACCCAAAAAAACTACTATAAAATGATAAGTAGCCCAAAAACCCCTAAAAATCCCTAAAAACTCTAATAACCATACAAGATAATAAAAATACTAAAAATTCCCTTAAAATCCATAAAAATGTAAAGAAACATAAAAACCCATAAATACCCCAAGAAACCTTTAAAACACTAAAATTTTTTACAACCCCTAAAAACCTAAAAATCCTAAAACACCAAAAAATATAAAAAATGAATGTAAAAACCATAAACCCCTAAAAATCATAAAAACCTATAAAAACCTTAAATATCCCTAAAACCCTTAAAACCCTAAAAATCCACTAAAAATCTAAAAAAAATCTAAACCCCTAAAAATGTAAATTACACTAAAAACATAAAAACCCTGAAAGACTAAAAAAACCCAAAAACCTCAAATCCCTAAAAACTCTAAAATTCCATAAAAAAATCAAAAAATTCCATAAAATCATAAAAACTATAAAAACCATTAAAATTAATAATAAATCATTAAAAACTAAAACAATTATATATACTACAAACATGAAAATTATAAAATCACTAGAAGACATAAAATACTAAAAAAACCATAAAACCATACAGTATTCCTAAAAACAATAAAATTCTATAAAATTCCATAAAAGCATAAAAACTATAAAAACCATTAAAATGAATAATAAATCATTAAAAACTAAAACAATTATATATACTACAAACATGAAAATTATAAAATCACTAGAAGCCATAAAATAGTAAAAAACCATAAAACCACACAGTATTCCTAAAAACAATAAAATTCTATAAAATTTAATAAAATTCCTAAAAAATCCCTAAAATTCCCTAAAAATGTAAAATATCATTAAAAACCTAAACATTACTCAGAATACCTTAAAATACTAAAAAACATCAAACCCCTAAAAACCTAAAAAAATGAAAACCCCTAAAATCCTTTAATCCACTAAAAAGACCATAAAAACTCTTAAACCCCATAAAACCCATAAAACTCCATAAAAACATAAAAACCCACTGAAATCTCTAAAAATGAATAAAAACCCTAAACCAACTAAAATCCCAAAAAAACTCAAGAATCACATAAAAATCCATAAAACCCCATAACAACTATAAAACAGACAAATAAATCTTAAAATATTTTAAAAACCTAAAAACATTAACCAACACTAAAAAACATAAAACCGTAAACATTTAAAAATAAAACTCTAAAACCCCCAAAAACAAAAAAAACACCCAAACCTCTCAAAATCACTAAAACTATAGAAACCCATAAAATTACTAAAAAAGAAATAAAAATCAAAAAAATTAAAAAACCTAAAATTCCCCAAACTCTCAAAAAAAGCTTAAAACCCTAAAAACACTTGAAACCGCCAAAAAACCTAAAAAATGATGAAAACCCTAAAAACCCAACAAACCCTCAAATTCCATAGAAAGCATAAAAAACCATAAAAATCTGAAATAAATACCAAAAATTCCATAAAAACGTTAGAACACCTAAAAATCATGAAAACCCCTAATAAAAAATTAAAAACCTAAAAACAATTGAAAACTGTAAAAACTAAAAAAACCTAAAACCCCTAAAAATTGTTAAAAGACCATAAAAACCTAGAAATCCTCTATAATTATTCAAAATCCCAAAGAATCCTAAAATACAATAATTCCACTAAATAATATAAAACCCATTAAATAACTAAAAATGTTAAGAAACAATAAAAACCTTAAAATCTCAAAAAACCCAAAAAATATCGACTAACCAAAAAACCTAAAACTGCTAAAGACTATAAAACACCTTTAAAATAATAAAATCACAAAAATCAATTAAAAACATAAAAATCCTAAAACCCTCATAAAATACCTAGAAACATAAAAACCCAAAAACCATAAAGACCCCAATGAAAACCATAAATTCATAAAAACATTTAAAACAACTAAAACCATAAAGAGTCTAAAAAAAGATAAATACCCTAAATACCCTAAAAACACTAAAAACGCTCAAAATAAATAAAAACCATAAAAACCATAAAATCCTTAAAATTACCTAAAAACATAGAAATCCTTGAAGACCCTAAGAAAATATTAAAAACCCAAAAACAATTAAAACCCCAAAAAACCATACAAATGATAAAACAAATAAATTCCCTAAAAACGCAAAACACCCTAAAACCCTAAAGAGTACTAAATACCCATACAATTACTAAAAACCCACTAAAAATTCCAAAAACCATTTATAACCCTAAAAACATTATAAAACGCTAAAAAATACTAAAACCCTAAAAACTAAAAAACACCTAAAATCCCCAAAAAAAATATAAAACCTAAATCCCCCTAAAACCTAAAACATAAAAACATATAAAAATCCTAAAAAATCCATAAAAATTCTGAAAATTTAAAAAAGCCTAAAAAATGAAAACCCATAATAGAACTTTAAAAAACTAAAACCACTTAAAACCCTTAAAAACTAGAAACCCTAAAAACCCTAGAAACCTAAAATCCACCAAAACACTTAAAATTGCTCAAGAAAATTAGATGAAACTGATACTAAGAGATCATAAGAGACATCTTAGTCTAGATCTGAGAACCTTCACAGATATGGATTCTAGAAGAACTAATGATAACACCAAGCCTAGTGAAAATGATATCGTGATCACTAATCTTTGCATTACCCCTAAACACTTTCGTCACTATGGATTGTTGATGATTTCATTCTCTAAAAATGAGGTAAAACATCTCACTTGAGATTTATGATTTGTTCTTGTTGGTATTTTTCCTAACCACAGACCAACATTAAAATTCTTAATAAATGCTCTAGAAATCGTTGTATTTTTGTGATTTCATCTCAGTATTTTGAATTTTGCAAACATGGTTTTTCAACTTTCCTCTAAGTATGACTATTATAGATATTGGGTGAGCTGATCATGGTATTTTTGGAGATATTCTATGAGAGTTATGAAATGTATCCCAGATTTAGACACCTTTTATAAGTCACCCATTATTCCGATATGGATCGACTTCCCTTGGGTACCGCTCAAATTGTTTAAACAAAAGACCCTATTCTGATTTCCATGTTCATTGGAAATCCTCTAATGCCATATCTAATGGATAGGAGTCTCTCAAGACCATTAGTTTCTAGATTTTTTTTTGAAATTAATGCCTCTTAAGATCTTCCTTCCATAATTTGGATTCATAATGGTGAGTATGGTTTCTTCAAGGATGTTTTTTATGAAAGACTAACTGATTACTATTACTCGTACCATAATCATAGACATTATCAGAATTAATGTGACTATAATATCACACTTATGAAGTCCAATAATGTCACTTGGATCGAAAAAATTGAGAGGAAACCTAAAATTGATGAGAGTAATGTTATTCATGTAGCTAATTATAGACCCAATACTTTTGGAGGGAATAAAATTTATGTGAACTAAGAGATTATTATTTCTAATGCCCATCCTTCTCAACCAACATTCCATTCTAATAAAATTTTAGCCTTTGATAAATCTCTACATAATACCATAAGTTCTGGTAATATTCCTTCTCCTCTATTGTATGAGTAGAAGAAACACCTTGAATCGCATGATACAAGAGATAAATGCAGGGAGATCTATCTAATTCTAGTAAATCCTTGATAGATGTTGATGATCAACCTAATTAAATTGTAGAATTCTTCTTAAAATAAAGTCATAGTAAATGGAAAAAAATGGTGGATACTAATAGTTACATAACCCAAATACTAGAAAAATGAGAAAGCGCATGGAATACTCTCACCTAGAATGTATAATCATCACAATATCTATTGAAACCACTAGGAGGAAGATTTAACCTCAAACCACTAGGAAGGATATTGAACCTCCAAAACTCCCATCTATGGTTGATAAACAGATTCAAATCTCTAGATCAAATTTGGAAAATGATGATCATATGTACAGATATTCCTATTGCAATGAGAAGGTGATGGGGGAGGCATCTGATACCTAGATGGATGAACAAGATGTGGTCACATTCAAGAAATATCAAGATGGTATCATTACTACTGATAAATAACATTAAATAAGAAAACATGTGTTCATTAGGATGTTGAATGAACATAAATGAAATATTTATTTCATATTCAAAGACATACCCTACGAATGATTCATTGTACTACTCATAATGTTTTCTTGTTTATTGAGATGGATTCCTCTATATAATGCCTTGTTTCCCTTGAGTTGAAATGTTTCTATGGATTCCTCCCTTTTTAAATGAGTTTCACTTTCTTGGTCTTTTATGGATTTCTTTGGGATTTTCCTAAATGTTTTGGTTTTTTCATATGCTTATGCAGACCATTTCACATTAATTTCAGGTAATGATCAATTTGGTGAAAGTAAGACTATCGAATCAGGTTAAGCCTTTTATAATCATGGATCCAATAAGAAACTGATGCAGTGGAAAATAGAAATGACCACAGAGAATGAATCTGATTTGAGTGATGTGAATTCTCAGACACTGGAAAAGTAGAGTTCAAACTAGTTCATAAGAGAATGAAAAAGTCATTCGATAATTCCAAACAAAAATATTCTAAGAATACTAACGATATTCTACCATGGTTAGAAGGAAAATCCCTAGATCCCAGCTGGTGGTATTTCTCTATTTGGTTGACAGGTTGATGATAGGTTTCATACATGTTTTTTACAGCTTCATATTTTGGTGTGTTTCTCATTGAATAGTCAACTTGTGTCCCCCCTCAATTCCATGATGGTGTAAGCTCTTTACACCTCATGATTATTTTTTAGATTTTTGTTAATTAAATAAACTCTTTTGTGGCATGAATTGGGTGACCAATTCTTGTCACCACTTTTATAAAAAAACACCTAAAAACTATAAACTCCCTAAAAGACATCAAAATCTCAAAAAACCCTTAAAATCCATTTAAACTCTTAAGACTATAATAATCCTAAACAATACCTAAAATAATAAAAAACCCTACAAACCCTAAAAATTCAAAAAAAAAACATTTAAAACACTTAAAAACCCCAAAAACCTTAAAACACTAAAACCCTAAAAACCATCAAAATCCCTGAAACACCTAAGAACCAATAAAAATTATAAAAACCCCTCAAAATCACAAGAAAACATAAAAAACATTAGAAACCCTAAAAAATAATAAGAAAACCATAAAATCCTAAAAGTAATAAAAATTGTAAAAACCCAAAAAAACACTAATAACCCAAAATGGCCTTGAAACCCCTAAAACCCCAAAAAAACCATAAAACTCCAAAAAACATTAAGAAACCTAAAATCCCATAAAAACACTAAAAACCATTAAAACTCTAAATCCCCTTCAAATGCCCTAAAACATTTAAAAATACTAAAAAACCATTGAACAATAAAAACATAAAAAACCCCTACCCCGCCCCCCCCCCCAAACAGTAAAACCCCTAAAAACCAATAAAATCCCTAAAAATCCTAAAAACATAAAAATATAGAAAAAAAAACCATGAAAACCCATTATAAATCCTTAAAAACCTAAAACACATAAAACCCCTAAAAGCATGAAGAAAACTAAAATCCATGAAGACCTTAAAAAACCTAAAAATAATCAAAACCCCTAAATGCCACTAAAACCATACAAATCCAAATAAATCCCTACAAATAAAAAAAACATTAAAAAACCCCAAAAACCTTGAAATCTCAATGATAAACATTAAAAAACAAAATCAATTTAAACTCCTTATAAACTAAAAAATTATAAAACCCTAAAAACCCATAGATGATCGAGAAACCATATATTCCATAAAAACTATGAAAGCACAAAAATTAATTTAAACTCTAAGTACTAAAAAAACTAAAAGCCACTAAAAATCTAAATATAATCACACCCCTAAATTTTTTTAAAATACTAAATATATTTAAAATAAAAAAAAACTCATAAAAATTCAAAAAAACAATAAAAATTTACATAACACCCCTAGATAACCTAAGAAACCTAAACCCCCCAAATTCACTAAAACCCTAAAAACCATAAAATTTATAAAAAATATCTAAAATAATTAAAAATATAAAAACCCATATAAACCCTAAAGACCCCCAAGAAAACCAAAAAAAACCTAAAAAAACATAATACTCTTATAAATCGTAAAAATTGCCAAAAAACCCAAAAAATCCTAAAATGACACTAAAAACTTAAAAACCCAAAAAAAATAAAACCCCATAAAATCCTTAAAAACCCTAGAAACCATTAAAAATAATAAAAACCACTAAATAAACTTGAAATCATTAAAACCCCTACAAACGTTAAAAAACTCTAAAAATCCATAATTCCATAAAAACTCGAAAAAACCCTAAATCCTCAAAAACTAAAAAAACCCTAAAAAACACTAAAATCCCTAAAACCCATAAAAATCTTACTAAATCCCTAAAATACACACAGACACATAAAACACCAATAACCCTAAAATCGCAAAAAAAACCCCCTTAAAAATGTAAAAACACTTTAAAACCCTAAAAACACAAAACAGGCTAAACCCGTAAAACCCCTAAAAGGCCCTAAAACCCATAAAACAAACTAAAAAAATATAAAACCCAATAAAACCTTAAAAAACCATAAAAACAGAAAAACCATTAAAAACTCTATAACCCCTAAAAACATTAAAATACTCTAAAAACCTTCAAATCCCAAGAAAACTCAAAAAAACCGCAAAACCTATAAAACCCCAAAAAACCCAAAAATCCCTTAAAACCTGAAAATCCCCAAAAACCTAAAAAACCATAAAAATATAAAAAACCAGAAAAACATAAAAAACCCCTAAAAACACTAAGAAAACCATAAAAACCTTAAAGCACTTAAAACACATAAAATCAAAAAAAAATCTAAAGGCACTAAAAAACCTAAAAACCGTAAAAAACCCTAAAACGCCTAAAACCCCAGAAAAATCATAAAAACCCTAAAAATACCTAAAAATGTAAAAATACCTTCAAAACCTATGGAAAATGATGAAAAACATAAAAACCTAACTTCACTTAAAACCCTTAAAAGCCCAAAAAAATGCTAAAAACCCTAAAAGACCCTAAAAACCCTAAAACCCAAAAAAAACATAAAAACCCAAAAAACATTAAAAATTAAAAAACTCATAAAATCAAAAAATTTAATAAAAACTATAAAACCCATTTAAACCTCTAAAAAAATTATAAAAAAATAAAAAAAAACCTAAAAAATAAAAAAAACCTAAGAGATCATAAAAACCTATAAAAACCCTAACAACCATAAAAAACCTAAAACCCCAAAAATACCAAAGACCCCAAAAAACAATAAAAACCTAAAAATGTGATAATAATAAATAAAAACATAAAAACACCTAAATAACCATAAGAAAACCCTAAAAACCATAAAAAACACAATACGCATATAAACCTAAAAAACACAAAAAATCCCTAAAGAGTAATAAAAACCCTAAACACCCTAAAACCCCACAAATCCATAAAAATCATAAAAATATTTAAATGACTCAAAAATACCTTAAAACAAAAAAACCCTAATAAAACCTTAAAACCCTAAAAAAACATAAGACCCCTAAAAACCTTAAAAAACAAAAAAACACTAAAAAAATAAAAAGACCCTAAAACCCCTAAAAACCACTAACTTCTATAAAAACCATAAAAACCATAAAAAATTCCAAAAAAACATAAAAAACCCTAAAATTCAACTGAATTCACTAAAAATTCTATAATCCCCTAAAACCGATAAAAAACTCTATAAACAATAAAACCCTAAAAACAAAAAACAACTGTAAAATCCCATAAAACCCTTAAAACCCCTAAACCCCCCAAAAAACCTAAAGAAACCTAAATACCCCCAAAGTACATAAAAACCCAAAAAATCCATAAAAATACTTAAAATCCCTATAAATCCCTAAAAATTTCAGAACCCCAAAAAAACCTAAAAATCATAAGAAAACTATAAAAATCCAAAAACTGATAAAAACCATAAAGCGCCACCAAAACCCTAAATGATATAAAACCATCAAAATTCCCAAAACCCATAAAAACCATTAAAATAGTAAAAAGGCCTTAAAATCACAAAATAATTGAAAAATGATAAAAAAAATATATAAACCCTAAAAACCACGAAAAAAATCATAAAAAACAAAAACACTTAAATCCCCTAAAAACATACAAAATTATAAAAACCCTAAAACCCCCTAAAACTATTAAAAAATCTAAAACCCCTAAAAACCTAAAAAATCTCTAAAAAATCTAAAAACCCTTTAAACCCCTAATAATGATAAAAATAATAAAATCCCTTTAAACCCCTAAAATCTCAAAAAAAAACCCATAAACCCCCCAAACCCCATAAAAACCATAAAACCTTTAAAAAACCATAAACCCATAAAAATCACTAAAAATCTTGAAAAACCAAGAAAATCCTAAAAAGTACCTAAAATTGAAAATACACAAAAAAAGCCTAAAATCCCATAGAAAACCCTAAATACATAAAAAACTTAAAACCCATAAAAATATTAAATCCACTGAGAACCCTAACAACAAATATACCCATAAAATCCTTAAAATCATTAAAATACAAAAAAAAACAAATAAAATTACTAAAAAAATCACTATAAATCTATTAAAACATAAAACACATATAAAGCCTGAAAAACTAAACAAAACCATTAAACCATAAAACAATTAAAACCCCCAAAAACCTAAAAACCCATAAAAAGACTAAAACCACCTAAAACCATAAAAACTATAAAACCGCCAAAAATCCATAAAAACTCAAAAAACATTAATAACTGAAAACCCTTAAAAACCCACTTAAATCTCTAAAAAAAATTAACCACAAAAAAAGTTAAAAAACTGTAAAAAAACACCCAAACCCTAAAAACTCAAAAAACTATAAAATCCCAATTATAATCATAAAAATAATAAATACCCTCAAAATTCCTAAAACCCATAAAATTTAAAACAATATTCAAAAGGTCCTGAAAATCCCAAAAAATATAAAAAATTAAAAAATCTATGCATATACCTATGAAACCTAAAAATTCTAAAAATAAATAAAACCCCTAAAAAACAAAAAACTCTAAAACCAAAAAAATCCCTAAAAACCATAAAACCACTTTAAACCATAAAAATACCTAAATACCCTAAAAACTACTTAACACACTATAAAAACTTTTATCCCATAAAAATTTAAATATTATAAAAAACTTTAAAACCCCTAAAAACTCAAAAAACCCTAAAAACAAAAACAAATCATAAAAACCCTAGAAACCATAAAATCCCAAAAAGTGATAAAAATACCTAAAAATAAAAAAGAACCCTAAAATACCTGATACACTCTAAGAAAACATTAATAAATAAAAAGTAATTAAAACCCTTAAAAAACCTAAAAAATGCTAAATAATCCAAAAACCCTGACAAACCTTAAACCCCCCAAAATCCTTAGAAAATTAGAAACTATAAAAATCCTAAAAATCCCAAAAAAACCTTATAAATGTAAAAAACCTAAAAATAATGAAAACACCTCAGAAAAACTTATTTACCTAAAAAATATTAAAACCCCTAAAAATTGAAAAAGCACTAAAAAGAGTAAAAACCCTAAAATGACCCTAAAACCCCTAAAGGCCCCTAAAACCCATAAAACCTGCAAAAAATTTAAAAACCCTCAATCCCATAAAAATAGTAAAACTACTAAAAACTAAAAAAACCATTAAACCAAAAACAATGTTAAAAAAATCTAAAATCCCATAAAACCCAAAAAATAAAAAACCCTAAACACAAATAACAACCATAAAAACTCAAAAAACCCCGAAAAAAACTGATAAAAAACCCCCAAAACACCCAAAATCCTTAAAATCCCAAAAAAAATAAAAAAAATCCATAAAAATCCTTAAAAATTTATAAACACCTAAAAAACATGAATCACCATTAGAAGAAATTAAAAACATCAAAACACTTAAAACCCCTAAAGAACATGAAAATTGTTTATGAACCTATAAACCACTAAAAACCCTAAAATCCCTTTAAAATAGCCCTAAATAAATAAAAATCCTAAACATTCCTAAGAGAATTTAAAACCCTAAAAACCCTTAAAATCCCTATGAAATCCTTAAAAAACTGAAAAAACATAAAACCCCTAACAACCTAAAAAAGTGCTAAAACCCCTAAAAACCATAAAAATCCCTAAAAACCGTCAAAATCCATAAAAACCCTAAAACCCATAAAATAAAACCTAAAATCTCCAAAAATGTAAGAAACCCTAAAATCATTGAAAACCCTTATGAAAACCATAAAAACCAAAAACACTTGGAACCCCTAAAAAACCTAAAAATAAAAAAAACCTAAAAAAACCCAAAAAAGACCCTAAACCCCCATGAACCACGAAAAACTATAAAAACCCTTGAAAACCTTTAAAAACCCAAGAAAACCCATAAAAACCCAAAACCACTAAAAACAGTAAAAACTATTTAATCCCTCAAAAATAATGAAAAACTCTAAAAAACCCCAAAACCCCAAAAAACACCCCCCTAAAACCCTAAAAACCATAAATACATAAATAAACCTAAAACCATAAAAACCCGAAAAAATCCATAAAAACCCTAAAAACCCTAAAAACTATAAGAGTCCTTAAAATCCCAAAAAATACTTAAAAAAGTAAAAACCTTAAAAACATGAAAAACTCAATAAAAACATTAAAGACCTAAATCTCTTAAAATCCCTTCAAAACCAATAATCTCTAAGAACCCAAAAAACATTAACACCCTTAAAAGACCATAAACACATCAAAATCACTAAAAATACTAAAAAACCAAAAAAACCCTAAAATTTTCAATAAATGAAAAATGACCCCAAAAATCCTAAAAAACCATAAGAAAAAAAAACAAACCTACAAAAAATAAAATAACCTTAAAAACTAAAAAATGATAAAAATCCATAAAATACTATATAAGTCCCAAAAAATATAAAGACACATAAAACCCTTCAATCCCTATAAAAATGTAAAAACAATAAAATCCCATAAGAGCCCAAAAAATCACGAAACACTCTAAAATCCCTTTAACCCCTTAAAACGTTAAAAAACTGTAAAAACCCATAAACCCCTTAAAATTTGAAAAAGCCCTAAAAACCCAAGAAAACCATAAAATCCCTAGAAACCCTAAAAAACCCTAAAACCCTGAAAATCCATATAACCCATAACAACCAATAAATTTCCAAAAAATCTCCAAATTGGACAAAAACATAAAAAAAATTAAAAACACTAAAATAACCTTAAAAACCTAAAATCACTTAAACACCCAAAAAACCATTAAAACGCTGAAAATCATAAGAATCCTAAAACCCATAATAACATTCCAAGACCCTAAAACCCATAAAATACAAACAAACCCGTAAAAAATTTAAATTCCAAAAACCCAACAAATACTATAAAATCGTTTAATACTAAAAAAAAATTTAAACCCCAAAATACCAAAGAAATGATGAAAACCTAAAAACCCATTCAAAAACTAAAACCATAAAACACCAAAAACCAAAAATAACTCTAAAACCCCATAAAACCTATAAAACAACAAAAACTCCAACAAGCCTTTAAAGTTGTAAAGAAATAAAAACTCAAAAATAATTAAAACCACTAAAAAAACACAAAAAACACTAAAAAACAAATAAAAACCCTAAAAAACCTCAAAATAATTACAAACCATAAAACCAAAAATAATCCTAAAAAATATCCAAAATCAAAAAAATGGAAAAAATTATAAAACTCCAGAAAACCCAAAGAAAACCATAAAAATAAAAATATACTCTTAAAACCCCTAAAAATCCAAAAAAATGCTAATGACAATAAAACCCATAATACACTAAAAAACAATAAAAACCCTAAAATCCATAAAAACCTAAAAACAAAGTAATCTTTAAAATAATTAAAATCCCAAAGAAATCCATAAAAATCCCAAATCACCTAAATCCCCAATAAACCTAAAAATGCTAAAAACACAAAGAACTCTCAAAAGACATAGAAATCCCTAAAACACCTAAAAAACTTAAAAACCTGAAACCCATAATAACCCTAAAAACCCCAAAAAAACTCTAAAATACTTTAAACACCTCGAAACATAAAAAACACTAAAAACCCAAAAAAAAACTCCGGAAACCCAAAAAACAAAAAACAACAAAATAACAAAAAACCATTAAAATCTTAAGAAGCCTAAAAACTGTAAAAATCCTAAAAATCCATAAAAATCCTAAAATAGATATAAAAATCCCTAAACATGTAAAAATCATGAAATCCCCAAAGAAAAAATTGAAAACTTAAAAACATACAAAACCCCTACAAACTGAAAAAAAATACAAAAAACCCAAAAAAATCTAAAAAGATTGGAAAAACCATAAAACCCCCATAAAACCATAAAACCACTAAAATATTAAAAAACAAAAAAAACCCATACAAACACATGAAAACCCAAAAATACCTAAAAATAGTTAAAAAACCCCTAAAACCCCTAAAAACCCTAAAACCCTGAAATCTATAAACCTACTAAAAATATAAAAAAATGAAAAACCTGATAAATTCTTATAAACCACTAAAAACACTAAAACACATTAATCTCCTTAAAATGTCAAAAAACTATATAAAAATTTTAAAACCCTAAAAACCCAAAATACTAAAATGCCAAAAAAACCCTAAATACCCTAAATATCCATAAAACACAGAAACCCATAAAAATCCTAAAAATCCCTAAAAATATCTAAAAAGATAAATAAACAAAAAAACTATGAAAACAGTAATGAAAAGGTAAAACCCTAAAACACTAAAAACCCTCAAAATCCCCAAAAATAATAAAAACCCAAAAAATCCTAAAAATTACTTAAAAATCCATAAAAACATAAAAAAACCATGAAAACACAATAGAAAAAATTAAGGACCTAAAAAAAAATTAAAACCCATAAAAACCTACAATTGTTAAAAAACCATAAAACCGTAAAAAGTCCCAATACCCTAAATAACATGAAATCCCTAGAAACCATAAAATTCCTAAAACCCCATAAAAACTCAAAAAAACGAAAAAAAAATTTAAAAAGTGATTTAAACCTGGAAAAACGTCAAAAAACTCTAAAAACACTTAAAACCCCTAAAAACTAATAAAACCCACTTAAAAAACTAAAAACCCTAAAATCGATAAAAAAAAATAAAAATCCCTAAACACTGTAAAACCCATAAAAACCCCTAAAACACCTAAAAATCCATTAAAATATAAAAATATCGTAAAACTTTTAAAACCACTATGAAAACATTAAAAAAATAGTAACACTTAAAACTTCTAAAAAACTAAAAAGCGTTAAAAACTCGAAAAAAACCCAAAAATTCTAAAAGACACAAAAAACCATAAAAAACATAAAACCCAAAAAAACCCTTAAGAATATTTAAAATCACATAAACCCATAAAAATCACTAAAATCTCAAAAACTCCTTATAAGCTTAGAAATGAAAATAAATAAAAAACTTTAAAAATTCTAAAAAACTCAAACACCCCCTAAAATTCCAAAAAAACAATAACAACCCTGAAACCATAAAAACCCTTAAAATCCCTAGAAACCCTAAAAACCATAAATATCAAATAAAATACATAAATATACCAAAAAATATAAAAAACCCTGAAAAATTAATGATACACTTAGACACCAAAAAAAATTAATCCCCTAAAAAACCTAAAAACCCAAAAAACTCTAAAATACCATATACCCCTAAAATCCCTAAAAATCACAAAAACAAAAAAAAACCCTTAAAAATCCTAAAAATCCAAAAAAATAACTACAAAAAACCATAAAACTATGAAAAACACTAAGATAGTTGTAAAATCATAAAAAACAAAAAACATTTATAAACAATAAAAAATGTTAAAACACCTATAATCCTAAATAATTACTAAAATGCTTAACCCCTCCAAAACATAAAACCTTTAAAAACCATAAAAATCCTAAAACCCATAATAGACATAAAAACCAACAAAAAATCTTAAAACCATTTAAACCCCGAAAAATGATTAAAAAATCTTAAAAACCTCCAAGCCCCTAAAAACTCAAAAAAAACATAAAAACCCAAAAAACCATTAATTCCCTAAATTGATAAGCAACCCAAAAACCCTGAAAATCCCTAAAAACCCTAAAAATAATAAAAGACAATAAAAAACCTAAAAAGCTCTTAAAAATCCATAAAAACATAAAAAAACATAAAAAACCTGAAAAAAACTTAGGAAACATTTAAAATCTAAAATCTCTTAAAATCGTTAAAAACCAAAAAAACACTAAAATCCCAAAAAATCTAAAATAAGAACGTAAAAACCATAAAAACCCTAAAACAAAAAAAAACATCAAAAAATCTTAAATTCCCAAAAACCCAATAAAACACTGAAATGACTAAAAAAATTAAGAAACCTCAAAAACCCTAAAAATGTTTAAAAACATAACAATCCTAAAAACCTAAAAATACCAAAAACTCAAAAAAAAACCCGTAAAAAATACAAAAACCATCAAATCCCAAAACACTCTAAAATTCCATAAAATTTTAAAAAAATCAATAAAAGCATAAAAAAATTTAAAAACCCTTAAAAAATCTAAGAAAACCATCAAAAACCTAAAACAATTAAAAATACTAAAAACATAAAAAATGATAGAAGCCCTAAAATCCCTAAAAACACAAAAAACCCATAAAACCCTTCAATATTCCTAAAAACACTTCAAATCAATAAAAATCCTAAAATAACCCTAAAAATCCCTAAAATGTAAAACATCATTAAAACCCTAAAAATACCTCAGAATTACTTAAAATAATAATAAAAATTAAAACCCACAAACAAATTAAAAAATTAGAAAAATCCTAAAATCCTTAATACACCTAAAAAGACCATAAAAACTCTAAAACCCATAAACCCCTAAAGCCCCCTAAAAACTTAAAAAACATAAAAACCAATGAATTCAATAAAAACCCACTAAAAAAACTAAATTTTTTTAAACCCCTATAAATGATAAATAAATATAAAACTCCAATAAATTGTATTAAACTATAAAAACCCTACAAACACAGAAGGCCAAAAAACCTCTAAAACCCTAAACCCACCAAAATCCCTAAAATCATAAAAATCATTAAAATCCTGAAATATCCATATGAATCAATGAAATAATAAAAAAAACCATAAAACCCTAAAAACCCAAAAGAAATTTATAAAAACACAAAAAAACATAGAACCAATAAAAAACAAAAAAACAGTAAAAATCCTTAAAACCCTAAAACCCCTAAAATCCAGAAAAAACACCAAGAAACCCATAAAAACCCATAAAACCCAATAACAACTATAAATCCCACTAAAATATCTAAAAAAATATTAAAAAACTAAAATTTTAACAGACACTAAAAAACATAAAACCACTAAAATTCAAAAATAAAACTCTAAAACTCCAAAAAAACAACAAAAACACAAAAACACGTCAAAATCACTAAAAATATAGAAATCATAAAACTAATAAAAAGACATAAAAATAAGAAAAAATTAATAAACCAAAAAAACCACAAACGACCCCAATGAAAACCACAAAACCATAAAAGCACTTAAAACTACTAAAAACCTAAAAAATGTTGAAATCCCTAAAACCCATAAAATCCAAAAAAAGCCTCAAAATCCATTGAAACCATAAAAAACCATAAAAATCATAAATAATTACCATAAAATATATATATAAAATATAACTCTGAAAAATCATGAAATCCATAATAAAACATTAAAAACCAAAAAACACTTAAAACCCCTAAAAACTAAAAAACCCTAAACACCCTAAAAACTCTAAAAGACCGTAAAAACCCTGAAAACCCGGAGAACCCCAACAAACCGTAAAAATCCCCAAAAATCAAAGAAAATCAAATAACCACTTAAAACTATAAAAAACCCTTTAAATACATAAATACAATTCAAAAATCTAAAAACCCTAAAAATACTATAAAGAATAACAAACCAAGAAAACCAAAAAAAACCCTAAAAACCCAAAACAAACAATAAAACCCCCTTAAAACCCTAAAAACCCTAAATACACTAAAAAACCTAAAAACCCTAAAAACCCAAAATCCCCTTAAAAAAATAAAAAACCTAAAAACCACATAAAATACCTAGAAACCTAAAAACCCAAAAACCCTAAAAATAATAAGAAAACCACAAAAACATAAAAAGCATAAAACCACTAAAAATCCTAAATAATCAAAAAAATACCAAAAATCCTAAAAACCTATAAAACCACTAAAACACTAAAAATAATCAAAATAAAAAAACCTCAAAAACCATAAAAACCTTAAAAGCCATACAATTCCTTAAAATACAGAAATAATTGAAAACCCTACGAAAACATTAAAAACCTAAAAACACTTAAAGCCCCTAAAAGCAATAAAAATTATAACCCATAAATCCCTAAAAACTCTAAAACCCTAAAACCTTAAAAAATACTAAAAACCCATAAAAACACTAAAACCCACTAAAATCTCCAAAAACCATTTATACCCATAAATACATTAAAAAACTCCAAAAAACCTCTAAAACCCTAAAAACTACAAAAAACCTAAAATCCCAAAAAGAATAAAAAAACATAAAAACCCCCTAAAACCTTAAAAACACTAAAAACCCATAAAATCCTAAAAATTCCATAAAAATTCATAAAATTTAAGAAACCGTAAAAATTTAAAATCCAAATTAAATCCTTAAAAACGTAAAAGAACATAAAACCCCTAAAAACTAAAAAAACTAAAAATACTAAAAACACTAAAAACCCTTAAAGACCCGAAAACACATAAAATACCACAAGAAAATGATATTAGCCTGATACAATGAAAACATGAGAGAATCCTTACTCCATCTCTCTGAACTATAATAGATGTTGTTTCAGAAAAAACTAATGATAACAGTGAGCTTAGTGGAAATGTTATCGTGGTCACTGATCTTCGCATTAACCCTAAAAACATTTATCACCGTGGATAGTTAAATATTTATTTCTAGAAAAATGAGGTAAACCTTATCACTTTGTATTTTTGATTTTCACATGTTGGGAGGTTTTTTAACCGCAGACCATCTTTGAAATTATTAATTAATTCTCTTGAAACAATATTGTTTTTTCGTTTTTATCTAAGTCTATTGAATTCTATGAATGTTGTTTTTTGACTTTCCTACAAGGATGACTATTATAGAATTTGGGCGAGGCGATCATGGTTTTTTAGGGGGATTTTATATGAGGGTTATCTAATAGACCCCTGATTTTAACCCCATTTCTGAGTCACCCATTTTTCCAATATAGATCAGCTTCCTTGGGATAACGCTCCACTTGTATAAACAACAGACCTATTTCTGATTTCCATGTTCATTAGAAATCCTATAAAGAAGGATTTAGTGATGAGTAGTCCGTAAAGACCATCAATTTCTAGAATAATTTTCTAAATTGATGTCTCTATGGAAATTCCTTCTCAAATTTGGATTCAGAAGGGTGATTATGGTATCTTACAGGATGATTTTTTGATAGACTAACACATTACTGTCACTATTTCCTTAATCTTGGACATGATCAGAAGGAGCGTGACTATAATATCACACGTCCTAAGGCCAATAATAACACTTAGATTTCAAATCAAAAGAATAAACCTATCATTAATGAGATTAATGTTATTCATGTTGATAATGCTAGCCCCTCAACTTATGGAGAGAAAAAATCGATGTGAACAAGAAGATTATGATTTGTAATGCCCAAAATTCTCAACCTACATGCCATTATATTGGAATTATAGGATCTTCTGATTCTATATCTAATTCAACTAGTTCCAGTACTACTCACCCGGGTGTAGGAGTAGGAGAAACGCCTTGAATCACATGATACAAGAGATAAAGAGCAGGGTGAACTCTATAAATCTAGTGAATCCTTACCATAGGTTTAGAATCAACCTAATCAAATTGAGTAATCCTTCCTAAAATAAAGTGATAGAAAAGGAAAAATCCTATGGTGGATGATGATAGTTACATTACCCAAAATTACTGAAAAATGAGGAAGTATAGGGACTACTATCGCCTTGAATGTACAGTCACCACAATATCTCTTGAAGCCGCATGGAAGAATATTGAACCTCCAACTTCTTGGAATGAGATTGAACCTCCAATACTCCCATTTTTGGTTGATCAACCGATTAAAATCTCTATTTTAGATGTGGACAATGATGATTCTATGTACAAAGATTCCTATTTAAATGAGGAATTAGGGGAGGCATCCAATACCTAGATGGATGAACAAGATGCGATCACATTCAAGAAATATCTCGATGGTATCATTACTAGTGACAAATACTATTAAATAATAAAATAGATCTTCATTTTGATGTTGGATGAACATAAATGAAATATATATTTCAACATCAAAGCCATAACCTGGGAATGATTCATTATACTACTGAAAATATTTTCTTGTTTATTGTGATGAATTATTCTTGCACAGTGTCATGTTTCCCATGAGTTTTAGTGTTTCTAGGGATTCTTACCATTTTAATAGAGTATCAACTTCTTGGTATCATATGGATTTCATTGGTATTTTATTAAGTGATGTGGTTTTTTCAGATTCTTCTCAAACCATTTCACAATCATTTCAGGTAATGATCAATTTGGTGAAAGTGATACTGTCAAAGTTGGATAATCCTTCTTCAATCAAGGATCCAATAAGAAACTCATACTGTGGAAAAAAGAAGTGATCTCAGATAAAGAATCTGATTTGAGTGATGTGAATTCCCCGACACTAGAAAAGTGGAGTTCAAACCAGTTCCTAAGGGAATGAAAGGGGCAATAGAAAATTACGAACAAAAATATTATGAGAATACTGATGAAGTTTCATCAATATTAAAAGGCAACGTCCTAGATCCTGGTTGGTGGGATTTTTCTATTTTGTTGACAGGTTTATAACATGACTCAGATATGTTTTTTACAGATTGATATTTTGTTAGTTTCTCTTTAAAGACTCCACTTTTATCCCCCCTTAATCACATGTTTTTGTAAGCTCTTTACACCACATAGATATTTGATAACTTTTATTTCTTTTAATAAATTCTTCTGGGGCATGAATTGGGAAACCATTTCATGTCACCTCTTTTATAAAAAAAACACCTAAAATCCCTCAAATTCCCTAAAAACCAAAAAACCATAAAAATCCTAAAAAAATAATAAAAAATTCATATTATTTTCAAAATACATGAAAACCTCTAAGAAAACCATGAAAACCTAGAAAATTTTAGAACCCCTAAAAAACCTAAAAATCAATAAAACCCGTAAAAACCATAAACACCCCAATATCCTAAAAAACCCTAAAAATACATAAAGACTATAAAAACACTAATTTTTTAAAAAAAAATTTAGACAACAAATTTTTTTTAAACCTCTAAAAATTCAAAAACCCCAAACAAAATAAAAACCTTAAAATCCATAAAAACCCTATAAAAATCCTCAAATCCCTCAAATCCCTAAAAATGTAAAAGACAATAAATAACTTTAAAACCTAAAGAAAACCTTAAAAACCTCAAAATAATTAAAATCCCAAAAAACATAGAAATGCTAAAAACCAGAAAAAAAACAATAAAAACCTAAATCCCTAAAACCCCCAAAACGCATAAACATCCTAAAAAATCCATAAGAATCCATAAAAATATAAAAAACCCTTAAAATCCCGATAACCCTAATAAAACCATAAAAAGATAAAACACTTAAAACCCCTAAAACCATATAAAATGTTAAAAACCCTAAAAAATCATAAAAAACCCAAAAATCATAAAAACCCTAAAAAACATTAAAACCCAAACAAACATATAAGAAAATTAAAAGACCAAAAAAAATCTAAAAACCCTTTAAACCCCTAAAAAGGTAAAAAACTAAAAAACCATAATACCCCTAAATACTCAAAAACAAAACGCAAAAAAACCATAAAATATTAAAAACCCAAAAACCCTATAAACCTATAAAGACCCTAAAAATCCCAAAAAACCATGTAAACCCCTAAGAAAACTATAAAAACCAAAATACACTTAAAATCCCCAATTACATAAATAATCTAAAACCCATAGAAACACTAAGAAATTGTAAAACCCCCAAAAATATAATGAAACCTTAAACACATTAAAAATCCTAAAAAAATCCATAAAAATACCTAAAATTAAAAAAATCAAAAAACCCTGAAAAACTCAAACAAAAACTTAAAAAAATAAAATTACTTAAAACTCATAAAGTAGGATAAAACCCAAAAACCGGAAAACCCAAATCCCCTAAAACAATAAAAACCACTAAAATCCTTAAAAATCTAGAAACCCATAAAACCATAAAAACACTAAAAACTCTAAAACACTATAAACCCCTAAAATCAATAAAAACAAATAAAACCCTTAAAAACTAAAAAAACACTAAAAACCACAAAACATTGAAAAAAAATCCTATAAACCCTCAAAACCCAAAAAAACCAACAAAATAAAAAATTCCTTGAAAAAGATTCAAAATCACTAAAAATGTAAAAGACCTTTAAATCCCAAAAACAATAAGAAAAACATAAAAATATAATAACACCAAAAACCACTACAAAACCTAAATAATGAAAAAACCCTAAAAACCCTAAATCCCATAAAACCCTTAATATAACTAAAAACCCTTAAAACATAGAAATTTTAAAAATACCTAAAAATTAAAAAAAAATGTATAAAACACTAAAAACCATGAAAACTCTGAAGAAAACCTTAAAAACCTAAATCAATTAAAACCCCTAAATACCAAAAAAACGTCTAAAACCTTAAAACTCCAAAAAACCCTAAAAACCAATAAAAAATAAAAACAATACAACCCAGAAAAAAACATAAAACCCCTAAAGACCCATAAAAAAAATTAAAAATCATAAAAATCTCTAAAAACCCTTTAAACCCCTAAAAACAATAAAAACACTAAAAAACAATAAAAACACTAAAAAAACTTATTCCCCGTAAAAAAACTCAAAAAAAAAAACAAAATAATTAAAATACCCTAAAAACTCTACGAAACCCTAAAAGTCCTCAAAAATCCTAAAACCCCTAAAAACACAAAAAAAAAATCCTTAAAAAAATAAAATATAAAAAAACCCTAAAACCCTGAAGAAGCCTAATAAAACCATAAAAACCTAATTTTAATTTATACCTCTGAGAACCATAAAAAATGATAAAACCAGTAATAAATACTAAAAACCCAGAAAATAACTAAAACCCTTAAAGATACTTATAAACCATAAACAACCATAAAAATAATAAAAGTCCAAAAAGTCCTTAAAAACAAAAAAACCCCAAAACCATGAAAACCCCACCAAAAACCTTTAAAACATAAAAAAACCAAAAAACCATCAAAACCATAAAACCCTAAAATTACATAAAACCCTAAGATCAACTAAAAAACTGAAAAACCCTTCAAACAACGGAAACTGTTAAAAACTCTAAAAATCATAAAAAATAGAAAACTAAAAATATCCCTTATTATACAAAAAAACACAAAAATCCATAAAAAACATAAAAATTGTCAAAAATCAAAAAAAAATAGAATCTCAAAAAATTCCCCCAAAAACACTAAAAATGTAACAAACCATAAAATAATTAAAAAACCATAAGTGTACCATAAAAACCCTAAAACCCTAAAGAACTAAAACCCCCAAAATCCCTAAAAACAGTAAAAATATATATATTAAAATCCCTAAACATCCTTAAAAATGTAAAAAACCATAATATCCAAGAAAACCCATAAGAAAAACTTTAAGCACTAAAAATACAAAAAACCCCTAAAAACAAGAAAATGCTAAATCTCTAAAAAACCCAAAAAACCCCTAAACTCTCTAAAAATAATAAAAACCGTTAAAAACCTTAACAATCTTAAAAGTCATAAAAAACTAAAAAATACTATAAATATAAAATCCCTTTAAATCCATAAAAATGTAAAAAATACTAAAAACCAAAGAAACCCAAAAGACTCAAAAAACCAAAAAAGATTTTTTTTTGTAAAAACAATAAACACCATAAGAACCCCAAAAAACATTCAAAATCCCAAAACATAAATGGCCAAAAATCCTAAAAAGAATAAAATCCTAAAAAATGATAAAACCCTAAAAACCCCTAAGGAAACATTAAAAAACTAAAAACACATAAAACCCCCCAAAAACATAAAAAATGAGAAAAATCCTAAAAAAACCAAAAACCCAAAAAAACTAAAAACCCGAAAAAATTATAAAAATTATAAAAAACCCTTAAAATTTCAAAAATCATAACAAACGTAAAAACATTGAAAACCCTAAGAATTTCTCAAAAACCTAATACACTTAAAATCCCTAAAAACCTAAAAAATGAAAAACCCAAGAAGACACTAAGAATGCTGAATCAACTAAATACCATAAAACTATAAAATATAAAAAAACCGCAAAACACCAAAAACCCTAAATTCTAATAAAAACATAAAAACACATGAAACTCCTAAATAACAAATAATCAATAAAAACCAATCAAATCCTAAAAAACCAAAAAACCAAAAAACCATAAACCCCCTAAAAACATTAGAAAACCCTAAAACTCCATTAAAACCCTAAAAAAAATATTAACTCAAAACCCATTTAAACTACAAAAACGTGTTAAAAAATCTAAAAAACCTTAGAAACCATAAAAATAAAAGAAAACCTAGAACCCCAAAACACCAAAAAAACACTAAAAATCACAAAAAATCAAAAAAATCCAGAAAAACCATAAAAACCATAAAATCCCTAAAATTTCGTAAAATTAAAAAAAAATTAAAAAACTATAAAACCATTAAAAAACTTAAAAACCTAAAACACATAAAACCCATAAAACCCATAAAAAACCAAAAAATTCTAAAAATATGAACAAAACCGTAAAACCCCAAAAAACCCTAAAACAATCTAAATCCCCAAAACCCAATAAAACTATAAAAATTCTAAAAAGTTAATAAATTCCAAAAAATGTAAAAACCTCAAAAACCTTGAAATATCCAAATAGAACATAAAAAACCTAAAAAACTTAAACCCCCTAAAAACAAAAAAGGTCTAAAATACCTAAAAATCATAAAAACCCTAAAAACACATAAAAACGCCTAAAATCCTTAAAATGCATATAAAACCTAAAACCCTAAAACCCCACTAAAAATATAAAAAACACATTAAACCCCTAATTTTTTTAAAAACACAAAAAAAAACCTTAAAAAAATAAAACCTCAAAAAACCCCCAAAAAAGAAAAAAAACTAAAAAACCCTAATAAAACCCTAAAACCCCTAAATACTATAAAAATATTTAAAATCTCCCAAAAATATAAAACCATAAATCCCTAAAAAACAATAAGATAACATTAACAACCTAAAACACCTAAAACCCCTAAAAACCCTAAAAACACTAAAAAATCTAAAAAGACCTAAAAACCCTAAAAACCATCAAAATTCCTAAAACCTCAAAAGCCCATAAAAACCTAAAAATGCTTAAAAACCCAAAAAAACATTAAAAAATACCCTCTAACTAAAAATAAAAACATAAAACTCCAAAAAACCTAAAAACACAAAAAAAACCCTAAAAAACCAAATAACCAAAAAAATAAATAAAATATCATAAACCCTTTAAACCCTAAAAACCATAATAACCATAAAAAAACTAAAAAACCATAAAAATTAAAAAAACACCGAATCCTTAAAAAACCTAAGAAAAAATTAAAAACATTAAAAAATATAAAACCCATAAAAACCCTAAAATAACTGAAAACATTAAAACCCATAAACACCTAAAAATAGTAAAAAAACTCTATAAACTGAATTCAAACTCTAAAACCCTTTTAACCCTTTTAAAAAAACTCGAAAAAAAATTAAAACCCTTTAAACTCAAATATCCCCTAAAATCTCAAAAAACACAAAAACCCTAAAATCTCTAAAAACCCTAAAACCCTCAATATCCTGAAAACACTAAAAACAAAAGAAATCATATAAAATCCTTAAAATGTAAAAAACCCTAAAACCCCTAAAAACACTGGAAACCCCTAAGAAAACATTCAAAACCATAAAACACATAAAACCCCTGAAACCTAAAAAACACTAAAAAACCTTCATACCAAAACAAAACCCAATACCATCAAAATACCTAAAAACCAAATGAATCATAAAAATACGTAAAAAAGAGAATGTAAATTCCATAAAACAATGATAAACCCTTAGAAAACCATAAAAACCTATGAACAATTAAAATCCACAAAACACCTAAAAATTCTGAATCCCTAAAAGACATTAGAATCCACTAAAAACCCTAAAACCACATAAAAATCTAAAAAACTCTAAAACCCCATAAATACATAAAAAACCCTTAAAACCACTAAATACTCTAAAAACCATTAATCCCCTAAAAATGTTTAAACTCTAAAAAAACTTTAAGACCCTAAAAAATAAAAAATAAAAATGAAACCCCCAAATAACAAAAAAACATGAATACCGCAAAACCCAAAAACCATTAAAATAAATTAAATCCATGAAAAAAAATACTAAAAAAGACGTAAAAATATTTAATAACATAAAAAATTTGAAATCCTTGAAAAACCCTAAGAATACCTTAGAAACCATAAAATACAAAAAACCCCTAAAAACCTAAAAAATAAAAAAACTATAAATGTACCTAAAACCCTAAAAAATATTAATCCCCCTAAAAACCCATAAAATCCCTAAAAACTACTAAAAACTCTAAATACCCTTTAAATCAATAAAAATGTCAAAAACTGTAAACAACCTTAAAATGCTAAAAACACAAAAAACCCTAAAAACAAAAAAAACACACAAACCCCAAAAACCATCTAAATCCCTAGAAAAAATAATAATAAAAATCCTCAAAAATCCCAAAAAATACTTAAAAACCTGAAAAACACAAAAAACAACAAAAAACCTAAGAAAACAATAAAAATCAAAAAATTATTCAAACCCTTAAAATCAAAAAACACTAAAAATCTAAAAAACCCTAAAACCACTAAAAACTATAAAAACCCTAAAATCCCACATATCCTTTAAAACCAACATAGAAATATAGATAACATTTTAACCCCTATATAAATTTAAAAAATGTAAAAAATCTTATCAAAAAACCCCAGAAAACCCTAAAACCCTAAAAACCCAAAAAAATCCAAATATAATCTCTAAAAAGCCCTGAAAATGTAAAAAACATCGAAACCCTTAAAACCCCCATGAGAATCATAAAAACCTATAACACATAAAAACCCTAAAAAACCTAAAAATTAGAAAACCCCAAACAAACCCAAAAAGCATTAAAAATCATAAAAATACCTTAAAACCCTAAAATCCCATAAAAATCCATAAAATACCTTAAAAACACATCAAAATGTAAAAAACCCAATAAACCTTAAAAAAAATAAGAAAACCTTAAAAACCTATAAACACATGAAACCCCTAAAAACATAAAGAACACTAAAAGCCCAAAAAAATCCCTAATAAATTTTGAAAACCATAAAAACCCAAAAAATTCCTAATAACCTTAAAAAACTCTAAAAACTATAACCACACTAAAAAACTATGAAAACTATAAAAACAATTTAAACCCCAAAAATTGTAAAAAAACACTAAAAATCCATGAAAACATAAAATGCCAAAAAACCAATAAACCCCTAAAACCCCTAAAAACCATTAATATCCTCAAAATCTATAAAAACCCTAAAAAACCATAAAAAACCCAAAAATACCCTAAAAATACCTAAAAACATAAAAACCCCTAAAACCTTGAAAAACTCTAAGAGAACATTAAAAACCTAAATTCACATCAAACACTTGAAATCCGATGAATGCTAGAATCCCTAAAAACCCTAAGAACCCTAAATACCCAAAAATCCCTAAAACGCTAAAACCCCTTTTTACAAAGGTAAGAAATAAAACCAAAATGAAAATACCACGGCTTGTTTATTCAGCATTGTTTATTTTTTTCCATAGAAAATTCTATGCATTTTATTAAAAGGAAAGAAAGAAAACAAAATCAAGAATCCAAAAAGAGTACGATAAAAAAAAAGAAAAAGGTAGAAGCCTATCTACCTATCTTTTTCATCAATCTAGAAGTTATCTTTCTCTCTTCTTCTTCAATTGCATGCCATTCAGCCCTTCTGCGAACACGCCCTCGACCTCTTGATCTTCCTCGATTCGTAGGAAGGGCTTGGAGACTTTCTAAAAGTGTCTCTGCATCAGTGCTGTCAGAATCAGAGATTTCTTCATGCTCTTTGCCTTTTCCAAGAGAAGTGACTCCCTTAATTATAGTAGCCTGGGCAGGGATCTCTTGTATCTCATCATGAGGACCCATAGTGGCATCCTGCATTTTTGTGGTATCAAAAATATGTTGACCATAGGAAGGATTACTTGTAGTCAACCCACCTGCACATTTTTCCTTCTTGTAAGAAACAAGCTGAAACCCCTAAATTTTTTATAAAAATATAAAGCATTAAAACACTTAAAAACACATAAAACTCTAAAGCCCCAAAAAACCATAAAAACCCTAGAAGCCTAAAACACCTTAAAAACCCAAAAACAATTTAAATCCCAAAAATATTAACAATTCCAAAAAATCCTAAATGTCTTGAAAAATATAAAATATCCTCAAATCCCTAAAATAACCTATGAAAACCACAAAAACATAAAAAATATAAAACACCTTATAAACCTAAAAACGCTAAAAATGCTAAAAAAAAATTAAATACCCTAAAACCCTAAACCCATAAAAACTCTAAAAACCTTAAAATCCCAAAAAAAAAATAAAAACCATAATATCAGAAAAATAACTAAAATTTTAAAAAACCAAAAAATCACTGAAAACCCCTAAGAAAACTAGAAATCCCAAAAACAATTTTATCCCATAAAAACCTAAGAAGGATAAAAACTCTAAAACCCTAAAAACCCTAAAAGCCCATAAAACCCATGAAATCCTTAAAAACCCAAAATCCCCAAAAACACCAAAAAACACTAAAAATACTTAAAACCCTTCAAATACCTAAAAACATTAAAAACTCTAAACAACCTTAAAACCCTAAAAAACACAACAAAAAACCTGACAAACCAAATTAACCCATAGAAACCCAAAAAAATGCCTCAAAAACTCTAAAAACCCTAAAAATACCTAAATCAATAAAAATACATAAAAATTATATAAAATCCTTAAAAACCCTAAAAACATAAAAAACCCTAAAAATATAGAAAACCCAAAAAATGCTAAAAATATGAAAAACACCAAAAACCCTAGAAACCCTTTTCAACAATGAAAATTCCTAAAAATGATAAAAACCATGAAACTACTAAAAATCATTAATATACCTGAAATAATTAAAGACCCTAAAACCCTAAAAACACCCTAAAACCCTTAAAAACCTACAAACACATAAAATACATAAAAACCCAAAAAATTAAAAAAACCCTAAAGGACCCTAAAAGACCCCAAAACCCTAAAACCCATAAAAACTCTAAAAACCCATTAAAAAACCTAAAATCCCTTTCAACCCCTAATATTGTTAAAAACTCAAAAAAACCATAATCCCTAAGAAACTCAAATGAAAAACACTAAAAACCCAAAACACAAAAAACCCTAAAAGTGCTACAAAACCCCGAAAACCACTCAAAATCCCTTAAAACCCTCAAAACAATAGAAATCCTTAATTTCTATAAAAATCCCTACTAACATAAAAATCCTAAAAACCTAGATAAAACCCTAAAAAACTGTAAGAAAACGTGAAATTTGAAAAACACTTTAGGCCCCGAAAAACCAAATAATCACTAAATATACAAAATGGCATAAAAAATCCTGAAAACCCTTAAAACCATTAAAACCCCTTAAAAACATAAAAAACTATAAACCCCTAAATACCCTAAAACCTGTAAAAAAATCTAAAGACAATTTATACCCCTAAAATGTAAAAAAACTCTAAAATTCTAAGAAACCCTAAAAAATCAAAAAAAAACACCAATAATAAAAAATATATATAAAATCACTAAAATTCCTAAAAAATCAAGAAAATAATAAATCCCTAAAAATCCCTAAAAACATAAAAAAACACTACAAACCCTAAAACCCCATAATAAAACCTTAAAAACCTAAGAGCCCTTGAATCCCCTAAAACTCCAAAAAACACTAAAATCCTTAAAAATTTATAAAACCCCTAAAAACTATAGAAACCCTCAAATTGCATAAAATCCCTACAAAACTATAGAAATCCATAATAACCCAAAGATTCCCAAAAACATAAAAAACCCTAAAAATAATGAAAACCCATAAGAAAATCATAGAAACCGAAAAACACTTAAAACTCCTAAATAAACATAAAACAATGAAAACTCTAAAAAACCCTAAAAATGCCAAATACTCATATCCGTAAAACTCTAAAAACCCAAAAACCCATAAATACCTTAAAAATCCCAAAAAACTCTAACAGACCATAAAAATCATAAAAATCCATAAAACCATAAAAGTGTGAAATACCCAAAGAAACTCGAAACCGTAAGATAACCTTAAACACCATAATGAAATTTAAACCCCAAAAAAAATATAAAAAATACTAAAAATCATAAGTAGCCCTAAAACCCCATAAAAACACTAAAACCCAAAAACACCCCTAAAAACATTAAGAATCCTAAAAATCTAAAAACCCATACAACCCATAAGAAACCAATAAAAACTAAAAAAACCATTTAAACACCTAAAAATGTTAAAAAATCAAAAAATCATTAAAATCCGTAAAAAACTAAAAAACCATAAAAATTAAAAAAAACATAAAGTCCCAAAAACCCTAAAAACCCTCCAAATCCCCAAATACCCTAAAAACCATAAAAATCCTAAAAATCATTTCGAATACCTAAAAATGTAAAAAAAAAATCTAAGAAGACATTAAAAACAAAAAAAAAACTTAAAACCACTAAAAATCATAGAAGTGATAAAAACATAAATCCAAATAAAAACTCTTAGAAACCCAAAAATCCATGTAAAACACAAAAAACCATAAAAAACCCATAAAAATATGCAAATATCCCTAAAGACATAAAAAATCCCTAAAATCCTTTAGAAAACCTAAGAGAACCATAAAACCATAGAACTCTTAAAACCCTAAAAATCCTAAAAAGGCTAAAAACCATAAAAGACCATAAAATCCCTAAAACCCCCATAAAAACCTAAACCCCATAAAAATGCAAAAAATCCCTAAAACCCAAAAAAATAAAAAAACACTTTAAACCCCTAAAAATAATAAAAACACTAAAAACCATAAAAATAAAAAAGAACTCAAAAAAACCCCAAATCCCAAAAAACTATTAGAACATTAAAAACCCTAAAACACTAGAAATCCTTAAAAACACTAAAATATCTATAAAAAAAATTATAAAACCCTGAAAAATCCTTTAAAAACATCAAAAAGCCTAAAAACCATGAAAAACCCTAAGAAAACCTTAATAACATAAAAACACTTACAGGACATAAATATCTAAAAACACTAAAACCCGAAAAAGCCCAAAAAAATACTAAAACCCCTTAAAATACCTAATAACCCAAAAAGTCCATAAAATTTTTAAAAAGACCTAAAAATCCCTAAAAACATCAAAAACCACCAAAACATAGAGAAACACTAATGAGGTCTTAGAAACTAAAAACTCTTAAATCCCATAAAAACCATAAAACCACTAAAAGATCTTCAAACTCATTAATACAAGTAAATTTTAAAAATATCTAAAAACCTTTTAAAAAACAAAAAAAATCAAAAAACCCAAAATGCCAGAAAACTAAAAAACTCGAAAATAATTTAAAACCTTAAAAAATAATGACAATCACAAAATCGTTAAATACCATAAAACTATAAAATACCTAAAAAATAACTAAAAATCATTAAAACCCATAAAACACTAAAAAAACCTATAAAAACTATAAGAAAACCAAAAAAAACTCTTTAAACCCCTAAAAACAATGAAAAAATCTATAAACCCTAAAATCCACTAAATACCCTAAAAACGCTAAAAACCCTCAAAAGCCCTAAAAACCATTAAAAACCATAAAAACCATCTAAAATCACTAGATTCCAAAATAACTGTAAAAACCATCAAAACCCTGAAAACCCATAATATACTAAAAAAATTAAAAATACATAAAAATGAAAAAAAACCTAATACCCTAAAATCCCTAAGAAAACCATAAAATATAAAAACACTAAAAACCCCTAAAAACAGAAAAAATACGTTAAAAACCCTAAAAGTACTAAAACCTAAAAACCCCTAAAAATTTTAAAAACCCTAAAAACTAAAAAAACCACAAAAACACTAAATTATATAAAGACCCTTTAAACACCTAAAAACATTTAAAAACTCTAAAAACCTTAAAAACCCTAAAATATCCAAAAAAATTAAAAACCAAAATAAACCATAAAATCCTAAAACCCCTCAAATCCCTATAAATCATAAAAAAGAATAAAAAATATGAAAAATACCTAATAATTCAAATAATTTTAAAAACACTAAAAACCTTAACACCTGTAAGAAAATATTTAAAACAAAAAAAACACATAAAATGCATAAAATTCAAATAATGCTAAAAACCCTAAAAACCATAAAACACTAAATACCCTAAATCATCTTAACGCTTTAAAAACCCCAAAAAGCCTCAGAACTATTAAAACTCGTAAAAACCCAATAAAACCATAAAAACCCAAAAAATTAAAACCCTAAAATCCCGAAAACTCTCTAAATCCCCAAAACCCCATAACACCATTAAAAACCAATGAAATATTTAAAACACCCTAAAAGCGATAAAAATAATGAAAACCCAAAAACCACTAAGAAAACCTCAAAATCCCAAAAATATTAAAACCAAAAAAAACTAAAGACACTAAAAACCCAAAAAACCTTTAAAAACCATACAAAAAATACAAATTACTAAAATAACAAAGAAACCTATAAAATTCATAAAAGTCCCTAAAAATTCCTAAAAATCACTAAAAATGTAAAAACCCCTAAAAACTAAAAAACTTGAAGAAAATATAGAAAACCTAAAAACACTTAAAAACCCTAAAAACATAAAAATGTTAAAAAACCTAAAAAACCCTAAAAATCATAAAAACCCTTTAATAACATAAATCCAAATAAAAATATTAAAAAACCTAAAACCCATAAAGACCCTAGAAAACCAATATAAACTCTTAAAACCATTTCAAAAAGTAGAAACATTAAAAAACACTATAAAAATTTCAAACCATAAAAAACTCAACAAAAACAAAAAAAAACTCAACAAAACCATAAAACCCTAAAAATACTCAATATCCTTAGAAACCCAAAATCCCTAAAAACCATAATAAACCATAAAATCCTAAAAAATCCTAAATATCCATAAAAATATAAAAAAATAAAAATTCTAGAAACACTAAGAAAATATTAAAAATGTAAAAACACTTAAAACCTCTACAAAACCTTGAAAATTCTAAAAAACCATAAAACCCCCCTGAAACCCCTATAACCCAAATACCCTTGAAACCTATAAAAACCATTAAAACCCCTAGAAACACATAAAAACTTAAAAACCCACAATAAAATATCAAACCCATTTAAACCCCTAAAATGTTAAAGAAACGTAAAAAACCCCTAAAAACCTTCCAATACCCAAAAAACCCACAAAGCCAAAAATCCCTAAAAATCCCTAAAATGAAAAAATCCATAAAACCTAGAAAAAACATAAGAAAACCATAAAACCCTAAAAACACTTAAAACCCATAAAACCCTAGAATGATAAAAACACTTAAAACCCTAAAATATGCAAAGTCCAGAAAAATCCTAAAATCCATAAATATCCTAAAAAGACCAAAAACCATAAAAACATAAAAAATACAAAAGCCTTGATTTTTTTAAGAAAAATTAAAAACCAAAAATCACATGCAACACCTAATAACCTAAAAAATGTGAACCCCCCTAAAAACCCTTAACAACCAAAAAACCATTAAAAACCCTATAAAACCCCTAACCAATTTAAACACTTAAAAAAATTAAAAAAATCTAAAAACCCTTAAAACCTTACAAATTCAAAAAAAACCCTAAAAACCAAAAAATATCTGAAAACTCTAAACACCCCCAAACCCTCTATATCCATAAAATCATTAAGTATGAAAAAAATCCAAAAATTCTGTAAAAATCCCAAAAAATATAAAAAACCCCAAAAACCCATAAAATCTCAATGAAAACATTAAATTCCAAAAAACCCCTAAATACCTAAAAATTCTAAAAACCCCAAAATTCTCTAAAAACCTAAAACCATAAAACTCGTAAAAACCATTAAAAACCCTAAAAACCAAAAAAATTCAATAACAACTAAAGGATCTAATAACCCTTAAAACCTTGAAAATGATAAAAACAATATAAACCTTAAAAACCATAAAAAACTCAAAAATTCCTAAAACTGTAAAAAAACCACAATAACCTAAAAAAATGAAACACACCCAACATCCGTAAAAACCATAGAAGTCCTAAAAATCACTAAAAATAAAAAAAACATAACATACCATAAAAATATAAGAACACTAAGAAAACTATAAAAATCGAAAAATAGTTAAAACCCCTAAATACCTAAAAAGGTGACAACCCTAAAAATACACAAAATCCCATAAAACCCAAAAAACCATAGAAACCATTAAAAATCCTTAAAATCCATAAAAATGTAAAAACCCCTAAAACCCAAAAAACCCTATTTAAAACCATATAAGTCTAAAAAATCTTAAAACACATAAAAACACCAAAAAGGGTAAAAATCCTAAAAAACACATAATAACCTAGAAACTTCAAAAACACCTAAAAACCATAAAATCGCAAAAAAAGCTCATAAAACCCTAAAACCTCTAAAAACTCTAAAAACCATTTAAACCCATAATAATATAAAAAACTAAATAACAACCATAAAAACCATAAAAAACAAAAAACACAAAAAACCCAAAAAATCATATTAACCCAAAAACCCAAAGAAACCATAAAACCCATAAAAACTATCAAAATCCTTTAAAACCATAAAAACCATTAAAATCAGTAAATACCTTTAAATCCTTTAAATCAAAAAAACCCAACCCCTAATAAACCATTAAAACCCAAAAATGATTAAAACCCTTTAAATTATATAAAATGAAAAAACTACAAACAGTTAAACACCCACAAAATCCCTAAAATACCTAAAAATCATAAAAATAAAAAAGGCCATAAAATCCAAAAAAAACCTAAAAACCCTCAAAAACCCCCATGAAACCATAAATAATTTAAAACAATTAAAAATTCTAATAAATATAAAAATACTAAAAACTATAAAAAATGCCCTAAAACCATTAAAATCCCTAAAAATCCAGAAAACCCATAAAATCCTAAATAAGCCCTAAAATTAACTAAAAAAACCCCTAAAAATCTAAAAAGCCATAAGAAAACCATAAAAACAAAAAAAAGGTTAAAACAACTAAAAACCTAAAAAATCTAAAAAACACCCATAAAACTCCAAAAGAACCCTAAAACCCTAAAACCACAATAACCCCTAAAGACCATAAAAACACCATAAAAATACTAAAAACTCAATAAGAATATAAAAACCATTTATTCCCCTAAATGTTTTTTGAAACTCTAAAAATCCATACAAACCATAGAAACTAAAAAAAACCAAAACCCAAAAAACAAAAAACCATAAGAAACAATAAAATCCCTAAACACCCCTATGACCCATAAAAACATAAAAACCCTATAAAATACCTAAACACCATAATAACATAAAAAACCATAACACATAAGAAAATGTTAAAAACCTAAAAAAAATTAAAACCTACAAAAAACCAAAGAACTCTAAAGTCCCTAAAAACACAAAAAAACTAAAAAACCATTAAAAATCTCCAAAACCATAAAAAACATAAAAATCAAAAAAAATCCCTAAATTTTTTTATGTACATACAAAACCAAAAAACCTGAAAAATAATTATAAAACCTTAAAATTATGAACATTCTTCAAACTCCTATATGGATAAAAACCATAACAAAGAATAAAATATTTCTAAAACCTTAAAAACATAAAATTCTAAAAAACTTTAAAAAGCCGAAAACAACCCCCAAACCCCCAAAAACACAAAAAACTCTAAAAACCCTTTAAATCCATAAAATATTTAAAAAACATTCAATCCAAAAAGACCCTAAAAAACACCAAAAAACTATAAAAATAACAAAAATAATAAAAACCCTAAAACCCTAATAAGCCCAAAAAATCCACAAAATACCTAAAAACCATAAAAACCATAAGAATTCTAAAAAATACATAAAAATCAATGAGATCCTAAAAATCACTAAAAAACTAAAAACCCCTAAGTGAACATTAAAATATTAGAAACACTAAAAACCCCAAAACGCTAAAATCTCTAAAAATCTTAAGAAACCCTACAAACTATAAAAATCCTTTAAAACCCTCAAAAACCCTTTAAACCCCTCAAAACCCCTTAAAACCCTAAAACTATAAAAATACTAAAAAATCTATAAAAATCCAAAAAAACTGAAAACAAACATTCAAACCCCAAAATAACCTAAAAAACCTTTAAAATATAGAAACACTTCCAACCCCTAAAAAACATAAAAACACCAAAAAACCTAAAGGTACCTAAAAAGCATAAAACCCCACAAAAACTAAAAAAACCCCAAGAACCAAATAACCCATAACACCATAAAAACCTGAAAACCACATAAAACCCTAAAAACTCACTAAAACAAGATATAACCTTTAAGCACCGTAGAAATTTAAGAAACACTAAAGAACTATAAAAACTTGAAAAAAATTCAGAAAACCCCCCAAAACCATAAAAACACTAAAATACCCTAAAAACTATCGAGATACCTAAAAACCATAAAAATCCTAAAAACCGCTAAAAATCTCTAAAAACATAAAAAACCCTTAAAACCTTGAAAAGACAATTTGAAATCCTTAAAAACATAAAATATTTTAAACACCAAAACACCTATAAAACACTAAAACCCTAAAAACCCCCAAATCAATAAAACCCATAAAAATAACTAAAAACCCTAAACCCTATAAAAACATTGAAACCCCCAAAAAATATAAAAACACTTTAATCCATTTAAATGTTAAAAATATCTAATAATCTACAAATCCCAAAAAAAAACTCAAATAAAAACCCAAAACCCCCCAAATAACATTCAAAACCAAAAAACTCTAGAAAAACTCTGAAACCCCTGAAAATCACTAAAACCCTAAAAACCAATAAAATACTAAAAATAAATAGAAATTTTAAAATCAATGAAACCCTAAAAACCTTGTAAAAACCCTTAAAAACAAAAAAAAACAGAGAATACACTACAAAACAAAAAATGCTAACAAGCCACCCCCCAAACCCTAAACACCTCAAAATCACAAAAATATAAAACAAAATCATAAAAATATTTAAAAAATAACTAAAATTCTCAAAAAAACATAAATACCCAAAACCCCAAAAACCCCCAAAAACCCCTAGAAACCATAAAAACCATAAAATCCCTAAAAATTTTAAAAATAACAAAACCCATAAAAGCATAAAAAACAGTAAAAAATCTACAATCCCTTTAATCCTAAAAAATTCTAAGAACACTAAAACCCATTAAAACCCTAAATATTCAAAAAAAACCCCAAAAATACCCAATAAACATTATAACCCTTAAAAAACAAAAAATACATAAAACCCTCAAAGTTTCTAAAAAACCATAAAACCCATAAAATCTATTAAAATCTCGAAACATCTATTATAACATAAAAACCCTAAAATCCCAAAATAGCGGAGAAGAAAAACATAAAAACCTCAAAAACATATAACCCCTAAAAACCTAAAATACAGAAAAAATCATAAAAATCCTAAAAATTTAAATAACCCAAGAAACCATAAAAAACCTTAAAACCCCTAAAAACAACCAAAAACACTAAAAACCCTTTAAACCCCTAAACATTTATAATAATCTAAAAATTTCTAACCCTATAAAAATCTCAAAAAAACACTAAAACCCCAAAAATCATAAAAAAAATAAAAATAACTAAAAACCCCAAAACCCCTAAAAAATCGGAAAAACCTTGAAACCATAATAATCCTAAAAAATCCCAAAAAAACCTAAAGGAATAAAAACCCTTAATCCCTAAAAAGCCGTATAAAAGATTAAAACCTAAAGACACTTAAAACTAATAAAATGTCAAAAACGCAAAGAAACCCTAAACCCCACAAACACCTCCAAAAACTTAAAATCCCTCCAATATATAAAATTTTTAAAAATTACAAAAAACATTAAAATCCATAAAAATCACTAACAACATAAAAACCCCTAAAAACCCAGAAAAAATAAGACCACCATAAAAACCTGAAAGAACATAAAACCCCTAAATCACCAAAAAAATTCTAAAACACCTAAAAACAAAAAAAACTCCTATAAACTATTAAAAATGTAAAAAACCAATAAAAATAGTAAACAACTCTAAAAACAATAAATACCCTTTAAAACATAAATCATTAAGAATATCTATAAAACCATAAAACATATAAAAACACTAAAAATATAAAAAAACCACTAAAAACCATAAAAACACTAAAACCATCTGAATGCCTAAAAAATAAAACCATAAAATCCCTAAAATCCCTAAACACTTCAGAAACCTCCAAACCAGAATAAAACCATAAAAACCTAAAAACACATAAAACCACTAATTACATAAAAAATTCTAGAAACCTAAAAAAACTCTAAAAACCCTTAAAAACCAGAAAACCCCTAAAACCCTTAATAACCATACTAACAACTAAACACTTTAAAAACCACACTAAATACTATAAGAAATAATTAAACCCCTAAAAATGTTAAAAATTTATATAAGAAACTTAAAACCTTAAAACAAAATAAAAAACCTAAAACGCCCAAAAAGCCATAAAACCCCTCACAACCCCTAAAACCCCTCAAAATCAAAAAACCCATGAATAAAAACATAATAGACCAAAAAATCCAAAAATTCCCAAAAATATAAAACCCCTAAAACCTTGAAAACACCAAAGAAAACCCATAAAAACTAAAAATATATAAAACCCATAAAAAACCTAAAAAATCATAAAAATACTAATAACTCTAAATACCCTAAAAACATTAAACCCCTAAAATCATTAAAAAATCTAAAAACCCATAAAAACCTTAAATCCACGAAAACCTCTAAAAACCATTTAACCCCTAAAAATGATCAAAAACACCATAAAACCTTAAAACGCTAAGAAAATAAAAAATACCAAAATCCATAATTCCATAAAACCCCCAAAAACCATAAAAACCCCAATTACCCTAAAACACCTTAAAACCCCCATAAAATCCCTAAAAATTCATAAAATCCCTAAAAATTCATAAAATCCCTAAGAATGTATGAAAATATAAAACCCTAAAATATCTGAAATAATTAAAAACCTAAAAACACTAAAAACCCTACCAAGCCTAAAAATAATAAATACAGTAAAATTTCTAAAATCCCTCAAAACCCTAAGAACCATAAACACCTATAAAACCTTACACTCCTAAAACCCAACTAAAATACCCCATTAATACTTTCAAAACGTTAAAAGGTATTAAAACCCTTAAAACCCCTTGAAAACATAAAACACCACTAAAACACGAAAAAATTAAAATGAACCATAAAACCTTTAAATCCCCATGAAACAACATAAATTCCAAAAACCCTAAAAACCCACAAAAACCAAAAAAATCTATTGAAATCCATAAAAATATAAAAAAATGAAAAAAACCTAAAAACTAATGAGTATACCTTAAAACCCATAAGACACGTAAAACCCCTATGAACCAAAAAAACTCTAAAACCCCTAAAAACATATAAACCATAAAAAACATAAAAACCCTTAAGAACCATATAAACCCATAAACCCCCAAAAAACCAATGAAATATATAAAAACCATTTAATCCCATAGAGACATTAAAATACTCAAAAAAACATTAAAATCCTAAAAATCATTACAAAATGCTAAAACACCAAAAATTATAAATAATTTAAGTACGCTAAAAACAATAAAACGTAAAAAAGATAAAAAAATATGTAACAATGTAAAAAAAATCCCAAAAAACACTAAAAACAACTATAAAAATGTTTAAAACCCAAAAGCCACAAAACACATAAAACCTGAAAAATGCTAAAAACCCTAAAACCCCTAAAAACATTAAAAACTTATAAAACCCCAAAAAACCCACTAAAACACTAAAACCATTTAAACCATTAAAAAATAAAAAAAACTAAAAAAACCCATAAAACCCATTGAAACCACAAAAAACCCTAAAAACCCAAAAAACATAAAAAGCCTAAAAACCGTACGAATTTATAAAAACCATGAACAAGAAGAAAAATCATACAGAATCCATAAAAATACCAAAAACCAAAAAACCCAAAAAATGATATGAAATCCTTCAAAACCTAAAAACACTTAAACCCCTAAATACTATAAAATAATAAAAACCATAAATAACACTAAACCCCCCTAAAATCCCTAAAAGAATACAAACCCCTAATAACCATTAAAACCCCATAAAAACCCTAAAGACTAAAAAAAACTCTAAAAACCCTTTAAACCCTTAAAAACAGTTAAATACTCTACGAAACCATAAAAACCCTAAAAACTCAATAAAACCCAAAAAATCACAAAAAAATCTATAAAAACACTAAAATAAGAAAACCACTAAAACCCCTCAAAAACAATAAAAACCATGAAAACCATAAAATCCTTAAATCCCTAAAAATCTATAAAATTATAAAAAACCCTAAATACACTAAAATCCCTACGAAAACCTTAAAAACATTAAAATTCATAAAACCCATAAAAACATAAAAATTCAGAAAACCAAAAAAAACCCCTAAAAACACTCAAAATCCCTAAAAACCCTCAAAAATATAACAAAATCAATAAAAATATAAAATTTATAAGGGATATAAAAACATATAAAAACTATAAGTAAATCTTAAAAAGAAAAAAAACATTTATAACCCCTAAAAACCAAGAAATCTCTAAAAACATAAAAAAGCCCTAAAACTCTAAAAACTAGAAAATCTAGAAAAAATATTAAAACCCCAAAATAATGGTAAAGTCCATAAAAAACCACTACCAACTCTAAACTCATTTAAACCCATAATAACTTTGAAAAACTCGAAAAATCATAAAAATTCTAAAAAACAAAAAAACCCAGAAAAACTAAAAAACCATAAATCCCTAAAATACCTAAAAACCTAAAACCTCTCAAAAATTATAAAACCACATAAAAATCTAAAAAATCCCTAAAAATCCATAAAAATGTAAAAACCACTAAAAACCCTAAAACCCCTAAGAAAACATAAAATACCTAAAAACACTTAAAACTCAAGAAATACCTAAAAATACTAAAAACCCTAAAAAACCGCAAAACCAACCCCCCCCCCCCCCCCAATACCCTAGAAACCCAGAAAAAATTTAAAAATTATTAAAACATCCAAAAATCCTTAAAAAATTAATAACCCTAAAACCCATGAATATCCCGAGAAAAAAAAATAAAAACCTAAAAAAACAAAAATCCATAAAAAAAAACAAAAAGTAATTAACACCCTTAAAGACATTAAACCCCCTAAAAATTTCTTACAGATATAAAACCCCTAATAACAATAAAAACCCTAAAAACCCATAAGTACCATAAAACTAATAAAAAAAATATAAAAACCCTTTATACCTCTAAAAACATGAAAACCCATAAAAACACAAAAAACCCTAAAAATCATAAAATAACCCTAACAACCCAGAAAACCATAAAATCTATTAAACCAATATAAAGAATAAAAACACTAAAAAATATAAAAATACACTAAAGAAAACCATAAAACCATAGAAAAGGGTAAGAAAACCTTAGTAACATAACTGTAGATAAAACCAAAATAAGTCATAAAAACACTAAAAACCCTAAAAACCCTAAAAACCCTAAAAACCCTAAAAACCATAAAAATCCTCAAAACCCCTAAAATCCACAAAAACATAAAAATCCCAAAAAAACCTAAAAATTCACTAAAAATAGTAAAACCCACTTAAATCTCTAAAGACATTAAAAAATACTAATATCATTAAAACCCTTAGAAATTTTGAAAAACCCAAGAAACCCAAAAAAACCATAAAAATCATAAAAAACCTACAGAATATAAAAATCCCTAAAAAATAAAACCTAAAAAAACCCAAAAACCCATATGAAACTTTAAAAAACTATAAACACTTAAAACCCCTAAAAACCCTAAAAACATTAAAAACGCAAAAAAACCCTAAAACCCCTAAAAACCCAAAAACCCTGTTAAAATCCCTAAAAACCCTAAATAATGATAAAAAAATATAAAAAATAGCTAAATATTCCTAAAAATATCATGAACCATAAACCCTTAAAAACCCCTAAGAAAATGTTAAAATCTAAAAAACAGGAAAAACCTAAAAATCCTAAAAACCCAAAAAAACCAAGAAAACCATGAAACCATAAATCCCCCAAGACCCCTAAAAACTCTAAAATCCTATAGAAATCCTAAAAACACAATAAAAATTTAAAACCCCTTTAAAACCAAAAAAAATTAAAATCTATAAAAATTCTTTAATACTGTAAAAAACAAAAAGAAACACTAAAAACAAAAAACCCAAAAATCACTCAAAATCGATAAAATCCCTAATATACCATAAAAATCCAAAAAATTTATAAAATAATTAAAAATTTAAGAAACCATGAAAACCATGAAATCCCCAAAGAAAACATTAAAAAAAGTAAAAACACGTAAAACCCATGAAATTCCAAAAAAAACCCAAAAAACAATAAAAACATAAAACCCTAAAACCCTAAAAACCCATAAAAATCCTTAAAAACCACTCATAAATCTATAAACACTTTAATCCCATAAAAATGTTAAGAAATATTATAAAACATAAAAACCTTAAAAATCAAAATAAACACTAAAATCCAAAAAAATAACCCTAAAAATCCAAAAATACCCTAAAACTATTAAAAATCCTTAAAACCCAAAAAAACAACAAAAAATCCCTTAGTTTCCAAAAAATTAAAAAAAACCCTAAAACACTGAAAATCCATAGGAAAACATTAAAAACCCAAAACACATAAAACCCAGTAGGGTCTTGAAAACTCTACCAAGGGAAGAAAATACCCCCACAATCACATTGCAGAAGGAAGAAAGTATTCCTACAAGTCTAGCAAGGTTAATGGACTCAAATCAAGTTACAAATTTCAGAATAAGTATGAAGGAATTCAATATTTTAAAGTATTTTCAAGAGTTCTACGTACCATAACCGGGAAAGGTTCATGGACCACCTAGGCCGCGAACCAACAGGTACATGGAATGATCCGCGAGACATTGGCCCATAGAAGTGATGGACAATGAACCAAGGCATACTGTGAACTACGTCACCAAAAGACTCATGCATGTGAATCCCATTGGCGTACTATCATGCAAACTTATCAGTTCACAGATGAATCAAACCAATAGGGTTTCACGAACCATTATTGCAAACTGAAGCCTCTGAAAACCCTAATTGACCGAGTCTTCGATGAGACAGGTTAGCTCTTCATTGGAATCCATAAATGGTGTCATGTTCCCAATAGAAACAATTTCCCTGATGTTCTATAAAAGGAGAACAATATTAAGGATAATGAACAGATGATGAAATATTTAAAGGGACCCATAGGATGGAAGAAAGATTTTGGAGAAGATTCCGGCTTCAGTCTTGATTCATTGACGAAGCAAAAATTGCAAACCACTCTCCCCATAGGTACAGTAGGATATGAACCATAAAAAGAGTGAATTGAATATTAATAATATAACCGAAAACCTAATTGGAAAACCACAGACCTCATACTTCTCACAGATGAATTCTTAGAAAATGATAATCCCTAGAACACTCCTTCAATATGGTTCCCCATGTAGTTTACTACTACACGGCCTGAACCTGGCACTACGTACTGCATTAGTACATGGATGGAACCCAAAGCGGTGTGATGGGCCGCATACCACTCTGGTACGTGGTGATCTATACCCATGCCTATATACTGCATCGGTACGTGGACAACCCCTATTCCTGCATACCACTACAGTATGCAGCTCCTCCCCCATCCCGTATAAGAAACCAGTATGTGGAATGGGGTATTATCAAGTAATATTTCCCCCTGTTCCATCCTCACACATCCATTATCCTCCAGTTCTCCCTAATCCTTCTATGAACAATTCCTCTAGCATTAGTCCAAATCCTCCTACAAATCCACTAGACCCATATGATCAGACCATCGGGTGCATCAAAGTGCCCCTTTGAGTCTATATACCCATGGTTAGAAGAGTCATGAAGGCTCTCCCTACAACGGTTCGTGATTTGAGAATTCCTATGGGTCTACATTCCCATGGTAACCAGGAGTCAAACCTTGGGATACCAACGTGAACCTCCCCATTATATGGATTAAGGGTGATCACTATTTTTTCCATTCGATAAGGAATAGTGATCAGTCGAAGGGATTATGTTCTCCCCCCTCCCCCCCTTGACAAGGATATAACTCCTACCCTTCCCAGAATGTGTTCTGGGGACCTCCCACTGAGGTAATTCTCCAATATTCAATGTTTGGGCTTTGTGACATTCAATTTCATTTCATAAGAAAATGTTCATCCCTCCACACCCTCGCCCACGGTTGCCCCAGCATCTTTCGCCACGGGTGCTCCCTCTCCGACCAACTGGAGAGGAAGATTTTTCTTTGTTAAATCTTTGACATCCTCTTGTTTCTAACACAAAACATGACTCGCTTGGGCTTATATTTTTGTGATGATTACCACATGAACATGCATCTATACTACCAGAACTTTGATTCCAAATAAAACCAAGATACGTAGGATGCCTACCTGAAGGACCGATCTTAAAAGGGTTCCCTCCCATAGAGGGTCCACCCAATCATGTATATATAAATGGGAATCCCCCATTCATAAGCCACAACACATCTAAACTAAAATAACTCTGATTCCTAGTCAATCCAGGATATGTAGGATGTCTACCAGAAGGTCTGAGATCAAAAGGGTGTTCTTCCAAAAGGGTTCACCCAATAATGTCTCTTCAATGGGAATCTTTCATGCGTAAGCCCCACACAATCTGAACTATGAGAACATTGATTACTGAGTAATCCAGTATACGTAGGATGTGTTTTAGAATCCCTGAGCACAAAATCGTTCCCTCCCATAAAGTTTCCACCCAACCATGACCCATCAAAAGGGATGATTGCATACGTAAGCCCCAACCAATCTGAACTATTTGGTATCTAATTCCTCTTTATAGGATACGTAGGAAAACCATATTATGGGTCTGATACCAACACTAAGTCACCTTCAATCCTCTTGGATGACGATAAAATCTAGAGTTCCTTCTTATATGGCTCAGGTCAGGATCACCTCTGTAGCATCAAATATAGGCATGCCTTAAAGAATCTTGAAAATCAAGGGTAGCTAGTGGACACACTATTATGGAAGTAACCAAGGATTTAAGAATATATTAACATGACTTAAATATATACGAGATTCTCAAAACAGATGATAATACTCTCCCATAAGGGTGAAATTAGTTTGACTTCTTATCCTCTCGACCAATGGAGTCCTTTTGTGTCGTTGGCTGAATCATCAATCAACGAGCGCTTGATTTTGGAATGAAAATACATGAATCATGGATACCAGGGTCGTTGGGTATTCCTGGATCCACTAATAAATCTATTAAAGACCATATAAGGAAGTTATATCTAAGGAGAACTAATTTCACAAGTACTTGATCCCACACAATCGCCCGTTGGGACCGAATGACTGTGGCATCTCTGTCACAACATGAAAGGGGTGAATTATACATTCCCCATAGGGTTATTCCAACCGTTATTAAAGGATAATGGCACATAATGGGTCGAAACAAAAGGAATGGTTAACTTGATAGGAAATAGTCTCCAGAAAAAGGAACAGGTGATGATCCTCATCATACCAATTCTGTACGACCCAAAACATGCCACCTCAGAGGCAGAAAAAATGGTGAACCTGACATGAATCCTTAAACAAGGTGGTGATTCTACCCTAATGATAAAAATTCAAAAATTCATTGCATGTAGGCCCATTTTGGTCACTCTGGTATATGAAAAACGTGCCACCTTGGAGGTGGAACAAAAATGGTGAACCCGATGTGAATCCTTAACCAAGGTGACAGTCTCACCCTACTACAGACCCTTTAACCCACAGAAAAAGAAAAGGGGGTGGGGGCCATGATGAATCTCTAAATATGAATATGTTTTAAATAATGCTACTTTGAAGAGGTTTTGTAATGTATATGTCATATATGTATGTTGCAGGTTCCTGTTGAGCAACCTTAGATCCAAATGAATTCCTGAAGACCGATGAAGACACATGCATTAGCGATCCCGCGGGTGTCTAGGGTCCCAATAAAAAGTGGGACCCCCTCATCTACCCAGCGTCTTCAACCTTGGGTATCCAACAAAATAATCAAAGAGTGCCACCGAAATGGTACTCTCCCCATGATGGAGGCCACGAGACAATCCCTCCAGTCTGTAATGATCCACCGGCCACCTCCTCCACCGTGGTCGACAACCTAGTACTAGGCAGTCCTAGTGTTCATCTAGAACTATTTCGGTAGGCTTTCCTTAGAACGTGACAACGAGTGCCTACCTTATCTTAGAGAAGAAATTTATGTTGATGATGAAAACTTTATCTCAACTACACAGGGGTCCTACTCACGGGCCCCTGCCAAATAACTTCATCACCGACACTGGATGACCAGACCTCCTCTCGTTAAAGTTGACCTTATGCCAAGGGCACCTGCTAAAGTCCAGGAGACCCTGTCCCATCAGGCTTCCCACCAAGGGTGGAGTATACATATTCAGGAACATGCTATCACCCTGGTTCCTAATAAGAAACTCTACCCTACTAATGGGATGATATTCGACAGGCAGACATACGACTTTGCCCCTTCCACTCAAGCCCACCACAGAAATAGGGTGCCACAATACGAGAACATGAACATTCCTACTAGTGCTCGCCAGTCTTGCTAAGCAGACAGAGTGGAAAACTACATACAAATGCATATATCTTTCGATGCACATCAAGTCCGTCATCTAAATAGGGCAGCAACTATGTACATGTAGGCACAAATACTTGTTGACACAATTCAAGCATGCCATACATATAGGATGGCAACCAAATATGTGCATATTACAATTTATGTGGATACATAAAAATCCAGTGAGACAAATAAAGTGGAAAATGATTAGATGAAAATACCTTCTCATGAATATAAATTCCACCTGTAAAATATGGTGGAAACCAGAGAAGACAACTTGTGGAAGACTTGTTCCTCTGTCCTAGCACAAGAGAACTGCCAGTATCTTCTAGAATCTCATGGAGGACCGGAGTTGGCACAAACTCCTGCTCTGACATCAAAATGGGCCTTCATACCCATTCTAGCCAAAGATGTATCTCAACTCATCCTAGAAATTATGGAACATCAGATGTCGATTCCAAACTATATCCTTCAAACATTCCAAGATATCATTGCATCGATAGCAAAGGCGAGAAGTCGGGCCCATGACGCAGTTTCCTTGTACCGATTGACTCACTCGAAAAATGGGTTAGTCACACCGGGGAAATTATTCATCCATGCTCTATTCCATGAGGTTTGATAGAAATATCCCATGATACATAGACAACCATATTGGAAACAAATACCCATTCCAACTAGGGGAAAATAGTTCAACGTGGTGGTCGCTCCAAGTAGGCATATATCCCTACCAAAACTCAAGTTGACAGTTGGCCTATCCCGATGAAATCATTGGACCCAATTAGATAGGGACCTATTTATAAAGGTCATTACTAATGGTAGATATCCCCGGTCACCCACAAGAGATCACCCATAAATGAAAGGAATCCAAGGAAACCATAAAATAAAGAGAACATACATGATCCTTCTCTACTGGAAGTTGGGGTTCTTGACACCCTCAAACATATATCAATAAAGGCTCAAGACCCTTCTAGTCCATTACCAAATTATAGAAGTGGCAGTATCATTTGTGAATTCCCTCCCCGCAATGTCGCTACCAGCAGCTCTAAAGATCCTCTATAGTGCACCAATGGGGGATCCCTTTATGGGCTAGGAATGATCGTTCACATGAGCCTATCTCCTGATGCTCATTTGGAAAGCCCTCCCCTTTACCTGAAGATAAAATATCAATAATTTCCTACACTTTCTGTCATCAGCTTTGATGGTCCTCCCCAGGATATATGTTGCATATATGCTTCTCCCTGTAGTCGGACATCATGTCATAATGGTAGTCCACTCCATGATGAGAGTCATTAGGATGACCCTCCACTCAATGATAGTTATTGTGAAGGTCCTCATCATAGTAACATCAAGAAATGATAAATTCATCCCATCATTATAGTACATCCTGAAGGCCCTCCCCAGGACATGCACTACATAAATTCTCCCTGCAGCCAGGTATCAAGTAATGATGGTTGCCATTCCCATGATGACAGTTATTGCGACAGCCCTCCACATAATGAAATTTGTTGTGAAGGTCCACCCCTTAGTGGAATTAAGTAGAATGAAGGTCCTCCCCTTGTTGTAGCCTTCCCGGAAGGTCCTCCCTAGGGTATACACTCCAAAGACATTTCTCACAGTAGGGCGCCAAGTTGAAAAATTAGACCACACCATTGCAACACCAATTGCGAAGGTCCTCCCTGCAATCAAAATTCCTAATAGCAGGAAGGTACTCCCCTTGTCGAAACAAATGCGATAAATCCATCCTATTTGTGGAACTCATAAAGGAGTCAGATAAATCGGGCACTCCATATACAATCATTTATATTCTTTCTCGACCAGAGGATGTTCTGGGGACACACTCATCTTATGATCCACCCCCGCACCATTCACATATCAATAGGGCTCCCACCAGCCCGATTTCATAGAACAAAATTATTAAGAATCAATCGAGATGGTCATATCAAGTAGTGGAGCCTATGAAATAAAAACAGTAAGATATGTTTCTTGTGAGAAGACAAATAGCTAAGGATAATATACAAGTGATGTATTGTCATACAACCACTTCTAACATCAACACATCATGATAGTTGTTTGGGGAATGCATACATGACATTAACACCAATATATGGAAAACCTTTTGCTTGCTAAAAGAAAAATTCTTTCCCTATGAAGGGTATGCAGACCATGTAAAAACATTAGGGGAGCTTCACTATCTAATAGAACTTGAAGTCCTGTCATCCGCATGATATCCACAATCAGAAATGAGAAATAAAAACCTCGAATTGGTCTGCCTCCATGAACAACATAAGTTGTGTTGCCTCATTGGCAACACGCCAACTAGAGTTCACATTTGTGGATGGGAGAACATGGAGCTCTACACTTCACCCCACATATCATCTATAAAATCATATTGGAAATGGTGTCCTTAATTGTCATTGCCCTGTGGTAGTAATAAAGTGAAACCCCTACTCAGAAAAGAATGTATACTTAACAAAAATCGTCCCACAGTAAGACTTGAAAGCATCAGGACCAAAGAGATAAAGCTATTGAAAAGCTTCTAAGTCTGGAAACCATGAACATCTATCATGATTCCTACCTAAGTAAATCCAACCAGCAAGAAATGAACATGTATTCAAAAGACCATAGACTCTGTGCAATCCCAATTCCATACTCTACCCACACTCGTGCGAGAGTACGTGAAATTGAAAAGGTGGAAATATCAGCAGCTACAGCAGCAATATGAGAACAATCCCAACCCACAGGGCTGGGGGAATTTTTAAATCAAAAAACCCTCATAAGACCAAAAAATTTAGTCCATAGCACATCAACATGTTAATTAAAAAAACCCAGCCCTTAGGGATGGGGGGATTTTTACCTCAAATCCCTTCGCATCAGACATATGTCTTCCCCCATCTAGGAATAAAGATAGATAGAAGAGTTACCTGCTCCACCCCTTCTCATGGTTCGCTCCCTCCAAGACAAATAAATGTTACGAGGTCAGACCAGGGATACTTTTGGGTCAATATTTGTCAAGAAACATGAATAATACCATAGAATGGAAGGAGAAATTCCAATAAATATTGAAAAAAGCATTCCTACCATTCATCACTGGGTACACCACACTCAATGTGGTATTCCTTAGTGAACATAGTAAACTTCAACTCTATGGATCTCACTAGAAATGATGTAGAATGGGAGTATGCAAAGGAAGATGGTTCCCTCCCTGAGGCATCCCATGTCGATCCTGATGGTGTGCATACTCCGAACCAGATAGCGGTCCTCAATCTATGAACTCCCTCAGTTAATCCATCACAACCTCCTCTGCAAAAAGCCAACAAGGAGAAGAATAAATCTATGTTTGTTTATAAAAAACATACTCCTCCACTTGAGGATTCTTCCCTCGCTCTTAAAGAAATGTTCTCCAAGAAGGAGAAAGAAATGAAAGAGCTCAGGCGAATTAATACTGAGTTGCGTCCAGGGAGCTACCTTGTCGGATGTGTTCCCCCTGTAGAATGTCAACAGGTGCCCCAAGAAGAGGTTCCCATAACATAGGCACTTAACATAGTGAATAAATCCAATATCCGAGTACCGTTCAACCCAACCCCATAATAACATCAAGACTTCATCCCAATAGGAATGAAGCCAAAATATATCAAGGTAAACCCACAATTGATACCCCCGGCTAGGTATCCACCCCAAATTCCAGCAGCACTGACATGCCCAGCCTGGGATACTACTGCTCTAGACCAAGATCAAGCCCAACAGGATATGCATTAAGGTCTGTAGAACACCATTGAGAAATTAACATCTCTTTTAGAAGTTGTGGAAGGGTGGCCTGCTCCAATACATCTAGGGCGCAAACCCTACCCTGATTGGGTGAGCAATGTTCTGCTGCTGCCAAACTTCGGAAACATTGTATTCCTAGTATTCAATGGCTCATAGGGCCCTGTAAAAAATTTAATGCACTAAGCCTTTTACTGTTACCCCATTATGGGAAATCCATAGTATAAAGAAGTAGTAAAACTCAGGTGATTCATATGAACCCTGCATGGCTCAGCTTTTTTATGGTATACTAGCCTCTCAGCCAATTCAATTACAAGCTTAGAGGACATCCAATGATAGTTTCTCTTCCAATTCAGTTCAACACTGGCTAAGAAGAAGATAAATGATCTTATTAACTGAAAACATCAAGAGAATGAATGAGTATCAGACTTCATTTCTATATGGAAAGGCATGACATATTCCTTGAACTGGCCGCTCCCCCCGGAAGAGACGCTCTCCATGTGCATCGATAAACTTCAGGATGAATTTCAAAAACCACTCATCCTAGTGAAGTACACAAGTGGGTATAGATACATCTATTACATTTCCAAAGAATCAATTAATCCTCTCAAAGGACCGATATTAAGTTCTGAGTGACCCCATTATCCCCAAGGAAGAGAAAGGGAAAAGCCATAGTGGCTTCTATCATTCTTAAGCCACCCCCAACACTAGCTTTGGTTGCGAGGCCCCAACCAAACCATGCAGGACCCCATGGACACCAACAAACACCCTCACCACGACAATATGAGAGGTAGGGTTCTAAAAGAAATCAGTTTGAAGAACAAAGAAATAAATTTTACTCATTATATGATGACTAGTTCTTTGGATATTTCATAGCCACCTTGTATAACAATCTTCTCTAGCTACCAGAGCCAAAGAGAGCTGATAAAGTGGGTCTCAATGACTGTCCAAATTATTATCCCTATAACTGAATAATGGGACACATCATCCAAGAATGCATCATTTTCAAAGATCCACTACAAAAGATAGTGGATTCCATGCAAGTTAAGCTGGGCCAGCCACCAGCACAAGTGGTGTATGTTTCCACCTTAGACTCAAGAGAGGAAGAGGAATGTAAAATAATATCGAGTAAGAAGGAGAAACAATTCAAAAATTGGATGAACCAAAAGACCATAAATCGAGTTCAAGGTATCTGCCAGGTATAGTTTAACCAAATAATTATGCCCCTAAAGGCTCCTAATATAGAACATTTGTCCTCCTCATCCCCGCAGACCTCTAAAGGATAGAAGGGAAGAAAGAAAGCGTAGGAATATGGGATGACACCGAATCCAAAGTTAGTGTGGATGATTTCAGACTTCATTCTAGTAAACATGGTACAATGGGTGATGCCCAAAAAAAAGGCATAATGGGCACGGTCCTACCAAATGACACCATCATAATAAGATAGTCCGACATAAACATTGTGAGATCAAGAACTGATCTTTGGATCCATAAATAAAATTCAATTGAAAGGCCCCTTCTGAGATGGTGACTATAGACATGAACCATATTTCCCTATGCCCAACTAGAGAGATGGAGGAAGAGGCTATAGAGGTTGGAGGTTTACTTGAATTCATGATCGTGGAAGGATTCCACTTCCTAGACACACCATAAATTAAATCGTTAACATTGCAGATTCCCATAGAAGGACCCTCCAGAAGACACATCAAGAACCAGAATGCTCCTACACCCCCATCGAAAGAAATCCAAGACAAATTTTCTTGGAATATCTATTAAGAAATTATAAATATCAAATATCCCATGGCATGTAGGAGGACCAGTTCGTCCAAACCCAGAAAGGACCGCAACACCACTGGCCTCAGCTATAGAGGTCGAACCCTCTAACTCTAAATCCCAAAGCCCTAAAGTATCTATGAAATGGAAACCTCAATCTGGGATGAACCGACCTTTAGAGTAGATGTATGATATTATAAAGCAGTTGGCCTCAGTACCAGCAAATATGTCAGTCCTGGACGTGTTAATTATTTCTGCATATCTTAGGGGGGCCATAATTCAAGGGAACATCAAACCCTTATTTGTGTATAAAAAGATAAATGGAATTGATGTCTGGAGGATGTTCATCGACAATGACTATGGAGTTAACCTCATCCCACTACAGACACTTTGTTAATTGAGAAATGATGAAGACAACATGACACCAAACACTACCACTCTACTCGGATATGATAAAAGTGAGCAAATATCATTGGGACGAATCAAGAATAAAACATGGCTCTGAGATCTCATGTCAGATTCTGAGTTCCTAGTAGTACAGAAAAGTACGACCTACATTGTCCTGTTAGAGAGGCCACAGTTTCATCATCACACTGTTATTCCATCATCATACCATCATTTTTTCAAATATTTCACTAATGGGAAAACAGGACATTTCATGCCAACAAATCCTTATTTGAGTCCTGTGAGTTTCATTATATCGACACTGGGTTCTATAAATCATAAGAAAAACATATTTTGGTTGACAACATTGGTTGGATCAATTCCAAAATATATTGTAAATGGCTCCCTCTGACTCCCTCCAGTATCTTGGGGAAGATTATGTATTACCCATCAACCAAGTTGAATGCCCAAGTGCAATCCTGGATGCAGAATCAATTGTATGCATGCTCTATGTTGCGGCCACCAAGTACAAGGACATGGAAAAGAATATTGTCTCCCATGATGTCAAGAAAATCCCAATAAAAGATACTCCCGGTCAATCCATGGGAGCTAAAACTACCCCTACCTCACTCACTAAGGAAGAATATGGTTTCTCTCTAAACATTGGATTGTTCATCTAAAAAACATTCTATCCATCAGAAGAGGAAAATGATGAATATTAAGAAGAGGAATAAGAATAAGAAGAAGAAGAAGACCTCAAAGATACCCCTATTTCATTCAATGAAGGTGTCTCCACCGTAATCGATGAACTTATGGAGATAAACCTAGGCACCGAAGATGACCTACAACCCACTCTGATTAGTGTGGCTATAGCTTTCAAGGAGAAGAAGTCATATAGATCCTTCTTAAAGAAGAATCGAGATGTGTTTTCCTAGAACTAAACCAAAATTCTAGGCCTCAATCCCAAAGTGTCCACTCATCATATGGGATTACCAAAATACCATCAAGGAAATAAGTATATATCCCAAAGGACCCACCCAATGCATGCTTCCAAAATAGAGGCTGAAATTTATAAGCTTATCAAATCCAACTTCATATGGGAGGTACAATATCTAATCTAACTGGAAAAAATATTCCCTATCAAAATTAATAATTGAAAGATCATAATTTTCATTGACTTCAGCAACCTTAACTCGTATTTTCAAAAAGAAGATTTCTTGGTCCCGATCATAGAATTGTTGATCGATGTGATAGCTAGATATGAGACTCTCTGTTTCATGGATGACTATTCTAGATACGATCAAATCTAGATAGACCGAGTAGATTAAGAAGCTACCACGTTTAGGTCCCCTCAGAGAGTGTTCGGTTATAAAGTGATGCCCTTTGATCTAAAAAATGTGGACGCCACATATCAAAGTGCCATGCATCACATCTTCAAGCCATTCATGGGATAGTTCATCGAGTGTTACGTTTATGAACTGGTGGTTAAATCATGATAGTGCTCAAACCACCAGAATGATGTTGAAACTATCTTTAAAAAGTTGCAGCAACACAGTTTGAAGATGAATCCCCTAAGGTGCGCCTTTGGTGTTACCTTGGGAAATTTTCTCAGCTTCATCGTACACCATCGTGACATCAAAGTAGACCCCAAGAAGATGAAATTTATACTTGGAATTTCCCCACATCACAGCCTCATAGAGTTGAGAGGCCTCCAAGGGAACCTCGCATACATTCGACGCTTCATATCTAATATAAAAAGTAAATGTTTTCCTTTCACTAGTATCATAAAGAAAGTAGTTACGTATGAGTGGTATAATTATTTCCAAGAAGAGTTCGATAATATCAATAGATATATCCTAATACCACAAGTGTTGATGCCACCACTTGAGGGGAGACTGCTCATTTTGTATATAACCACCCTGAAATAGTCATTAGGCACCTTCCTCACGTAGAAGAATGATATTGGCAGTGAGAAAAACCACTATTACCTCATCCGAACAATGATTGATGATGAATCACGGTATTCAAAAATTAAAAATAACTTCTTAGCATTAATCTTCATGGTTTAAAAACTCAGGAATTAACTATATCACCATGAGGTCCACCTAGTTTCCCGCTGAAACCTACTCAAATATATCATCAACTGTCCCATAATAAATGGGCACCTATCATGATGGGCAGTCATTATACAACAATTTTACATACGGTAAGTTCTCTAGAAGGACATCAAAGGCCTGACATTAGCAGACATCATGGAAGAGAACCCCTTGGAGGAAACAACACCATTGTATGGAATCAAATCCAACCATTCATCTTACTACCTCGTGGAAGAAAATTGGAAGATAGAGTCATTCCATAATAATTTTTTAAACATACTCAAAAAGATAGTTAATAAGGATAATAAATTGTGGTCAGATACACCCCATCATGCTTTGTGGGCTTACCGGACCACGACCCACACTGCCACCCGGGGAACCCCATACTCACTAGTATACTTGGAAGAGGCAGTTTTGCCTATAAAAATTCAAATTACATCTATTCATGTGTCCCTTTGTGATTATCATTCAATGGATGAGAATCCCTAGATACGATTTGATGAGTTAGAGAAGATAGATAAAAAATGGATGCACACTCTGCACCATTGCTAAATCAACCAAAATCCGATTGCACGAGCCTTCAACAAAAAGGTTTTCCTTTGATCTTTTCTTGAAGGAGAAATGGTTTTAGTCCATAGAATCCCAATGATAATCAGGAAGAATCCCCCAAATCATTAAGAAAAGTTGGAAGGAAGATATGTCGTACATAGGGTCTATTCCAATGGTGCATACGCCCCGATATCAATGGACAGACCGCTCATCATGGCTCCAACAAACACAATGTTATTGAAGAAGTATTATATGTAGTAATACACCATTATATGGTCTAAACTCTATGTCCCTAAACTATGAGCCATTTTCCTGACCACATGATATTAAATTTTACAGTATTTTTCCACGCAACATGACATTGAACCATGAGGCTATGGTCCAAATTCTATGATCCAAATCTATGAGTCATTGTCCTAAACACATAATGTTAAAATGTTTAGTATTTGTCCATGAAACATAACATTGAACCATGATTCTATGGTCCAAACTCTATGAACCTAAACTATGAGTAGTAATACCATGAAATCCCCTTGCTATAGTCTAAACTCGATAACCTTAAACTATGAGTCATTTTCTGTTCCACATGATGTTGAACTGTAAGGAACTCATCCATAAAACATGAAATGAATCTGTGACTCATGTCCTCATTTTTAGGCATTAAACTACTTAAAACAACGAGTCCTAATCACATGAAAATAAACCACATGATATATAACAGAACTACATATGGCTTGATTGCTTCCCTTACAGGATACGTAGCAAGGCCTCAATCCTCGATCTTGGCCCATCCCCCACAAAAAACACCTCCATCATATTCTCTACCTTCCCACACTTGTGAAGGAGATCATATGTCCTCTCCTTGTTTCTCACATCAAGAATAACTCACGTGAGCATAGGATCGGTGGTAAGGATTCCCTTATGCAAACAAATTATAGGGAGATATGGTAGACTCAACACCCATATAAAATGAAACAAAAATGTCCCTACATAAAGACCAAGCCAGATCAGTACATGGAACATTAATAAATATGTGCGGCTTGAATCCTACCAACTCAATATGTATAGTGACACATAGATTTGGAATCCCTGCCCAGCCATCATCAAAAATGACCTCAAGTGTCCCTACACATTGATAAAACATTTTTTGGTAACACTAAGAACTAGGTGTTTCTTGATTCATTCCCTTTTAGGATACGCAGTGACACCCGAATTTGGCATCCCGGCCTAGTAAACATAAAAAATGCCCCTTCCCCCCATACATAGTTTATAATTGTACCGGGAGTCCCTGAAAGGTCTAAATCGCATGACAATAAACTATGAAATTCTTCATGAGTTATGTGGGGTATAGTCCTCAGTGTTACAAGGTCATGCATATGTATCCCAATTATGAGAAGTCAAAAGATCATGCTTCCCCCTATACATATGAGTCAGACCTATGTGGAAGCTCTAGTAGTTCCCAGATAATCAAAATCTTGATATTTCTTGCATTCCTAGGCACATCTCTTCTATTTTTCAAACTTTTTACCTTGGGAAAACTAGAATCCCCATAATCATTCAAGGTTATGTGAGACAAAAAGCTAGTGTCCTACGAACACCTTTGATTGACTATAAACATCATGCCCCAGAGGCTCTGAATATTTTTCCCACAAAAATGGCCATCAATCAAAGGGAAAATTTTCCCTAGGATATTCCCCTTCTATATTAGTATGCCTAATGGATTCCAGGCCCCATGTCATCCCTCATGATAAAAGTTTCCCCAAGGAATATGGTTTACAACATCTATTATCACCCATGTCTAGGTAATTTCTGAGAAACCTGATTGAGATTAACTCAAATCCATTACATATCTTTATGATAGCATGAGAATCCTTACTATAAGACTCTAAACTACATAGTATTGTGTTCTCACCACATGAAATTAAATCGCAAGGCCAAAATCATCTTTACCATACTCCATTAAACTGCATAGCAAGGGTTTATGCCCAAAGTTTTATCTGATGTTGATTTTTCTATTCCTAGGAAATGACCAAGAATCATCATAATCCTCTGTTTCTCACCCCAAGCATATCCCACGTGATATTAGGTATCTTAGCGAGAGATCCACCAAGAAATTATTGTAAAATAGTCAACGAATTTGGTCATAGCAGTATGACCCTAAAAGGCATGTCATGATTTCCTTCCATGAGAGGAACCCCACTTCCTAGCCAAAAAAGGATAAATGACTAGGTTTCACAAAGATGGAATGAACACCTCACCCTACATACGAGTCATATCTACGTAAGGGAAACCAGATTTCATGAGTAAATCAAAGCCCAAATGTCCCCAATATGTCCAAACACACTCCCATCATACCTCAAGCTCCATGATTTTAGAAATATTGGAACCCAATAATCATTCATGACCATATGATATGGAATTCCAGTGTCAAATAAACACCTTTGATTGACTATGAACATCTTTCCCCAGAGGCTCTGCATATGTTACACACAAAAATGGCCATCAATCAAAGAAGATTCATCCCCAGGAGAGTCCTCCCCTATCTCAGTACACCCAATAGCTTCCATGCCTCGTTCCATCCCTCCTGATTCAAGGGCCTTCAAAGTCATGGTTTACATTTTCCTCCCTATACACATTCTTGATATATCAGAACGTGTGGGACTGATTCATCTCTGGCCCCCTTTGAGCTTTCTAAAGATACCCTGTCTATATGCATGAAGTTGATCCGCATACAAAAGAAGAGTTCCCCCACTCATTTCTGAGAAAAGTTTAGTTAAAATTCTCCCTTTTGTGTTTAGGTTCACCCCTTGTCTAAGGTCACATACCGTATTAAGAAAGTTAGAAATCTCTATAATCTTCCATAGCCTTTGGATATGGAAATCTAGGGTCCTGCGGACACCTTTGTTTGACTATTAACACCATTCCCCAGAGGATCTACATATCTTTCCCAAAGAAATGGCGGTCAATCAAAATAAAATTGGTTCCCAAGAGAGTCCTTCCAAGTATCCGTACACTCAAATGACATTCATGTCTTGGAATACCCCAAGATTTGGAAAACATCTAGATATCAACTTACATAACTTTTTCTTTCCAAATGACCCAAACATAAAAAAAGATTTCTAACTGAACTTACCATTCATCGGCTCTCCCTCACACAAGTAAGAACCATACATGAACAATACCCTCTCAAAGATGACATGAATATCCCTAATATTTTCATCCAACACTAATCAGGCCAGCCAACCACTATGGCTCCCAACATTAAAATAAATTAAATGGTTTTAAAATCCTACCAAGGCCATCAGAGATGGAAGGCTAGTGTCCTACATACACCATTGATTGAATATTCACATCATGCCCCAATGGTTTTGCATATGTTTCCCACAGAATGGATATTGATGAAAGGAAAATTCATCCCCAAGAGAGTCCTTTCCTACCTTTATACACCTAAAATAGCTATCGAGCCTCATGCATGTCCAAAATTTAAAAATTTAGGGTCACGAAAATCCCTAATCCATGAATGAATGATATTAGTACATTCTCAGCTGAAAATTCCCGAATTGGGGTCCTTTCCCCATTATGTTTGGTCAAAGATGTTCAACCTAAAACATCAGTAATATGTTTGACTAGAAGGACTATAAACTACCATTGAAAAAGGTGCCATAATTTCCAAAGGGAAAATCCATAGAAGGAACCTATGGGTAAAAGTAAATTATCAGTTCGTTAAAAACAGTGATGCATCAAAAAGGAATAAATCTTATTAGGTCAAAACCCGCAAATTGAGGCATGTGAAAAGGTCAAGTTATTCTCACTAAGCCTATACCAAACAGGCTTAGGAACAAATTAGGGTAATAATAAAAAATAAATAGAAGTTCATGAGGTATTCCATAAAACCACAATAATAGCTTAACTATTCTCTATATGTCCCACATAACATGAAACAACTAGAGCACGATTCGATTATATCAGTTTAACTGATCTCAAATCATGGTTTAAAATTAATACCTAATTGAAATGATTTTAATATGATTGATTATGATTCATTAACATGACAGGGAAATGAAAAGAAAGAGGATATAAATTCAAATCAGTTTTATTGAGTTCAACAAAAATAGAGGACCATCCTCAGTTCAGAGTCTCTCCAAACTATCAAAATAAAAAGAATGGGGAAGAGTACATATCATGATTTGGGGCAGAACTAAAACAAGGCACAATTCCCCCTTTCTAGAAGGATATTTAGTGATTGTCGTAGGATGTCCATAGTTTATCCAAAGAAGATATCTCCTTTGTTTCATCCTTGACCATCATATGCACCCGCTCCAGAACAAATTTAATGTCCCACCCCTTCTTCTAGATGGATTAATAATTGGCACGTGAAGAGGCCAATTGATCACTCAACCATGTTTCATGGGCTTCGCACTCATGCAGATCTTCTTCTTGGGTGTTCACCAAATCACGAGCCTTTGTCTCCTTGGTTGTGAGATGATCTAATTCTTCCAAAATATCTCAGAAGGTCACCACCTAGATGGGAATAATGAACTTGTCCATCTTTTCCTTACATGAGGAAAGTTCATCCCGAGCCATGAAGATTTGGTAAATAAGGAGGTGTAAGTGCTGATAATCGAATACTATGGAACCAAAATTAGTGAATAACTACTAAAACTTATAACCCTCATTAGAAAAATTGTACATAGTTGTCTCTGTGGTAGGAGCCCATAATTGGATCCATGCCTATTTTTTCATTTCTATGTGCCTTTCCGCAGCACCGGTACATTGATCCTCCCCCAATGCAATGTGTTTTTAAGTAGGAACCATCGTCATAGGAGTGGGGAGGGACCTAAGATAAGTCACCCAATATGGAAGACTCTCTTTGGCCTTAGATGGCCCAGTCACTAGAGTCAAATGTGGAGGACTAGTCATAGCTTCTGGGGTGATCGGTGATACTCTGTTGGTGCCATCCTCATTAAGGTCTTGGGTAGTATACATGGGAGGGGAGAAGTCTGAATCACTCCCCAATTAGTTAGGTTGTACTGATGAGGCCCCTCCCAGATGCTTCTAATGATGAACTGAGTGTCTTCTTACCACAAGGGCAGGAACAGGTGGTGTATCCATCATGGAATATATAGGGATATAAGTAGAAGGCATAGTTGTCTCACTCTTCACTGTAGAAGGAATGTGTGGCATTGTAGTTGGGGAAATGATGGGGTCATAAATGGTTAATGTTTTATGCACCCTCCAAACTTGTTCTTTCAGCATCACATTGGGGTGTCAATCTTCCCATAGTAGGGCATATTCCAATGACAAAAAGGTAGATACCATTGTGTTATGAATGATAACTTTCACATTATCACCTTCATGCATCATCATGAGCCATAATTTGTGAATAAATATGAGGTTAAAATCTCCCATTAATTGAACAATCGGAAGTAGTGCAGTTTGTTGAAGGAATCTGAATTTCCTGTCAAATCGGTAGGGGAGGTATGAATCACAAATGACTACTTGATCTATACGATCAACGGGCATCCAATCCCGAATCACAGTGAGATATGAACAATCCTATTATGAACCATATCTTTCACTTCTCAATGACCTATGAGGGTAGGATGTGTTGCGAACGAGAAATGAGAATAATTATTCAACAATCCAACTGAATCAATAAAGCATAGAGTTTTAGGATGAACATCTAAAATATTGAGAATCATGGTTTGAAAGTAAAAAAATAAAGAACCTGTATAGTATGCTAGTATTTATAACAGGGGAAGTGTTCTACCATCCACCAGTACAAAAATTGAAATGGTCCACTGACGCATTGTGGGGGCCTAACTTCATGTATTTGTCCCAAAAATTCATAAAACTAGGCGAGGGTATGAAGGGCCAAATTAATGGGATGACCCTCTGTCAGTGTGGCCTCCATCATCAAAGTACATGCCTGAAGCCTGGTATATATGTTATTGGATGGGAAAAACCATCTACTAAAAAACATGGCAAAGAAACCTGCTAGTATAAGCATAGGTGATATGTTTAATTGAAGCTCATATCCCCATGTGGTATATCATCCCGCTTCAAGGGTAGCATAATATGACCCTAGAGTCTGGTGGGACTAACGTGATGAATGAGTTTGGCTACGACGATGTAACGATCTAACATTTTTCAATGGAAATTCTCTTCTTATAAATATGTCATAAAATCACATGAAAACACAACATAATGAACTATTATGTTCTAAGTAACCTTTAAACATAAGTTTATCACTTCTGTGTTTTGAATTTTGAAAATATAACATACATGGTTGTAATCAGTAAGTTATTTGTAGTCTAATATGAAAAACCTAATTTTTGATGAATAGTAACCTACCCTTATTAGTAGTAACATACCCTTATAAATAATGATATACCCTAATGAATAGTAACCTTACCAATGATAATATATAAATAATATTCAAGTTTAATGTATGATATACATATATTTTAGAACAAGTAAATGAATTTTTTAAAACTGTTTTTTGATAATAAATTATGATTTTAATTAAATATTAAAATAATAATATTTATAAATTTATTTTGAAAAAATGGACTTCATTTTTAGATTCTACACATCAAAAAATTGTTGGGGTGAATTATTGGGATTTTTTTCAAATACTTGAATTATTGATGAATAGTGAAATATCATAATTTACAAAATAAGCTAAATAAGATAATTATAGAGTCATGCATTATGTTCTGCTGATGTAAGACCAATTTTTTCAGGTTAAAATGATAAAATTACTATTCTTGTTCATGTAAGACTCTCTATTCCATGTATTGTGAGGAAATAATATAATAATGAATTTTATATTGAGAAATCTTGTCTCCCCTCTACTATAAATACCACCTTTCACACCCTCATTTCCTCACACATCTCAAGCTTCAATCCTTATTGAAAATCATCCCAAGAATCTTCCTTATCCCCTTCCCCACGTCCAAGATCTTCTAGTCTCATCAAAAGTCCAAGCCTAGGTCCCCTAAAGAGGATCTCAATAGGAGTATTCAAGAGGTAATTTCCCTTCCTCTTTCCTTTAATTTCTTTTCATTTTCAAGTTCTTTTCTTATTTTCTACCCACATATCTTCATCCACATGGTATGGTAACTACATTATAATATATATAATGGAATTTTATGATACTAATGGGATATTTTACCATCCAACCCCCTTCTCCTATACCATTTATTTTATAAAAGAAAAAAAATTCGTGAGGTGTTAATCTATCACATTCAATAACGACATGTTTTATTTTTCCAGTTCTACTTTTAGATCTTTTCATGAAACCATTTTTATGGTTGAAATAGAATATATTATATGTATTATTTCTTATTTAAAGTTATGGACCTAACTTATGTACATATTAATAAATGAATAATCAAAACAAGTTCATTGTGGTCGAAAAACCTCCCAAATTAACTCAAACAATCATCTTTTAATTATTATCTCATGATTAATCTACATTGTATATAATATAATAAATTATAATAAGATTTTAAAATCCTATAAGTTAATTAATAACATTTAATATCTTTTTTGGATGTTTACTCATGTTATACCTGATCTTTTATTTAGGAATACAAGTAAACCGCTCAAGAAAAACCATAAAAACAAACATTCTCGAAAAATGTTTTTAAACTCTATAACTCATTCAAAGGCACATAAAGCAACTTAATGAACCCATAAATAATAATATACATGTATATAAGTTTCTATAATTTTTAATTAATGAAACTAATGTGGTAATACCCGACATTAAAGTGAAGGAAGCGTTCAGATATATGGTAATGGGAAAATCTTGAACCAAATTTTATTTCTTTGGGTTCTACCTCTTTCAATCCATATTTGGTATGGTCACTCCTTAAAAATCATTTTTTCATCATTATATTATATTTTCTTGGATATAAATTTTTTCTACTGAAGTTTATGGAAAACAAAAGTTTTCTAAAATAACTCTTCATTCCAAAACACACCTTTTACTTCTCACTCAAGGTTGATGGCTATCATATCAAGTATATTATTCCCACGTAATTTTGTGAACCCAATGTTTTTTAATGTGTTCTTATGAGATGAAACCCATTAATATTCATGGGTTAGTTATGTTAATTTTTTATATATGTTCATTGTGGAATGCATGAAAAATTTTAATGTTATGATGTGACGGGTGTACTCGGAATTATATAGTGCAATATGAATGTTTCAATGTAATGGATGCACCCAGAATTATACAGCGATCCAATGCATTAGGTAAAGTGATGAATCTCATTAGATAATTTGAAATTATGTGTTAACAAGATTCTATCTTTGTTCACAAGTATTTGTGGTGGTTAACCACTAAGACATGATGTTTCATTTTTATGCATTGCCACATTTCAAGTCTCTTATTAATGCTTCCTCTCATGTTCATGATCCATTGACCATATTATGGTTATGATCACCCATTTTTTTATTGTTCTTATATATACTATTACTGGGATTTTATCTCACCCCTTTTTATGTTTATCCTCATTTGCCTACATGTACTAAGGTGGGGTCAAGTGCCAATAAGAATCTAGGGAAGAAGGAATTAAATAAATATTTATTCTTGATGTTGTAATTGTTATGTATGGTCATAGTTTTCCGAATACAGTAAATTTTTTTATCCTCTATGTGTTATACTATTATGTTGTTTATATTTAAAATTATTTAATATTAATTTAAGAAATGGCTGGGTTGCTATAGTTGTTATCGGAGGAAAGATTTAGTTATTTTGGGATGGCTTAGTGGTAAGCACCCCTTAAAACTACATGAAAAATGGGGGTTCAAAACCCATTGGGCGCAGGGTACTGTAGCAGGACTGTAGCGTACTGTAGTAGCGGCGACACTGTAGCAACGACGGGCACTGTAGCGGCGGCAGAGCACTGTAGCAGCGGCGGGTACTGTGCAGTACTGTAGCAATGCGGGTACTGTAGTAGTACTATTCACAGAATGGGCTTTGGGTCAAAAAAATGGGCCTACGGGTCATGTAATGGGCTAAATGCCCACTGGGCCTTTGGGCTATGTAATGGGTCTCCCTCTACCCAGTTAAAGAGGTCTTTGCTTTGCTTTAATAATAAAATGAGGCTTCGGCCCCAACCTTTAAAAAAAAAAAAAAATTTAGTTAATTTGGGAATTAGGATTAGTGAACCCTAGAGAAAACCTCTAGTATGATACTTTAGTACAAATATGCGCACAATAATCTTTACATAGGTATCCCATATGTTATGATTTTAGTGAAAATTATTCAAATTAATAAGTTATTTATTCTTTACTTCTTGAATGATGTATTGTTCTAACATATTCTATTTTAGAAAATGGTGGGAACCAGGAGAATATGGGCTAACAACTCATTTGAGCGCCAATGCAACGATTGCCCGAATTAGATCCACAATGATGTGGGAGGTGGAGTTCAAAACTTCATGGTGATGATTATTCAACTATCTCAGGTTATGAATAATAACCATAATAATGGGGAACATCCTCATTCACCAAAGAGTGAGAAACTGGCTATCGAATGTTTTATGTGGAAATGACTACCTAAGTTTAATGGATCTTCTGATTCACTAGTTGTATAATATTGGGTCAACTACATGGAGAGAATATTTTTTATGCTTTATTGTTATGAGATAGAGAAGGTGACTCTAGTAATTTATCATCTAAATGGAGAGGCTGATCAATGGTGGGATTTGATTAAGAACACAAAGTAAAGGGATAAAATTGAAGATATGGAATGAGAAGACATTAAGATAATGTTTCTTAACAAGTATTTCTCAAGAACACTTCACATGAAGATAGAGAGAGAATTCATAGAGCTCAAGAAAAAAAATAAAAAAATATGTGACAACCTACGAAGTGAATTTCTCAAGGCATGAATGGTATGATTTGGGTTTTGTTATAAACAATGATACCAAAATTGATAGATTCTTTAGTGGATTTAAACCACGCCTTTGAAAGGCTCTTTTAATTTGAGACTTTGGGAGTTATGATGAAGTTGATCGATGTGTTCTCAAAGTGGATATGGAGTTTGGAGAATATTCCCATGGCTATGGTGATAAGAAAAAAAATATGTACCTTCAACCAAGTGAATATAATGAAAAAGGTGGGATGAAAACTCAATGACCCACATGTGAAAAATGAGGGATGTTGCACCATGGAAGCTGGCTCAAAGGGATAGGGAAGTTCTTTAAGTGTGGGAAAGAAAGAAACCATTATAAATAGTGTGTAAAAGACATGAAATGGAAGGATAATGTGGTGGAAGATAGGAGAGAACCACCCATGGTTCAATGCTACAACTATAGGGAGCTAGGGAACTATGCAAGCTAGGGCACTAAACCTTGAGTTCTTAGGGTCAATCAGCATCAGCAACCACCAAATCCAATGGAACAAGGGAAGGTTACGACATCACTGCTATAGAAGTAGAGAAATATAATGAAGTCGTACAAGGTATACTTCTGATTCACTCAGAAATTGAAAAAGTATTATTTGATTCTAGTTTTACGCATTCCTTTATATCTTGAAATTTTTCTAGAACTATAGAATAGAAGCCCTGAAACCTTGATGTAGAGATATCTGTAAAAACACCAAGGGGTGAAATCATTGAAACCCAAGTGTTTGACTCTTCTCATTTTTGTGGATGTGGGAATATTCTTCTAGTGAATCTTGTAATATTTCCCTTGGTGGAATTTGACTCTATAATGGGAATGGATTGTATCTCGTTATATAGAGCACGTATCAACTATCAAGAAAAGTAAATATCTTTTCATATTCCAAACCATCCCATGCTCCTCTAAAAATGAAATGAATATCATGAATCTCCTTTCAAAAATATTTCAATGTGTGGGTGTTGATTCCCTATGAAGAAGAATACCTCGGCCAAATGGTTGAGTCAAAGGAAGGTTCTAACCTTGCGAAAATGCCCATCGTTAGGGAATACAAAGATGTATTTCCTGAAGAGTTGCCCAGAATTCCCCTGGATCGTGAGGTAGATTTCTCAATAGATTTCATACCCGGATCTACTCCTATCTCAAACTACCCCCATAGGAAGAATCCTATTGAACAAGAGGAGTTAAATAAGTAGCTTCAAGAGCATTTGGGCAAAGGGTTCATACACCCTAGTGCATCACCTTGGGGTGTTCCAGTGCTCTTTATGGAGAATAAGGATGGAACAATGTGGTAGTGTATTGATTATCAGGAACTCAACATGATCTCCATAAAGAAGAAGTATCATCTTCCAAGGATTGAAAATTTGTACGATTAGTTAAGAGGAGCTCAATACTTCTCAAAGGTGGATCTTTGTTCTAGATATCATCAACTAAAGGTGAAGAGGGAAGATATTTAGAAGACTGCCTTCCGTACAAGATATGGTCACTATGAGTTTCCGGTGATGCCCTTCGGACATACTAATTTCCCTGAAATCTTCATGGATTTTATGAATAGAGTCTTTATACATTATCTCGACAAATTTGTGGTAATGTTTATTGATAATATTCTCATCTACTATAAGATCAAGGAGGAACATGAAGAACATATAAGACTTGTTTTGGAAGCATTGAAAATGGAGAAGTTATATGCCAAGTTTAGAAAGTGTGACTTTTGGATGAAGAAATTTACGTTCATGGGAAATGTGATCACAAGTGAGGGAATTTATATAGACCCTTTAAAAACAAAGGAAATTGAGGAATGCACTAGGTCTTCTAGTGTCACAGAAATCCGTAGTTTTCTTGGATTAGTTGGTTATTACCGAAGTTTTGTGAGAACTTTATCACAATTGTCGTGGCCGCTAACTAAGTTAACAAGGAAAGGGGTAAATTATTTATAGATGGAATAATGTGAGGGAATCTTCAAGGAGCTAAAGAGAAGGCTGATCACTACACCTGTACGGACACTATCAAAATGTGGGTTAATTTTTGTGATATACAGTGATGCTTCCAAGAAAGGATTGGGTTGTGTAGTCATGAAAAATAATAATGTGATAGCCTACATCTCAAGGTAGTTGAATATCCATGAGAGGAACTACCCAACACACGATCTTTAGCTAGAAGCCTTGATTTTGGACTTGAAGATCTGGTAGCACAACTTTTATGGCGATAAGTGTGACATATACACCGACCAAAAGAACATAAAGTATATATTCACATAAAAGGAGCTCAAAATGCGTCAAAGAAGATGGTTAGATCTAATTAAGGATTACTATTTCTCTATTCACTACCATCCTAGAAAGAAAAACATGGTATCTGATACTCTATGAAGAATATTACCTACTACTCTATCCATGTTACGGATTGAGAAAGACCATATCTTCTTGGATATGAAAATGAAGGATTTAGAAATCATAAGGGTAGGGGATACATCCTACCTTGCCCAAATGATTATGCAACCATCCATCCAAGAGAAGATTATGGAAGCACAAATGGATGATGTGGAGATACAATAGAGTGTGAATATAGTAAAGTAAGGGAAGCTGTAAGAGTTCCATATCGATGGTGATGGTGTGATTCAGTTTGGAACACATCTTTGTGTGCCTTCATCTCCCTGGATAAAGAAGAAACTATTGGAAAATGAACATAGCTCAACATTCTCTATCCATCCTGAAAGTACAAAGATGTATCATGATATCTGAGGTCACTTTTTTTGGGATAACATGAAAAAGGAAATCAAAGATAATATCTCAAGGTTCTTGGTATGTTAGCAAGTTAAAGCAGAGCGAAAAAATTCCATAGGGATGATGCAACCATTTTCTGTACCCATGTAGAAATGAGAGAATGACACTATAGACTTTGTCATGGGTCTCCCGAAGATTTCGAAGGGAAATAATGTGATACGGGTTGTGTTTGACTGACTCACCAAGACGGACCATTTTATTGCTATTCGGGAATATCTCTCTCTTGAATAAATTTAAAGGATATATGTGAAGGATGTGGTGAGACAGCATGGTGTTACACTCTCAATTGTCGTTAATTGTTATCCAAGGTTCACATCTAAATTCTGGAGGCATCATCAGCATTATTTGTGTACTGAATTAAATTTTAGCACGACCTATCACCCCAAATTGATGACCAATTTGAAAGAACTATTCAGATTCATGAAGATATTCTAAGAGCTTGATCTATAGAGTTCACAGGTGGATGCGATCAACATCTCCCATTGGTTGAGTTCTCATACAAAAATATATTCCACTAGAGTACTTAGATGGATCTGTATGAATCTTTGTATAGAAAGCGATGTAGAACTCCAACCTGTTGGGATGAATTTGGAGAAAGAAAGCTACTTGGACCCGATATTGCACAAGAAATGATGGAGAAGGTTCAAGTAATCCATAAAAAATCAAAACTACTCAAAGTCAGCAAAAGATCTATGTTAAAAATCATCGAAGGGACTTGGACATAGACATTGGAGATAAATTCTTCCTTCAAATATCACCATGGAAGAGAGTTATGCGGTTTTGGAAAGAAAAGGAAGTTAAGCACAATGTACATTGGCCCCATTGAGATCCTTGACTGCATAGGAGTCATGGCCTATTATCTTGAACTTCCACAGAATATGGCTCATGTTCATGATGTGTTTCACTTATCACTACTAAGAAAGTATATACATGATCCCTCAAATGTACTAAACTCAGAAGAGGTACAACTGGAAGATGATCTATACTCTAAGGAGAATCCATTAGAGATTCTAGACCGGAGAGATAAGGTTCTATGCAACAAGACAACCCACCTTGTCAATGCGTTGTGAAGGAACCATATGTTTGAAGAAGCTACTTGGGAACTGGAAGATACAATGAAGGAGATGTACCCTCACCTATTTGTGTAAAGTGAAATTTCAAGGGCGAAATTTCATAAGGGGGGAAGAATGTAACCACCCAATAGGTTTCAATAGATATTCCCATTTTATAAATATGCCATAAAATAACATGAAAACACAAAATAATGAACTACTAAATGCTATGTGACCTTTAATCAAAAGTTTTTCACTTATGTGTTTTAAATTTCAAAAATTTTAAATACACGGTTGCAATCAGTAAGTTATTTGGAGTCCAATATGAAGAACATAATTTTTGGTGAATAGTAACTTACCCTTATGAATAGTTACATACCCTTATGAATTGTGATATACCCTAATGAATAGTAACCTTACATATAATAATATATAAATAATATTCAAGTTGAACGTATGATATACATATATTTTAGAATAAGTAAATGGATGTTTTAAAATTGGTTTTTGATAATAAATTATGATTTTAAATAAATATTAAAATAATAATATATAGAAAATTATTTTTGAAAAATGGACTTCATTTTTGAATTCTACACGTTGAAAAATGGTTGGGGTGAATTATTGGGATTTTTCTCAAATACATGAATTTTTATGAAAAGTGAAATACTATAATTTACAGAATAAGATAAATAAGCTAATTTTAGAGTCATGCATGATGTTATGATGATGTTAGCCCAAATGGTTCGGGTTAACATGATAAAATTACTATTCTTGGTCATGTAAGACTCAATTTTCCTTGTTTTTTGGGGAAATAATAAATTAATGAATTTTATATTGATAAATCCCCTCTCCCCTCCAATATAAATACCGCCTTTAACACCCTCATTTACTCTCACCTCTCAAGATTCACACCTTGTCTAAAATCTGACCTAGAATCTTCCCTATCATCTTCCCCACGTCCAAGATCTTCTGGTCTCATCAAATGACTATTCCTAGGTCTTCTAAGGAGGATCCCAAGAGGAAGATCCAAGAGGTAATTTCCCTTCCTATTTCCTTTCAATTTCATGTTCTTTTCTTATTTTATCCACACCTATATTAATCCACCTAGTATGGTAACTCTAGTATCATACATATAATGGAATGTTATGATACTAATGGGATATTATACCATCCAACACCCTTATCCTCTTACTTTTATTTTATAAAAGAAAACATTATTCGTGAGGTGTTAATCTATCACCGTCTAGAACGACATGTTTTCTTTTTCCATTTCTACATTTAGATCTTGTCATGAAACCATTTTTATAGTTGAAACAGAATATGTTAAATGTATTACGTCTTATTTAAAGTTCTGGAACTAACATATGTACATATTAATATATGATTAATCAAAACAAGTTCGTTGTGGGGGAAAAACCACCCAAATTAACTCAAACAATCTCAATTAATTCTTATCTAATGATTTATCCACATAGTATATAATATAATCAATTATAAGATCATTTAAACTCATGTAAGATAATTATTAACAAGTTATATTGGTTCTGGATATTTACCCATGTCCTACCCAAACTTCAATTGATGAATACAAGTGAACCGCTCAAGAAAAACCATAAAAACAAACATTCCCAAACAATGTTTTTAAACTCTATAACTCATACAAAGGCACATAAAATAAATTAATGAAACTATAATGAACTATATTATTGTAAAAAAGGTTATTTAATTGGTAATTAATGAAACTAATGTGGTTATACAAGACATTAACGTGAAGGAAGCGTTCAGATATAAGGTTAGGGGAAAATCTTGAACCCAATTTTCTTTCTTTGTGTTCTCCCTCTTTCACTCCATATTTGATATGGTCACTCCTTAAAAATCATATTTTCATCATTATATTTCCTTTTATTTTATATACATGTATTATAATAATTTTTATATCAAAAAATGTTTTTCAAAAAACTGTTCTTTCAAAAACACAACATTTACTACTCACTCAAGGTTGATTACTATCATATCAAGTCTGTTATTCCCACATAATTTTGGGAACCCAATGTTTATGAATGTGTTCTTATGAGATGAGACCCATTCCTTTTAATGGGTTATTTGTGTTCATTTTTGATATATTTTCATTGTGGAATGCATAATAAATGATAATGTTATGATATGATTGGTGTGCCCGGAATTATATAGCGCAATATGAATGTTTCAATGTGATGGGTACACCCAGAATTATATAGTGATCCAATGCATTGGGTAAAGTGATCAATCTTATGAGTTAATGTGAAATTATGTGTGAATAGGATTCTAGATTTGATCACAAGTATTTGTGGTATTCGACCACTATGACATGATGTTTCATTTTTATGCTTTGCCAGATTTCAAGTCTCTTATTAACGATTCTTCTCAAGTTCACGATCCTTTGCCTATGTTATGGTTATGCCCGCCCATTATTATATTGTTCTTATATATCCTATTACTAGGATTTTATTTCATGCCTTTTTATATATATCCTCAGGTTCCTACTTGTACTAAAGAGGGTTAAAGTGTGAATATGAAGCTAGAGAAGAAGGAATTAAATAAATGTTTATGCTTGATGTTGTAATTGTTATGTATTGTCCTAGTTTTACAAAGACACCAAACCATTGGATTATTTATGTGTAATAATATTATTTTGTTTATATTTAAAATGATGAAATAGTAATGTAAGAAATGGCTAGGTCTCTATAGGTGAGCCCTCGGCTTGGGACCATTTTCCATTAAGAATGACCCTATCCATGCCTCGAATGGGATAAGAGAGCGAGCCCGGAGGGGATGATTGAGTAACCCCTCTTCCATGACCAATAAAATCCATGTCAAAGGGGTCACATGGTTAGTGTCATTCCAGGTAGCAACTGTGAGGAGAAAATATTCATATATCTCTCCTCGGATGGGGAGTCCTCTAAGTTGGTGGATATCCCATAAGTTGAGTCCCACATCCCCATACAGTAAGTTGAAGGTGTTGGTGCTTGGAAATAAGCGGCTCAACAATTTTGGAAGGATTTCTCATAGGGAGAATACTGTAAACTGAGAAACACATGCCACCTGATACAAGCCCAATCCCTCCAATTGGCCGAGGGACTGCAAACATTTTTGATTTACCCAGAATTCCCATGACCACTCATCAGAGAAACATATTTCAGACCGTAGATCCAACTTGGTGCTTAAATCACCTTTAGGATTTTCTTGGGATATTTTGATAATGGATGTGTAATCTCAGGTGCATAGTCTTGGGATTGCATTTCCACACCCACGATTTCCCTGAGTCCATGCTGAGTCTCCTTGTATGATGATGTTCTCTCGAATCAGAGTGGAGATGAATTCTAATACTAGAGTAATGTTGGTGAGATCATGTCCTTGTGGTGTCTCTAAGATAATGAAAGGGGTATCAAGGTCTTCCATTGGTAGAGGAATGTCTTTAGGGAGACCAAAGCCATAAAGTAGAAACTGCAGCGATAGTGGATATGCTAGAGGTTCTGGCATCTAGAAATTCTTTAAGAATATGTCACGAGGAATGATGTGGACTAGAAGATGATCATCACTATTACCATCCATTGTCACCTTTTTCTTCGTCGATTTTATCATAGACTATGATGAAACGATTGTTACCTGCATCCGGAATCGAACAAAAAGTCAGTCTGATAAATATTTTTGGATAAAGCCTATGGAAGAATGGATAAATTACTCAAAATATGTCCATGTAAGGCTCTGAATACTGTTTCTAGAGACGGTATGTAGAAGGCACAATCTGCGTACTACATAGTGTATGGAAGCAACCCCACCTTCTACTATGGTACACATAGGTATATCACCACGTACAACCTTGGTACGCAAACCATCCATGAGGTGTTGGCCCCCAGATCATTGGTCGGTGTACAGAAAGGTTTTTGGAATGTGGATACCTTGAAACTAGGCCTTGATTAAGTTCATGTTCATAAGTTGCAGATTAAAGTTTACATTCAGATTATTAATTCTTAATGTTTGTTTTTCCGATCCAAGTTCGGTATGTGGACATGCCATCCACATAGAATCCTCCTATACGAAATCATGGTTAATTATAAAAATTCCACAATGCAGTTTGCAAAACCTAAACAATGGTACGCGGACATAGAAATTGTGAGATGATTGGTTAGTGGTACGTACGAAGTTGTTTGTGAATTAGATTTTTGCAAGGATTATGATACACAAGAGAATAGGAAGCCATAAAAGTTGAGAGAAATTTTCACTGTGAGAAACGGTAAAAAAATGACATGGGCCGCTATATATAGGTTTGGACACCTCCTACCAGGCCCATCTATTCTACCGCGAACCATTTCAGTTCAAGACCACTTCTGCATCAGAATAGGTCCCTTTTCTTTCTGAATGGAACCTATTCTGAAGGAGGGAAAGTAATGACCCAAAGTATTTCAATGGAAATTTCCTTCTTAAAAATATGTCATAAAATCACATGAAAACAAAACATAATGAACTACTAAGTGCTAAGTGACCTTTAAACATAAGTTTTTTACTTCTGTGTTTGGAATTTCAAAAATCTGACATACACGGTTATGTTCAAGATGATTTTTGGGGTCCAATAAGAAAAAAAATATTTTTGGTGAATAGTAACCTACACCTATGAATAGTAACATACCCTTATGAATAGTAGTACGACCCTTATGAATATTAAATTGTCAAAATAAGAGTAACCATACCCATGAATAAATAAATAAAATTTAGGCATCTTAGAAAGTGACAATTTGACTATTGTAAACGTTTTGGTATTTTTTGTAAGTTATAAATAAATAATTATAATTAATTAATTTAAAAAAATTATTTTCTTAAAATGTGTTCATAAATTATAAAATCTATGTCTCCTAGTTTTTAGATAATTTTACAAGACCCTACATAATTTTTGAAAGCATTATAAAAGTAGTTTTAATTTTAAAAACTGTATTTTTCAAGTAAATTATGATTCTAATTAAATATTAAATTAATCATATTTAAAAAATTATTTTTGAAAAATTGAATCCATTTTTTGATTATACATGTCAAAAAATGGTTATGGTAATATTTTGAGATTTTTCTGAAATACATCAATTTTCAGGTGATTAGTTAAAATACAGTTTTTCACATAACCGGTGTATCCTAAATTGCATCATTAATGATGTAATGATGACATAAACATTATAGAACATTATTTTAGGCCAAGATATATTAAATTTAATAAATGGTTCCTTAAAATACAATAAACTCAATTTTCAAACCTAAAAATAACTTTCCAAAGCTTAAAGTCAAATGCTGATTTCTTAAAGTGTATTTTTCTCTTTCTTTCACTTTCCTTTTAATAAATTAGTGAATTCGAATTATAAAGATTATTAAAAGCCGAAAAATAATTATATTATATTAATATATGATTTAGTTTTTCAAAAAACTACTATTATAAGTCTAACTTTTGATATATTATTTTATTTAATATTTTATACTGAAAACACCTCCCTCCACATGTATAAATAACCCCCCCCCCTCCCCTGGAAATACCACACCTCTCAAGCTTCAATCATTGTCTAAACTCTTCACAATAATCTTCTGTATCCCCTCCCCCAAGTCTAAGAGCTTTTTTTCTCATCAATAGACCAATCTTAGGCCCCTTGAAGAGGATATCAAGAGGAGGATTCAAGAGGTAACTTCTCTTCCTCTTTCCCATAATTCCCTTTCAATATCAAGTCCTTTTATTATTCTCTCCCAACCTATATTTTTCCGAATGGTATTTTAACACTATTATCATACATATAATGTAATTTTATGATAATAATGTGATATTATACCATCCAACCCCATTCTCCACTTCCTTTTATATTATAAAAGAAAACGTTGTTCGTAAGGTGTTAATCTATCACCATGAAGAACGACATGTTTTATTTTTCCATTTCTACCTATAGATCTGGTCAAGAAACCATTTTTATGGTTCAACCAGAATATTATATATGTATTATTTCCTATTTTATGTTATGGAACTAACTTATGTACATATAACTAGATGAGTAAACAAAACAAGTTCGTTGTGCTCGAAAAACCGCCCAAATTAACCCAAACGATCATCATTAAATTATTATATAATGATTCATCCACATAGTATAAAATTTAATTCATTATAAGATCATTTTAACTTCTTTAATATCATTAATAACAATTAATATATGTTCTGTATGTTTACACATGTTCTACACAAACTTCAACTCATGAAGTCATGTGAAACGCTCAAGAAAACAATAAAAATGAACATTCCCAAACAATGTTTTTAAACCCTATAACTCATCAAAAGGCCCATAAAATAACATAACGAAACCAAAATTAACCCTATTAATGTATAAAAGGTTATGTAATTTTAATTAATTAATATAATTTCATTATATATGACATTAAAGTTAAGTAAGCATTCAGAAACAAAGTAAGGGGAAATTCTCGAACCGAACTTTCATCCTTTAGGATCTCCCTCTTTCACTCCTTTTTTATATGGTTAATCCATAATAATATTCTGTTCATAATTTCCTTTCATTTTATGGGATATACATGTTTGTCAATGGTATTTATGAAAAACCAAATGTTTTCTAAAATAACTCATCTTTCAAGAACACACCTTTTACTTCTCATTCAAGATTGATGGTTCGTGTAACATGTATGTTATTCCCTCTTTATTTTGGGAACCCAAAGTTTATGAATGTGTTCTAATGAGATAAAAACCATTTCATTCCATGGGTTAGATATGTTCATTATTGATATATTTTCTATGTGTCATGCATGTTAATGATAATGTTATGATGTGACGGGTGTGCCTGGAATTATATAGCACAATATGAATGTTTAAATGTGATGTGTGCACCTGAAATTATACAGAGCTCCAATGCATTGGGTAAAGTGATGAATCTCATGATTAAATGTGAAATTATGGGTGAAAAAGATGCTATATTTTTTCAAAATAATGTGTGGTAGTTAACCACTAAGACATTATGTTTCATTTTTATGTATTGGCACATTTCAAGTCCCTTATTAATGTTTTCTCTCATGATTATTTGCCTATGTTATGAATATGCTCATGCCCTACTATATTGTTCATATATATCCTCTTAATGGTCTTTTAGATCACCCCTTTTTATGTATATCTTCAAGTGGCTACATGTACTAAGGAGAGGTCAAGTGTCAATAAAAAGCTAGATAAGAAGAAATGAACAAAAAAAAGTTTATTCTCGATGTTGTAATTGTTATGTATGGTCCTATTTTTTCCAAGACACCAAACCATTGGATAATCTATGTGTAATACTATTATGTTTTTTATATCTAAAATGATTTAATTGTAATGTATGAAAAGGTTGTGTCTCTATAGTTGGTATCAGAGGAAGTGTTTAGTTAATTTGAGAATTAGGATTAGTGAACCATAGAAAAAATCTCTAGCATGAGTTTAAGTACAAATATGAAGACAAGAATCTTTACATATGGATCCCATATGTTACGATTTGTTTAAATGAATAAGTTATTCATAAATTATTGAATTATTTTTTGTTCTAACCTTTTCTATTTTAGAACATGGTGGGAACTAGAAGAAACTAGGCCAACAACTCATGTGAGGGTCAATGCAATGATTGCCCGAACGACATCCCCAATAATTTGGTAGGTGGAGTTCAAAACTTCATAGAGATACTGACCCAATTATCTCAGGTTATGAACAATAACCATAATATTGGGGAAAATCCTCCTTCACCAAAGAGAGATCAACTGGCTATCAAATGTTTTATGTAGCAATGACCACCAACGCTTAGTGGATCTTTTGATCCACTAGTTGCCGAATAGTGGGTCAACTCCATAGAGAAGATATTTTCTATTCTTCACTGTTCTAAGATGAAGAAGGTGACACTAACTGTTTATCGTCTAGATGGAGATTCCGACCAATGGTGGGCTTTGATTAAGAACACCAAGCCAAGGGAGGAAATTTAAGAGATGGAATGGGAAGACTTTAATATCATGTTTCTTAATTAGTATTTCCCACGAATGCTTTGTACGAAGATGGAGAGAGAATTCATAGAATTCAAGGAAAAATAAGGTTAATCTATCACAACCTACAAATAAAATTTCACAAGGCTTGCAAGGTATGCTTCAGGTTTTGTTATCAATAATGATAGAAAAATTGATAGATTCTTTAGTGGATTAAAACCACACCTTCGAAAGGCTCTTGCAATTCAGGAATTTGGGAGTAATGAAGAAGTTGTTCAGTGTTATATCAAAGTGGATATGGAGTTTAGAGAATGGTCCCATGGGTATGGTGATAATAAAAAAAAGAGGGAGTTTTATGCTGGTGGATCTAATGAAAAAGGTGGGAAGAAAAATCAACGACCCACATGCCAAAAATGTGGGAAGTTGCACCATGGGAACTATCTCAAAGGGATGGGGAAATGTTTCAAGTGTGGGAAAGAAGGAAACCTTGCTCAAGAGTGGTATAAAGACATAAAAAGGAAAGAGAATGTGAATAATAAAGGAGAGAACCATTCATGGTTCAATGCTAAAACTGTATGGAGCTAGGGAACTATGAAAGCCAGTGTACTAAACCTCAAGTTATCGAGGGTAATCAGTGTCAGCAGCCAGCAAAGCCAAAAGAACCCTGTAATTCTTATGCCATGACAACTGCGGAAGTGGATCAAGATAATAAATTATTACAAGGTACACTTATTATACACTCAATAATGGAAAAATTATTTTTTGATTCAAGTTCTATGCATTCCTTTATTTCTTGTATGTTTGCTAGAACTATAAAATGTAAGCCCCAAAACCTTGAAGAAGAGATATCTGTAAAAACACCAAGTGGTGAAATCGTCGAAACCCAAGTGTTTGAGTCTTATCCAATTGGAATATGTGGGAATATTCTTCCATCAAATCTCATAATACTTCCCTTGGTGGAATTTGATGCTATAATGGGAATGGATTGGCTCTCATTATATATATCACTTATCAACTGTCGAGAAAAGGAAACATCTTTTCATATTGAAAACCATCCCTTGATCCACTAAAAATGCAAGGAAGATCATGAATATCCTTTGAAAAATCCTTTATCTGTATGGGTGTTGATTCCCTTTGAATAAGCATACTTCTCCTAAATGGTTGAGTCAAATGAAGGTGCCCACCTTATAGAAATTCCCATCATGAGGGAATACAATTATTTATTTTCTGAAGAGTTACCCAGAATTCCCCAAGATCATGAGGTAGAGTTTTTAATAAAACTCATACATGGATCTACTCCTATCCCAAAGTTTCCCTATAGAATGGATATAACATCCCACATTTTTATCACAAAAACATTCATTACATTATACAAAACTGAGGATCTTTAAGGTTTAGTGTCTTGTAAACCAAGAACTTAAAACATGAAAACATAAACCATTCTTCTTAAACACTTGAAAGGCTTCTCCTTATGTTCATCCTAGGTTCATTACTGCATCTCATAACCTGGGGACATACATCAAAAAAAAGGGTGAGAAGAAGGCCCAGTAGTAGAAACAAGGGGAAACATTTGACATGTGAACTTGAGATACATCAACAATGTAATGAAAAAGTACTTTCAGTCATGAGAAAGAAATCAGGAGACAATAATCGAAATGTTTAGTTTCCAGCATTCATATTGACCAATGGTTATATAACAGTCAAAATCCAACGGTTACATTTTAATTATACTGATGTTATCAAATGAAACAGTTTTCTTGAGTATAAAAAAAATAACACACCAAATTAGGAAACAAGATTTATTCAAAATTTCGGGTCATTACAATCTTCCCCCCTTAAGAAATTACATTCTCGCAATTTTTAAAATTGGGTTTTGAAATTTCATTGAAAGTACCACATCGTAAAAGGAGTCGGTAAAACTATTACTTTAAAAGAATGAAATGGAAGTACAAAGGTCACTCGACTTAACCCGCACTAGGATTACATGTAGGAAAACATGGACATGGAGGAGAAAACAAAGGGTCAAGTTCTGAGGGAGAGTGATAGAAAACATGATTAGGAGAGAGTTAACCACAAGAAAATCACAAACTTATGATGTGTATAAACGGTCTTTGATTACCTAGTAGGAAACGTAAACCAAAATTTTTTGGTTTACTTTCCTTTTCATAATTTTGAGGAATTCATTTACTACATAGAACAAAAACATAAGGAAATATACCTACCTTCAAGTAGAGTTTCATCCTTTAATAAATTTCTACCAAAACTAATCTTTTATCCAAACGATGAGCATTAAAAAACACTTGGTCTCATCAAAACACAAGAATCTTCTTCTTGAGAGTCACATAATCCAAAAAAGATTAACTATCAATTTCTTATATCTTTAAACATTATCCCAAAAACAAAAAGGGTAAGATGAAACAACTCTTCAAAAAGAAATAATCCCACAGGAAGGGAAACTACTTTTAAATCTTCAAAGTTCCATGGTACTAGCCAAAGTTCATCATAGACCATTCCATAAATAAATGTCCTTAAAATTCCTTGAAATAAACCAAACTAATATTGAAACACAATTACAAGAAGGATTTTATAACATAGTCTTCTATGATAAACTTTATCATTCATCTCCAAACAACATCAACCACTCCTAATATCTTATAACAAAAGTAACTAACCTAAACATATTTTCCCCATGATAGGTTAATCATTTCCATAAGTAACCTATATTACCATAACTTCACCTTAAATTGATCTATTCTTAAAAATATTAGTCAACCTTTATTCCTCAAAGAAAATACAGTAGTAATCAATTTACCTCGATCGTATAGGGTTCCCAAAATAGTGAACGTCTTCCAAAATAATAATCATCATTTAATCCCCTAATCACCTTTTTTTAAGAAGAACAGCTTCACTACATCAACATGTGGTACATAACAATAGATTTTTTCCTTAATTATATAAAACCATCTTAGGTAGTGACTCGATGTTCTTAGAAAACATTAAAGATAAGCTCATAGAGCACGAACTCAAATACAACATGACAGAGATAATTATTGCAATGAAGTTGCATGTACTTTAGTCATCATGATCCATATCAACATAGGACTTTCATTGTTCCCTTGTCCATGAAGATTGTTGATGCTCATCATGCTTCTCATCCCTTACAAGAGAGCATTTCCTTGAATAATGTCTAGCTTCTCCACATTTACGACATTGAAAAGTATAAGGTACATTAGATCGAGCCTTATCTCTATTCATCACATTATCCATTTTTTGGAGAAATTGGCTACTTTATGCCATATCTTCCCACACATAAAGAATCTCCTGGTTCCATTGTGACATTCTCCTTGGTGCCTCTTCCCACACATTTTTCAAAACAGAAATTGGGTATCCTTTCCATTATCAACTTTATCGGATGAACATCCTTGAGACTTCATCTTCTTCTTACTAGATGAATTTGGTCATTCAACTATGTACCAATTATTAATTGTGATTTTTGATATCTATTTTGTCATAATCACAATATGAAAAACTTAATCTCTCATCATCTCTATCATATTAATAGGGAAATCGTCACATATCCTATCACCTTGGTTGCTGGGACATGTTCTTCCATTTCCCGCCATTAACTAAGAAAAGAAAGTATAATTAAGGGCTTAAATACTTATCCAATAATCATGAAAAGGAAACATTAATCATAAATTGATAAACTTGTATAAGAAAATTATATCCTAACTTGTGATCCCCTAGGTTCCAATTTAGGTTATCCATGATCATATATTCTTATGTGAATCTTTATTTTATCTTTGTTCCTTTAATAATGGTTCATACTAAGATTAAGAATTTACCAAAGCATATCCCCCATAAGTGTCGTAACCAAGAGTGCATCAAAGCCTGTTGTCGTGTACCAGTTCTCATTCGACTCTAGCTCAAAGTGGTGTTTTCAGGTTTTACTCCTATGTACATCTATGCTAGAGCCACCTCTACCTGTTCGTATCCAGGCATGGATGTATTTGCTTGGCAACCCCTTACTCAATAATCACCAAAATACCAGGAAGATTTCCTATATTTAAACTTTTCTATAGGATACTTTCTAGAGTTTTAATATCCTAATTTTCACAAATAACTAAACCATCCTTTTATATGAACTATAACATCCCACCTTTTTATCACAAAAATTTTCATTACATTATACAAAACCGAGGATCTTTAAGGTTTAGTGTCTTGGAAACCAGGAACTTAAAACATGAAAACATAAACAATTATTCTTAAACACATGAAAGGCTTATCCTTATGTTCATCCTAGGTTCATTACTGCATCTCATAACCTGCTGACATACATCAAAAAAAGGGTGAGTAGAAGGCCCAGTAAGAGAAACAAGGGGAAACATTTAACATGTGAACTTGAGATACATCAACAATGTCATGAAAAAGAACTTTAAGGCATGAGAAATAAATCAGGAGGCATATCATAATAAAAATAATGTATTTCATAACATGAAGATATGTCTACCACATTTAATATTTACAATCATTTCCATTTCACCAAGGTCCATCCCCATGGTGTCATTAAAAATTACCAAGGTTATTCACCTAGGCGTCGTTAAAAAATGGTTATCTATAGAGATTAAGTCTTTACCCAATGCATTGGAGCACTATCAGGGCACACCCTTAAATTTGTCTTTATTATTATGTGAGCCACATATATCATCATCAAACATTTCATAAACAATCCATATAGAATAAAAGAAATGGGTTTCATTTCATAATCATCACATTTTAAAAAAACTGCTTTAAAGACGTGATCCTTGTGTCACTTTAAACCCACAGAAAAAGGAAAGTGGGTCTCATGTATGTAAATAGCAGAATTAAAATAAAACATTTTGATATATATGTGAATAACCCTGTAGAATAAATATCTTTGAGTAATCACTTAATAAAATAAAATAATTAAAAAAAAAGGACATTTTGTGACGAAAATTATGCAGCATAACGACTATGATACATGGTTTTAGAAAACATTGAAAAGAGAGGGGACAAGGGTCACCCACTCATAAATGATACATAAAACAGTAGGGGAAAATAATATAAAGGATTTAAGAACATGGTAATTAAATTTGAATGGTATACCATATGAAATGAAGAAATTTAAAGGAAGACAAAAAAATAAGATTTCTCTTATTAGAATTCGGCAGCCTAACGACGTCACTTAAAACATCAAAAAATGGATCGAAGAGATGAAATTGGGTCTCTCACAATATGAACATAAATGATAAGTATGATAGATATATATATCACACCCTAACATAATAAAAAGTAACTTGAAAGACTTGAACAGAAAATAGAACTTGAAAATGAGAAGGGCGAATGAATCCCTTAAAAATTCGGCAGCCTAACGATGTCACTTAAACATCAAAAAAATGAATTGACGAGATCAAATATGGTATCTAATCATATGATCATAAATGATCAGTATGATAGATATAGATATCATACCCCAACATAATAAAAAGGAACCTGAAAGACTTGACCAGAAAATAGAACTTTAAAATGAGAAAGGTGAACGAATCCAATAAAAATTCGGCAGCCTAACGGTGCCACTTAAACATTCTTAAAATGAATTAATGAGAGAAAGAGGGGGACTATAATCATATGAACATGAAAATGTAAGTAAGAGTAATATAAAAGAACATCATCCAACATAAGAGTATGGAGTATAAAATAAATGACATAAAAGAGATTACTTGAAATGAAAGAGAGAGGTAGGATCCTTTACCTTAAAAAGTAACTCTTAAAACTCAACGGTTGGGACCTTGAGGGATTGGTGGAACCTTGGGAGGACTCCTTGGGAGGTAAGGATACCAGAACGTAGTTGAGGATGATTTTGGAGTCGAATGAATGAGAGGATGGCTTGGTATTTATAGGGAAAGTGAGGGGACAAGGCATTAATTGCCAAGGGACACCTCATTGGTGGTATTGGAAAAACCATGGGCTTTCCCATGGTATTTTCCCATGGTAATGGACACTTGGTACAAATCATACAATAATTCATCCCCTTTAGTCGACCATCTCTTAAAATATCTCAGGGCATCATCATGATGCAGTCATGATGTCATTAAACATACTAAAACCATAAAACTGTATTTTTACTATTCAGTAAAAATTCAACTTTTTTCGAAAACTCCCAAAATTTCACCTTAACCAAATATCAATGATCTGATTTCAAAAATAAACTCCATTTTATAAAAATAATTTTCTATACATTTTTAATTTAATTTTTAAAAAAACACTATTAACCAAAAATTCATTTTTTTTCAGAAAAATCCCCAAAAATTACCTTAGAAAAATATCGATGTTCATAATTAAAAAATAATTTCCATTTTATAAAAATAATTTTCTAAATATTTTTAATTTAATTTTAAATTAAAAAACACTATTCACCCGAAAAAACTAATACTTGACTAATAATTTATGAAACCGTTGTTTAACCATTTTATTGAATCACATTACTTAATCAAAGTGCCTATATTATATTAATAATTTCTTTAAGTGAGATTACTAATCGATTTGGTCACATTACTAATCCTAAGAATAAAACCACTATTCATAATTTACTATTCATCAAAAATTAAGTTGATCTTATTAGACTCTAAATTTCATACTGAACATAATTGTTAAAGACCATTTTTTTAAAATCATTACACATTTTTAATTATTTGAGGTTTACATAAACATTTTTAAAATATCTTTTCTCTAAATTTCATCAAAAATATGCATACTATATTTATTCGGACATTTTAAAATTCTTAAACTTCATCATAAGAAGAAATAAATTTTTTTATTTAAAACAAAGGATTTAAACAAGGCAATTACGGTCTCCTTACATAACCCCTCATAACCCCATCATAGGACCTAAGTGTAAGGTGTGGTAAGGTGATATAATGTGAGGGAAGCTCAACCAACATTGCGCGAGTAGTAATTTCTATCAGTTTGAACTTCTCGCGAAGGCGATTTTGTTCTAGCTTCACACGATGAAGTTCGACTTAAGTTTGGTCCAGAGCAAAGCCCAGTGGTTCTTCCTCCTTCCCAAGTTCGGTTATATGGGCTTCGATTGGCCCGAGACTACTGGATGAGGCCATCGAATCTTCTTTCTCTATTAATTAACCAAGATCACTTGTATTTAGAGACAATAATCGAAACGTTTAGTTTCCAGTGGTCATACTGACCAATGGTCATATAACAGTCAAAACCCAACAGTCACATTTTAATTATACTCATGTTATCAAATGAAATAGTTTTGTTGAGTATAAAAAAATAACACACAAAATTAATAAACAACATTTATTCAATATTTCAGGTCGTTACAATGGATCCTATCGAACTATAGGAGTTAAAGAATCATCTAAAAGAGCATCTGGACAAAGGGTTCATATGACCTAGTGCGTCACCTTGGGGTGTGCCAGTGCTCTTTGTGTAGAAGAAGGATGGAACAATGCGGCTCTGTATAGACTATTTGAAACTCAACAAGATCACTATAAAGAACAAGTTTACGCTTCCAAGGATTGACGACTTGTTCGATCAGTTAAGAGGAGCTCAATACTTCTCAAAGGTGGATCTTCATTATCGATATCATCAGCTAAAGGTGAGAAAAAGGGATATTCATAAGACTGCCTTCTGTACAAGGTATGGACACTATGAGTTTCTAGTGATGCCCTTGGTACTTACTAATTCCCCTGCAATCTTCATGGATTTGATGAATAGATTCTTTAGACATTACCTCGAAAAATTTGTGGTAGTATTTATCTATGATATTCTCATCTACCCCAACAGCAAGGAGGAACAATAAGAATATTTAAGACTTGTGTTGGTGACATTGAGAAAGAGAAGTTCTATGCCAAATTCATCATGTGTGACTTTTGGATGAAGCAAGTCACATTCTTGGGACATGTGATCACAAGTGAGGGACTTTTTGTGGATCCTTCAAAAACAAAGGATATTTAGGAATGGCTCAGGCCCTCTAGTGTCACCAAAATCCATAGTTTTCTTGGATTAGTTGGGAACTACTGATGTTTTGTGAGAAACTTCTCAAGATTCTCAAGCCCGCTAACTATGTTAACAATGAAAGGGGTAATGTATGTCTAAATAGAAGAATGCGAGAGAAGCTTCAAGGAGATAAAGAGAAGACTGATCACTGCACATGTACTCACAATACCGAAAAGTAGATAATTTTTTGTGATATAAGTGATGCTTCAAATAATTTCTTGGGTTGCGTACTCATGAAAAATGACAATGTGATAGCCTATGCCTCATGACAGTCGAAGATCCATGAGTACAACTACCCAACACATGATCGATAACTAGCAGCCATGATTTTGGCCTTGAAAATCTGGAGACAATACTTTTATGGTGAGAAGTGTGACATATACACCGACCACAAGAGCCTAAAGTATATATTCACACAAAAGGAGATCAACATGCATCAAAGGAGATGATAAGAGATAATCAAAGATTATGATTGCTCTATTCACTACCATCCTAGAAAGGCAAACAAGGTAGCTGATTCTCTATGTAGAAAAGAACCTGCTACTCTATCCATGTTATAGATTTAGAATGACCCTATATTCTTGGATATCAAAGCATAGATTTATAAATATTAAGGTTATGGGATACATCCTAACTTTCCCAAATGATTGTGAACCATCTATCCAAGGAAAGATTAAAGAAGAACAAAGGGATGATGTGGAGATATAAAAGAGGTTGAATGCAGTAAAGAAAGGGAAGTTGCATGAGTTCCATATCAACGATGATGGTGTGATTTGGTTTTGAACATGGATTTATGTGCCTTCATCACCCAGGATAAAGAATAAGCTATTGGATAGTGCACATAGCTCAACATTCTCTATCCATCCCGGTAGCACCAAGATGTACCGTGATCTCTGAGAAATCTTTTGGTCGGATAACATGAAGAAGGATATTGTGGAATATATATCAAGGTGCTTGGTATGGAAAAAAGTTAAAGTAGAGTGAAAAAAGTCCAAAGGGATGATGCATCCATTGCATATACCCTTTTGGAAATGGAAAAATGTTACTATGGACTTTATCATGGGTCTCCCAAAGACGTCAAAGGGAAATAATGAGATATGGGTTGTGGTTGGTCGACTCAAGGAGTCTTCCTATTTTATCACTATTTGGGAAGATCTCTCACTTGAACAACTTGAAAGGATATATGTGAAGGAAGTGGCGAGACTACATGGAGTTCCACTCGAAATTGCCTTGGACCATGATCCAAGGCTCACATATAAATTCAGGAGGATCCTTCAATATGCTTTGAGTACTGAATTAAATTTTAGCACGACCTATAACCACTAAACTGATGGCCAATCTGAAAGGACTATTCAGACACTTGAAGATATGCTAAGAGACTACTCACTAGAATTAAAAGGTGGATGGGATCAACATCTCCCATTGGCTGAGTTCTCATACAACAATAGCTTCCATTAGAGTATTTAGATGGATCCATATGAAGCTCTGTATGGACAATGATATAGAACTCCAACCTGTTAGGATGAAGTTGGATAAAGAAAGATACTTGGACCAGATCTTGTGAAAGAGATGACAGATAAGTTTCATGTCATCCAGAAACACATCAAAGCTGCTCAAAGTCATAAAAAGAGCTATGCTGACAACCATTAGAGGGATTTGGAGTTCAACGTTGGAGATAAAGTCTTCCTTCAAATATCACCATTGAAGAGAGCCATGCGGTTTGGAAAGAATGGAAATCTAAGCCCAAGGTACATTGGCCCCTTTGAGTTCTGTGACCGCATAGGAGCCATGGCTTATCGGCTAGCACTTCCACCGAATATGGCTCAAGTTCATTATGTGTTTCATGTATCACTCCTGAGAAGTACATACCGGACCCCTCACATGTACTAAACTCAGAGGTGGTATAAATGGAAGATGATCTCTATTATGAGGAGAATCTAGTAGAGATTATGGACCAGATAGATAAGGTTATACGCAATAAAAAAACCAAACTTGTCAAAGTGTTTTGGAGGAACCAAAAGTTTGAAGAAGCTACTTGGGAACCTGAAGAGGCAATGAAGGAGAATTAACCTCACCTGTTTGTGTAAAATGAAATTTCGAGGGTGAAATTTCATAGGTGGAAAGAATGTAACGACCCAAAGTATTTCAATGTAAATTCCCTTTTTAAAAATATGTCATAAAATCACATGAAAACAAAACATAATGAACTACTAAGGGATATGTGACCTTTAAACATAAGTTTTTCACTTTTTTGTTTAGAATTTCAAAAATCCGACTTACACGGCTATGTTCAATATGATTTTTGGGGTCCAATATGAAAAACATAATTTTTGGTGAATAGTAACCTACCCCTATGAATAGTAACCTAACCTTATGATTAGTAGTATGAACCTTATGAATAGTACCTCTTCCAAATAAGAGTAACCTTACCCACGAATAAATAAATCAAATTTAGGCATCTTAGAATGTGACAATTAGACCATAGTAAACGTTTTTGTATTTTTGTAAGATGAAAATATTTAATTATAATTAAATAATTTAAAAGATAATTTGTTTTCTTAAAATGTGTTCATAAATTTGAAAATCTATGTATCCTAGTTTTTATATCATTTTATAAGACCCTAGGTAATTTTTGAAAGCATTATAAAATCAGTTTTAATTTTAAAAACTGTATTTTTCATGTAAATTATGATTTTAATTAAATATTAAATGAGTAATATATAGAAAATTATTTTTGAACAATTTACTTCATTTTTGGATTCTACACATCGAAAAATGGTTAGGGTGATATTTTGGGATTTTTCTGAAATACTTCAATTTTCGGGTGAATAGTAAAAATACGGGTTTTCACATAACCAATATATCCTAAATTGCATCATTAATGATGTAATGATGACATATATTTTCTTTAATTTTATGTTCAGACAAGTTATATTAAAGTTTATAAATGGTTCCTTAAAATACAATAAACATAATTTTCAAACCTAAAAAGAACTTTCCAAAGCTTAACGTAAAAAGATGATTTCTTAAAGTGTGATTTTCTCTTTCTTTCACTTTCCTTTTAATAAATTAATGAATTCGAATTATAAAGATGATTTAAAGCCTAAAAAGAATTATATTATATTAATATATGATTTAGGATGTCAAAAAACTACTATTACAAGTCAAACTTTTGATTTATTATTATATTTAATATTTTATATTAAAAACACCTCCCTCCTCATGTATAAATAACCTCTCCCCCTCCCGTTGCCAAACCACACCTCTCAAGCTTCAATAATTGTATAAAATCTTTCCAGGAATCTTCCCTAGCCCCTAACCAACGTCCAAGATCATCTTTTCTCATAAATTACCAAGCTTCAGCCCCATAAGAAGGATCTCAAGAGGAGGAATCAAGAGGTAATTTTTCTTCCTCTTTCCTTTAATTCCCTTTCAATTTCAAGTCCTTTTCTTATTCTCTCCCAACCTATCATTGTCCAAATGGTATAGTAACTCCATTATCATACATATAACTGAATTTTATTATACTAATGGTATATTATACCATCCAACCCCTTTCTACTCTTCCTTTTTTTTATAAAATAAAATGTTGTTCGTAAGTTGTTAATCTATCACCTTCAAGAGTGACATGTTTTCTTTTTCCATTTCTACCTAGATATATTTTCATGAAACCATTTGTATGGTTGAAACAGAATATTATATATTAATTATGTCCTATTTTATGTTTTGGAACTAACTTATGTACATATTACTAGATGAGTAAACAAAACGAGTTTGTTGTGGTAAAAAACCGCCCAAATTAACTCAAACAATCATCATTAAATTACTATCAATTGATTCATCCACATGGTATAAAATGTAATTCATTATAAGATTAATTTAACTTCTAGAATATCATTAATAACATGTAATATATGTTCTGTATGTTTATATATGTTCTATATGAACTTCAATCCATGAATACATGTGAAACGCTCAAGAAAATCATAAAAGCAAACATTCTAGAACAATGTTTTTAAACCCTCTAACACATCAAAAGGCCCATAAAATAACATAATGAAACAAAAAATAACCCTATTAATGTATAAAAGGTTATTTTATTTATAATTAATGTATATAATGTCATTATACCGAACATTAATGTGAAGGAAGCATTCATATGCAATGTAAGGTGAAATTCTCGAACCCAACTTTCATCCTTCGGTTTCTCCATCTTTAAATCCTTTTTTATATGGTTAATCCTTAAAAATATTTTGTTCATCATTTACTTTTCTATTTTTGGATACACATGTTTTCACTGGTATTTATGAAAAACCAAATGTTTTCCAAAAGAACGCGTCTTTCAAGAACACACCTTTTACTTCTCATTCAAGATTGACAGCTCTTGTAACATGTATGTTATTCCGTCTTTATTTTGGGAATCCAAAGTTTATGGATGTGTTCTTATGAGATGAACCCCATTACTTTCCATGGGTTATTTATGTTCATTATTGATATATGTTCAATTTCAAATTCATGTTATTGATAATGTATTAATGTGACGGGTGCACCCAGAATTATATAGCGCAATATGAATGTTTAAATGTGACGGGTGCACCCAGAATTATATAGCGCTCCAATGCATTAGGTAAAGTGATGAATCTCATGAGTAAATGTGAAATTATGTGTGAAGAGGATTCTATATTTGTTCAAAATCATGTGTGGTGGTAGTTAACCACTAAGACATTATGTTTCATTTTTATGCATTGTCACATTTCAAGTCTCTTATTAATGCCTCCTTTCATGATTCTTTGCCTATGTTATGAATATGCTCACCCCATGCTATATTGATCATATATAACCACTTACTGGGCTTCTAGATTACCAATTTTGATGTATATCCTCGGGTGGATACATGTACTAAGGAGAGTTCAAGTGCCAATAAGAATCTAGAGAAGAAGAAATGAACAAAAAAAGTTTATGCTCGATGTTGTAATTGTTATGTATGGTCCTAGTTTTCCCAGGACACTAAACCGTTGGATCATATATGTGTAATACTATTATATTTTTTATCTTTAAAATGATGTAATATTAATGTATGAAAAGGTTGGGTTGCTATAGGGAATTTTTAGGGTCCTAAAAACTCCACCATGGGAATAAAATACCCCCACAGTAACTTGGAAGAATTATGCATGTACTCCTGCAAGTATAGAAAGTTGAATAAACTCAAATCAAGTTGAAAATTTCAGAATAAACATGATGTAATTCTAGTTTTCAATGGATTTCCAATAGGTATGTGTACCATCACTATGAAAGGTTTGAGAACCACCTGGTTCGCGAACAAATAGGTACACAACATGATGCGCGACACATTGGCCCATGGGAGAGATGCTCTGCAAACCAAGGCATACCGTGAACCACATCACCAAAGGACTCATGCGTGTGAAGCCCATCTGCATACCATCCCAAGAACTTATCAGTTCGCAAATGAAGAAAACCAGTAGGGTTTCGATAACCATTATCATGAACCAAAGCCTCCACAAACCCTTGTCGACCAAGTCTTACATGGGTCTGGATGTCTCTTTATGGGCCTCCGCAAATGGTGTCACAAGCCAAAAAGATAAAATTTCCATGATGTTATATAATATGTCATAATAAGAAGGACAAAGGACGGATGAAGAAAGATTTAAGGGGACTCATAATTTGGAAGAAAGAGTTTAGAGAAGATTCTGGCTTCAGTCTTGATTCATCAGTGAAGCACAAATTTCAAACCACCCTCTCCGTAGGTATAGTCAGCCTCAACCATAGAATGGGGGAATTGAATAATAATAATAGAAATGTGAACCTAATTTGTGAACCTCAAACCAATTACTTCTCATGGATGGATTCCCCATGAATGATAATCCCCTGGACCCTCCTTCAATATGGGATTCCACATACTGTACCACTATGCGGACTAAACCCGACATCACGCACTGCATCAATATGTGGATGGAACCCAAAGGGACATGATGGGCCACGTACCACTATCGTACGTGGTGATATATACCCATTCTTGCGTACCACATTGGTACACAGATGTCCCCTAGGCTCGCATACCACTACGGTATGCGGTGCCTCCCCCATCCCGCATATGAAACCAGTACCCAGAATGAGGTATTATTGGGTATTATTTCCTCCATTTCCAACCTCACCCCTCTATTACCATTCAGTACTCTATGATACCTCCACGAACCGGTTGTCTAGAATCCAGAAAAAACCTACTCCAAATCCACCAGATCCATATGATCAGACCATTGGGTGCATCAACATGCCCCATTGAGTCTACAAACCCATGGTATGAATAGTCACAAAGCCTCTCCCCACAATGGTTCGGGCTTTGGGAATGCATGTGGGTCTACATTCTCATAGTAACCTAGAGTCTGACTTTGCGATGCCAATGTGAACCTCCCCATTCTAGGGATTAAGTATGATCACTGGATTTTCTATTCAATGATGAATAATGATCAGTATAAGGGGTTATGTTTGCTCCCCCCTTTGATGAGGATGAAAATCCTCCCCTTCCCAAAATGTGTTCTAGGGACCTCCCACTGAGGTAAGTCCCCAATCTTATAAGGTTGGGCCATGTGACCTTTAATATCATTTCACATGGAAAGGTTCATCACTTCGTGCACTCACCCACAGTCTCCCCAGCCTCTTATACCATAGTCTCTCTCTCTCCCATTAATTGGAGGGGAAGCATATGCTTTGTTGAATCGTTGACATCATATTGTTTCACACACCGAGAATGACTCATGTGGGATTAGAGGATTTTGACGATAAGAAAATCCTAATGAATATGAACTATGAGAAATATAATTCCGGATAAAACTAGGATACATAGGATGCCTACCTGAAGGACTAAGCTCAAAAGATTTCAATCCTATAATGGGTCCACCCAATCATGTCTCCATAAATGGGTAGCCCCCATGTGCATTCCCCAACACATCTGAACTATGAGAACTCTAATTATTTGTCAAACTTGGATGCACATGACACCTACTAGAAGGCCCAGGATCAAAAGGGTTCCCTTAAAAATGGGTTCACCCAATCTTGTCTCTTTAATGGGTAAATTTCATGCATAAGCCCCACACAATCTGAACTACAAGAACACTGATTCATGATCAAACCAGGATATGTAGGACACCTACCAAAAAGACCGAGCTCAAAAGGGTGCCTTCCCATAAAGGGTCCACCCAACCATGATCCATAAAATGGGCATATTCAATGCATAATCCCCAACCAATCTAAAAAACAAGGGTTCTTATTCCTATATCAAGGATACGCAGGAAACTAATCTTATGGGTGTGATCCCAACATTAAGTCACCTTCCATCCCCACAGGATGATGATAAACTCCAGAGTTCCTTATTATATGTCTCTATTCATAATCATGTACGTAACATCAAATATATGCATGCCTACGATGATCTTGAACATCAAGGGTAGCCTGTGGATACACTCTTCAGGAATAAACCAAGGATTCACTAACATATAAACATGACATAAATCTATAACAGAGTCTTGGAACAGATGATAATCCTCCCCTAGAAGGGTGCGGTGAGTCTGACTTCCCATCCTATCAACAAATGGAGTCCTTAAGTGTCATTGGCTGGATCATCAATCAATGAGAACCTAACCTTCTGGAGACATTGTTTTTTTTCATAGTTAGTACGCATACATGAATTCTTGGTACAGATGATGTCCTCTCCTCATCAGTTCATTACTTATTTTTATCAGGGTCAGAACAGGTAGGATCAATGTATTCTCCTGGTTCATTATGTGGTCATAGAGGGAGACCTCAGGAACAATTGGTGACTGTGAAATTTCCTCCCATGTTATCCCCTATTTCTAAGGTTCTGTTTTTGTATTCTAGGGTCTGATAATGTCATTTTATGATTCTACTATGCTCTTTTTTCCTTTCCCTTCACGCACTCCCCCATTTTGGGATGGTTAGAAGGTTTCTTGGAAAACTTTGGATGGTTTTGGAGGATCTGATGATGATGTTTCAGATCAAGGAGGATCTTGAGTTTGTTTCTCACTTAGCCACAATCATGTCTGCAATGGTGGATTCCCTTGGGCAGGTTTCATTTTTTATTTTTTTGGGTTGGTCTGGCTTCTGTCTGCAATGGTGAATCCCCTTATACACGTTGACTCTATTTTTTTTCTTGTTCCATTTTCACTTAACCAAAAAATGTTTTTAAAAATCAAAAAATTATTTTTTTCATCAAAACAAATGACTGCCTAACTTTGAAAAGCAGGTTCGTGAATCATGGAAACTAGGACCATAGGGCATTCCTGGATAGACGAATAAACCCACGGGGGACTATCCAAGGAATTTATATCTGAGGAGGACCGATTTAGAGAGTACTTGAACCCACACATTCATTTTCTGGGATCGACTGACTGTGAAATCTCCTTTGCAATACGAACGGATTGAAATATCCAGTCCCAACAGGGTTAATCCAACCTTCTTTAAAGGATAATGACACAGTACAGGTCAAAATAGAAGGAATGGTGAACTTGATAGGAAATAATCTCTAGAAAAAAGGATGGGTGATTATCCTCATTGTACCATTTTTGCACCACCCAAAATGTTCCACCTCAGAGGTGGAAGAAACCCTTTAAAAACCTAAAAAATGTTAAAACCCATAATGAACCCAAAAAATGCAAACCCCTTAAAAACCCATTGAAATCCATAAAAATCATAAATTCCCACTAAAAACACCAAAAATCCTTTAAAACACTAAATAAATTTAAAAATATGAATCCCAGATGAAATCATTAAAAAATCAAAAAATCGAAAAATCCCAAATAAACCATAAAAACCCTATAACATCACAAAATCCAATAAAACTCTAAAGAAATTTAAAATAATATAAAACCTAAAAATATATAGAAATTAAAATAACCCAAAAATCCCTCAAATAACCTAATAAAACCACAAAAATCTAAAAAGATTTAAAATCCCTAAAAACCTAAAAAACGTCAAAGACCTTAAAAACACCTAAAAATATTAGATAACCTAAAAACCACAAAAAACCTAAAAAACCATAAAAATAAATAAATAACCCAAATTTCTAAAAATGAAAAAACCCTAAAAACCAAGAAATACCCTAGGAAAACCTAAAAAACTTAAAAACACTAAATAACATAAAATTCCCTACAACACTTTAAACCATTTAAACCCCCTAATACCTTAAAACCCATAATAGACCATAAAAACCCTAAAATCCACTAAAAACATTAAAACACCTTTCATCCAATAAAAAAGATTAAAACTCTAGAAACCCATAAAACCCTAAATAACATAAAAAAATAAAAACCCAAATAACCATTAAAACCGAAAAAAACTCTAAAAACACTAAAAACCCCTAAAAACCTTAAAAATATATAAAAATACTAAAAAACCCTAAAAATGACTAAAAATGTAAAAAACATAAAAAACCTTTGACAACACTTAAAAAACCTTAAAAACATAAAAACATTTGAAACTAAAGAAACGTAAAAAATTATCAGAACGCTAAAATCCCTCAAAATCCCTAAAACCCCAGTAAATAATAAAATTCCCCAAAAAACACTAAATATCAATAAAACTTTTAAAAAACCCTAAAAACTATGAAAATTCATATAGAAACCATAATAACCTAAAAATAATAAAACTCCTAAATGAACTAAAAGATGCTAAAAACACTAAAAATACTTAAAACCCAAAACAAAAAAAAACCCTAAGACCATAAAAACCCATATAAAGCATATAAACCCACTAAAAACTGAACAACCCCTTAAAACTCCAAAATGATTAAAAACTATAAAATCCATAAAAACCATTAAAAGTGAAACAACCCTAAAACTTCAAAAAAAAACCTAAACCCCTAAGAAACCCTAAACCCTTAAAATTTATAAAAACACTAAATGACCACACAAATCCAAAAAAAGTCCTAAAACTTCTTAAAAATCACTAAAAATGTAAAAACACATAAAAACCCATAAACCTTTAATAAATCATTAAAAAACTAAAAATAATTAAAACCGCTAAAAACCTACCAAACAGTAGAAACCCTAAAAACCCCCAAAACCCTAAAAACCCAAAAAATCCCTCAAAATCATTAAAACCCATAAAATACCATAAAAATGATAAAAAATCTATAAAAATCCTTAAAGACATAAAAACCATAAAACCCAGTTAAATACCATATATCCCAAAATAATGATAACCCTTAAAAACAAAAAAAACAATATAATACAATAAAAAACCAAACAATTTCAAAAACAATAATAACCCCCCAAAACCAAAAAAATCCTAAAAATCATAAAAAACCACGAAAAATGTAGTAATATTTAAAACCCATAAGACATTAAAAAACCACAAAACCCTAAAAATTAAAAACAACCTGTAAACCGCAAAAATACCATAAAATCCTAAAAAATCCTAAAAATCCCTAAAAAACCTACAGAACAAATAAAAATCAGAAAAAATCCCAAAATATCCCCCAAAATAAAAAAACCTAAAAAATAGAAAAACCATTAGAAATCAATTAAAATCTAAAAAAACATGAATTCCCTAGAAAACTAAAAAAACTCTAAAATCCTTAAAAACCTTAAATACCATAAAATCCTAAAACAATCAAAATCCCTAAAACCTGTAAAAAAGACAGAAATACTAAAATAGACATACTAATCCCTAAAAATGAATGAAACCATAAAAACCTTGAAAACCCATAATGAAACCTTATATTCGTATAAATAATAAAACATCCAAAAAACCTAAAAAACACTAAAAACCCTAACAGAATGTAAAAACCTAAAACCCAAAAAAAAACACATAAAACCCCTAAAAACCTTAAAAAACCTAAAATCCATTAATAACCCAAAAACCAATAAAAACTACATAATCCCATTAAACCACTAAAAACATTGATAAACTCAATAAAAAAATAACCCCAAAATAATAAAAAACCCAAAAACCCCCAAAAAACCATAAAAAACCTAAAAACCCTAAAAACCATTAAAACGATCAAAATTCCTAAAAACTCTAAAAACCTTTAAAATCCTAAAAAATCCCATAAAATACCTAAATATATAAAAACCCGAAAATCCTTGAAAACCACTTGGAAAAAAATAAAAACCCTAAATACACATAAAACCTCTAAAAAGCTAAAAAACAATAAAATCATTTAAATCCCATGTAACCCTAAAACCCAAAAAACCATTAAAATCCAAAAAAACCATAAAACCCCTAAAATCTTATTAAAATAGTGAAAAATGATAGAAATTCAAAAACTCATTTAAACCCCTAAAAGCTTAAAACTATAAAAATATCTAAAAACACTAAATCCCCCTAAAAGCAGAAAATGCAAAAACAATATAAAAAACCCTGAACACCATTAAAATCCCAAAAAACCATAAACCCACAAAAAATATTAAAAGTCATTAAAACACATAAGAAACCTAAATCCCACTAAAAGCCTATTAAATCCCTAAAAATTCTATAAAATTCTAAAAAACCAATAAAACTCATAAACAAACCAAAAATCCCTAAAAATCTAAAAAAAACTATAAAAATCCCAAAACAATACCTACAAAAATAAAAATTCAAAAACCATGAAAAACCCTATGAAAAACAAATAAACCTAAAACACCTAAAACCCCTTAAAAATCAAAAAAACTCTCAAAACCCTAAAAACCCCAAATGCTTAAAAACCCAAAACCCCTAAAACCCCTTAAACCCTAAAAACTATAAAAGTCCTAGAAATCACTATAAATCCCCAAACAAGTAAAAAAACACTAAATCTATGAAAAACCCTAAGAAAAAAAATTAAAAATAATAAAACACGTAGAACTCTAAAAAACCTAAAAACACTAAGAACCCTAAAAACCTAAAACCCCTAAAACCATAAGAGCCCCTAAAAACCACAGAAAACCCTAAAAATTGATAAAAACCCTAAAGTACAATAAAAACTCCAAAATCCCATTAAATTCCTAAAAATGACAAAAATAATCTAAAAAACAATCAAAACACTAAAAAACTCAAAAGAAAACAAAAATCCCTAAAAACCATAAAAAGAATATAAACCCTAAAACCCCTTAAAACCATAATAATCCTAAAATATCACTAAAAATCACTAAGAATATAAAAAACTCTAAACCTCTAAAAACCCCTAATAAAACAATAAATACGTAAAAACACTTTAAACCCATAGAAAACCTTAAAACCATTAAAAACCATTAAAACCCTAAAAACCCTAGAAACCTTAAAAACCCATAAAACCCTAAAAACCATAATGCCCCAAAAAACTATAAAAAACCATAGATGCATAAAACCACAGAAACAAAAGTAAAAAAAATATAAAACTATTTAAACACCTAAAAATGTTAAGAAACTATAAAAACCCATCAAAACATAAAAATACTAAAAAACCACTAAAAACTCTAAAATCCCTCAAAATCCATAAAAACCACAATAAGACACAAACATCATAATGAATACCAAATAAATCCCTATAATGTAAAAAACCCAAAAAACCCTAAAATCCCATTAGAAAAACATTAAAACAAAAATCACACAAAAATTCGAAAAACTCTAAAAACACTAAAATACGAAAAACATTAAAACCATAAAAACCTTTAATCCATCAAATTTTCGAAAACCCCTAAATAACCATAAAATCCAAAAAAATACCTAAATATCCTAGAAAATTAAAAAACCTCAAACCCCTAAAAACCCATAAAAAACCGTAAAACCCTAGAGACACATAAAACCCTTAAAAAAATGAAAAAATAAAATAAAATACCACTAAAACGAAAAACAAGATAAAAATAAAGGAAGCCCTAAAACCCTAAAAATGTAAAAAAACCTAAAAAACCTTTGAAAACCTTAAAACCAATATACACATAAAACAACCAAAAAGATAAAAATGCTAAAAAACCAAAAAGACCTCAATGGTCCTTAAAATCCCTATAAACCCTAAAAAACCTGAAGAAAACCTTAAAACCAAAAAAATACTTAAAACCCCTAAAAATTGAAAAATGATAAAAATGATAAGAACCTCTAAAACAACTAAAAAATATCAAAATATTTTAAAACCCTAAAATCCCAACAAAATACATTCAAATCATTAAAATTCCCAAAATAACATAAAAATTATAAACATCTAAAAACCCGTAAGAAAACCTTTAAAAAATAAAAACACATTAATCCACTAAAATCCTAAAAAAATCTTAAAACCCTATAATACCTTCCAAATAATAAAAGTCCCTACAAACCATAAAAACCCATAAAAATATTAAAAAATAGAAAAACCCATAAAAACTCTAAATATAGTAAAAAACTACAAAACCCATTTAGATCCCTAAAAATGATAAAAAAAACTATAAATACCCATAAAATCTAAAAAATACAAAAAATGATAAAAATTAAAAAAACATAAAAGCCTTAAAACCCCTAAATTCCTAAAAACCCAAAACCCATAAAAATCCCTAAACCCATAAAATCTAGAAAAATCATAAAAATTTCTAAAAATTCTTAAAAATGTAAAAAACTCTGAAAACCCCAAAGTAAACCATAAAAAATAGAAACACATAAAACCCCTAAAAACCTAAATATCGTAAAACACATAAAACCCAAAACCTCCTAAAAACCATAAAACCTCTAAAAACTAAAAAATAACAAAACCAAAAAAACCCTAAAGAAACTTAAAACACACTTAAAACCCATAAAACATTGGAAAGCCACTAAAAAGTAAAAAAAATTAACCACAAATTGTTAAAAAATTTAAATATTATTCAAATCACCAAAAACTCATCCCCACATAAAACAAAAAAAACGATAAAATACATAAAACACAAAAAATCCCTAAAACCAATAAATATCAATAAAAAACCTAAAAAACTATAAAAATCCTAAAAATCCCTATAAATTCTTAAAAAATTAAGATCCCTCAAAAACCATAAAAGAACCAACGAAAACCTTAAAAATCCTAACGTCACTTAAATCCCCTAAAAATTTAAACACACTAAGAAACCTAAAAACCCATAAAACCATGAAAATCCCTAAACACCTTAAAAAAGATAAAACTTCCTTAAATAATCTAAAAACCCTAAAAAGTTAAAAACCCCCAAAACACTAAAATCCCTTAAAAACCATAAGAAAACCTTAAAATCCCAAAAATAGTTAGAAACCCTAAAAACCCAAAAAAAATATTAAAACACTCAAAAACCCTAAAAAATACCATCAAAACCATAAAAACCATTAAAAACTCTAAAACTCAAATTAACCTAAAAAATCAGTAAAAAATATAAAATCTATGTAAAAAACTAAAAATATTAAAAACTCTAAAAAACATTAAAACCCTAAAAAACCCCAAAAAACCCTGAACCCATAAAAACCATAAATGAAAATAAAAAAACATAAATCCCTCAAATCCATAAAAACCATAAAAACCATAATAATCCTAAAACCCCACAAAATCACTAAAAAATTAAAAACCATTAAATCTATTAAAACCCATAAGAAAACCTTAAAAAAATAAAAAAATTAAAACTCTTAAAAACCTCAAAATTGATATAATCATTAAAAACCCTAAAAATTCGAGTAGAACCCTAAAACCACCTAAAAATAATAAAAACACGTAAGAACATTAATAAATGATAAAACTCAGTAAAACCCTATGAAAAAAAATAAAAACTATGTAAACCCTTTAAACCTATAAAAATGTTAAAAACTCTAAAAAAATTTAACCCCTAAAAACAAAAAAAAACCCATTAAAACCCAGAAAATCAAAAAACCCCATAAACCCCCTCAAAATCAATAAAAACCATAAAACATTTATAAATACAAAGAAATATCTAAAAAACACTAAAAATGTAAAAACCCTTGAAAACCTTGAAAAATCAAATAAATACTTAACAACCTAAAAACACCAAGAAACCCTTCAGAATAAAATAATGATAAATAACCTAAAACCCATAAACCCAAAAAAACCCTAAAACCCCTCAAAATTTCTATAAACCATCAAAATCCAAAAAACTCTGTAAAAATCCCTAAAAACCTAAAAAACCACAAAAAACATGAAACCCTTTATGAAACCCATTAAAAACACTTAAAACCCCTAAAAATCCTAAAAACTCTAAAAACCCTAAATAACACCTAAATTACCTAAATAGCCTACAAACCATAAACCCACAATAAACCTTAAAACCCAAAAATCCCATAAAAACATAAAAACCCAATAAAAAATCTAAAACCCATCAAACCCTTAAAAACATTAAAAAACACCAGAAAGAAGCAAAACCCAAAAAATTCTAAAAAAACCCTAAAACCCAAAAACACCATAAAACCCTACAAACCGTAAAACCATTAAAATCTATAAAAACCCTAAAACCCCTAAAAATCATAAAAATACATAAAAATCTCCAAAAATGTAAAAAATCCATGAAAAAACTCATAGAAACCCTTAAATCACCTTCAAATCCTAAAAACACTAAAAACCATTAAAACACTCAAATTCCCTAAAAACCTTTAAAAAATCTTGCAAATCCCTAACGGGTCTAAAATATGGAAAAACCCTAAATATATTGAAAACCCCTAAGAAAAACTTGAAAACCTAAATCACATAAAACTCCTAAAAACCTAAGAAATACTAAAAAGCATAAAATCCTAAAAAGACCCTAAACCCCCCTAAACCCCCTAAAAATCATAAAAACCATTAAAAACCATTAAAAACCATTAAAAACCCAAAAAACGTAAAATCCCTAAAATTCACTATAAATAAAAACACCTTTTAAACCTCTCAAAATGCTAAAAACTCTAAAAACCATAAAAACCCAAAAAACACAAATTAAACCCTAAAAACCTAAAAACCATAATACCCTAAAAAACCTAATAAACATACGAACACTAAAAAACCCTAAAACCCCTAAAAACCAATAAAAATCCTATAGAAATCCCTAAAATCATTAAAGAAACAAAAAAACCAGGAAAACCCTTAACAAATCCATGAAAACAAAATAAAACACCAAAACCCCTAAAAACCTAAAAAATAATAAAAAACCTAAAAACATGAAAGCCTAAAAACATTAAAAAGTGCTAAAAACTCTAAAAAATCCCAACAATATAAAAAACCATAAGAATACGAAAATACAAGAAAAATCCCAAAAAATATAAAAAACCGAAAAAAACATTAAAATCACCTAACAAAACCTTAAAAACATAAAAATTGTTAAAACCCCCAAATTCCTAAAAAATGTTAAAAACCTAAAAAATCTTATAAAATTTTCTAGAAACCTTAAAACCCCTAAATACCAAAAACAAATACATAAAAACATAAAAAACATTGAAAACAATAAAATCCGTAAAACTATTAAAAACTATAAAATTTCATAAAATGCCTAAAAACGTTAAAAAAACCCTAAAATTTCAAAATACATTTAAAACGCAAAATACCCATTAAATCCCTAAAAAACCTAAAAATCACTAGAAACACTATGACCCATAAAAATCCTAAAAACACTTAAAATACCATAAAATGTAAATAATTGTAAAATCCCTAAAATATGTTTAGAATAAATTAAAATCTTAAAAACACATAGAACCCCCCAAAAAACCTAACAAACATGAGAACCCCTAAAAACTCTATAAAACTAAAAACCTTAAAAACCATAAAAGTATCAAAATCCAAAAAAAACCTTAATAACGCATAAAAACACTAAAACCCACTAAAAAATATAAAATCCATTTAAACTCATTAAAATATTAAATAACTCCGAAAACCATTAAAATCCCTAAAAAACACAAAACCCCTAAACTCCCCCAAAAAACCCATAAAATTTCTAAAAACCCTAAAAAACCAAAAATTCTCTAAAAACCTAAAAAACCACAAATATCCTAAAAAATATCTAAAAATACAATAAAACATAAAACCCCTAAAACCGCTATGCAAACCTTAAAATCCTAAATACACTTAAAACCCTTAAAAATAAAAAAAGAAAAATACCCTAAAAACACTAAAAACCCTAAAACCCAATAATCTTAAAAATCCCTAAAAGCAATAAAAAATTTAAACTTCCCTAAAAATGTAAAAAACAATAAATACCCTACAAACCTTAAAAAACATCAAAGACCTTAAAAAACGTATGAAAACTAAAAACCCTAAAAAAACTAAAGACCCTAAAAACCCTAAAAACTGAAAAAACCTAAAAACCCATAAAAACCATAAAATCACCTAAAAACATAAAACACCTAAAATACCCTAAAAACGTTAATAAACTATAAAACCCTAAAAACCCAAAAAATTCAAAAACACCTTAAACCATAAACCATCAAAACACTAAAAATCAAAAAAATCCTAAAAATTCGTAAAAATACTTGAAAACAAAAACCCCTAAAACCCCTGAAACCCTTAAAAATCTAAACCACATAAAATCCCTAAAAATAAAAAAAACCCTAAACACACATAAAGATCCTAAAAATACATAAAAATAATTAATAAATTGAAAATAACTAAAAACATGAAATAACATACAGAACCCCTAAAAACCTAAAAACAATTTAAAACCCTAAAAACCAAAAAACGATAAACACCCTAAACCTCCCCCCCAAACCCTAAAAATAGTAAAAGAATAAATCCCTTAAAACCCTTAACACCCCTAAAAACCCATAAATATCATAAAACCACTAGAATCTATACGAAACCTTTTATCACATAATATGTTTTTATAAAATCTAAAATTCTACAAAACATAAAAATAAATTAAAACAAAAATAAAAACATGAAAACCAATAAACACATAAAACCCATAGTAACCTAATAACTCTAAAAACAATAAAGAATAATAAAAAAACGAAAACTGTAAAACCCTACAAACATTAAAATCCCCCTAAATCCTTAAAACCCCCCAAAAATAATAAACATCTTTGAAAATCCCTACAAATCACATTGAATGTAATAAACCTTGAAAACCCTGAAAAACAATAAGGAATCCTTAAAAACCCAAAAATCAATTTAAACCCCAAGAAATCCAAAAACTGATAAAAACCCTAAAGCCCCTAAAAATCCCTAAAAAAACATAAAATATCCTAAAAAATCTTTATAAATCCCTAAAAATATAAAAAACCATAAAAACCAGAAAAACTCAAAGAAAACCTCAAAACCCTAAAAGAACATAAAACCCCTAAAAATCCATAAAAATTTATAATAACTCTAAAACCCCCTAAAACCCAAAAAACCACTAAAAACTCCTTAAAACCCTAAAAACCATAAAAGTTTCTAAAAAACATTAAAAACCCTTTAAACCCCAAAAGTCACTAGTAATCTAAAAACCCTTTAAACCCATAAAAACGTAAAAACCCCTAAAAATCTAGAAAATCCTAATAAAGTATTAAAAAATAAAATACATAAAACCCCAAAACACCCCAAAAAATAAAACACAAAAAACCTAAAAGAACTCAAAAAGTCATCAAAATACTTAAAAAACCAAAAATCCCAAAAAATCCAAAAAAATCCATAATAATAATAATAAACCCTAAAAAACATAAAAACGCAAAGAAAAAATATAAACCCAAAAAACCAATAACCACTAAAAACCTAAAAATGCTTAAAACCCTAAAAAACCCAACAATCCTAAAACCCATAAAACATTAAAAAACCTAAAAAAACAGTAAACCCACTAAAAACTATAATTTCATTTTAAATCCCATAAATGTTTAAAAAAATCTAAAACCCATAAAAAAGAATAAAAATCTGAAATATCCCCCAAAACCATAAAAAAATAAAAAAAAAACCCTAAAAACCCTTAAATCACTAAAAATCCCTAAAAATCATAAAAAAACCCTAAAATCCCCTCAAAATCACCAAAACCACTAAAAAATATAAATATCATATAAAATCCCTAAATTACATAAAAATGTAAAAAACCCTAAAAACCATGAAAAAACCTAAGGAACCCATAAAACCCCAAAAAACTTAAAACCCTAAAATACCAAAAAACAATGTAAACCGTTAACTCTCAAATCACCAAAATACTAAAAAACAATAAAATATCCAAGAAAAACACTAAAAATTCCTAAAATTGTAAAAACCATAAATACACTGGAAACCCCAAAGAACGCCTTGAAAACCCAAGAAGACTTAAAACCCCTAAAAGGCCTAAAAATGATGACATCACTAAAAAACCCTAAAACCCCCAAAAAAAAGCCTACAATCTTTAAAATTCCCAAATAACCTTAAACTGTAAAAAAAGAAAAAAAAAATATTTAAACCCCTAAAAATGATAAAATAATAAAAACCATAGAAACCCTAAAAACATAAAAACATAAAAAACCCTAAATAACATAAAAACCAGAAAAATCCACTAAAACCATAAAAACCAAAATAAAAAAAATAAAAACCTAAAACTACCTAAAACCCCTCAAAATCCAAAAAATCCTTAAAACCTAAAAATCCATATAAGTCTTAAAAAATACCTAAAAATCACAAAAAATTTAAAAAACATGAAATCCCCAAGAAAACGTTAAAAACCTAAAAACACAGTAACCCCTAAAGAATCTAAATGACTCAAAAACCCTAAAAACCTAAAACTATAAGCAACCCTAAAAACCCTCAAAATCTATAAAACACTAAAAATCAAAAAATTCGAAAAAATACATAAAAACATAAAAACCATAACCCCCACCCCTAAAAAACATAGAAACATAAAAACACTTAAACCCACTAAAAATTGAAAAAAATAGTAAAACACTAATGAACCATAAAAACACCATAAACCATAAAAACAAAAGGAAAATCATAAGAAATCCATAATCCCATAAAACCATAAAAACCCACTACAATCTCTAAAACACCTTCAAACACCTAATAATGCTAAAAGCCCCCACAACCCTAAGAACCCTAGAAACCCAAAAAAAACCTAAAATCAAAAAAATCAAAACAATTATAAAACCCCAAACACCACAAAATCCCAAAAATCCCTAAAAAACATAAAAATCATAAAAAATCCTTAAAAATATCTAAAAACATAAAAATTATATAAACCTTAATAAAACCCAAAGAAAACCCATAAAAACTAAAAAACAAAAATACACCTAAAAATCCTAAAAATAGTTAAAACAACACATTCCCTAAACTCCCTAAAAATCATAAAGACATCAAAATCCCAAAAAAACCCCTAAAAATCATAAAATTTATAAAAAACCCCATACAAACCCCAAAAAACCAAAAAACCCTAAAATCCATGAAAGCCCCTAAGAAACCCTTAAAAACCTAAGAACACATAAAACCCCTAATAATTTGAAAAAATGATAAAAACCCTTAAAAACATAAAAAACCATAAAAATACAATGCACCATAATAACCCCTAGGAATCATAAAAAATCCTAAAAACTGATAAAACCCCCAAAAAGCACTAAAAACACCAAAAAAAATTTAAACACCTAAAAATATTAAAAAATATAAAAAATATTAAAACACCTAAAAAATTGGAAAACACTAAACCCCATTAGACAATAAAAACCCTAAAATCCCTAAAAACCCCAAAACGCCACAAAAACCTTAAAAATAATAAAAAACAACAAAAAACCTAAAAATTAAAAAATCTCTAAAAATGTAAAAACCCTAAAAACCTTAATAAAGCCTTAAAAACCTAAAACACATAAAACACTTATAAGTTTAAAAACGAAAAACCCATTGACTCCTAAAAACTCTAAAGGCCATTAAACCCATAAAAATACCCAAAACCCTAAAAAGCATAAAATTCTTAAAAACCCCTTAAAATCCCTAAAAACATAAAAAACCTTAAAATCCCTAAAAAAACCTAAGAGAACCAAAAAATCCTAAATACACTTTAAACCACAAAGAACTAAAAAATGTTAAACACACTATACAACATAAAAAACACATAAAACGAATAAAACCCCCTATAAATAAAAAAACCAATAATAACCTAAATATAACTAAAAACAATATAACCATTTAAACCCCTATGAATTTTAAAAACTTTAAAAAACACAAAACGCGAAAAACACAAAAAACCAAGAAAACTGTCAATATTCTAAAACACAAAAAAAACTAAAACCCCTAAAAACCCCATATACCCAAAAACATCATAAATGTCCTAAATCCCCTAAAAATACCTTAAAACATAAAATCTCAAAATACCTTGAAAAAAATTAAGAACAGAATCAGTATATAAAAATACTTAAAAATCTTAAAAACCAAAAGAAACTAATAAATCTAAAAACATAAAAACACTAAAGACCCTAAAACTACTTAAAATCCCTAGTAATCTTAAAAATACCATATTAATTCTAAAAATCCAATAAAAATACAGAAAAACAAAAAACATTGAAAAACCATAAGAAAATATTAAAAACAAAGAACTCATAAAATAAAATAAAATAAAAAAAATGGAAAACCCCTATAAATACTATATCCCTAAAAACCCACTAAAACCCTTAAAACTCCCATAACCCCATAAAACCATAGACCACTAAAAACTCTAGAAGCCCATAAAACAACTAAAAATGTTGAGAACCTCTAAAATAAATAAAAATTATAAAAACTCAAAAACCCCAAACCCCCAAAAAACCGTAAAAACCCGCAAAAGGAAGAAAACACTAGAAACCTCAATATCCCTAAAAATCCTAAAAATGATAAATATGATACTAATGCTAAAAAAATTCCTAAAAGCTTAAAAACACTAAAAACCATTAAAAATCCATAAAAATGCTTAAAAACATAAAAATACTTAAAACCACTAAAGATCATAAAAAACCCTAAATTCCCTAAAAACCCTAAAAATCCAAAAAATAACCAAAATCCCTAAAGTCCATAAAAACCATAAAAACATAAAAAAAATCCCTAAAACCAAAAAAAAAAAAAAATCGTAAAACCTAAAAGGGCCTAAGAACCCTAAAATCCCATAAAAATAATAAAAATCACTAGAAACAAAAAACCCAAAAAAATCACTAAAAACACGATAAAAACTCTAAAAACCCTTTAAAACCCTAAAAAGATTAAAAATATATAAAACACATAAATAAACTATATAACTCAAAAAAACCCTAGAACCCAAATAAACCCTAAAACCATAAAAACCATAAAACCCCCAAAAACAATAAATATCTATAAAAACGTTTAAAAAGCCATAAAAATTCATAAAAATGTAAACAATCATAAAAACACTATGAACGCATTAAAAACATAAAATAACATAAAAACCATAAAAACATTATATATAATGAAACCCTAAAAACCCTAAGAACCTCTAGAAAGCATAAAACCCCTAAAACCCCTAAAAACCCTTAAAAATCACTATTATCTCTAAAACCATTTAAAAAACTACAAATGTTAAAAACACCAAAAAAATCAAAAAAAAATTAAAACACCTAAAAAAGGAAAAATCAAAAAATCAAAAAAAAATGAAGGAAAATGCAGCTCCTCTATTCTGAGCTCTCCCTCCAGATGCAGTGATCTCCAGGGTTTTCTCTAGGAACCCTCTTCTTTAGCCTTGTTAATTGCATCCTGTTTAGTCTTTGTGATACAAATGGTGTTCTATTCGAGAGGTCTCTTTCCCTGGTGTGATTGTGGGAGATGAGGTTGATGCTTGATGGTGATGGGCTCGGGTGGTTAGTTTCCAGGAAATGCAGTGAAGACTTAATCTAGATTTTGCGACGTTTTGGCTCAGATCTAGTAGATATGGATCCTCCTCAGGTGTTGTCTTTACGATCCCCAGAGTTGCCGCTCCACAAGCTCCTTGGTGGTGGCGTCAATGGCTTCCTAGTGGTCATGGAGCAGTCTTAGAGGTCGATGGTGAAATCAACACTGGTTCCAGATCAATGTTTTCGGTGGCTTTACTCTGGCTTGCTACTTCACTACTTGGTTTTTTCTCTGATGGATCTTCTAATTTGGTACATTATCTCTCCTGAGGTGTGGATTCTTCAATTATTTAGTGAGCTAGTGGTTTGTGTTTTCTGCTTGCTAAAATTTAGTGGGTGTTTGTTCTTTCTATTTCTATGATATGTTCTACTTGTGGAGTGGCTTGATGGCCGGGCATGCCATTTGGTTAGGGGTTTTTTTGATTCTCTAGTTGAGATGGTGCTGGATCTTTTGATGCTTTTGATGCTGCTTGAAAAATAGGTGTGTGTTGCTGCGAGAAATAGGCTGTTTTCCATTGTGGGTTTTTGTGCCATGGAAGGAGAGACCGGTTACCCGAAATAGTGGAATTGGTTACTGCTTGCTGTAGGGCTAGGACATGATGAAGTTTTTGGTTATGAGTTTGGTTCTAGTAGTTTTATGTTGCTGGTGGTGTTTCTTCATGATGAGGATGTGCTAAATGTTGTGGACAATAATGGGTTCGTGCTACTGATGGTTGCAAGGAAATGATTAATGATGGAAACACTGCTACGGGCTGGTTGTAGTTTGGTTAGAATACGATGAATCATGGGGGTTGGAAATTGTTGCTGAAGGTTTTGTGCTGCTTACTGTGGACTTTCTTGGTGAGGAGGTGCTGGATGCCGGATTTTGTGAGAATGGATGATGGTTGCTGCTTGGATGTGAGCTCTGGTCGCAAGTTTCTGTGTGTCTTTTGGTGCTGATCATTCTGTGTAGTTGGTGGTGGCTCGTTTTGGTGAGGAGATGTCGGATGATGGTTTATGTGAGATTGGATGTTGGTCGTTGTTGTTCGTGAGCTACTGGATTCTGGTAAGCTGGATGATTGTGATGGTTGCTGCTTGGTTTTGAGGGGTTTTTTGGTTCTTCTTAGCTTTTTTACTATTTTCGGTTTTTTTCTGGGTTTGGGGATGTTAAGGGTTTTTGTGTGTTGGTCATTTGACCCCTCTCCTCCCCTGTTTGCTGCATCTTTTTTTCTAATAAATTGGGGGGGGGGGATGTTGGAATAGCCTCACCCTCACATCCTCCTTTCCAAAAATAAACAATTAAAACCGAACAACTCTTGAAACCCTAAAACACCTAACAAACCCTAAAACTCCTAAAAACCATATAAATCCTAAAAATTAACTATAAATCCCAAAAAATGAAAATCCCTTAGAACCCTAAAAACCAATAACAATTACTTAAAAACCTCAAAACACTTAAAATCACTAAAAAACATAAGAACACTAAAAACCTAAAAAAATCTAAAAAACCCTAAAACCCTAAAAATATCCTCCAAACCACACAAAAATTTTAAAAGACCTAAAATGCATAAAAATCCAATAAATCTCCTAAAATCCCTAAAAATGAAAACTCATAAAAAAACCAGAAAACTCCTAAAAAGCCATAAAAACCTAAAAAAAATCATAAAACCCATAAAAAACCTAAAAATGTTAAATCCCATGAAATTCAATAAAACCCCTAAACCACCTAAAAACCCCTAGAGACCATAAATCCCTGAAAAACATTAAACACCATAAAACCTATAAAAACCCTAAAATCCACTATAAAAATCTAAATATCCTTTTAACACCTAAAAACATTAAAAAATATAAAAACCCTTAAAACCCTGAATTAATAAAAAACCCTAAAACTAAAAAACTATAAAAATCCAGAAAAACCTAAAAGCATTAAATACCCTCAAAATCACCAATACATCAAATGAAATTCTAAGAATCACTAAAAATCCCTAACAACACAAAAAACACTAAAAACCGTAAAACACCCTTAGAAATCATTAAAAACCTAAAAATAATTAAATCCCCTAAAAACATAAAAATTATAAAAACTCAAAAAACACTAAAACCCTAGAATCCATAAAACCCATAAAATACTTTAATACCCTAAAAATAAAAAAAAACCCTAAACCCCACTAAAAAATCAAAAAAAAAACCCTTTAAACCATTAATAATTTAATAAAATATGAAAAAAAACAAAAAACGCCATAAAAAAAATAAAAAACCAGAAAACCAATAAAAACATGAAAACCCAAAAAACCCTAAGAAACACTAAAAACAATCAAAACCCGTAAAAACAATAAAATATTAAAAAAATAATTAAAATCCATATAAATATAAAAACCCCTAAAAACCCTAAGAAAACCTAAAAAACCTAAAAACACATAAAACACCTAAAAACAAAAAATCTTATAATTGTAAAACCATAAATACTAAAAAAATCTCTAGAAACCCAAAAAAACCCTAAAAATAATTTAAAATCCCTAAAAATATCAAAAAAATAAAAAACCCTAAAAATTATAAAAACTCATAATAACATCTCAAATTCCAAAAAAACATGAGACCCCTAAAAAATCGAAAAAATGCATTAAAAACCAATAATCCACAAAAAACAATAAAAACTCTTAAGAAGCATAAAAACCCATAAAGACACTAAAAACCACGACAAAAATAAAAACCATTAAACCTATAAAAACATTAAAAACATATAAAAAATCTTAAAAACCCAAAAAAATAACCCTAAAAACTGAAAAACCTTTAAAACCATAATTCCATAAATATACCTAAAAACCCAAAAAATATCTAAAATCCGAAAACATATTATAAATCAAATACATTAACTAAAAATCCCCAGAAATGTAAGAAACACTAAAACTTGGAAAGAAACAAAGAAAACCTAAAAAACTTAATAAACACAAAAACCAATAAAAACCTAATAAACTCTAGAGCACTTCAAATCCTTAAAAACCTAAACACCTATAGAAACCTTAAAAACCCTAAAAACCCATAAATTCCCTAAAAACCCATTATAAACTCTAAAACCCCTTTAAACCACTAAAAATGTTAAAACCTATATGAATCATAAAGACCCTAAAAACTAAAAAAATAATAAAAAACTAAAAACCCTAAAAACCCTTAAATCTCTAAAAACCCAAAATGTCCTGAAAAATCACTAAAAATCCCTAAACACATAAAAAACCCTAAAAACAAATAAAATCCTCTAAGAAAGCCATAAAAACCTAAAAACTCTTAAAACTCCTAAGAAACCTAATAAAACTCTAAAATCCGAAAAAGCGTAGAAATCCGTAAAACCCCCCTAAAATCCTAAAAACCATAAAAATCCTATAAAGCCACATAAAATCCCAAAAAGTATAAAAAAAGAAATTGAGAAAATTTATAGGAAAATCGTAAAACCCTAAAAATATAAAATCCATAAAAAACCTATAAAATGCTAAAATACCAAAAAAACATAAATATAACTAAATACCATAAAAACAGAAAAGACCCAAAAGCCCATAAAACTACAAAAACTATAAAAACCCATTAATACTATAAATATGTTAGAAAAAATTATAGAAAACTTCTAGAACCCTAATAAACTCAATAAACTATAAAAACAAAAAAAGAATAGAAAACAAAAAATCCAAAAAAACATAAAAACCATAACAACCCTAAAAATCCTAAAATTCCCTTAAACCCTAAAAATACAATAAAATCCTAAAAAATCTAAAAAAATTTGAAAATATGTGAAAACACTGGAAAAACTATACGAAAACATTAAAAATGTAAAAAAATTAAAACCATAAAAACAAAAGATACAAAAAATAACCTAAAAAAACCTAAAAATCCTAAAAACCCTAAAAATAACTAAAAACCCTAATACCCATAAAAATCATTAAAATCCATAAAAATATATTAAAACCTTTAAAATCCTAAGAACTTTAAGAAAAACTTAAATACCAAAAAATATAAAAACCCTTAAAAAATATGCAAAAAAAAAATAAAAGACCATAAAACCATAAACCCCCTAAAAACTGTAAAAACCCCTATAAATTTATAAACCCTTAAAAACCCATAAAACCCAATAACGAAGTAAAAACTATAAAAATCCAAAAAATGTTATAAAAATCTAAATCCCCTTAAAACCCCTAAAAACTCAAAAAATTACAAAAAAACCCAAATTAACCATAAAACACCTAAAAACCCCAATAACCCTAAATTGCTCGAAAACCCTAAAAACTCTATAAATCTATAAAAATCAAAAGAAATTGTAAAATAGAAAAAAATTCAAAATCCTAAAAACCCCTTAGAAAAAATTAAAAACCTAAATATCCTAAATATTTAAAACCACTCAAAAAGATAAAATTTAAAAAATACTAAAAACCCTTAAAACCAAAATAAATTCTTAAAATCCCTAAGAACCATTGAAAACCTAGATTTTTTAAAAAATCCCTAAAAATGAAAAAACATCAAAAAAATCCATAAAATTCATGAAAAATTATAAAGAAACATATAAATCTAAAAGAGATAAAAACCCCTTAAAAACATAAAAATTCAAAAAAACCTTAAATCTTAAAAAATCTCTAAAATCCCTAAAAACCAAAAAAACCATAAAACCCCTAAAACCATAAAAACACATAAACCCCTATAAAACCATAAAATCCACTCAAAACTCTAAAAATAATTTAATCCCCTAAAAATGTAAATACTCTAAAAAAACCTAACCGAAAAACATTAAAAACCCAAAAATGAAAAAATCATAAAAACCATAAAACCCTCAAAAACCCTAACACCCCTTGAAAACCCTAAAATGCTAAAAAAATATAAAAATCCTAAAAATCCATAAACATTCTGAAAATTTAATGAACTCTAAAAACCATAAAAACCCCTAATAAAACCATAAAAATAAAAAAACATGGAAAAACAGTAAAATACCTAAAAACCTAAAACACACTTAACACCATAAAATCCTTAAAAACCATCAAAATCCCAAAATATCCTAAAAACTTTAAAAAATCCTAAAAATACCCTAAAAATCACTAAAAACATAAAAAAACCTAAATATGATGAAAAACCCTTGAGAAAACCTTAAAATATTAGAAACACATGAAACCCCTAAAAATATTAAAACACTTAAACACTAAAAAGCCCAAAAAACCAAAAAACCCCTAAAATCCTTAAAAACTATAATAAACTAAAACCCAAAACCACTATGAACTATACAATCCATTTAAACCCCTATAAAAGCTAAAAAATCCAAAAAAAATCAAAAACCTTAAACCCCTAAAAAATCCTTAAAACCCAAACAAACATTAAAAGCCCTCAAAAATCTAAAAACCCCATAAAAATTATAAAAATCACATAAATCCCTAAAAATCCCTAAAAACCCAAAAAACCCAAAAAAATACCTTTAAAACCTAAAACTAATTAAATCCCCTAAAAACCTAAAAATATTAAAAATCCCAAAAAAAACTTAAAACCCCACAAAACCCTTAAAAATCCATAAAAATACTACAAACCATGAAAATCCTAAAAGAACACTAAACAAACCTAAAAATGTAAGAATACATAAACCCCTAAAACCCCTTAGAATACCAAAAAAACTAAACACAAATAAAACACCTAAAAACCTAAAAAACTCTTAAACCCCTAAAAAATTGTAAAAACTTCGAAATACACTAAAAAATATTATAACACCTAAAAAACATAAAAAACCTAAAACCCATAAAAACCCTAAAACACTAAATACTATAAAAATGCTTTAAACCCAGAAAACATTAAAAAAATATAGAAAAACTTATAAATACTCAAAAAATTAAAAAAAACATAAAACCCAAAAAAAACATAAAATCACAAAATCCCATAAAAATAAAAAACACTTCAAATCCATAATACCCTAAAATCTCATAAAAATCATAAAAAATCCTGAAACCTTCTGAAAATGGAAAAACATCCAAACCCCTAAAAACCCTTAAAAAATCTAAAACCCTAAAAATAATTAAAACCCTTGAAAAAGTTAAAAAAAATATAAATACATAGAAATCCTAAATCCCCTAAATATACCTAAAACCCATTAAAATCCCAAAAAACTATTAAAAACCATAAAAATACTAAAAATTACATAAAAATCACTAAAACATAAAGAACCCTAAAAACCCTAAAAATGCTATGAAAACCCTAAACAGCTAAATACACTTTAAACCCCTAAAATCTAAAAATTCCAAAAACCCTAGAAACCTTAAAAACTCAAAAACCCTAATAACTATAAAAACCATACAAACATAAATACCAATAAATCCCATAAAACCCTTTAAACTCACAAAAACTCTAAAAATCCATTAAATTGATAAAAATGTTGAAAAACTAAAAAAACCATTAAAAACCCTAAACGCTCAAAAAAACACCCCAGAAAAACCATTAAAACTCTATAAATCACTAAAACCCTTAAAATCATAAAAATAATTAAAAATAACTAAAAATCCCCAAAAACAAAAAAACCAAAAAAACCTTGAAAAACCCATACAAACCCCCTAGAAACCAATAAAAAGCTAAAAATAATTAAAACCCTAAAAAAACCTAAAAATGATAAAAAAAAACCATAAATCCCCTAAAAACCAACTAAAAACTATAAAAATTCATTAATTACATAAAAAATTAAAAAATTTAAAAAAAATAGAACCCCTAAAAACTCTTAAAAACTCAGAAAACCCTCGAAAACCTTAAAACCCTAAATAAATACTAAAAACATGAAAAATACCTAAAACTCTAAAAACCACCATAATACTGAAAAACCCTAAAATCCATAAAACATACGAAACCATAAAACATTGAAAACCCTAAAAAACATAAAAAAACCTAATTACCCTTGAAATCCCTAAAAAAATTTACATAAAGAACCCTAAATCAGTAAATAACATCAAAATATATTAAATCCCAAAACCATAAAAATATTAAAAAAATGTATAAAATTACCTAAAATGTAAAAACCCCCTAAGAAACCTAAAAAAACTATTAAAATCTAAAAACACATAATTATTAAAAACCTAAAACCCTAAATAAAACCCTAAAACCCAAAAACCCTAAAAACCCTAAAAACCCTAAAAACCATAAAAACCCAAAAAAACTTAAAAAAACCAAAACCCATAAAACCCAATATATTTTTTTAAACTACAAAAACTCTTTACACCCAAAAAATAACAAAAAAACTATAAAGAACCTTTAAAACCCTAAAAACACAAAATTCCATCAAATCCATAAAAACCCTAAAGCCACTCGAAACCCACAAAACCATAAAAGATAATTAAATTTCAAGAAAATCCCAAAAATATCTAAAAATGTAAAAAACCCTAAAAAATTAAAAAAACCTGAGAAAATCATAGAAACCTATAATAAATTATAACCCCTAAAATAGAAAATACACTAAAAATCTTAAAGACCAATAAAAACAAAAAAAACATTTAAAATAATAATCCCCTCCCCCAAATTAAAACCCCTAAAAACCTAAAAATAATTAAATCCCCTAAAAACCTAAACATTATAAAAACTCAAAAACACTAAAACCCTAAAATCCATAAAACCCCTAAAATCCTTTAATACCCTAAAAAGATAAAAAAACCCTAAACCCCACTAAAAAATCAGAAAACCCTTTCAACCATTAAAACTTTATAAATTTAAAAAAATCTGAAAAAAACAAAAAACGCCATAAAAAAATAAAAAACCCTAAAACCAATAAAAACATGAAAACCCTAAAAACCCTAAGAAACACTAAAAACAATCAAAACCCGTAAAAAAATAAAATCGTAAAAAAAGAATTAAAATCCATATAAATATAAAAACCCCAGAAAACCCTAAAAAAACATTAAAAACCTAAAAACACATAAAACACTTAAACACAAAAAATCTTATAATTGTAAAACCATAAATACTAATAAAATCCCTAGAAACCCAAAAGAAACCTAAAAATAATGAAAAATCCCTAAAAATATCAAAAAACATTAAAAAAACCTAAAAATTATATAAACTCATAATAATACCTCAAATTCAAAAAAAATCATGAGACCCCTAAAAAACCGAACAAATGCATTAAAAACCAATAATCCACAAAAAACAATAAAAACTATTAAGAAGCATAAAAACCCATAAAGACACTAAAAACCACTACAAAAATAAAACCCATTAAACCTATAAAAACATTAAAAACATATATAAAATCATAAAACCCTAAAAAAATAACCCTAAAAACTGAAAAACATTTAATACCATAAAACCTTAAATATACCTAAAAATCCTAAAAATATCTAAAATCCCAAAACATATTATAAATCAAATAAATTAACTAAAAATCCAAAAAAATGTAAAAAACACTAAAACTTGGAATGAAACTAAGAAAACCTAAAAAACCTAAAAAACACATAAACCCATAAAAACCTAATGAGGTTTAGAGGAGGAGATGGCGGCTCGGGCGCTCCTGGCGATTCTGCTCCCCTACGATGGTGATTTCCCCTCGGGTTGAAGGCGATGGAAATCAAAGCTCCTCCCCCTATCTCTACGGGGGAGGACCATCTCCCTGATGATTTCTCGTCGCTCTATTCTGCTGATCTGTTACCCGCCTTCCCGCGAACGGTGCTTGGCCCGAAGGTTCCGGAGTTCTTCGATGGCTGCCCTCAGCTTCCTCTCTCATCTCGGGAGTTCACTGAGGCCGCGGATCTCCACTGATTGACTCTGGTTGCAAGCTTTCCGAGGCGGCGACCCCCGGTGGTCACCTTCGACATGTTCATTGTGGCTTCCTGGAATCTTAGGGCTCGTGCGACTGTCGGTCTGATCGACAGCTCCCATATTATGGTTCGGTTTGCAACGGAGGATGATCTCATCCTTGCATGGTCAGCGGCTCCTTGGTCATGCAATGGTGCTCGATTCTCCCTCTTTCGATGGAGCTTTGATTTTCATATGAAGAGAAGATCCCCGATTGCTGCTACCTGGGTGCATTTTCCTGAACTGCCACTCCCCTTTCAGAATTACTCAATTATTTCGATGCTTGGAAACCTAGTGGGGCGATTCCTATGTGTGGATAGTAGGACGAGGGCCCTCTGTCATTCGGTTTCTCCAAGGGCTTTTGTTGAAATTGATGCGTCGAAACCCCCTGTGGACTCTGTCTGGATTGCTGTGGGAGAGGAGCTCAGATGGAGACAATCTGTTGTCTTCGAGCAATGGCCAGTCTTCTTCTCTTTGTGATGGAGCTTCGGGCACCGTGACTGTTCTGGAATTTGTTCTGGCGCTTCTAGGGGTGGTGAATCTCTGTCTGCTGGTGGGAGCGGCCTCCCTCGGGTGGAGGTGAAGGGGACTATTGGGGAGGTTTCCCACTCTGTGGCTACTGATATGCCCTGCTCGTCTTCTATGTTGGCTGGTAATGGGTTAGAAATCTCTCTGATGGATTCGAGTGGCTTCTTGGTGAGTCTGGAAGCAAGCGTCGGTGTCTCAGGGAATGCTGTTGAGGATGAGGTCACGCTCGCTGAGGGAGTAATTCATGGCTCTGCTAAAGGTGTTCACGGGTCTGGTGAAGATATTAGGAAGCAAAGTGAGATAGATAGGACAATTGCGATGGATTTATGGCCAGAAAATGTGGAAAATTCCTGCGAGGATCTGGGATGGGATGACACTACTGGCTTAAAGGTTGATGAGAATGCTGGTGGATATGCGCTAACGGATGAGGCTCCTGTGAATGTTTCTCAGGCTGCAGGTTTGGCTGAGCCTGCCATGGTTGGGGTGCGGGTGGAAGATGATGCAAAGGAGGATGCTGTTTCTCAGAAAGCCAGGTCTTTAGATGACTGGAGTTCATGCTCAGTTGAGGAAAAGCCCATACTGGATGGGGATATTGACTGGCGTGATTCCCCACTGGTCCTGCATGGGTATCCTAGCGTGGGGGGACCTGTCAAGGGGCCTGGGTTATCATGCACCTATGACGGCAGTGCTGAGGACCTGCCTAGTGACCAGCTCCAATATGCTGGTGATGTTGGTGGCCCTCCCATGGACCTGCAGAGGGCGATGATCCTTCATGGTGTCCCATCTGCTGAAGACTTTTGTGTGCAGCTTCATGAGATGGTATGGGTTGAAAGGGAAAGGTTCCCTCTTGAATTTGAGGCAAAGAGGCTTGGGGAGAGGTTTGCTGAGGCTGATCAATGGATAAATGCTGCTATGGTCACATCAAGGGAGAAAAAAATCAGCGGAGGTGCTGAAACTCTTGAGGAAGAAAGTAAGAAAGGCAAGGCACCACTTGTCACTAGTGATGGTGGTAATGGACCAAAGATGTCTGCTCAGGGAACCTCCTCTGCCACACCAAGACGAAGAAGGAGGAGGTATTACTCTGCCCTCCCACGCCCAATGGCAACTAGGGCCTCCTCACGAGCTGTCAAACTGAATCTAAAGGTGAATAAGCGAGAGAGGCCTTATTTTTCTGCTGAGCAGGTAAAAGCTATAGAGAAGCTGCGGTCCAGACTTGGCATGCAGGAAGATTTTGACCCTGGATGGGATTCAATGGACCAGGGTGATGAATCAGATTTTAGCTTTGCAGACGATGGCGGCGGCTTTGGTGATGGCATGGGGTTTCATGATGCGGAGCTGGAGGATTTTGGCGGCGATGTTGACTGACCTACTCTGTGTGTGATTTTCTTTTGGACACTATGTCTTTTTTGGTCTTTCGCTTTTTTTCTTTTTTTCTTTCCTTTTGTGGCCCTCGTTCTGAGGTCGTAAGGGGTTTCGGGTGTGGATTGATTGATCCCTCCCCTCCCTTGTCTGCAGTGTTTGTGTCCTTTGTTTATAAATTTTGGGGGGTTCCGGGAATAGCCTGGACCCGTGCCTTCTTTGCCATAAAAACCTAATAAACTCTAGAAGGTTTGTATAATTCTCTAAGTCGATACATTCCTCGGTTCATGAACATGATGCAGGTGCATGCTCTTCCTAATCTCTCAGATTCGTCTCTGCTCCATGCTATTGATGCTAGATCTGGACGGACCTTTTGGCATTCCATGTTCTCCTATTTCTTGATTGTGATGTTGGTTATGAATCATCTGGTTTTTCTGGAATGGGATAGACGAGTATTGATGTGTGCTTGCTGGTGGTATGCAGTTAATTTTGATATGAGGTGTGGAATGCTGGATGTGGTTCGGTCAAATGGCCTTGATTGTTGGATGTGGAGCTACGTTCCCTTGGGAGATGAAGGTCTTAGATGTGCTGTTTGCTGTGTTTTGTGCTGCAAGTTTTTTGGGACTGGTTGGCTTGGAAGTGGTGATGTTTTTGCTGTTAATGATAGTGTTTAGGTGATATCTTTTGTTGGAGGCTGCTATTGGTTTCTTGAGAAGATGAGCTTGTCTTGGACTTCAGATAGCGGTTTTCTTTGGTGTTGTGGTCTGGTTGTTACCTGTATTTTTATGTGCAATGGTTGGTTCAGCTGTGATTTTTTGTGGGTGATGGTCATTGGTTATGTATGCTGGTTCTTGGCGAGGGTTTCTGTTCTACTGCATGGTGGCAAAGACTGTATGGTTGTGGTTCGATGCCTATGCTGGATATGTGTTCTGCTGAGTGGTTCTGTGCTGATGGTGGTGGATCTTCTTGGTGAGAAGGTGGTGGATGCTGGTTTGTGTAAGATTGGATGCTGGTATCTGGTTGGTTGTGAACTGTTGGTTGCTGGTGACTGCTGGATGATGGAGCTTTTTATGGTGGAGCTTCTTGGTGAGAAGGGGTTGGTTTCTCGAACTCGTGAGATTGGACGCTGGTCGTTGCTTGGTTGTGAGCCGTAGATGCTGGCTTCTGCTTGGTTGGGAAGTGATAAAGGGGTGATGGTGCTGCCAACTGCTAGAATTGGCTGAGAAGGTGCTGAAGCTGTTGTGGGTTTGGTGTTGCGTCTTTTTTCTTTTGATTTTCTTTTTTGCGGTCTTTGTGTGTGTTTGTTAAGGGCTTTTGGGTGTGGGTTGATTGACCCCGCCCCTCCCTTGTCTGCAGTTTCTTTGCGTCTTTCTTCTAATAAATTTTGGGGGGCATCAGGAATAGCCTGGACCCAAGCCTTCCTTGCCTTTAAACCACTAAAAACGTTAAAACCTATATGAATCATAAAGTCCCTAAAAACTCATAAATACCTAAAAACTAAAAAAATAATAAAAAACTAAAAACCGTAAAAACCCTTAAATCTCTAAAAACCCAAAATGTCCAGAAAAATCACTAAAAATCCCTAAACACATAAAAAACCCTAAAAACAAAGAAAATCATCTAAGAAATCCATAAAAACCTAAAAACTCTTAAAACTCCTATGAAACCTAAATAACTCTAAAATCCGAAAAAGCTAGAAATCCGTAAAACCCCCCTAAAATCCTAAAAACCATAAAAATCCTATAAAGCCACATAAAATCCCAAAAATTATAAAAAAAAATAAATTGAGAAAATTTATAAGAAAACCGTAAAACCCTGTAAATATAAAATGCATAAAAAACCTATAAAATGCTAAAATCCCCAAAAAACATAAATATAACTAAATACCATAAAAACAGAAAAAACCCACAAAGGCCATAAAACTACAAAAACTATAAAAACCCATTAATACTATAAATATGTTAGAAAAAAACTATAAAAAACTTCTATAACCCTAATAAACTCAATAAACTATAAAAACCAAAAAAGAATAAAAAAATCCAAAAAAACATAAAAACCAGAATAACCCTAAAAATCATAAAATTCCCTTAAACCCTAAAAATACAATAAAATCCAAAAAAAGCTCAAAATAGTTGAAAATATGTGAAAACCTTGGAAAAAATATACAAAAACATTATAAATGTATAAAAAATTAAAACCATAAAAACAAAAGATACAAAAAATAACATAAAAAAACCTAAAAATCCTAAAAACCCTCAAAATAACTAAAAACCCTAATACCCATAAAAATCATTAAAATCCCTAAAAATATATTAAAACCATCAAAATCCTAAGAACGATAAGAAAACCTTAAATACCAAAAAATATCAAAACCCTTAAAAAATATGCAAAAAAAAACTAAAAGACCATAAAACCATAAACCCCCTAAAAACTGTAAAAACCCCTATAAAATTATAAACCCTTAAAAACCCATAAAACCCCAACAACCAAGTAAAAACTATAAAAATCCTAAAAATGATATAAAACTCTAAATCCCCTTAAAATCCTTAAAAAACTCCAAAAATCACAAAAAACCCAAATTATCCATAAAACCCCTAAAAACCCCAATAACCCTAAATTGCTCGAAAAACCTAAAAACTCTAGAAATCTATAAAAATCATAAAAAATTGTAAAATAGAAAAAAAAAATCAAAATCCTAAAAACCTATTAGAAAACATTAAAAAACCTAAATATCCTAAATCTTTTAAAACCTCTCAAAAAGATAAAATTGAAAAAATACTAAAAACCCTTAAAACCAAAATAAATACTTAAAATCCCTAAGAACCATTGAAAACCTAAATTTTTTAAAAAATCCCTAAAAAATAAAAAACATAAAAAAATCCATAAAATCCATGAAAAATTATAAGGAAACATATAAATCTAAAAGAGCTAAAAACCCTTAAAAACATAAAAATTCAAAAAAACCTTAAATCCTAAAAAATTAATAAAATCCATAAAAACCAAAAAAAACCTAACACCCCTAAAAGCCATAAAAACACATAAACCCCTGTAAAACCATAAAATCCACTCAAAACTCTAAAAATAATTTAATCCCATAAAAATGTAAATACTCTAAAAAACCTATCCGAAAAACATTAAACACCCAAAAATGAAAAAATCATAAAAATCATAAAACCCTCAAAAACCCTAACACCCCTTGAAAACCCTAAAATGATAAAAAATATAAAAATCCTAAAAATCCATAAACATTCTGAAAATTTAATGAACTCTAAAAACCTTTAAAAACCCTAATAAAACTATAAAAACAAAAAAATATGGAAAACCCATTTAAACCCCTATAAAAGATAAAAAATACAAAAACAATGAAAACCCTTAAACCCCCAAAAAATCCTTAAAACCAAAACAAACATTAAAAGCCCTCAAAAATCTAAAAACCCCATAAAAATCATAAAAATCACATAAATCCATAAAAACACCTAAAAACCCAAAAAACCCAAAAAAACAATAAAAATACCTTGAAAACCTAAAACAAATTAAATCCCCTAAAAACCAAAAAATATTAAAAATCCAAAAAAACTTAAAACCCCAAAAAACCCTAAAAAATCCATAAAAATACTACAGACCATGAAAATCTTATAAGAACACTAAACAACCCTAAAAATGTAAGAATACATAAACCCCTAAAACCCCCTTAGAAAACCCAAAAAACTAAACACAAATAAAACAACTAAAAACCTAAAAAACTCTTAAACCCCTAAAAACTTGTAAAAACATCGAAATACACTAAAAAAATATTATAACTCCTAAAAAACATAAAAAAACTAAAAACCCATAAAAACCCTAAAACACTAAATACTATAAAAATGCTTTAAACCCAGAAAACATTAAAAAAATATAGAAAAACTCATAAATAGTAAAAAAATATAAAAAACCATAAAACCCAAAAATACATAAAATCACAAAAACCCATAAAAATAAAAAACCCTTAAAATCCATAATACCCTAAAATATCATAAAAATCCTAAAAAATCCTCAAACCTTCTGAAAAAAGGAAAAGCATCAAAACCTTTAAAAAACCCTAAAAAACCCCCCAAAAACAATTAAAACCATTGAAAAAGTAAAAAATATATAAATACATAGAAATCCAAAATCCCATAAAAATACCTAAAACCCATTAAAATCCCAAAAAAACTATTAAAACCCATAAAAATACTAAAAATTCCAAAAAAAATCACTAAAACATAAAGATTCTTAAAAACCCTAAAAACACTATGAAAACCTTAAACAGCTAAATACACTTTAAACCTCTAAAATCCTAAAAATTCCAAAAACCCTAGAAACCCTAATAACTCAAAAACCCTAATAACTATAAAAACCATAAAAACATAAATACCAAAAAATCTTATAACACCCTTTAAACACAGAAAAAAATCTAAAAATCCATTAAATTGATAAAAATGATGAAAAACTAAAAAAACAATTAAAAACCCTAAACTCTCAAAAACAAAACCCCAGAAAAACCATTAAAACTATATAAATCCCTAAAACCCTTAAAATCATAAAAATAATTAAAAATAACTAAAAATCACCAAAAAACAAAAAAACCAAAAAAACCTTGAAAACCCCTGCAAAACCCCTAGAAACCAATAAAAAGCTAAAAATAATTAAAACCCTACAAAAACGTAAAAATGATATAAAAAACCATAAAACCCCTAAAAACCAACTAAAAACTATAAAAATTCAGTAATTCCATAAAAACGTTAAAAATTTAAAAAACAATAGAACCCCTAAATACTCTTAAAAACTCCCAAAAACCTCCAAAACCTTAAAATCCTAAATAAATACTAAAAACTCTAAAAATACCTAAAACTCTAAAAACAACAATAATACTGAAAAAACATAAAAACCCTAAAACATACCAAACCATAAAAACATTGAAAACCCTAAAAAACCTAAAAAACCTAATTACCCTTGAAATCCCTAAAAAACATAAAAAAACCCTAAAACAGTAAATAACATCAAAATATATTAAAACCCAAAAACCATAAAAATATTAAAAAAATGTATAAAATTACCTAAAATGTAGAAACCCCCTAAGAAACCTAAAAAAACCAAACAAAATATTAAAATCTAAAAACACTTAATTCTTAAAAACCTAAAACTTTTATAAAACCCTAAAATCAAAAAACACTAAAAACCATAAAAACCCAAAAAAACATAAAAAACCCAAAACCCATAAAACCCAATATATTTTTTTAAACTAAAAAAACACTTTACACCAAAAAAATAACAAAAAAACTCTAAATAACATTTAAAACCCTAAAAACACAAAATTCCATCAAATCCATAAAAACCCTAAAGCCACTCGAAACCCACAAAACCATAAAAGATAATTAAATTTAAAGAAAATCCCCAAAAATCTCTAAAAATGTAAAAAACCCTAAAAAATTAAAAAAACATAAGAAAATCATAAAAACCTATAATAAATTATAACCCCTAAAATAGAAAATACACTAAAAATCCTTAAGACCCATAAAAACCCAAAAAAAACATTTAAAATCATAAGCCCCCCCCCCCCAATTAAAACCCCTAAAAATCCATTAAAACATATTATAAACCACTAAAAACTCATAAAATCCTTTAAACAACTAAAAAAGTTAAAAAAATATAAAATCTTCAGAACCCTAACAAAGTCAAAAAAAAAACCTGAAAACCAATAAAACCATAAAACCATAAAACCATAAAAACCACACAACCCCTAAAAATCCATAAAACCCATAAAACCTCTTATAAATCCCTAAAATCCCTAGAAACATGAAACACCAAATAAACTAGAAAACCCCTATGAAAATCGTAAAAACCTAAAACATATAAAACCATTAAAAATATAAAAAATGCTTAAAAGCATAAAAACCCACAAATATCATAAAAAACCCTAAAGCCCTTGAGAATCCCTAAATACCCAAAAAACCAAAATTATACACAAAAATCCCTAAAAATATCTAAAAATGTAAAAAACCATAACATTATAGAAAACACTAAGAAAACTATTAAAACCTAAACGTGCTTAAAACACCAAAATCCAAAAAAACTAAAACCCCAAAAAGTCCCTACAAACCCACAAAATGCCTAAACCATAAAACTCGTAAAAACCTTGAAGACCCCTAAAAATGAATAAAAAACCCTAAAAACTAAAAAAATATAAAAACACATTAAACCACTAATGATTTTATAAAACTCTAAATACATTTAAAACACTAAAAACCCAATAAAACACTAAAAACAGAAAAAAGCATAAAAACCCTAAAAAACCTAAAACCCTCAAAATCCCTAAAACACTAAAAACAATAAAATCCAAAAATATATTATATAAATCCTTAAAAGAATAAAAACCCTAAGAACCCAAAAAAACATTAAGGAAACCTTAAAAAACTAATAACACTAAAAACCCCCCAAAAACCTAAAAACGCTAAAAATAGTAAAACCCATATAAATATAGAAAACCCAAAAAATAATAAAACCCATAAAACCCCGTAAAAACCATAGAAAACTACTAAAAAATATAAATTTCATTTAAACCTATAAAAAATAGAAACTTATAAAAACCCAAAAATATCAAAAAACCCTAAAAACCGAAAAACCCATTAAAACCCAAAAACCCAAAAATACTCTAACAACCCTAAAAACATTAAAATTCCAAAAAAAATCTCTAAAAACATAAAATCCCTAAAAATCTATAAACCCATAATAAAGCCTTGAAAAAAAAAATTCTTAAGAACTCTGAAAAACCTAAAAAATGCTAAAACCCAAAAAAACCCTAAAAACCCTAAAACCCCCTAAAAACAGTTAAAATCAATAACTACCTAAAAAACCATAAATATCCTAAAAATACCTAAAATCCATAGAAACATAAAAATGATAGAATCCTTAAAAAGTCAAAGAAAACCATAAAAACAAGAAAACACATAAAACCCCAAAAAATCTAAAAACAATAAAAATCCTAAAACCATAAAACACCAAAACACCCAAAAACCATAAAATTTTCTAATAACCTTAAAAACCTAAATCACACATAATAACGATAAAAAATAAAAAAACTCTAAAAACCCTTTAAACCCGTAAAAATGCTAAAAAAATATAAATACCTTAAACCCGATAAATAATTAACCCCCTAAAACTCCAGAAAACAGTAAAAACATTAAAAAACTAAAATACCTTAAATTCTCTAAAAATGCTAAAAACACATAAAAAACCTAAAAAGTCCTAAAAATGTGAAAACCCTCAAAACCCTAAAAAGTACAAAGAAAACCTTAATAACTGAACGAAACTTAAAGCATTAAAAATGTGAAAAACTCAAAAAATCATAAAAACCCTAAAAACCCTAAAAACCTCTCAAAATACCTAAAAAACCTATAAAAAATAAAAATCCTAAAACATAAAAATGAAAAATTTTTAAAAAACCCTAAAACCCCTAATAAAATATTAAAAACCTTAAAACAATTAAAACCCCAAAAAACCTAAAAACGATATAAAACCTAAAAATGATAAAAACCCTAAAAATGGTAAAAAACCTAAAAGATCCAAAAAACTATAAAAACACCTAACAACGCATAAAACCCCTAAAATCCTTTTAAACCCCAAAAAATGTTAAAGATATCTAAAAATTTTAAAAACCCAAGAAACTCAAGAAAAACCCTAACACCCAAAAAACCAAAAAGAACCAAAAAACCCTAAAACCCTAAAACCCCTCAAAATTATTACAAATCCTAAAACCCCTCAAAATCCATGAAAAACTAAAACCCGTAAAAAAAACAAAATACCCAAAATCCAAAAAAACATAGAATCTCAAAAATCCATGAAAACCCCTACGAATTCCTTAAAAAACTAAAAACACATTAAAACAGTAAGACCACATAAAAAACCCCTAAAAAACCTAAAATACTGAAAACTATAAAACCCATAAAACCATAAAAATCCCTATAAATAATAAAAATCATAAAACCATTGAAAAAAATATAAAAACACATTAAACCCCAGTTTTTTTAAAAAAAAGACAAAAACATTTTAAAAACCATAAAAAATAAAATAATTAATAAAAACAAAAAAACCTAAAACCCCTTAAAAAACAAAAAATATTAAAACCCCATAAAATAAAAAGGCCTAAATATCTATAAAAACATAAAGACCCTAAAAACCATAAATACTGTAATAAAACCATAAAAACCTAAAAACAGATAAAACCCCTAAAAAACCAAAAAAACCAAAAACCTCTAAAAACACTTAAAAACAAAAAAACCTCTATAAACCCCTCAAATAACTAAAAAACATAAAACCGCATAAAAATCCTAAAAAAATCCCAAAATTCATAAAATTGTAAAAAAATAATAAACCCTAAGAAATGATTCTAAAACTAAGAAAACTTTAAACCCCTGAGAACATAAAAAATCAAATAACCCTTATAACACCTAAAAAACCCTGAAAACCCAAAAAATCCATTAAAACCTCCAAAACCATAAAAACTTATAATAACCCTTAAACTACTATAAAATATAAATTCTGTAAAAATCCTAAAAAATACCAAAAAATCCATAAAAATGTAAAAAACCCTAAAACCCATGAAAACTCCTAAGAAAGACTTAAAAACCAAAAAAACCTTCAAGAATTTAAAAACCTAAAAATTATAATACCCCCCAAAAACCTAAAAACCTAAAAACACCATAAAACCCCTAAAATTCTCTAAAAACCATATAAAATACTTAAAAATCACTAAATATCCCAAAAAACATAAAAAATACAAAAACCAAGGAAACTCTGAAGAAAACCATATAATCCTAAAAACACTTAAACCTCCTCAAACCTAAAAAATCTAAAAACCCTAAAAGAACCTAAAACCCTCTTAAAACCTTAAAAATCCAGGAAAACCCATAAAAACCCTAAAACCTGAAAAACCCTAAAATAATGAAAAATAAAAAAACCCTTTAAATCCCTAAAAATGATAAATACTCAAGAAAACATTAAAAACCATAAATACTCAAAAATAAAAAAAACTTCCAAAACCCATAAAAATCTAAAAAAACCATAAAATCCCTAAAAAATATTATAAACCACAAATATTATAAAAAATCTACAAAAATCAAAAAAATGTAAAAAATCCTAAAACACTAATAACCCAAAAGAACCCTTAAAATCCAAAACATGATTAAAAGACTTAAAATAACTAAAAAACTCTAAAACCCCTTAAAATCATAAAATCCATAGAAAACCCTAAAACCCCTCAATATCCCTTTGAACCCTAGCAATCAATTAAATCCTAAAAATCCATAAAAATTCCAAAAAACAAAAAAAACCTTTAACAATATGAAAACCCCAATAAAAACCATAAAACAAAAAAAACCCCTTAAACCCCATAAATCCTAAAAATTCTGACAACACTAAAACCCATAAAATACTATAAAAAACCTAAAACCCCTAAAAATAATAAATACCCATAAAAACCATAAAGAACAAATAAATTTAAAGAAAACATAAAAAACACACACAACATATAGAAACCCTTTAAACACCAAAAAAATGAAAAAAATCCCTAGAACACCATAAAAACCTAAAAAACTCAAAACAAACCGAATTAAAAAATCCATAAAAACCCAAAAACCCAAAAACCCCTCAAAATCCCTAAAAATTGAAATAAACACTAAAAAACACAAAACCCCTAAAAATTTGCAAAAACATAAAAACATAAAAAACAACAAAACCCCTAAAACCCCCTAAGAAAACTATAAAAACTAACAAACATAAAAAGATTAAAAACCCTTGGAAACCTAAAACCCCAAAAAACCCATAAACCCATAAAATATTAAAATCCAATAAAAACCCTAAAACCCACTAAAAACTCCAAAAAACATTTGCAACTCTAAAAATGTTAAAAAACACTAAAAACATTAAAAATCTAAAAATCAAAAAAATACCCCCAAAAACTGTAAAATCTCAAAAAATATTCAAAAAATCTAAAACCCCATTAAATCCCTAAAAATAATAAAAAACAATAAAAATAAAAGAAAATCTCTAAAAATTCCTAAAAACCATTAAAAACCCCATGAACAACTTAAGAACATAAAATTTTTTCCAAAAACCTGAAAAACCAAAAAAGAAAAGCACTGGAAAAACACCAAAAACCATACAAAAAACTCTAAAAACCCTTTAGATCCCTGAAAAGTTCAAAAAAATATAAAAACCGTAAAGCCTATAAAAACAACCTAAAAAACCCTAAAAACATGATAAAACCATAATACTGCTAGAAACCATAAAAAACCCAAAAAACAAAATACCCAAAAAAACACAAAAATTCATAAAAAAATAAAAGGGATAAAAATCAAAAAAAAAATTAAAATACCTAAAAACCCAAAATTACCATAAGAAAACCTTATAAATAAAAAATTATATAAACCCCGTAAAAACCCTAAAATTGATAAAACCCCTAATACACCCTAAAATTATTAAAACCCTAATAACCCTTAAAATCACAAAAAACCCTAAAAACCAAAAAAATCCAAAAACAAACACAAAAATTCCTTAAAACATAAAATATACTAAAAACCATGAAATCCACCACGAAATCCTTAAAAACATAAAAACATTAAAACCCATAAAACATAAAAAATGATAAAAACACTCAAAAATCTAAAAACAATAATGCAAAAAACCCATAAACCCCCAAAAAACCCAAAAAACCACAAAAACCTTTTCAAATCCCTAGTACCCCTCAAAAAGTTTAAAAACTATAAAAATAATTAAGAACACTAAAAAAATAAAAAAACATCAAAAACAAAAATAAATAAAAATACCCTAGATACCCTAAAATCCCATAAAAACCCATTAAAATCCTAAAGACCCTAAAAACCATAAAAATATTTAAAATCCAAAAATTTCTCAAAAATGTAAAAAACCCAAAAAACCAAAAAACTCTAATAAAAAAAATTCATACCTCAAAATAAATAAATCCATAAAAACCTCAAAAATTATTAAACCCAAAAAAACCCTAAAAAAATTCTAAAATTCTTAAAAATCCAAAAAAATTGTAAAACCATAAAATCCTAAAAAATCCCTAAAAATGCCTTATGAAATAAAAAAATATTAAAAACCAAAAAATACTTAAGAAAAATATAAAAATATGAAAACTGTAAAAATAACTAAAAAAATAAATGCTAAAAACCATAAATCCTAGATAATACTAAAAACATCAGAATTCAGAAAAGCCTCTAAAGTTCCTTAAAAACATAAAAACCTTTAAAACCAACTAAAAACTCTATTTTTTTGAACTCCTAAAAATGTTTAAAAACTACAAAAACCTTAAAACCCTTAAAAACATATAAAAAACCTCTAAAACCCCCTATAAACAAAAAAAATAAAACTCTAAATACAAATAAAACTCACGAGATCTCTAAAAACACTAAAAACAAATAAAAATCATAATAAAATCTTAAAAATCTCTAAAATCATAAAAAATAAAAAAACCTAGAACACATTTGTAAAAAAATTAAAAACTGAAGAATAATTAATACCCCTAAGATTTTAAAAAACACTAAAAACCCTAAAAACCGTAAAAACAGTAATACCATAAAATCACATAAATACCCTAAAACCCCCAAAACTCTAAAATTGTAAATAACTAATCATGTAAAAATACTCTTAAAATTTCATAATCCCAAAAAAAAAACGCATTAAACACAAAAAATTAATAAGAACCTTAAAAACCTTAAAACCCTTAAACCCTAAAAATCTCTAAAACCCTAAAAAGTATAAAAATCTAAAAAAACATTAAAAATCTTTAAAAATGTAAAAAACCTTCAACACATTGAAAAAAACTAAGAAAATTTTAAAAACCTAAAAACACTTAAACCAAATAAAAAACATATAAATTCTAACACCCTAATGACACTTAAAAATCCAAAACCCCTAAATACAATAAAAATCTTTAAAAACTCTAAAACCCCATAAAAACCCTGAAAAAACAATAAATTATTAAAACCCTATAAACCCTTAAAAATGATAAAAAAAAACTCTAAAAACCATACAAAAAGTAACAAACTCAAAAAAACCATAATAACTAAAATCCATAAAGACACTAAAATCCCCGAAAATAGATGAAAGCCACAAAATTTCATAAAAATCATAAAAGGACTAAAAATTCCAAAAAATCATACAAACCACTAAGAAGCCTAAAAACCTCTAATAAATCCTTAAAACCCTAAAGATACTTAAAAACCACAAAACCCTAAAAAATTATAAAACCTATACAACTCTAAAACCCAAAAAACAAAAAAACCCCCAAAAACATTGAAAACACCATAAAAACCCTACAAACACACATAAAATATAAAAACCATTTAACCCCCCAAAATATAAAAAAAACAAAAAATCCTTAAAACCCCTAAAAACTCAAAAAATCAGAAATCCCCCATAAAACCATAAAACCTTACAACATAAAATATTTTAAAAATAATACAAACACTAAAAAATAAAAAATATCCCAAAAATACATTAAAATCCTTAAACATGTAAAAGCACTAAAAACTTTGAAAAATCCTATGAAATACTTAAAATCTAAAAACAATTGAAACCCCTAAAAACCCAAATATCGCTAAATACCTGTAAAACCCTAAACAAATTTAAACCCCTCAAAATCCCTAAAAAACCAAAAGATACTAAAAATCCTAAAATATACGATAATTCCCAGGAAAACATAAAAAATTATAGAACCTTGAAAACACTATGAAAAACATAAAAACTAATAAACACTTAAAAACTCTAGAAAAGTAATGAAATGCTAAAAACTATAAAAACTCAAAAAATACCCTAAAACCATAAATAACCACTAAAATCTATAAACCCCATAAATAACTACTAAAATCCTATATAAAACATTTAACTCCCTAAAAAGTTAAAAATACTAAAAAATCATAATGATTGTAAAAAATAAAAAAAAACATTCTAAATACCCAAAGAACCATATAATCCTAAAATCCAACAGAACCCTACAAACCATCGAAATCCCTAAAAACCCTAAAAACAATAAAACACCATAAAAAATCCCCGAAAAAACCCAACAAACATAAAAATCCCTAAAACCATGAAATTCACTAAGAAAAAATTAAGTACCTAAAATCACTTAATACCCCTAAAAACTTATAAGCAATAAAAATCCAAAAAAAACCCCTAAAAACTCTAAAAACAATAAAACACCTCAAAAACCATAAAACTCATAAAAACATAAAAATTATAAAAAATGCAAAAAAAAATCCTTAAAATTTTAAAAAATCATAAACACCTTGGAATACCATTAGAAAAACATAATAACCTAAAAACACTTTAGACCCCCAAAAACAATAAAAATGCTAAAACCCCAAAAAGAATCTAGAAACCCCAAAACAACTACAAACCATAAAACCCATACACCCATAAAAACACTAAAACCCCATAAAAACCCTAAAAACACACACTAACCTCTAAAAACACTTTACACATCTAAAAACATTCAAAACCTTTAAATAACCTTAAAATTCCTAAAAACTAAAAAAAGAGTCCAAAAACCCGAAACCCTAAACCCCCTATAAATACTATATAACTCAACAATCCCTAAAATCAATAAAACCCTAAAAAACCATAAAATTACCAAAAAATACCTAAAAATCCATAAAAACCTAAAAAACCTTGAAAACCCTTACGAAATCCATAAAAACTAAAAAAACATAAAACCCCTAAAAATGCCTTAAAAATCACAAAACCCATAAAAAGCATAAAACCCCTAAACACCTTTAAACACACTAAAAATATAAACCCCATTAAATGCCTAAATTTTTTAAAGAACTCTAAAAACCAATCAAAACCCTAATAAAATCATACAGACCCATAATAACAAAAAATAAAAAAACCTGTTAAACCGCTTAAAATGCTAAAAATTATTAAAACCATAAAAATCTTAAAAATACCTAAAATTACCTAAAACAAAAAAACCTTAAAACATTGATAAATTATAAATAAACCCTTTGAAACTAAAAATAATTAAATCACTTAAATATCATAAAAACGTTAAAAACACTAAAAAAACCCAAAAATCCATAAAACCCAAAACCCTTAAAATTTGTAAAAACCATAAAATCCTAAAAATTCACAAAAATCCATAAAAATGTAAAAACACTACAAACCCTAATAAAAAATTAAAACCTAAAAACACGAAAAATCCCTAAAAACCCTTAAAACCCATAAAAATAATAAAATCCCTAAAATGATAATAATCATAAATGCTTCTAAATCCATAAAAACCTAAAAAATGCATAAAAACCCAAAAAATAACTAAAACTCAAAAAACCCTTAAACCACAGAAAGTGATAAAAAATATTTAAAACCATAAAACACAAAAAACCCAAAAAAACCATAAACCCCCCCAAAATTCCTAAAAGCTCTAAAACCCAATTAAAATTGTAAAAATCCATAAAAGGACCTTTAAATTGTAAAAACCCCTAAACCCATGAAACACCACAATAAAACCTTAAAAACCAAAAAAACCACATAAATTCATAATAATTGAAAAAAACCCTAACACCCCACCCCAAAACCCTCAGAAGTCCTAAAAACCCTAAATGCCTTAAAAATAAATAAAAAACTTTAAAACCTCTAAAAACTTAAAAAAACATAAAAACACTAAAAAACTAACAATCATATAAGAAAACATGAAAAAATATATTAAAATATAATACCCCTAAAAACAAAAAATACACTAAAACTCTAAAATACCCTAAAAACTATAAAACCACCTAATATATATAAAAAACCCCAAAATCCATAAAAAATTAAAAAAAAGTAAAATATAAAAACCCTTTAATCCCAAAAAAATGAAAAATATATAGAATCATTAAAAACCATAAAAAATAAAAACTAAACACTAAAATCTAAAAAAACCCTAAGAAATCCCCAAAAACCCTCAAAATCCCTAAAAACCCTAAAAACCAGAAAATCCAAAAAATCTAAAAATTTCCCAAATAATGTAAAACCCCCTAAAAACATAGGAAAAAATTATAAAACCTTGAAAACCAAAAAACACAATAACCCCCTAAAAACCTAAGAAGCACTAAAAACTGTAAAAAACCCTAAAAACCTAAAAACCCAAAAAACCATAATAACCCATAAGAACATTCACAAACCCTAAAAATCCATTAAAACCCTAAAACCCATTAAAAACTCTAAAAACCCTTTAAGCAGCTATAAATTTTTTAAATCTCTAAACAAATTAAATAATCCAAACACCAAAAAGTCCCTAATGTCCCTAAAATCCCAAAAAACCCAAAAAACCATAAACCCCTCAGAATCCCAAAAAAGACCCAAATACATAATAATCTTAAAAAATCTTAGAAAATTCCCATAAACATAAAAAAATCTAAAAACCCAGAACACCCTTTAGAAAACATGAATAACTAAAAATAATAATAAATCTAAAAAAATAAAAAATGATATATATTTTAAATATCCTAAAAACCATAGACCCCATCAAACCCTAAAAACACTAAAACCATCAAAATCCTTAAAAATCCTAAATGATTAAGAACCCTAAAATTCCTTAAAACCCATATAAAACAATAAAAATAGTAAATAATCTCTAAAATTCCCTAAAAATGTAAAAACCCAAAAAATAAGGGAAAACCCTATGAAATCCTTGAAACCCTAAAAATTCATAAAAACCATTAAAACCTTAAAAAAGGCTAAAACCATAAAAATACTAAAAATTGTAAAAAACCTAAAACCCCTTATAATCGTTAAAAATCCTAAAATCCATTTAAATTATAAAAGTTCGTAAAATCACATAGATCATAAAAACCATAAACCCCTAAAACACTATGAAAACAATAAATCATAAAAAAAACATAAGACCTCTAAAAACAAAAAAACAAAAAAACCCTAAAATCACATGAAACCTAAAAACCCATAAAAACCAAAAAACCCCAAAAAAATATTAAAACCCTAAAACCATAACAACCATAAAATCCTCTTAGAAAACTAAATCTATTTAAACCTGTAAAAACATTTAAAACACATGAAAACATAAAACCCTAAACACCACGAAAAACCCTAAAACTCTAAAAAATCCATAAAACCCTAACACCCTAAAAAATCATAAAAACCCTCAAAATCACTATAAATCATTGAATTCCATAGAAATCCGAAAAAATTCCGAAAAATACCTAAAAAAGGTAAAAATACATAAAAATAATTAATATCCAAGGAGAACATTAAAAAACTAAAAACACTTAAAAACCCATAAAAAGTAAAAACATGAAAAACCTAAAAAAATGAAAAACCCTAAAACCATAAAAACCATAAAAAATCCCTAAAACCTTAAAACCCCTAAAACCCCATAAATCTCTAAAAACCTCTAAAGATTATTAAAACCCTATAAACCCTTAAATACATTAAACAACTCTTACAAACCTGAACACACCTAAAACCAATAGAAACTCTAAAAACAAAAAAACCAAAATAAACCAAAAAAACCCTAAAATCACTAAAAAACATAGAACCCCTAACAACCATAAAACCCCTAAAAATTCAAATAAACTCTAAAAACAGACTAAAAAACTCTAATTCCCCTTAAACAAATTAAAATTATAAAAAACAATAAAAACACTTAGAAGGATAAACAACCCTAAAACCCTCAAAATCCTTAAAACACTAAAGACCCACAAAAATTCTAAAAATCCATATAAATACTTAAAACCTTGAAAAACCCTAAAATCCTTAAAAACAATAAGAAAATATTAGAAATCTAAAAACATTGAAAGCCCCTAAAATAGAATAAACACAAAAAACCTGAAAACCCCCTAATAACCATAAAAAACATGAAAACTCTTAAAAAACTAAAAACCCTAAAAAACAAAATTAAAAAATCCATAGAAATTAATTAAAATGTAAAAATTTTAAAACCCAAAAAACAAAATAATAACTTAAAATGGAAAACATGTAAAATCCCAAGAAACCCACAAACAAACTAAAAAACACAAAAATCACTAAAACCCCTTTAAAACCCTAAATAATATATAAATCTCAAAAAAAATTAAAACCCTAAAAAAATCAAAAAACCCCTAAAAATCCAAAACCCCATAAAAAACAATAAAAACCACAAATATCTTAAAAATTCCATAAAATCCCTTAAAACGTAAAATATACTTATACCCCTAACAAACAGTAAGATAACCATTAAAGTCTAAACACTTAAAATCCCTAAAAACATAAAAACGTTAAAAGCCTTAAAACCCTAAAAATCCAAAATAATGTAGAAACTGTAGAAACCTGTAAAATAATAAAAACCCCATAAAAACATTAAAACTACCAGACAACTCAGAAAAAAACCATTTAATATCTAAAAAATGCTGAAAAACTCTAAAAACGTTAAAACCGCGTAAAAACTCAAAAAAAATCCAAAAATCCAAAAATAAACATCCAAATATCATAAACCGCATCCTCATGGAATCCTTGTCAGCGTCTTCAGCGATCTCCTCCGGTTGGGTGCTGCGGATGGTATTTGCGGGTGACAAGGCGGTTTCTGGCTGGGGACAGATTTTGACATTTCTTCTCAGGGAAATGCGGCGACTTCCTGACCTGGGTCGTGTGTCGCTTCTGTTCGTCATATCTTTTTGATCTGGTTTGTGGTGATGCTATCGATCCCTTGGAAGCCATGATCCCTTCTAGATTTTACCATTTCGGGGCTCTTCTTTTAGATCTGATGTTTCTACGGACGGGTCAGCGGGGTCTAGTGATTCTTTGGCAGTGTTGTCATGCTAGGTCCGAGGATCTCTTCCAGTGCAAGGTTGCAGTTGGTGTTCTGCCTGAGAGGTCTCCTCCCCTGGTGATCTTGCGGTCGATGCGGCAGGTGATTGATGGAGTCGGGATTCGACGATCTAGTTTGCGAAAGGCTGTCATCAATTTGGTCGGGATCTTGCAGATATTTGGCTCTTCCTTGGAAGATATGAATTTTTCTCTTCGTCCTGGCATCCATGCTCAATGCGCTGGGAGGCGGTTCTGGTGGAGTCAAGACAGGTCAAGCCTTCGCCGCTGTGTCTTGGTTCTGCAGGTTCATTTTCAACACGCTTATTTTCAAGCTGCTGTCGAACTTATAGATTTCTTATGGTTTCAGGATGCTATGTTGGACTTTGGAGGTGACTTGTGTTCACTGGTTGGCCACTGTGGTGATGATTCTTTATTTGGTTGTGAGTTACAGTTGATGCTGGATCATTAGCTTGCTGCAAGACTGGAACCTCCTGGGGAGAACATGATGTTTGCTGGAAAGGGTGGGAATGGAGGCTGGTTGGGGAAAGGCTGCACTATTTGCTGGTGTTTGAATGCAATTTGGGGGCTGCTGCTTGTTGTTGTTTGGTTATTTGTTTGTTTATTTGTTGCTGTTGCGAATGAGTTTGTTGTTGTGCTGGTTGTTGCTGGTTGTTGTTTGCTTGGAGGTGTTGATGGATGATTTTGGTTCTGGTGCTTATGTTGGGGTTTGATGCTGCTGGGTGTGATTGGTTGTCATGTCGGATTTGGTGCTGTTGGTAGCTGGGGCTGGTTGGTTTGGACATGTTGATGCTGGTGTGTTACTTTGATGGTTGGATGTGGTGATGCGGGATGCTGGTACTGGCTGGATGTGACATGACGATGCGACTGTTGTGTCTGGTCCTTGAGTCTTTTCTTTATTGGTTTTTCTTTTCTTGGTGCGGGTTGTAAGGGGTTTTTGGGCATGGGTCGTTTGACCCCTCCCCTCACTTGTCTGTTGTTTCCACTTGTTTACTTTCTAAAAGGAAATTTGAAAAAAATTTAAAACCTGAAAACACATAGATCCCTTAAAAACATAAATAATATTAAAACCATAAAACCCGAAAAAATTCATAAAAACCAACAAAATCACTAAAACCCATAAAAACCCATAAATGTCACCAAAATCCCAAAAAACATTTGAAAATATAAAAAACCATTAAATCCCTGAAAGATCTAAGAAAACCTTACACAACTATAAAGACTTCAATCCCCTAAAAAACCAAAAAATCACAAAAATCTATAAAAGACCAAAAAACTAAATAAACTGTTAAAAATTATAAGAATCACTACAAAACATAAAAATCATAAAAATAAAATAATATATAAACACACAAAAAACACCAAAACACCTAATACCCTCAAAATCTCTAAAAACCTTAAAATAATAAAAATCTAAAAATGAAATAAAATTCCCCAAAAACATAAAAAGATTAAAAACCCTGAAAAACTATAATAAAACCCTAAAAACCTAAAAAAACTTAAAACACTAAAAAAGATAATAAATATTAAAACCTAAAAAAATCGTAAAACCCCAAAATACCCAATAGAAATTTAAAAAACCTTTAATCCCCTAAAAACATTAAAAAACTCTAAAAAACTGTAAAAACTCAAAAAAACCCTAAAACCCCAAAAAACCTTAAAACCCTAAATAAACACTAAAGTCTTTAAAAATACAGAAAATCATAAAAAACATAAAAAACTTAAAAACCCTAAAAAACAATAAAATGTAAGAAACCCTAAAAATGATAAAACCCCTAAAAACTTTAAAAACATAAAAACCTTTTAGAAATCCTAAAAAACATAAAACATGTTATAACCATAAAAACCCTAAAAACATTCATAGTCTCTAAAAACCCTAAAAACCATAAAAATATTAAAAATCAATAAAATGCATAAAAACATAAAAAACCTAATGAAACTTGATAAATCAAAATAATTAATTAAATATAAATCCCATTAACACCCCTAAAAATATAAAAATTTCCAAAAACCCCTAAAAATACTTAAAACCCTAAAACCCCTAAAAACATTAAAAATCATAGAAACAGATAAAACCCCTAGAATAATCAAAAATTTATAAAAACCTTAACAAACAATAAAAACTATAATAACCCTTTAAACCCATAAAAATATTTGAAAACTATAAAAAACCTAAAATTCATAAAAATCATAAAAAATAAAAAAACCCTAAAAACTGTAACACTGCTCGAAATCCCTAAAACCCCTAAAAGAACATAAAATTAAAAGAAAATACAAAAAAGTACATAAAATCTAAAAAATCCTAAACACCTTAAAAACCCCTACGAAAACCATAAAAAACAATATTCACTTAAAAAACCTAAAAACCTATAAAACAATAAAAACCCTAAAAACCCCTAAAAATATTTATAATTATAAAACCCCACAAAATAATAAAGAAACAATAAAACCCATAAAACTCATAGAAACCCACTAAAAATTATAAAACCCCTTGAAAAACCTAAAAACTATTAAAAACTCAAAACAATTACAAACTCTAGAAAATAGAAAAAACACTAAAAACACAAAAAAAACATAAAAACCATTACAACCCTACAAACACTCAAAAACAATAAAACCCTAAAATCCCATAAAAATCATAAAAATATCTAAAAATTAATAAAGACATAAAAACTCTAAAAAACATGAAAATCCCCATGAAAACAATAAAACCCCAAAACACATAAAACCCAAAAAACTTAAGAAATGATAAAAATAGTAAAAAGAAACACCTAAACAATAAATGCCTAAAAACCCTCATAATCCCAAAAAACCCTAAAACCCAAAATAAAATAAAAAAAATACCTAAAAATATATAAAACACTAAAAACACTAAAACCAAAAAAAACCCCATAGAAAAACGTAAAAACCAAAAACAATTAAAATCCCTAAAAATTATAAAAACACTAAAAACCTTAAAAACCCTAAAATCCCAGAAAAATATAAATCCACTATAAACTATAAAAAACCTTTATACCATTAAAAAATTATAAAACACTAAAAAAACAATAAACCCTACAAAAATAAAAATGACCCAAAGATACCAAAAAATGAAAAAACCCCATAAAACCCCTACAACCCCTTAAAATACCAAAACCCCTATACAACATAAAAATCCAAATTAAATCTCTAAAATTATCTAAAAACATAAAAGTCCCTTAAAACACATGAAAACCACAAGGAAAACTTTATAAGCATAAAAAACATAAAACCTCTAAAACCTAAAAATGCTAAAAACCCTAAAAACCCTAAAACACCAAAACCCCCTAAAACCTTAAAAACCTTAAAACCAGATAAAATAGAAAAAAATAATAAAAACTATAAGAACCCTTCAAACCACAAAAAATGTGAAAAATTATAGAAAACAATAAAACAACAAAAAAACTAAAAATTTTCCTAAATACCCAAAACAGTATTAAAAATCCTAAAACAATAAAAACCCAAGAGACCCTCACAAAACCTAAAAACTGAAAAACTACAAAAACATAAGGAATTAATAATAATATAAAAAGTATAAAAAACCATAAAGCCACTATGAAAACCTTGAAAACCTAATAACACTTAAATCCCCCAAAATCCTAAAAACATGAAAAACCCTAAAAACCCTAAAAACCCTTAAAAATCCTAAAAAATCCCTAAACCACCTAAAAACAATAAAAAATCCAAAATTCCATGGAAATCCCAAGAAATGTAAAAATGAAAAAAAAACCCCGGAAAAACATAAGAAAACCGTAAAAAAATGAAAAAAAATTATAAATCATAAAAAACCTAAAGATGCAAAAAATTATAAAAACCCAAAAAGCACTAAACCCCATAAAAACACAAAATCTCCTATGGACCATAAATATCCAAAACTGATAAAAAACCTAAAAACCCTAAACACCACAAATAACTCTAAAAACCCTTTAATTTCCTAAAATTTTCGAAAATAATCCAAAAAACATAAAAACCAAAAAAACTCAATCCCCATAAACCCCCCAAAACCATAAAAAAAATAAAATCCCTAAAAACATTGAAAATACATAAACACCCTATAAATACCTAAAAATACTAGAAAAACGTAAAAATCACTAAAATGTAAAAAACCGTAAAAACCCTAAAAATCCCAAATAAAACCATAAATCCCAAAATATACTTAAACCCTTAAAAAGATAAAGATTCTTAAAACCCTAACAACCCTACGAACCGTAAAAACCCATTGAACACCATAACATTCCTAAAAATCCTAAAAAACATAAAAATATGAAACAAACACTAAAAATACTTTAAATTGTAAAAAAGCCCTAAAAATCTAGAAAAACACTACGAAAATAAAACCTCAAAACACTTAAAACACTAAAAATACTAAAACAAGGTAAAAACTTATATCCTTATAAAAATAAAAAAAGACCTAAAATACCATAAATCCCCTAAAACCCTAGTAAACCCAAAAAATGTTTAAAAACTCAAAAAATCCTAAAATCCTAAAAAATTCAAGGATAGACATAAACACGAAACAACCATAAAAACATGAAAACCATAAAAACCATAAACCCTTTAAATTTCCTAAAAACTCTAAAACCCTTAAATCCATTAAAGATCTAAAAACCCATAAATGTCTAAAAAATACTGAAAAATACTAAAAACATAGAAAACACAAAAAATCGTGAAACCCTCTAGGAAGTACTTAAAAACCTGGAAACATATTAAACCCCTAAAACAATTAAAAATACTAAAAATATGAAAAAACATGAAAAATTCAGAAAAACCTAAAAACTATAAAAACTCTAATCAACTAAAAATGTTAAAAACACTTTCAACCTGTAGAATTGTTAATAAAACTCTAAAAAACCATAAAAATATTTAAAAAAACTAAAAAACAGTAAAAACCCTAAGAAATTGCAAAAACATAAAAAACTATAAGAAACCAAAAAAGCCTAAAAATACCTAAAACTATAAAAAAACCTTAAAAAACTAAAAATCCCTATGAAAACCTTAAAAACCTAAAAATAGTTAAGACCCCTAAAAATCTAAAAAAGATAAAACCCAAAAAAACCAGACAAACCAGAAAAAACCCACCTAGACCCCCAAAATCCTTAGAAACCTAAAAAGACATAAAATTCCATAAAATTCATAAAAACATAAAAAACATAAAAAAATAATTGATTAATGAAAAAAAATTGCATCAAACCCCTAAAAATCCTAAAAAATTCTAAATAACCCTAAAAACCCTAAAAACCCAAAAAACCATTAAAACCACTAAAAAACATAAAATCCCTAAAAACCATTAATAACCCTAAAATTATACTAAAAACAAAAACAATATTTTAAATCCCTAAAAACATTAAGAATCATTAAAAACCATAAAAACCTAAGAAACTAAAAAAACCTAAAAACCCAAAAAAACATAAAACCCTAAAAACTATAAAAAACCAAAAACATTCCTAGAAATACATAAAAACATAAAAAACTATAAAATCCCTAAACACCTTTAATAAAACCTTATAAAACTAAAAACACTTTAAATCCATAAAAACCTAAAAAATTCATGGCAGCCTAAGAAACCATGAAACAATAATCCCAATAAAATCCTTCAAAATTCAGAAAAACAGTAAAAATAATAAAAATCCAAAAAATCCCAAATATCCCAAACAACAAAAAATCCCTAAAAATCTAAAAAAATTATCAACAAAGACTAAAAAAATAAAAATAGTAAAAACTCTCAACTTACCTAAAAATGATAAAAACCATAAAAGATCTGAAAAACAAAAAAATCTAAAAAAACATAAAAACCTCTTAAATTCTTAAAAACCCTGAAATCCCATAATAACACTAAACCCACTAGAAATATTAAAAACACTTTAAACCCATTTAAATTTTAAAACTAAAGAACCTTTAAACCCCTAAAAATTTAAAACAACCCTAAAACCCAAAAAAAAATAAAAAATTCCCTAAAAACCATCAAAATCCATAAAAACACTTAGAACCCATTTGGATCCTAAAAATCCATTAAAATCTCGAAAAATTTCAAAAACATAAAAAATCATGAAAAACCCTAAGAAAATATATAATCTTAAAAATCATTAAACTCCAAAAAACCTAAAAATTACTAAAACCCATAAAAGACTAAAAACCATAGAAAACACAAAAATCTATCAAAATCCTTAAAAACCCTAAAAACTAAAAAAAAAGCATAAAAGATCCTTAAAATCCATAAAAATTAAATAACACTAAAAAACTGAAAAAATTCTAAGAAAACATTAAAAACATAAAAACACATAAAACCCCAAAAAACCCTAAAATCCCTAAAATCCAAAAAATCCAAAAATCCCAAAAAACCCCCCAAAAAAACAAAAAACCACGGAAAAACTCTAAAAACCCTTTAATTAACTAAAAAAGACAAGAAAATATGTAAGAAATAGTAAAAAACTAAAAAAATCAACCCCCAAACCAAAAAACCCATAAAAACCCGAACGCCCATTAAACACATCAAAATCCATAAAAACCATAAAAACAATAAAAACCCTAAAACCCCTAAAAATAAAAAAACCTAAAACATTAAAAACTATAAAAAATTAAACCCCTAAAATCCCAAAAATATTATAAAACCCATAAAACCTATAAAACCTCAAAAAAAATATAAAATCCCAAAAAACCCCTTAAAATCCCTAAAAATCCATAAAAACCCTAAAAACCACTCTAAACTGTAAAACAATTTTAATCCTGTAAAAATGATTAAAAATTCTAAAAAACCCTTAAAAACTCAAAAATACCTTCAGAAACTAAAAACCCATAAAGTCCCTAAAATCCATAAAAGCCATAAGAACACTAAAACCCCTTAAAAAATAAAAAAATTAACAAATTTCATAAAAATACCTAAAAACGTAAAAAAGAAAAAAAAAATAAAGAACGACCCTTAAGAAAACTGTAAATTCATAAAAACACTTAGAAACTATAAAATCCCAATAAATGATAAAACCCAAAAAAACCAAATAACCCAAAAACCCATTTAAAAAAACTATCAAAATCCCTAAAAACTATCAATATCCCTAACACCACAATAATTTATAAATATTCTATAGAAGCAATAAAATTTACTAAAAATGTAAAAAAAACCCTAAAAAATTTAAAATTCATAAAAAAATACTTAAAAGCCAAAGAAAATTAAATCCCCTAAAAACCTAAAAAGTATAAAATCCCTACGAACCCTAAAAGGTCCGAAAAAATCTCTAATTCCATAAAAACCCAAAAACTGGTAATAACCATAAAAACCCTAAAAACCCATAAATAGCTTAAATCCCACTAAAAACAATTAAAACCAATTAAATCTCTAAAAATGTAAAAAAACTATAAAAACATAAAAATCTATAAAAACTAAAAAAACCCAAAAAATCAATAAATATAATGAAAACCCAAAAAAAAAATTAAAAGCCCCTAAAAACCAATAAACCACATAAAAATATTAACAACTCATTAAAACCCAAAAAACACTAAAAAATTCAAAAACCATTTAATCCGCAAATAAATTTAAAAAAATCTCAAAAACCTAAAATTCTAAAAAACATAAAAATACCCTAATAACCCAAAATCCCATAAAAACTGTGAAAACACTAAAAATCTCTAACAACTATAAAAATCCCTAGAAATATAAAGAAAAGATAAAAATTCTAAAAATTCTATAAAAAATCCCTAAATATGTAAAAACCTTAAGAATCTAGAAAAAACCAAGGAAAACGTAAGATCCCAAAAACATTAAAACCCCTAAAAACATAAAAACACTAAAATACCCAAAGAACCTTAAAACCCATAAAAAACGAAAACTCCTAAAAACCCTAATAACCCTAAAAACACAAAAAATGATAAAAAACGTTAAAAACACTAAAAAACCTTTAGAACCCTAAAAACATTAAAACCTTTAAAACCCTACAATAACCTAAAACACTCAGAAAAAACCATAAAACCCAAAAAAATACATAAAACTCTCCAAAACCCTAATAACCCAAAATAAAACTCAAAAAAACTAAAAACCCTAAAAAATATTAAATGTACTAAAAATGGACTAAAAATTCCTAAAAATTTAAAAACATTAATAACCCTTAAAAACACTAGGAAAATAATAAATACCTAAAAACACATAAAACCCCCCAAAACCAAGATAAACTAAAAATTAAAATTCACCCTAAAACCCTAAAACGCTTTAAAATTCATAAAAACCTTTAAAACCAAAAAAATCCTTAAAAAATCTTGAAAATTCCCTATATACATAAGTTACCCTAAAACCCTAAAAAACCCTAAAAACTATAAAAACTAAAAATATATTAAAACCCCTACAAACCTGAAAAACCCAAAAAATGCTAAAAACAAAAAAAACCCTAAACCCCAATAATAACCTAAAACCCCTAAAACAAAAAAATCAACTATAGATGTTAAAAACCCTTTAAAACCCTAAAATCGTTCAAAAAAACTTAAAATAATTTTAAATCCCTAAAAATAACATAAAACACAAAAATCCATGGAAATCGTAAATATCTTAAAAACCCTAAAACCCAATTAAAACCATAAAAACCATGAATCCCTTAAAAATCCATAAAAAGTCAAAACAAATCCCTGCAAATGTAAAGAACCAAAAACCCCTAAAATCCAAAGAAAAACATAAACACACATAAAATCCGTAAAAACCTAAAAAATGATAAAAACAAAAAAACCTAAAGCTCCAAAATAAATGATCAAATTCCTCTAATATCCCTAATACCTGTAAAAACCCTAAAATCCTTCAAAATCATAATAATGTAATGAAATCCTAGAAAACAAAAAATTCCTAAGTAAAAATTAAAAATTTAGAATCACATAAAATCCCTGAAAATCAAAAAACTCTAAAAATCCAAAAACCATAAAACCCCTCAAAACTACAGAATTTATAAAACTCACTAAAAACCATAAAAACTTGAAAACCCCCAAAAACCTCTGAAAACATCAACACCCCTTTAAACATCTAAATTTATTTAGAACCACTAAAAACAATAGAACAAATTAAAACACATAAATGAACAAAACCACAAAGAAACCAAAAAACCCCCAAAAAAACCTGGAACCCTCAAAATCTATAAAAAACCAAAAACCCAAAAAACCAAAAAACCAAAGAACCAAAAAATATATAAAAATACATAAAAATCCCTAAATTTGTACGAAACACTAAAAAACCTGAAACCCCCAAGAAAACAACAAAATTGAAAAATAATTTATATCCCTAAAAACCTAAATAACATTAAAAATCCTAAAACGTCTAAAACCCCCAAAATCATTAAAATCATAAAAACAAAAAAAACCTTTAAAACCATAAAACCAATATAAACCCATAAATACCCTAAAACCACTAAAACAATAAAAAAATATTTATACCCCTAAAAACATTAACATATTATAAAAACATTAAAATTATTAAAATTACAAAAAAAACCCTACAACCCAAAATAAAAAAACATTAAAAACCATAAAACCCATAAACCCCCTAAATATCCCTAAAACTTTAAAAAATAATAATAATTTCAAAAAACCCTCAAAATCGATCAAATTTTATAAACTATAGACACCATTAAAAACCATAAGTAACCCATAAAAACCTAAAAAAATATTAAGAACCCTAAAATAAAATAAAAACACTTAAACCCTAAAGGACCATAAAAACCCTAAAACCCCTAAAATTATATAAAACCCCCTATAATTCATAAAACTCTAAAATCACATAAAATCCCTAAAAACTATAAATTCAAAAAACCCTTTAAACGCCTAAAAATGATAAAAAAATTAAATAAACCTTACAAAACAAAAAAAACATAAAAAATCCTTAAAAACCAAAAAACCCAAAAAACACTAAAAAACAATGGATATTCCTGAAAGCCATAAAAAACATGAAAATCCCAAATGGCCTAAAATTCCTAAAGAAAATATAAAAAACCTTAATTACCTTGAAAAACACTAACAAGGCCATAAAAACCAAAAGACACTCAAAACCCTAAAAACGCTAAAAATCCTAAAACCCTAAAAAACTATACTATCCTAAAAACCATAGAAACCCCTAAAAATAATGAAAACCCCATTAAAACCGTAAAACCCACTATAAATATAGATAACCATTAAAACCACTAAAATGTTAAAAAAATATAAGATACCATAAAACCCATAAAATCTAAAAATAACTATAAACCCCCTAAAAACCGATAAAACAACAAAACCTTAAAAAAATTAAATACCTTGAAACCCTAAAAAAAATAAAAATCCAAAAAATGACCTATAAATCTTTAAAAATTTAAAAAACACTAAAAAACCAAAAAACATCTTATGAAAACCTTAAAAATCAAAAAAACATAAAATTTCTAAAAACCTAAAAACACTAAAAAACCTAAAAACACTAAAAAAACCTATAACCCTAAAAATAGTAAAAACCCGAACCCCTAAAAATCCCTAAAAACCATAAAATAATAAATATCCAAAAAATAATAATAATCCCTAAAAACATAAAAAAAATCAAGAACCCCTAAAAACCTTGTATACCCCTAAGAGAACCTTAAAACCCTAAAAAACATGAAACCCCTAGAAAACAAAAAAAAATCTAGAAACCATAAAACCCCTAAAAACCCAAAAAACATAAAAAATTATATAAACCCTAAACAACCAATAAAAACTCTAAAAACAATTAAACCCCTAAAAAGGATAAATATACTATAAACCCTTAAAGACCATAAAATCATTAAAAATTAAACAACTCCAAAAAACCAAAAAACCATAAAACATAGAAATCCATAGAAAACATCAAAATCCATAAAAACCATAAAAATCTATAAAAATATATAAAATACCAAAAAATCCCTGAAAACATAAAAAAACATTAAAAACATTGAAACCCCCTAAGAAAACCATAAAAACAGAAAAAAATTAATACCCCTAAAAACCTATAATCAGTTTAAAACATAAAAATCCATAAAAACTAAAACACCCTCAAAATCCATAATACCCTAAAAACCATAAAAATCATGAGAAATCAGATAAAAAAACATAAAACATAAAAAACATAAAATCACAAAAAAAATTAGAAAAACCTAAAAACCTAAAAAAACATAAAAACCTTAAAACTTTAAAAATGCTAAAAAACCCATAAAAATGATAAAACCATAAAAACCTCTAAAATGAATAAAAGCCCTTAAACCCTTAAAAATCCTTAAACCCCCATAAAAACCCTAAAACCACTAAATCTCTAAAAACCCTTTAAACCTCTACAAATATTAAAAACCTCTAAAAAAATCAAAACCTTTTAAAAAAAATAAATTGAAACCCCCCAAAAAAATGAAAACCCTAAAAAGAATAAAAACCTTAAAACCACTCAAAATCCCTAACAACCAGAAACCCATAAAAATACTAAAAAACCCCTAGAACCCCTAAAATTAAAAAACCCTGAAAACCCTGAAGAAAACCATAATAACCTAAAACAGTTAAAACTCCAAAAAAAACCTAAAAATGTTATAAACTCTAAAAACCACTAAAAGCCTTTAAAACCATAAAACCTCGAACAACCATAAAACCCACAAAATCCTTAAAAACCCTAAAACCACTAAATATTATAAAACCCCATTAATCCCCCAAAATGTTAAATAAATTTTTAAAACCTTAAAACCCATACAAATTTTAAGAAAACCCCAATGACAAAAAAAAATCAAAAAACCCTTAAAAACACTAAAAACCCTAAAAAACATAAAATACCTAAAAACCATAAAAATCAAAATGATCCCTAAAATTTCCTGAAAACATAAAAACCTTAACACCACGAAAAACCATAATAAAAATTTAATAACCTAAAAATACATTAAACCCATAAAAGCCAAAAAATTGCTAAAAACTCAAAAGGCAAAAAAAATGTAAAAAAACCCAAACCCTCAAAATCCTTAAAAACCCTAAAAACAATAAAACCCTAAAAATGAACTAGAAATCAACCAAAAAACCTCAATACCCTGAAAAACATAAGAAAATCCTAAAATCATAAAATATCATAAAATCACTAAATTTTATAAAAACACTGAAAACCCTAAAAACCATAAACACCAGAAAAACCATAAAACCCCATAAAATTGAAAAACCACTAAAACCCTAAAAACAGATTAAACCCCTAAAAACATTTAAAAACTCTAAAAACCATAAAACCCGAAAAAACTCAAAAAACCATTAAAACCATAAAAACCTAAAAACCAATAAAATCTCTCAAAAAACCCTAAAAATTAAAAAACCCATAATAATTATAAAAAATACCTAAAAACCATAAAAGCATAAAAATCAATAAAATCCATGGATAACCCTATGAAATACGTAAAACATAAAAAAACAAAAAATCCCCTAAAATTAGAAAAATTGAAAAAAAACCGTCAATAGCCGAAACACCATTAAACCCCATAAAATGTTTAGAAATTTTGAAACATTAAAAACGATGAATATAAATAAAATCCCAAAAAAAACATAAAAACCCTATAAAAAACTAAAACACCTTGAAGGCCCAAAAAATTCATAATATTCTAAAAATATCTAAAAAACTAAAAAATGTAAAAAAAACCCAAAAACCCCTAAAAAAGACATAGAAAGCCTTAAAAACCTAAAAACACATAAAAACCTTAATAACGTAAAAAAACATAAAAGCCCAAAAAACAAAAAAAAAACCCTAAATACCAAAATAACTATAAAACCCCTAAGAACATTACTAGACTCTAAAACCCCATCAAAACCATATAACAATATAAAAACTTTAAAATCCCTTTGAAACACTAAAAACATTAAAAAATCTATAAAAAAAATTAAAACTATAAAAACACAAAAGTACCATAATACCAAAAGAAATCCCTAAAAGGATAAATACCCCTCAAAATCTATAACGACCCTAAAAACCATAAAATTCATAGAAATCCTATAAAATTTCAAAAAAACAACGAACAATAAAAACATTGAAACACTATAAGAAAAAAAATTAATTACTAAAAAAATACCCCTTAAAACCCTAAATATGATAATAAACCAAAAAATCCAACAAAATCGCTAAAACCCAATAAAAATCCCCTAAAAATCCCTAAAATTTTTAAAACCCCTTTAACCCTATCAAACACTATTAAAACAATAAAAACATAAAAAATAAAAAAAATGATAAAAACCTTTAATACCCTCAAAACCCTAAAACCCACTATAAACTATAAACACCCAAAAACCCTTAAAAAACCCTTGCGAACCCAAATTACTCTAAAAATTATAAAAAAATATAAAACCATTTAAACCACTAAAAAACATTATAAAACACTAAAACCCCTAATACCCTAAAAAACTCCAAAAAAAATATAAAGACCAAAAAAACCAAAAAAACCCAAAAAAACCCAAAAAACACTTATTAAACTCTCAAAATCTCAAAATACCCTAAAAACATAAAAATCATAGAAATAACTAAAATTGCTTAAAAATCAATAAAAATGTAAAAAATTCATAAAATCCATAAAAAATAATAAAAATCCTAAAAACCTATAAATAATTACAGCCCAAAAAATATAGATAACCCTAAAACCCCTAAATACCTAAAATACCATAAAATCCATGAAAATCCCTAAAAACATTTAAACCCTCATTGATCCAAAAAAAAATCCCTAAAAATCAATAAAAATATAAATAAAACCATAAATACAATAAAACTCCATAAACCATTAAAAAATAAAAACACTAAATACCTCTAAAAACCCAAAAAATGATAACAATCTTAAAAAACCATAAAAACCCTAAAAAGTATAAAAAACCCTAAAATAATTTTAAACTATAATTTCCGTAAAAGAAGAAAAACCACCAAAAACTCTAAAAATGAGTTAATCCCCTTAAAAAATTAAAAAATGAAACAAACAATAAATTCTAAAAAACTCCAAAAAACTATAAAAACTCATAAAACTCATAAAACCCATAAAACCCTAAAAATCCCCTAAAGACCTAAAAACCCTAAAAACTTGAAAATTCCCCAAAAATCCCTAAATATGCCTAAAAATGAATAACAACTATAACAAACCTAAAAACCCCAATGAAAACCACATAAAATTAAAAACATGTGAAACCCCTAAGAATACCTTAAAAATATAAAAACTCTTAAAAACCTTAAATAAATAAAAGAGATAAAAAACCAAAAAAATCTTAAACTACATAAATGCTTAAAAATATCTAAAAACATTAAAAATCCTTAAAAACCCATAAAAATAAAAAAACTCACTAAAAAATATATAACTTTTGGACTAATAAATATGATAAAAAATTCTAAAAAACATTAAAAACCCAAAAATAGTCAAACACCCCATAAAAACGGAAAATCCATAAAAACATTATAAATCTAATAAAACCATTAAAATACCAAAAAATACAAAAAATTAAAAAAATCCAAAAACCATGAAAAAAACATAACGATGCCTTGAAAATCTAAAAACAAATAAACCCCCTAAAAATCCTAAAAACTCAAAATACCCTAAAACCCATTAAAAACATAAAAACCTAAAAATCCTTAAATCACTTAAACACCATAAAATTTCTAAAAATCCCTAAAAATACCATAAAACAACAAAAATCATAAAAGCCCTAAAACCCCCTTAGAAACCCTTAAAAACCTTAAAACACTTAAAACCAATAAAAAACTTTAAAATACTAAATCCTTAAAAACCCCTAAAAACCCTAACACTTGCAAGGTGTGAGGTCATGAGGATGGTTCATGTCAAGTTTCTAAAAAGAATGAAATAACTCAGAAGGATGCAGTGAATAATGATACCCTCCCTCTACAAGTTAATACCCTCCCCCTACAAGGTAATGGAAACAAAAATACAGGGACAAGAGGGGTCCCAGATCAATTTGTTGTGAACCCTGGGAAGGTTTGTTATCCCATTACATTGGTCCTAGCCAAAGATCCCAATGATCCTAATGTTGGGCAAGCTACTCATGCAGAGCACTTTTCTGTATCTCCTGGGGTCTCTCAGTGATTGATGCGTCTCCTGTTGAGCAAATTTCACTTGCCCAGCCTGATACACTTGATATTACAACTGCCAGTAGTGTACATGGTGCACCTACCCAGCCTTCTGATACTCACAAAGCAGTGGATCCTGTTGAGAATGTTAATGTTTCTACAGGTACTCCTCCTCTTGGGGATCCTCCAGAGATTTCTTCCCCATATCATGGGGCTTCTCCAGTGATTAATGTGTCTCTTTTTGAGCAAAATTCATTTGCCCAGCCTGACGTAACTAATCATGTTGCTTCCAGTAGTGAAAATGATTCACCTGCTTAGCCTTTTCAACTCACTCTTGCAGTTATCAATGTGCATGATGTATGAAGGACTCTATCTAATCCTGATGCTCACAAAGAAGATGATCCTGCTGAGAAAATTAAGAGAACTGCAGGTGCTCTTCCTCTTAAGGCCCATTCGGAGATTGATGCACTTACATATGTACAAACTTGTGCTTCTATGTCTCCTGATTCTGAACTTCATTCACCCAGCAGAGTGCACGATGCATCTGCTCAGCCTAATGCATCTGCTCTTGCAGATACTGCTGAAGCATTCACTCCTGTTCCTGCAGGAATTTCCACCAAGATCAAATTCACTGGAGTTCCTCACAATGAGAGGATTTGTGTCACTAATACCTTCTCCCCCCTGTCTAGGAAACTCTAGGATGATTAAGCAGATGACAGTCAAAATGAAGATGTAAACTCTGAAGTAGCTCCTATGGCCTCTACTCATGAGGTTACAAGAGTTTAGAAAGTCATCAAGAAACCTTCTGGAAGACCTCCCAAGAAGGGAGGAAAGAGTAAAGGATCCTCTTCCAAGAATACACAAGGCTTGTCTCACCTGAGAGGCAACACAACCCTCAATCAATGAAGCTGGTTTTTTGTAATTGTCAGGGGATTGAAAAATCTCCCACTGCAGCAGCCCTTCGACATTTTCTTACTGCCCACAAGCCTTCACTTGTGGCCATTGCTGTGACTCTTATTAGTTTTGATAACTGGAAGGATTTCAACTGGGACTCGCTTGGATACACATTTATTTCTCACAATAGAGGTTTCTAGTAACCTTGAATCATTATGGGTTTTTTGGCACAATGACTTGCAACTTGAGTCCTTTGCGATTTGTCATCATGTAATTTCAGTTCACACCCGGATGTAGGATACTCCTTTCTCCTTCTCATTTGTTTATGCCTCTTGCTCTTACATTAGAAGAAGAGAACTTTGGGATTAATTATCTGACCTTAGTGAGAATATGAAACCCAACGGGGTCATCATTGCTAACTTCACTGTTGTTCTGTGTCCAGATGAAAAAATTGGCCCTCATTTTTTTTGTTCAACTACTCATGAATTTTGGTGTTGTGTGGATCAATGCAACCTCATTGAATTTCCTATGGTGGGCTCCAAATTCACTTGGGGAATGTTCACTTTCAATTATAGGAAAGCCAGTAAAATTGATAGGCACTTTATGCATTTCAACGATACTGGTGCTCTATTGGAAATCTCCGGATTTACTCTTCCCAAATTTAACTCTGATAATAATCCCATAGTTGTCTCCATTTAGGAGGACGCCAGGATACTCTCTCCCTTACCCTTAATGTTCAACAATTCCTGGCTTTCAATTACAAGTTCCAGGGAAGTTTTTCTTGATGGATGAAACTCCTCCTTCCATGGTAGCTCTTATTTTGTGGTTGTCTCAATTCTTAGAATAGTCAAAATCCTTCTAAAAGTTTGGACTAAGCTCTCTTTATCCAGAATCCATGATGAGGTCAAGGATGTAGAATTTTAGCTGGAGCTTTTCCATGAAAACAATCAATAGGGGGATGTTCCTACTCGTGAGGAACTTGAGTTTCACAAAAAACATGACGATCTTCTTGATCTTAAATAGAATCTGGAAAAAAATAAATTCAATGTACGATGGATCAAGGATGGTGACAAAAACACAAATTTCTTTCATCACTAGCAACGAGCGAAAAGGGTTCATAAAGGACATAATCATATCCAAATCAATGGAACAACCTTGGATGAGGAGAAAGATATCTCTGATGTTGTTGTTGATCATTTTAAAGTTCTATATAGTGATGATATCACTCCCCCTTCTGAATTGATTACCGAATGTATTGAGAAGTTTGTAAATGACTCACAGAATAATTATCTGACCTCTCCTCCTCTTGGGGACGAAGTTAAATGTTGCCTTTTCTCACTCAATTCTGGAAGCGCCCATGGACTAGACGGATTTACCAACAAATTATTCATTTTCTATTAGGATATATTTCATGCAGAAATTACCAATGTTGTCAGGGATTTCTTTCTCTCAAGATGAATTTCTTTTGAAGCCAACTCCAATTTCATTTCTCTGCTTCCCAAAAAAGAAGCTGCTATTGATATTGGTGACTTTCATCTGATTTCCATTGGAAAGACCATTCCAAAGGTTATTAGTAAAATCAACATCACTGGGATGGGGAAGTTTGTTGGAACCATCATCACACCCAATCAATTTTTATTTTTTCTTGGGTGAAGAATTCAAAAAAATTTATATATGGCCTCTGAAGGAGTGAATATCATGAGTAAGGAATCAAAAAATGGGACCTTTTCTTTAAAATTAGATATATCCAAAGCCTTTGATACAATTAAGTGGCACTTTATTTTCAAGGTTTTGAGTATGTACGGGTTTTCATCCAAACTTATCAGCATGTTTTCTTCTATTTTGGAGAGATCCAGAATCTCTGTTCTAGTTAATGGGGAACCAAAAGGTATCTTTCAATGTTCAAGAGGGTTTAGACAGGGAGATCCACTCTCTGGGATTCTGTTTGCACTTGTGGAAGATTATTTGAGTTATATTGTTACCAATGTAATGATGGATAGATTTTATTTTCCTATCAAAGCTATCAAGGACTCTTTTGTACCCTCACATCTTTTTTATGCTGAAAATATCCTTCTCTTTGGGCAGGATAATATGCGAACAATATCTTATATCTTGAAAATATTTAATAATTATGAAGTTGTTGCTGGACAGGCAATCAGTTGGAGTAAATTATCTATTGTCTTTGGGAAACGGAGATCCTCTGTGAGGAAAAACAGAATCATCATATGTCTTGGCGTCAAAAAAGGATACCTGCCATTCAATTACCTTGGGGTTACCCTCTTTTGGGGAAAGGTAAATCATTTCCACTTGGAAAGAATCTCTGTTAACATCACACATCAGCTGGATAAATGGAAGGGGAAGTCCTTGTCCCAAGCAGGCAGAGTATGCCTTATCAATTCTGTCATCACCTCAATGTTTGTTCGTGTCTTCTATATATATAGACAGCCAGTAAGTCTGCTCAAGTCTCTTCAAGAAAAGATTCATAACTTTGCATGGACAAGATGCATTAATGAAAAGAAATTGGTAACTTTTGCTTGAAATGAATGCATTATACCCATTGATATGGGTGGTCTTGGAATTAAAGATCTCAGGGTTTTTAATGAGGATTTTTTGTCCAAATTCACTTGGAACATCTTCGTACATAGGGAATGTGAGCTAGATTTCCTTAAATAATTATTTACTACTCACTTGTGCAATGGTTACACTGGGTACATGCTCTCCTCTATCTGGACCACAGTTAAATCCACATACCGGGACATTATCTCTCAGTCTATTTTGGATGTTTCAAGTCACTCCAATCTTAACTGTTGGCTCACTCCATGGCTCGATCGTCCTCTACATGAAATCATGCAGGTACCTCAGGGTCTGCAACACATGTCTATCAATGATCTCAACGCCAGGCTGATGGAGCTGGATGGACTTCTACCACCACACATCATCTCCCAGATTCATCACCGATTAGTCAGGTCACTATAAGGGAGTTCTACAAGAACAATTTATGGCAAGTCCTAGACACCCCATCGTGGCTTCTGAAATATAAGTGTCAATTAATTCCCCATAGACACTTCCTTATTCTTTGGAAGATTTGGAGAAACAGGCTGCCTATGCATGGTCAGCTGCAAAAATCCAGATGGAAGATTGTTTCAGCCTGCATCAAATGTTTGCGAGGTGCTGAAAGCATACACCACCTCTTTGTTGAATGCAATCTTGTGCATAGACTATGAAATTACATGAAAGATGTATTTGGTCTCTGTTTACCCCTTGGATCCTTTTACCAAAATATGATCTTTATTACAGATTTCAGCTGTAGTGAGGAGCTTCACAATCTCCTTCTTGCTGCATCTGCAGCAATTGTTGCTTTCTTATGGGCTATGAGAAATTTTGCTATGTTTCGGAATAAATCATGCTCCACACGTGAGTGTATTATTTCCATGCACAACGTTGTTCGAATGGCTGGGTGTATTCAATCAGTTACGATGTACAACTGCTTCAATGATCTTGTTACACTCCACACTCTTGGTGTTCCTGGAAGGTGAAAAAAACCAATGTTGATGAAGGAAATTAGATGGATTCCACCAATCCCGTCATGGATCAAAGTTATTGTTGATGGTGTGGCAGCAGGCTTACCAGGCCCTTCCGGTTGTGGGGGTGTTTTCCGCACATATCATTGTTTTATCAAGGTTATTTTCTATCATTTCATAGGGAATGGATGCGCCTATGAGGCATAGGTTTGGGCTATTATCAAGGCTGTTCGTTTTGAAAATCAATTTGGGTGGATGTATCTATGGATCGATTCTGATTTGATGCTTTTTGTGGAGGCACTGTGCCAAAACTCAAGGAAGGTTCCATCGCGGCTACTACCCCAATGGATTGAATGCCTTAGCTTATCCAAGAACCTAAGTCTCTTGATCATTCATGCATATAAGGAGGTCAATATGGTGGCTGATGTTCTTTCCAAGATGTCTATTGAAGAATTATACTCATGGTGGTCATTCATTACTCCTTCTTTTTTGCACGTCTCATGTAGACTCTGACATGAAGGGCACTACTCGCACCTGAATGTACAAGTCCCCCTGTAATGTTTTGTACTTTTTCTTTTTTATAAATTGAGGCTCCAAGCTCTACGCTTGGTCCATGCCTTCTGTACCCAAAAATATTAAAAACCCTCAAAATCCTAGAAAATAAATAAAAATCCGTAAAAATGTAAAAACACTAAAAAAAATTGAAAACCCCTAAGAAACCCTTCAAACCCCAAAAGACACTTAAAACTCTTAAATCCTTAAAAACACTAAAAATAGAAAACCCTAATAAAACCTAATAACAAAAAAACAAAAAACCATAAAAACCTTTAAAACCCTAAAACCCCATAAAAATACACTAAAAACTATAAAACCCTTTAAACCCATAAAAATATTAAAAAACTATAAAAACCATAAAATAAAAAAATAATCAAAAAATCCATAAAACCAATAAAACAATAAAAACATTAAAAACCGTAAAACATTATGAATCTCCAAAATCCCTATAATCCAATTTTTTTAAAATGCCCTAAAAATCCCTGAAAACTAAAGAACCCCTAAAAGCCCTTAAAAATATAATTAAACATTAAAAAGCTAACAATACTAAAAACCTAGAAAAATATAAAAACATTAATATCCCTAAAAGACCCGAAAACACTTAAAACCACAAAACCACTCAAAACCATAAAATCATTTAAAACACAGTAAAACCTTAAAAAATGAACTCAAAAAACCCCTTAGTCCCCTAAAATTATAATAAAAACTAAAAACCAGAAAAACTCAAAAAAAATCCCTACAAACCCAAAAAACCAATAATAACATAAGTCCTTTAAAAGCCTAACATCCATTAAAATCTCTAAAAACCCTAAAAAAACCCATACAAATCATATAAAAGAACTAAAATCCCAAAAAACCTATCAAAACCTATAAAAAATTAAAATCCATAAGAAACCCATAATAAACTGAAGACACTTAATATCCCTAAAAACATAAAAACACTAAAAACCCTAAAACCCTAAAATACCCTAAACACACTAAAAATCCTAAAAAACCCCGAAAAATTGAAAACCTCGTAAAAATCCTGAAACACACTACAAACTCTAAAAACCCAAAAAAACTCAAAATCCATAAAAACGCAAAAAAAAACCATAAAAACCATAGAAAACCCAGAAACATTAAAAAACCTAAAACCCCTAAAAACCTATAAAAATCCAAGAAAACCCATAAAAATCCTGAATAATTTAAAAAACCATGAAACACTTGAAGAACCCTACATAAACCATAAAAACAAAAAAACACATAAAAACCCTAAATAACTAAAAAATTATAAAAATCCTAAAAAATCTAAATACCATAAAAACCCTAAAATCCAAAAACCCCAAAAACCCAATAAACCTATAAAAATCATAAAAATACGCTAATAACCCCTAAAAACATAAAAACAACTAAAACCCCTAGAAACGCTAAAATCCCATAAGAAATCATTAAAAATATAAAAACGATTAAATCCCCTAGAAAAATAAATAAATAAATAAAAACAGTAGAATCCATTAAAACCCTTAAAACACATAACAACCACAAAACCCCTAAAAACATTAAAAAACTCGTAAAAACCTAGACAACCACTAAAATCTAAAATATCCCTTTACAACCTGACAAAGTTTAAATGTAATAACAAACCATAAACCCTAAAAAAATCCCCAAAAAACCAATAAAAAATAAAAAACATAAAAACCAAACAAAACATTAATAAAATTCAAAATTCCTAAAAACCCCAAAAACTATAAAACACTAAAAAAAACTGCTAAAATCTCAAAAAACATAAAATCTAGAAAAACCCTTATAAACCATAATAAAACATTAAAAACCAAAAAACACTTAATACCTCAAAAAACCAAAAAATCTAAAAACCCTAAAAACAATAAAAACCCTAAAACCCCATAAAATCCCTCAAAATTGTTAAAACCACTAAAAAACATAAATACAAAAAAAACCTAAAATAAATAAAATAATGGAGAATATGAAAACCAAAATAACAAAAGAAAAAAATTAAAAAACCTAAAATCACTAAAAAAATAAGAAACTATAATAACCTGAAGTAACCTAAAAGACCTAAATTTATATCACCCCCTAAAACCCTTAAAAACCCTAAAAACACATAAAAATGTAAAACCCACTAAATCCACTAAAACCCCGTAAAACTTATAAACTTTTTAAAAACATATAAAAACGTTTAGAACTATATTTTTTTTTCTAAAATTACCCTTATACCCCCAAAAACCATAAAAACGCTAAGAAAACCTAAAAACCCAGAAAATTGCTAAAACCCCTAAAACCCATAAAAATACCTAAAAATCCCAATAAAAATAAACACCCTTAAAACCATAAAAACCCCTAAGAAAATAGAAAAAACCTAAAAACACATAAAAACCCTAGAAACATAAAAATGGAAAAAACTATAAAAACCCTAAAAACCAATGAAATCCCTAAATACATTAAAAATGCATAAAACCCAATAAAAACCATAAAAACCAACTAAAAACCCTAAAAAAATTAAAACCCTAAAAATGATAAAAAAATATAAAACACCATTAAAATAATCATAAAATAAATAAAACCATAAAATCTCAATGAATCTGTAAAACCCTACAACCACTAAAATCCCTAAAAACCAAAAAACCCAAAAAACAATAAAAAACCTAAAAATTCCAAAAAAACCTAAAAAGATAAAAAGAACTAAAACCTTGAAAACACTAAGAAAACCTATAAACCAAAAAAAATTTGAACCCCTAAAATCCATTTAAATGTTAAAATCCATAAAACACCCAAAACCATAAATATCCCTAAAAACCCTAATTCCCCATAAAATCTAAAAAATCACTAAAAATTCCCAAAAACCTAAAAAACTATAAAAATATTTAAAAACATAAAAACACAAAAACTCCCTAGAAACGTAGAAAATGAAAAAAACCCTTAAAACCATAAATCAACAAAAAATCATAAAAAAAACTAAAAACCCATAAAACCCTAAACCCCACTAAAAACTCTAAAAACCCTTGAAACCTCTAAAAATGTAAAAAAAAACTCTATAATAATTAAAAAACCCAAAATAAATTAAAGTAAAAACAAAATAATTGAAATCCCATAAACCCCTAAAATAATTCAAAATACCTAAAAACCATATAAAATCATAAAAATCCCTTAAAACCCCATAAAATCACTAAAATCATAAAAAACACAAAAAACCCAGAAGAATAATAGAAAACCCATATAAACCCCACATATGATTAAAACCCTTAAGAACTAAAAAAACTATAAAACCCCTAAATACCTGAAAAAACATTGAAACCCTCATAATCCCTAAATCCCCTAAAAAAGATAAAAATTATAAAAAATCCCTAAAAAACATAAAAACCCTAAAAACATTGAAAACCCCTTTGAGAACCGTAAAAACATCAAAATAATTAAAAACCCTAAAAAATATAATAAACTTAAAGGACCCTAAAACCCCTTAAAACATAAAAAACCCAAAAACCCATAAAAGCCTAGAAAATCCTTTAAACTTATAAAAACATAAAAATCACGAAAACCTATAAAAACCTTTTAAACCCATAAAAATTACGGAAAAAATTAAGATCCCAAACCATAAAAAAAATCAAAAAAAACCTTCAAACAAAAAAACAATAAAACCCTACATCCTAAAAAATCCTCAAAATTCATAGAATCATAAAAACCACAAATCCTAAAAAAGTACCTAAAATGGCTAAAAATATAAAAACACAAGAAAATAAATTAAACCTTTAATTTATCCTTAAAATCAAAAAAAAAACTAAAAACCCCTAAAAAACCTAAAAACCATTAAAACCTAAAATTCACTAAAAACCATAAAAACCCTAAAACCAAAACAAAACCTTATAATCTAAAAAGAACTTGAAAATAAAAAACAACTAAAAACTCTAAAACCCATTTTAACCCTTAAAAATATTAAAAACACTTAAAAACCTAAAACCCATAAAAACATAGAATGCTTAAAACCCAAAAAAATACATAAATCCATAAAAACACGTAAAAGACATAAAACACTAAAAACTCGTAAAAACCATAAAAACATATTAAAAACTCTAAAAACCATTAAACCCCTAAAAATGTTAAAAAACATTAAAAAATAATAAAAACTCCAAACAATACTAAATATCCTCAAAAATCTCTAAACCCCCAAAAAATCATAAAAATCCTGAAAATTACTTAAAATGTAAATAACTGAAAAAATATTGAAAACCCCTAGAAAACCCTAAAAACCTAAAATAAATTAAAACCCAATAAAAACACATTAAAAGCCCTAAAATGACATAAAGCCCCTAAAAACTAAAAACACCTCAAAATACTAAAAAACACTAAAACCATAAAAGAACGATAAAAATACCTATTAATCACTAAAAATGGAAAATACACATAAAACCCCTAAACACCTAAAAATTCTAAACCCTTTAAAAAATAACAACCCCTAAAAAATATGAAAATCACTAAAACCCCTAAAACATCTATAACCCACTAAAAACACTAAATAACCTTTAAACCCCTTAATATTTTGGAAAATCCTAAAAATATTTAAAACCCTAAAAAACTCAAAAAATATCATAAAACCCCTAAGAACCTTGGAAAAAAACCATACAACCATAAAATCATAAAAGGCCCTAAAATCCCAAAAAAATTAAAAAACCCTAAAACCCCTAAAAAATATAAAAATCAAAAACACTTAAAATCCCTAAAAAACCTAAAGAAACTAAAAACCCTAAAACCACAAAACCCATAAAACCCTAAAAACCAAAAAAGCCCTTAAAACCCATAAAAACCCTAAAACCCATAGAATCTCTAAAAACCACTAAAATATTAAAAGAAATTACACCCCTAAAAATTTAAAAACATTTGAAACCTAAAAATCCATTAAACCCCTAAAAACTCAAACAACCTAAAATATCCAAAAAAAACCCCAAAACCCTCAAAATCCCTAAAACCCCTAAATACAAAAAAATATCGTAAAATATCTCTAAAAATCACTAGAAGATGAAAACATCTAAAAACCCTAACAAACCATAAGAAAACCATAATAAACGAAAAACACATAAAACCCCAAAAAATGTATTGAAACTAAAATACCTAAAAAACTCTCCAATCCATAAAAATTCCTAAACCCCTAGAAAACAATCAAATCCAAAAAAAAAGATATAAAAATATTTAAAAAAGGAAAAAACCTAATACCCATATACACCCCTAAAAAAATCATAAGAAAAAAAAATCATTTAAAACCAACAAAAAAAATCTAAAAACTATAAATTAACCTAAAAACCATAAGACCTTAAAAACCATAAAAATTCAAAAGTAACCGTAAAAGTCCCTAGACGCATAAAAAACTTGAACACCCCTAAGAAAACCTTAAAATAACAAATCACTTAAACCCCCTAAAAATAAAAAATAATTAAATCCCTAAAAGACACTAAGAAACATAAAACCCTAAAAATCCCTAAGAAAACCATAAAAACATAAATACACTTAAAACCACAAAAAACTAAAAAATCCAAAAAAATCCCATGAAGCTCTAAGAATCCCTAAAAATATTGAGAAACTAAAAACCCAAAAAAAACCTAATAAAAAAATAAAAAAATTATAACCCCTAATAAAACATAATCATGGAAGAAACCCAAAAATACCCTGAAACCCTGAAAACCGATAGAAAACCCTAAAATCCTCTAGAAACCATAAGACCCCTAGAACAAATTTTATACCTAGAAATCCACAAAAAAACACTAAACACACTAAAATATATAAAAACCCTCTAAACCCGTAAAAATATTTAAAACTATAAAAAAATAAAACCTTAAAAACACATGAAAACCCTAACAACCCCCAGAAAAGCAATAAAAACCCTAAAAACCATAAAACACTAAAAACAATCAGAATCCCAAAAAACCAAAAACACCCAAAAATCCAAAAATTCCCTAAAAATTCCTAAAAAATAAAAATCATTAAATGATTTGAAAATACCTAAGAAAACCATAAAATTCCAATTAAAACACCAAAAAAATTAAATCATGAAAAAACCACAAAAAACACTAAACAACCATTAAAACCCAAAAAAATCACAACTACCCTGAAAAAACTAAAATTTCATAAAATTAATAAAAACAAAAAAAACATTTTAAAACCTTAAATAAGTTTAAAAAACTCAAACAAACATAACCCCCACCCCCCCCCCTAAAAAAAACAAAAAACCCAAAAAAACCCGAAAAAAAATATACAAATCCCTAAAACCTTAAAAATTCATAAAAATTCAAAAGAGCCAAAATAATTCCAAATAATCCCTAAAAATGTATAAATTGTTAAAAAACTAAAACAGAAAATAAAACCTTAAAAGTTTTACACAATTTAAATCCCTAAAAAACTAAAAATTCTAAAACCCCTAAAAACCATAAAACTACAAAATCCCTAAAATTCATTAAAACATAAAAATCATAAAAATCCTTAAAAATGAATAAAACCATGAAATCCTGGAAACATCTAAGAAATCCTTAAAAACCTAAAAATACATAAATCCCATAAGAAAACTGAAAATTCTAAAAACACAAAAAAGCATAAAAATACCATAAAATTGTAAGAACCCTAAAAAACCATAAGAACCCTAAAAACCAATAAAAACCCCTAAAAACTCACTAAAAACTATAAAACCCCTTTAAACAATGAAAAACATTTAAAAAAATGAAAACCCATAAAAAAACAAAATAACTCAAATTGAACCCCCCAAAACCCAAAAATACATAAAAACGTAATAACCCAAAAAACCCAAAAAACCTCAAAATCCGTAAAACCCACAAAAACCATAAAACTCTTAATAAAACCATAAAAATCACTAAAAAGGTAAAAAACCCTAAAAACCCTAAAAACCCCTTATAAAACATTAAAACCATATACATAATTAAAACACCCAAAACTTAAAAAACTCTAAAAACCGTAAAGACCCAAAAAACCCAAAAAACCCCTAAAAACCATGAAAACCCTTGAAAACATTTAATAACCCTAAAACCAACAAAACCCCTAAAACCCACTAAATACTCTAAAACCTCACTAAACCCATAAATACGTAAAAATCTATATGAAAACATATAAAACCCTAAAGAATCATAAAAAACCCTTAAACCCAAATATTCAAAAAATCCATATAATCTGTAAAATCCATAAACACCATCATAATCCTCAAAACACTAAAAAACATTAAATATCCTGAAAAATATAAGACCCCTAAAAATACATAAAATTTTTAAAAACATGAAAACCTATAATAAAACCAAAAAAATATAAAAACACTTAAAATAAATAAAATTCAAAATATGCTAAAAACCATAAAAAACCTAAATCCACAAATAGCCGAAAAAACCATGAAAATTATTTAAAACTACAAAAAACTAAAAAACCCTAAAATCCCTAAAAACGTAAAAAACACCAAAAACCTTGAAAACACTAAATAAAGAACAAAAACATTAAACACTTAAAACCCCTAATTACCTAAAATTCTCTAAAACCCTAAAAACAGATAAAAGACACTAAAATTACATAAAAATAATAAATAATCAATAAAATCCTTAAAAACACCTAAAAACACATAAAAACCATAAGACCCACTAAAAAATATAAAAACCCATTAAACCCCAAAAAATATTAAAAAAATCTAAGAAAACTTAAAAACCATAAAAAATATAAATACCCCTGAAAACCCAAAAAATCAAAATACACCTAAAAACCTTAAAAAACCCCTCAAAATAATTAAAAACCCTAAAAATAAATAAAAACATGAAAAATACCTAAAAATCCCTAAAACCCAATAAATCACTAAAACCACTAAAAACTATAAAACCCATTTAAGACCAAATTTTTTTAAAAAAAACATTAAACCCCCTTAAAATCCTTAAAATCATAAATAAACAATAAAAACCCAAAAAAATAGTAAGAAAAACCTAAAAACCTTAAAATAAAACAGAATTCCTAAAAATCATTAAAGCCTATAAAAACATTAAAACCCCCAAAATCCTTAAAAAACCCTAAGAAATCATTAAAAACCTAAATTACACTTTAAACCCATAAAAAACCTATAAACACTAAAAACCCTAAAAACTATAAAAAGATAAAAAACTCTCAAAATTCATAAAAATCCAAAAAAAATCATAAAAACATAAAAAATCCTTAAAAATACCTAAAAATTTTAAAAAAACATAAAAACATGGAAAACCCCTAAGAAAAACATTATAACCTAAAATTTTTTAAAATCCTTAAAAATATATAAAATGATAAAAACGAAAAAAAAAGATACAAAACCCCCTAAAAATCTAAAAAAATGGCAGAAACCCCAAAAAAAATTGAATGCCAAAACATTTCCAACCCCTAAAATCCCATAAAAACCCTAAAACTGCTAAAAACACTAAAAAACCTTTAAATCCCTAAAAATATTAAAAATACTAAAAAAACATAAAACCCATAAAACATTAAATAAGATCAAAACCTCTAAAAAATCCATAAATCCATAAATATAATAAAAATCCCTAAAACCTTCCAAATCCCTAAACAACACGAAAAACCATAAAAAACCCAAATATGCCTTAAAATACCAAAAAAGTAAAACCCAGTAAAGTCCCTAAAAATGCAAAACCCATAAAACCTAAAAACACTTAAACCCCCCCCCCCAAAAAAACCATTAAAGCTGCTAAAAATGGAAAAAAACCCTAAAAACTCCTAAAATCCCATAAAAACTCTGAAAACAACCTAAAAAACCAAAAACAAAGAAACAAATATCATAACCCCATAAAAACACTAAAAATAGATACAAATACTAAAAACCTGAAATTCCTAAAACCCCCTAAAATTCATTGAAAATGTAAAAAACACTAAAAACCCTAAAAACCCCATAGAAAACCTGGAAAAAAGAAAAAAACATAAAACCCTTAAAAACCTAAAAATGTTAAATACCCTAGAAACCCTAATTAAAATATTGTAACATCCATACAACCAAAAACCTATAAAAACCCTAAAACCCTTAAAAACCAAACACCCCAATAAAAACTGTAAAACCCTTTAAACAAATATAAAATTTAAAAACTCTAAAAAGAATTAAATCCCTAAAAAATAAAAATAAAAACCCAAAACCCAAAAAACCATAAAAATATTAAAAACCCCTAAAATCCATAAAAATCCCTAAAATCCATAAAATAATAACAAATCCTTAAAAAACCATAAAAATGTAAAAAATCCTATAACCTTAAAACCCCTAATTAAAAATTAAAAATCTAAAAACACATAAAAACACTAAAAATTAGAAAAAAGATTCTAAAATCCTTAAAATACCCTAAAATCCAATAAAGACCATAAAACACCTAAAACATTGAAAACACCTAAAATGCATAAAAAACATAAAACCCACAAAAAATTTAAAAAATCCTTTTAGCAAAAAAATGTTTAAAAACTATAAAACCATTAAAAAACATAAACTACTAAACAACCCCAAATTGTCCATAGATAAATAAAACCCTAAAACCCTAAAAATCTTAAAATTCCACCAAATCCCTAAAATAGTAAAAAACCAGTAAATCAAAAAAAGTCATAAAAAATCCTAAAAATAAAAAAATGACTAAAAACCCAAAAAACCCTAAGAAATACTTAAAAATTAAAAAACACTTAAAACACCTAAAAAAAATCAAAATTCTAAAAACAAAAAAACCCTAAAAACCATCAAAACATTGAATTAATAATATCCCTAAAACCTAAAAACATCATAAATAATAATAACAAACCTAAAATCCATCAAAAAACTCTAAGAACACATTAAACCCCTAAATAATAATGAAAAAATAAAAAAATCCATAAACCCAAAAAAACAAGAAAAACCTAAAACCACTAATATTACCATGAAAATCATAAAGCCCCTAAAAAACGATCCAAACTATCAAAACCCTAACAACCATAAATTCCTAAAAATCCATAAAAATCCCTAAAAAAGTAAAAACCCCTTAAACATACGAAAACATTAAAAACCAAAAAACGCTTTCAACACAAAAAACATAAAAACGTGAAAAACCCTAAAAACCCACAAAATCCCTAGAAACACTAAAAACCATAGAAATCCTTATAAATCCCTAAAACCCTGTAAAAATGTATAAACCCCCAAACCCTAAAAAACATAATAAATCCTTAAAACCAAGGAGCACTTGATACCCTTGAAAAACCTAAAAAAATATAAAAACACTAAAAACATTATAACCCATTAAATAATAAAAAACACTTAAAAAACATAAAAACCCTAAAAACCCATAAAAAAATAAAAACCACTAAAAACATAATAAATCCTATAAACCCTGGGAAAAATTAAAATACTCTTAAAATTCATTAAAAACCAAAAATTTTAAAAAAACGTAAAATCCCAAAAACACAAAAAACCCTAAATAAACCTAAAAAGTGTCAAATTCCCTAAAAACCAAAACACCATAAGAATCCTAAAAATTCTCAAAAAAATCCATAAAATTGTAAAAAACCCTAAATACCCTAAAAAATCCTACAAAAACATTAAAAACTATGAAAACTACATAAAACCCCAAGAAAACTAAAAATGCTAAAAATCCTAAAATCCTTAAAAACATAAAAACCATAAAACCACTAAAAACCATAAAAACTACAATAACCCATGAAATCCCATAAAAATAACAAAAAAATTAAAAAATACTTTAAACCACTAAAACATTAAATACATTACAACACTTACAACCCAAAAAAACTCATAAAACTCCTAAATATTTTAAAAATCATAAAACCCTTAAACCCCTCAAAATCCCAAAAAAAACATGACATTACTTAAAAATCACAAAAAAATACCAAAGAACATAGAAAACCATAAAATCTTGAAAATCCTATAAGAACGCCATAAACACCTAAATCTATTTAAAACCCTTAATAGAGATAAAAATTATAAAAACCTAAAAATCCTTAATATCCCAAAAAACCAAAAAACCCTAAAAATATATAAAAATCCTAAAAATATATAAAATCCTTAGACATATGAAAAAAATGGGAAAAATATGAAAACCTTATAACCTAAAAAATGTAAAACCACAAAATATCTAACAAAAGATAAATACAAAAAAAAACCCAAAAATCTAAAACACCCTTGATACCATAAAACCCCATAAAATGCATAAAAACTTTAAAACCAAAAAAAAAATCTAAAAACCAATTAATCCCCTAAAAACATTATGAAACTCCAAAAAATATTTAAAATCATAAAAGTTAAAAAAACCATAAAACCCTCAAAAACATAAATATCCAAAAAAACCAAAAATTAATAAAAACCTTAAAACCCCCTCAACCCCTAAAAACAAAAAATCCTTAAAAATAAACGAAAATTCATAAAAACATAAAAACCCCAGAAAACCCATAATAACACTTAAATAAATAAATAAAAAATTAAGAAACCTAAAAAACCCTAAAACCTTTCAAAATGATAAAAAACCCTAAAACCACATAAGAACCATTAAAAATACCTATAAATACTTGATAAACGAAAAAAACTAAAATACACTAAAAACCCTATGAAAATCAATAAAAAAACAATTAAAATAAAAAAAAGACGCTAAAACCCCTAATGACCTTAAAACCCCCTAAAATCCATATGAAACCGTAAAAACCTTAAATATGTAAAACACAGTAAAATTTTTAAAAACTCTTTAAACCCCTAAAAAGTTAAAAAACTCTTAAAATTCTAAAAAACTCAAAAAAAAAATCTCAAAAAAACCAAAAAATTCCTAAAAACCCTAAAAATCCCCCAATACCATAAAAACACTAAAACCCCATAAAAATCCAAAAGTTCAAAAAAATAAGAAAACATCAGAAAACATAAAAACCTTGAAAAACCATGAAAAAACCCATAATGAACATAAAAACCTAAAAACAATTAAAACCTCTAATAAACTAAAAATTTAAAAAACCCAAAAATCCTTGAAACCTTAAAAATCTGAAAAACTGTAAAAATACATAATATTATAAAAAATACCTAGAAAATTACAAAAAATGTAAAAAACCCTAAAATCCATGAAAATTCCAATGAAGACCATATAAACTACAAAAAAATTAAAATGTATAAAAAACCAAAAAAATGATAAATACCCTAAACCCCCCAAAACTTATAAAAATCATAAAAACCATCAAGCCCCCAAAAACCATTTAAAAACCCTAAAACCCAATAAAACTGAAAGAAACACTGAAAATACTAAACATATTTTAAACCACTAAAACACCAAAACTCTACAAAACCATAACGTAAAAAAATTCATAAAAACCCTAAAATCATAAAAAAAACCTATAAAAATCCCAAAAACCCTAAAAACCATCAATACCCATAAAACCCAAACAAACCATAAAAATATTAAAAAATCTATAAATATCCATAAAAATAAAATAAAAAACTAAAAACCTTGAGAACCCTGAAGAAAAAATCAAAAATATAAAATCTCTTAAACCTCTACTAAACCTTAAAAACATAAAAAATGTCAAAATCCCTAAAAACCCTCAAAAACACAGAAACCCTTAAAAACACAAAAACCCTAATAATATATAAAAATATTAAATGGCCCTAAAAATACTACAACAAGTAATAAACCCTAAAAACGTTGAAAATCCCTATGAAATACTAAAAAAACCTAAAAACACATAAAACCCATAAAAAACCTAAAAATTCTAAAACCCCTAAAAAACCATAAAAAACCATAAAAACCATAAAAACCATAAAACCCCCTAAACACCTTAAGAAGCATAAAAAACATAAAAATCCTAGAAACACACTAGAATAATTAAATAAAATTACACTGCTAAAACATTAAAAAAATTTAGAAACCATTAAAACCTTATAAAACTCAAAATAAACCTAAAAACCCTATAAACAATAAAAACACTTAAAACCAAAAAAACCCATAAAAACATAGAAATCCCCAAACACCTTAGAAATACATAAAAAGATCAAAAACTCAAAAAACATTTAAAATCCCTATGAAAATTTTAGAAACCTAAAAATAATTAAAAAACCTAAAAATAATAAAAAACATTAAAAACCCTAAAACCCCAAAAAACCCCTAAAACCCCTAAAATCCCTAAAAACACTAAATAACCATAAAAATCATAAAAACCCATAAAAATGTTAAAATCCAAAAAACCCATAAAACCCCTTAGAAAACCATATTTACCTAACCACACATAAAACCCCTATAAACCAAAAAAATGCTAAAACCCCTAAAAACTACTAAAACCCCCAAATACTCTAAAGAACCTGAAAAAACTAAAAAGTTAAAAAATCCATAAAACCCATAGAATACCCAAAAACTACTAAAAACATTAAAACCCTTTTAAAACCCTAAAAATGTTAATAAATTCTAGGAAACCATAAAAACACTCAAAAACTAAAAAAACACAAAAACTCAAAAAATAAAAAATCTAAAAAACCGTAAAAACAATTAAAATCCATACAATGCGGAAAACGCATTAAAATACTAAAATAATCCATAAACAACCCAAAAAAGAAAAAACCATAAAAACCAAAAACCCCCTACAAAGAAATTAAAATCCTAAAAACACATATAACCCTTGAAAAATATAAAAAATATAAAACCCCTACACCACTAAACATTCATAAAAGACCTCCAAATCACCAAAACCCATATAACCGATAAATGTTACAAAAATACCTAAAAAGAATTGAAAATATAGAAAACCTTTAAATCACTAAAAACTCTCAGAAAACATTAGACAACTAAAAAGACTTGAAACCCCTAAAAAACATAAACTTCACAAAAATACATAAAAGGCCCTAAAATCCAAAAAATCATGAAAAATTATAACATGCACTAAAAAACATAAAAACAATAAACATCCCAAAGACTGTAAAAACTCATAAAAACAAAAAAATCCAAAAAATTAGTAAAGATGTTCAAAAAATTTAAATAATCATATAAACCTGAAAAAAATATAAAAAAAATCTAAACACCCAAAAAACACAAAAACCCTAAATCCCATAAACCCTTCAAAATCATTAAAAACACTAAGACCATAAAAATCTAAAAAAGAATTTAAATTCCCTGAAAACATTAAAAAATTTAAAACCCCAAAAAACTCTTATAAAACCCTAAAAACTAAAAAACATGAAACCCTAAAAACGTATTTAAATTTTAAAACCCAATAAAAATAAAAAAACCACAAAATACTCAATAAAATTTTAAAATCCCTTAAACCAATAATTACATTTAAAAACACTAAAAAACTTAAAAACCTTAAAAAAACTCAAAAACCCCCCTAAACACCAAAAAAACCTTAAAACCATAAATAAACACTAAAGACCATAAAAATCCAAAATACTATACAAAACTGAAAAACACTAAAAAAATAAATTGTTTGAAACCATAAAAACATAAAAATCCCTAAGAAACCTAAAAAAATAAAAACCTTTTAAAAAGACCTAAAAAACCTAAAATATTCTAAAACAATAGAAACTTTAAAAACTATCAAAGTCTCTAAAACCCTAAAAACAATAAAATTATAAAAAAAATCCATAAAAATATAAATAACCCTATAAAAACTAAAAGACCAAAATAAATCATTAAATATAAAACCCATTAAAACCCCTAAAAATCAAAAAATTTCCAATAACCCTCAAAACCCTAAAAAACCGTAAAACCCAATACCCCTAAAACAGTAAAAATCGTAAAAACCCATAAAACCGCTAAAATACTCAAAAAATTATAAAAATTACAACAAACAATAAAAACTAAAAAAATCCTTTAAACGCATAAAGACATTTCAAAACTCTAAAAAAACCTTAAAATCATAAATAACATAAAAAATAAAAAAACCCCTAAAATCGATCAAAATTCCTAAAACCCCAAAAAAACTATAAATTTAAAAGAAAATCCCATAAAATCTAAAAAATCATAAAAACCCATAAATTCCATAAAAATCCATAATAAAACCTTAAAAACCAATAATCACTTAAAACAATTAAAAACCTAAAAATAATAATAACCTTAAAACCCCTAAAAGCATTTAAAATTATAAAACCCCCCAAAACATTAAAAACCCTAACACCACATAAAATCTATAACAAACCACTAAAAACTAAAAAACACCTTTAAAATCCTAAAAATTATTAAAAACTCTAAATAATTACAAACCCTAGAAAATTGAAAAAACCCTAAATACCCAAAAGAAACCATAACAACCCTTACAACCGTAAAACATTTAAAAATCCTAAAACCTTAAAATCCCATAAAAATCCTAAAAATAAAAAAAAACAAAAATATTAAAACCCTAAAAGTCATGGAAACCCCCCATGAAAAAAATAAAATCCCAAAACACATAAAATCACCAAAAACCTAGAAAATGCTAAAAATAGTAAAAAAAACAAATAAACCATAAAAAGACTAAAAATCCTTATAATCCCTAAAAACCCTAAAACACAAAATAATCATAAAAAATACCAAAAATACCAAAAAATGTATAAAAATCTAAAAACTATAAAACCCCTAGAACCCCCAAATAATACCATAAAAACAGAAAACACTTAAAACACCTAAATAACAAAAAAAAACTAAAAACCTTAAAATCAATAAAAACCCCATAGAAAAACGAAAACAACCAAACATTTTAAAAAACCATTAAACCCCGAAAAAATTATGAAACTCTAAAAAACAATAAACCATAAAAAAAACCTAAGAACCCAAAAAATGAAAAAAAACCTTAAAAACCCTAACACCCTAAAATCCTAAAAAACCGAAAAACCACTAAAAACATAAAAAACAAAAAGAAATCCCTAAAAATCTATAAAAAATAAAAAAAACCCCAAAAAACCCATGAAAACCCAAAAGAAACCCTTATAAACCTAAAAATCATAAAACTTATAAAACCTAAAAATGCTAAAAAACCTAAAAACCCTAAAAACACTAAAAACACCTAAAATCATAGAAACCATAAAACCCTATAAAACCCTAAAAATTAAAAAACACTATAAACCCCTTCAATCCTATAAAAATGTAAAAAATTATAACAAACAATAAAACCACAAAAATCTAAAAAAATTCCTAAATAACCAAAAAACTATTAAAATCCTAATAATCATAAAACCCCTAGAGACCCTAACTACCCAAAAACTATAAAAAACATAAAAAATTAATTAAAATTTAAAAACTATAAAAAAACATTTAAACCACTAAGAAAACCATGAAAACCTAGAAACAATTTAAACCTCAAAAATTATAGAAAATGCGAAAAACCCTAAAACCCTAAAAACGCTTAAAAACCAAAAAATCATCAAAATACAGATACCCCCTAAAAACATAAAAAATCCAAATTTCCCTAGAAATCCCTAGAAATGTAAATAATATAAAAAAATGAAAACAATAGGAGAACCTTAAACACATGAAAACACATAGAACCCCAAAAATCCTAAAGATTTAAAAAATCATAAAAACACAAAAACACTAAACCCCATAAAAAACCTAAAATCTCCTAAGGACCATAAAATACAAAACCCATAAAAAACCTAAAAATCATAAATAACTCAAAAAACCTTTTAAATCCCTAAATTTTTTAAAAAACTATAAAAAACATAAAAACCCAAAAAACTCAACCCCCCTAACCCCAAAAAACCAATAAAAAACAATAGAAAAACTAAAAACCTTGAAAATTCTTAAAAACCAAAAAATGTAAAAAAATCCTAGTAAAACCTAAAAATCCAAAAAAATGTAAAAACCCTTAAAAACCCTAAAAACCCCAAAGAAAACAAAAACACCCCAATGACAATTAAACCATTACAAACCTAAAGATTCTAAAAACCATGAAAATGATAAAAACTATAAAAAACCATATAACCCCTTAAAATACATAAAAATCCTAAAAACAATAAAATTCCTAAAAATCCTAAAAATCCAAAAAAAATTAAAACATATAAATCCTTAAAAATCCTAAAACCCTTAAGAAAAACAAAAAACCTTAAAACACTTAAAATGCCTAAAACCTAAAAACTATAAGAACTAAAAATATCCTAAAAACTAAACAAAGACCTAAAATCCCATAAAAACCCTAAAACCCTAGTAATCCGCTAAAAATATTTCAAAACTCTAAAAATTAATAAAAAACTAAAAAATTCAAGGATAAACGTAAAATCCAAACAACCCTAAAAACCACAAAACCATAAAAAACCATAAGACCTTCAAATTCCCTAATAACCCTAAAACCCTCAAAATCCATTAAAGTTCTAAAAACCCATAAAAGACTAAAAAATACTAAAAAATGTTAAAAACATAAAAAACCCAAAAAAACGTGACACCCCCTAATAAGTACTTAAAAACCTAAAAACACATAAGACTCCTAAAACCATTAAAATTGCTAAAAACATGAAAAACATGATAAATCCCTAAAAATCCAAAAAATCCTAAAATCTATAAAAACTAAAATCAACTTAGAACTCTAAACACACTTTCAACCCCTAGAATTGTAAATAAAACTCTAAAAACCTTAAAAATATTAAAAAACCAAAAACCCCTAAAAACCCTAAGAAACCGCAATACCCAAAAAAACAATAAGAAACCAAACAAGCCTCAAAATACCTAAAATTGTAAAAACCCTAAAACACAAAAAAACAATAAGAAAACCTTACAAACCTAAAAATAGTTAAAACACAGAAAAAATATAAAAAATCTAAACCCATTAAAACCCATAAAACCCAAAAAATCCCTTAATCCCTAAAAATCCCTTAAAACCTAAAAAAACATAAAAATCATAAGAGTTACTAAAAATTCATATAAACATAAAAAAAAATAAAAACCAAAGAAATTTATAAAGGCTAAAAATCACATAAAATCCCTAAAAAGCATAAAAATGCTAAATAACCCTTAAAACCCTAAAAACATAAAAAACCCATTAAAACATCTAAAACCCTTAAAATTACTAAAAACCAATATAAACCCTAAAATTCTATGAAAAACACTAAAAAAATTTTAAATCCATAAAAACATTAAGAAACTTTGAAAACTATAAGAACATAAGAAACTCAAAAATAACCTATAATCCCAAAAAACATAAAACCCTAAATACTATAAAAATCCAAAAACATACCAATAAATTCCCAAAAACATAAAAACCCTAAAACCCCGGAAAAACCATAATAAAACCTTAAAAACCTCAAAAAATTTAAACCATTTAAAACCAACAAAAATAAAATCACCCTAAGAAACACAAAAGCCATAATCCTAATAAAATTCCGTAAAATTCACAAAAACCCTAAAAATAATAAAAATGATAAAAATATCTAAAATATAAATCAATAAAAAAAATCCCTTAATATAAAAAAATTATTAATAAAGTCTTAAAAAATAAAATCACTAAAAACTCCCAATATACATAAAAATTCTAAAAACCATAAAAGATCCAAAAAACCAAAAAAATCCAAAAAACCAAAAAAACCTCTTAAATCCTTAAAAACACTGAAATCCCCTAATAACCCTAAAACCACTAGAAATATAAAACACCCTTTCAAACCCTAAACTTTTAAAACTAAAAGAAAATTAAAAACCCTAAAAATAAAAAACAACCCTAAAACCCCAAAAAAACCAAAAAACCCTCAAAATCCATAAAAAACCCATAAAACCCATATGGATCCTAAAATATACACAAAAATATTGAAAAATGTAAAAAACTATAAATATATTGAAAAAAACTATAAAACCATATAATATTAAAAATTATTAAACCCCCTAAATCATTAAACAAAGTTAAAACCCATAAAAACCTAAAAAACCATAGAAATACCAAAAATCTCTCAAAATCTCTAAAACCCCAAAAAATCTATAAAATTCATAAAAGATCCTTAAAAATAAATAAAAATGAGAAAACAAAAAAAAATTGAAAAAATCAAAAGAAAACCTTAAAAACATAAAAACACTTAAAACCCCTAAAACCCCTAAAAACCCTAAAACACAAAAAAAAATAAAACCCATAAAAACCCCAAAAACCCAAAAACCCCAAAAAAAAATATAAAACCCCTTTAAGAACATAAAAAAAATCTCTATACAAAACATATAAAACTAAAAAACAAACCCCCCCCCCCCCCCCCCCGAAAACAAAAAAACCATAAAAACCCTGAATCCCATAAACACATCAGAATCCTTAAAAACCAAAGAAACCATAAAAAATCCCTAAAACCGATAAAACGTAAAAAAACCAAAAACATTGAAACTGTACAAAAATATTAAACCCCTAAAATCCCAAAAAATAAAATAATCCCATAAAACCACTAAATAATTTAAATTTCCCAAATACCTAGTAAAATCCCTAAAAACCCATAAAACCTGTAAAAGTCACTAAAAAACTCTAATACCATTTTAAACCACTAAAAATGTTTAAAACACAAAAATCATTAAAAACCCTAAAAACTAAAAAAACACATTCACAACCTAGAAACCCATCAAGTCCCTATTAACCCAAAAACACCAAACACCCCTAAAAACCCTAAAATGATAAAAATAAGAAAAATCCATAAAAATAACTATAAATGTAAAAAAAAACAAATAAAGAACCCCATTAAGAAAACCATAAAACCCATAAAACACATAGAAACTCTAAAAAACAAATAAATTATAATACCCTAGAAAACATAATAACCAAAATCCACATTAAAACACAAAAAAACTGTAAAAACTCTAACAAACTTCAATATCCCTAAAACCCCTATAATCTATTAAAATCCTATCAAAGCCCTAAAATTCACTAAAAATGTTAAAAAACATGAAAACCTTGAACACCCATAAGAAATCCTAAAATTATTAAGAAAATTAAATCCCCTAAAAACATAAAAAGGATAAAATCCAAAAAAAACCTAAAAAATAATGTTAAAAAACACTAAAAAAATTCAAAAACCATTTAAACCCTAAATAATGTTAAAAAACAATAAAAAGCTAAAAATATAAAAAACAAAAAAATAACCCAATAACCCAAAAACCCATAAAAACTATGAAAAAACTAAAAATATATAACAATTGTAAAAATCCTTAGAACCATAAAGAACCATCAAAATTCTAAAAAATCTATAAAAATCCGTGAATATATAAAAAAGCATAAAAACCTAGAAAAACCCCAAGAAATACTTAAGATCCAAAAAAACTCAAACCTAAAAAAATCAAAAAAAACACTAAAATACCCAATGAACCTTAACAACCATAAAAACCCCAAACCCATAAAAATACAAATAACCCTAACAATCCAAAAAAACAAAAAAATGTTAAAAACTCAAAAAAACCATTAGAACCATAAAATTGTTAATAACTCTAAAAACCTTCAATAACCTAAAACACTTAGAAAAATACATAAAACTAAAAAAATACAAAAAACCCCCCAAAACCCTAATAACCCAAAATGAAACTCAAAAACACTAAAAACTATAAAAAATTTACAAGTGCTAAAAAAGGCCAAAAATTTCGTAAAATTTTAATAAACATTAAAACCCTTGAAAACTATAGGAAAACAATATCATCACTGAAAGAAATAAAACCCCCCAAAACCAAAAAATTCTAAAAAGTATAATACACCAAAAAACCATTAAAATCCATAAAAACCATTAAAACCAAAAAAATTCCGAAAAATAATGAAAAATATCTATAAACATAAGTAACCCTATAACCCTGAAAAACACTAAAAAACCATAAAAACCAAAAAAATTAAAACCCCTACAAACTTGAAAACCCTAAAATGTGAAATATAATAAAAAACCTAAAAAAATAACCTAAAACCACTAAAAACCCAAAAATCCACTACAATTGTTAGAAAACATTTAAACCCTTAAAAATGATCAAAAAATATCTTAAAATCATTTTAAAACCCTAAAAATATCGAAAACCCCCAAAAAATCCATAGATACCCTAAATACAATAAAAACTCTAAAACCCCAATAAAACTCTAAAAACAATAATCCCTTAAATATCATTAAAATGACCAAAAAATCCCTAAAAATTTAAAAGACCAAAACCCCCTCAAACCCCTAAGAAAAAAATGAAAACCTAAAAAGACATAAAATTCATAAAAACCTAAGAAATGATAAAAACAAAAAAAACCCTAAATCCCAAAAAAATAAATTCTAAAATTCCTCAAAAGAATTCTTCAAAATTTTAAAAACCATAAAAATCCTACAAAATCCCTAAAAATCTATAATAATGTAAAGAAATCCAAAAACACTAAATACCCTAAGAAATTACAAAAAATGGAGAAACACTTAAAATCCTTAAAAAACATAAAAACTCTAAAAAACCTAAAACAATAAAAACCCTTCAAATCTACAATATCCATAAAAATCACAAAAAACCAAAAAACCCTAAAAACCCTATTAACCAATAAAAAAATTAAAACTTCTTTAAACATATAAATTTATTTAAAAACCATAAAACCATTTAGACCCATTAAAAATCACAAAAAAACTAATCCCCAAAGAAACAAGAAATCCAAAAACTCCCAAAAAACAACTAATAACCCTCAAAATCTATAAAAACCCTAAAAAAACTAAAAAACCCAAAAAATCCCTAAAATTGTAAAAAACACTAAAAACACTGTAACCCAAGAAAACCATAAAAATTTGGAAAGACTTAATATCATTAAAAACCTAATAATTATTAAAATTCATAAAACTCCTAAAAACCCTAATAATCATAAAAATCATAAAAATCATAAAAACCAAAAAACCCTTCATAGCGATAAAACCCCTATAAAACCATAAATAACCTAAAACGAATAAAACAATAAAAACTCTTTATACCCCTAAAACCATTAACATGCTGTAAAAAACTCAAAATAATTAAAAAACAAAAAACACCTTAATCCTAAAATAACGCAAAAAAACATAAAACCATAAAATCCATAAAACCCTTAAATATCCCTAAAACCCTAAAAGATAATAAAAATGCTAAAAAACCCTAAAAATATATTGAATTTGAAGAACCATAAACACCATGAAAACCCCAAAGAAAACCATAAAAACCAAAAAAATCTTAAGAACCATAAAAAAACATAGAAACTTATAAAGCCTAAAGAACCATAAAAACCATAAAACCCCTAAAATACCATAAAATTCATTAAACCTTAAAAACTCAAAAGGCCCATAAAAATCATAAAAACCAATATAAATTAAAAAACCAATTAAACTCTTAAAATGATAAAAAACTCTAAAAACATACAAAATTAAAAACTCAAAAAACACCCTAAAAACCAAAAAAACCAACCCCCCCCCCCCTCCCTAAAAACACAAAAAATCCATGGATATACTTCAAAACCATAAAAACATCGATAATATAAAAGGTCTAAAAATCCTAAGAAATATAAAAACACCTAAAACCCTTAAAAAACTCCAAGAAGACCATAAAAACGACACTTAAAAACATAAAACCCTAAAAACGATAAAATTTTTAAAACCCTAAAAAACCTATAAACCTATAAACCATAAAAAATCCTAAAAATAATGAAATCCAAATTAAAAACCTAAAAACCACTATAAATATAGATAACATTTAAAACCACTAAAACATTAAAAATTATAAACAACCATAAACCCATTAAAAACTCAAACCATCTATAAATCCCATAAACCCCATAAAACCATAAAACCACAAAACCCTAAAAACCATACAAACCATTAAAAACATTAGAAACCTAAAAACAAATAAATATCATAAAAAGACCTAAAAACGTTGAAAATATAAAAAACACTAAAACCCTAAAAAATCCTATGTAAACCTTAAAAACCTAAAAAACAGAAAATGCCTAAAAAACCTAAAACAGGTACAAAACCTAAAAACACTAAAAAACCTAAAACACCCAAAAACGTTAAAACCCAAAAAACCCTCAAAATCCCTAAAAACCAAAAAATAGTAAAAATAAAAAAACGATAACAGTCCTTATAAACATAAAAAACCCTATTCCCCTAAAAACCTTGAAAACACATATGAAAACCTTTAAACCCTAAAAAAACATGAAACACCTATAAAACCAAAAAAATGATAAATACAATAATACCCCTAAAACACCAAAAAACATAAAAATTTATAAAAAATACCAAAAACCCACTATAAACTATAAAAAACACATAAACACCTAGAAGGATATTAATATACTATAAACCCTTAAGGAGCATAAAATCTAAAAAAATCAAAAAACCCAAAAAAACAAAAAACCCTAAAAAGAGAGAAAACCATAGAAAACCCCAATACCTATAAAACCTTAAAAACACAAAAATCCGAATAATCCATAAAAATCCCTAAAAACATAAAAAAGTTACAACTTTGAAAACCACTAAGAAAACCATAAAAACACAAAAAAACTTAAGACACATAAAAACCTATAATCACTTTAAAACCTAAAAATCCCTATGACTTTAAAACCCTAAAAATCCATAAGAACTCTAAAAACCATAAAAATCATTTGATATCACAAAAAATATAAAAACATAAAAATCCAAAAATCCAAAAAATCCTTCAGAAAAACATAAAAACCTAAAAACAATTAAAATCCTTAAAACCCTCAAAATGCTAAAAACCCCAAAAAACCTTAAAACCATAAAACCTCTAAAAATAATAAAATCCCATAAACCCTTAAAAGTATTTAAAAACCCATAAAAACCCTACAACAAATAAAACTATAAAAACACTTTAAATCTCTAAAAATATTAAAAACTTTTAGAAAACCATAAAACCCCTAAAAAATAAAAAACACCCCAAAACCCCAAAAAACCATAAAACACACAAAAACCCTAAAAATAATAAAATCCCTAAAGCCAGTCAAAATCCCTAAAAACCCTAAAACCCATTAAAAATCCAAAAAACTCCAAAAAATACCAAAAAATAAAAAACCCAGAAAAACCTGAAGAAAACTATAATAACCTAAAATAATTAAAACTCCTAAAAAACAAAAAAAATTTATTAAACCAAAAACCCCTAAATACCATAAACCCTTGAATATCCATAAAGATCCACAAAATCCATAAAAAAACCCAAAAACCACTAAAAATTCTAAAACACCATTAAACCCCTAAAATGATAAATTACTCTAAAAAATAGTGAAAATCATAATTTTTTATAAAAAACCTAATGACCAAAAAATACGAAAAAACACTTAAAAACACTAAAAACCCAAAAAATTGTAAAAACCATAAAAACAATAAAAAGCTAAATGATCCCTAAAATTACCTGAAAACATAAAAACCATAAAACCCAGAAAAACCTTAATAAAAATTTAAAAACATAACAATACATTAAACCCATAAATTCATAAAAATATCTGAAAACCCAAAAAAATCCAGAAAACATAAAAAAACCCTCAAAATCCATAAAAACATATAAACCCTGAAAACGCTAAAGAAATTCCCAAAAACCACAAATTTCATAATTTTCCAAAAATTACCTCAAAAAATAAATACCCAACAAAAACATAAACCCCATAAAAACCATAAAACCCCATAAAAAACTAAAAACCCACTAAAACCCTAAAAACTAATTTAACCCCTATAAACATTAAAAAATTATAAAAACAATAAAACCTCAAAAACTAAAAAAACCATTAATGGCATAAAACCATAAAATACCATAAAATCCATCAATATCCCTAAAAATAGAAAAAAACCCATAATAATTATAAAAAATACCCAAAGACAATAAAATCATAAAAAACCCTAAAATACTTGAACAAGCCCTAACAAAGACATAAAACATAAAAAAAATAAAACCCCTAAAATTAGAAAAAATTAAAAAAAATATCCTAAAAACCCCAAACACCTCAAAATTCCTAAAAGCCATTAAAATCCATAAAACTCCCAAAAAACATTAAAATCTCTAAGAAACCATAAAAAACATAAAAACTATACAAAACATAAAAAAACCTAATAAAATATAAAAATCCTAAAAATGATTAAAACCCCTAAAGACATAAAATATGATAAATACCCCAAAAGAACATCAAAAGTATAAAACCCCGAGAAAACAATAAAAAATAAAAAAATCCCCATAAAAACCAAAAAAAATCCCTAAAACGTCTAAAAACAAATTATACCCCTACAAATGTTAAAAACTATAGAAACATTAAAAACCCTAAATATCAAAAAATACTAAATCCTGAAAAAAAAACCTATAAAACACTAAAACCCCTTGAAGGCACTAAAAAACAAAAAAACCAAAAAATTCTAAAAATCTATATGAAACCAAAAATGTAAAACCCCATAAAACCCCTAAAATAGACATAGAAAACCTTAAAAACCCAAAAATACATAAAACACCTAAAAACACAAAAACTCTAAAATCCCAAGAAAACAAAAAAAACAAATTTCAAATATAACCGTAAACCCCTAAGAACATTATGAGACTCTAAAACCCCATAAAAACCCTAGGACCATATAAAAACACTAAAACCCCTTTCAAACCCTAAAAACGTTAAAAAACTATAAAAACATTAAAACTATAAAAACAAAAATGTCCCATAACACCCAAAATAAATCCATAAAATGTCGAATGTCCCTCACAATCCATAACAATTCTAAAAGCTATAAAAATTCATAGAAATCCTATAAAATTAAAACAAATAACAAAAAAACATAGAAAAACCATAAGAAAAAATTAAAAACTAAAAAAAATACCTCTTAAAAGACTAAATTGATTATAATCCATCAAAATCGCTAAAACACCATAAAAATAAAAAAAAATCCGTAAAATCCATAAAATTGTAAAAACTCCTAAAATCCCAGAAAACCCTAATAAACCCATAAAAATTTAAAAAAAATAAAATTATAAAAACCATAAATTATTCTAAAAACCATAAAACCACCTATAATCCCTAAACCCCCTAAAACACATATAAAACCCTTTCAAACCACAAAAACCTAAAAATTATCATAAATTGTAAAACCATTTAAACCACTAAAAATATTAGAGGACACTAAAAATACATAAAACCATAAAACTCAAAAAAAAACTAAAGACCCAAAATAACCATAAAAACTCAAAAACACCTTATAAAATCTCGAAATCTTGAAAAACCATAACAAACATAAAAATCCTAGAAACACCTAAAAATACCTAAAAATACTATAAAATGTAAAAAAACTTAAAATCTATAAAAACCCTATGAAAATCCTAAATAAATATAAATAATTAAAACCACTAAAAATATAAAAAACACTAAAAACCTTAAAATTCTAAAAAATCATAAAATCCATCAAAATACCTAAAAACATTAAAAACCGTATTCATCACAAAAAAATTTATAAAAATCACTAAAAACATAAAAAAGTCTAAATACCCAAAAACCCCTTAAAAAAATAAAAAACTAATAACCCTTAATAACCCTAAAAAACCCAAAAAATGATAAAGACCTTAAAAACCATAAAAAGCCTAAAAACAAAAAAACTCTTAAAACACTTTAAAACAATAAAGCCCATAAAAACAAGAAAAACCATGAAAAACAATAAAAATCATTTAAAACCCTAAAAACATTAAAAAACTAAAACAAACACCAAAAACCTAAAAAAAACTCCAAAAAACACTAAAAACCCAGTAAAACCATAAAACCCTAAAAATCCTCAAAATTCCTAAAAACCCTAAAAACCAAAAAAATCGAATAAAATCCTTAAACATGTATAAAAATGTAAACAAACCTAAAAACCATTAAAACCCCAAAAAAAACATCAAAAAAACTAAAAACACATAAAACCCTTAAAAACCATAAATACTTAAGAAAGCTGAAAATTGTAAAAAAACATAGTACCCCTAAATACCCGAAAACCCATAAAAAACAATAAAAACCCTTGAAAATATTTAAAATCCCAAAAAAATCTATAAAAAATAAAGAAATCTAAAAATTCTAATAGGACCTTAAAAATATAAAAACCCTTAAAACCCCTAAAAACCTAAAAAATTATAAAAACCCTAAAACCCCTAAACCACCTAAAATGCTTAAAAATATCTAAAAACCTTAAAATCCCTAAAAACCATAAAAACCAAAAATACAAACTAAAACCTCCAAAAACTTGTGAAACTACTAAGATGATAAAAATAACTCTTTGAATCATTTAAAAAATGAAAAAAAAGTAAAAAACTCCCTGCCCACTGTGCATTCACCGGAGCAAGTGCTGACTGATGCTGTTGTGCCTAGAATTGGTCGGAGTGATGCCCCTCAGGCCTAGTAGTAGCCTCATAGGCTTCATGCTGATAAAAGGAGAATTCGGACGCCTGATACGAAATTAGCTATTGTTTTTTTCAAGAAGTTTCCCCCCTATGTTCAGCTATCTGATCCGATTATGTTAGACTGTTCGGAAATCTCGATTGAGCAGCATATTAATGATATCTTCTAAAATCCAGATCTGCAACAGGTGGTCTTTGTTGGTGATGAGAATGATGAAAACATACTTCTAGGAGAAACTTTTTGGGACCGCGATGACCTAATAAATGCCATATCGGCTAGGATCATGAGGGAGTAGGAGATGATGGGTCTCTCTAGTTCCTCTAGCAACAATCAGATTATAAATCCATAGTCTGTTCCAAAGTATGGTAGGAAGGGCGACATGGTTATGCCTGATGATACAACTCACCAAAAGGCCAAGGTGATGAGTGACCCTATAGTGAAATAGAGGGAAAGGAGGGATTATTCTTCCCTTCCTAGGCCAATGGATTTTAGAGCCTCCTCTAAGGCTAGAAAAGGTAAAAGAGATGCCTATGGTAGGGAAGCCTGGGCTGGAAAAGCGAAGTCGGAAATGGAACTCAGGAAATATTATGCAGCATTCCTCAAGCAATATGAATCTTATGAATGGGAGTCGGTGGACTTGGATTCTTCCTCAGGATATGGTGCTGATGTAGATCCTTATAGGGATGTTGAATTTGGTCTGTAGTTGTCTTTCCTTTTGTCTTCTTGGTGTTTTGGACATTGGCGTGTGGGGTTTCAGACTTTGGTGTGGGTCACTTGACCCATCCTCCCTTTCTTTCTTGTCTTTTTTTCTTTCTATATATTTTGGGGAGGTCGGGACTAGTCTGGCCCCACACCTTCCTTTCCCTAAAAATCCATTAAAACACCAAAAACCCAAAAACCCATGAGAAATCCCTAAGAAAACAATAAAAACCTAAAAAACATAAAGCCCTTAAAAACATTAAAACACTAAAACCTTTAAAACCCCATAAAACCCTAAAAATACTAAAAGCTCATAAAACCTTAAAGAACCCTCAAACCCATATAATCCCTAAAAACAATAAAAATAAAAATCCATGTTAACCCAAAAAACATTAAAATTATATATAAAACCAAAAGAACCTAAAAAACTCAAAAATCCATAAAAACCCAAAAATCCAATAAAACCCTAACACCCTAAAAAACATAAAACCTAAAATTCCATAAAAACCCAAAAAACCAGAAAAATATAAAAAAATACCCTAAAATCCATAAAATATAAAAATCTAAAAAATAATGAAAACCCTTAGAAAAACCTAAATAATTTAAAGAAACTTAAAAACCCTAAAACCTAAATAATGCTAAAAACTATAAATATAACTAAAACCCTAAAAACCCTAAAAATCATAAATGATGCTAAAACCATAAAAACACAAAAACACCATAAAAACCATAAATACCGCTAAAACCTATAAAATCACAATAAACCCCTAAAAAAATTAAAATATTATAAAAAACAACACACATTTAAAATCCCTAAAAATCCAAATAAATCTAAAAACTGAAAAATCCTAAAAACGGTAAAAACCATAAAACCCTAAAAACCATAAAACCCCTAGAAATCCTTAAAAATCCTAAAACCCAACTAAAAACTCTTAAATCCCTTTACACCCTAAAAATAATAAATAAATATAAAAATCTCTTAAAATCATAAACAATTATAAAACCCTCAAAATCCTTAAAACCCCATAACATTTCTAAAACCCCTAAAAATACCTAAAAATGTATAAAACTGTAAAAACCTTGAAAAAACATAGAAAAACATTAAATACTTAAAAACACAAAAACACATAAAAAATGTAAAAAATTATAAAACACCTAATATACCCTTAAAACTCTAAAACCACCCAAAATAACAAAAAACCCTAAAACCATAAAAATTCTAACAAATCCCAAGAATTAACTAAAATGTAAAACATCCTAAAAAATCTAAAAAACACTAGGAATACATAAAAATCAAAAATCATTTAATACCCCTAAAAACATAAAACTCTAAAACTCATAAAAACCATAAAACCTTAAAATCCCTAAAACTAATAAAAACATAAAAAAATCAAAAAAAACACCAAAAACCATTTAAAACCCTAAACAATTAAAAAAACCCTTACAAAAAAATTAAAAACCTAAAAAATCCAAAAAACTCATAGAAACACTAAAAAATGTAAAAAACCCTAAACCCTAAAAAACTATAACATCTAAAAAATTCCATAATATAACAAAAAACATAAAAAACCCCAAAACCCTGAAAACCATAAAAATTTAAATCAACCTAAAATCCACAAAAAAAAAACATAAAACGTCAAAAACCCTTAAAACCCTAAAAACTCTGAAAGAAGAAAGAAAACCATTATAAAAAAGAGAAAGATGATGTTGCTCTCTCCTGGGCTCTCTCTCCAGGCGTAGTGATTCCTAGGTTTTCCTCTTAGAATCCTCTTCAGTGGCTTCGATATCATCCGATTTGGGTCTCATGAGGAGGATGGATCTCTGTTTAAGTGTTCCTCCTCTTTGGTGCGCTTGCGGAAGGCAAGGCAGATACTTGTTGGTGACAGGATCTGGCGGGTTTTTTTGTGAAAAGGCGGTGATATATTGGCTTAGACTTTACAGTTAAATTGCTCGGCTTTGGACGATCTGGTCTCTTCCGTTCCTTGGGCACCGTATCTCTTTCAACGATTCTACCTTTTACATAGTAGCATGTTTGGTCAACTCGCCGGAAGCACCGTCGATAGGAAGGCTGGACCTGGTCTTCAAGCGATGGCGGTTCTTGCGTTGTTTTATTTCAGGCTGTTTGCGAGAAATCCAGAGATGATGATCCATGTGCGTGATATGAGTTCGGGTCCTTGTGGGTGGATTTTTGGGTTTTGTGATGGGATAACAAGGATGGTTCTTGGGGCTGTTATGGGGGCTTCTGGTTCTCGTAACTGGTTATAGGGGGCATCTTGGAGGCTTTGGCGCTCTGGATCTTGGTGGCTTTCGTCGGCTTGGTGTTATCTCTTGGCATATGGGTCCGGATTTTGTGTCATGGGTTTTTGGTTTCGCTCATAGGCTTCGAGAGGCACAGGAAAGGTTGTCTTGGCTTTGGTCGTGCAGATTCTAAAGGTCCGTGTCTTCGGGCTTTTGGTTCTTTTTCTTGCTGATGATGAATGGATTGCCAAGTTGTGTCGTGTTATCACTACTATATTGAAATGTGGCATTCTGTGTTGTTGATACATTCTGGCTTTGCTTTCTGATGTTGTGGGAAGGGATGATGTTAGAGGCGGTGCAGGTGGGGGTGTTGCTTCATCGTTCGAGTGTTGGATAGGGTGTGTGGATGAATTGATTGTGAATCGATGGTGCTTCTATTTTTTGGTTTTGACTAGTTTGTTTGAGATGTTTGGTCTGGAGGCTCTGGATGCTTCGTTCGATGATGTTGGTTGCTGGATGGTGAGTAGTGGTGTGTTAGAAAATGGCTGTTTAGGTGGTGATGGATGTTGGACCGAGAGGAATACCTTGGTCTTGGAAAGTGCGGAAGGAGATACTGATGCTTTAAGTGATTGGTGATGGTATGATGAAATTGCTGGTGATGTATTTGATGTTGCTGGATGATTGCTGATGAATGTTGGTTTTGGTGCTGATGGATGCAAGCTGCTGATTGGATGGGAGGTGCTATTGGGGACTTTTCTGTTTGTCTACTTTTTTTTGGCTTTGTGCGTCTTTTTTTGTTCTTTCTTTTTTTTGGGTCTTTGGGTTTTTAAAGGGTTTTTTGGTGCAGGTCATTTGACCCCTCCCCTCCCTTGTTCGTTGAGTCTCTTTTTCTTTAATAAATTTTGTGGGGGTCGGGAATAGTCCGGGATCACACTGCTTCTGCCTAAAAACTCTGAAACCTTAAAAACCCTAAAAACCTATAAAATCCTTAAAAAACCCATAAAACCCATAAAACCCCTAAAACCTCTAATAACCATTAATGTAATTTCCCGAGTCCAGAGTCCCTCCACTGGTGCCCCATACTCGGTTCGCCACATGACCTCAAGCGTGTTTCCCCGAACGCCAGAGGCTACTGACTAGCAGTGAGGGCCTTTGTGAGTCGGTGGGGAAACTATGCCATCATTCGGTAAGGTATACAATGGTAAGAAAAACAGCAATAACTAGCGGAAGTAGTAAACAAAATGCATAACAATAGAAACCAAACAACAGAAGCAATGTGGAGATATAACTATGATGAAAATGATGTAGCAGGTACAAGTATCTAAGGAAATTGACAATCACAAAAACGTGCCAAAATACAACTAAAAAAAGTGAAAAAATAAAAACAAAATAAACTCCTCAGCATCACGAGCCACGGCTCAGTCCCATGCTCCTCAGCTTCTGATGTAGTCAAGATTTTAAAGTAGAAGGGTGCTTGCCCTTATCGATACCTTCAACAACATAGTCTACTTGGGCCCAAAAGCATGGCCCAAACAGGGTGTGAGATACAATCCTAGTAGACAACCACCCAAAGATTTGGGCCTAACAGTCAATGAATACATGACAGTACTAAAACAAGAAGCAGTAAACAGAAAAGCACAAACAGCTACAATCCACAGTTGTAACAAGTATAACACACAAGTAGGCATCCAACAAAAAAGAAGAAATAGGTAACCCTCTGGGTAGCACTCACAATCTAACCCCTATGGTTCAACCTATAAGTACTAGCAACCCTCTGGGAAGCACACATAGTCTCACACCTCTGGTACAGCTACGCAATTAAGCAGACTCTCTGGGGAAGCACTCACCGTCAATTCCCCCTATAGTCTCGTATCGTGCTAAAGGATCTCTGGGGAAGCACTCAAAGTCAATTACCCCTATAGCCCACGTCGTAATTTAAAGACACTCTGGAAAATCCCTTCCATCAATTCTCCCCTTGGTCTCACATCGTGATTAAAAGACACTCTGGAGAAGCCCTTTCGTCGATTCTCCCTTTGGTCTACTACTCTAGTTTCTCACAGTCCTGAGTATAACTAAACATGCTCAGAGCGTGTATATATACATCATCCAAGTAAACCTAAAGAACTACTTGGCTATCAACTAAGGCTCAACAACAAAACAATGAAAGAGTCCACAATCCTACAACTAGGCATGGAAACTGGAAAAACGCCAAACAGGAAAAACAAGCATAGAAAACAAATTAAACACACAAAAAATACTCTAACCACAAGCAATAACCTCTACTAAAAAAATAAAGCAAAGCAGGCAAGCAACAAGGGAAAAACAGGAAACACGCAATACCTCATTCAAGGGTATTGGTGGAAATTGCACAAAATATCCATCAACATTCTAAAGAAAGTCACAAACCACCTACCTCGATCCGAGGAGATCGATATATGTGTACCTCGACGACAGATTCCCCTTAGAATGACATAGATATGATAAAACACACAAAATGTTCATCCCATGATAACATGAAAACAAGGAGGAATCAAGAAACGAGGCTAAAGCAGAAGGAAGAACTCACCGCTGTGATTCCAACGCAACTGACTGTGCTCGAATCGGAGAACGGACAGCGAGGCAGGACTCCGTCGAAGATTCGGCCATACGGTCGCTCTCGGACAGTCGAAAACTGGAGAAGAAGATGGAAATATGGGTTAGGTGTGAACCCTGTCTGTTTAATGAAAAAAAAAGAAAGTACACGGCGTATACTTTTAGAGTACACGACATGTACTGGGTCCTTTCCGTACACCTCCAAAAACGGCCTCCACATCACCCCTACACACCGTGTGTGTGGCCCAGCACGGCCAGAACATGGCTTCGAGCCGCATCAGAGTACACGGCATGTACTCAGAAAGTATACGGTGTGTACTTTTGAAATTTCCATAAAAATAATTTTTCTCAAAAACTTTAGAAAAAGGAAAAATGTACCTGAAAAGAAGACCCGGGTTCTTACAAACTTCCCCCCTTAAAGAAAATCATCCCCGAATTTCCCTAACGAGTCGGAGAAGAAGAAACCCCGAACAGCTCTAGCCATTGCAATTGTACATCGGCCTCCCTCTCCCAGGTCTCGTCATATACTCGCCCGTGCTGCCATAGCACCCGTACCAGAGTAACCGAACACCAATGGAGAACCTTCATACTGTGATCGAAAATCCAGATAGGATGCTCCTCGAACGACGCATCTGCTACAAGCTCGACTTCCTCAGGCTGAAAGATGTGATATGGGTCTGAAAAGTAATGTCAGAGATGAGAGACGTGGAATAAGTCATGCATGGCCCGATACCTCTGAGGTAGCTTAAAAAGATAGGTGACCATCCCCACTCTCTTCAAGACCTCAAACGGCCCGACGTATCGTGGTGAAAGATTACCCTGTCTCCGAATCCTTTTGTGTCCCAACCTCGGTGAAACATGTAGGAAAACCTGATCACCGACCACGAACTCCAGAGGTCATATCCGCTGATCAGCATAAGACTTCTGTCGAGACTGCGCTGTAGCCATCCTCTTCCAAATCAGCTCTATCTACTCTTAAGTCTCCTGAACAAGGCAAGGTACCAGCAAAGCTGCCTCTCCTTCCTCCAGCCAGCATAAGGGTGATCGACATTGCCTACCGTACAAAGCCTCGTATGGCGCCATCTAAATGGTCGCCTGGAAACTATTGTTGTAGGCGAAATCTACCAAAGGAATATTCTTCTCCCAAGAATCGCCAAAGTCAAGGATGCAAGCTCAGATCATATCCTCAAGCACATGGATCGTGCGCTCGGACTGGCCATCAGTCTGGGGATGATATGTTGTACTCAAAAGTACATGTGTACCCAAGGCCTTATGAAGTCCCTGCCAGAACCAAGAGGTAAAGCGCGCATCTCTGTCTGAAGCAATAGAGCGTGGAACTCCATGCAGACAAATGATCTCCCTGATGTAAAGTCGTCCCAGATCATTGACACTGAAGGTCTCCTTGATCAGCAAGAAGTGAGAAACCTTCGTAAGTCTGTCGACGACAACCCAAATAGCATCGTTCCCTCGAGGTGATCTCGGCAACCCAGTTACGAAGTCCATCGCGACATCATTCCACTTCCACTCCGGAATGGGTTACTGCTGTAAATGTACTGTTGGTCGCTGATTCTCTGCTTTCACCTGCTGAAAAGTAGAACATATCATGACAAAACCAGCAACATCCTTCTTCATACCTGGCCACAAGTACAGGTGATAAAGATCCTGATACATCATGGTGATGCCATGATGAACTACCCAAACTGCGGAATGAAAATCCCACATCAGCTCTTCATGTATGTCTGCGGGAACCCATACGCGTCCTTGGAAATGCAAGGTCTCATCCTCACCCACTGTCCATCCAGGAAGAGGGTCCTCTCCTGACACACTCTCCCGCAAGACTATGCCTTCTGAGTCTGATAACTGCCCCATCCATACTTGATCAATTAGTGCGTAGGTAACAGCTACAGAAGATAGAAAGGTATGTCCCTGTCTGTTGTGCACCTCCAGATGCATCTCAGAGAACAGAGCCATCAGCTGCCACTCACTACTAGCCTCCCGAACTGCCTGAATCTGAGTTCTCCTGCTCAACGCGTCTGCCACGACATTACCCATTCCCGGTGTATATGCAAGCTCGATGTCAAAATACTGTAGATACTCAACCCACCTGCGCTGCCTCAGATTCATATCACGCTGAGTGAAGTTATACATGAGACTCTTGTGGTCAGTGAAAACCACAAATTGCTCTCCCAGAAGATAGTTTCTCCAACATCACAAGGCATGAACAACATCTTCCAACTCTAGGTCATGCGTAGGGTAGTTCCTCTCATGTGGCCTCAGCTACCGATACCCATACGCAATGACTCCATCTCCCTACATAAGCACAGCTCCAATCCCGATACCTGAAGCATCACAGTAAACAGTGTAGCTCTTGCCTAGCTCTGGAAAGACTAGTATCGGTGCTGACGTTGACCTGCCTTTCAGCTCCTGAAAGGCTGACTCACAAGAATCTAACCATAAGAACTTATCCCCCTTCTTGGTCAGACCTGGAAAGGGTGCTGCTAAATTGGAAATGTCCCGAATGAAGTGTCTGTAGTATCGAGCCATCCCTAGGAAGCTCCGTACCTCAAAAACGTTCATTGGCTGCTCCCAGGAAACTAAAACTCTCACTTTCTCTGGGTCCACAGATACTCCTTCCTCTGAGATGAAGTGACCCAATAAGTGAATCAGATCCATCTAGAAGTGGGACTTCGAGAGTTTAGAATAAAGCTGATTCTCTCTCAGTGTACTCAGAAAGATCTCAAGATGTGTGGCATGGTCGTGTCGAGTGTGAGAGCACACCAAGATATCTTCCACGAAGTCCACGACGAAAGATTCCAAGAAAGTATGGAACACGCGGTTCATTAGTTCCATGAAAACTGCAGGTGCGTTTGTGAGTCCGAAAGGCATGACTGTATAATCGTATAGACCATACATTTTCTTGAAGGCTGTCAGAGTTATATTTGATGGTCTAACGTGAAAATGATGATAACCAGACCTCAAGTCGATCTTTGATAACACCTGGGGTCCTCGAAGCTGATCGAAAAGGTCATCAATCCACGGAAATGTATATCAGTTCTTGACCGTCATCTGGTTCAGCTTTCGATAATCCACGCAAATCCGAAGGGTACCGTCTTCCTTCTTCACAAACAGGATAGGCGAACCCCAAGGAGAAGTACTAGGTCGGATGAAACCCTTAGCATGTAACTCCTCCAACTGCTTCCTGAGCTCCTGCAACTCATGTGTGGCCATCCTATAGGGAGGAATGGACACCGGTGCTGCTCCTGGCATGAGATCAATAGAAAATTTACCTCACACTCCGGAGGAAAAACTAAAAAGTCCTCTGGAAAGACATCCCTGAAGAGATCCACCACTGGAGGAAAGTCCAATTGTGGAGTCCACTGATCATCCAGGTAAAGGCTAGCAATCTGGGCCGTCACTCCTCCTAGCCCAAGATGCTCGAGTCCTGCCCGACTCGACCGAACGTCCCATTAGCCTCTATGAAGGAAAGATTCACCTTCTGGTGAAATTAAACTGGCTCTGCGGCGATAATAGTCAATGACTTCCTGGAAGGAAATCAACCAGTCCATGCCAAGAATGACGTCATATACTGTCATCTCTAGGACATATAGATCCCATAAGAAGTGATACCCTACATCCTCAAGAGGGCACTCTCTACACTGGCGTACACTAGATGTCCTCGTTCCCAAAGGTGTGTCTAGTGTCAATGAGTCGGCAGAAGAAAAGATACAGAGTCCAAGGCTCTCCACAACGGCAACAGAGATAAAACTATGCGTAGCACCAGTATCGAAAAGGGATGAAGATAAAACTAAGGCTACTAAAATCATACCTTGAACAGTAGAAGGTTCAGGATCCTTCTCATGATAAGTATGCTCCACGGCGAAAGACTGGCCTGTGCCACAGCCCTGCACCCCTGGATGTCCACTCTGAGCTGAACCTCCCTGCTGGTGGCTGACCGCCACGACCTCAACCTCCTCCTCAGCCCAAATGGCCGGAAGAACTCCAGTTCCCAGACTGGTGAGAGTCTGTTCGGGCTGATTCTGAATGAGGAGTCATAAAATAACCCCAGTCACCAGCTGCTGGTGAGAAAACCTGGCAGAAACGCTTAAGGTGACCCATCATGCCGCAATATCGGCACTCCACTGGGTCCCCCTGGCACTGCGGCCTCATGTTCCCTGTCCGGCCACACTGATAGCATGTCACCTGGATGCTTGAGGATGTGTCTCGCTTCCTCACATCACTGTGCATAGGCTCTCTATGGCACTTCTTCATGTCATCTGAAGGGAAGCTATCTCTGGAAGCAAAACCGCCCTGACTCGCAGCTCCAGAGTCTGTCAGATTTCCCTCTGCAATCAGTACCTGGTTGACGATGGAAGTAATGGAAGTCAGCTGGAAGATGTTCACCTACGAGCGGATATCCCACCTGAGTCCATCCTCAAACATCCTCACCAAGAACACCCCACTCCCATCCCGAAGGGGTATAAAACGCTGCTGCTCAGTGAAACGAGAGGAATACTCCATGATAGATAGATTACCCTGCTCTAAGCTCATTAACTCCTGGGCTCAATTGGCTCTCAGGGTCTCCAGGTAGATGTAGTCATAGAACACACGCTGGAACTCCTCCCAAGTCATAGCTTGTTGTTGACCCGCTTGTGAGATCACGTCCCACCATCTCTTGGCGGAGTCTCGGAGCATGTAGGTGGCGAGCTTGACTCGCCTCTCTGGAGGCGTCTCCAGATGCTTGAATATAGTTAGCATAGATTCCAGCCATGACTATGTAGCCTGAGGTCCTCCTTCCTCCGAGAACGTGGGAGGTTGCTACTGCTGAAAGACCCGCGTCAAGTATTCCATAGATGAAGCAGGAGCCAATGCTCCCTGGAAAGCCTGCATCATCCTCATGAAACCCTCCATGAACTGCGCATCAGCACCCGCAACTGGTACAACAACCGGTGAAAAGTCTGGCTCGGCTGGGGGATCGACAAGAAGTCACTGATCATCCCTGTCTGAAGTCTGATCATTGCCTGACGACAGACGTACGACTGGAGGACGTCTTGGAGGCATAGCTCTAAAAGATCAAAAGTACACCTTAGATCAAGAAAAACAAGGACATAGAACACAAGGGTACAAAACAGGAACAGGGGAAAAAACACAAGATTGAAAAACATGACTACACGGCGTGTATAAAAACTACACGGCGTCTCTACTTATGCCACTGACATGGGCGTGTACCCCTACCCTACAAGTCGTGTACACTTCAAACTACATGGCATGTTGACCCCCACACACGGCGTGTACTTGAAAACTATTCCCCTACCCAATTCTCCTTACACGGCTAACCCACACGGTCCGACTCAGCCCGAGGCTACACGATGTGTGCGAAACAAATACGGCATGTACTGGACAAGGCTTCAGCGGCCCATGTTGTTAAGAACACGGCCGTCTACACGGCTGAACCTTACACGACGTGCTCCGAAAAAACACGGTGTGTATAGGCAATGGTGACCCCGTCCCGTGTTGCTCGTGACACGGTCGTGTACCTGGGAAAGACTACACGGCGTGTTCCGAACAAACACGGCATGTGGAAAAGTAGGTCACGCCGGCCCGTGTTGTTCGTGACACGGCCGGGCACCTGGACAGGACTACACGACATGTTCCGAGCAAACACAGCGTGTCGAAAGGAAGGTCACCACGTCATGTGTTGTTCGTGACACGACCGGGTACCTGGACAGGACTACACGACGTGTTCCCTACGGACACGGCGTGTTCCCTATGGACACGACGTGTTCTACCCGAGCTTCCTCAGCTCGTGTTGTTAGCGACACGGTCGGGTACACAGCTCCGAACTTACACGATGTGTACGAATGGTACATGGAGTGTTCCCGAAGTTACTCCTATGACACCGTGTTCTTCTCACACGGTTAGTGACATGGCCTGAAAACTACACGGCGTGTATCTAAAATGTACATGCTGTGTATTCTAGGTTTTTATGGGTAGTAGCTCAGAAACTGTACAGAATTCTAGAACACAAAAACAAGGTGAAAAGTTCCAAATTCCGATCTGTGAGGGCTCATAACACCTAAAGAACCAAAATTTGGCGTTCACTTTAAGAAAAGAACAAAACAAACAGTTTTCTAACATAATAGCAGAGAATCTATCAAGCATCTATCACAGCAGCATGCATAATCTACAGGGAGCCTATTACAACAGAATGCAATCGCTAATGCACCCTAGATGGCATGACAATAATGCATGACATGTGATTTCTATAAGTGCCTATATGATGCATGAGATGGCATACCCTCATCTCATCGGGTTGCGACAGAAATAGAACCAAAATACCAAAACAATAACCACACAAGTCATACGAATCACTCTAGGTGAAAACATACTAACCATAAAATCTCAAAACCAGAAAACTGCAATTAACTAGGTAGTATGGCTTTCCCCTGTACATCGGTTAGCTACTCCCGGTCACAGCTTAACACCAAGTACTGAATCCATCCTATCCCTGTCTAAAGTCTCCAAACAGTAAAGCAAGATAAAAGAACCTGCCTCTGATAGCACTTTGTAACGTCCCGAGTCTGGAGCCCCTCCACTGGTGCCCCGTACCCGGTTCGACACATGACCTCAAGCGCGTTTCCCCGAACGCCAGAGGCTGCCAACTAGCAGCGAGGGCCTTGGTGAGTTGGTGGGGAAACTATTCCCTCATTCGGTAAGGTATACAATGGTACGAAAAACAAAAATAACTAGCGGAAGCAGTAAACAACATGCATAACAATAGAAACCAAACAACAGAAGCAATGTAGAGATATAACTATGATGAAAATGATGTAGCAGGTACAAGTATCTAAGTAAAATGGCAAACAAAAAAACGTGCTAAAATACCACTGAAACCAAGTGCAAATGAAAAACAAAATAAACTCCTCAGCATCGTGAGCCACGGCTCGGTCCCATGCTCCCCAGCTCCTGATGCAGTCAAGATCCTGAAGTAGAAGGGGGCTTGCCCTGGTCTATACCTGCAACAACATAGTCTACTTGGGCCCAAAATCATGGCCCAAACAGGGTGTGATACACAATCCCAGTTGGAAACCACCCCAAGATTTGTGCCTAACAGTCAATGAATACATGGAAGTACTAAAATAAGAAGCAGTAAACAGAAAAGCACAAACAACTACAATCCACAGTTCTAACAAGTATAGCACAGAAGTAAGCAGTCAACAACAAAAGAAGAAACATGTAACCATCTAGGTAGCTCTCAAAGTCTAACCCCTATGGGTCAACCTATAAGTACTAGAAACCCTATAGGAAGCACACACAATCTCACCCCTCTGGTACAGCTACGAAATTAAGCAGAATCTCTGGGGAAGCACTCACCATCAATTCCCCCTATAGCCTCGTATCATGCTAAAGGATCTCTGGGGAAGCACTCAACTTCAATTCCCCATATATCCCACGTCATAATTAAAACACTCTGGAGAAGCCCTTTCGTCAATTCTCCCCTTGGTCTCGCATCGTGATTAAAAGACACTCTGGAGAAGCCCTTCCATCGATTCTCCCTTTGGTCTACTACTCTAGGTCCTCACAGTCCTGAGTATAACTAAACAAGCTCAGCACGTGTATATATATATCATCCAAGTAAACCTCAAGAACTACTTGGGTATCAACTAAGGCTCAACAGCAAAACAAGGCAATAGTTCACAATCCTACAACTTGGCATGGCATTTGGAAAAACGCCAAACAGGTAGAACCAGCATGGAAAGAAAAATGAGCACAAACAAAAATACTCTAATCACAAGCAATAACCTCTACTAAAGCAATCAAGAAAATCAGGCAAGAAACAAGGGCAAAATAGGAAACACACAATACCCTCTTCAAGGGTATTGGTGGAAATTATACAAAATTTTCATCAACTTTCTATGGAAAGGCACAAACCACCTACCTCTATCTGAGGAGATCGATATACGTGAACCTTGATGATAGATTCCCCTTAGAATGACGTAGATCTGAGAAAACACAAAAAACATTCATCCCATGATAAATTGAAAACAAGAGGAATCAAGAAACGAGGCTAAAGTAGAAGGAAGAACTCACCGTTGCGATTCCAACGCAACTGACCGTGCTAGAATCGGAGAACGGACTGCGAGGCACGACTTCGTCGAAGATCCGGTCGTACGGTTGCTCTCGGACTGTCGAAAACTGGTGAAGAAGATGGAAATAGGGGCTAGGCACGACCCCGATACTTTTAATGAAAAAAAAATAAAGTACACAGCGTGTACTTTTAGAGTACACGGCGTGTATTGGGTCCTTTCCGTACACCGCCAAAAACGGCCTCCACGTCACCCCTACACACCGTGTGTGTGGCCCGACATGACCAACACACGGGTTCGAGCCAGATCATAGTACATGGCGTGTACTCAGAAAGTACACAGCGTGTACTTCTGAAATTTCCCGAAAAATAATTTTTCTCAAAAACTCCAGAAAAAGGAAAAACGTACCTGAAAAGAAGACAGGGGTTCTTACAATTAAAAACAATATTAACATAAAAAATACACAAAAACCATACAACCCCTTAGAAACACAAAAAATCCCTAAAAACCCAAAAAAAATAAAAAACCCCCAAATTAACATTAAAATCCCAAAAAACATTAAAAACCCTGAAAATCCTAGAAAAGAAATAAAAATCCCTAAAAATGTAAAAACACTAAAAACCCTCAAAACCCCTAAGAAAACCTTATAAACCAAAAAACACTTAAAACCGCTAAAACCTAAAAACAATAAAAAACATAAAACCCTAATAAACTCTAAAAACGAAAAGAACCTAAAAACCATAAAAACATTTAAACTCCTAAAACCCCATAAAAAATACACAAAAAACTATATAACCCTTAAAACCCAAATTTTTTAAAAAAATATAAAAAACTTTAAATCCCAAAAAAATTAAAAAATCTATAAAACCTATAAAATCATAAAAACCATAAAAACATTTATAATCTCCAAAAATCCGTAAAAAATATTAAAAAAGACAAAAAATCACTAAAAAATAAAATAACCATAGAAACCCTTAAACAACTCGTTAGACATTAAAAAACTAAAAATACATAAAACACATAAAAATATTAAAACATTAATATCCCTAAAAGACCATTAAACCCCTAAAAACCATAAAACAACACAAAACCATAAAATCGTCTTAAACACCAAAACCCCCAAAAATGAACTCTAAAAACCCTTTAGTCCCCTAATATTATAATAAACATTAAAAACTATAAAAACCATAAAAACTCAAAAAAGAACCCCCTAAAAACCCAAAAAACCAAAAAAACCGTAAGATCATTAAAAGCCTTCCTTCCCTTAAAATCTAAAAAATCACTAAAAACAATAAAAATCCTAAAAAAGAACTAAATTCCCAAAAAAACCTATCAAACCCTATAAACCATTAAAACCAATAAGAAAACCTTAAGAAGATAAAGACACTAAATCCCCATAAAAACCAAAAACACTAAAAACCCTAAAAACTTATAAAACCCTAAACACCCTAAAAATTAGAAAAAACCCCTAAAAATTGAAAACCCTACAAAAACACAAAAAACACAGTAAAAACTCTAAAAACCCAAAAAAAACATAAAATCCATAAAAACAAAAAAAAACTCATAAAAACCCTGTAAAAACAAAATACCTAAAAAACCTAAAAACCCTAAAAATCCATAAAAATCCTAGAAAACCCCTAAAATCCAAAAAACTAAATAACCCTAAAATCCTTGAAAACCCCTAAAAAACCATAAAAATAAAAAATAATAAAAACCATAAATAAATAAAAGATGCTAAAAATCCTAAAAACCTAAATACACTAAAAACCCTAAAAACCATAACATCCCTTAAACCCTAAAAACCCATAAAATCCTAAAAACACTAATAATCCATAAAAACATAAAAACACTTAAAAACCTTAGAAACCCTAAAATTTCATATTAAATCATTAAAAAAACTAAAAAGAAATTAAAAACCCTAAAAAAATAAAAAATGCTAAAAAACATAGAAATCATTAAAACCCTTAAAACCCCTAACCACCACAAAACCCCTAAAAACATTAAAACCTCATAAAAACCAAAACAACCACTAAAATCTAAAATATCCCTTTATAACCTGATAAAGATTAAATATAATAAGAAACCATAAGACATATAAAAACTCAAAACCCCCCAAAACCCCAATAAAAGAAATAAAAACCATAAAAACCCTAAAAACCCTAATAAAGTTCAAGATTCCTAAAATCCCTAAAAACTATAAAAATTCAGAACAATAATGAAATCCCAAAAAACATAAAATCACAAGAAACCTGAAAAAACCATAAGAAATATTAAAATCCAAAAAACCATTAATAGCTAAAAAACACAAAAAGTTATAAAAACCCTTAAGACTATAAAAAACCTAAAACCCACAAAATCCCTTAAAATCGCTAAAACCCCAAAAACCCATAAATATCCGGAAACAAAAAATAATACATAAAAGCATAAAAAATATAAAAACTCAAAAAATAACCTAATAAAACTTAAAAAACCAAAAAAACTAAAAACAAAAAAAAACTAAAACCTTAAAGAAACTAAAACCCCCTAAAATTATAACACCCCCTAAAACCCGTAAAAACCCTAAAAACCCATAAAAACTGTAAAACCCAATAAAACGACTAAAAACCATTTACACCTATAATTCTTTTAGAAACCTATAAAAATGTTTAGAACTAATTTTATTTAGAAAATAACCCTAAGACCCAAAAAACCCATAAAACCCTAAGAAAAACTAAAAACACAGAAAATATCTAAAACCCCTAAACACCCTAAAAATACCTAAAATCCCAATAAACATAAAAACCCATAAAACCAAGAAAACCACTATGAAAATAGAGAAAACCTAAAAACTCATAAAACCCATAGAATCCTAAAATGTTAAAAACCCTAAAAAACCCTAAAAATCAATGAAATCCCTAAAAACCTTAAAAATGTATAAAACCCCCTAAAATGCTCTAAAAACTCTAAAAACATATTAAATCCCTAAAAACTTAAATAAATATAAAAACTGTTAGCACAATCAAAAAATAAATAAAACTTTGAAATCCCAATAAATCCATAAAACCCTAAAACAACTAAATCCCCTAAAACCCAAAGAAAAAAATCCCTAAAACCATAATTAATGATGGCGCCCACTTCTTCTGGATTCTCTCATGTTTGGGTCTTCCCTCGGCGTCAACCCTTCCTCACATGGTTCTTCTCTAGCATGACTATGGATTCTCAGGTGCCTGCTTGGTTAGCTCTGCTGTTATCTCCTCTTGAGGTCTGTTTTCTCTAGATCGATGGTGCCCTCACAGGTCTTCTCTAGAAGAAACTTCAGAGGATGTCTTCATCCATGGACGAGCAGGAATGCTCTGGACTTTCTGACATTCAACGTTGTGGAGCTTTCGTGGAGTGGCCTTGATCTGGTCTATCCTCTAGTTCCATGGAGGCGGTGGTCAGATTCAGTCTTCCCGATGTGCGACATGTTTTTTGGGGTAGATCTGGACCCTCTGACATGTGATGTTGTAGTTCTTTAGAGGTTACCACTGGCGTTGGTCTTCCATTTTCATAGTGTTGCAGATCCATGGAAGAGTGGTCACGATCTGCTCTCTGCGCCTTGCGTGGTGCTGGATCTGGTCGTGGCAATTTCACGCGGCGTTGCAGATCAATAGTGGAGCCAATTAAGCTTGGAATCTTCGGTATGCACCGCTATAGATCCATGGATAAGCAGGCTAGATTTTGGTGTTACGGTTCATGGCGATAGGCCTCAGTGGTGTTCCTCAGACTCACGATTGCTAGTGCTCTTCCATTTCTTCTGAAAATAAGGTATGCCATCTTTGGTGCGGTGTTGTTCCTGCGTTTTTGTTCTTCTCCTGGCGTTCCGGTGGCTCACAGATTCAATGCACTACTGCTTTGTGGGTGCATGATTGATCTGCTGTTATGGAATGTTTGGCTAGTGGAATGGTTTTCTAGTTGGTTTTTTCATCTGGTAGGAGATACCCTGTTTGAGTATATGGCTAAGGTGGTTCAGGATTGTTCGAATTTGTTGATGTTGTTGTGGCTTTTGGTGTATGCTGATGAGGCAGATAGGAGTTGTGCTTCTACTTGTTCACGAGGCATAGAAGGAAATGTTGGATGGCTGAATCTTTGGGGATGGATGATGTTTGTTGCTGGATTGGGATGCGTGGAGCTAATGTTGTTGGTGGTTGATGATGGGATGATGAAATTTCTGGTGATGTATTTTGTGCTGCTAGATTTGGTGCTGAACAATACTGGCTTTGGGGCTAATGGATGTGAGCTGATGATTGGCTGGGAGGAGCTGTTTGGGAATTTTCTATTTCTAATGGGCTGGACGTTGGCGGCTTGGCTGAGTTGTGATGTTGCTGATGCTTTGGAGGTGATGAAGTTCTTCCATATAGTGATATGTTGCTGCTGTTGGATGTTGGTTGCTTCTTGGTTGGGACTGCTGCTGGATCTTTTTTGCTTGGACTTGTGTGATTTTTCTTTTTTGATCATTCTTTTTTTAGGGTCTTCTGCATCTTGGGTGTATAAAGGGTATTTGGGTGTTGGTCGTTCGACCCATCCACTCCCTTGTCTGATGCGCCCTTTTTTCATAATAAATTTTGGGGGATCGGGAATAGCTCGATTCTCGCATCTTCCTTGCCCTAAAACCCGAAAACCATAAAAACCATAAAAACCATAAACACCCTAAAAATACATAAAAATACCTAAAAACATAAAAATTGCTAAAACCTTTAAGAAACATAGAAAACCTAAAAAACTTAAAACCACATTGAACGCATAAAAAACCTAATAAAATCTAAAATCCCAAGAACCCTAATATCCCTAAATATCCCAAATCCCCCAAAAACCCAAAAAATCCAAAAAAAGCTCTAAAAATACCCAAAAATGTAAAAAACTATAATAATCATGGAAAACCATAAAAAATCCTTAAAATCTAAAAACACTCCAAACCCCTAGAAACCTAAAAAATTCTAAAAATATAAAAAACCACGAAAAACCCTAAAAAACATAAAAACCCATAAAAACCCTAAGACCCCCTAGAAACTCTAAAAACCCTTGAAACCCCTCAAATTGTAAAAAGACAATATAATACTTTAAAAACCCCAAAAAAACTCAAAATAAAACACAAAAATTTGAATAAACCATAAAACCCCAAAATTGATGAAAAATCCCATAAAAACATAGAAAATCATAGAAAGCCCTTAAAATCCCATAAAATCACTAAAAACATAAAAAACACAAAACAATCTAAAGAACAATAACAAATCCATAAAAAACCAAAAAATGATTAAAACCCTGAAAAAATAAAATAACTATAAAACCCCTAAAAACCAAATAAATCACTGAAACCCTCAAAATATCTAAAACCCCTAAAAAACATAAAAATGAAAAAATTTCCTTAAAATTCCAAAAAAAACCTAAAAACATTGAAAAACCCTCTAAAAACATTAAAAACACACAATACATAAAAACCCTGAAAAAAATCTAATAAACCTAAAGGACCCTAAAAACCATGAAAACCCAAAAACCCATAAAAGACTTGAAAAATATTTAATCCCCTAAAAAAATAAAAAACACTAAAACATCTAAAAAACCTTTAAACCCATAAAAATGTGAAAAAAATTTAGATCCCAAACACTAAAATTCTCAAAAAACCCCTTCAAACACAAAAAAACAAAAAAACCCTACAACCCTAAAACCCCTAAAAATTCCAGAAACCCTAAAAACCAAAATACTAAAAAAGTACCTAAAATCCCTAAAAATAGAAAACCCACAAAAAACCTTTAATTAATCCTTAAAAAAATAAAAAACACTTAAAATCCTAAAAACCTAAAACCCTTAAAACATAAAAACCCCTAAAAACCCTAAAACCACACCAAAACCTTATAATCTTAAAAAAAATAAAAAATAAAAAACAACTAAAAACTCTAAAATCCCTTTTAAGCCCCAAAAATATTAAAAAAAACTAAAAAACCTAAAACACTTAGAACCCCAAAAAACCTAGCATCCAAAAAACCCAAAAAATCCTAAAACCCATAAAAACCTGTAAAAGCATTAAAACACTAAAAACTATAAAAACCCCTAAAACCATAGTAAAAACTCTAAAACCCATTAAATCCCTAAAAATATTAAAAAAAATTAAAAAACAAAAAAAAACACCAAACAATACTTAATACCCTAAAAATTCCCAAAAACACCTAAAACCATTAAAATCCCTAAAAATCCCTAAAAATGTAAAGAACCGAAAAAATATTGAAAACCCCAAGAAAACATTAATAACCTAAAATTAATTAAAACCCCCAAAAATAAAAAAACACATTAAAAACACTAAAATACTCTAAAACCACTAAAAACCATAAACCCCTCAAAATACATAAAAACCCTTGAAACCAAAAAAGAATGATAAAAATACCTATAAATCACTAATTTTTTTAAAAAAAACATAAACCCCCTAAAAAATAAAAAATGTTAAACCCCTTAAAAACAATAACACCCCCTAAAAAAATAAGAAAATCAATAAAAACCCATAAAACCACTAAAAACCACTAAAAAACTAAAAACCATTTAAACCCCTTAAAATTTTAAGAATGCCTAAAAATATTAAAAAACCTAAAAAACAAAAAAAAAATTAATAAAAACCCAACGAACCTTAAAAAAACACTGAAAGAACAAAAAAACTATAAAACCATAAAAATCATAAAGGCCCTAAAACCACCCAAAAATAAAAAACCCTAAAATCCCTATGAAAATTATGAAAAACTTAAACTATTAAAATCCCTAAAAGATCTAAAAAATGTTAAAAACACTAAAATCCCAAAACTCTTAAAACCTCAAATAACAAAAAGAAACCCTTAAGCCCCAAAAAACCCTAAAACCTGTAGAAACCCTAAAAACCACTAAACTGCAAAAAAATTTATACACTTAAAACATTAAAAACCATTAAAACCCTAAAATCCATTAAATCACTTAAAACTCAAAGAACCCAAAATACCCACAAACCCCACAAACACCTCAAAATCCCTAAAACCCTAAAACCCATAAAAATCATAAAAAAATCTCTACAAGTATTTAGAAACATAAAACACTACAAATTGTGAATAACCATAAGAAAATCATTAAAACCTGAAACACATTAAACCCCGAAAACTGTAAAAACACTAAAATCCCCAAAAAAATAATAAAATCAATAAAAACCCTAAAAACCCTAAAAACCCTAAAAAACTAAAATCCAAAAAAATACATAAATATATTTAAAAATGTAAAAAACCTAAAACCCCTAAACACCCCTATGAAAAAATTAAAAACCTAATGCACATAAAACCAAAAAAAATCCAAAAAACACTAAAAGACCTTAAAAACCATAAAACCATAAAAACCATAAAAATACAAAAGGATATGTAAATGTCCCTAAACACATAAAAACCTGAACACACCTATGAAAACCATAAAATAAAAAAACACTTAAACCCCTTAAAAATAATAAATACTGAAAACCCTAAAATACACTAAAAACTTAAAATCCCTGAAAATACCTAAGAAAACCATAAAAAAATAAAGACACTTAATACCCCAAAAAACTAAAAAAATCAAAAAATTCTAGAAACCCAAAAATCATAAAAAGCATAAAACCCCTCAAAAGCATTAAAAACCCAAAATTACATAAAAATCTTTAAAATCTCTAAAAATCCATAAAAATTTAGAAAAACTTAAAAACCCAAAATACTCGAAGAAAATAATAAAAAAATAAAAACTATTATAACCCCTAATAAAACCAAATAATGCAAAAAACCCTAAAACACTATTAAACCCTAAAATCCCATAGAAAACTATTAAATACTCTAGAAACCATAAGACCCCTAAAAGACATCCAAAACCTGACAAAACCCAACAAAACCCTAAAACAGTAAAAAAATATAAAAACCCTTTAAACCCATAAAAACATTAAAAATGATAAAAAACATTAAAACCTTAAAAACAAAAAAACCTAAAACCCCAAAAAATGTAAAAAATTAAAATTCCTAAAATCCCAGAAAATCCCCCAGAATACCTAGAAACATAAAAATACATAAAATAATTGAAAATACTCAAGAAAACCATAAAATCAAATTAAACCCCCTAAAAAAGTAAAACATGAAAAAACTATAAAAAACAGTAAACAACCCTAAAACCCAAAATTTATAAATACCCCGAAAAACATAAAAAACATAAAACCACTAAAAACTATAAAAAAACTTTAAATCCCTAAAGAAGTTTAAAAAATAAAAAAAAAACCAAAAAAATAAAATACAAACAAACAACCCTAAAAAATCCTAAAAAACTTAAAAATCCCTAAACACCCTAAAAAATAATTAAAATCCCAAATATCCAAAAATTCCCAAATAATATGTAAATATGTAAAACTCCCTAAAACCCCTAAAAACACATAATAAAAATCTAAAACTTTAACACACTTAAAATCCATAAACACCTAGAAATTATAAAACCCCTAAAAACTATAAAATCATAAAATCTCTAAAAATCCTCAAAATAGTAAAACTTTTAAAAATCCTTAAAATACCTAAAAATGTATAAAACCAAGAAACCCTAAAAACCCTCAGAAAATATTAAAAAAATTGAATCACATAAATCTTATAATAAACCTAAAAATTATAAAAAAAACTAAAAATATTAAAATACATTAAAACCGTAAGAACCCTTAAAAACCAAAAGAAACCTTAAAACCCATAAAAACACAAAAAAACTCATTAAAAACTAAAAAAACCCTCTAAACCACTAAAAACATTTAAAAACTTATAGAACCCCCTAAAAACCTACATAAATCAAAATAAACCCCAAAAAACCCAAAAATCCGTAACATAATAATAACCCAAAAAACCCAAAAATCCTTAAAATCCCTAACACCCCTAAAAACCATAAAAATACTAATAAATCCGTAAAAATCACAAAATGGGTAAACAAACAGTACCATAAATCCCCCTTATAAGACCATAAAGACCTATAAATCATTAAAACATTTAAAACCTAAAAACCCAAAAACCCTAATGACCTAAAAAACACAAAAACCCTAAAAACCATTTAAAATCCTCAAAACATTTTATTTCCTTAAAAACCCCCCAAACCCCTAAAACCCACAAAAAAATTTAAAACCCCGTTAAACCCTCAAAACATTAAAATCTCTATGGAAACATATAAAACACTAAAAAAATCCACAAAAACCCTTAAACCCCAAAATAACGATAAAATCCATAAAGCCCCTAAAATCCCTAAACACCATCATAAAACCCAAAACCCTAAAAACTTTAAAAATACTAAAAACCATAAAAACCATTAAAAAACCTGAAAACATATAAGAAAACCATAAAAACCTAATAACAATAAAAACAAAAAAAACCTAAAAATGCTTAAAACTATAAAAATTATAAATCAACAAATAACCCAAAAAACCATAAAAATTCATAAAAACTATAAAAATACAAAAAATCCCTAAAATCTAAAAAAAAAATTAAAAAACACCAAAAAGCGTAAAAACCCTAAGAAAACCATAAAACCATAAAACACTAAAACCCCCTAAAAACCTGAAATTCTCTAAAACCATAAAAACACTTAAAAGTCCATAAAAATAACTAAAAACAATAAAAAAACCAATAAAACCATTAAAACACCCAAAAACTAAAAAAACCTGAATACCCACTAAAAAAATAAAAAACCCCATTAAACCCCAAAAAATATTAATAAAAATCTATGAAAACTCAAAAACCCAAAAAAATTAAAAACCCCTAAAAACACCAAATATCAAAATACCCCCCTAAAACCCCCCAAAGACCATAAAAATCCCTAAAAACACTAATCATAAATAAAAAACTGAAAATTTCCTTAAAATATATAAAAAATAAAGAACCAAAAAAAACAAAAAATTCATATGAAATCTTTAAAAACACCTAAAAACCGAAAAAATATTAAACACTATAAAAACCCTACAACGCCTAAAAATCCTAAATTACTAAAAAGACATAAAATACTAAAAATTTACCATAAAAACACTTAAAAATCCCTATGAAACCCTTAAAACCCTAAAAACACGTAACTCTTCTAAAAAACTATAAAACCCATAAAACCCATAAAAGTACCCTACACCCCTTAAACCGCCTAAAAACCATAAAACCACAAAAAACAATAAAAATACCTAAAACCCATTAAATCCCTAAAATGAATAAAAACTATAAAACCCATTTAAACCCCTAATTTTGTTTAAAAAAACTCTAAAACCACTTAAAATCCTTAAAAACATAAAAAAAACCCTAAAAACCCCCAAAAAACCCGTAAGAAAACCTGAAAACCCAAAAATACAAAAAAAATCCTAAAAAATCCCTAAAATCCATAAAAACTTTTAAAACCCTAAAATCCATGAAAACACCTAAGAAAACCATTAAAACCTAATATACACTTAAAATGAAAAAAACATAAAAACACTCAAAATTCTAAAAATCAAAAAAAATATTGAAAACTCTCAAAATTATTAAAATACAAAAAAACATAAAACATAAAAAATTCATAAAATTACCAAATTTTTAAAAAAAACTTAAAATCCTTGAATACCCTTAAAAACATTAAAAACTAAAAATTGATGAAATCCCTAAAAACCAATAAGATAATAAAAACCCAAAAAAATCAATAAAGAAACAAAAATGCCTAAAAATCCATAAAAATCATAGAAAACCTAACAAACATTTAAAACCCCAAAAATTTTAAACCCCAAAAATCCCATAAAAACCCTAAAATCGCTAAAAACATTAAAAAACCTTTAAACCCCTAAAAATGTTAAAAAACACTAAAAAACATAAAACCTCTAAAACATAAAATTACCATAAAACCACCAAAAACTGATAAAAACCATAGAGACAATAAAATCAAAAAAACACTCAAAATCCTTAAACACTACAAAAAAACCATAAAAATACCAAAATCCCTTAAAAACCTAAAAATTAAAAGCATATAAAAACCCTAAAACCCTAAAACCATAAAACCTAAAAATTCTTAAAACCCCGAAAACATAAAAAATGGTAAAACCACTAAAAATACTAAAACCCATAAAAACACTAAGACCTATAAGATCCCTAAATCCCATAAAAACCATAAAATCCACCAAAATTTCTAAAAACTATTTAAACAATTGATTTTTTAAAAAACAACTATAGAAACCTTTAAAATCCATAAAAAACTCCCTAAACCCTAAAAAATAAATACACCAAATACACTAAAAACCCTAAAACCCATCAAAATCCCTAAAACACCAAATAAAAGATGGCAGCACACTCCCCTGGTGCTCTCTCCCCCTTGACGCGATTTCTAGGGTTTCCTCCGACTTCCTATGGCGATGGTGGCGGCGGAACTTTTCCCCTGCTCTCTTGTGCTCTTGGGGGCGCTCTTGGCAGTGGGAGGCAGGTGTGGAGTTCTTCGGTGCAGCAGTGGTTCTTCAGCAGCGTCAGGTTTTCCAAGCGGCGAAGTTGGTTGGGTATTTGGAAATGGACATTCTCACAGCACTGCCCTCTAGAGCTTGTGAGGGGAGATCTCAGCGACAGTGGGGCCTCAAAAGAATTCTCTAGATCACCGATGGGATATTTTATTTGGAAGCTTCCTCCTTTCCTAGCGGTGGTGGTTCCGACATCCCTTGAAGCACATAAAGTTATAGCTTTGGTTTGGCTTTGTTCATCGGGAAATGGTGTTGATTCCTCTTTTCTGATTTCATATTCTCAATCTAGAGATGCATTTGGAGGTTTGTTTTGTGATTTGGTTAGGCCTTGTTTTCGATTTTCAAAGCAATTGTAGGTGCGTGCTTGATCTAGTTTCTTGGCTTCATCTCTGCTTTACGTTTTTGATGCAAGACTTTGTTGATTTTTTTTGCACTTCATGATCTTGGTTTTGGTCGTGTTTACGGGTTACTACGAGTTCTGGTCAGGGTATCTACTGAGAGGTGGTAGGGGTGATTTAGTGATTCACGGTAAGTTTGTTATGCCCAAAGGGTGCTGGGTGTTGTTTTTTGGTATTGGATATGGTTAAGAGGTGCTGGAAGCTGGAACATGAGCTGCAAACTGATAGTTTCTCGTTTTCTTAGAGGTGTTGTTTTCGTTGATGCTGGTGTTTCTATGCGGCTGTACATTGTAAGCTGCTGCAGGTTTATTGAGAGAAGTATAGGCTAGGATTTTGGTTCTTATCATAGGCTGCTGCAGGCACAGATGAGATTAGATCGACTTCGTTTTTTGTAGAAGATGCAGGTTCAAGTTTTCTCTTTCAGATCTGTTTCATGTTGTTGCTGAAGGGATCATTAAGTTATGCTTCACTACAGATTCTATGTGGGATTATGGTCTTTTGTTCTGGGGATGGGTTGGTTGTGATTCATTACAAGTGCTGGATTTTGGTTCTGTTGAGTGGCGTTGGATGCTGTCTTGGGTGTTGCGGTTGGATTCTGGGCATGGATGACGGTTTCCCATCAAGCTGTTGATGAAGGTCACGTTAAGTGCTATGTTATGGCTGTAACTTTGGACTACGTGTTTCAGTTTTGTAGCCGGTGCGGTTTTGATTCCATGTGAAAGATGGTTATTGGTTCTGTTGAGTGGTGTCGGATGTTGTACTGCCTTTGGCTGCTGCGGATTTGTTTCTGGGTGTGCTACTATGTGTGAGTGTCTAATGGCTGATTGGTTTGAAGTTGATTGTTGTTGCTGGTGCTTGGTAAGGGCTGTTGCTCTGCTCCAAAGTGATGAAGGTGACACTTATGACTATGGTGTTGATGGTTCTATGCTATTTGTGGTATATCTTCTTGGTGAGAATGTGATGGATGCTTGATTTTGTGAGTTTTGGTGCTCGTCTTTGGTTAGTTGTGAGTTGATGGATGCTAGTTAATGCTGGATGATGGTGGTGGCTGCTTGGCTTCGTGTGTTTTTTTTCTTTTTTTGGGGTCTTTTGCGTTTTGGGTTATAAAGGGTTTTTGGGTTTGGGTTGATTGACCCCTCCCCTTCCCTGTCTTCTGCGTCTTTTTTCATAATAAATATTGATGGGGTCGGGAATAGCTCGGCCTCACACCACTTTTTCCCTAAAACACCAAAAAAACAAAAAAATCCAAACCAAATCCTTAAAACCTATAATACCAAAAAAAGCCTGAAAACACCTATGAAAATCATAAATCCTTAAAAAAGACTTCTAAAAACCTAAAAAAAGAAAAAACCTAAAAAACCATGAACCCTCAAAGTTCTAAACAACATTAAAAACACTCGAAATATTAGAAAACCCTAAAATAATAAAAATCCTTAAAAATCCATAAAAGTCCCAAAAAATATAGAATACCCTAAATACCCATAATAATCCTATGAAAACCTTAAAAACAAAAAACCTCTTAAAATTGATAAAATACTAAAGAAAACGCAAAATCCTAATATACCCTAAAAATAACCTAATGAACCTAAAAAACACAAAAAAGAATATAATAAGCTAAAAAAGTTCCGAAAACGAAAAACAAATAAAAATCCTAAAAACCAATAAAACTCTAAAAACCATTTAAACCTCTAAAATGATTAAAAACTCTAAAAAACCTAAAAACCCTTAAAAACATAAATATCCTTAAAAACACAAATCAACCGTAAATACCGTAAAAACCCTAAAACCAATCGAAATAAAAAAACCCTAAAAATAATAAAAATCATAAAAAAGATAAAAAAAATCCCTAAAAACATAAAAAACATAAAAACCTTGAAAACCCTATGAAATCCATAAATATCTAAGAACACATAAACCCCTAAAAAAAATTAAAAACCCCTAAAAATCGCTTAAAACCCAAAAAACATTAAAACTCATAAAAATACCTAAAAATCCCATAATACATAAAAAACACTAAAAACCCTAGAAACCCTAAAGAAAAACATAAAAACATAAAAACAATTAAAACCATAATAAACCTAAATACGATAAAAAACCAAAAATCCCTGAAAGACCTAAAAATCCTATTTTTTTTTATAAAAAATAAAACCCAAAAAAACTTTAAAAAACCTTAAAACTGATAACAACCAAACAAACCCCACTAGAAACTCTTAAAACCCTTTATACCCTTGGAAATGTTAAAAGTCACTTAATAACCTATAAACCCCTAAAAACATAAATCCCCCTTAAAACCCAAAAAACCAAAAACCTAAAAATAATAATATCTTAAAAAATTCTTAAAATTCTTAAAAACATAAAAAACATAATAAATCTGAAAACCCCTAATAAAACCTTAACAACCTAAAAAAAAGTAAAGCACCAATAAAACATAAAAATCACTAAAACCCTAAAAAATATGTAAACCCAAAATAAAATTAGAACCTCAAAATCCCTTAAACCCTTAAAACTCAAAAAAATCCTGAAAAATCTCTAAATTACCTAAAAACGCAAGAAACCCTACAAACCTAGAAAACCAATAAGATAACCTTTAAAACATAAAAAAATTAAAATCCCTAAAATAGCCAAAAAATTTCTAAATACCCTAAAAATGATAAAAACCCAAAAAAACCTAAAATCCATCAAAATTTCTAGAAAACCTAAAAACTAGAGGAATACTAAAAAGTCCCTAAAAATTACAAAAAAAATTAAAAAAATACCAAGAAACCTAATAAAACCTAAAAAACTGAAAAAACTTACATCCCCTAAAAATATAAGAAATTATAAAAACTCTGAAAACCATAAAAAGACCAAAAACCCCCTAAAACACCTAAAAATAAAACAACCCAAAAAAATAAATCCCTTAAAACAAATAAAACCCCAAATAACCAATTAGAACTCTTAAAACCCTTTAAACACCTAAAAAGTTAAAAAGACTAAAAAACCAAAAAAAGATCTCAAAATTCCCAAAAATGTAACCCCTCCCCCCGAAAAAACCTACAAACCATAAAGAACCTGAAAACCTAAAAAACACATAAATCTAATAAAACATAAAAAACAAGAAAAATGTTAAAAACCATACAAATAACCTAAAACTCACCTAGATACCATAAACACATAAAATCCATAAAAAACCAAAAACCCATTAAACAAAAAAACAATAAAAATTATAAATACACTTTAATCCGTTAAAATAATAATAAACTCTAAAAAACAAAAAAAACGTAAAAACCCAAAAAAAGCCCTGATAAATACCCAAGAATACCATAAAATACTAAAAACCCTTTAAAATATTCAAAATCCCGAAAAACCTAAAAACAATAAATATCCTAAAAAATATCTAAAAATACCTGAAAAACTAAAAACCCCTAAAAGACCTCAAAAAACACAAAAATACCACGAAAAATAAAATAAAAACTTAAAAACCAAAAAACATGTAAAACCCCTTTGAAAATTAAAAAATGCTAAAAAACATAATAACACCTTCAAAAACCAAAAAACACATAAAAAATATAAAACACTTTAAACTCCAAAAAATGATAAAAAACTATAAAAACCTTTAAAATACCAAAAACAAAAAACCTAAAAAAAATAAGAACCCTAAAAAAACCCAAAATCCAAAAAATCCGTAAAAACCATAAAAAAATCATAAAAGGCCCTAAAATTCCAAAAAATGTAAAAATCTATAAAAACCTAAAATAACCCTAAGAAAACTATAAAATCCTCAAAATACACAAAACCCATCATAAATATAAAAATGTTAAAAACCCTAAAAAACCATAACAACCATAAAAACCTTTAAATTCCCCCAAACTCCCGAAAAACAATAAAAACCATAAAATTACAAAAAAAAATCGGTAAAAATTAATAAAACCATAAAATACCCTAAAAATCATGAAAGACTATAAAAAAATTAAATAACTAAAATTGATTCTGACACCAAAAATTACTGAAGAGGATAAAAACCTTAACAAACCCAAAAAACCCAAAAAAAATTAAATACCGTAAAACCTAAAAAATATAAAATTAAAAATTTCCATAAAACCCTAAAACACATATAAAAACTCTAAATCCATTTAAAAACATAAAAATGTTAAATACTTATAACCCCCCCTGAAAAACACTGAATACACATAAAAAATAAAAAAAAGGATAACAACCTTAAACAACCATAAAATCCTAAAATCCACAATAACCCCTAAAACACTTTAAAAAATTAGGACTATAAAAACTATGAAAAACCAAAAAAAACTCTAAAAATGATTTAAACCCATTAAAACTTTACAAAAATATAAAAAACATCAAAAACCATAATGAAATAAAAAACTCTAAAAACATAGAAAAAATATAAGACCCTAAAAATCCTAAACACCCTATAAATCCTAAAAAATCATTTAAAATGTTTAAAAAAGAAAACAACCCTAAGACCCTGAAAAACCAAATCAAAACCGCAAAAACCTAAAAACACATAAAACACCAAAAAACCTAAGAATGCTGAAAATGGTAAAAAAACCCCCTTACCCCTAAAACCCCTAAAAATATTTAGAAGTCCAAAAACTCTATAAATAAAAAACCCAAAAACCCCTAATATGACATTAAAAATATAAAAACTCTTAAAACCACTAAAAACCTAAAACATTATAAAAACCCTAAAAACCCTAAACCCCCTAAAATGCGTAAAAATCCCTAAAACCATAAAAAGATGAAAAAAACCATAAAAACATATAAACCCACTAAAAGATCTAAAAATACTTGAAACTCCTAAAAATGATACAAAACTATAAAAAACATTAAAAACCCTAAAAAACTCAAAAAACCCCATAAAAAATGAAAAAACATAAAAACTATAAAAACAATATAAAGCCATTAAAATCATAAAAACACCTGAAACTACCAAAAAATTAAAAAAATCCCAAAACCATGAAAAAACATTACAAATCCATGAAAATCTAAAAACACTTAATCCACCTAAAAATCCAAAAAATCAAAATAACCTAAAACCCCTAAAAACATTAAAACCCTCAAAATCACTAAACCACGTAAAACCCATAAAAATCCTAAAATACCTAAAAATACATTAAAACACCAAAAACCCAGAAACCCCTAATAAAACACTAAGAAAACATTGAAAAACCAAAAACACTTTAAACACTTAAAACCCATTAAAATACTAAAACCCTAAAACCCCTAATACTCTAAAACCATAAAATCCCCTAAAACCACAAAACCCTAAAACCCATAGAATTTATAAAAACCAATAAAAATATAAAAACACTAACACCCTAAAAAACCTAACACTCTAAAAAACATAAAACCCTCAAATTCCATAAAATCCCTAAAAATCATAAAAACCCCTTAAATTATTTAAAAATATAAAAACCATAAAAATAATGAATACCCCTTGAAAAACCTTAACAATTAAGAAAAAATTTAAAACCCCTAAAAACAAAAAATGCTAAAGACACTAAATATAACTAAAACATAAAACACCATTAAAATAAAAAATAATGATAAAACCATAAAACACTAAAACCCAATAAAAACCATAAAACCACTGACAACTATAAAACCCAATTAAACCCCTAATAATGTTTAAAAAATCTAAACAAACGATACAAGCTTAAAATCCCTAAAAACCTAATAAATCTAAACACCAATAAAACCTAAAAACTCTAAAAACCATAAAACCCCTAAAACCTTAAAAAAACCCTAGAAATTCATAAAAACCATAAAACCCAACAAAAAACACTAAAAATCATCACTATTGTAAAATGGGTCTATACCCACAGTTTTGTGCAAAATCGTGGGCATAGGTCCCCCATATACCCACGGTTTCCCAAAACCATGGGTATAGGGATGGTTTGGGGACATGTACCGACAGTTCATGGCCAAATCGTGGGTATATGTCCCCTATACTGATGGTTCTTGGAAAAACCGTGGGTATAGATTTTTTTTTGAAAACCTATACCCACGGATTTGGAAATGCTGTGTGTATAACTGTTTTTTCTCTACACATACACCCACGGTTTTGAAAAAACCTTTGGTAAATGTCTTGTTCTGTAGAACTATACACACGATTTTTGAAAACCGTGGGTATAGGCAGTATTTTTTTCAAAGACATATACCCACAATTTTGAAAAATTGTGGCTATAGCTTTCTTGTGTTATAGAGGGAACAAAAAATTCCGTGGGACAGAAAATTTTTTTGGTGGGAAGACGATCTTGAATAATATCATTATAGGGATAGAAATATTAAATTGTATAAATTCTTTAGGTTGGTTGGTTAATATCTTCAGTTTGCATGTGGAAGTGCAGTGATAGAATCCCACTGCTTCATTATTTTCAAATATATGAGTGATATTATTCTATGTAATGAGACGTATATATATATAAAACAATAATATTATTAGGTTAGTTGGTCAATCTGTATACTCCTTCCGCACAGGTCGCGGGTTCGAAACTCCATTAATCCTCTTTTTTAGATTATAGGAGTTATATTAATATATAAAAATAAAAGTATCTATATATACCAATAGAGGTATTAGATCGGTTGGACGTCCGTGTGTGCAGGATGTGGGAGGTGCGAGTTCAAATCCGCCCAGGGTCGAATTTTCATCATTTTTTACCTACGGTTTAAAAACCGTAAAAACAGCCTTGTGCCAAGTTGTTCAGTTACTGTGCTAAAAATTTAGTAAATCGTGGGTATAGGTGAGGACCTCTATTGTGACACCTTTCCAGCCCACAGTTCCCAAAACCATGGGTATAGGCTATACCCATAGTTTTGGGGGCTATACCCATGATTTTGAACCGTGGGTATAGGATATTTTTTCATTAGTGCCTTTAAAGCCGTAAAAATTATAAAAATAATAAAATCCCTTAAAATTCCTTAACAACACTAAGACCCTCAAAATACATAAAAACCTATAACAATCCTAATACCCATAAATTCACTAATAATATATAAAACCCTAATTAACTTAAAGAACCCTAATAAAACACTCAAAACCTAAAAACACTTAAAACACATAAAAATTGATTTTTTTTAAAAACCTAAAATATACCCAAAAAAACAGTAAAACCACTCAAAATACCAAAAAACCCTAAAAACCATAAAAATCCTAAAAAAATAATAAGAATTAACTAAAATGATAGACATCCTAAAAATCCTAAAAAAACTAGGAATACATTAATAATCTAAAACCACTTTTTACACCTAAGACCTAAAAATGCTAAAAAAACCCAAATCCACAAAACCTTCAAATCTTTATAACCCATAAAAACATTAAAAACCACCAAAAACACAAAAAAAACCTTTAAAACCTTAAAAAATATAAAAAACCCCTAAAACCATTAAACCCCCTAAAATTTAAAGAAACCCTTAAAACCAAAGAAACTATAAAAAACATAAAAACACTAAAATAAAAAAAACCCATAAACATCCAAAAAAAGGTCATAAAATCACTATGAACATAAAAAAATTTAAAACCCTAAAACCATAAATATATAAACACCTAAAATTCCAAAAAACCTGAAAATTTTAAAAACCCTTAAATCCCTAAAAACCCTAAAAGCTTAGAAACCATAAAAACATCTAAAAACCTTAAAAACCCAAAAAACCCCATAAACCCCTTAACAACTAAAAATATAAAAATGTTTTAAAACAATGATAACATAAAAAACTCTAAAGAACCATAAAAGCCCTTAAAAATCTATAAAATCATAATTACCTAAAAACCAAAACAAAAAAAATCAAACCCCAAAATAACCTCAAAATCCCTTGGAACATTCAAAAACCTAGAAAAAACCTAGAAAAGAAATTAAAATACATAAAAATATAAAAACACTAAAAAACCTAAAAACCCCAAAGAAAACCTTAACAACCAAACAACTCTTAAAACAATTAAAAACCTAAAAACTATAAAACCCATAAAACCATAATAAACCATAAAAACAAAAACAACCAAAAATACATAAAAACCAAAAACCCCCCAAAAACCCCATAAAAACAAAAATAGACACTAAAAACTATGAAACCCTTTAAACCCATAAAAATGATATAAAACTATAAAAACCATAAAATCCCAAAAGAAACCAGAAAAACCAGAAAACCCATAAAACGATAAAAACATTTAAAACCATAAAAACCCTAAGAATCTCGAAAATCCCTAAAAGAAATAAAAATCTTTAAAAAGAACTAAAAATCACTAAAAACTAAAAGAACACCTAAAACCCATGAGAAATTAAAACTAAACATTAAAAACATGAAAATACTTAACATCCATAAAAATATAAAAACACTAAAATCCCTAAAAGACCCTAAAAACCATAAAAACCATAAAACCCCCAAAAAAACCATAAAATCATCTAAAACCCCATAAAACCCATAAAAACAAAATGAAATAAAAAAACCCTTTAGTCCACTAAAATGATAATAAAAAACCCATAAAAATCTTAACAACTACAGAAACCCCCAACAAACCAAAAAACCCAACAAAAGCATAAGACCCTTAAAGCCCTAACATCCATAAAAATATCTAAAAACCTTAAAAACCATACCAATCCTAAAAAATAACTAAAAACTAAAAAAACCCATCAAACCCTATAAACAATGAAAACCCATAGGTAAAACATAAAAACATAAAAATAATTAATACCCCTAAAAACCTAAAAAATACTACAAAACTTAAAACCCTAAAAGACCATAAAACACCCTAAAAAACCCTAAAAAATAAAAACCAAATAAAAACATTAAAAACCCACTAAAAACTATAGAACCCAAAAAAATAAAAAACCATAAAAATGAAAAAAAAACCCATAAAAACCCAAGAAGACAAAAAGAACATAAAATACCTAAAATACCTTAAAAATCCTAGAAAACCCTGAAAAATATAGGAAAATTTAATAAACCTATACCCTTGAAAAAAACTAAGACAAACATAAAAACCAAAAAACTAATAGAAAAACTAAATAACTAAAAAATTCAAAAAGTCCTAAAAAATACACTAAATACCCTAAAAACCATAAAATCCATATAACCATAAAAACATATAAAAATCCTACAAATACTATGAATTCCTAAAAATGTAAAAACATAACAAAACCCTAAAATCCCTAAAATCCCAAAAGAAATTTTTAAAAACACTAAAAAATTAAAATTCATAGAAAAAAATAAAAATGATAAAAACAATAGAATCCATTAAAACCCTTAAAACCCCTAATAACCACAAAAAACCAAAAATCATTTAAAAACTGGTAAAAACCTAAACAACCACTAAAATCTCAAAAATCTTATTATAACCTGACAAATGAAAAATATAATAACAAACCATAACACCCTACAAAACTCAAAAAAACCCTAAAAACCAATAAAACTAATAAAACCCTTCAAAACCCTAATAAACATCAATATTCATAAAATCCCTAAAAACTGTAAAAATCCTATAATATTTTCTAAAATCCGAAATTCATAAAATCCAGAAAACACTTAGAATCCTTAAGAAAACATTAAAAAACACTAAACACTTAATACCTCAAAAAACCAAAAAATGATAAAAATCATAGAAATAATAAAAACCTAAAAAAACATTAAAATTCCTCAAAATCGCCAAACCGTTAAATACCATAAATATCCATAAAATCCAAAAAAATACATAAAAGCCTAGAAAATGTAAAAACCCAAAAAAAACTAAGATAAAATTAAAAACCTAAAAACAGTAAAAAACTTAAAAATACTAAAACATTAAATGAACCTAAAACCCCTAAAATTATAACCCCCTTAAAACCCTTAAAAACCCTAAAAACAGATAGAAACTGTAAAAACAATTAAAACAACGAAAACCCCATTAAACCGATAAATTTTTTAAAAACCTCTAACATGTTTTAGAACTATAAAATTTTAGAAAATAACCCTCAACAACAAAAAAACCATAAAAACTCTAAAAACAGTAAGAAACCCTCAAAACAAAGAAAATCTCTATAACACCTAAAAACCATAAAAATATCTAAAAACCCATATAAACATAAAAAACACTAAAACCATGGATATCCCTATAAAAATATAAAAAAAACTAAAAATAAATAAAACCCCTAGAAAAATAAATATTATGAAAACTAAAAAAACCCTAAAACCCCTAAAAACAAAAAAAAACCTTAGAAACCTTAAAAGTGCATAAAACCCCATAAAACCATAAAAACTCACTAAAAACTCTAAAACCCCATTAAAACCTTAAAAATGTTAAAAAAGATTAAAAAACTCTTTAAAACCCTCAACCAAAAAAATCCATAAAACCCTAAAAACAATAAAAAACCAAAAAATACGATAAAAATACCAAAAAACATAAAAAGCGCTAAAACCCTGAAAACACTAAGAAAACCTTAAAACCCTGAAAACACTTTAAACCCATGAAACCTAATAAACTCTAAAATCCATAAGACCCTCAAAACCAAAAATATCCATAAACACCATAAAAAACCCATAAAATCCATAAAGAAATAAAAATCCCCAAAAATGTAAAAAATACTAAAATTCTTAGAAACCCTTAAAAATACTTAAGAACAAAGAAACTGTCAAAACCCATTGAAAACTAAAGAATTATAAAACCCCTAAAACCCATAAAACCATGAAAAACTTTAAAAAAACAAAAAACCCGAAAATCCCTAAAACCCACTAAAAACACTAAAAACCGCAAAAAACTCAAAATAAACCCTAATAAATTGAAAAAACCATAAAACCCCTAAAATAATAAAAATCCATAAAACCATAGAAATTCATAAAAATACTAAAAAATCCATTAAAATCCTTGAAAACATAAAAACCCCAAAAAACCCAGAAGAACAATAACAATGCCTTAAAACCCAAAAAGATTGATTAAAACCCCTAAAAACTAAAAAAAACTCTAAAAACCAAAAAAACCAAAAAAAAATACTAAAACCCTCAAAATCCCTAAAACCCCTAAAAAGATAAAAATGCTATAATATCTCTAAAAATCCAAAAAACCCCTAAAAACCTTGAAAAACCCTATGAAAACCTTACAATCCTCAAAACACATAAATAAATTGAAAAATAAAAATAATAACCTTGAAGGACCCTAAAATCCCTTAAAACCTTAAAAACCCAAAACAACACATAGATGCCTAGAAAATCCTTTAAACCCTTAAAAATCCTAAAAATCATTAAATCCCATAAAAACCCTTTACACCCCTAAAAATATAAACAATATAAGATCCAAAACCCAAAAAAACTCATGAAAACCCTTCAAAACCAAAAAACAATAAAACCCTAATCCCTAAAAACCCTAAAAAATAAATCCTAAAAAATGTACCTCAAATCCCAAAAAACAAAAACTTTAAGTAATCCTTAAAGACCAAAAACACTTAAAACCCCTAAAAAACCTTAAAACCTTAAAACCATAAAAACCCTAAAACAAAAAAAAACCTTATAATATTTAAAAAACCATAAAACAAAACTGCTAAAAACACTAAAACCCCTTTTAACCCCTAAAAATATTTTAAAACACTTAAAAATCTAAAACACTTAGAACCCATATAAAACCTAACATGATAAATGCCCAAAAAAATCCCTAAACACATAAAAACATGTAAAATCCTTAAAACACTAAAAACAAATAAAACCCCTAAACCATAGTAAAAACTCTAAAACCGATTAAACCCCTAAAAATGTTAAAAACATTAAAAAACAATAAATACTCCAAAAAATACTAAATACCCACAAAATATCTAAATCCCATAGAAAACCATAATATCCAAGAAATCCATAAAAATATATAAAAATGTAAAAAACCCAAAAAAATATTGAAAACCCCTAGAAAACATTAAAACCCAAAAATCAATTAAAATACCAAATAAAATAAAAAAAATTAAAAACACTAAAATTTCCTAAAACCCCTAAAAACTGTAAACCGTCCAAAATACCTAGAAAACCCTAAAACCCCATAACAAAAATAGAAACCCCTAATCAATTTGGCTTTGTTCCTGGGCGAAACATTCAAAGCTGTTTATATATGGCCTCTGAAGGAGTGAATATCATGAGAATGAATTTCAAATATGGGACCTTTGCTCTTAAACTGGATATATCCAAAGCTTTTGATACCATTAAGTTGCATTTTTTGTTCAGGGTGTTGGGTATGTATGGTTTCTCATCCAAATTTATCAGCATGATCTCTTCTATTTTGGAGAGTGCTATAATTTCTGTTCTGATTAATGGGGCGCCAAAAGGTTTTTTTCAGTGTTCACGAGGGGTCAGACAGGGTGACCCTCTCTCTGGAATTATCTTTGCACTTGCAGAATATTACCTGATTCATATTGTTACACATGCAATGATGGCTGGATTATATTTCCCTTTCAAAGCCAGCAAGGACACCTATGTACCCTCACACCTTTTTTATGCTGACGATATCCTTCCATTTGGGCAGGCTAATATACGAACTATCTCAGCTATCCGGAAAATCTTTAATCACTATGAATATGTTGATGGGTAGGCAATCAGTTGGTGTAAATCATCTATTGTTTTTGGGAAAGGGTGCTCCCCAGTGAGGCAAAACAGAATCATTAGATGTCTTGGCATTAAAAAAGGATATGTGCCTTTTAATTACCTTGTGGTTCCCCTCTTCCGGGGGAGGGCAAAGCGCTACCACTTGGAAAGAATTTCTATTGATATCACCCAAAAACTAGCTAAATGGAAGGGAAAGTATCTGTCTCAAGCAGGCAGAGTTTGCCTTATCAATTCCGTTATCACATCAATGTTTGTTCATGCCTTCTCTTTATATAGATGGTCGGTAAGTCTGATCAAATCCCTTCAAGCCAAGATTCGAAACTTTGCATGGACAGGATGCATTAGTGAAAAGAAATTAGTAACTGTTGCATGGAAAGACTGTATCAAACCCATTAAAAAGGGTGGTCTTGGAATTAAAGATCTCAGGGCTTTCAATGAGTCATTGTTGGCTAAATTTAACTCGAATCTCTTCGTGCACAAGGAAGGTGAGCTGGATTTTCTTAAAGAACGATTCACTGCCCACTTGTGTAATGGATACACTGGGTATATGCTCTCCTTGGTATGGACCACAATTAAATCCTCATTTCAGAATATTATCTCTCTCTCTATCTGGACTATTTCAAGACAATCCAATCTGAACTACTGGCTCACCCCTTGGCTCAATTTTCCTCTGTATGAACTTATGCAAGTTACACAAGGTCTGAAACACATCACTATCAGTGAGCTCAACACTAGGCTGATGGAGCTGGATGGAATTCTTCCATCACACATCATCTCCCAGATCCGTTGTTACAACTACGTTGATTCGGACACTCTCCTATGGAAGCCGGATTTGATTGTCTAGCTCACTGCAAGGGGTTTCTACGAGCATGAATGTCGGCAAGGTCCTGATCCCCCCTCATGGCTTCTGAAATATAAGTGTCAATTCATTCCCCCTAGATACTTTCTTCTTCTTTGGAAAATTTAGAGGCGTAGGTTTCCTATGCATGGTCCTCTTCAAAAAACTGGGTTGCAGATTGCCTTGGTCTGCAACATCTGTTTGCGAGGTGCTGAAAGAATACAACACCTCTTTATTGATTGCAATCTTGCACACGGATTATGGAGCTACATGCAGGATGTTTTTGGTCTCCGCTTACCTCTTGGAACCTTTTCTCAATAGATTCTTTTTATCAATGATTTTAGCTACAGTTAGAAGCTTCATAACCTCCTTCTTACAGCATCGACAACCATTGTCTCTTTCCTATGGGCTGCAAGAAATTCTGCTATGTTTCGGAACAAATCATGCTCCACGCATGAGGGTATTATTTCCATTCATAGTGTTGTTCGGCTGGCTGGGAGTCTCCAATCAGGTACGATGAACAACTGCTTCAATGATCTTGTTACACTCCGCAACCTTGGTGTCCCTGGCAGGTGCAAAAAAACCAATTTTGATGAAGTACATTAGATGGATTCCACAAATCCCGTCATGGATCAAAGTTAATGTTGATGGTGCGGCGACAGGCTCACAAGGCCCTTCAGGTTGTGGTGGGGTCTTCCGTACTTGTCGAGGATTTTCCAAGGGTATTATCTATCACTACATTGGGAATGGATGTGCTTATGAGGTAGAGCTTTGGGCTATTATCAAGGCTGTTCATATTGCAATTAAATTTGGGTGGTTGCATCTATGGATCGAATCGGACTCAATGCTTGCAGTGGATGCGCTTCGCCAAAACTCAAGGAAGGTTCCATGGAGGCTTCTTTCTCAGTGGATTGAATGCCTTAGCCTATCCAAGAACCTGACTCTCAGGATCTCTCATGCATATCGGGAAGTCAATATGGTGGCCGATGCTCTCTCCAAGATGGCTATTGAAGAATGCTGCTCATGGTGGTCATTCATTGCTCCTTCCTTTTTCACGTCTCATGTAGCCTCTGACATGATGGGTGCTACCCGCACACGAATGTACAAGTCCCCCCGGTAATGTTTTGTACCTTTTCTTTTTATTAATTGAGGCGCCAAGCTTTCTGCTTGGCACGCGCCTTCTTTGCCCTAAAAACCCTTATAAACATTAAAAACCCTTAAAAACCTAACGGCCTAAGAACAAAAAAAAATTCCTTTTAAAGCCATAAAAACCCTAAAACCGATAAAAACCATAAAAACCAATAAAATATAAAAACATTATACCCTAAAAACATTAATAAATATTAAAACCCTAAAAATACATTAAACCCCTAAAAATTCAAAATATTTAAAATACCCGACCCACCCTTAAAATCCCTAAACCCCTAAAACCATAAAAATCGTTAAAATCCCTAAAAATCACTTGATACATAAAAAAACTAAAAACCCTGAATAATAATAAAAAAACCATCAAAACCAAAAAACACATAAAACCCCAAAAAACGCAAAAACATCAAATTCCTTAAATAAATCTCAAATCCATTAAAATACCAAAAAAACCAAAAAAATCATCAAATCCTAAAAAAATACATAAAAATATTTAAAAACTGTAAAAATCCTAAACCCCTAAACACCCCTAACAAAACCTTAAGAAACTAAAGCACTATAACCTAATAAAAAATGCTAAATACACTAAAAGTCCCTAAAAACCATTAAACCTTAAAAACCATAACAATTAAAAAGAATCTATAAAAGTCTTTAAAAACATAAAAAACATGTAAACCCCTTTGAAAACCTTAAAATAAAAAACAGTTAACCTCCTAAAAATAATAAATTCTGAAAACACTAAAAAAACTAAAAAAAACTAAAAACCCAGAAAAGCACTAAGAAAACCATAATACCTAAAAACAATTAATACCCCAAAAAATTAAAAAAATTAAAAAAATTAAAAAAACCATAAAAAGCATAAAACACCTCAAAATACATAAAACCCCAAAAATAATAAAAACCCTTAAAAGCTCAAAAACACCCTAAAAATTTAGAAAAACCTAAAACCGTAAAAAACATAAGAAAAACATAAAAAAATCCTATTATAACCCCTAATAAAACCTAATAATAAAAATAACTAAAATAACCTTAAACCCTAAAAACCTAAGAAAAATATAAAAACACAAATCTAATTATAACCCCTAATAAAACCTAATAATAAAAAAAACCTAAAAAAACCTTAAACCCAAAAAACGAATAAAAAACCATAAAATACTATAAAAAATTGAACAGGCATGAAAACCTTCAAAAACCCAACAAAATCTAACAGAAGCCTAAAAACACTAAAAATTTTAAAAACCCTTTAGACCCAAAAAAATTAAAAATATTAAAATAATAAAGACACAAAAACCCCTAAAACCCAAGAATAACCATAGAAACCATGAAACCATAAAACCTCTAAAATCAATCAAAATTTAATAAACCAGAAAAACCAAAAAATCCTAAAAAAACCCTAAAAAACCCTAAAAACATAAAATTCCTTAAAAAATCTAAAAATACCTAATAAAAAAACAAAAACAGAAATTAAAACCACAAAAAAAGTAAAATATGAAAAAACTACAAAAAACAAAAAACAACCCTAAAAACCCAAAAAATCTATAAATAACTTGAAAAACCTAAAAATAAATAAAACCACAAAAACCCCATTAAATCCCTAAATATGTTTAAAAAACTATAAAAATATATAATAACCCAAAAAAACAGTAAATAAAAAATACCCTAAAAAACTGTAAATACCGTCGAAATCCATAAAAACCATAAGAAATCATAAAAATCCCAAAAAATCCAAAATAATCCCTAAAAACGTAAAAACCTCTAAAACACAAAAAAACCATAAAAAACATTAAAACTTTAACACACTTTAAATAAATAAAAATCTAAAAATTCTAAAACTCAAAAATAAAACATAAAACCTTAAAATATCTAAAAATCTTTAAAATATTAAAAATCCTTAAAATCTGTAAAAACCAAAAAATGTATAAAAACAAAAAAACCCTAAAAAAACCTATGAACCCCCTAAAAACCTAAAAACACACAAAACCCATGAGAAACCTAAAAATAATAAAACACTAAAAACATTAAATATACCATAAAAACCATAAGAACCCTTAAAAACAAAAGAAATGTAAAAACCCTAAAAATCCCTAAAACCCCTAATATCCATAAAATCCCTGAAAATCCGTAAAAATCACTTAATGTGTAAAAAACCCTAAAAACGATGAAAATCCCTTATAAAATCATAAAAATCTAAAAATCATTAAAACACCTAAAACCTAAAATATCCTAAAAACCCTAAAGACCCAAAAAAACCTAAAAACATATATAAACCAAGAAAATCCCAAAAAACATTTAATACGGACTCGGTTGATCAGAACATCCCTATAAATCCTTATACTTAATTTGATTTTAATAAATTTTGTGGGGCCAATACACGCCTGGTCCCGAACTTTCTTCTCCTAAAGACATTAAAAATCCAAAAAACCTTAAAAACCTTAAAAATATATAAATCCCAAAAAACCCCTTAAAACGCTGAGAAAACAGAAGAAAATAAAAAAAACTAAAAGAACATAAAACACAAAAAAAACCAAAAAATTCTAAAAACCATAAAAATCCTAAATCTACAAAAAACGTAAAACCCTAAATATTCTTAAAAACTATAAAAATATGAAAAATCCCTAAAAATGTAAAAAACACTAAAAAACATGAAAACCCTAAGAAAACCATAAAAACATAAAACACTAAAAACTACATAAAACATAAAAATATATAAAACCCTAATGACCCATAAAAGACCATAAAATTACCAAAAAAAATAAAAAACAAATAAAACCATTAAAAACACCTAAAACTCATAAAAACCTGAATACCCACAAAAAAATATAAAAACCCTTTAACCCCCAAAAAATATTAAAAAACTCTATGAAAAATCAAAACCATATTTTTTAAAAAACCCATGAAACCCCAACAATTCAAAATAACCATAAAAACCAATCAACCCCTCAAAATCTATAAAACCCTAAAAATTAATAAAAACCATAAAAATCAAAAAAAAATACGGAAAAAAATAAAGAAACAAAACACCCAGAAAACCTTATGAAAACCATAAAAAAATTTAAAAATCTATAAAATGATAAATTCCCTAGAAACCATAAAATCCTATGAAAACTCAAGGTCCCTAAACCTCCTAAAAATCCAAAAATTTTAAAAAGACATGAATATAACTAAAAATGTAAAAAACCAAGAAAAACACTAAAAATTCACTATGAAAACCATAGAAACCTAAAAACACTTAAGTCTCCTAAAAACCAAAAAAAAACTCTAAAACCTATAAAAACCATAAGAGTACCCTAAAACCCATAAAACCCTAAATACCATAAACCCCCAAAACATCAAAAATTCTTAAAACCAAATAAATCCCTCAAATGCTAAAAAAATATAAAACCCATTTAAACCCTTAATTTTTTTTAAAAAACCCTAAATACACTTAGAATACATAAAAACATAAGAAAACCTAAAACCCCCAAAAAAACCAACAGAAAACATAAAAACCATAAAATAAAAACAATCCTGAAAAATCCCTAAAAGACCAAAAAACATTAAAAACTCTTAAATCATTGAAAAAACCTTAGAAATACATAAAAAATAAAAACACATGAAACCCTAAAAAACAAAAAAAATGATGAAAACACAAAAAACTGTAAAAAGATTGAAAAACTCTCAAAATACTTAAAAAATCAAAAACACCTTAAAAACATATAAATTAAATAAAAATACTTAAAAATTTAAAAAACCAAAAAAACACTTGAACACCCCTATGAAAAACATAAAAAATTGTTAAAATCTATAAAAACCTATCGAATGATAAAAACCCTAAAAAACAAAAAATAAACAAAACCTCTTAAAATCCATAAAAACAGTAGAAACCCCCAAAAATATTTAAAACCAAAATTATTTTAAACCAATAAAATCTGATAAAAACCCTAGAACTGCTAAAAACCATAAAAACCCTTTAAATCCTTAAAAATGTTTAAAAAACTAAAAAAACATAAAACCCATAAAATGTAAAATAACCATAAAACCTCCAAAAATCCCCATAAAAACAGAAAGACAATAAAAACCCTAAAACCCTCCAAATCCCTAAACACCCCAAAAAACCCTAAAAATCATTATATCCCTTAAAATGACTAAAAATTAAAATCTAATAAAATCCCTAAAAAACTCTAAAAAATCATAAAACCTAAAAACACTTTAAACCCCTAAAACATAAAAAATGATAAAACCACAAAAGGCTAAGACCCATAAAAACCCTAAAACCCATAAAAACCTTAAATCCCATTAAAACCATAAAAATGCAATAAAAACTATAAAATATATTTAGTCCACTAAAATTAAAAAAAAACAATATAAACCCTAAAAATTCGTAAAAAAACACCCTAAAACCCTAAAAACAATAAATACACCAAATACGCTAAAACCCCTCATAAATCCCAAAAACACTAAAAACCCATAAAAATACAACAAAAATCCTAAAAATATCTATAACCTAAAAATACCTAGAAAACCTAAAACCCCCCCAAGAATTTCGTAAAACACTAAAAAACAAAAAACCTTGGAAAACATAAAAAATGAAAAAACCCTAAAAAACCTAAACCCTTGAGCTCCCAAATAACATTAAAAATCCTCAAAATCCTAAAAAACCCCTAAAAACCATAAACATATTTAAAAATACATAAAATTTACAAAAAATGTAAACCCCTAAATACCCCGAATAAGCCTAAGATAACCTTATAACCCCAAAACCTCCTAAAACCCATAAAAAATTATGAATACTAAAAATCCTAATACAACCTAAAAAGACCCTAAAAACCATAGAAACCCATAAAAAGTATAAAATAAACTAAAAAACTATACAATGCCTAAAAACCAATACCACTCCTAAAAATCACTAAAGACACTAAAGACTTTCTAAACCCCAAAAACATTTAAAAACATTAAAAACCCTCAAAATTCTTAAAAACATAAATAACCTTAAAAACAAAAAATAACCTAAATGAACCCTAAAACCCTAAAACCAATGAAAATCCAAAAGAACCCTAAAAAACACAAAAGACCTAAAAAATACTGAATAATATTTAAAAACATAAAATAATTAAAAATATTAGAAACCCTAATAAATCTGTAAATAACTAAAAACAAATAACACCCCTAAAAATATATATAACCCCCAAAAAATCTCTTAAAATTAAAAAACCAAAAAAATCTTAACCCCCCCCCAAAGCACACAATATGTTAAAAACACTAAAAACCCTGAAAACCCCAAATAAAAACATAAAAATATAAAACACATAAAATGCCTAATAAACCTAAATACGATAAAAAACCTAAAATCCCTAAAAGACCAAAAAATCATTAAAATTATTAAAAAACATAAATCCCCCTAAAACCATAAAAAACCTTAAAACCCATAAAAACTGTAAAAACCCACTAAAAACTCTAAAACCCTTTTAAACCCATGAATATGTTAAAATAATCTTAAAACCATTAAAACCATGAAAACTCAAACCCCCACTATAAACGAAAAAACCTAAAAAACTAAAAACAATAATTCCCTAAAAACCTCTAAAAATTTCTAAAAACATAAAAACCCAAATAAACCTAAAACCCCTAAGAAAAACGTAAAAACCTAAAAAAATTAAAACACGAAAAAAATAAAAAGTACTAAAACCCATATAATCTAGAAACCCTAAAAAATTTAGAAACTCAAAATCCCTATTAGCCTAAAAACTCAAAAAAATCCTACAAAATCTCTAAATTACCTAAACAAGTACAAAACCCTACAGACCTTGAAATAACATAAGAAAAAAACTATAACCTAAAGACACTTAAAATCGCTAAAGAACCTAAAAAGTTCTAAAAACTCTAAAAAACATAAAATCCCTAAAAATCTCTAAAAACCATAAAACTATAAGAATATTAAAAAATCTCTAAAACTCCTTAAAAATTAAAAAAAATCCAAAAAAACTTAATAAAATCTAAACAACCAAAAAACACTCACATCCTATAAAAATATAAGAAATTATAAAAACGCTAAAACAACCTAAACCCCCCAAAAAACCTAAAGAAAATATGACCCTAAAAAATATAAAACCTCTAAAAATATATAATAACCCAAATAACCAATAAAAACTCCCAAAACCCTTTAAAACCTGAAATAGTTAAAAAATATTAAAAAACCTAAAAAGTGATTAAAATCCCTAAAAGCATAACCCCCCAAAAAAACTAAAAAACTAACCAAACAAAAAAACATAAAAATACTTAAATCCTCAATATAATTATAAATATCACTAAAAAAGTTAAAAACCATAAAAATACCATAAAACCCCTCGAAACCATAAACCCCTCAAATATATAAAATACCTAAAAACCCATGTAAAACACAAAAATACTAAAAAAATATAAAAACCCTTTAATGACTAAAAATGTTAATAAAATCTAAAAAACTAAAAATTTCTAACAACTCAACAAAAAACACTAAATACCTAAGAAAAGCATAAAACACAAAAAAACTTGAAAACTCTCAAAATACCCAAAAACCTAAATACAATAAAAATCCTAAAAAAGATCTAAAAATCACTAAAAACATAAAAACCCTAAAAGAACTCAAAATCCAAAAAATCACTATAAGAACCTAAGAAAAAATTAAAAACCAAAAAACACATAAATTTCATCTGAAAAATAAAAAATTATAAAAACCATAAAAAACACTAAAACCCATAAAATCTATAAAAATCACTAAATACATTAAAAAACAAAAAAACCCATAAAATCACTAAAACACTTTAACTCCAAAAAATGATAAAAAAACTCAAAAACAGCTTAAAATCCTGAAAACAAAAAAAAACTAAATACAATAAGAACCATAAAACAAAAAAAACCCCACTAAAACCCTTAAAAACCCCTAAATACCCAAAAAAACAAAAAAACATAAAAGGCCCTAAAATACCTAAAAATTTAAAAATCCCTAAAAACCTAGAATAACCATAAGAAAACCATAAAAACTCAAAATACTTAAAACCCATCATAAACTCAAAAATTCTAAAAACACTAAAAAACACTAATAACGGTAAAAAAACCGAAATACCATTAAACTCCCTAAATACACGAAAAACCCCATAAAATTATCAAAAAACCCTAAAAATTATTAAAACCATAAAACCCTAAAGATATATAAAAACTCTAAGATTACATTAAATTACTAAAAACACCTCAAACCCCAAAAAATCCTAAAATGGATGAAAACCATAAAAAACCCAAAAAGGAAAAAAACCCAAAAAATCTTTAAAAACCATAAAACCCCTAAAAACATAAAAAACCAAAAAAATCCATAAAACCGCAAAAACCCAAGAAAAACCTAAGAAAACATAAAAATAAGGAACTAAATAAAACACCAAAAGGCCTAAAAATGCTTAAAACTAATAAAAACATTAATGACCAAAATTGATAAAAACCCATAAAAAACATAATACCCCAAAAAACATTAAAACACTGAAAACCCATAAAAAATATAAAAAACACTAAAAATATAAAAACCCATTAATGTTCTAAAAATGTTAAAACCCACAAAAAACTTAAAACCCTTAAAAAATCCATCAAAACCTTAAACCCCCTCCCCCAAAAAAACACCCAAAAACCCTAATTCTCATGAAACCCTAAAAGTTCCTAAAAATAATAAAAACCCATAAAAATCCTAAAAAATACTCTCATTCCTCAAAAATTATATAAAAAAATAAAAACCCAGAAAACACCAAATACAACCATAAAAACCCTAAAAAATTAAATCCTTAAAAAAGTAAAAAATTCTAAAACCCTAATAAACCATAAAAAAATAAAAAAACCATAAAAACTATAAAAATAACTAAATACCATAAAAACCAAAAAACCCATAAAAACCCAAAACCCACTAAAAACTCTAAAACCATTTTGTACCACTAAATAATATTAAAAATTATTAAAATCATTAAAATCCCAATAAAAATAAAAAACCATAAAAACCTAAAAACCTAAAAACACTAAAAACCCTAAAAACTCTAATAACCCTAAAAAGACATAAAAATCCTTAAAAAATCCAATATATCCCTAAAACATTAAAACCCCCTAAAACCCTAAAATCCCTAATAAATCCAAAAAATCATAAAAAACATAAATATTCTAAATAACCTAAAAAACTAAATCCTTAAAATCCTAAAAAACTGACAAAATCCTTAAAGTAACCTAAAATCTATAAAAATCCTATAAAAACCCCAAAAACCCAAAATAATGTGAAATACCTAAATACACAAAAAACACAAAACACGAAAACCCTCATAATCCCAAGAAACCCTCAAAACTATAAAAATTATAAAATTCTATAAAAATTTATAAAAACATTAAAAACCCCCTAAACCATTGAAACCCTAATGAATCCCTAAAATCTAAAAACACATAAAACCCATAAAACCTAAAAATGGGATATATCATAAAAACCATAAAATACCCTACAATCCCTTAGACCTCTAATTCCTCATAAAAACCAAGAAAACCCCTAAAAACATAAGAAATCTAAAAACACATAGAAACCCTAAAACCCAATAAAAACTATAAATAACCATAAAACCATAAAAATACAAAATTACCTCCCCCCAAAACTAAAAATATTGAAAACCCTAACAACCCTAAAACCCTAAAAATTTCTAAAAACCCATAAAAATATAAAATATTCCCTAAAAATTCGTAAAAAAATAAAAAAATATATAAAAAACCTGAAAAAACTAGGGTTACCTCAAAACCCTAAAAACAATTAAAACCCCTAAAACCCCTAAGAAAATATAAAAACCCTAAAACCCCTAAAAACATCAAATCCCAAAAAAAACCCTAAAAACAATAAAACCAGAAAAACCCTAAATATTAATAAGAACATAATAAATCCTAAAACTCATAATGTTCCCTATGAAAACCATAAAAAAATAAAAACAATTTAAACCCCTAAAACACATAAAAACACTAAAACCACTAAAAAGACCCAAAACCCCTAAAAACAAAAAAAATTCCCTAAAAACCATAAAAACCCAAAAAACCCTAATAATTCACTAAAACATTAAAATCCCTTTAAACCTATATAATTTAAAAAAAACTCTGAAAAAAATTAATAACCAAAAAGAACTCAAAACCCCTAAATACCCTAAAAAAGATAAAATCTCTAAAAACTCTAAAAACCATAAAAACGCTCAAAATCCTTAAAAACCCTTCAATCCATAAATATTCTAAAATAAACCAAAAAATCCAATGAGACATAAAAAATAGTTAAAACACTAAAAAACCCAATGAAAACATTAAATACCTAAAAATACTTAAAACACGTTGAAATCCAAAAAAATACTAAAAACACTAAAAACCCATAAAAACCCTCAATCCCAACCCCCCAAAACAATAAAATCCCTATTAACCATAAAACTCAAAAAACCCCATTCAAAACCTAAAAAATCACTAAAAACTATAAAAACACATTAAACCCCTAAAATCAAAAAAAAATTGTAGAAAACCATAAACCCCCAAAAACCAAAAATACCAAAAATACCCAAAATACCATAGAAACCCAGAATACTGTCGAAATCCTAAAATACATTAGAAAAAAATAAAAATTCTAAAAATTCCTAAAATATCTAAAAATGTAAAAAACCCTAAAAACCTAGAAAACCATAAGAAAATGTTAAAAACCTAAAGAACTATTGCGACACTTAAAACCCTGAATTTTTTAAAAATCCTAAAAACCATAAAAACTATTAGACCCACTAAAAACCCAAAAAACCTAGTAACACATAAAAAACTAAAAACCACTAAAAACACAAAAACTAATTTGAACCCTTAGGAGCATTAAACACTCTAAAAAATTATAAAATCCTTAAAAACTAAAATACCCCAAAAAACCCAAAAAACCATAAAATCCCAAAAAATAATAAAATCCTAAAAACCCCTTAAACCCCTAAAAATAATAAAAATCCTTAAATCCCCTAAAATCTATAAAAATATAATAGAAAAAAAATCCAAATAGCACTAAGAAGAACTTAAAATTCTAAAAACTCTTAACCCCCTGGAAAAAAATCTAAATACACTATAACCCAAAACACCATCAAAATATATAACACCATAAAAACCCATAAAAGTATTAAAAAGGCCCTAAAAATACAAAAACTAAAATAAAACCCTAAAAACACCTGTATAACATTAAAAACATAAAAACATAAAAACATAAAAACACTTAAAACCCTTAAATACCTAAAAAACATAAAAACCCTAAAAACCCTAAAAAGAACATATAAGCCCTAAAACAACAGAATCAAAATAACCACTGAAAACATTTTTAAGCCTTTAAAATCCATAAAACACTAAAACCCAATAAAAACTTGAAAAACCCCTTTAATCTCAGAAAATGATAAAAACACTAAAAAACCATAAAAACCTGAAAAAAAAATCAAAAAACTGGTAAAACCCAAAAAATTTATAAAAGCCCTAGAAACCATAAAACCCATCAAAATCCCTAAACGAAATAAAAAACTTCAAAAAACCAAAAAATCCCTAAAAACATAAGACCGACTTAAAACCTAAAAGACCGTAAAAAATAATAAAAATCCCAAACACACTAAAAACTCATAAAACTAAAAAAATGATAAAACACTAAAAAACCCTAAATACATTAAAATCCATAAAACCCATTTAATCAATAAAAACCCTAAAACCAATAAAAAACCCAAAAAACCCCATAAATGTAAAAACCTTTGAAAAACCTGAAAACCCCTAAGAAAACCTTAAAAACCTAAAAATAGTAAAAACCCATAAATACATAAAAACGCTAAAAACCCTAAAATGACTATAAAACTCTAAAATCCACTAAAACCCATAAATTTACCTAAAACTCATAAAAACACTAAAACCCCATTAAACCTATAAAAACAAATTAAAATTATAATTTTTTTTTAAACCCATAAAACATTATAAATTGTAAAAAACAATAAATCACTAAAAAATAAAAAAAACCCATGAACCCAAAAAACTATAATAACCCTAAAAATCTAAAAACCCTATCAACCTCAAAATCCCAAAAAACCCTAAAACCATAAAAATCATAAAAATTCTTAAAAACATAAAAAACCTTTAAAACGTTTTAAACCCCTACCAAAAAATTTAAAAATTTAAAATTATTAATACCCATAAAAGCCTAAAAATTTAAAATTAATAATACCCATAAAAGCCTAAATTTTTTTAAAACACTAATAACCATAAAAAAACCCTAAAACCCATCAAAAAGCTTAAAATACCATAAAAATACCAAGAAACGTTAATACCCCTATAAATCTGATAAAAACATAACAAAACCTTAAAACCCTAAAAACAATTAAAAATCATTAAAATATAAAAAATGTATAAACACTCTAAACGACCCCAAAACCCATAAAAACAATAAAAAATCTAAAACCCATAATACCCCTAAAACAACCAAAAAATATTCATAAAGTTTAAAAACCTAAAAATCCAAAAAGGACTCAAAAAAAAACATAAAAACCTTACAACTTAAAAAATCCTTCAATCCCATGTAAAAAATGAAAATCCATAAAAAACCCTAAGACCCTTAAAAATAACTAAAAATCCTCAAAAAAAATTCCTAAAAAGCCAAATCAATCCCTAAAAATTTAACAACCCCCGATAACCCTTGAAACCCCTAGGAAAACAATAGAAACCTAAAAACCCTAAAAAACATAACACCTTTAACAACCTAAAAATGCTAAAACCACTAAAAACCATAAGTGTATTTTAAAACCTTAGAATCCATATAACCACAAAACCACAAAAAATACCTAAATATTTCATAAAACCCATTAAAACCCAAAAACCACTAAAAACTATAAAACCAATTTAAACCCTTAAAAATTACTAGAAAACTATGAAATCACTTAAGTTCCTTATAAACATAAAAAACTCTAAAAACCTAAAAAACTGAACGAAACCCTAAAAACCATAATGTAAAAAAAATTATAAAAAATCCATAATTCCCCAAAAAACATAAGAACCCATAAAAACATTGAAAAACCATAAAAATCCTTAAAAACTTAAAAAACACTTAAAACCCCTAAAAACCCCAAAACACTAAAAACTCAAAAACCTTAAAAAATATCAAAACACTCTCAAAATTCATAAAAATCCAAAAAACCATAAAAAAAATCACCAAAATACCTAAAATTTTGAAAAACCTTAAAAACCATGAAAACCACTATAAAAAAAATAAAATCTTAAAAAATGTTAAAATCCCTAATACCCTAAAAATGATTAAAACCTTGAAAAAATAAAAAATACACAAAGGACCCTAAAAATCCCTATGAACTAGAAAAATCCCAAAAAACATTAAAACCCAATAAAATTTAAATCCCCTAAAATCCCATAAAAACACTAAAACCGCTAAAACCCCTAAAAAAACTTTTAAAGACCTAAAAATGTTAAAAAAACTCTACAAAACATAATCCCTCTACCACATAAATAATCATAAAAACCCAAAAAACACATAAAACCCATAAAGAAAATAAAATCTAAAAAACCCCCCATATCACTAAAAACCCTTAAAACCCTAATAATACAAAAAATATCTAAAAATCTCAAAAAAAATTAAAACAAATTAAAACTATGAAAAACCCAAGAAAACCCAAAAACATTAAAACAATTAAAACACCAAAAAACCGAAAAAATAATAAAACCACTAATATCTTAAGAACCATAAAAACTTTAAAACTTTTAAAAAACCTAACGGCCATAAAAACCTTAAAATCCACTAAAATATCTAATATCAAATGTACATAATAAAATTTTATAAAAAAATTTATAGAAACCCTTAAAATCCATATAAAAATAAAACAACTCTCTAAACCCATAAAAATTAATAAATAAACTAACTACACTGAAATTATTAAGAACCCTCAAAATCCCTAAAACACTAAAAAACCATAAAAAACCTAAAAAGCCCCAAAAATATCTACACCTAAAAAAACCTAAAAACCAAAATACGCCTATGAAAATTTAAAAACATAAAAGCACTAAAATCCCCTAAAAGCCTAAAAAATGGATAACCATTAAAAAACCTAAAACTCTCAAAATCTGAAAATTCATTAAAAACCCTAATATCCCAAAAGACCTAAAAAACTTAAAATGTCCTTAAAAATCCATAAAAACTCCTTAAAGAGTATAAACCATTAAATACCCTAAATAATCCAAAGAAAACCTTAAAAACCAAAATCCTTTTAAAACCCACAAAAAACTAAACAACACTAGAATCCTTATAAACCATTAAAAAATAGAAAAACCCTAAAAACCCCTTGAATGAATAAAATAGACTAAAAACCATAATAACCCTAAAAACCTATAAATACTCTAAAAGATCACTAAAAAAACTAAAAACCCTTTAAACCCCTGAAACTTTTAAAATATCTAAAAAAATCAAAACCCTTAAAAACTCAAATAACCTTAAAATCCAAAAAAACCAAAAAACCATAAAAAACATAAAAACCAAAAACATATCTAAATCCAAAAAACATAAAAATTATAAAAATTATAGATAAGATTGAAAAATTATCTGAACAGATAAAAAATTAAAAAACCTGACAAACCCTAAAAAATCATAAATAAAAAAAACACATAAAACCCATCAAAATATAAAAGATCCTAAACCCCTAAAAATACCTTAAAACACAATAAAACATAAAAATCCTAAAAAACATAAACATACCGCAATATTTCAAAATCACTTAAAACCCTAAGACCCCCTAAAAAAAACCTAAAAACATAAAAAACATAAAAGTACTTAAACACTATACTATACCTAAAAATTTTAAAAAAATGAAATCCCGAAAAGTCCTAAAAATCCAAAAAATTATTAAAACCCAAAAAACCCCAAAAAAGTGTAAAAAACCGTAAACCCATAAAATTCGTAAAAACCAACTAAAAATCTAAAAACCCTTTAAAACCCTGAAAATACTAAAAGACTCTATGAAACTATTAAACCCCTAAAAAACTCCAATCCCCCTAAAAACCCAAAAAAACCTAAAAATATAAAATCATTAATATCCCAAAGAACCCTTAAAAATAAATAAAAACATAAAAACACAAATAAGACTGAAAACCCCTAAGAAAACATAAAAAACATAAAAAAACCTGAAAAAAACCTAAAAACACTAAATCTCTAAATAATACAAAAATAAAAAAACATTTAGATCCCCATCATCCATAAAATCCCTAAAACATCATAAAAATCCTTTAAAATTACTAAATTACCAAAAATTACGAAAACCAAAAATCCTGAATAGCCATAAGAAATCCTTAAATAACTAAAAACCCTTAAAATACATAAAATCCCCAAAAAAACACTAAAAATCCTAAAAATTTTATATTCCCTAAAAAATCCCAAAACCCATAAAATTCTCTAAAAACCTCAAAACCATTAGAATACTAAAAAATCCCTAAAATTATTAAAATAAAAACTAAAACCCTATTAAATCGTGAAAAACCAAATAACACTTATTTCCCATAAAAATATAATAAATTATAAAAATAAGAAACCCTAAATGGCCCTAAAACCACTAAAACACATAAAAAAATAAAACCCAAAAAAAATAAAACCCATAAAAACATATAAAAACCCAAATAACCCATAATAACTATAAAAACCCATCAAAACCCTAAAAATATAATTTCTACCCCCTGCTGGAAAGGAGGATCCTGCTCCGGCATTGCTTGAGGCCTACGACCAAAAATATCTCTTCCAACTATGTAGCCGAAAACCCTCTGGGTCTAGTGTGAGTGATGCACCGAAGGCCTTAGAACTAAAGGTCAACTTTGCAGAAGTGGCAAAAGCTGTGATCTCACTTTCCTTCTATGATTTTGATCCCCCCCTCCCCTGGTCGTGTCATCCAGACAGAGCGGGTGGCTCATGTCTCAGAGAATCGAGAAGCAGTGGAGGAAAGGCACATCTTATGTTGTTTCTCCATAATTTCCCGGGTGTTGATCCCCAAGGGTGAGCGACTCTAGAAGTTCCCTAATCTCGCCAATCAGATTACGAAAATCTAGGGATTCTCTGAGTGGTGAATGACTGCCATGGGGCATGGGTACTATCATACTATTTTCTCTTTAGATGATTGAAAGAGACGTGTCTGGAGATTTGGATCCCTTAATTAGAAGCATGGTATTCTCAGGATTCAAGAGTGGGATCGGAATTTTGACCTGTTGAATGTCAAGAAAACATATGTACAGATATTGATCTACATCTATAATCTAAGATGGATTTATTTTCATCCTCTGATCCTTTGGGACATTTCCTCCTCGGTAGGTTTTCCCATTCGCATTGACAAGGGGACTGAAAATCCAAAGTATGTGCACTTTTCCTGTCTTCTTGTTGAGGTTGATTTGGCCTCCACTCTGATTGAGGAAGTTGTGCTCAACACTGATGGAGACAGCATCAAGCTGGAGATCCATTATGAGCATAAACCCCAGTTTTATCTCCACTGCCATCTCTTTTGCCATCACATTTCTAACTGTCATTGTTTGAATGTGTTCTCAAAGTGTAATCTAAAGGGACACTCTGCTGAGTCTTGCACTAGGAAGTTGGACACTAGAGTGGGGGTGAAGGCTCCTCAAGAATATGCTCCCTCCCAACATGTCTCTGAGGAAGTTCGGTGTCTTGTGAAGCTGCCTTCACCAAGGAGGGTGCCAGAGGCTGATGACACCCTCTGCCAAGAGACCCCCTCCCCCTTGTAGGGACTTGCTTTTGGGTCCAAATCCCCAGACGAATGATTGGTAGTCGCAGACAATGCTGACTCCACTCCCAGTCTAGAGACTATCATGGTTGGGCCCAACCAATCCTCTGAGCCTGCATCTAGCCAGGTTATGGATGAGCCTGGCCAGCCTCTCCCCGACCCTTCTCTGGTGGAGGGTCTTGCCTGCTGAAAGGAGTTTTCCCCTCCATTGAAGGTGGTGGATGATGGGATGGCCCCTGTAGGGTCCCCTATCCTTTCTGGGCCTAATAAGTTCCCCAAACCCCTGACTCTCCCCTCATGGTCTGATGATTCCTTCATAGTTGTGTCCCCCAGCAAGTTTGCAGGATGAGACATAGTAAAAAGTGCCTCCCCGATGCCACTCTTTCCTATTAACAGGTTCACCCCTCTCAGGGGTAGCTTCTGGGATGATGAGGTTGATGATCAGAATGATGAGGAGGCAGAAGGGTCCTCCAATATAGTTCACCTAGTCTCATCATATGTGGTTGGATCTCAACCTTATGATGATCTGGGAATCAAATATCGGGCTGCATAATTTGATCCTTCGCCTAAAAAGAACCCTTTGGGAAGGCCCAAGTAGAAATGGAAGAAATCAAAGGTGAAGGTCAGGTCCTTGAATGTTTGAACCACCCTGGTGAACGGGGAAACTTTTGCTTAATATGATGTGGATAATCTTCTAGAACTACCAGGGGATTGTAAATCCTCCCACTGCCTCATCCCTTAGGCATTTCCTCACTTCTCAGAGGCCTATGGTTCTTGGTATATCTGAGCCAATGGTCTCGTTTGATAACTGGATGGGAATCATCTACGGAAATCATGGTTACTCTTGTGTTGTAAGGATTTCTAATGATAATGGTCTTGACACCCTTTGAGTGCTTAAGAATGATGGCATCCAGTTGGCATCAGTTGAGGTGTGTCCTCAAGTTATCACTTTATCCGTCATGTACAACTTTTCCCCTCTCTCTCTATCTTTTGTGTATTCCTTCTGCTCCTACTTGAGGAGATGGGCCTTATGGGAACAGCTGACTTCGCTTCATGGGCTTATTGAGAACATTTGGTTTGTGATTGGGGATTTCAACACTGTTTTGAAATCATATGAGAGGATTGGCTCCAACCTCTCTCCCTTGGCTGCTGTGTACTTTTCATCTTGTATTGATACCTTTGATCTCATGGAGGTCCATGTTTTTGGAGCCTCCCTCACGTGGGGGCGTTCTACTATGAATGACAGGTAGGCCATCAAGCTAGATAGGTGCTTCTACAGGATCAATGATGTGACCATGCCCTTTGATGTCTTGGGATTTACCCTTCCCAAGTTACACTTGGATCACAATCCTTTGATTTTTGACTGCTCCCTAGGTATCTCAAGATCCTCACCCTTGACTTTTAAGTTCAATAATGCCTTGCTTACGATTCCTAGCTGTAGGGAAATTGTCCTCAGTGGTTGGGATGAAACGTTTCAGGGCAGTCATTACCATAGCTTGGTTTTTAGGATCAAAAAATCAAAGCCTTTCTTAAAGATTGGAGCAAGGGATGCTTTTCTAGTCTGGATAATGACATCTGAGAAACCGAGCATCAACTTTATGCTCACCAAGAATCCAATCTCCTCCTTCCCCTACCCTCTCGTGAGGATATTAATCTCCATTCCAAACATGATGATCTGTAGTTCTCAAGGAAAAGTTGGCCAAGAACCAATTTAGAGTGATATGGCTCAAGGATGGAGATCGCAACTCGAAATTCTTCCACCGTTTGCACAGGGAGAAAAAATCAAAAAAATGTCTCAATGTTGTTCGTATCTCGGGTTCTACCTTCACTTATAAGGATGATATTTCTACGTCTATTGTTAATAATTTTCAAGGGATTTATTCGGATGATAGTAGGGAGGACACCGTACCCTTGATGGACTCCATCCTTCCATGTGTTGATGAGCATCAGAACCAAGCCCTAATGATCCCGCCCCTTGAGGAGGAGATTAGGGTTGCTCTGTTTTCTATGAACATTGACAACACAGCGGGACCAGATGGATTCACCAACAAATTCTTCATGTTCTACTAGGATATCCTGCATGAGGGCATTTTCAATGTTGTCATGAGGTCAACTCTAACTTCATTTCCCTGATTCCTAAAAGGTACAATGCCATTGACATTGGTGTCTTTCGACCAGTGGCCATTGAAAACACTGTCCCCAAAATTATCAGCAAGATTCTGGACAAGGGACTTGGGAAGTTCTTGGGGGATATCCTTACCCCTTATTAGTTTGGGTTCTTCCCAGGGAAGAACATCCATGACTACCTATTCACAGCCTCAGAGAGCATAAACTTTATGCAAAAGTAGTCCAAGAAGGGAAACTTTGCGCTTAATATTGACATATCCAAGGCCTTTGGCACCATAAAATTGAGCATTATCTCTCAGGTCCTATCTAATTATGGATTCTTGAGAAATTTTATTAAGATCATAATGTCCATTGTTAGCATTGGGTGGGTCTCAGTCCTTTTAAATGGTTCCCATAAGGTATTCTTCCCCTTCTCCCATGGGTTCGGACATGGTAATCCTCTCTCAGGAGTCCTCTTTTCTATTGTGGAGGACTACTTAATAAGGTGCCTCATTGACCTTTTCCAAGGTGACATTTTCAATCCTATTTGGGTAGGGAGGGATCTTCATGTTCCATCTCATCTGTTCTATGCAGATGATGTTCTCTTGTTTGGGTAGGATGATAAACAGACCTTGGACTCCATCCAGATGATCTTCTGGCATTATGAATATGTGGCAGGACAATCCATAATCTAGAGAAATTCTTTGATTATCTTTGGGGGGGGTATCCCACGGTCCCGACAGATCTCCATTTCCATGTCCCTTGGTGTCAATAGAGGGTCATTACCTTTCAACTACCTAAGCGTCCCCATCTTTTGGGGACGTGTCAAACGGTGTTACCTCGATAATATTGCCTCCAAAATCACTCAACAGTTGGTTAAATGGAAAAGGGAATACCTCTCGCAAGCCGTAAGGGTCTGCCTTATCAACTCAGTGATTACATCTATGTTTACTTATTCCTTTTCCATTTACAGGTGGCCTATTAATCTCATAAAGGATCTGCAGGAAATAATCTGGAACTTTTCCTGGACGGGGTGTATAACTCAAAGGAAAGTGGTTACTATGACCAGGAAGGATTGAACCATGCCAATTGAGTTGGGTGGGCTTGGTATTAAAGACCTCAAACGTTACAATGATGCCCTCCTTGCAAAATATACTCAGGGGATACTATGTCCTATAGATCGGGGTTTGGGGTTCACTCGAAAAATATTTTTTCTTAAGATATGTGATGGATATGAAGGGTACTTCCCCACTTTTGTTTGGACAACAATTTGGGACTTTTACAAGGCCATTTTCTCTCATTGTAAATGGTTTGTTTCAAAGCAATCAGACTTTAATTCTTGGTCCACACCTAGGCTTAACAAGCCCTTGTAAGACTTCATCAGGCCTCCTCCTGGCCTGAGGAGCCTGTCCATTGAGGATTTCATCCCGAGGCTGGAAGAGTTTGAGACTCTTCTACCGACTGTAGTCTCACTACAAATCCAGCGCTACCATTTCATTGAATCTGATATCCTAATATGGAAACCCAATCTGGTTGGGCAACTTACTGCCAAGGATTACTATAGGTATAACTGCGCCAGGGGATCCCCGCCAATAGCATGGCTCTCTAGTTCAAGAGGAATTTTATTCTTCTTAATAACCATATTCTCATCTGGAAAATTTGGAAGAAACAGCTACCCATGCACAATCAGTTGCAGAGAGGTGGTCTCAACCTTGCCTCTGTCTATTTCCTTTGTCTCGGTGCAGAAGAAAACGTCCATCACACCTTTCTTCAATACAGATTCAATGCTGATCATTGGGTCTATTTGCAGCGGACTTTTGGGTTCTCAGCTAACCTAGACAGACCCCTTCTTGAGCTCATGGCAGACTTACCTAACCGGGATTATAGTGAGCATGTCCGGAACCTTTTGTTGGATGCAGTTGCTACCACCATCTCTTTTATCTGGACCGCTCGAAATGCGGTCGCCTTCAATAAGAAACGACTTTCCTTTAATGGTGGTGTTGTGGCAATCCACAGGGCTGTCTATGCGGCCTCTCGTATTCAGACAGGACATATGGTGAATGACGTCCGTGAACTGATCATCCTTCAGTTTTTTGGTGTTTCTGGTAGGGAAAAAACCCATTGTCCCCAGGTTTATTCAATGGATCCCTCCACTCCCCTCCAGGATTAAGGTCAATGTGGACGGTGCAGCCCTTGGTGCCCCGAGCCCTACTGAATGTGGTGGGGTATTCCACACCTACTAGGGCTTTGTCAAAGGATGCTTTCAGATCTTTATTGGTGATGGGTGTGCTATTAAAACGGAATTATGGGCCATGAAAAAGGCGATCGAGTATGCTTTTAGGTTCGGGTGGAGTTTCATATGGCTTGAATCTAATTCCATGCTTGATGTGAGTGATCTTAAAAACAGATCTAGGTGTGTCCCCTAGAGGCTCCTTACCCCGTGGATGGACTGCATTGCCCTGTTCCAAAGGTAGACTCTCACAGTGACACAAGCCTACCAGGAGGCCAATGCGGTAGCGGATGCTCTCTCCAAGCAGGCTATTATGGAGCGGTGTTCACCGTGGTCCTTTGTTTCTATGCCCCACTGCTCCTCATTCGTCATGTCTGACTTGAAGGGTGAGGTGAGCACCCGATTATGTAATCCCCCCTTGTAGCACTATGTTTTTCCTTTTCCTTTTTGGTTTATTTGGGGTGGGGGGGTGGGCAGGCCTGCCTGGTACCGAGCCTTCCATGCCCTAAAAATTATAAAAACTCTAAAAAACATAAAAAATAGCTAAAATCCCTAAAAACATAAAATCCCCCCCAGAAAAACCCTAAAAATCCCTAAAAAAACCTTAAAATAATATAAAATTTAAACCTATAAAAATATAAAAAAACACTAAAAAACACAAAAACACAAAAAATACCCTAAAAATCCTAGAAACCATATACCACTAAAATCATTAAAAAAACCTAGAAACCCATAAATCCCTAAAAATAACAAAAAATTATAAAAACCCTTAAATGCATAAAAACGTTAATAATCTCTAAAAACCCATAAATACATAAAACACTCCAAAAAAAAACTGCTAAATACCCAAGAAAACCATAAAACCCCTAAAACCCATTAAAACCCTAGAATTCCCTAAAACCCTAAACACTATTAATTTTTTAAAAAAAGATCTAAAAATACCTAAGAGAATAAAAACTTCTAAAAGCCCTAAAAACCCATCAATCTTTAGAAAAAACTAAGAAAAACATAAAAAAATGACATAAACCACGTATGAAAATTAAAAATGATAAAAACCATAAAAAACCTCTAAAATCCATAAAAAATACCAAAAAAACATTAAAAACCTTTAAATTCCATAAAAATATAAAAAAACTCAAAAAACCCTTAAAAATCCTAAAAACTCAAAATAACCTAAAAACAATAATAACCCTAAAGTCAAAAAACCCCAAATCACCTCAAATTCCAAAAAATCCATAAAAAAAAGTCATAAAAAAGCCCAAAAAATCCCTAAAACCCCTTAATAACACTAAGTAATCCTTAAAACCTAAAAATAATTAAAAACCTTATAAACCTAAAATTGAAAAAAAACCCAGAAAAAATCTAAGAACCCTAAAACCCCCTAAATACCCTCAAATTCTCTAAAAAAACTAATAACCCCTAAAATTTAAAAAATTTGATAAAAATAAATAAACCCATCAACAAGATTAAAAATATATAAAACCCCTATGAAAAAATTAAAATACTAAAAACACTTCAAACCCCTAAAATCCTAAGATGACTAAAAAGCCCCAAAAAACCCAAAAAAGGCCCTAAAAACCAAAAAACCTTTCAATACCAAAATACCCCTAAAAAATCCATAAAAACCCAAAAACCCAAATAAAATCTCTAAATCCATTTATACCCAAATTATTTTTAAAAACTTCTTGAAACCCCATTTAAAGACAAAAAAACTGAAAAACCCCTTTAGAACCCAGAAAAACCCATAAATCCCTAAAACCCCTAAAATACCATAAAACCTGTCAAAATCCATAAGAAACCTAAAAAACATAAAAACCCTAAAAAATCCCTAAAAACCCTTAAAAACCCTAAAACCCCTTAAAAACCATAATTTTTTTTAAAACCTTAAACCACTAAGAAACCAAAAAGCACTAAAAACCCTTAAAAACCTCAAAACCCTATAAACCCTTAAAATCCCTAAAACCATAAAAATCCTAAAAATCCTAAAAATCCCAAAAAATCTATAAAAATTTAAAAACCTCTAAAACCTTGAAAAACCTAAGAAAGAAAGAAATAATCTAAAATAATTAAATTCGCTAAAATCCTAAAAATGCTAAAAACCATTGAAACAATAAAATAACAACAAATGATAAACCCCTAAAAACTATAAAAGGCCTAAAAACCTAGAAAACCCCTAAAAATATATAGGGCAATAAAAAATATAAAAACAATTTAAATACCTAAAAACATTAAAAAAACTCTAAAAACATAAAACCCTTAAAAAATATTTTAAACTCTGAAACCCTAAATAATAATAAAAAACCCCAAAAACCCTAAAACCATAAAACCCTTAAAAATCCATAAAAATCTTAATACCGATAAAAATCATAAATAACTCCTTAATTCCATAAAAACCTAAAAAACACTAAAACCTTTGAAAACCCCCAATATAACCTTAAAAACCAAAAAAATATTAAATCCCTAAAAACTAAAAAATGATAAAATGGTAATCAACCCTACAAAACAAAAGAAAACCCAAAAAAAGTATAAAACACCTAAAAAACTAAAAAAACCATAAAACCTGTAAATTCCCAAAAATCTATTAAAAACTCTAAAAGAATATTGAACCCCTGAAGACATTATAAAACTCTTAAAATCCTTAAAAACCCAATAAAATTTTAAAAAACATAAACCCATAAAAACCTATAAACTTAAAACACTAAAACCCATAAACCACCAACAAACTCCTAAAACCCTAAAAAGACATAAAAATACTAAAAAAATACTACTGATCCAAAATAATGTAAAAAACCATGAAAATCAAAAAATCATAAGAAAGCCTTAAACCATAAAAAACATAAAACCCCTAAAACCTCTAAAAACCCTAAAACCCTTAACACCTCTAAAAACCTGAAAACCCCTTAAATTCATTAAAATCACTAAAAACTATAAAAGTACTATAAAATCCCTCAAAACCTTTATAAAATTAAATCTGGTAAAACACTAAATCCCAAAACCCCTGAAAATCCCACGAAACCCTTAAAACCAAAATAATTTTCAATTTTATAAAAATCCATAAAAACAAAAAAACATAAAAACCCATAAAACCATTGAAACCCCTAAGAAAACCAAAAAATCTAAAAACACTGACAACACCAAAAAAACCAAAAAACTCTAAAATTCATATAAAAACTGTAAAAATACCCTTAAACTAATAAACCCACTAACTCTCCATAAAACCCATGAAAACCCCTAAATACATAAAAAACTAAAATACCCATAAAAACCCTAAAACCCAATAAAAAATCTTAAAACCAATAAAACCCATAAAATCGTTATAAACTATAAATAACCATAAAATAATAAAAACAATAAAAACACTAATACCCCCCAAAATTCTTAAAAAACATGAAATCCCTAACAACCCTAAAACCCTCAAAATCTATAAAACCCCTAAGAACCATAAAAATTAAAAAAGGCCCTAAAAATACCTAAAAACATTAAAAATCATAAAAAACCAACAAAATAGTAAGGATACAAGAAAACCCTAATTTCATGACCCGTCCCCTGGGGACTGTGTCGTGGCTACCCCAATCCCTCCTTCCTTAGGTCAGGGGATGGCGACTAGCACTAAAGGGATACCTAAACTAGGAAGGCATTGACTTTAAAACAAGAAAACCCACACAACCGAGTAGGAGCTGGAAGAAAAACACTATGTAAAACGGTATACAAATAGTGATGAAAGTAGAGGGGTCGAAATACAATCCCAATAGGAAAATAGAAGTAAAACTGAAAACAAGTAAAAATGAAAAGGTGAAAACATCTGAAAGGTGTAGAACATCTTCTGAAACATCCAAAACAGATCCTACCTGATGGGTAGGTACAAATAGCCTCCATAGCACTCCACATCTATCAATCTCCTCCACATACCGACAAGTCATATGGTCTACCTCTAGGTACCATATATTCCTGGTACTCCTAGACTCAGTTAGCGATGTATATCGTCTACAACCAACAAAACGAGGTACGGGTATAGCCCTTGCATGGGTGATTATAACGATACTCAGTAGGGACCCTGAGACCCTCAAGGTCTCACAAAATCGAACAACGATAAACCCCAAAGTATGAAATCAACAGATAACCCTACATAGTTAATCCCCATACAAATACATAAGTTATCAAGTAATCTATCTCAATCATGAGGTAAATACAAAAAGTTACTGACTCAGCTCAACCAGGATTTTATTCTAGGGATAGTTTCAATCTCAACCCTCAGCTGATGGAGAACTCCTCCTCAATCGAGTACAATGGGCCTGCCGCGTCACACAGAGGCACTTCCCACTAACCATGGACTGCTGAGGTACTCCTCTTGAGTACCATGGGTCTACCGCATCACACAGAGGTGCTTTTTACCATGGGTCTACCACGTCACACAGAGGCTCTCCCCCTCATAGCCTACTAAGGTACTCCTCAAGTCGAGTACCATGGGTCTGCTGCATCACACAGAGGTGCTCCCTACTGTGGGTCTGCCGTGACACCAAGGTGTTCCCCACTGGGCTACTAGAGTCACTCCATGTTAAATGGTAAGTAGTCTTCAAGTCTCAGTTAGCTACTAGGTTACCACACAAATGCACGCTTGTCTCATGAAGATCTGCTCCACAAGCTACTCGTTGATGCTCCAACTACCATGAAGTCCCATGAAGAAGTAACTCAAAGGTCCTCCACGTCATAGAGGTCTCAATGCAATAGAGGCCACATCAATTAGATGCATGGTCTGTGAATTATTAGCTTTTTAATCTTGAGGGACCAGTTGGATTCGTGTACGATCCAACCTGACCGTATCCCACCTTTACCCCAAACTTTATTGGGGTATACTGAAAGGAACCGTCATGCTACAAGAAAACCATCGTCGCTGATGATTCGTCAAACTGACGTATGGTGCCAAAGATATGGCCAATAGAATGTAAAGGGGTTGGTAGTGGGCCCAGGTCCGGTCCGGCCCGGTCAGATCGACTCGGCCCAATCTAGTCTGAACCGACCCAATATGGGTCGACCCGATTCGCCTGCTATGTTTACACCAGTCCACTAGGCCCGGCCTAGCAGACTGTGGGGGTGGTTCAGTTCGATGGTCGCCACGTAGGCGGCTCGGCTTGGAGTCCAGGGCCGGTTCGGCTAGCACCGCGTGGGGAGCGGCTCGGGCGACTCGGCCCGGAAGGCCAAGCTGGTTTCGGCCAGCAACTTTGTGAGGGATGTCACGATCTAACTCGGGAGGCCGGAGCTACTCAGACAGTTCGTCCGGGAGCCGGGGTGCGGCCCTGGTAGGCTGGCGGGGCGGCCGTGCAGGCCGGGTGGCGGCCTGGGTAGGGTGTCGGGTAGGCTGGTAGGAAGCTGGGATGGGCACGTGGGGCACTGGTAGGCTTTGTAGGGCACCGGGAAGGGCATGCGGGGCATGGGCAGGCCTTGTGGGGCGGGGGCAGGCCGACAGGGTGCCGGGTAGGTCGCGGGCAGGGTGTGCGGGAGGCCGGCAGGGCGACGGGGTAGGCCGCGGGCAGGTGGCGCAGGGTGGGAGCTGGCTGTGCGAGGCGTGGGCAGGCCCACAAGGCACCGAGGAGGCCGTGGGCAGGCCAGCAGGGCACCGGGTAGGGTGCGACCATGCAGCACAGGGCGCGGGCAGGCTGACAGGGTACCAGGTAGGCCGATTCGATGTGTCTTGAGCCGACGCGGGCTGACAGTGTTCAACTGGGAGCTCCAGAGCACCGCGGGGGCGGCGTGATTCCCAAAGGCCACAGGAAGCGCAACCTTTGTCATTTCCGCCTTCGTCGCCTCATCATTGTTATGCCGCCATGCCTAAAAATTCCATAAGAAGGAAAATCGACGGACGATGTCGGCCCATGTTAGGTTGGTCCGTATCCTCTGTGTTTAACGTTATAGCAAACGATTCAAGGGAACAAAACTCAAAAACCTTCTTTCTTCGAAAGAAAGGAGGAAAAAGACAAACAAATGAATTTAACCCCCTAACTTTAATCATCGGTCATTTTTGGTTATGTCACAGGAATAAGCCGAAGGAAAATCGTCATTCGTCGCGCCCACCATTCACACATCCAATCCCAAGTTGTGTCGGCTCATGGAAGTTTTTTCACGTCGGTAGGTTTCTGGGAAAGAAGTCGGAGAAGGATCCTCATCGGCATTCTTCATTAGAAGAACATGTTCTTCATTCTTCATTGGGAGAATTATCTCTTCTCCCGATCATCCTCCTTCCCAACTTCCACCCAAATTCCAAGTTAAAATAATAGAAGAATGAGTTTTTCTATTATTTTTTTGGCACAATAATTCAAATTGGTGAATTAATTACACAGATCCCTTTAATTAATCCATGAGAGTTGTCATGAAGGATTAATTAGGGGAGGTGAAGAGGCTCTCCCTCATTATTGAGGGAGATTTGAGAGGTTATATCCTCCTCCATCAATAGGGGGTTTAGCCCTGCGTGGTCCCCACGACGTAACCTCTCGTAGGAGGTTATATTCGGGTGGTCCCCACGTCATAACCTCTCATGGGAGGTTATGTTCAGGTGGGACCCACCACCATAACCTCTCATGGGAGGTTAAGGTGTGGTGGTCCCACCTCCAACTCCCATGAGGAGGTTTTAACCACTAACACTCACATGGAGGCTCAATAAAATAAAGTGTAGCTCACTTTATTTTATTAATTTTCTTAAGAATACCCAAAAAATAACATTAATTCTCGACCAAATACTATCTAGGTGAAAGTATTTTCAAGTGAATACCGGTTCTGGAAGTTTAACGGTGCCTTAATATTTTAGTTCTGAGCACCAGTTCAAAAGTTATAAAATCCATCTCCTATATTTACTGAACGTACCCGAAAAAAACTTCAGAAATTGATTCCGGATACACCGGGCCTCGGAATCAAGCGCCGTCAGTTTTTGCGGACCCGTAAAATTCCCATATATTTTTAAAAAAATTCCACGTGATTTCGGGGTCTTCACATTCTCCCCACCTCAGGGATTTTCGTCCCCGTAAGTTATAACTTGAACTAATGGAACAAATGGGGGTACTTAGCACACATCTTAGCCTCCCGCTCCCATGTTCTCTCCTGGAGGTTCTCGTGATACCAACAAATGCACACTAGAGGTATCGACTATCCACGCAGGACCCGCTCCTATCGATCCTCAATCTCCACTCGAACCTCCATGGAAGTATCCCCATCGTCAATGTCCAACTCTCCATGGTCTGTGATGTGGGAAGGTTCGTGCACATAACTTCTCATCTAGGATACGTGGAAGACGTCGTGCACCAAGTGCAACTGAGGATGAAGATCCAAGTGGTATGCCCCCTCGCTGACTCTGATGAGGACCTAGAAAGGTTCAATTAATCTCGGAGATAACTTGTCTCCTCAGCCAAATCTCTTTAGACCTCATTGGGGTGAGACCCGTAGAAAGACATGGTCGCCATCCTCGAACTCCAGAGGTCTCTGTATCCTGCCATCATATGACTTCTTCCTGCTCTGTGCATTCCTCAACCGCTCCGTGATGATCTGTACCTTCATCGTGGTAGCTTGTACCATCTCTGGTCCCACTAGTGCTGACTCCCCTAGGTCTGTCTGACACATGGGTAATCCGCAAGGTCGCCTGTACAACTCCTCGAAAGGTGTCATCCCTATAGTGGGGTGATTACTATTGTTGTAGTAAAAATCCACCAATGGTAAGTGATCCTCCCAACTGTGACCGATGTCGAGGAAATAAGAATATATCATGTCCTTGAGGGTCTGAATGGCCTACTCAGTCTGGCCATCAATTTGAAGATGGAAGGTGGTGCTTAGATGAAGCTACGTCCCGAAATCCTCCTGAAACCCCTTCCATAGCTGGGAAGTAAACCGTGCATCATAATCGGAGATAATAGAAGAAGGTACTCCATATAGCCGCACAATCTCTTTCATGTAGAGGCGTCCCAATCTCTCTACTGAACCCTGCTCTCGTATTAGTAGGAAGTGGGATGACATGGTGAGTCGGTCGACGATCACCCAAATCATGTCGTGTTACCTAGATTTATGTCGAAGTCCAATCACGAAGTCCATGGATATCCCATCCCACTTCAACTTTGGAACCTTTAAAGGATAAACCAATCCTGCTAGTACCTGGTCCTCTGCCTTCACTAGCTAACATGTGAGGCATCGAGAGACAAACTCTACTACTACTTTCTTTATTCTTATCCACCAATTATGTCTTCGAAAGTCCTGGTATAAATTTTCCACTCTTGGATGTACCGCTAGAGGGGATGTGTGGAACTCCCTCAACAGTTCATCCAGAAGTGGAAATGTTACCATAGTACATCCTCTAAAAAGGATGACGTGCTCCCCATCATCATAAAATACATCAGGTGTCTGCCCTGTGGATATCTGAGCCCATCGTGTATCGCATTCATCATCCCCATGTTGTTCCTCCCTGACTCGCTGAAGAAGTGGGGAAGTGACTTTAAGGGACTGAAGGAAAGCTTCTCCATCTCTATCCACAAAGGATATATGTAAAGAAGCCAGCTACTCTGTCACCTCTCCTAGCAGTTGTATACCAATTATCCTACTAGGTGCATCTGCTACAATGTTCCCCGCTCCAAGAGTATATAATATCTCGAAGTCATAGTCCTGGAGGAACTCAAACCATCGCCGCTATCTCAGGATCAGGTCCTTCTAAGAGAAGATATACCGGAGACTCTTGTGATCAGAGTACACGGTAAAATGTTCACCCATCATATTGTGTAACCACATCTTCAAGGTGAAGACCACTGCTACTAACTCCAGGTCATGGGTAGCGTAGTTTTACATGTGTTTTCTTAGCTGCCGAGAACCATACGCGATCACTGCTCGCTCTTACATCAGGACACACCTGAGTCTGGTCTTTGATGCGTCATAGAAGACTACATACCCTATTCCTTCCTATGAAAGCCTGAAGATGGAGTCAATAGTCAGCCTCTTCCTCAGCTCCTGAAAGCTCTGATGACATCTCTCTGACCATACGGAGGGTTTCCCCTTCTTCTTCAAGGATGATAGTGGTGCTGTAACTCTGGAAAAGTCTGGCACAAACTTCCATTAGTAATTAGCCAAACCTAGAAAACTCCATACCTCCGTCACACTCTTGGGTGGATCCCAAGAAATAACCACCTCAATATTCATTGAATCCACTGCAAATCCAGCCTCCAATATGACATGTCACATAAATTGAACCACTCTAGTCCAGAATCTGCACTTTGAGAGCTCACCATAATGCTGGTGCTCTCAGAGTGTGTCCAGTACTACCTGCAAATGGTAGGCATGCATCTCCTTAGTAGTCGAGTAGATCATAATGTCATCGATGAAGACTACAACAAAGCGATCAATATATGGATATAAAATCTTTTTCATGAGTCACATGAACACTAATGGGGTTTTGGTTACACCAAAAGTTATAACCAATAACTCGAAGTGGTCGTACCGACATCTGAAGGTTGTCTTCTACACATCTTCATTTCGAACTCTGAGCTGGTGATAGCCTGATCTGAGGTCTATCTTTGAGAACCACCATGCTCCCTTCATCTAATCAAAGAGGTCGTCAATCCTCAGGAGTGGGTACTTGTTCTTCACGGTCACCTAATTTAGACGACAGTAGTCGACACAAAGCCTCAAGCTCCCATTCGTCTTCTTGGTGAATAGAATCTAGACTGCCAAGGGAGAAACACTGGGCCAGATTAATCCTTTCCCCTGCAAGTCCTCTAGCTGTACCCGCAGCTCGCGAAGCTCAACGGGAGTCATCCTATATGTTGGTGTAGATATTGGTGTCGTCTCGGGGTATAGGCCAATGTAAAATTCCACCTCTCTGTGAGGAAGTATACCAAGGACATCATCAGGGGAAACATCTACGTACTGTTCCACCACTACAGGATAGGTCAGACTCTCCATATCATCAGTTCAGAGGGTAAGGCATGCCAACTGATGAGTGATCAGTTTTACTCTCCTCCGAGTAAGTCCATCATGCACTGAAAAGGCTCCCTTCTATCCAATGGAGGTGAGCCTGGTCCCATCCATGCAGACACACCTCACATTGCACCTAATACAGTCGATTTGAGCATGGACTGTAGATAATCGGTCCATACCCAAGATGACATCATAAGGCCATGACTCCGCTACTAGGAGATCCTAGCCGAAGCTCTCACCTCCTAGAGTAAGCTCGCACTGCCGGCATCAGTGCATAATCGTCGAGTCTGCTCCCATAGGAGTCTCTAGGCATAAGGATCGAGCCAATGGATCCGTCAGAATCTCCGAGCTCCGAACGAGGGTAGTGTCAATGAAAGAGTGACTGGCACATGTGTCTATAAGAATTGCAACTAAGATGTAATATTCACATATGGAACATCGTATCATCTCCCGAGCGCCGTGATCGTAGGCCTCTTCTGCCTGGAACTAAGCCCTCCCATTTCCACCTGCTCCCAACGGTCAAGGAGGACCTCCTGGTGGGGGTGGTAGTAACACCTCGAAATGTCACCCACCACCAGCTGCATGACCAGCTCCTCTTCCACATCCACCTACTCCCTGCAGACTGCCTTGATCGAATCTATGCATCTGCATGGGCCATACTTCGAATGTCTGTTAATCATCAGAATGGTGGGTCAGACATTCACGAGCCATGTGAACATGCCTACCACATGAGTAACATGGCCCACCCCTCACAAGTGTGTCTCTGCCCCGGGTACCCTATACGACCAATACTGAGTAGTGCAGTCGTCCACCTGTTGGTCTGGTCCTCTTAGACCTCTGGGACATCTATCTACTACCAGCTACAGAAAACTCTGATGCATGTAGACTAGTGGTGGGTCTCGCTGCTGGAGACTACTCAGTAAGGAAACTCTCTACTATGAGGGCTTTCTCCAACACCCCTGCCTTCATCGGGATGCTCAAGAAGATCATCAAATCCCTGATCTCTCACCTAATACCCTGCTCAAAGGTCCAGGACCTGAAGAATGGGTCCCACACCATATCTGTGGAGTAGAGAGAGAGTTCGGTGAACCTCGTTCAGTACTGTGCCATTTTCATGCTTCCCTACTGTAGATGAAGTGTCTTTTGTATGTGCACCGTGCGAAGAGTCGCTGGAACAAACTCCACCCGAAATAGGTTCTCAAAGTCTGCCAGAGAAGCATCATCTCATCATAAAACTACAACATCAAGCTCCACCATCTGCCCGCTGCTACTTGTAGAAGATTGGAAGAAAGAATCACCATGAAGTCAGCTGGTGTCCCTACCAGTCTGAAGACTCTCACCACAGCCTCCAGCCAATCCTCAGCTACCTGTGGGTCCATTTCTCCCCTGAACCTGGGAGGCCTCTGACACTGGAACTCGTGCAATGCACTCAAGCGGAATGAATAATCTGCTGCTGGGTATGGGGGAATCAGTGGCCCAACAGGGTGTGGTATCGTTGGTGCCTCTGCTGGGAAAGGGCCCAACACCTAGGCCTCGTCGCTCAGTGGACTATACCTGCATAAAACTCTCTAGGACCTAGCCATTCATCCACGGGGAGGCATCTTGAATGAAACAGATGCGACACGGTCAAAAGGTTATAACTGGTGAGCTGACCTGGTTGAGATGACTTAAAGAAATCTTTTGAAAACACACACGCAATTAGTTTCTTCATGCACAGAGTCGGAAATCAGAATTCAGGGTCCTGGTGTATGGATACGTTGTCCACTGCACCAACACTGGACTCCCTAAAATGAGAACCACACTTAGTACCATTAACACTATTTCTTCACAAAAAAAGAAAGATCATAGTCCTAAGTTCTACGGTTGAACCGACTCCTCTGATACCAATTTGTCACTACCCATCCCCTAGGGCTCGTGTCGTGACTACCCAAGCCCACCATCCGTAGGGCTGGGGCTGGAGACTAGCACCAAAGGCATAAATCCCTAAACTGGAAAGGCATTACCTTTAAAACATGAAAACGCACACAACAGAGTAGGGTCTGGAAGAAAAACACTATGTAAAACTGTATACAAAGAGTGATGAAAGTAGAGGGGTTGGAATACAAGCCCAACAGGAAAATACAAGTACAACTGAAAAGGACAAAATAGTAGAAAGGTGAAGAGTAGCTCCTGAATCATCCACCATAGATCCAACCTGAAGGGTAGGTACAGATAGCCTCCTCAACACTCCACATATGTCGGTATCCTCCGCGTACCGACATGTTGTATGGTCCGCCTAAGGGTACCGTCCAGTCCTGGTACTCTCAGCCTCAGTCAGCACTGTCTGTCATCTGCAACCAACACAATGAGGTGTGGGCATAGCTCGTGCAGGGGTGAGTATAACGATACTCAGTAGGGACCCAAAGACTCTCAAGGTCTCACAAAATCCAACAAGGATAAACCACAAAGTATAAAATCAACAGATAACCCCACTTAGGTATATGCCCATACATATACATAAGTTATCAAGTAATCCTTCTCAAGCATTATGTAAATACTAAACATTGCTGACACAACTCAATCAGTATTTTATTCTAGGGATAGTATCAATCTGAACCCTCAACTGAAGGAGAACTCCTCCTCTATCGAGTATAGTGGGCCTTCAATGTCACACAGAGGAACTTCCCACTAACCATGGAATGGTGAGGTACTCCTTCTGTCGAGTACCGTAGGTCTGTCGCGTCACATAGAGGCACTTCCCACCATGGGTCTGTCGCGTCACATAGAGGCACTCCCCCTCATAGCTTGCTGAGGTACTTCTTCAATTGAGTACCGTGGGTCTGCTGCGTCACATAGAGGTGCTCCCCACTGTGGGTCTACCGTGACACCAAGGCACTCCCCACTAGGCTATTAGAGTCACTCTGAGTCAAACGGTCAATATTTTTCAGGTCTGAGTTAGAGACTAGGTTCCCGCACAAATGCTCGCTCGTCTCTGGAAGATCCACTCCACAAGTTACTGGTCGATGCTCCAACTTCCACAAAGTCCCCCGAATAAGTAACTCAAATTTCTGACATGTCATAGAGGTATCAAAGCAATAGAAAACACGTCAATCGGACGCCTGGTATATGGGATATTAGCCTTTTAGTCCCGAGGGCGTAGTTAGATTCGTGTATGATCTAGCCTGACCATATCTCAACTTTACCCCGAACTCTAGTGGCGTATACTAAATAGGACCTTCACGCTCCAAGAAAACTAGAGCCGCTGAAAATTCGTCAAAAGGGTATCTTTTGTCAAATATATGGCCAAAAGAAAGTAAAGGGGTCAGTAGTGGGCCCGGGTCCGGTCCGACCCGGTTGGACCGACTCGGCCCAATCTAGTCTGAGCCGACCCGGTCTGGGTCGACGTGGTCTGACCCACTGGGTCTGACCCTGCCCATTGGGCGGCTCAGCCCGCTAGGTTCGGTCTATTCTGATGGGCCCGACCCATCATACTGCAGGGGCGGTTCGGCCTAGTGGTCGCCGCATAAGTGGCTCGGCCCGGAGGCCTGTGCCGATTCGGCCAATGCCGTGAGGGGAGCAGCTCGCCGACTCGGCCCGTAAGGCGGAGCCGGTTCTGCCATCGGCGCTGCAAGGGACGCCGCGGGCTGGCTTGGAAGGCCGGCACGACTCGACCGGTTCGGCTAGGAGCCAGGGTGCGGACCGGGTAGGCAGGTGGGGTGGCCAGGAAGGCTAGGTGGAGGCCTGGGAAGGGCGCTGGGTAGGTCGAAAGGATGCGCGAGCAGGCCGCGCGGTGCACGGCCAGGCCGCCCGGGGAAAGGGCAGGCCGAGAAGGTGCGGGGTATGCCATAGGTAGGGAATACAGGAGGCCGTAGGCATGCCAGTAGGGCGTCGGGCAGGATGCGGGCAGGCGGCGTGGAGTGCGGGCAGGCCGTGCGGGGCGCGGGCAGGCCGGCATGGCACCGGGAAGGCTACAGTCAGGGCGCGCGGGAGGCCACGGGCTGGCCATGGGTAGGCGGTACGGGGCACATGCAGGCCAGCATTTTCTTGTGCAGGCCGGTTCTGCGTGGCTCGGGCCGGTGGTGTTCGGTCGGGAGTTCCGGAGCGCCGCGGGGGTGGCGCGATTCACAGAGGCCATGGGAAGCGCAACCTTTGTCGTTGCAACCTTCGTCGCCTCATCATTATTACGTCGCCATGCCGAAGAATTCCATAAGAAGGAAAATCGATGGAGAATATCGGGCCATGTTAGGTTGGCCTGTATCCTCCATGTTTAAGGTGATAGAAAACAGTTCAAGAGAACAAAACTCAACAACCTTCTTTATTCCAGAGAAAGGAAGAATAAGAAAAACAAATGAATTTAACCCCCTACCTTTAATCGTTGGTCTTTTTCGGTGATGTCGCAGGAAGAAGATGAAGGAGAATAGTCGTTCATTACGTCTACCATGCACACTTCCAATCCCGGGTTGTGTCGGCTCATGGAAGATGCTCCATGTCGGTAGGTGTCCGGGGAAGAAGTCGGAGAAGGATCGTCACCGGCGTTCTTTGTTGGAAGAACACGTTCTTCGTTCTTCGTTGGGAGAATTATCTCTTCTCCCAACAATCCTCCTTCCCAACATCCACCCAAATGCCAAGTGAAAATAATATAAGAATGAGTTTGTCTATTATTTTTTTGGCACAATAATTCAAATTGGAGAATTAATTACATGACTCCCCTTAATTAATCCACAAGAGTTGGCACAAAGGATTAATTTAGGGAGGTGAAGAGGCTCTCAATCATTAATGAGGGAGATTTGAGAGGTTATATCCTCCTCCATCAATAGGGAGTTTAGCCCCGTGTGGTCCCCAAGACGTAACCTCTCGCGGGAGGTTCTATTCGGGTGGTCCCCACATCGTAACCTCTTGCGGGATTTTATGTTTCGGTGGGCCCCACCACCATATCCTCTCATGGGAGTTTATGGTGTGGTTGTCCCAACTCCAACACCCCTGAGGAGGTTTTAACCACCAACACTCACATGACGGCTCAATAAAATAAAGTGTAGATCACTTTATTTTATTAATATTTTTAAGAAAACCTAAAAACTATCTTTAATTCTCGACCAACTATTGTCGAGGTAAAAGTCTTCTTAAACGAATACAGACGCTGTGAGTTCAACGGTGCTCTAGGATTTTAGTTCCGAGCACCTGTTCAAAAGTAATAAAAAACCACTCGTATGTTTACTAAACGTACCCGAACAAAACTTCAGAAATTGATTCTGGATACACCAGGCCTTGGAATCACGCACCGTCAGTTTTTGTGGACTCGTAAAATTCCGATGTATTTAAAAATAATAACTTCCATGGGATTTCTAGGTCTTTACATCTAAAAACACATAATCCCCCTAAAAAACATAAAAACCACTAAAATCCCTAAAAACCAATAAAATCCCTAAAACCATCAAAATCCACAAAAACCCTAAAAACATTTAAAATCCTAAAAACCATAAAAATAAAAAGAAATATAAAATCCCCTAAAACACATAAAAAAACTAAATCCTCTAAAAACACCTAAAAGGACCCTATACCCCCTAAAAACTATAAAAACCTATAATCCCATAAAAACCCTAATAAGACACCAAACACTTTTAAACACCTTTAAACCCATAAAACATTAAAAAACTTTGGGAGTCATTAAAACCCAGAAAAAAATCAAAAACCCTAAATTCCCAAAAAAAGATAAAAAACCTAAATTCCTTAAAATCCTTAAAAACCCTCAAAATCTTTAAAAAACCTAAAAAATAAAAATATAAAAATAACCCTAAATTCCCCAGAAACATAAAACCCACTAAAAAACCTAAAAACCATAATAAAACCTTAAAAACATAAAAACTATTCAAAACCATAAAAGAAAAAAAACTAAAAACACTAAAACCCATAAAAGACCCTAAAAACCAACCCCAAAAAACCATAAATCCCTATTAACTTTAAAACCACTAAAACCCCATTTTAAACATAATAATCACTAAAAACACTAAAAACCCTTCAAACCATTAAAAACTCTAAAATATTGTAAATATACTTAAACCCATAAAAACCAAAGTAACCCCAAAAAACTCAATATAACATTTGAACCCAAAATACCCAAAATATTCATAAATAATTTAGAAAACCATAAAAATCCTAATAAAATTATTAAAATATCTAAAATTTAAAGAACCATCAAAACCATTAGAACCCTATAAAAATGTTAAGAATATAAAAACACTTATAACCCCTAAAAATCCAATAAAAACTTAAACCCTAAAACCTAAAAATCCATTAAACCCCCTAAAATGAAAATAAACCTTAAAACGCTTAAAAAACCAAACAGCTACTAAAAACTCCAAATTCCCTTCAAATCACTAGGATCCTTAAACACTTTAATGAACCTTAAAGACCTAAAAAACTCAAAAACGCCATAAAAATAAAAAAAAACTTAAAAAACCTTAAAAACATAAAATCCTCAAACCCCATTAACCATAAAACCCATAAAAACCTTAAAAACAATAAAATTATCTATGAAAACCAAAAAAACCAAAAAAACCCAGTGAACACTTTAAAATTCAAGAAACTCTTAAACGCCCACAAAAACCATAAATTGAAAAAACCAAAACCCCTAAAAACCATTAAAATAACTAAAACCATAAAATCCATAAAAATTCTAAAAAATTACAAAAACCCTAAATATAAAATAATACTTAAAACCATAAAACTCCTATAAAACCTTTAAAACCTAAAAACACATAAAACCCCTAAACCTAAAAAATTATAAATTCCATAAAAAGACTATATAAATCCTAAAACCCCTGAAACTAAAAGAACCCAATAAAAACATTTTAAACACATAAACATACATAAAACTCTAATAAACTACTTAAAACATGGAAACCCATTTAAAACCCTAAAATGATAAAAACACTAGAAAAGTATAAAAAACTAAAAAAAGACACAAAAACCTATAAACCCCAATAAACCATAAAAACACTAGAAACCATAAAACCCTTCAAAATACCTGAACCCCATAAAAATCCTCAAAAAACCTAAAAATTGCTATAAACATAAGAGCCCATAAAAAACTAAAAACCATAAGAAATACTAAAAAAATGAAACAATGTTAAAACCCCAAAAACCTAAAAATGATAAAAACCCTAAAAACCCATAGAATCCCTAAAACCATAAAAACAATAAAAAGCCTAATAAATATATAAAATCCCTATAAATGTAAATAACTATAAAAACCTTGAAAATAACTATGAAAACCTTAAAAACCTAAAAACACTTAAAATCCATAAATACCTAAAAAACACTAAAATCCCTAAAAGGACCCTAAAAACACAAAAACCTACTACAAAAATAAAATTATTTAAAAATAATAAAAACTCTAAACCTACTTAAAAATTCATAAAACCTATAATAATTATAAAAAACCTTAAAAACTATAAAAACCTTAAAAATTATAAAAAACTATAAAATACTTAAAAATAAAAACCTCAAAACCCTAAAAACAATAATACCCCCTAAAAACCTAAATAACCCTAAAACCCATTAAAATACCTAAAAACACGAAAACCCAAAAAATCTTAAAAATTGCATAAAAATGTATAAAATTTTAAAAAATCATTAAAACCCCTCAAACTCCTATCAAAACCATAAAATACTTTAAACACTTAAAAACAATAAAATCAAAAAATTATAAAAACTATAATAAACAAAAAAAACCCAAAAAACCATCAAAATATATAAAAACCCTTAAAATCTATAAAAATACCCAGAAACATAAAAACAACTATAAACCGGGTAAAACCTTATGAAAACCTTAAAAACCTAAAAAACATAAAATCCATTAAAAACATAAAAAACGTAAAAAACCCTAAAAATACCCTAAAATCTATCAAACCCTCAAAAAATTAAAAACCAATTAAATCCTATAATCCCCCTAAAAATTAATGAAAACTATAAAGACATTTAAACCATTAAAATTGGTAAAAACTCAAAAAAACACAAAAATCATAAAAAAGGCCTTTAATCCCAAGAAACCAAAAAATCCCTAAACACCCTAAAAACCCTAGGACCACTAAAAACCCTTAAAACCCCTAAAAACCATAAATATCCAACAAAATCCATATTAAGAACTTAAAACATAAAAAACCCTAAGAACCATTAAAACCCCTATGAAAACCATAAAATCCTAAAAAACCTAATAACACTTAACTATCCTAAAATCTGAAAAAATACTAAAACCCCCAAAACCATACGAGTATCATAAACCCCTTAAAATTAAAAAAACCATAAAACCCACAAAACCCTAAAAAATTCCTATAACATATTAAATCCCTAAAACCACTAAAAACAATAAAACTCATTTAAACAACTAAAAATGTTAAAAAACTCTAAAAAACATAAAACCCTTAAAAAATGTAAAACTCTAAAAACCCCAAAAACCGAAAGAAATCCTAAAAATCCCTAAAAACCATAAAGTACAATATAAATCCTAAAAAACCCCTAAAACACATAAAATCCTAAAAACAGTAAAAACGTTGAAAACCCAAAGAAATACTTAAAAACCTAAAAAACACTTAAAACACCTAAAAACCTAAAAATGATAAAACCCTAAAAACCATAAATAGATTGAAAAAACTAAAATTATTAAAAATAAAAACACCATAAAGTCCTAAAAATACCCTAAAATGTTAAAACCTTAACACCCTTGAAAATCCCTATGAAAAACCTATTAAAAGAAAATTTCTTAATGTACCTAAAACCAAAAAACACTAAAAACCAAAAATAATACACAAAAAACCCTAAAAATCCATAAAACCTATAGAAACCCCTAAATACATTAAAATCCCTTAACAAATTTAAAACCCATAAAATCTCATAAAAACCCTAAAACCCCTTAAATCCCAAAAAACCCCTTTAAACCCCTAAAAATGTTAAAAAAACTCAAAATAATCCTATAACAAAGAATATTTATAAAAACCCAAAAAAACTGATAGAAATCATAAACACCCTAAAAATATTAAAAACCCTCCAAATCCATAGACACCCTAAAAAACTAAAAAAATCCTTAAATTCCATTAAAATCACTAAAAATTAAAAACCTATAAAATCCCTGAGAAACCCAAAAAAACCATAAAACCTAGAAACCACTAAAACTGCAAAAATGAAAAAAATATAAATCAACTAAAAATGTTAAAAACCATAAAATTCATAAAACCCCTAAAACCATAAAAAATTAAAAGCCAATAAAAAGCCTAAAACTATAATTAAAATTCTAAAATGCATTTGAAGGATTAATATTTTAAGAAAACTGTTGAAACCCTTAAAATACGTAAAAACTCAATGAACCCATAAAAAAATAAATACACAAATTACTATAAAAACAATGAAAACCCTCAAAATCCATAAAAAACTAAAAAATCATAAAAAAATACTAAAAGTCCCTAAAAAACTGAAAACCAGTATGAAAATTGTAAAAAACTAAAAACAGTAAAGACCCATAAAAACCTAAAAAATGAAAACACACTAAAACCCCCTAAAACCCACAAAATCCTAAAAAACATTAAAAACCCCAAAAATCCCTAAAAATCCTTAAAAAGTCATAAAAATCCCTTAAAATGTAAAAAACCCAAAATACCATGAATAAACCTAAGAAAAATTAAAAACCTAAAACATCTTATAACCCATAAAAAAACTAAAGAACACTAAAAACCATAAAATCCTATAAAAAGACCCTAAAAAGCCTAGACGCCCTAAAAATGAATAAAATAAATAAAATACATAAAAAAAATTCTATTAACCAATAAAAAACCCAAAAAAACTAAAAACACTAAAAACCATTTAAACCCCTAAACATTTTATAAACTCTTGAAAATCTCAAAAACCTTAAAAACTCAAACAACCTTGAAACCCCAATGAAACCCAAAAAACACTAAAAAACCTAAAACCCTAAAACCCATCTTTTTCCAAAAAACCTAAAATCCATAAAAATCCAAAAAAGCACCAAAAATCCATAAACACATAAAAACAATATAAAACATTGAAAACCCCTAATAAACCATAAACAACTAAAAACACATAAAACTCATAAACATATAAAAATCCATAAAAAATGCACCGAAACCCAAAACCCCCATTAAAATCCTAAAACCCCTTAAAAATGCCACAATACGTCAAAAATATTAAAAACCCTAAAACCTCCTAATAAAATCTTAAAAACAAAGAAACGCTTCGAAAAACTAATAAATATAAAAATAGTAAAAATCTAAAATCCCTGAAAGACCGAAAAATACAAAAAATGCTTAAAAATCATAAAACCACAATGTATTGAAAAATACCATATAACCCTAGAAATAATAAAAACCCACTTAAAATTATAAAAGCCCTTTAAACCACTAAAAATTTAAGAAGACAAAAAACCCCATTAACCCCTTAAAAAATCAACACCCCCTAAAATTCCAGAAAACCAAATAACCAAAAAAAATAACACTCTAAAACCCCTGAAAAATTCCTAAAAACAAAAAAACACTAATAACCATAAAACCCCAATAATAACCTTAAAAACTTAAAAAATTTATATCCTTCAAAAAACCTAAAAAATGCTAAAACCCTAAAAAATAATAAAACCCAAAAAACAATTAAATCCTAAAACCCCTAAAAGCCCAAAAAACTCATAATAATTCTAAAAAATCTCTAAATTAATTAAAAAATTATGAAACCCTTAAATCACTGAAAATCATAAGAATACCATAAAAACATAAAAACACTTAATATCCCTAAAAATCTAAAAATTTAAAAAAACCCTAAAAACAAAAAAATGCTAATATAACATAAAAAACATCAAAATCTCTAAAATCCATTAAAATAATAAGAATACCAAAAATCCATAAAAATCCCTAAAAAATAAAAAATCCTAAAAGCCATAAGAAAACCAAAAAAACCAAAAAACACATACATGCCCTAAAAATACAAGAAATTATAAAAACACTAAAAAACCTAAAAAAGTCGTAAACCCCCTAAAACTCCTAAAAATAATACAAAAAAAAACTAAAAACATATAAAAACAAAAATAACCTATTAATCTTTTAAACCCCATTTTAACCCATAAAATGGTAAAATTTCTAAAAAACTATAAAATAGAGCGAAAATCCATAAAAATATAAAAAACCCCCTAAAAACTCTGAAATCAATATAAAAATATAAAAAACCTAAAAAAATTAAAACATATAAAATACATAAAAAACAAACAAAACCATAAAACCCCTAAAAATACCCCAAAAACCCATAGAAACCACAAACCCCTAAAATCCTTAAAAAATCGTAAAACCCATAGAACCCAAAAAACACTAAAAATTATAAAAAACAGCTTTAATCCTTAGAATCATAAATAAACCCTAAAAAATCATAAAAAGCTAAAAATAACTCAAAAAACCATGAAATATCCAATAAAACCATAAAAAACCTAAAACCCTTTTAAAACCCTAAATATCCATAAAACACTAAAAACCATAAAAATCCTAAAAATGTTCTAAAAAACCCTAAAAATAGATAAATCACTAAAATACTTGAAAACAAATCCCTTGAAAAACCTAAGAAACCCATAAAAAATGTAAAACCCCTATAAAAATCCCCAAAATCCTAAAAATCCTAAAAACATAGAAACCCTAAAAACCATCAAAACCCCTAAAAACCTTATAAAACTAAAAAACCCATAAAAACACTAAAACTCTTAAAACACCTAAAAATGATGAAAAACTCTAAAAACCTTAATAATAAAAAATAGTAAAAACCCTAAAAAATAATAACCCTATGAAAAAAACCATAAATTAATTCAAAATCCCAAAAACCCCTAAAAAATCATAAAATCCCTAAAAATCCCTAAAATAATAAAAATACCTAATCATCTGGAATAACCCTATGAAAACCAAAAAAATGTGAAAGTAAATAAAACCCGTCAGAAACCTAAAAATGATAAAAAACATTGAAACCCATAACAACTCTAAATACACTAAATACTCTAAAACTCCATAAAAACACAAAAAACACTTAAAATTATAAAAAAAATCCATAATAATAAATAAAACCATAAATAAACTTAAAAACAAGGAAAACCCTAATAAAACATTAAAAACCTAAAAACATTTCAAATCACTAATAATTGTAAAAAGGCAAAAAACCCTCAAAATAGATCAATGGTAAAAAACCCAAAAAATCTTTAAAACTATAGAACCCCAAAAAACATAAAACACAAAAAAATTCATAAAACCCAAAAACCACACTAGAAACTATAAATTCATTTAAACCGCTAAAATGGTTAAAAACTTCTAAAAACCACTTAAAACCATAAAAACTCAAAAAAACCCAAAGAACATAAAATAACAAAAAAACATAAAAACATTTTAATACCCTAATACCTCTCAAAATCCATAAGAAACATAAAAATCATAAAAATCATAAAAAAAATCTATGAAAACCCTAAAAATTAATTAAAAAATACTAAAAAACTAAAAACCCTTAAACAACTAAAAAACTTAAAAGAACTAAAAACCCTATAAATCCATAATATCCCTAAAACCGTAAATACTATTAAAATCTTAAGAAATCCCTAAAAATCACTAAAAATGTTAAAACCCATAATACCTTGAAAATCATAATAAAAATAATTAAAACCGAAAAACAAATAAAACCCATCAAAATCCTAAAAACACTAAAAACAATTAAATACCCAAAAGGACAAAAAATGATCAAAACCCCTAAAAACCATAAAACCCCTAAAGACCTTAAAAACCCTGAACATCCTTAAAAAATCTAAAAATAGCTAAAAAATATAAGATCCATTTAAATCCCTCAAAACGTTAGAAAAAAAAAAGTTAATAGCCCTAAAAATATTTTAAATCTCTAAAACCGAATAAAACAAAAACACCCAAAAAACCCTAAACCCCTAAAACCCTCGAAATCCTCTAAAATGAAAAAACCCATAAATATCCTAAAAATACCTTAATTCCCTAAAAACAAAGAAAACACTGAAAGCCCTAAAACCACAAAAAAGTGATTAAAAACCTAAAAACAATAAATCCCTAAAAACTAAAAAAATTCCAAAACCCATATAAGCCTTACAAAACATAAAAACCCCGAAAAACTATAAAACACATAAAACCTTAAAAAGCAAAAAACCCATAAAATCCCAAAAACCACTAAAAACTATAATTTTTATTGAACCCCTAAAGGTGATAAAACTATTAAAATCATTAAAAACCAAATAAACTAAAAAACCATAAAACCTGAAAAACATAAATACACTAAACCCTTAAAAACCCTAAAACCCTAAAAAAAATAAATATACTAAAAACCTAAAGATCCCTAAAAATTTTATAATCCCTAAAAACCCTAAAACCATAAGAAAACCATAAAAAATTAAAAAAACATAAAACACCTAAAAAACAAAAAACCCTAAAACCCATAAAAACCCTAAAAAACCTGAAAAAACCATAAAAACCCAAAAAAACCTCAAAATCATTAAAACCACTAAAAACTATAAAATTCCTATAAAATTTAAAAAAATCTTAATAACATAAAATCCCCCCATAAAAAACTAAAACCTTCATAATCCCAGGAAACCCTCAATACCGTAAAAATTCAAAAATTATATAAAAATCCATAAAAACATAAAAAATCCTAAAACCACTGAAGTACCTAAGAAAACCCAAAATGTATAAAATTTGTTAAAACCCCCAAAACCATAAATAAAGATAAAAAATCCAAAATAAAAACCTAAAAGGCCATAAAATCCCTAAAAACACAAATTCTACAAAAATATCAAGAAAACCCCGAAAACATAGAAAACCTAACAAACCATAAAAACCCTAAAACATAGTAAAAACTCATTAAATCCATTAAAATCCTAAAAACATAAAAAATTATAAATAACCATAGAAACTATAAAATGTCAAAACACCTTAAATCCCCCCCAACCGTTAAAAATGTTGAAAACCCTAACAACTCTAAAACCCTGAAAACCTATAAAGACCCATAAAAATACAAAAAAGAAGCACTAAAAATGTATAAAAACATAAAAAGTATGAAAAAACTCGAAAACCCATAAGGATTCCATAAAAACCTAAAAACAATTAAAACCCCTAAAAACCTAAAAAAAGGTATAAACCCTGTAAAACCCTCAAAATCCCTAAAACTCTAAAATCAATAAAAATGCTAAAAAACCTAAAAATTAATTAAAACATAAAAGAACATAAAACCCATGACATTCCCTATGAAAACCTGAAACACCTCAAAACACTTTAAATCCATAAAATACTAAAAACAAAAAACCCCCAAAAAAGACCACAAAACCCAGAAAAACTATAAAAACCCGTAAAACCATATAAACAAAAAAAACATATAAACCCTAATAAGCCACTAAATAAATTTAAAATCCCATTAAACCCCAAAAAACTTAGAAAAAAATGAAAATCATTAAAACACCAAAAGACTACAAAAACCATAAATACCCAAAAACCAATAAAACCCTATAACTTTAAAAACCCATAAAACCCTCAAAATCCATAAAAACTCTAAAAGACTTAAAACCCCAAAATAACCATAAAATTACCAAGAAACCTAACCCCCCAAACCCTGATAAACCCTTTGAAAACCTAAAAAACCAAAAAACACATAAAAACATTAAAAACCTAAAAACATTAAATATAATAAAAAGCCTTAAAAGACCCTAAAACTTAAACCCCCAAAACCATAAAATCCCTATTAACCATAAAACCCCTAAACCCAATTCAAAACCTAAAAAACACTAAAAACAATTAAAACCGTTTAAAACTCTAAAAAAACTATAAAATTTTAAAAAACCATAAAACCCTAAAAAAAACCAAAAACCCAAAAAACCATAGAAACCAAAAACCCCTCAAAAATCCATAAATACATTAGAAACCATGAATACTAAAAAATTCGTATGGTAGCTAAAAATGTAAAAAACCCTGAAACCAATGGAAACCCTAAGAAAATGTTAAAAACCAAAAAACACTAACAAACCCATAAAAACCATAAAAACACTAAAAACACTAAAAACCATCAAACCTCCTAAAAACGTAAAAACCTAAATACCCTTAAAAACCTAATGACACACTAAAAAATTTAAAACCCCTTCAAACACTTAGGAACATTAAACACTAAAAAAAATATAAAACCCTAAAAACTCAAAAAATCATAAAAACCCATAAACCCCATAAAAACCATACAATCCTAAAACCCCTTAAAATTCTAAAATTCATAAAAATCTTAAAAATCACTAAAATTACCTAAAATAAAAAAAACACAAAAGAGCCTAAAAATCCTTAGAAAACCATAAAATTTTAAAAAACTCTTAAACACCCAAAAAAATAAATAAACCAAAAAACACTAAAAACCCCAAAAACTAGAAAATATTAAAAACCTTAAAAACCATAAAATCCTAAAAATCCCTAAAAATCCGCCAAAAAAAAATAACTTAAAAACCATAAAAATCCGTATAAAACCTTAAAAACATAAAAAACATAAAACAAATAAAACCTAAAAATGCTAAAAACCATAAAAACCCTAAAAGACCATATCAAACAAAAACCCATGAAATGAAAAAGAAACAACTAAAATGTTTTCAAAACATTGAAAATATTTAAAACCCTAAAACCGCACTAAAATCTCAAAAAAAACACACTACTAGAAATAAGGTTTATACCAACGGTTATGGGAAAACCGTTAGTATAGTTCACTTATATGGACCTATACCAACCTTTTGTCCAAAACCATTGGTATAGGTCACTAATTTGTACATATACCAATGGTTTTGGCCAAACCGTTGGTATAGGTCACTGATATGGACCTATACCAACAGTTTTGGACAAATCATTGGTATAGGTCCATAATAGAGACCCTATACCAACTGTTTTCCCCAAACCATAGGTATAGACCCCCCCATACCAACAGTTTTTCCAAAACCATTGGTATTGGTCCCAAAATCAAAGAATCTATACCAACGGTTCTCAAAACCTTTGGTATAGGTCTATACCGATGATTTTGAGAACCGTTTGTATAGTTTTATTTTTTATGGAATCTTTTTATAGAGAACATTAAATAAATTAAAATTTTAAATATTTATGATAATATATATATATATTTATTTATTTATGAAATTATGTTCACAAAAAGTCAATTTAGGTTACTGGTTAGGTTGTTCAATCCTAAACTGGAGGTATTGGGATCAAAACCAACTGAATGCTTTTTGTTTTGAAATACATATACCAATGGTTTTATGGAACCGTTGGTATAGATTTTTCATATTACTTATTCTAACGGTTTTGAAAACCGTTCGTATAGGTCAATACAAACAATTTTTTCAAACATGTTGGTAAAGAACTATCCCCACAGCGTACTAGCCAACGGTTTGGAGGCCTATACCAGCAGTTTCAAACCATTGGTATAGGGTATTTTTTCAGTAGTGACACTTTAAACCCCTAAAATTATATAAACTCTAAAAACACTTACTAACCTGAAAAAAACTCAAAAGCCACGTAAAACCCGAAAAACATAAAAACCCTAGAAACTCTTAAACCCCTCAAAATCCAAAAACCTAATAAAAGTCCTCAAAAAACATAAAAATCCCTAAACAATTAAGTTCCCCTAAAAATATTAAAAACCATAGGAAATACGAAGAATCCTAAAAACACGTAAAAACCCCTAAAAACTAAAATAATTATAAAAACCCTAAAAACCATAAAACCCCTAAAATTCCCAAAAAACACAAAACAGATAAAAAACATAAAAATCCCTAAAATCCCTATACACTTAAAAACCTATAAAACCCCTAAAACCACTAAAAAATCCATAAAAACATAAAAAAAACTAAAACCCCTATATACCTAAAATACACTAAACATGTTAAAAGTACCCTAAAACTATAAAATCCACTAAAGCCCTAAAATTCCATAAAAATCATAAAAACTGAAAAACCCCATTAAAACACTAATAACATAAAAAAAATATAAAAACCCTTTAAACCCGTAAAAATGTAAAAAATTATAAAAACCCATATAAATTACAAAATAAAAAACCCAAAACCCCGAAAATCATAATACCCCTAAAAACCATAAAAACCCTAACCCGCCTAAAAATCCCAAAAAACCCTAAATCCATAAAAATAATAATATTTCAATAAAAATCCCTAAAAAAACTTATAAAACCCGAAAAACCATACCAAATCCATAAAAACCATAAAACACAAAAAAACCATAAAAGCCTAAAAATTCTAAAAACCCTAATAACCATAAAACCCCTAAAAATCATTAAAATCCATAAAAATCCTTAAAATCTCTAAAAATATCAAGAAACATAAAAACCACAATAAACAAGGTAAAACCTTAAGAAACCCATAGAAACTAAAAAACACTTTAACCCATTAAAAACATAAAAAACATAAATACCTCTAAAAGACCATAAAACCCATAAAAACCCTCAAATCATTAAAAAACCCTAAAAACCCATAAAACCCCTAAAAACTATTTCAAACTATGAAAATAATTTAAACCCATAAAAAGCTAATAAAATTAAAAAACATCAAAATCATCAAAAAAAATCCTTCAATCCTAAGAAACAAAAAATTCCCTAAAAACTGAAAAAAACACTAAAACCCCTCACAATCCATAAAAACCCTAAAACCGTAAAACCCTAAAAATCCAAAAAAAAATTAAAAATGTAAAAAACCGAAATAACCATGAAACCACTATGAAAAACTTATGACCACTAAAAACCTAAAAACATAAAAAAATCATAAAAACCCTAAAACCCATAAAACACCTAAAACCATAAAAACCCCTAAAAACCATTAAATCCCTTAAAATCATTGAAGCCCTTAAAAATCAGGAGAACTAGTAAAAACACTACAACTATTTAAACCCCTAAAACCATAAAAACACAAAAAATTCTTAAAATCCTAAAAAATTAAAAAACTTAAAAAAACCATAAAAACTCAAAATAGTATAAAAACAAAAAACAAAAAATAAAAAAACCTCAAAATCCTCAAAACCCTAAAAGTCATAAAAAAATTAAAATACCCCTAAAACCCCTAAAAATGATAAAATCCTAAAAAACCTAAAAAAACCAGGAAACCCTCACAAACACTAAAAGTATATAAAACCCTAAAACCCCTAAAACACTAAAAAATATAAAACCCTAAAACAATAAAGACCCATAAAAACCCTAAACACCCCTAGAAAATATAAAAAACACTAAAAAAACTAAAAATCCCTAAAAATGTTTAAAAAACTAAAAACCACCAAAAAACAAAAAAAAACACTAAAATGCTAAAAAACCTGAATACCCCTAAAAATATGTAAAACCCATTTAACCCCTAAAAATAAAAAAACTAAATTCATAAAAACCCCTAAAAAAATTTAAAACCCCTAATATATCTTTAAAAACCTAAATCACATAAAACTCCTGAAAACCATACAATACAAATACCCCTAAAAACCCTTAATTCCCCAAAAGTCACAAATATCCATCAAAAATTAAAACCATAAAAACACATAAAACCCATAAAACCCTCTATTACTCTTAAAAAACAATTAAACCACTAAAAACATCATAAAATAATAGAAACCCTTTGAAACCCCCAAAAAATCAAAAGCCCCCAAACCCCCAAAACCCATAAAAACCAAAAAACCTTAAAATCCCTAAACACCATCTAAATCCCTAAAAACAAAAAAAAACAAAAAAAATCCCTAATTATCCTGAAAAACATAAACTCCATACAAACCAAGAAAGTCCCTAAAAAATTATTAAAAACTACACACAATTAAAACCCCCAAAAAATAAAAAACACTAAAAACCCTAAAAACCGAAAAGACCCTAAAACCCCTAAACCCCTCTAAAAGAAATTAAACCACTAAAAACATTAAAAACACTCAAAACATATAAAAAACTAAAACCACTAAAAATATTAAAAACAATTTAACCCCAAAAAATGATAAATACTCTTCAAAACTATAAAACACCTAAATACTCAAAGAAACCCTAGAAACCTATGAAAATTATAAAACACCTTAAAAACCCCAAAATCTATAAAAACCTAAGAACCATAAAAATCCTCAAAACAAGTAATAATACATAAAAATGAAAAAAACCCTTAAAACCCTAAAAAACACTTAGGAATTAATAAAAACCTAAAAACACTTTAAACCACTAAAAAACATAAAAATGCCAAAACCCCTAAAAACCCTTTAAAACCCTAAACCCCCAAAAAAGATATAAAAACCATAAAGCCTATAAAACTCTTAAAGAATCCCTAAAAACCAAAAATGTAAAGACACCTAAAAACCCTGAAATCCCCCATGAAAATATTATAAACCTAAAAACACTTAAAACCAAAAACCCAAAAAATGCAAAAGAATCCAAAAGAATCCAAAAGCACCCCTAAAACACTCAAAATCCCTAAAACTCTAAAAAACATAATAATCCTAAAATAAAATTTTAAATCCCAAAAAAAATAAAAACACCTAAAATACATAAATATACTTTTATAGGACCCTAAAAAACTAAAAACACATAAACCCCCTCAAAATATAAAAGACCCTAAAACCCTTAAAAAATTTATTAAAACCCAATAAACCATAAAAATCCTAAAAAACCCAAAACATACCACAATATTTCAATATCACTAAAAACCCTAATACCCCCTAAGTATAACATAAAAACATAAAATCATAAAAATACAAAAAAACTGAAATAAACCTAAAAAAGATAAAAAACATCAAATCCCTGAAAGACCTAAAAAGTTTATAAATTTTGAAAACCCATAAAACCCCAAAAAACTACAAAAAACTTTAATCACATAAAATTAATTAAAACCCACAAAAAATATAAAAACCCTTTAAACCCCTAAAAATGTTAAAAGAATCTAAAAACCCATTAAACTCCTAAAAAATCAAGTCCCCCTAAAAACCCAAAAAACATAAAAATTTAAATCAATAATTCCCCAAAGAATCCCTAAAAATACATAAAAACATAAAAACCCTAATAAGATGGATAATCCCTAAGAAAAACTTAAAAACATAAAAAAAATAAAACCCTAGAAAACCCTAAAAACACTAAATCCATAAAATATACAAAAACCCAAAAAACATTTAGATCCTCAGAATTCATAAAAACCCTAAAACCACATAAAAGTCTTTGAAAATCTATAAATTACATAAAAACTACGAAAACCTACAAATCCTAAACAACTATAAGATAACCTTAAATAAAATAAAAACTTAAAATCCTTAAAAACCCAACAAATTAAAAAAAACCCTAAAAATGAAAAATTTCTTAAAAATTTTAAAAACCATAAAATTATATAAAAACCCTAAAAAGGTTAGAATACTAAAAAATCCTAAAAATCCATAAAATAAATCCTAAGAACCCTTAGAATTCCGGAAAAACTGAAAAACAATCGCATCCCCTAAATATATAATAAATTATAAAAACACTAAAAACCCTAAAACCACTAAAACACCTAAAACAATAAAACCCAAAAAAAACATAAAACCCCTAAAAACATATAAAAACCCAAATAACCCATAATAACTATAAAACCCCATTAAAAACCTAAAAAATTTAAAAACTCTTAAAATCCAAGAAAGAGCTAAAATCTCCAAAAACGTAAGAAAACCAAGAAAAACCCAAAAAAAATCCTACCAAAACCTTAAAATACTAAAAAAATTAAAACTTATAAAACATAAAAATCACTAAAAACGTAAAAACCCAAAAAATACCCTAAAAATCCTAGAAACCATAAACCACCAAAATCATTAAAAAACCTAAAAATCCATAAATCCCTAAAAATCACTAAAAATTATAAAAAAAATTTAATCCATAAAAACATTAATAAACTCTAAAACCACATAAATACATAAAACAATCCAAAAAACCCATATATACTCATGAAAACCATAAAACCCCTAAAAACAAAAAAAATCACATAAACCTCCTATGAAAACTAAAAAATGATAAAAACCATAAAATACCTAAAAAATAAAATAAAATCTTAAAAACGCCCTAAAAATGCATAAAAACCAAGAATAAAATCTTAAAAATGCCCTAAAACCCCTCAAATTCTTTAAAAACACTAAAAACCCACAAAATTACTAAAATATCCATAAAATTATATAAACCCTTAAGAAAGCTTAAAAATACAGAAAACCCTTAATAAAACATTAAAATCTTAAAAACACTTCAAACCCCTAAAAAACCTAAAATGGATAAAAACCCTAACAAACCCAAAAGGCCCAAAAAACCCAAAAAACATTTTAATACCATAAAACCCCAAAAAAATAAAAAACAAAAAAACCATAAAAACCCAAAAACCCCATTAAAAACTCTAAATCCATTTAAACACATACAATTTTTAAAAACGTCTTAAAACCCATTTAAAAAACTCCAAAAACCCCCTAAACCCAAAGAAACCTTAAATACATAAAAACCTTTAAATACCCTAAAACTTTCCAAAATCCATAAGAAACCAAAAAAACCATAAAAATCCTAAAAAATATCTAAAACCTCTAAAAACCCTAAAAACCCTTAGAAAAGATTTTAATTTTTAAAACCCTTAAACCAATAAGAACCCAAAATGCACTAAAAAACCTTAAAAACCTCAAATCCCTATAAACCCTTAAAATCTCTAAAACCATAAAGAGCATAAAAATCTTAACAAATCCCAAAAAAACCAAAAAAAATAAAAAAAACCCCTAAGACCTTGAAAACCCTAATAAAAACACAAAAACTTAAAATAATTAAAATCCCTAAAAGCCTAAAAAGGATAAAAACCATTTAAACACTAAAATTCAAGAAAATGATAAACCCCTAAAATTTATAAAAGGCCCAAAAACCTTAAAAACCTTAAAAACCCATAAAAATATAAAAGTCACTAAAAAATATAAAAACCATCAAAATACCTAAATACATTAAAAAACTAAAAAAACATAAAAACCCTAAAAAAATATTTTAAAATCTACAACCCCAAAAAATAATAAAAACCCCAAAAACCCAAAATCCCTTAAAAATCCCTAAAAATCATAAAAACCCTTCAAAATCATAAAAAATTATTTAATTCTATAAAAACATAAAAAAACACAAAAAACATTGAACCCCCCCAAATAAAAACCATAGAAACAATAAATATATTAAATCCCTAGAAAACTAAAAATGATAAAACCCTGATTAATCCTACAAAAGATAAGAAAATCCAAAAAATGTATAAAACACCTAAAAATCATAAAACCCATAAAATCCCAAATATCTACTAAAAACTAAAATAAAAATGAACCCCTAAAGACATTATAAAACTCTTAAAATCTTTAGAAACCAAATAAAATTAAAAAAAATTAAAACCCTAAAAACCTATAATCCTATTAACACTAAAACCCCTAAAACCCCCTAGAAACTCCGAAAAACCTAAAAAGACATAAAAATAGTAAAAAATTCCTACAGATCCCAAATAATGTAAAAAACCCCTAAAAATCCTAAAAACCCTAAAAACATTAAAATATAAAAAAAATAAAACACCATAAAAACCTAAAAACCCTAAAATCACTAAAACCTCTAAAAACCTGAAAACCCCCTAAATTCATTAAAATCACTAAAAAACTATAAAAAAACTATAAAATCCCTAAATACCATTATAACATAAAAACCCATAAAACACTAAAATAAGAAAAACACTAAAACCCTCATAATCCCAAGAAACCCATAAAAGCATAATAATTTTAAATTCTACAAAAATCCACAAAAACATAAAAACCTATAAAACCATTGCAAAACCTATGAAAATCATAAAAACTAAAAACATTGTCAATGCCTAAAAACATAAAAAATGCTAAAATTTATAAAAAACGTAAAATGACCCTTAAACCAATAAACCGAATAACTCCCCTAAAACCCAAGAAAACCCCTAAAAACATAAAATACAAAAAAATATATTAAAACCCTAAAACCCATTAAAAACACGTAAAACCAATAAAAACAATAAAATAATTATAAACTATAAATAACCATAATACAATAAAAACTCAAAAAACACTAAATCCCCCAAAAAATCCTAAAAAACATGAAATACCTAACAACTCAAAAACCCTCAAATTCTATAAAAACCCTAAAAACAGATAAAAATTAAAAAATCCCAAAAAAAATAAAAAAACCTAAAAAACCTAAAAAACAATAAGGATACCGGAAAACCTAAAAAAACATTAAACCATTAAAACCCTAAAAATCTCTAAAACACCTAAAAACCAATAAAACCCTTAAAACCCTCAAAATCCATAAAAAACCCTAAAAAAATAAAAAACCTAAAGACCCTAAAAAACAATAGAAATATAGAAATCCCTAAAACCCACTAATTTTCCTTTGAAAAATTTAAAAACCTAAAAAAATTTTAAACCCCTAAAACACATAAAAAACTGAAAACTCTAAAAACACCTAAAAGGACCCTATACACCATAATCATTATAAAAACCTGTAAAACCATAAAAACTCAAAAAACCCATAAAACCCCTAATAAGACACCAAACACATTAAGATACCTTTAATTCCCTAAAACATTTAAAAACTCTATAAATCATTAAAACCAAAAAAGAAATCAAAAACCATAAATACCCAAAAAAAGAAAAAACCCTAAAAACTCTAAAAACCATAAACACCCTCAAAATCCATAAAACCACTAAAAACAAGAAAAACCCATAAATAACCTTAAATTCGCTAAAAATATAAAACCCCATAAAAACCCTAAAAACATAAGAAATCCTTACAAACATAAAAACTCTTCAAACCCATAAAAATTAAAAAAACACTAAAAACAAAAAAAAACCCATAAAAGAACCTAAAAAACCAACCTCAAATACCATAAATCCCTATTCACCATAAAACCCCTAAAACCCCATTCAAAACCTAAAAATCACTAAAAACTATAAAAACCCATTAAATCCTTAAAATCACTAAAATACTCTAAATAAATTTATACCCCTAAAAACCAAAATAACCCCAAAAACTCAAATTAACATAAAAACCCAAAATACCCAAAATATCCATAAATAGTTATAAAAACCATAAATATCCTAAAAACATTCCTAAAATATATAAAAAATAAAGAACCATCAAAACTATGAAAACCCTAAAAAATGATAAAAACATAAAAACACTTACAAACCCTAAAAACACTTAAAAAATAAAATCTGTAAAAATCCTAAAATCCTTTAAACCCCCTAAAAATATAAAAACCAAATAACACATAAAAATACTAATAGCTACTAAAAACTCTAAAACCACTTTGAACCCCTAGGAACGTTAAACACTCTAATGAACCATAAAGGCATAAATAAACTCAAAAAATCCCCTAAAATCCAAAATATCAAAAAAAAACCCTAAAAACATGAAATACTCAAACCCCCTTAACCCTAAAAACCATAAGAATCCTAAAAACCATAAAATTATCTAGAATAAATAGAAACCCAAAAAAACCAAAAAACCCAAAGAACACCTTAAAATTATATAATCTCTTAAATCCCCACAAAAACAATAAATCAAAAAACCCTAAACCCTAAAAACCATCAAAATAACTAAAACTATAAAACCCATAAAAATCAAAAAAAAATTATAAAACCCCTAAATATATAAAAATAATTAAAACCATAAATCCCAATAAAACCATTACGACCCAAAAAACTAATAAAACCCCTAAAAACTTAAAAAATTATAAAAACCGTAAAAATACTATATAAACCATAATCCCCCAAAAACCAAAAAATCACTTAAAACATTTTAAACCCTTAAAAATACATAAAACTCTAAAAAACTACTAAAAATATGAAATACCATTTAGACACGTAAAATGATAAAAACACTAAAAAACCATAAAAAACAAAAAAAAAACCCAAAAACCAATAAAATGCTAAAAAACTATAAAAACCCTAGAATCCTTACATCCCCTAAAAATCTCTAGACCCCATAAAAATCCTCAGAAAACCTAAAAATTGCTAATAACATGGGAGAAAATAAAAACCTAAAATACCAAAAATAATAAAAAACCAAAACACGCTAGAAAACCATGAAAACCTAAAATTGACAGAAACCCTAAAAAACCTAAAAACCTAAAAAACCCCTATAATCCCAAAAAACAATAAAAACCTAAAAAATGTGTAACATCTCTATAAATGTAAAAACCTATAAAAACCCTGAAAACCCCTATGAAGACGATAAAAAACTAAAAACACTTAAAACCCCTAAATACATAAAAAACAATAAAACCCCTAAAAGGAGCCTAAAAACACTATAACCTACTAAAACCCAATTAAAATTCTAAAAACCTATAAAATTTATTAAAACCCTTTAAAACTATAAAAACTTTAAAAAAATTCTAAAAAACTATAAAATACTTAAAAATAAAAAACCCTAAAACACTAAAAACAATAATAATCTTAAAAACCAAAAAAACCCTAAAACCCCTCAAAATACCTAAAAACCCAAAACCCAAAAAATCTTAAAAATTCCATAAAAATCCCTAAAAAGTAAAAAACCTTTAAAATCACTAAAACCCCTATCAAAACCTTAAATTCCTTTAGACACATAAAAACCATAAAATAAAAAAATTATAAAAACATTAATGACCATAAAATCCCTAAAACCCATCAAAATCCATAAACAGCCTTAAAATCAATAAAAATACCAAGAAAAATAAAAACACCTATAAAGCCAGTAAAACCTTATGAAAACCTTAAAGACCTAAAAAATTTAAAACCCACTAAAAACATAAAAAACATAAAAAAAACTCTAAAAAGACCCTAAAACCCATTAAAACCCTCAAAACATTAAAAACCCATTAAACCCCATAATCCCCCAAAACATTAATGAAATCAATGAACACATTTAAAGCCCAAAAATTGATAGAAACTTAAAAAACCGCAAAAACCATAAAAAATTACTTCAATCCCAAGAAACCAAAAAATCCCTAAAAACCCCTAGAACCACTCAAAATCCCTAAAACCCCTAAAAATCACAAAAATAATATAAAATCCAAATTAATCACTTAAAATGTAAAAAACCCAAATAACCACTAAAAACCCTATGAAAACATTAAAATAACAAAAAACCAAAAAACATTAACTATCCAAAAAACTGAAAAAATACTAAAACCCCGAAAACCATAAGAGTACACTAAAACCCTTAAAACCAAAAAACCAAAAAAACCCCAAAATTCGAAAAAATTCTTAAAACCCATTAAATCCCTAAAACCACTAATAACTATAATACCCATTTAAACCGCTAAAAATGTTAAAAAACTCTAAAACCCCTTACAACTCATAAAAAACTCTAGAAACCCAAAAAACCGAATGAAATCCTAAAAATACCTAAAAACCCAAAAATACAATAGGAATCCTTAAAAATCCCAAACACCCTAAACACCTTAAAAACTAAAAACATTGAAAACACTAAGAAATCCTTAAAAACCTAAAAAACACTTAAAACGCCTAAACACCCAAAAAATTCTAAAACCCTAAAAACCATAAAATATCGATAAACTATAAAATTATCAAAAATAAAAAAACCATAAAATCCAAAAAATACCCTAACAATACCTAAAAATGTTAAAACCTTAACACCCTTGAAAATCCCTATGAAAAACCTAAAAAACTAAAAAATATTAATGTACCTAAAACCTAAACACACTAAAAACAAACAATAATACCCAAAACCACAGAAAATTCCTTAACAACATAGTAACCCCTAAATACATTAAATCCCCCTGAAAAATTTAAAATCCCTAAAATCCCATAAAAACCATAAAAGCACTTATAACCCAAAAACCATTTAAACCCCTAAAAATGTTTAAAAAAATAAAAAAACCCTAAAAAATAAAATAACCATAAACCCTAAAAAACTGATAAAAATCCTAAATTCCCTAAATATCCTAAACAACCTACAAATCCCTAGACACCCTAAAACTAAACAAATCCTTAAAATCCATTAAAAGGACTAAAAATTAAAAACCAATAAAATCCCTGAAAACCCCAAAAAACCAAAAAACCTAAATACACTTAAAACCACAAAAATTTAAAAAAATATAAATCCACTGAAAATGCTAAAAACCATAAAAATCATAAAACCCTTAAATACCAAAAGCTGATAAAAAGCCTAAAAATATAGTAAAAAATTTAAAATGCATTTAAATGATTAATGTTTTAAGAAAACTATTGAAACCCGTAAAATACCTTAAAAACAATGAAAACCCTCAAAATCCATAAAACACTAAAAACCATAAAAATCTTATGAAAACCCCAAAAAACTGAAAACCCCAATGAAAATTGTAAAAAACAGAAAACACTAAAATCCCATAAAAAACTAAAAAATGAAAAAACACTAAAAACCCCTAAAACCGATAAAATCCTAAAAAACATTAAAGACCCTCAAAACCCCAAAAACCCCTAAAAATCCTTAAAAAGACATAAAAATCCCAAAAAATGTAAAAAACCCTAAATACCATGAATAAACTTATAAAAACTTAAAACCTAAAACATCTTAAAACCCAAAATAACTAAATAACACTAAAAATCATATAAACCACTAAAAAGACCCTGAAAACTTTAGACACCACTAAAAATAATAAAAAACTAAAAACCTTAAAAATCCAAATAACCTATAAAAAACCTAAAAACAACTAAAAACACTAAAAGCCCATTAAACCCCTAAACTTTTTACAAACTCTTGAAAACCTCAAACACTTTAAAAAATCAAATAACCTTAAACCCCCAATGAAACCCAAAAAACCCTAAATAACCTATAACCCGAAACACATCAAACTCCAAAAAACCTAAAATCCATAAAAATCCAAAAAATCTCAAAAAATTAATACACATATAAAAACAAAAAATACTTTAAACCCCTAAAAAACCATAAATTACAAAAAACAATTAAAACCCATAATCATATAAAAAATTCCTTAAAACCCAAAACCCTATTAGACTCCTAAAAACCCCTAAAAATACCACAATACCTCAAAAAATTAAAAACCCTAAAACCTCCTAATAAATCCTAAAAACAAAAAAACACTTAAAAACACTAATAAACATAAAAACCATAAAAAACATAAAATCCATGAAAGGCTAAAAAATCCAAAAAAACAGAAAAATCCCAAAACCCCAATGTACTGAAAAAACCATATAGCCCATAAAAACAATAAAAACCCACAAAAAACCCTAAAAACCCTTTAAACCACTAAAAATGTAAGTAGACACAAAAACCCTATTGACCCCCTAAAAAACTACCCCCCTAAATCCCAAAAAAATCAACAAAACCTAAAAAAAATAATACATTAACACCCCCTAAAAATCCCTAAAAACATAAAAAAACTAATAACGTTGAAAAACCCAATTAAATCCTTAAAAACATAAAAATTTTAAATCCTTGAAAAAACAAAAAAAAATATAAAACTCTAAAAAACCATAAAACCCAAAAAACTGTTTAAACTTCAAAATCCCTAAAAACCCAAAAAAACACATAGACATTCTAAAAAATCACTAAATTAATAAATAATTTACAAAACCCTTAAATCACTGAAATCATAAGAAATCCATTAAAACCTAAAAACACATAAAATCTCTTAAAACCTAAAAATTTCTAAAAATCATAGAAATAAAAAAATGCAAAAAAAACCTAAAAACAATCAACACATCTAGAAAACATAAAAATAATAAGAATACTAAAAATTACTTAAAAATAGATAAAAAATATAAATCCTAAAAACCATAAGAAAACCAAAAAACCCAAAAAACACTTACATCGCCTAAAAATACAAGAAATTATAGAAACACTAAAAAACCTAAAAATGTTGCAAAATCCCTACAACACCTATTAACAATAAAAACTAAAAACACTAAAAACATATAAAAATCCAAATAACCAATTAAAATTATAAAAACCCTTTTAACCCATAAAATGTTAAAAATTCTAAAAACCTATAAAAAAAGAGAGAAAATCCCTAAAAACATAAAAAACACCCTAAAAACCCTGAAACCAATATAAAAATATTAAAAACCTAAAAAACATAAAACATATAAAATACATAAAAAACATCAAAAACCATAAAACCCATAAAAATAGCCTAAAACCCCATAGAAACCATTATCGCCTAAAATCCTTAAAAAATCTTAAATCACATAGAACCCTAAAAAAACACTAAAAATTATAAAAACCCTTTAATCCCTAAAAACGTAAATAAAATCTAAAAATAATAAAACGATAAAAATAACTAAACTGAAAACCTTGAAATATCCAGTAAAACCATAAATTCCCTAAAACCCTCTTAAATCCCTCAAAATCCCTAAAACCCTAAAAACATAAAAATCCTAAAAATGATCTAAAAATCCCAACAAACATAATAATCCACAAAAGCCCTTAAAAACAAAAAAAACCCCTTGAAAACCTTATGAAACCCATAAAAAATGTAAAACCCCTATAAAACCCACCAAATGATAAAAATCCCAAAAACATAGAACCCATAAAACCATCAATAACACAAAAAACCATAAAAAACCATAAAAAACCAAAAAAACCAATAAAAACACTAAAACTCCTTAATCACCTAAAAATGATGAAAAACTCTAAGAAACCTAACTAATCCTAAATAGTAAGACCCCCCAAAAAAATAACATTATGAAAAAAACCATAAATTACCTCAAAATCCCAAAACCCCTAAAAAACAAAAAAATCATAAAAAGGCTCTAAAAATCCCGAAAATTATAAAATTACCTAAAAAAATAGAATAACCCTATGAAAACAAAAAAAAACGTAAGAGTAAATAAAACTAATCATAAACCCAAAAATGAAAAAAAAAACTTAAAAACCCATGACAACCCTAAAAACACTAAATACTCTAAAACTCCCTAAAAATACAAAAAACACATAAAATTACCAAAAAAATCTATAAAAATAAATAAAAACATAAATAACCTTAAAAATATAGGAAAACCTAAAAACATTAAAAATATAAAAACACTTCAAATCCCTAAAAATTGTAAAAATGCTAAAAACTCTCACAAATAGATAAAAGGTCTAAAAAACCCAAAAAACCTTTAAAACAATAAAACCCCTAAAAACATAAAAACAACAAAAATCATAAAACCCCAAAACCCCACTAGAAACTCTAAATTCGTTTAAACCGCTAAATTTTTCAAAAACTTTTAAAAACCCTTTACAACCATAAAAACTCAAAAAAACCATAAGAACCCAAAAAAACCAAAAAAAATCAAAAAAACCCTAAAAACATTTCCATATCCTAATATCTGTCAAAATTAATAAGAAACCTAAAAATAATAAAAATCCTAACAAAATCTATAAAAACCATAAAAACCCAAAAAAAAATTAAAAAATCTAAAAAATCTACAAATCCCTGAACCACTAAATAAACTAAAAGCACTAAAAACCGTAGAAAAAATTAAAACCCTATAAATCCATAATAACCCTAAAACCGTAATTACTATTAAAATCTTAAGAAATCCCTAAAAATCACTAAAAATGTTTAAACCCCTAAAACCTTGAAAATCATAATAAAAAAAAGTTAAAACCTAAAAACAATTAAAACCCCTTAAAATCCTAAAAACCCAAAAAACCATTAAAATAATAAACGACAAAAAATTATCAAAACCGCTAAAACCATAAAAACCCTAAAGACCTTAAAAACACTAAACATCCATAAAAATTATAAAACAACTAAAAAATATAAAATCCATTTGCATCCCTCGATAATGTTAGAAAAATAAAACAACTTAATACCCCATGAAATATTTGAAAACCCTAAAACCGAATAATACATAAACACCAAAAAAACCCTAAAACACCTAAAACCCTCAAAATCCATAAAAATACCAAAAACACATAAAAATTGTAAAAATACCTTAATTCCCTAAAAACATCGAAAACACTAAACGGCCTAAAAACCCCTAAGAAGTGATTAAAAACCTTAAAAATTAAATCTCTAAAAACCAAAAAAATTCTATAACCCAAATAAACCCTACAAAACATAAAAACCCCAAATACTATAAAAACACTTAAAATCATAAAAACCAAAAAACCCATAAAAACTCTAAAACCACTAAAAACTCTAAAATTATTTTTCAACCCCGAAAGATGATAAAACTATTAAAATCCTTAGAACACAATAAAAATAAAAAACCATAAAACCTTAAAATTCTAAATACACTAAACCCATAAAAAACCCGAAAACCCTAAATATAAATTAATATACTAAAAAATTGATCCCAAAAAAATTAATAATCCCTAAAAACTGTAAAACCATAACACAACCATAAAAAACTAAAAAACATAAAACACCTAATAAAAAAACTAAAACCCACAAAAACCATAAAAACCTGAAAAACCAATAAATACCTAAAAAAAACTTCAAAATCATTAAAACTAATAAAAACTATAAAAAGCCTAAAAAATTCCTAAAACCCCTAATAAACTAAAATTCCCAAAAAACTACAAAAACAAAAAAACCTAAAACCTTTATAATCCCAAGAAACCCTCAAAACCGTAAAAATTCAAAAATTCTATAAATATCCATAAAAACATAAAAATCCATAAAACCATTGAAATCCTTATGAAAACCTAAAAATATTAAAATTTTGAAAACCCCTGAAACCCTAAATAAAGATAAAATTATAAAAAAAACATGAAAAGACAATAAAACCCCTAAAAATACTAATTCCCCAAAATAATCAAGAAAACCCCTAAAAACATAAAAAACATAACAAACCACAAAAACCCTATAACATAGTAAAAACTCATAAAATCCATTAAAACCCTAAATAAATTAAAAACTATAAATACTCATAAAAACTATAAAAACTCAAAACACACTAAATCCCCCAACCCTTAAAATGTGGAAAATCATAACAACCCTAAAATCATCAAAATTCATAAAAACCCATAAAAATACAAAAAAACACTAAAAATACATAAAACATAAAAACCACTAAAAAACCCAAAAAATTATAAAGATACCTTAAAAACATAATAACACTTAAAACCCGTAAAAACCTTAAAAACTATAAAACCTATAAAACCCTCAAAATCCCTTAAACCCAAAAGAAAATAAACATCCTAAAAACCTAAAAATAAATAAAAATGTAAAAGAAAAAAAAACCCATGAAATTCCCTTTGAGAACATGAAAAACCTAAAAAAAAATTAAACCCCTAAAACAACTAAAAACACAAAACCCCCCAAAAAAACCATATAACCTTGAAAAACTATAGAAACCTGTAAAACCATAAAAACCCAAAAATCAATATAAACACTACTAAGCCACTAAAAAAATTCAAAATCCATTTAGTCCCCAAAAACCATAGAACACAAAGAAAAATATTAAAACATCATAAGGCTTCAGAAACACTAAATACCAAAAAATGATAAAAACCCTCTAAAATGTAAAAAACCATAAAACCCAAAAAAATACTTAAAAACCTAAAAGACATTAAAAACCTAAAATAACCCTAAAATTCCATAGAATACTAACCCCCAATCCATGATAATCCTGATGAAAACTTTAAAAACCTAAAAACACTTAGAAAACCTAAAAAACCAAAAAAACACTAAATTCAATAATAACACTTAAAAGACCCTAAAACCCAACCACAAATAACCATAAAATCTCTTTTAACCATTAAACCCATATTACCCCATTAAAAATCTAAAAACCACTAAAAAAGTTGAAAATCATTAAACCTCTAAAAACACTATGAGAATTTAAAAAAACATAAACCCTTAAAAAAACCAAAAAACCCATAGAAACCGAAAAAATCCTCAAAATTCATAAATACGTTTGAAATCGTAAATACTAAAAAAATCATATAATATCTATAAATGTAAAAACCCATGGAAACCATAAGAAAATGTAAAAAACCAAAAAACACTAATAATCCTAAAAACCATTAAACCCCCTTAAAAGGGTAAAAACCTAAATACCCGTAAAATGCAAAATACACACTAAAAAATCTAAAAACCCTTCAAACTCCTAGGAATGTTAAATAGTCAAAAAATCATAAAACCCTAACAAATTCAAAAAACCCTAAAAACCCATAAAAACCATATAATCCAAAAAACCCCTTAAAACCCTAAAATCCGTAAAGCATAAAAATCAATAAAATTACCTAGAATCATAAAAAACTCAAAAAGACAAAAAAATCCTATGAAAACCTTAAAATTTCTATAAAAACTTTTAAACAAACAGAAAAACCCAAAAACCCAAAATACTAAAAAACCTAAACACCATAAAATATATAAAACCTTTAAACCCCTAAAATTCAAAAAAAAACACAAAAAATTTAGAAAAACATAAAAAAAATAAAAACCATAAAACATTTATAAAACCTTAAAACATAAAAACAAGTAAAACAACTAAAACCTAAAAATTCTAAAAACCCTAAAAACCCTAAAAGACCATATCAAACCTAAAACCCATGATATGAAAAAGAAACAACTAAAAACATTTTAAAACATTAAAAATATATAAAACCCTAAAACCGCACTAAACTCTCAAAAAACAAACACTTTAAAACCCTAAAATTTTATAAACTCTAAAATCCCAATAAAACCTGAAAAAAACTAAAAATCCTCATAAAACCGAAAAAAACCTAAAAACCTTAGAAACTCTTAAACCCCTCAAAACCTCTAAACATTATAAAAGTCCTAAAAATAGAAAAATCCTTAAAAACGTAAGAGCCCCTCAAAAACCTAAAAACCATAAGAAATACGAAGAATCCGAAAAACACTAAAAACCCCTAAAGCCTAAATAATGATAAAAACCCTAAAACCCTAAAACCCATAAAATCCCTAAACCACAAAACCCATAAAAACCTTAAAAATCCTTAAAATCTGTATACACATAAAAACCTATAAAACCCCCCAAAATCCCTAAGAAAACTTTAAAAACAAAAAAAACATTAACCCCCTAAATACCTCAAAAACACTAAACCCCCTAAAAGTACCCTAAAACTATAAAATCCAATAAAGTCATTAAATTTCCTAAAAATCATAAAAACTCTAAAACCCCATTAAAACACTAAAAATATCTAAAAATTATAAAAACCCTTTAAACCCTTAAATATGTTAAAAATTATAAAAACCCATAAAACTACAAAACAAAAACTCTTAAAACCCCCAAAATCAAAATACCCCTAAAAAACATAAAAACTGTAAACCCCCTAAAAATCCCTAAAAACCCTAAATCCATTAAAATAAAAAAAAAACCATAAAAATTCCTAAAAAAACTTATAAAACCCAAAAACCCAAACCAAATCCGTAAAAACCATAAAACACAAAAAAATCCGTAAAAGCATAAAATTCTAGAAACCCAAATAACCATAAAAACCGTAAAAATCATAAAAATCAATAACAATCCTTAAAATCTCTAAAAATACCGAGAAATATAAAAACCTCTATAAAAACTATAGAACATTAAGAAAACCACCGAAACCAAAAAAACACATAAACCCATTAAAACAATAAAAAACATAAATACCCATAAAAATACCATAAAACCCATGAAAATCCTCAATTAATTAAAAACACTTAAAACCCATAAAATCTTAAAAAACTATTGTAAACTATGAAAACATTTTAAACCCCTAAAAATGCTAAAAAAATTAAAAAAATATTAAAAAAAATCAAAAAATCCTTCAATTCCAAGAAACAAAATGCCTTAAAAACAAAAATAAACCCTAAGACCCCTGAAAATACATAAAATCCCAAAATCCCCTAAAACCCTAAAAATCCTTAAAAATAAAAATTAAAACATAAAAATGTAACGAACCTCGAGAACCATTAAACCCCTTATGAAAAAAATATAAGAAAACCCAAAGACCCCAAAAAACCTAAAAACACCAAAAAATATAAAATCCCTAAAACCATAAAACCCCTAAAAACCATTAAATCACCTAAAAACCATTAAAGCCCCTAAAAATCCTAAAAATTGGAAAAACCTCTACAACTTTTTAAAACCTTAAAACCATTAAAAAACTCAAAAAATCCTTAAAAACGAAACACATAAAAAACTCAAAAAAATCATTAAAACTCAAAATAGTTTGAAAACCCAAATAAATCAAAAAAACTCAAAATCCCTAAAACCCTAAAAAAGATAAAAAAAAATAAAAAAACCCTAAAATCCATAAAAATGAAAAAAATAAAAAAAACTAAGAAAACCATAAAACCCTCAAAACAATAAAAAAATTAAAAGAAAATAAAACACTAAAACCCCTAAAACACTAAAAAAACCCAAATACATTAAAGACCCATAAAAACCCTAAAACCCCTATAAAATATAAAAAACACTAAGAATATATAAAATCGTAAATTTTTTTTAAAAACTTAAATATCCCAAAAAACAAAACAAAAACCCTAAAACAATAAAAAAACGAAAACCCCTAAAATTATGTAAGAACCATTTAAACCCCTAAAAATAACGAAACCATAAATTCATATAAACCACTAAAACAATAAACACCTCTAAGAAAACTTCAAAAACCTAAAGCACATAAAACGACTAAAAGCATTAAAATAAAAATACCCCTAAAAACCAAAGAATCCCTAAAAGTCACCAATATCCATATAAACCATAAAAACCCTAAAAACACATAAAAACCATAAAACCAGGTAAAAGTATTAAAAAAAATTAAACCACAAAAAACATAATAAAATTCTAGAAATCCTTAAAACCCCTAAAAACTCAAATGCCCCAAAACCCCCAAAACCCATAAAAACACGAAAACCCTAAAAAGCCTCAAAATCTCTAAAAACAAAAATAAAACATAAAAATAAATCCTTATCCCTAAAAACATAAAGACCATCAAAAACAAGAAAATCCTTATGAAAACATTAAAACTAAAAATAATTAAAACACCAAAAAACTCAAAAACTCAAAAACACTAAAAACCCTAAAAACCTAAAAGACCCTAAAACCAATAAAACCCTCTAAAACCCATAAAACCCCTAAAATCATTAAAAACATAAAAAAACTACAAGAAAATAAAACCACTAAAAATATAAAAACCCATTTAAACCCTAAAAATGATACAAACTCTACAAAAAAACACTAAAAATCTCAAAGAAACCCTAGAAACACACAAAAACCCTAAAACACCTTAAAAAACAAAAAATCTATAAAACCCTAAGCACCATAAAAATCCTCAAAACACCTAAAAACATAAATATTAAAAAACCCTTAAAACCATAAAAACACTTAGGAATGAATACAAACCAAAAAAGACTTTAAACCCATAAAAACTAAAAAAAACCCTAAAAACCCTAAACCCTCTAAAAATCCATAAAAACCATAAAAACCAATAAAACTCCTAACCAATCCCTAAAACTCAAAAATTTAAAAAACCCTAAAAACACTAAAAACCCCCAAGAAAACATTATAAACCTAAAAACAGTTAAAACCAAAATCCCTAAAAACACTAAAGTATCCAAAAAACCCTAAAACCCTCAAAATACCAAAAACCCAAAAAACATATAAACCCTAAAATAGTATTATAAATCCCAAAAAAAAATAAAAACCACTAAAATTCATAAAAAGTCCTTTATAGGACCCTAAAAACCTAAAAATACAAAAACACCTAAAAACCGATAAAAACTAAAAACCCATAAAAACCATAAAACAAGCCAAAACATTAATAACCATAAAAACACAAAAAAATCTTAAAACCCACTAAAAATTATAAAAAAACATTACATACCTAAAAAAATATATAAATATTAGAAACCTAAAATCCTTAAAAAACTCAAAAAGACAAAAAATATAAAAAAATATAAAACCTAAAAAAACATGAAAAATCCTAATATCCCTCAAAATATGTAAAAACACTAGAAAACCATAAAAATCATGAAAATTCACTATATTCTATAAAAATGTAAAAACCCTAAAAACCATTATAACCCCTAAGAAAACCATAAAAACTTTAAAAATTTTAAAATCCCTAAAATCAAATAACATATATAAACCCTAAAACCCCTACACACCCTCAAAATCCCTAAAAACCTATAGATCCTGAGATAATAGTAAAAAGACATAAAAATTTAAATAAAACCTCAAAAAACCATGTACAATGCTAATAAAGCCTTAAAAACCTATAAAAACATAGTACCCATTAAAAATAATCTTAAAAATCATAATACCCGAAAAAACCCTAAAAACCCAAAAAATTGCTAAAAACCAAAAACGCTTTAATTCCTTAAACCCCCTAAAATCATAAAAACTAGAAAACCAAAAAAAGGCTTTATAAACCCCTTAAATCCATTAAAAAGTTTCAAAACATTAAAAACATAAAAACCCCTAAAAACCAAAAAAAACACCATAATAACTGAAAACCCCCATGAAATCTTTAAAACTCCTAAGAACCCATAAAACCAACAAAATCCCTAAATACCCATAAAAAAAGTAAAAAAATATCAAAAATCCCTGAAGATGTAAAAACCCCTAAAAACCATAAGAAAACCTTAAAAAGTTAAGAACACATAAAACCCTTAAAAATTTTAAAAACCCTAAATCCCAAAAAATCATAAGGAACCTAACACCCAAAAACAAAAAAATACCTCAAAAACCAAAAAACAAAAAACCTAAAAACTTTAAAAGATATAAAAATACATAAAAAATGTAAAACCCCAAAAATCCTAGAAAGCCCTTAGAAAACCATAAAACTAAAAACACATAAAACCCTAAAAAACCAAGAAATGGTAAATACCCTAAAAAGCTGCAAAACCTGTAAAAAACCTAAAAACCCAAAAATACCTAACAGACCATAAAAACCCAAAAAATCACAAAAAGTACTTAAAATATGAAAAAACCTAAAAAAAATTAAATGAATAGGAGAACCTAAAAATAATTATAACCACTAAAAACCTAAAAAATTGTAAAAATCCTAAAAGTCATTACAGATACTAAAAACACCTTAAAACCATAAAAATATCTAAGTATTAAAAAACCCTAACCCCCCATAAAAGCTCTAAAACCACTAAAAGTAATAAAAACCCTATAAACCCAAAAAACGTTAAAAATTACAAAAAACCCTAAAACCCCTTAAATTATAAAACAACTAAAGCAAAAAATGTCTTAAAAACACTAAAAACCCTAAAACTCTCAAAGTCCCTGAAAATATTTAAAAACCATAAAAATCTTAATCTAGCCCTAAAATTCAAAAAAATTTAAAAAACATTAAAAACCATGGAAAACACTAAGAAAACAATAAAAACATAAAATATCCTAAAAACCCTAAAAAAATGGATAAAAAAAAGAAAGACCATAAAATCCCTACAACCATAAACCCCCCAAAAAAACATAAAACTACTAAAACCTCTTAAACTTCCTATATTCTATAAAAACACTTTAAAAACCTAAAAAATTAAAATAACCTAGACTTTAAAACCCCTAAAACAAAAAAAAAACCTAAATAAAAAAAAGACGATAAAAACCATTAAAACCCTAAAAACCCTAAAAACACTTAGAATCACTAACACTAAAATCTATAAGTATCCTCAAAAAATTTAATATCCTAAAAAAACATTAAAATCATAAAAAAACATAAAAAACCTTTAAATACCCTAATAAAACGTTAAAATCCTAAAAAAAATTAAAACCCCTAATAAATATAAAGATGTCTTAAAACCCTTAAACCCTTTCAAAACCAAAAATCCATAAAATACTTAAAAAATTAAAAACCATAAAAATCCTAAAAATCCTAAAAATCACTAAAAACTACAAATATACTTTAAACCCCTAGAAATGTTAAAACACTAAAACGATATAATAACATAAAAATATCCAAAAAGAACCACCAAAAATATAAAAAAACATTAAAAACCCATGAAATCTCTAAAAAAATGAAAAACCATAAACTAGTTAAAAAGTCATAAAACATAAAAACCACAAAAAAACTAAAAATAGTAAGAAAACCAAAAAACCTAAATTCCTTAAAACCATGAAAAAACATAAAATTCTAAAAACCATAAAAACTAAAAACCCCCAAATCTATGAAATCCTTCAACATCTATAAAAATGGAAAAAACCATAAAAATCCAAAAAATAACTAGAAATTACTAAAACATAAAAAACCACTAAATCCCTAAACAGAATTAGAAAATATTAAATACCTAAAAATACTCAAAACCCTTAAAACCTAAAAACACTAAAACCCCAGGAATATCTTAAAACCACAAAAACCCAAAAAACCCATAAAAACCATAAAACCACTAAAACTATAGAAAAAAATTTTAAATAATAAAAAAAACACCATAAAACCCACAAAACCCCAAAAAATGTCAAAATCCCCAAAAAAACTAAAACCATAAAAATCATAGAAAACATGTAAAGATCCAAAAAATGTAAAAAACTATAAAATCATAAAAAATCTAAGAAAAACATAAATAAATAAAAACACTTAAAAACCCTAAATATCCTAAAAAATGAAAAAACCCTAAAAACCCAAAAACACTCATGTTCTTAAAAACCCTTAAAATACAATAAAAATAAAAGAAATTCCAAAAAATTAATAAAAATGTAAAAAATCCTAAAGTATTTTGAAAACCCTTTGAAACCCTTAAAAACTTATAATCACTAAAAACCCATAAAAATAGTAAAAAATACAAAAATCTCATAAAACCAAAAAAGACCCTAAAACCCCTAAAAACGTTGAAACCCCCTAAACCCCATATAAACCAAAAAAACCCCGAAAACTATAAAACCCATTTAAAAATCTACAAATGTTCAAAAAAATTGAAAAAATTAAAAAATTAAAAACTAAAAAAAAAACATAAAATTCCAAAAAAACCATAAGAACCCTAAAACACTAAAAATCCCAAAAAACAAAAAAAAACAGAAAAAATCCAAAATAATCCATAACAAATTAAAAACTATAAAAATCCGTAAAAAATATATGAAATAATTAAAACCTAAAAAAAACTTAAAACCCCTAAAAACTTAAATATTCTAAAAACTCTAAATTCCCTAAAAACCCTAAAACATAAAATCCCTTAAAACCGTGAAAACCCATAGGAAAAAAATAAAAAACCTAAAAACACATTGAATCCCTAAAAACAAAAAATTATAAAACCCCGAAAAGTCACGAAAAACCCCAAAACCCCTGTGAACCATAAAACCCCCTAAAAAATTTAAAAACCATAAAAACCCAAAAAAACCTTTACAATCTCCTAAAATCACTTAAAACTCAAAAAACCATCAAACCCCTATGAGCTTTAAAAATACTAAAAACATTAAGAACATTAAAATACATAAAAAACCAAAAGACCCTAAAAAAATTAAGACCATGGAAACCATATAACCCCTCTAAAAGAATAAAACACTAAAAACCATAAAAATTATAAAAGTCCCTAAAAATATCTAAAAATGTAAAACACCCCTAAAAACCCGGCAAGCCCATAAGACAAAATTAAAAACCTAAAAACACTTAAGACATCTAAAAAACCTAAAAAAAATAAAAAACCTAAAAACTCTAAAAAACTATAAATAGACTAAAATTACTAAAATCCATAAAACCCCTCAAAAAAATAAAAACCCTAAAAACACATAAAACACTAAAGCCCTCTAAAAACCATAAAATATCAATAAATACCAAAAATGTTAAAAGGATAAGATTCATATGAGTGGTTGTGCCTTTCCCTTTGAGAGATTCTTTGGATTCTTCCTCCTAGCATCTCCACCTTCCTCCTCTTATCGCTTGGTGTAGCTCAGCATCGGTCGGTTCATCTTCAGCGCGACACTGGTTCTTTATGCATGTCTCGGATCTTGTTGCATGACATCCATTTTGGTCTTCCTTACTTGTCGAAAGATCTAGTTTCGATTTTTGATCAATGACTGATCTAGACATCATTTCAGCGTCTTTTTGGCTTGAGGACCTCAGATAAAGGTTGGCGCATCTCGGTTTCTGCTTGGGATATGATGTTTAGCATGGTTCTGCAACGGTTCTGGCATCTTTCTGCTGTCGATTCTGCTATGATTTTAGTGTGGTCGTCTTTGGTACCTTGGGTTGACATAGGTGTGACTTGGTATCTTGGATTGATTATTCCGTAGTGAAAGTGTCTTAAATCAGGAGCTAACCATGGCACAACGATAGATAAGGTGCTGATCTCATTCAGGTGTGCTCCCTGTGTATGTTTGGTTTCGTTTCCATGGTAGGGAGTTAGCACTGCTTGGTGTGCTCCTCGTTTCGATCATCTTGTTCATGGGTTCTCCGGCAGGATTTTGGAGGTTTTTGTGGCAGTTCAATCATTGACCTAAAATTAGCATCAGTCCTGGTGTTCTTTTGGTTCTAGGAGGGTTCATATTCTGATCCTACGTAGTTTCAACCGACCTTGGGATGGATACATTGCCTTCTTGGATTGGCTCAACGTCGGCTGTGGAGTGTCCTAGTGGGGGAAGTAATGTTTTTCACTTTTTTGGTCTTGTTCATTTTGATGGTGTTTGAAATGGGGCAAGATAATGGATTTGGAATGGATTTGGGAGAGGGTGATGTAGTTCATCTTTGGGATGATGCCCGTTGAAGGTGACGATTTGGTGATTTTTTGGAGTTGATGTTTGGTGTTGATTTACTGCATGTTGCGTGCTGCTGATTGGTTTGATGGTGATTTGTGTTATTGAATGTTGGGTGCTTCTTGGTAGTCCTATAGTTGTTTCTGCATTTGGTCTTTTGTGAGTCTTTATCTTTTTTGTTTTCTTTTCTGGGTTGGTCATTGGGTTTGGATTGTTTGACTCTGCCTCTCCCTTATTTTCTGCATCTTTTTTCAAATAAATTTTTTGGGGGAGGGTCTACAATAGCCTAGACCTAGAACTTCCGTTCCCTAAAATGTAAAAAAACTACAAAAATCCTTAAATCCCTAAATAAACAAAAAACCATAATCCCCTCAAATTCCCTAAAGTACATAAAATCCCATGAAAATGCTAAAAAGGCCCTAAAAATACATAAAACTGTAAAAAACCATAAAAAAAATAAAAAAACCCAAAAAAATCCTTAAAAACCAAAAATCACATAAAATCCCTAAAAACCTAGAAACACTAAAATCCCTAAATATCTTAAAAATCCTTAAAAACCTATAAGTCACGAAATATCATAAAAATCCTTAAAAATCCAAAAAAATTGTAAAACCCCTAAAAACCATGGAAAATAATAGAAATAAATTAAAAACAAAAAAAATACTTAACCCCCCTAAAAACCTAATAATTCTAAAAACACTATAAAAAATAAAAAAACCAAAAACCATAAAATCCCAAAAACCTTAAAAAATCACCAAAACTATAAAAATACCAAAAAACCACTAAAAACTAAAAATATTTAAACCCTTAAAAATATTAAATAACTATAAAAACCTTAATACAACAAAAATAATAAAAATAAACCCTAAAATAACGAAAAACCAAAAAACCGTAAAAATAATAAAAAATAGTCAAATTTCATTTAAACCCTAAAGAAAATAAAAATCCTAAAACCCCTAAAAATGCCGAAAAAGGTAAAAACCGCTAAAAACTCTAAAAAACCATATGATAACCTTAAAAACCTAAAAAATCAAATCCTAGAGAAAGGATTAAATCCAAAAAAACCTAAAAACCATAAAACCCTCAACATATTAAAAATCACTAAGAATACAATAAATTTCTCAAAAGACCTAAAAATCTCTAAAAACATAAAAAACCATAAAAACTCAGGCAAAACCTAAAAAACCTTATAACAGTAAAATACATAAAAACCATAACAAATTAAAAATGCTAAAAACCCCCTGGAAACCCTAAATAAAAAAACCTAAAACCGTAAAAATCCCTAAAAACTTTAAAAACCTTAAAATCCATAAAACCCCTAAAACCGTCTAAAAACTACAAAAAACCATTAAAACCCCTAAAAAATTGAAAAAAATATAAAACTCTTTAAAACTCAAAAAATACATAAAATAATCATAAAAACCCTAAAATCTATAAAACCCCAAATAAACCCTCAAAATCACTAAACCCCTAAAACCCAGAAAAATCCTAACAAATAAAAAAACCAATTTTTTTAAAAAAATCCAAAAAATCCCAATTAAAACCATTAGAACCTAAAAGAACATAAAATCTCTAGAAAACCTAAAAAATGCTCAAAACCCAAAATTTTGAAAAAAACATGAAAACAATTAAAATCCCTAGAGTCTTACAAAACCATTAAAATACTAGAACCCCCTAAAAAACCAAAAAAACATACATAACCAAAAAATACAAAAAAACCCTTTGAAAACAATAAAAACCAAAAACACTTAAAACCCATAAAAAATAAAAAATGATAAAAACCCTCAATGATATTAAAAACACTAAAACCCCAAAAAACCATAAAACCCATAAAAATCCTTAGAACCCATAAAACCCCCTAAAAACTCTAAAACCCCCAAAAAATCTAAAAACCATATAAAACCATAAAAATATAATAAATTATATAAAAACAATAAATAACATAAAAATATAATAAACCATAAAAAACAATAAAAACCCTAAAACCCAAAAAATGGAAAAATACCAAAACCATAAAAACCCATAAACCTATAAAAACATAAATATCAATAAAAACATAAAAAATCCTAAAATCCCTAAAAACCACTAGTAAAGTCACAAAACCCCCAAAACACTTAAAACCACTAAATACCTAATAAAGAGATGTCACCGTTCTCTCCTGGGCTCTCCCTCCTACCGCAGCGATTTTCAGGGTTTCTTCATGGAATCCTTTCTGGAGGCCGATTTGTCTAGATTAGTGTTGCAGATGGAGTTATGGTTGAGCGATCTTCTTCCCTGCGCTTGTGGGAGACTAGGCTACAGCTTGTTGGTGTCGGGATCTGGAGGTTCTTTGAGAAAAAAGGAGAAGACAATTTGGAATGGATCTTGCGGCGATTTTCCTCGGCTTTGTTTTTTCCCGATCTGGAATGTGGCGAAGTCGGCGACTTCTTGGAGTCCAAGAAGCCCCATGGATTTCAAACTTTTGAAGATGATTTTTTAGATATGGGTTTTACACGGACGAGTCAACGAAGTCAAGGGATTTGGTTTGCGTGGATCTTCCAGAGGGTTGTTCGATGGATTTGTGTTGGTGCACTTGGATCATCCAAGAAGGACCTTCAGAGGATGCAACGGTGCCATGAGTTTCATCACTGGAGGGAGTCGCTTCGATGGCTTGGGTGGAGACCTTGTCGATGCGTGGTCACTCTTTCTGGGTTTCAACGTCTGACCTCTTCTCCCATGGGGATCCATTTCTGGTATTCTTTTTCTTCTGCACGATGGTTCTCAAGTTCTTCTGGCACGTTGGTGGCCTACAGATCCAGGTCTCTTTGGTCTTGCTGGGATTTTATGCTTGAGTTTCTAGTTGAATTGGACCTGGGTTGTCTAGTTTCTTTGATGTTGTTGTGGTTCTTGGTGTGTTCAATTGAGGAGATTAGGCTTTTGGCTACTGTTTGCTTTTGAGGTGTGGAAGAAGATGCTGGCTGCCGAAAATGGTTGTGTGGGATGCTCCTTGCTGATGGTCTGGGGTGGGTTGAAGCTGTTGTTTGTGAGTTTGGTTCTGATGGATCTACATTGGTTGAAGTGGCGCTGCTTAGTGAGGAGGTGCAGGGGGATGGTGATGCTGGTGGTTCTGTGTTGTTGGCAGTGGGTTTGGTTGCTGAGGAGGTGAGGGGTGATAGAAGCGGTGTCATGTTTGGTGCTGGTGGCGTAGCACTGCTGGCGGTTGATCTTTGTGGTGAGCAGGTTCTGCAAGATGGCATGATTAGTGGTTTTGTTCTGCTGATGGTTGATCTCCTCAGTAAGGAGATGATGGATGATGGATGCTGCTCAGTGCTGGTGGTGATTTTGAATTTTTTCGTGTTCCTGGTTGTGAAAGTGATTGTGAAGAACGTGCTGGATGCTGGAAATTGTGATGCTGGATGTTGGATGCTGCTGAGATGGGAGGTGCTGAAGTTGCGGTTTATGGTCTTATTGCTGCCGAAGCTGATGTTGTGTTTGGATTTGTGTGTCTTTGCCTTTTTCTTTTTTGATTTTTTTGGGTCTTTTGTGTCTTGGGTTGTAAGGGTTTTTAGGTGTGGGTTGATTGACCCCTCCCCTCCCTTGTCTGTTGTGTCTCTTTTTTCCTTTATAATAGATTGGGGGGGGGGGGAATAGCCCGACCCTCGCATCTTCCTTGCCCAAATACCTAAAATTCACAAAAACCCCTAAAAACCCTAAAACCAATAAAACCTCCCAAAATCATACAAAACTATAAAAACCTAAAAACCATTAAAAACACTAAAAATCTATTAAACTATTTTAAATTTTAAAAAATATAAAAATCCTTAAACACCCCCCAAAAACTAAAAAAAAGTAAAAACCCAAAAATCCACTAAAAATCCTAAAAACCTAAAAACCCTAAAAAAATGGAAATCCATTAAAACCATAAAACCATAAAAATTCTAAAAACTTTTAAAAATCCCTAAAAATGTAAAAAACCAAAAAACCCAAGAAAAATCCCTAATAATACTTTAATAACCTAAAACATTTAAAATCCCTAAAAACCTAAAAAATTCTAAAAATCGTAAAACCCTAAAAACCATAAAAATACCTAAAAACCACTAAAAATACCTAAAAACCCTAAATACAATAAAACCCATGAAAAACCATAAAACCAATACAAAATATAAAACACACTTAAACACCTAAATATGTCAAAAAATAATAATAAACCATAAAACCCCATAAAACTCAAACAAACCCTAAAGACCTAAAAAACATAAAAACATCCCTAAAAACACCTAAAACCATAGAAACAAAAAATTTAAAAAAATCACTTAAAATCAATAAAAATGTAAAAACCCTAAATACCATGAATGTCCAATGAAAACTTGAAATGAAAAAAAATAATTAAAACCCCTAAAAACCTAAAAATTCTTAAAACCCATAAAACCCTAAAAACCATCAAAAACAATAACCATAAAAATTCCATAATAAAACTAAAACCCCTAAAAATAAAAAAAAATTCGTAAATACTTAAAAACATAAAAACTCTAAAACCCTGAAATATGATAAAAAAATCATTGAACCCTAAAAAAACATAAAAACCAAAAAATACCTAAAAACACTATAATCCCTCAAAAAATTTCAAACCCTAAAAAACATAAAACCCCATAAAACATTTAAAATACATATAATCCCATTAAAACCATAAAAAAATAAATCTCTAAAACACCTTTAATCCCCTATTGTTTTTTTAAAATAGTAGAAAAAATTTAGAACCCTAAAAAATTTAAAAAATACCCTAACACCAAACAATCCATAAAAACATTAAAAACCATAGACCTCCCAAAATCTCTAAACACCCTAAAATACCACAATAATCATAAAATGCCTCTAAACATTACTAAAATATACAAATCCAAAAAATCCCAAAAACCCCTATGAAAACATTAAAAACCTAAAAAATCTAAAACCCCAAAAAATCATAAAACTATAAAAACCTGAAAAATCTGAAAAAACCCTCCAAATTCCTATAACCATAAAAACCATAAAAATCATAAAACATCAATAATAATCCTTAAAAATTTATAAAACCCATAAATCCCTAAAAATTCCTATGAACACCATAAAAAAATAAAATCATTTAAACCTCTAAAAACACTAAAACCCATAAAAGACCCTCAAACCCCTGAAAACCATAAAACTGATTAAAATATGAAAGACCCCTCTAAACTCATAAAACACTAAAACCCACTAAAAATACTAGAATAAATTTAAAATAATGAAACATTAAAAACCCTAAGAAGGCCTGTAAACTGTAAAAAAACACAAAAAATACCCTAAAAACAAAAAAAACCCCAAATCCCTAATAACCATAAAACTCAAAAAAAGCACTAGAAATACCGAAAAATGTAAAAAATCCTAAAAACCAAAAAAATATAAGATCAACATAAAACCCTAAAAATACATCAAACCCCTAATACCCTAAAAACCCTAAAAACATAAAAAACCAACTAAAACCCTAAAACACTAAAAAACATAAACTCCTCAAAAAACCTTAAAACCCTAAAAACCACTAAAAACCTAAAAACACTAATAACTCTAAATACTATTTAAAACCCTAAAAATGTTAAAAAACTATAAAAACCCTTAAACCCCCATGAAAACTCAAAAAAACATAAAAACCCAAAGAAAAATAATGCCAAAAAATACTAAAAAATAATAAATAACCCTAAAAATCACTAAAACCCTAAAAATCATAAATATAATTTGAGATCTCTTAAAATCCCTAAAAAGTAAGAGACTAAAAAACCAAAAAAAAACCCCTAAAAACATTGAAAACAAAAAACAAAAAAAACCCCTAACTACATAAAAAGGTAAAAACAAAAAGAACCCCTAAAAAAACTAAAAACACTAAAAACCCTAAACAACCCAAATTCCCCAAAATAGTAAAATACATAAAAATCCAGGAAAAGTCTTAAAAATCCACAAAAAGAGAAAAATATCCTAAAACTCTAAAATCCTAATTACCCTAGAACTATAAAAACCTGACAAAAGATTAAAATACCCTAAAAATACATTAAAACAAAAAACGCTAAAAGATCTAAAAATCCATTTAAATCCCTAAACATGTTTAAAAACTCCAAAAAGCATTAAAAACACCAAAAATCAAATAAAAACATAAAAACATAAAAAACACTAAAAATATATAAAAACTCATAAAACCCCAAAAAAATATTAAAATAATACATAAAATTCAACAAAAACATAAAAAACTCAAAATCAATTAAAATAATAAAACTCAAAAATGATATAAAAGTCATAAAATCCAAAAACCCTCTGACAATCCCCCAAAACAATAAAAAAACTAAAAAAACTTAATGCCCTAAAATACGTAAAAACATAAATCCCCTAAAAACCTAGAAAAAAACCAAGAAAACTGTAAGACCCTCAAACACATAAAACCAAATAAAACATAAAAAATGATAAAACCCCTAAGAGTCCTAGAAAACCCTAAAAATCATATAACCCCTAAAAAAATAAAAACCACTAAAAACCATAAAAACACTAAAAAATCTAAAAACCATTTAATCCAATTAAAATGTTACCAAAACTTTAAAAAACATAAAACCTTTAAAAACTAAAAATATACCCAAAACCACAAAACACCCCAAAAAACCAAGAAACCCTATAAAACCAAAAAACCCAAAACAAATTAAAACCCTTAGAATCCTAAAAACCATAACAATATTAAACCCTAAAATCACTAAAATCATTAAAAAACCCTAAAAACCCTTAGACAACCTCAAATACATAAAACACTGAAACCCTTAAAACCATAAACATGCTAAAAACACTAAAAATTTCAAGGAATTCTAAAACCCCTCAAAATCACTAAAGACCATAAAAATTCCCTAAAATCCATAAAAATATAAAGTAAACAAAAACCCTTGAAAATCATAACAAAACCTGAAAAACCTACAAACACTTAAAACCTAGGAAAACCATGAAAAGTCAATGAATCCATATTACCCGTTAAACAACATTAAAATCTAAATATAAAAAACCTCCTTATACATTAAAAAACCCTTAAAACTAGTAAAAACATAGAAAAATGGTTAAACCCCTTAAAGGTTAAAAAAACTCAATGAAAACCTAAAAGGCCCTAAAATATAACAAAAACCCATAAAAACCCGGAAACCCTAAAATCTTTCAAAAATTTAAATTCCTGAAAACATAAAAATAATAAAAAATATAAAAAGGAGAATAACTCCGAAAAATCCCTTTAATCCATTAAAATCCCAAAAAACCTTCAAATACCCAAAAATACTAAAAAAATCCCAAAATTACTTAAAAAAACCATAAAAAACATAAAATCCCCTTTAAAAACCATAAAAACTAAAACATATAAAAAATCCTAAAAACAAAAAAATGAAAAAACACCTAAGAACCCTATAAATCGAAGAACCCCTAAAAACCATGAAAGCCTATAAAACCCAAAAAAACCCACTAAAATGCTAAAAAACCTTTAAGTCGATAAATTTTTTAAAAACACTAAAAACCATAAATCTCTAAAAAATAAAAAAAAACACAAAAAACCCCCTAAAAAGGATAAAAACTCCCAATACCCTCAAAACACTAAAACCCCCCAAAAAAATCATAGAGATCTAAATTTATATAAATATGGAAAAACCCTCCTAAAAACACTAGAAACCCTATCAAAACCTTCAAACCCTAAAAACTCTAACCCCCCCCCCCAAATTCCTAAAAATGCTAATAACTCCCAAAACCATAAAAACCAAAAGAGTCCTTAAAAACCATGAAACCCCTAAAAACTGAAAAATGCTAAAACCACTAAATAACACTAAAAACACCCTAAAACCAAAAAACACCCAAAAAAATAAAAACACTAAAAACCCATAAAAATTAAAATCAACCAAAAAATCTAAAACCCCTTTAAATAGATAAAAACATTAAAAACTATAAAATCCATAAAAACCCTAAAAAACTATCAAAAACCATAAAACCCCAAATAAATCCTAAAAACCCCAAAAACCTTTAAACCCATAAAAATTAGAAAAAATACATAAAAATTTAAACAAACTCTAAAAAGCCTAAAAATCCCTAAGAAAATCATAAAAACATAAAAAACAATTAAACTCATAAAAAATTTACAAATTCAAAAAACACATAAACCAAACAAATCTCTATATGCCTTAAAAACATGAACACACATAAAACCCCATAAAAATCAAAAAAAAATTAAAAAAACCTTTAATCCAAGAAAAATGTTTAAAAAATACTAAAAACAATAAGACCCTAAAGAACCACAAAAAATACCCAAAAAAACTATAAAAACCATATAATACACTAATTTACCATAAAATTCTAAAAAAATACAAAAAAACAAAAAACATAAAAAAAATAAAAAACAAAAAAACCCTATGAAAACCATAAAACCTGAAAACCCTAAAAACTTGTAAAAAACCTAAAAATTATAAAACCCAAAAAACTATAAAAAACCTAAAGCCCTTCAAAATACATAAAAAACAAAAAACCCATGAAGATATTAAAAATAGCCGAAAACCTAAAAAATTCTAAAAACTCTAAAAGACCCTAAAAACTCTATTGACCATTAATGTCTATAACAACTCCTAACATGTGTAAAAACCTTTAAACCTATAAAACTCAAATAAACCTTAAAAACCCACTACAACTCTAAAGACCCATTTAAAAACTAAAAACGATAAAATCTCTAGAAATGATTAAAATCCCTAAAAGACTTAAGAAATATAAACACCCAAAATACCCTAAAAATCCAAAAATACAAAAAATTACTTAAAAATTATAAAAATTCCGCAAAATCACAAAAAACAAAAAACCAGTAAAGACCCTGAAAGCCCTTATGGAAACCATAAAAAAATAAATACTTAAAACCTATAAAAATAAATAAAAAATTTCTAGAAACCCTAAAAATCAAAAAATCAAAAAATCTATAAAACCGTAAACACCCTAATATCCTATAAGCACCCTAACCCCCAATAAAATCTCTCAAAAACTATTTAAACAACTATAAATGTTAATAAAAATCTAAAACCCTAAAAACATAAAAAAAACCCCCCACTAAACCCACAAAAAAATATAAAAACCCAAAATCCCTAAAAACCCCTACAATCCAACAAAATTTCTAAACAGCCATAAAAGTCCTAGAAAATTTCAAAAAATACCTAAAAAAATTAAAATCCAAAAAATATAAAAACACTTAAAAACACCTAAGAAGAACCATAAAAACCCCAAAACACTCAAAACCCCAATGAATCCAAAAAAGAAGCTAATACCCAAAAAACCCTAAAAACTGTAAATATACCTCAAAACCCTAAAATTCCAAAAAATCGTTAAAAATACCTGAAAATTTATAAAACTGAAATCCATAAACACCCCTAAGAAAAATAACCTAAATAAATTTATAAACCATAAAACAAAAAATTATAAATCCTCTAAAAAACACTAAAAATACTAAACTTTATAAAAACTATAAAAACACTGAAAACCAAATAAACCATAGAAAACCTTACAAACCCTAAATACCATAACAACCCTTAAAACCACTAAAAACATTAAACACCATTCTAAACCTCAATAAACATAAATAACTATAAAAACCCATAACAACCATTAAAATTTCAAAAAAAAAAATCATAAAACCCTATAGAAATATAAAAAACCATAATGCCCTTAAATCCCATAAAATCCCTAAAAAAACTTAAAAACTCTAAAATCGATAAAAATCCATAAAATTATCTAAAAACCACTAAAATAAAAAAAACCAATAAAAACCCTAAGATAACCTAAAAATATAAAAAAAATTAAAACCCCTAATATAATAAAAAACTTAGAGAACCCTAAAAATCTAAAAAAACCTAAAAACCATAAAAACACCTAACAAAAATTAAGAAACCCTAAAAACATATGATGTCATTCAAACCCCACTTAGATTTTAAAATCCCCGTTAAACTCATAAAAGTATTAGAAACTCAAAAAACATATAAAACCTCTTCAATACAAAATAAATACCCAAAAAACTAGAGAAACGACAAATATCCTAAAACCCTAAAACCCTAAAACCCCTCAAAATCCCTAAAAACCCTAAAATTCATGAAAGTCCTAAAGAAGACCTAAAAATGTATAAAAACCAAACACAACTCTAAAAACCTAAAAACACTGAAAACTCTTAAAAAAATAAAATAAATTGAAACAAACACAATATTAAAATCCCTAAAAACCATAAAAACCATAAAAATCATAAAAACCCTAAAAACCCAAAAAAAAGTAAAAAATCCCTAAATACTTGAAACCCCCAATAAAACATTAAAACAAAAACGCCCAAAAAAACTATAAAATTCTAAAGACATTATAATCCCTTAAGATCCTAAAACTCTAAAAACCCTCAAAATCCTAAAAACCCTTTAAATCCCTAAAAACAAATAAAAATCTTAAAAAATCCAAAAAATTCATAATGTTATACAAAATCCCCTAAAAACCCTAATAAAACCTTATTGTCCTAAAATCAATTAAAACCCCAAAAAACCCAAAAAAATGATTAAACCCCTTATAATAACAAATAACCTTAAGACCCCTCAAAATCCCTAAAATAGATTAAAATATTGAATATTCTAAAAAGGCCCTCAAAATCACTAAATAAATAAAAACCCTAAAAGTATAATGATAACATACAAACCTTAAAATACTTAAAACCCCTAAAAACATAAAAATTATAAAAACCATACAAAATCCCTAAGAACACTAAAAATTTCATAAAATCCTAAATATCACTAAAAACATTTAAAATCCCTTAAAGCTCCTAAAACCCCTAAATAAATAAAAACTATAAAAAAACTATAATTCGTTAAAAATATAAAAAAAACTCTTTAACTCTTAAATAATCAATAAAAAATCAAAACACCCTAAGACCCACATGAAACAATGAGAACCCTAAAACCATAAAACCATAAAAACTGTAAAATTCCTAAAAAACCCAAAAAATCACTAAAAATATAAAAAACTCTAAAAACCCTAGAAACACTAGGAAAAAGACAAAAGCATAAAAACAATTAGAAACACTAAAAATTCTAAAACCCCTTAGATACTCTAAAACCTCTCAAAATACCTAAAGACACAATAAACTTTAAAAACCATAAAAATACTATGAAAATCCATAAAAATATCAAATAACAAAAAAAAACCTCAGAACATGAAAACCCTAAAAAATATTAAAAAACTAAAAAACACTTATAACTCTAAAAAACCTAAAAATGATAAAAATATATAGAACCTTTAAAAACCCTAAAAAGTATAAACCCATAAGAACCAGAAAACCCAATTTGAAACATAAAACCCCTAAAACACCATAAAATCCCAAAAAATAGCTAAAAACTCTGAAAACCCTTGAAACCCTTAAAAATTCTAATACCCATTAAAAACCATCAAAACAATAAAAAATCAAAAAATAATGAAACCCCAAAACCATAAAAACACTAAAAATAATAAACACACATAAACACCCTAAAACCCCTAAAAATCCTAACAAACAATAGTAAACCTAAATGAACTAAAAATTCTGAAAAATCTAAAAAACCCTAAAATCATTGAAAACCCCCTATAAAATCCTTAAAAACCTAAAAACACATAATACCTCTAAGAACCCAAAAAACACTAAAAACCCAAAAAACAAGAAAAAAATAAAAATCCTGAAAAATTCCCTCAAAATTCCTAAAAACATAAAACCTGTAAAAATAGAAAAAATCCCTAAAGAACCCTAAAAATTTTAAAAACACAAAAAACTCTGAATACCTAAAAACAAATAAAACACATAAAAAACTACAAACACTAAAAACCCTAAAAACTGTAAAAACCTATAAAGACCATAAAAATCCAATAAATCCCCATAAAAATACTAAGAAACATAAATACTCCAAATACCCTTTAAACCCATAAAATGTTAAAAATCATTAAAAATCAATAAACTCCCAAAAAACACTCAAAACCCTAAAAACTCTAAAAAATTGTAAAACCACATAAAATCCAAAAATAATTCCAAAAAAAAACCAAAAACACCCTGAAAACCCTAAATAAATCTTAAAACCCAAAAAATAATTAAAACCCCTAAACACCAAAAAATAAAGAAAAAACTAAAACCCTAAAAATGTAAAAATTACAAAAAGAAATAAAAACCTATAAAAACGAAAAAAAAAATCATTGAAATGATGAATAAATTAAAACCCCTTCAAAACCCTGAGAACCTCTAAAAACCCTAAAAAATAAAACACACATAAAAACCCTAAAAAATAAAAATTCTAAAAACCATAAAAAACACTAAAAACATGAAAAAATAACAAAAAAATCCCAAAAACCATAAAAAAACACCAAAACCTCATAAAACCCTAAAAACCACTAAAATCAATAAACACCCTTTAAACACCCAAATAAGTTAAAAAACTCTACAAAACCTTTTAAACACCAAAAACTCCAAAAAAACATAAAACCAAAAAAACCCAAAAAACCATATGACCCCTAAAACAATCAAAATCATGAAAAACATTACAAATCCATAAATATTGTGAAAATCCCATAAAAATCATTAAAATGATGAAAACCCATAAATCCCGTATGAAAATTTTGAAAACCTATAAAAACATAAAAAAAATAAAAAACTAGAAACTCAAAAATCCCTGAAAAAACTCTCAAAATCTCTCAAATCCATCGAAATCCCTCAAATCCATGAAACACAAAAAATCCCAAAATTTACCAACAAGACCAAAAAAATGTAAAATACACTAATATTTTTTAAAAATCCTAAGAAAACTGTAAAAATATAAAAAAAACATAAAACCCTTAAAACCCTAAAAATGATAAAAACTCTAAAAGCACCTAAGAGCCCCTAAAACCCCCTAAACACCATAAAACCCCATAAAAACCTTAAACCCACTTAAATGTTTAAAAGTATAAAAAAAATTAAAACTCAAAACAAACTCAAAAAACCCTAAAAATCTAAAAGAACCATAACAACCTAAACCCAATAAAAACCCTAAAATTAAATAAAAACCATAGAAATCACTAAAACCATTAAAAAACAAAAAAAAACTAGAACAACAAAAAACACTAAAATCACCCTAAACCCAAACAAACCATAAAAATCTCTAAAAACATTTTAAACATTAAAAACTCAAAAATAAACCTAACCCCCCAAGCCATAAAAACCAAAAAAATCCCTAAAACCCTAAATATCATAAAAAAAATCAATAAAAATATCTAAATCATAAGAAACCATAGAAACCTAAAAAACTCTCTAAAACCTTAAAAACATAAAAATATTAAAACACTATTGGTGCTAAAACCCTAAACCCCTAAAAACTCCCAAATATCTAAAAACCCTAGAACCATAAAAATCATTCAAAATCCCTAAAACCTCTTTAAAACATAAAAAAATCATAAATAATCAATGAAAACATTAAAAAACTAAAAACAAATTAAACACCTAAAAACCTAAAAAATTCTAAAAATCATAAAATCCCTAAAACGCATAAAAACCCTAAAACTAATTAAACCCTTAAAAACAATAAAAATCCCTAAAAATACAAAAAATACATAAAACTATACAAACCCATTAAACGCACAAATTTTTTTAAAAAACATTGAAAACAATTAAAACACTAAAAACTAATGAAATTCTAAAACCCTAAAAACCCTTAAAATCTCAAAACACTCTAAATGGTAATAAAAATAATTAAAAATCCATTAAAATCCCTAATAGTGTAAAACCCCATGAAACCATTAAAAGCCCCTGAGAAAACATAAAAAACATAAAAACACATCAAACCCCTAAAAACTGAAAAAACCTCAAAACCCTTAAAAACCACCAAAACACTACAAACCCTTTAAACAACTAATAATGATATAAAACTATAACAACCCATAAAAACCTTAAAAATCTCAAAAAACACATAAATAACAATAAAACCAAAAAACATTAACCAATATAAAATCTAAAAAACTATAAAAATCCTATTTATTTAAAATATCTAAATTCATAAAAAAATCTAGAAGCAGTAAAAAATGATAAGAAAACTATAAAAAACTTATAACAATTAAAAAAACTAAAAACCAATAAAATGTTAAACACCATAAAATCCAAAAAAATGTAAAAATACAAATAAAAATCCCAAAACACAATAAAAATCCAAAAATTATCTAAAAATACCAAAAAACAAAAAAACATTAAAAACCATGAAAAAACCAAAGAAAACCATAAAAACCGAAAACAATGAAGAAACCTAAAAAAAACCTAAAAAACCTAAATGACCCTAAAACCCCTAAATACCCCTAAAATAATTTAAACCCTAAAACTCTTATCAAATTTAAAAAAAACAACAAAATTCATAAAACTACTAAAAATATAAAAAATCACTAAAATCCTGAAAACATTAAAAATTATAAAAAAAATAACACCCCTAAAAACTCAAAAGATACCCTAAAAGCCAAAAAACCCATAAAAACACTAAAAACACAAAAAACCTAAATCCATTCAAAATCCAAAAAAACCCATTAAATTTCTTATAAAATCCAAAAAATACAAAAAAACCTAAAAATATATAAAAACCCTGAAAACATTAAGAAACCCTTACAATATAAAAATAATTTAAACCCCTAAAAACATAGAAAACCTATAAAATCCTAAAAATCCTCAAATTCCTAAAGACACTAAAAACCATAAAATTCATAAAAGCCATAAAAATTCCCAAAAACATCAAAAACATAAAACCCCTAAATACCATAAAAACATAAAAACACTTAAACCCATAAAAAATAAAAAAACACTAAAACTCTTAAAACCTTAAAACTCCTCAAAATCCCTAAAACCCCTAAACCATAAAACAATATGCTAGAAACTCAAAAAACATAAAAATCATAAAAATCATAAAAATCCTAATAAAACCTTACAACCCTTAAATATATAAAACCCGTAAAAAACATAAAATTTTAAATACACTAAAATACTAAAAACCATAATGACCCTAAAATCTATAAAACCCTAAAAATCCAAAAATCCCAAAAACCACAAAAAACACTATAAAATAAAAAAAAACATTGAATTTTTTTAAAAAAATTAAAATACCTAAAAACTCAAAAAAAACCAACCTAAATCCTCAAAAACCCAAAAAACCCTGAAAAAATGTGAAAACCCTCAAGATCTTTAAAAAACCTAAATCCAAAAAAATCCTAAAAAACACCAAATTCAAAAATATCCTTATAATCCCTTTAATTACCTAAGAAAACCTTAAAAACGTAAAAATACGTAAACCCCTATGAATCCAAAAAATTATAAATACCCTAAAACCTCTAAATATTTAAAAATAAAACAAAATCAAATACCCAAAAATATAAAAACTATAAAAATACTAAAAACATAAAAATTCATAAAAACATGAAGACCATGATATCTCTGAAAACCCCTATGAAAACCTTATAAATCAAAAAACACTTTAAACCCCTAAAAAATTAATAAAATAACAACCACTAGAGATCCTAAATACCTGAAAACCCCCTATGAATAATAAAAACAAAAAACCCATAAATACCTTAAAAACCCACTAAAAACTATAAAACATTATTAAACTCATTTTAAAAAAACTCTAAAAACCATAAAACCTCAAAAATATCAAATACCCTAAAAGATAAAAAATCCAAAAAACAAAAAAAAACCAATAAAAACCATAAAAACCTAAAAACAATAAAAACCATCAAAATCCACAAAAACCCTAAAACCCATAAAAATCATAAAAAATCCCTATAAATACTTAAAAATATAAAAAACACTAAAATACATTAAAAAACTTAAAAATATCATAAAAACAATAAAACAATTAAAAATATAAAAATATAAAAAAATACTAAAAACCCTAAAACCCATAAATCCCCTAAAACCCCTTAAAATTACTAGAATCCCTAAAAACCCAAAACAATCCTAAAGGATCCCAAAAAACCCTAAAAATGTATAGAACCCTAAAATTTTAAAGACACCTAGGAAAACCATAGAATCTAAATAAAAAATAAATCGCAAAAAATCCCTTAAAAATTTAATATGCTTAAAACACAAAAAATAATCAAAAAAACCCTAAGATCCCCTAAAAACCATAAATCCAATAAAAAATATTAAAACCCCATAAAAACCTATAAAGTACCAAAAACTCTAAAAATCATTTAAACCCCATAACATGTTAAAAAATCTAAAATACCATAAAAACCCTAAAAATTTTAAGGATACTATAGAAACCCAAAAAAATAAAAAATCACTAAAAACCCCCAAACCCTGACATCCCTAAAAACACCGAAACAAATAAAAATTCTAAAAACCCCCAAAAATCTGTAAAAATGTAAAACCCTAAAACCAATAAAACCCCTAAGAAGTCCTGAAAAACCTAAAAACACCTAAAACCCTTAAAAACCATAAAACTCTAAGATCCCAAAAAACCCTAAAATTCTAAAAAACCATAAACACCCTCAAAATCCATAAAAAACCAAAACCCATAAAATACTAAAAATCCTGAAAAATACCTAAAAACAATACAATAAATTAATAACCCTAATAAATCTATGTAAACCTTAAAAACATAAAATCACTTTAAACACCTAAAAATAAAAAAAATAGAAAAACCCTAAAAACCCTAAAAACCTTAAATACCCTAAAAGACCATATAAATCATAAAACCCATAAATAAAAAAAATCAAAAAAACCTATAAAACATTAAAAACACTTTAAACCCCTAAATATTTAAGAAAAAATCTAAATACCTTTAAAACCCTAAAAAATAAAAAAAACCAAAAAACATAAAATCCCTAAAATCCATCAAAATCTCCAAAAACCATAAAAACCATAAACATTCTAAAAAAATCATAAAAATCCCTAAAAATGAAAAAAACCATAAAACCCAAAAAACAACTATGAAAACCTTAAAAACCTAAAAACAATAAAATAACTTAAAAACCTAAAACACTAAAAATCCTTGAAATCTGAAAACCCAACAAATCCCCTAAAACCTTTAAAAATCTTAAATCCCATAGAAACCCTTAAACCTTTTAAAAACTCTAAAAAACCATCAAGCCATTAAAAATTTAAAATATATATATCATAAAAACCCTAAAACTCTATAAAATCCCAAAAACCCAAAAAACAAAAAACCCCAAAAGACCCTAAAATCTCTTAATATCCCGAAAAACCCTAAGAAACCATAAAAATCCTAAAAATACCTAATAAATCCCTAAAACCCCTAAAAAACTTGAGAACCCCTATTAAAAACTCAAAAACATAAAAGCACCTAAAACCCATAAAAAAATTATAATGCTAAAAATAATAAAAAAACTTACAACCTTGAAAAACCATAAAACCCCCGAAACCTGTAAAAATTCTAAAAAGGCAAAAAAACACACAAAAATATTTAAAAACCATTTAATCCCACAATAATTTAAAAACTCTATAGAACCATAAAACCCCTAAAAATATCCAAAAAACATAAAAACCCAAAAAAAACACAAAACCCTAATAACTCTATAAGACTGTAAAAAACCTAAGAATCCATAAACTCTATAAAAAAAATAATAAAAACCCTATAATGACATAATAAATTCAAAAAAATGTAAAATTCTCTAAAAACCTAGAAAACCCCTATGAAAACCTTAAAAACCTTAAAACACTTAAAACCCCTACCTACAGAACACTAAAATCCCAAAAAACCCAAAAACCCATAAAAACCCATAAAAACCATAAAAACCAACTAAAACCCCATAAAACCATAAAAAACTCTAAAAACAATAAAACCCATTAAAACCCGAAAAAATATAGAAAACCTCTAAAATCCCTACAAACATAAAAAACTATCAAAACATTAAAAACCATAATTATACTTTACAAGACACAAAAAAATTAAAACCCATAAAAACCAAAAAATTCTAAAAACCATAAAACCCCAAAAAATACCCTAAATTCTATAAAAGCCATAAAAACCTGAAATCCTCAAATATCATTAGAAATCCCTAAAAAAATTAAAACAAAAAAAACTAAAAACTCCAATAACCCTTTATACCCATAAATTTTTAAAAACACTGAAAAGGCTTAAAACCCCAAAAAAATTAAAAAAACCTAAAACAAAAAAAGTCATAAAAACCCCCAAAACCCCAAAAACCTTCAAAACCACTAAAACCCAAAAAAATCTAAAAACCACCACAAACCCCTAAATCCTTGAAATTCACCAAAAACCATGAAAATACCTTAGAAAAATTTAAAAACATAAAAAACACATAAAAAACGCTACAATTTTTAAAAATGCTAATAACCCTAAAAGCCCAAAAAAGACCTTTAAACCCTAAAAGCATAAAAATATGAAAAATAACTAATCATCCGAAAAAACATAAGAAAACCTAAAAACCCTAAAAACATTATAAAATCCAAAAAAACCTAAAAACACATAAAATCCATAGAGACCTAAAGAATGTTTAAAATGGTAAAAATACACTTAAAACCCAAAACCCCCTAAAACATATAAAACCCCATTAACACATTAAGAACCCTAAAAACCATATAACCCTAAAATTTTCAAATAAATCTAATACCCATTAATCCACTGAAAATTTTAAATGCCCTAAAAACCCATAAATCCAGACAAAATCAAATAAAATCAAAAAACATTAAAACCTTAAAAACATTTAAATATCATGAAATCTCCCAAAATCCCTAAAACCCCTAAAAAACAAAAATTATAAAAATTTCCCTAAAAATGTATCAAATCCTAGAATAACCCCAAAAACACTAAGAAAACCTTAATAACCAAAAAACAGCTAAAACTGATATACAACCTAAAAAAAATTAAAAAACTCAAACACCCTAAAAACCCCTAAACACCCTAAAATCCTAATAAACATAAAACCCCTGAAAACATTAAAAATACCTAAAAACACATAAAAACTATAAAAACCACAAAAAACTCTATATCTTTGTTAGTCTCTTAAAAATGATAAAAAATATAAAAACCCTATAGACCATAAAAATTTAAAATACTATAATACCCCCTAAGAACCCTATTAAAATAAGAAAATGGAAAACCCCCCATTAAACAGTCAAAATCCATAAATCCCTAAAAACTATAAAAATCCCAAAAAACCCTAAAACTCCAAAAAACATAAAAACCCCAAAACCCAAAAGAGAACCTTAATAACGGAAAATTCATAAAACCCCAAAAACCCAAAAAATGTTAAAAACCATAAAAACCCAAAAAACCCATCAAAATTTGTAAAACCCTAAAAACAATAAAAAATAAAAAAACATCATTAAAATACCTAAAAATGTAAAAATTCTTAAAACCCAAAAAACCAAAAAAAACCATAAAACCTAAAAACTCTAAAACCCATAAAAATCTAAAATATTCAAAAAACCCAAAATATTCAAAATCATCTAAAAACTGTGATAAACCATAAGAAAATCTTAAAACCCTAAAAACACTTATAACCGATAAAAAAGAAAAAACCTATAAAAACCATAAATAAACCTATAATACTGTAAAGACCGTTAAAACTTATACAATCACCTAAAACACGTAAAAACCCTAAACCCCAAAACACTAAAAATCCACTAAAAACACTAAAACCCTTCAAACCCCTAAAATGGTTAAAAAAATATGAAAACAATAAAAACTCAAAAAACCCCTAAAAACTAAAAACCTTACGTACCCAAGAAAACCAAAAACCCTTTAAAAACCAACAAAATACCTAAAATACATATAACCATAAAAAATCTAAAAAGCCTAAAAATCGATAAATATGTAACCCCCCCAACCCATAAAAAACCCATAAAAATCTAAAAACACTTAAAACTAATTGAATCCTAAAAAATAGTAAATTCACTAAATAACCCTAAAACCCCTAAAATCCCTTATAATTCCAAAAAAACATTAAAACCATTAAAATACTAAAAAATCACCAAAAATCCTTAAAAATTTAAAACCCTCCAAAAACCAAGAAAACCAATAATAAAACCATAAAATAATAAAAAAAACATAATTCTTAAAAAACATAAAAATGTTAAAAACCCTAAAAACCTTTAAAACCCCTAAAAACTCATAAAACCCTAAAAATACACTAAAAAATCAAAAAACCCTTTAAACTCATAAAAAATATTAAAAACTCTAAAAACCATTAAAAACATAAAAAATCAAAAAATACTCTAAAAATGAAAAAAAAACCCCATTAAACCATAAAAACCATAAAAATATTAAAAACCCTCAAAATCCCTACAAATCCTAAAACCCCATAAAATTAGAAAAAAGTACCTAAAAACAATAAAAACCCTAAAATCCATAAAAACCTTTAAAAACCTAAAAATTCTCTAAACCCCTAGAAAAAGTAAAAAAGCTAAAAGCCAATTAAACTCTAAAAACTGTTATGAAAACTCAAAAACCCATAAAACCCTTAAAAAAATTTAAAACTAAAAAATCCTAAGACCCCTAAAAATTACTAAAAACCCTAAAATAAACTAATATCCTAAAATTTTGAAAAAAATAGAAAAAATAAAAAAACCCTAAAAATCATAAGAAAACCTAAAAACCCAAAATTCAATTTTAACCCTTAAACATCCAAAAACAATAAAATACCTAAAAACCCTAAGAATAAACCCTAAGGAAGATAGATCTCTGCTCGCTCAGCTCCCGCGATAGTGCTCTGGACGCTCCACCGATGGCTTGAAGATAACGGAATGGTGGTGCACTGGCCTCCCACCTCTGCGGGGGAGGGGCCGCTTCTACCCCTACTAAGGAAAGATTCTATCCTTTCTTAGATCCTAACTTGCTTCCTGCTTCCCATGGATTGATCTCTTCCCTAATGTTTCGGGCTTGCAAAAAGGGCTACCGAAGCTCCATCGGTCGATTCCGGAGTTCAACAATACCTCTGCACTCCACATTCTGACCCTTGTTGCCATGTTCATGAGCTGGCGTCCCCCAGTTGATGTTTTTTACAGGATCGTATTCGAGCATTGGGATCTTAGGGATTGTTCCACTGTGGGTCTGGTTGATTCAAGTCATATTTTGATTCAATTATTTTCAAAGTAGGACCTCATCTAGGCCAGTTACCCAGCTCCTCGTAGATGTGATGCTGCTCGCTTCTCCCTTTTCTGATGTAATATTGAATTTCATTTGAACTGTGATTCCCCTCTGATGGTTATTTGAGTAGGGATCCTTGAGCTCTCTCTTCCCTTCCAAATTTTATCTATTCTTTCCATGATGGGAAATTTGGTTGGGCGGTTTCTGTGTGTGGATAGCCGGACCAGGGCCCTCTATCACCCGATTCATCTGAGGGTTTGTGTTGAAGTTGATGTCTCAGAGGAACCAGTGGATTTTTTTTGGATTTATATTGACGAAGAGCTTCGTTGGAAAAAACCAGTGGTTTTCGAATCATGGGAATATTACTTCACATATTTCTTTCATCTTGGTCATTTGAAAAGGTCTTGTGTTCGGAGGGATGGTGTGGTGGCTAGGTTTGGAAAAGAGTCCATTCCCTCGATGGTTAGATCAATAGGAGACATGGAGGCAAGAAATGTTATCCCTAGGGATCCTCTGCTAGATGTTCGGGGATTTGACAAGATGGAGGATGAGGACTTATCCCCCTGAATTGCTTCGGGAGAGACTGTTTTGATCAAAAACATCTTTACACGAGTGAAGGGTCACTTGGGCATGGGGAGTGACGCCACTTCTGAAATGGGAGATGTCATTCTTGATGGCACTGGGGATGTTGCCTCACAGACTGATAATGGCAGAGGAAAAGGCTTGGCCTCAAATCCGGCCTATCTTGAAATGGAGGGGGTTCTTTTTTCAAGACCTTCATTGGATGCAGGATGTGGCCATGATCTGTCCTTTTTCTTGAATCGGTCCTTTGATTTGAATCATATGATCTCCATGTGTACTGAGAAACGGGGCCAGGTGAGGATGGTGCTGCAGTAGGTGGAAGCTTATGATATCCTTAAGGATGTAGACCTGTCATCCCCTATTATTGGTTCTTGGGCTTTGGACGTAGAACATCCCCTTCCCACTGCATCCCCTCAGGAGCATGTGCCGATGGACCTTACTGTGCCTGGGATTGATCTTCCAGATGGCCTTTTTCCCTTGTTATCCCTTTGCAGCCCTCTCTTTGAAAAATGGAGCACTTAGCAGCCTAACAAGATCACATTTCTTTTTCTGTTTGAGAATCTTCCACCATGTGTTGAACTGTCTAACTATATTATACTTTATTGTTCGAAGATACCACTTGAGTAGAATATTTATGATATCTCCCATAAGCTGAATCTGTAGCTAGTGATCTTCCTCGGAGATGAGAATTATGAGAACATAAGGCTTGGAGAAATCCTTGGGGACCGTGAAGAACTCATGTATACCAACATGAACATAATTAAGAAGGTGCAAGAGATGATGGGTCTTTCTAATTCATCTGGTGGTAAGATGGAGAGAAGGTTGCAGTCTGACCCTGAATGTAGCAAGCAATAAGACATGGTTGCGTCTGCCGCCTCAGCTCAAAGGAAGAGAAAGATTCAGAGTCACCCTCTGGTGAAACGGAGGTCTAGGAGGGACTATTCCTCCCTGCCCAGGCCTATGGCTACTAGGGTTTCTTCCATGTCTAGTAGAGGTAAAGGAAACACACCTGACATGGGAGATCGAGCTACCAATGTGAAACCAGATGTGGAACTCAGGAAATATTATGTTGCTTTTATCAAGAAGTATGAATACTCTGAATGGGAGTCGGTGGACTCAGATGCTTCCTTAGTTTATGGCACTGATGTTGATCCCTATGGTGATGATGATTTTGTTCCGTAGTTTTCTTGAAATTCGGGATCTTGGTCTTTTTTTTGTGTGGGTTGTCAGGGCTTTTGGTGTGGGTTGTTTGACCCTGCCCCTCCCTTGTATGATACTCTTTTTCTCATCTTTATATATCTGGGGGGTCAGGGATAGCATGGCCTCGCACATTCCATTCCCTAAAAAACCCAATACCCTTAAACCCTAAATACCACTAAAAACTAGAAAAACACTTTAAACACCTAAAAACAATAAAAAATTATGAAACCATAAATCCCCTAAAAAATAACAAAAACCATACAAACCATAAATAACATTAAAACCATAACCATAAAAAGAATTAAAAATAGTAAAAATCATTAAAAAACCCTAAACACCATTATTATAATAAATATTACCTAAAAATGCATAAAAATATACAAAAAAATCTGAATCATCCAGTAAAAATAATTAAAAACTAAATACACATAAAATTACTAAAAAACCTTAAAACACTAAAAAAAACATAATGAACCTTAAAACCCCATAAAACCTCTAAAAATCCATGCCCGTTGGGCACTAGTGAGTTGTTTACAGGTGATGGTGTCTTGACCCCAAAGTTCTGGGTTCAAGTCCCCACAAGGAAACATGCACTATATGCTAGAAAACCACTAGTGGGTCCCAATACCCCATTGGTAACTGGCTTAAGCCCCTAGGTTGGCTACCTTGGGCCTCGCTAGGGATGTGCGGTGAATAGGTGGGCATACCGGCCCAATACCTAGTTACCCATCAACACATTTAAGAAGAAGAGGCTGTAGATGGAAGCTTAGTTGTCACGCGATGGTGATTCTATCCTCCTGTGGCATAATTGAAGATGACGGTGGCTATTACACCTATCCCTCCCCCCTCTGCGGGGGAGGGTCCTCCACTAATTCTTGATATTGGGCGTCCTTTTGTCCCATTCTCAGTTCTTTATTTTCTTTCTCCTTTTCCACAAATTGAGATATTCCCTAAGGTTCCTGACTTACATGAATGATTTCCACAACTTCGATTATTGATTTTGGAGTTCAATGAGGACTCCTCTCTATATAATTTGTCCTTGTTTGCTCATTTATTGAACTGGAGACCCCCGTTGGATGTTTTCGACAGATTTGTGTTCGAAAAATTGGACCTCCAAACTGTTCTACGGTAGGTCTTCTTGATAGCAGTCACATTTTGATTCACATTGTTTCAAATGAGGATTTAATTCATGCCAGGTCAGAGGCTCCAAGAAGATGAAACAGTTCTTGTTTATCCCTTTTTATGTAGACCATTGACTTACACTTGAACCATTATTCACTGATGGTGGCAACATGGGTTAGATTTCCGGAACTGCCCCTCCCTTTTCAAAATTTCTCTATTATTTCAATGTTGGAGAATCTAGTGGGAAGGTTCTTATGCGTCGATAGTAGAATAAGGGCCCTTTTCCACACGGTTTCCCCAAGGATCTTTGTGGAGAAAGATGCTTCTAAAGGACCAGTTGATTTTGTTTGGATTGTTGTTGGTGAGGAGCTTCGGTGGAAGCATCCTCTAATCTTTAAGTCATGGATGGATTTCTACTCCTCCTACTGGCTTCATGGTCATAATGTTTAGGCTTGCAGGAGTAGCGAAATGAATTGTTGTGCTTTGAACCGATCTTAGGTGGTGACTGGTGAGGAGAATAAGAATCGAAGCGAGGTGCATGAGGTTATCCACAAGGACTCTCAAGTTCAAGTTGATTCTGGTGAAGGGAGGTAGGTCGGGTGGGGATGAATATGGCAGAGGTTGTTGCGACTACTTCAATCAAGATTGGAAGAAATGCTTCTGTGGGGGTGGCTTCTGCATCTGGGCTTGGTTCTGGATCCCTAGACGCGATGATTATGCAGGAGGACCCCTGAAAGTGTCGAGGGGTCATGGATCTGCAGCTGATGGAGGGAATGTGGGTTTTTAGTGTTTTTTTTGGTGTTTTAGGGTTTTTAAGGATTTAGCATAATTTATGTTTATAGAGGTTTTAAGTATTTTTTTATTGTTTTATTAGGGTTTTTTAGGGTTTTTAGTTTTTCTTAAATTTTTAGGGATTTTATTTATTTTGTTTTTGTTTTTATTGTTTTTATGGATTTTGAAGTTTTTCTGGTTTTTTGGTTTTTTCAGTTCATTAGGGGTTTTTTGTCTTTTTATATTTTCTTGTTGATATAATAGGGTTTTTATTGTTTTTAGAGATTTAAAATGTTTTTAGAAGTTTAAATGATTTTTAGAATTTTTTTATTTTTTGGGTTTTTATGGGTTTGTGAGTTTTTATATGTTTTTTAGTGGTTATAAGCTTCTTTATGTTTTTATAATTTTTTAAGTGTTTTAGTGTTTTTTGGTTTTTTATGGGTTTTATGTGTTTTTTGGTTTTTATATATTTTATTCTTTAGTGTTTTTTAAATTTTTTTGGATTTTTGTGGATTATTTAGGTTTTTTATGGTGTTTTGTGCTTTTGGAATTTTGAGTGTTTTAGGGTTTTTAGATTTTTAGGGGGGTTTCAATTTAGTGGTTTTCATGAGTTTTTTATGGTTTTATGGTTTTTATATTTTTATATGTTTTATATGTTTAAAGGGTTTATAATGTTATCAGTGATTTTTTTATTTTTATTGGTCTTGGTGGTTTTTTAGATTATAAAGTATTTTGTGGTTTTTATTTATTTTAGGGTTTCTTTGGGTTTTAATCATTTTTATGTGTTTTTGTGGTATTATTGGTTTCTATGTTTTTCTTAGGGTTTTTAGGTTTTATACCCATTTTTGATTTTTAGGGAATTTTTAGGATTTTAATGGGTTATTGTGTTTTTATGTATTTCTTGGTTTTAATGTTATTTATGGTTTTTATGATTTTTATAGTTTTTATGGATTTATGGTTTTTATGGTTTTTATTTTTTTAGGGGTTTTAGGAATTTTATAAATTTTTTTAGTTTTTTTGGGTTTTTTTGGGTTTTTTATGAGTTTTTACTATATTTAAATTTTTTTGAGTTTTTAAATGTTTTTGAGGGTTTAATGGTTTTTTATTGTTTTTATTGGTTTTTAGGATTTTTATTTATTTTTAGGGTTTTTATGCTATTTAGGAGGTTTAATGGTTGTGGAGGAGTTTTAGGGGTTTATGGTTTTTAGTATTTTTCAGGTTTTTAGAGGATTTTGTGTTTTTAGGTTTTTCATGTTTTCTTAGGGTTTTATTGGGATTTATAGGTTTTTCTATTGTCGTTATTTTTAGGTATTTTTTAGGATTTTTATGGGTTTTTAGTGTTTTAGGGATTTTAAGAGCTTTTAGTGGTTTTTCGGGGTTTTTTGTTTTTTTTGGTTTTTTTGCGTAATTAATGTGGGGGATGGGTTAATGTGAATTATATAAGAATTTCTTAAATTTTTCTATTTTTTTCTATGTTTTATATTTTTAGATATTTATTTTTATTTATATTGGTTTTAGGGTTCATAGAGGTTTTAAAGGAATTTAGGGTTTTTTTGTTTTTTTGTTTTTTAGGTTTTGTGAGTTTTTTTATCATTTTTCTGTTTTCATAGAGTTTTTTTATATTTTAAGTGTATTAATTTAATTTTATAGTTTTTATTGATTTTTTGGGTTTTTATGGGTTTTTTTGGGATTTTTAATGGGTTTAGGGGTTTTATTGATTTTAGTGGTTTATAGGGTGTTTGTGAATTTTTAAGGTTTATAAGGTTTTTATCATTTTTTATTTTTTAGGTGTTTTTAGGGGATTTAGGGTTTTTAAGGTTTTATATCATATTTTGGTTTTTACATATTTTTTGAGTTTTTAGGGTTTTTACAGTTTTTGAGATTTTTTAACATTTTTTGGGGTATAAAGTTATTCAAGATTATTTACCGTTTTAAGGGATTTTTTGGGTTTTTAGTGTTTTTATGTTTCTGAGGGGTTTAATTATTTTTTTGGGTTTTAGGGTTTTTTTGGGTTTTAAACTTTTTAATGTTTTAGAGGTTTTCTGTATTTTTTGGTTGTAATGGTTTTCTTATGCTATTGATGGGCCTTCAGAAGTTTTTATTTTTAGGGGGATTTAGTGATTTTTTAGTATTTTTATATTTTTAAGGGTTTTAGCTATTTTAAAATCTTTTATGTTTTTTCAGTTTTTCAGTTTTTTAGGGTTTTAATGCTTTTTATTTTTCGGGGGTTTTAAGTGCTTGTATGTTTTTATGTTTTTATGGGTTTTTAGTGTTTTTGGGTTTGTTAGGGATTTTTATGGATTTTTAGTATTTTATTTTTTTAAGATTTCAATTATTTTTATGGATTTTATGGGTTTTAGGCGTTTTATGGGTTTTATGGTTTTTTTGTTTATAGGACTTTTTGATTTATTTAGTTTTTAAATGTTTTTAGTGTTTTAAAGGGGTTTTAGAGTGTTTTTTTGGGTTTCAGGGTTTTTTTATCTTTCTACTATTTTTAAGGTCTTTGGGGGTTTATTGGTTTTAGGGGTGTTAGGGGTTTTAGCGTATTTCTAGGGTTTTTAGGGTTATAGCATTTTTAGGTGTTTTAGGGGTTTTTAATGTTTCTAATTTTTTATGGTATTCTTAATTTTTTTCTATGTTTTCATGTTTTTTACTTTTTTAGGTATTTTTAGGGGTTTCTTATTTTTTATGGGTATTTCTGGATTTTATATATTTTTAGAGTATTTAAGGATTTTATATTTTTCAGAATTTTTTTGGTTTTTTAGTTTTACGGGGATTTATGTTTTTAAGGTTTTCTTTTGGTTTTTCAGGTTTTTAGGATTTTTTTGTTTTAAAGGGTTTTTAATGGTTTTTGGATTTTATGATTTTTATGGTTTTTATGGTTTTAGTGTTTTGTGGGTTTGGGGGTTTTTTCGGTGTTTTGTGTTATTATAGTTTTTTTAAGGTTTTTTGATATTTTCAGGTTTTTAATTTTTTTTCTAGAGTATGTTTAAAAAAATTACGGGTTTAAAGGGTTATTAGAGATTTTGTGGGTTTTTAGGTATTTTAGGTGTTTTTATGGTTTTATAATATTTTTAAGGGGTGTCCAGTTTATATGGGTATTCATGGTTGTTAAGGAATTTTATGGTTTTTAGCATTTTTTAGGTTTTTTGTGGTTTATGTGTATTTCGGTTTTTAAGGTTTTCATAGGGTTTTGATGGTTTTTTTGTTGTTTCTTGATTTTTTAGGGATTTATTCGGATTTTATAATATTTTTATTGGTTTTTGGGGGTTTTCTGTCATTTAAGGGGTTGTTTTTGTTTTTTTAGATATTTGCTAATATTTTGAAATTTTAGGGATTTAAACTTTTTTAGTGTTTTTAATTTTTTTTGGATTAATGGGATTTACATTAAAAGTGGGTTTTTAGGTTTTTAATGGGGTTTGATGGTTTTTTATGGTTTATAGTTGTTTTTTTCTTTTTGGGTGTTTAGGTTTTTATGGGTTTTTTAGATTTTTTGGGGATTTTATGTTTTTAAGGGTTTTGATCATTTTTTTTTGTTTATAAGGATTTCAATGGAGTTTTTAGGGATTTTTAGAGATTTTTTGGATTTTTATTATTTTTTGGTTCTTTTGAGATTTTTAGGGTTTAAGGGATTTTTTAGGGTTTTTTTATTTTTCTCATTTATTTATTTAATTGGGTTTTTATGGTATTATGGTTTTCATTATTTTAAAAAAATGGGTTTTAAAGGTATTTTAGTGTTATTATTTTATTTTTTGGGTTTTTATCAGTTTTAGGGCTTTTGATTTTTTATGGGTTATGATGGTTTTTAGGGTTATTATGTTTTTTAAGGGTTTATATAGTTTAAACCATATTCTATTTTTAATGGGTTTTAAGTGTTTTCTTGTTTTTACGGTTTTCATAGGGGTTTTTAGGGTTTTAGGGATTTTTTTACATCTTTTTGGATTTTTAGTGTTTTTATTATTTTTAAGGTTTCTTAGGATTTTTTTGTGTTTTGTGGGGCTTGAGAGTTTTTTTGGTTTCTTAGGGTTCTGAGGGTTTTATGTATTTTTTTTGTATTTAGTCATTTTTTTACGGGTTTATAGAATTTTTAGAGTTTTATAAATTTTTAGTTGTTTAAATGGTTTTTAGTGTTTTTAGCGGGATTTTTTTGGTTTTTATGGGTTAATAGGTTTTTCAGTTTTTTTAGTTTTTTTGGGTTTTTAGGATTTTTTTAGATTTCAGGGATTTTAGGTATTTAAGAAATTTTTAGCATATTTAGGTGTTTTTTGTTTTTTTGGGTTTTAAGGGTTGTTAGGTTTTTTAGCATTTGTTATGGATTTTAAATTTTTATGGATTTTACGTGTTTTTAGTGTTTTAAATTTTTTATATGGTTTTTTATATTTTTTTATGGTTTAATTTTTTTTTATATATATTTAGGCATTTATAAGGATTTTATGGTTATTTAGGATTTTAAGGTGGTTTGAGGGGTTTTTTGGTCTTTAGGGGTTTATGGTTTGTTCGGGGTTTTAAGGGTTTTTTGATTTTTTAGGGTTTTAATATTTTTTTAATTTTTATGGTTTTTAGAGTATTAGATGGTTTCTAATTTTTTTAGTTGAATTTTATGTATTTTATGGGATTAGGTTATTTTATGGGTTGTAGTAGTATTATGGTTTTCATGGTTCTTATGGGTTTTTTTTATTTTTAGCATTTTTAGGCTTTAAATGGGTTTTATGTCTTATAAGGATTTTATGGATTTCTTAGGGGGTTTCAAGGATTTTATGGTTTTTACTCTTTTATATATTTTTAGTGTTTTTATGATATTTATGGGATATTTGGGACTTTGGGGGATTTTAGTGTCTTTAAGGGTTTTTTGTATTTTTATGTTTTTTTGAGTATTCTTAGTTTTTCAGTGTTTTTAAGGGTTTTTTGAGTTTTTCAATGTTTTAGGGTTTTAATTTTTTTTAGAGTTTTTACAATATTTTTTAGTGTTTTTTGGGTTTTTTGGTTTCTATTGGGGGGGTCGAGGGGTTTTTTAGTTATTAAGGTTTTATTGTATGTTGGTGTTTATTAAGATGTTTATCTATTTAAAAGTTTTCTAGTGTTTTTAGTGGTTTTTTGGGTTTTCCCGGGGTTTCGAGTTTTTCTATGGTTTTTATGGGTTTTTGTGTTTTTAGGGTTTTAGGGATTTTTAGGGATTTTATAATTGTTTTGGTTTGTTATGTGCTTTATGTTTTTATAGGTTGTTAAATATTTCTTAGGGTTTCTCATGGGTTTTTGGGGTCTTTATGTTTTTGGATAATTTATGGGTTTTTAATGATTTTTATGGTTTTCTAGGTATTTTAGGTATTTTTAGGGTATTTTTGGGTTTTTTGGGTTTTTAGAGGTTTTATAGATTTTTTGGGTTTTAAGAATTTTTGTGTTTTTTACTATTTTATGTTCTTTTAATGTTTTTAATGATTAATGTGTTAAAGGTGTTTTAGTGTATTTTTATTTAGTGTTTTACTTATTTTATGGGTTTTAAGGTTTTTTGGAGTTTAGGTATTATATGGTTTTGTGGGGTTTTCGTATTTTTAAGTTCCTTTATGTTTTTTTAGTATTTTACTATTTTTTAAATTTTTACGTGTCTGAAGTTTTTTTGGGTTTTTTCTTATGTTTTTTCATGATTTTTATGGTTTTTTTACATTTTGAGGGATTTTCAGGAATTCTTTGGAATTTTATGGGTCATAGTGGTTTTAGGGATATTGAGGGTTTTAGGGGTTTAATGTTTTTCTACTATTTTAGGGTTTTCGAGGGTTTTTTTTAATTTTTAGGGTTTTTATGAGTTTTTAGGTTTTTAATGTTATCAAAGGGGGTTTTCATGTTTTATTTTGGTTTTTATATTTTTAGGCATTTTTATATTATTTTATGGTTTTTATAATTTTTAGGGATTTTTAGGTTTTTTTGTTTTTTATGTTTTTATGGTTTTATGGTTTTTTTTGTATTTTAGGGTTTTTGAGTTTTTTAGGTTTGTAATTTTGTTTAGTTTTTAAAATGGTTTTAGGGGATAAAAGTATTTTTTAGAGTTTTAAGTCATTATTAGGGTTTTTTGGGTTTTTTGGGTATTTAAGGTTTTTTGGGGGGTTTTATGGTTTTTAGATGTGTTTAGGGTTTTTAGGGTATTGTTATGGTTTTCTAGAGTTTTTGGAATTTCTTATTTTTTTAATGGTTTTAAGTATTTTTTGGTTTTTACGGTTTTCTTAAGGTTTTCACGTTTTTTTGGGGGCGGGTTTACATTTTTAGGTATTTTATAGATTTATTTTTTATTTTAATGTTTTTAGTGTTTTTTCAGATTTTGAGGGCTTATAGGGTATTAGTTTTTTATGTTTTATTTGTTTTTAGAGTTTATTAGGTTTTTAAGGGTTTATTTGTTTTTATGTTTTTATGGTGTTCTTAGGTTTTTTCTAGTTTTTTTTGGGATTTTATGTTTTCAGATTTTTTTGGGGATTTTTTAGGATTTTTATGGTCAATTATGGATTTTTTGGATTTTGAGTGATTTTGAAGTTTTTTGGGTTTTTTGGGTTTATAGGGTTTTTGAGTTTTTATGAATTTTAAGGTTTTTTAGAGATATAAATATTTTAAGGGGGTTAAAGGGGATTTATATTTTTTACAGGTTTTTTTGTATTTTTTATTACTTTTTTGGATTTTCTATATTTTTAGGGGTTTCCGGTTTTTTAGAAATTTTTCGGTTTCAATGTTTTCTAGGTGTTTTAATTTTTTTAGGTTTTTTTTGGGTAATATGTGGTTTAGATTTTTAATTTTTTATTAGGTTTTTCAGTGCTTTTATGGGTTTTTAAATTTTTAAGGATTTTAAGGATTTTTATGGTTTTAGGTTTTTTAGCGAATTAGATGGTTTTTTGGGATTTCTTATTTTCGTTGTGTTTTAGTGTTTTTTTAGTTTTTATGGTTTTATTGGTTTTTAGATATTTTTAAGTCTTTTATGAATTTAAAGGGTTTTTTGGGATTTTATTGATTTTTTGGGGGTTTTATGGGTTTTCAGGTATTTTATGGTTTTTAAGGGCTTTGTGGGTTTTTCGGGTTTTAGGTTTTTTAATGTTTTTAGGCTTTTTAGCATTGTTTGGAATTTTATGTTTTTATGGGATTAATTATTTTTTGGTTTTTATGGTTTTATAAGTATTTTTGAAGGTTTTAAGGTTTTTTATATATTTAGGTATTTTATTGAATTTTTCAGATTTTTGTGGTATAAGGGTTTTAGGGATGTTGATTGTTTTTAGTGTTTTTAGGTATTTTAGGTGTTTTTAGTGTTTTTATCATTTTTTGGTTTATTATGGGTTTTTATTATTTGTATGTTTTTATGGGTTTCTTTGTGTTTTTAGTGTTTTTATGATTTTTTACATTTCTAGGGATTTATATGGCCTTTTAATATATTTTTGGTTTTTACGGTTTTTATGGTTTTTAGGGGGTTTTAGGGTTTTCAAATATTTTATTCAGGTTTATTATGGAATTTTGAGTTTCATAGGGGTTAAAGGGTTTATATATTCTTTTAATGTTTCATGGCTAAAAAGGGTTTCAAATTTTTTTAGTGGGTTTTTAGTTTCTATGGATTTTAGGAATTTTGATGGTTTAGCGGTTTTATGGTTTTTAGGGGTTTAGTGTTTCTATAGATTTTTAGGTATATTTATTGATTTTATCATTTTATAAAGTTTAGGGATATAAATTTTTTAAGGTTTTCAAATTTTAATTAGGGTTTTCAGGTTTTTAGGGTTTTTACGTTTTTTTGAATTCCTTGGGTTTTTTAGGGTTTTTATGGTTTTTTTGGATTCCTTGGGTTTTTGGGGTTTTTATGGTTTTTTGGGATGTTAGTGATTTTTAGGGTTTCTTGTTTTTTAGGGTTTTTATTATTTTTTTGGGTTTTTATGGTTTTCTTGAGTTTTTTGGTGTTTATTGTTTTTAATAATTTTTTAATGTTTTTTGGGGTTTAAATGTCATTTAGATTGTTTGTTGGTTCTCTAGGTTTTTTTTGTGCTTAAAGTTTTTCCATGTGTTTTATGGATTTTTAAAGTTTTTTGGGTTTAATAATTTTTATGCTTTTAAATTTTTTTAATTGTTTTTAGGGTTTTAAGGTTTTATTAGGTTTTTGTAGGATTTTTAGGATTTTTAATGTTTTTTGGATTTATTTGAAATTTTAGGATTTTTTGGGTTTTTTGGGGATTTTATGGATTTTTAGGGTTTTTAAGATTTTTTTAGGATTTTTATTTTTTGAATGGTTTTTTGGGTTTTAGGTTTTTTTTGAGATTTTGTGATTTTAAGGTGTTTTTAAATAATTTTATATTTTCAGGGTATTATTAGATTTATAAGGTTTTTAGTGGTTTTTAGGGGGGGTTGGGTTTTTAGGGTTTTTGATATTTATAGAGGATTTGTGGTCTTTTGGTTTTTATGGGTTCTTACGATTTATTGGGTTTTTTAGAGTTTTAGGGATTTTATTTCTTTTAATTATTTTTTGGATTTTAAGGTTTTCTTAAACTATTTAGGGTTTTCGGGGGGTTTTTTAGGTTTTTAGGAAAGTTTAGATATAATTTTTATTTTTATGGTTTTTTGGGATTTTATTTATTTTTAATGTTTTTAGGGTTTTTAGGTTTGTTATCTTTTCTATGGGTTTTTTGGGATTTTTAGGGGGTTTTATGATTTTTTATTGTTCTTATGCTTTTTTAGAGTTTTTTAATGTTTTTACGTGTCTAATGGTGTTTTAGAGTGTTTAGTGGTTTTTTGGGGTTTTTTGTTTTTAATATTTTAGGGGTTTTTATAGTTTCTATGGTTTTTCGGTTGTTTTGGGGTTTTTATTGAATCTTCCATTTTTCAATTTTTAGTGGTTTTAAATTTTAATAGGTCTTAATGGTTTCCCTAGAGGTTTTTAGGGTTTTAGTATTTTTTACATTTATTGGGATTTTTTGGATTTTTGTGGAATTTTATTAATGTTTTGGGGTTTTGGGGTTCTTGATGGGTTTATGGGTTTTTAGGGTTCTTATGGGTTTTTTTAGTTTTATAGTTTTTTTAGTTTTTAGGGTATCTAAGATTTTTTAGATTTCTTCAACTTTTTTAGGGTTTTGAACGATTTTTAATGTTTTTATGTTTTAGGGTTTTTATGTTTTTATGTTTTTCAAAAAAAAATTGGGGTTTTAGTGGGTTTTAAGGGTTTTAGGGTATTTTTACTGGTTTTAGGGGTTTTATAATTTTATTTATTTTAGGTAATTGTTGTTTTTTTAGTTTTTTTATAGTTTTTGTTGTTTTTACAGGTTTTTTTTATTTTTTAGGTTTTAAGGATTTTATGGTTTTTATGGATTTCAGGGTTTTTGGGGTTTTGAGGGTTTTTGGAGGATTTGGGTCTTATTGTTTTATGGGTGTTCAGGGTTTATCATCTTTTTTATGTTTTCTAGGGGTTTATATGTTTTTATAAATTTATGTGGTTCTTTGGGTTTTCATTATTAAAAGGGTTTTTAAAATTATAAGGTATTTTTTGGGATTTTAAATATATTTTAGAATATTTTAGAGGTTTTAGAGTTTTTTCTTGATTTTTTTGAGTTTCTTTTTTTTAGTTTTTTTAAATATTCTTATCATTTTTAGGTGTTTAAAGGGTTTTTTGAGTTTTTAGTGTGGTTTTAGGGGTTTTATGGTGTTTTCAGGTTATTTATGCATTTTATGGTTTTTATGGTTTTTAGGGGGTTTGGGGATCTTAGGGTATCTTTAGGTATTTTTAGGTTTTTTTAGCATTTTTTTTGTGTTAGGGATTTTATTTATTTTTATATCTTATGTTTTTCTTTTGGGTAATAGTTTTTTATAATACTTTTTACGTTTTTGGGATTTTTGGCCTTTTTACGATTTTTATGGATTTTTGGTTTTTAGGTATTTGTGGGTTTTTAGGCATTTGAGTTTTTTTAGGGTTTCAGTGTTTTTTAGGGTTTTTAGGAGTTTTAAATTCTATATGGTTTTGAGGTTCTCTTAGTGTTCTTCAAATTCATTAGGTTTTCCTCTACCAAGGGATTTTTTGGTCTTTTTTAAGATTTTTATGGGTTTTTGGGTTTTTATGGATTTTAAGGGGATTATAGTTTTTAGGGTTGTAGGCTTTTAATGGGTATTTATATAGTTTTATAGTTTTTATGGGTTTTAAGTTTTATATATTTTTTTAACATTTTTAATGGCTTAATGTGTCTTAATAATTTTAATGGTTTTTAAGGGCTTTATGGGTTTTTTAGGTTTTTTAGGCGTTTTTATGGTTTTTTAGGTTATTTAAGGGTTTTTAGGATTTTTAGAATTGTTTATGTTTTTTATAGGATTTAATATTTTTCATTATTTATGGTTTGATTAGGGGACTTAAAGGATTTATGATGTTTTTAGATATTTGAAGTTTTTTTTTTGTTTTTTATGGTTTTCTGGTTTTTAGTAATTTAATGTTTTTGGGTATTTAGGTTTCAAATAGTTTATATAGTTTTTTTACAACATTAATGTTTTTAGATTTTTAAACTTTTCTTAGTGTTTGTATGGTTTTAGGGTATTTTATGTTTTTAGGGATTTTTAGGGATTTTTAGGGAGTTTATTTTGTTAAGTGTTTTTAAGAATTTTTATGGGTTTTGGGTTTTTTTGTTCTTTTAGGATTTCATAGTTTTTTGGGTGGTTTTTGGTTTTTTTTTATTTTTACGGTTTTTATGGTTTTTAGATATTTTTGAAATTTTTAAGCCTTTAATGGGTTCTTAGATATATATTGGGTTTTAGGGTTTCTACAAGTTTTTAGGGTTTTTAATTTTCTTTGGGATTTTTAAGGATTTTAGAGGATTCATGATTTCTAAGGTATTTTAGGGTTTTTATCATTTTTTGTTTTTCTAGGGGACTAAGTGTTTTTATGTTTTTAGGGGTTTCATAGGTTTTTTTAGGATTATCTAAATTTTTGTATTTTAAGGGAATTTTTAAGGTTGTTGTTGAATTTATGTATTCTATAGATTTTGAGGGTTTTTAGTGTTTTTGTGGTTTTTATGGTTTTAATTGTCTTTAGGTTTTTAATTATTTCATAGGTTTTCTGGGGGTTTTTATGGGTTTTTTTAACATTTTTGAATTTTTACTCCTTTTAGTGTTTTTATAGATGTTTGGTTTCTTAATGATCTTGAGGGGTTTAGGATTTGTTTAGGGTTTTTAGGGGATTTATCATTTTTTGGTGTTTTATAGTTTTTCATTGTCAATGTGGGTTTTATCGGTTTTTATATTTTTTTAACATTTCAGGTGGTTTAAATAGTTTTTTGATAATTTAGTGGTTTTCTTTGGGGTTTTAGTTTTTTAGGAGTTTTTTATGGTTTTATGGGTTTTTATGTTATTTTGGTTTCCAATGGGTTTTTGGTGGTTTTATATTTTTTTGGGTTTTAAATATATTTATGGGTTTTATTCTTTTCATAGGATTTTTCAGGGGTTTTTTTGGGTTTTAGGCTTTTTGGGATTTATAAATATTTTTCTAGATTTTTATAGCCTTTTGGGTTTTCATGATTTTGATGGTTTTCACTATTTTTTAAGTTTTTAGGGTGTTTATGTTTTTTATGGATTTAGGGTTATTTTTAGTTTTTAGGGTTTTATGGTTTTTAATATTTTTTAAATGTTTTTAGAGGTTTAATTTTATTTTAGTTTTTATAGGTATTTATGGTTTTTATTGGTTTTCAGTGTTTTAATGTTTTTTTGGGGTTTATGAATTTTAATGTATTTAGTGTTTTTAGTTTCTTTTAAGGGTTTTTATAATTTTCTTCATTTTATGTTTTTATAGGTTTTAGGGGTTTATATGTTTTTATTTTTTTCTTAGGGGTTCTCTTGTTTATAGAGGTTTTTACATTTTTTGGGATTTTTAGGTATTTTTTATTTTGATGGATTTTTAGGGTTTTTAGGGATTTTGAGGGGTTTTAGGGTTTTTTAGGGTTTTTTTGATTTTGTTGGATTTTATGTTTTTTAGGTTTCTTATGTGTTTTATGTGATTTAGTTGGTTAAGGTTTTATTTGGGATTTGCAGGGATTTTAGGGATCATTAGGTTTTTTAGGATTTTCAGTGGTTTATGTGTGTATAGGTTTTTAAGGTTCTCTTATAAGGTTTCATTATTTTTATGCGGGTTTATATATTTAGGGAATTTTGGGGCTTTATTGGATTTTTATGGATTAACGGTCTTTAGGCATATTGATGTGCTTTAGGGTTTTATGGTTTTTATCTTTAAATGGGGTTTTTAAGGGTTTCATTTTTTTAATTTTTTATGGGTTTTTAAGGTTTTTTAATATTTTTAGGTGTTTAAATTGGTTTTTAATGTTTTTATTGTTTTTGGGGGTTTTGTGGTTTTTAATGGTTTTTAATGTTTTTAGGTGTTTTATGTTTCTATGGTTTTTTAGGGGTTTATCTGTCTTTTTAGGAGTTTTAGGGTTTTTATCATTTTTACATTTTAGGTGTTTAAGTTTGTTTAGGATTATATGGTTTTCTTAGGGGTTTTCAGCGTTTTTTGTTTTTTTTGATGTTTTTATAAATTTTAAGGTATTTTTTTATTATTATATTTTTTTGAGTTTTTGGGTTTTTAAGATATTTTTTTGGTTTTTTCGGGGTTTTGAAATTTTCATTTTTTAGGGGTTTGTTAATGTTTTTATATATTTTTATTTATTTCCATATATTTTGATGCGTTTTTATGGTTTTTTGGTTTTTTGGTTTTTATGGATTTTTATTGTTTTAGGAATTTTCTAATTTATTTGGGTTTTTTTGTTTTTGTTGGTTTGTAACGTTTTTATATGTTTAAAAGGGTATTTAGAGTTTTTAATTAGTTTTATGGATTTTTTCTATTATTATGGTTTTTATTGTTTTTATTATTTCTTATGGATTTTAACGGTTTATAATGATTTTACGTTCATTTAGGATTTATATGTGGTTTTAGCGTTTTTTTTTGTTTTTTGGGTTTTAAGTGTTTTTAAGTTTTAAAGGTTTTATTACGGGTTTTCAAGATTTTTATTGTTTTTAACACTTATATATAATTTTAGGGGTGTTTTAGAATTTTAAGTGCTTTTAGGGATTTTAGGGTTTTTAGGGTTTTAGTGTTTTAGGGATTTTAGGGGTTTAAATTAATTTTAGGTCTTTAAGTTTGCTTGGTTTTTACAAGATTTTATGGGTTTTTAAGTTATACGATTTTTTCTATTTTTTGGGGTTATAAGACTTTTATTTATTTGTAGGGCTTTATAATTTATTAGGGTTTTATGGGGTTTTACGGGTTTTTTTGGGTTTCAGGGATTTTTTGGGTTTTTAGGGGTTTAATGGTTTTATATATTTTTTAACATTTTTAGGGGTTTAAATGGTTATTGGAGTTTGGGGGGGGGGGGGGTTTAGGTGGGGTGGGATTTTATGTTTTCTAGCGTGTTTTCAGGTTTTTTATGGTTTTTAAGGTTCTTTTAGGTTTTTAGCATTTTTTAGGTTTTTAGGCATTTTATGTGTTTTAGGATTTTAAAAAATAATTTTTATTTTTATGGTTTTTTGGGTTTTTTATGTTTTTAGATAATTTTTAGGATTTTTATGGTCTTTTAGAAATTATAGGGTTTTTGGGTTTTTTTGTTTTTAGGGATTAAAGTGTTTTTTTTGTTGTAAGAATTTTTAGGTTTTCAGGTTTTTAAGTGCTTTTAGGAATTTATGATTTTTACATGCTTTTAAGGTATTATGGTTTTTTTATATTTTTATGGATTTATAGGGGTTTTATTTTTATGGTTTTTAGTGTTTTTAAGTATTTTGAGTATTTTTATTGTTTCTGGGTCTTTTTTTTTGGTATTTCGAGTTTTTTGAGTTTTTTAGGTTTTTTATGTTTTTTTGTTTCTTTAAAAAAATAGAGTATAATGGGTTTTTAGAATTATTTGGTTTCGGGGTTTTATGGGGTTTTTTACATTTGTATGGTATATAGGGGTTCTATGGTTTTTATAGGTTTTTTTGGTATTTTAGGGATTTTTAGTGGTTTTATCATTTTTTGGGATTTTTGGTGGTTTTAAGTGTTATTAGGTTTTTACGGTTTTCATAAGGGTTTTCAGGGTTTTATGGGTTTTTATGTTTATTGGAATTTTTAGGGCTTTATAGGATTTTTATGGAACTACTGTAAAACATGCCTTTAATAGTGTTAGAATCGGCCTTTATCGACACTAAAAAAATCATCGACTACCTTAGCATGGATAATAGTACATGGATTTGGTCAGCGCTAAAAATGCGCTAAAAATTTGGTAGATTTATCAATGAAAATAAATGCCCCGATAAATCATACATTTATGAGTGATTTTAAAAGTTTAGATAAAATAGCCCATTTATCATCACATTATAAAGAACTAATTAAGGGAATATTTGTATGTGACTTTAAAAGTGGTGATAAATTATACTTTTATCAGTGCATTTATTAGCGCTGATAATAGCGAAAATTGTACTACGATGCTGCAACACACGTCATCACCATAAATATATGTAGTGTGATGAAACAACACACTTCATTAGTATAAACAAAAAAATAAATTACCTAAATAAGATACAAATAGTGTATTTAAATGAAATACAATTTATAACATAAATAGAAGAAAAATAAAACACTATTATAGATTATGTAAGTTGTTTTTTTACTAAAATTAATGTAAATTTTCAATAAAAAAGGCACACATGGAGTTATATCGGTCACACTGTGAGTTCAATTATGGTTTGATTGATTCTTACACATAAAAAATGACTTATGAATTTTCTTCCAAAAGTACTGAAACAATCAAAATGTGTTTTCTTGGTTTTCAGTATGTCAGTTGTTTTTTTTATATTAAAATTAATGTCCATTTTGAATAAAAAGACACACGTGAAGTAATGCCAGTCACATAGTGAATTAGATTGAGGTTCCACTTATCCCTACATGTCACAAGTGACGTATGTATCATTTTCATAAATTAAAAAACAATCCAAATGTGTTTTTTAGTTTTGAGTTTCTGGGTTGTTTTTTTTCACAAAAATTATTATCAATTATGAATAAAAATATTCACATAGAGTCATACCGGTCACATCATGCATCAGATTGTGGCATGAATGAATGCTATATTTCCAAAATGACTCTTGGATCATTTCCATAATGTATTAAATCCATCTAAATGTGTTTCTTTATTTTTGAGTATGCTACTTGTATTTTTTACTAAAGTGTCATTTTAAACTGGAAACACACACTTTGAGCCATAAAGGTGGAATAATGTGTGGGTTTTACATGAGACTACTTCATACACGTCAAAAATTAATTATGCATCATTGAACCAAATAATCAAGACAATACGAGGGTTTTTTCTTGATTTTCAATGAGTAACACATTTTGTATAAAAAATTCAATTTTAAACTGATAACAGATAGTTGGAGTCAAAATAGTAACACCATGCATTAAATTGAGGTGAAACTGATCCTGACACATCGCAATTGACATATGGATCATTTTCTTATTGTCCAAAAATAATATGAATTCATTTTCTCAGTTTTGTGTATATTAGTTACTTTTTGGATTAAAATTAATGTTAGTTTTGGAAAAAGTCGTACTTGGAGTCTACCAGTCACATCAAGCATCAAATTGAGGTGCGACTCATCCTTACACATCACAAGGGATGAATTGATATTTTTAGAAAAGTAACCAAACAATCTGAAAGCGTTTTCTTGATTTTGTGTTCTTCTCATGTGTTTTTTACTAATATTCAATTTTAAATTAGACACACACACATTGTGCCATACAAGATGAATAATGTGTCGGATTTACATGAGACTAATTAATTCATGAGAAAAATGAATTATTAATCATTGTGCTAAATTTTCATGACAATCAGAGTTTATTTTATAAGTTTTCAGTGAGTGACACTTTTTTGTATTAAACTATTAATTTTAAACTGATAACAGATACTTAGATTCATACCAGTCACAAAGTACATAGTATTGCGTGTGTATGATCCCTACACATCAAAAATGACATATTTATCATTTTTCTAATGTACCAAATCAATAAAAATGTGTTTAATAGTTTTTGAGTATGCCGTGTCTATTTTTTACTAAAATTTAATTCTAATCTGGAACAATACACAATGACTCTTATCTTAAGTGAAAAATGTTGTGTTCACCTTTAAATAATTATTCTCAAACAAAATCATAGTATGATACTTATTCTACTTATTTTCACAGTAATTTTATTATTTACAAGCCAAAAATTCTAATCCTCCTCTACATATGTCTCTACCTCAGTATTCACTTCTACCTTCTCCTCTAAATCATACTTTGACTCTAACTCTGCCTCTGACTTCGCCTAGCCTCCACCTTCACCTCTACCTCCACCTTCACCTATTCAATTTCATAAAAATTTTATTATTTGTAGGTTAGAGATTCTAAATAGATTTATTACCTCCATTACTCTTCTCATTGATTAAGTGATCAGAAATAATATTTAATGATTATAACACTAATGATTCACACCCTAAATATCAATCAAAGTTCATAAATCATACTAGATCACAAACATAGCAGGTAATCATCTAAATAATTTTTCAACATACCCTTTGAAAAAAAATTTGATTCCCACTCATCTCTAGACAAATTTATTTCTTCTTTTGAGTAACTCAGGTGTTGGAAGTATTGATAGTATTGATAAAAAATATAGAAAAAATTTATTATAAAATATATTTAATGAAATTTTAATTACCATCATAAATTACAAGTTGGGGGATGCTGGTGTTTTCATTCTTTATGATTTCTCCCATAAATTTTTAAACATGATATCCACAATTTTTTTCAATATCTTGTTTCATACATTGTATAAACATTGAACGAAATAAGTAAATTTTTATGAAATATTTTTATATTTAAATATTTCTATATATGCATTAATTTTTTCTAGTTTTAGTAATCCATAGTCTATAGATTTTTAGATGCTGACTTCATGCCATGATCTAGACTATATTGAGAATCCTCCCTATCATAAAAAAATTCCCATTAAAATATAGAACAAACATATAATTAAATTTTTATCTATAAAATTTTGATTGTAGTGTATTACATATCCATAATAAGCATCACATTTGGTCAGTTGGTTGTAAATCCATGCATTGAATAAAAAAAATAGGGTGTCTATGTTGACTACTATCAACATCCAATGTTTCCTAAAAAATAATGAAGTAACTAAAAAAGTGAAAATATATTTTATGTTATTACCTCATAGAGTTCTACCTTTTCATTGTAGGTGTTAGAAAGATTCTTTCATCTGATACTTTTTTATTAAATTCTTTGAGTATCTCATCTTTTTTCTTCTCTATTTCTTCCTTATCCAAAGTAATTTTTGGTGTGGAGATGATACATGGATTAATGAATACAAATCTATCTTTGCAATATCATCCCTTTATATAGTTTTAATATAAATTCATGTACAAAATTTGAATCATTATTAACTTTAATAAACATATTTATCTCACTATTTTGAGAGACGTATTATGAAAATGTACCTTATGTATATATTCACAACTGAGATGATCAACCATTCATGCTTGAGAATGTCAGTTAGAGTCTCTAGAACAATTACACATGTGAAGGATTATCCATATATATATTCTTCATAATCAATGTAAGACATAGTTTTATCATTAAATGAGGTCTATACATGAAGTTGTAATGATAATAAATATTACTCTCGAACTGTTTGGGAGAAGGTACTCTCGAAAGGTTTTTTTTTCATAGTTAATTCCATAGATTTTTGTGATTCTACCTTTCTTTTCTCCCCCACTTTATTCATCTATAATATCATATCTCACTTTAGAAATTTTATCATCAACTGTTACATGTTTTTCATATGAATTATTTCTAATGACGTACCTCATGTACCTTTATATGATTAGACAACCAAGCTATGGAAGGTCTAATAGCAGCATCGACTTATTTAATATCGGTACCATCGAGTAGAACATGCAACTTGGTTGTCAGCTCATAAGATACCTCAATACAAACACTTATGTGATTTTTTAGAGGGATTGATTTTTTAGGTGTTCTCCTTGGATGTTATGCACTATACCCATCACAACATGGTAGTACATGGGTGTTGACAGATAAAAATCACATACAACACTACCCCCACAGAATTTTAGTAATATAAAGTTATCAAAAGTTGTTTGATTAAGATTTAGAATAAAGATTAACGAATAAATTCATTACCTTGGGTAATTTATGTAGTTTATATGAATGACTAGCCCGACATCTAGTGTGACCATTTCTTTCATATGCAGATCTTTTCTCCACCATCGCTTCATTTTGATCCTCTCTAATACATTGGTCTACCAAATCAGAATTCGAAATAATATCTTTTATTGAGTATATTTGTGAATGAATTCATATTTCCATATTATATGTATCTTCATGTAGTTTTATCTTCTCGAAATATGTTTGAGGAGAGGATCCAAAACCTAATCCTGTAACACAACCATATTGTTCAGTCGACATTTAAACTACCTAAATTCTCTTTTCTTTCGGCACGATTATTACAGATTCTTGTGTAAATACCATATATAAAAATATAATCATATTTATTTTTATGTAATTTTATCATAAATCATTAAAAATTACAATTTTTTCATTCTTAAACAATCTTCCCATATTTATTTCATATTTTTATCAACTAATATACCATCCTAATTTACAGAATCCTCATTCCATAACACATGATGTGGGATGGAGGTGACTTTAGATTTTGATTCATCAATATGTATATAAACAAAATAAAATATGTTGTTTCATATCAAACAATTAAACTTTTATTATTGATTTAAAAAACATACCAATTTATTCTCTAATGGTGTACCCTATCCTTCCTTTGTGATAGGTGTACATTGGTTTTGATGCAAAATCATTATTTTCAGCACAATTTTGTTGTTTCAGAAATTAATAATTTTTAATCAAGTTGGATAAAATAAACAATTTTAAATAATATATTATCAACCATAATTTACATGAAATGATTTCCCATTGTGAGAATAACAGAAAGTAGTCCATGTTTCCTGCTTTATAAAGTGTGCATAAATAATTGGTGGGCGGGGCTTTTTTCCCCTCAACATCCCTAAAATTAAACTTTGTTAGAAGAGTCTGGAACCCCCTATGGAATTTTCTAGTAGCTATTATGACAAATTTCATATTGAAATATTCTAAAATAAATGAATTTTGCATGGAATAATGAAAACTATATCATTATTTCATTATAATTTTTTTAGTTAAATAGAGAATGTATATTGTAACATTACCATTATATCATTTCAAAAGAATTTATTCGTTATAGGATGGACGCAGTTCCATGAGACAATATCAATAAGCAAATTCATCTTCATTGTGGCCCCTAGATAACTAATGAAAGTTGAATTATTGGTGTCAATTTGTTGGCCGCATTGATTCCAACCAACCTCAAATTTTATTCTCTAAATTCTTACCATGATAATTTTATTAAAAAACATGATGTTTTTTCATTCTTGTTTTTTTTATTTTTTTATCAACATGTTGATGATCCCATAATAATTCCACAGTTTCATCATAAACATTTTATTGTTTCTTAGGATTGGAAACATCATCAAGTTTAGAATAAATTGTCTACATGAGTAGTCAAACATTTAATTTTCCTTGAATAAAAAAAATGCAATACAATACATGCATAAAAGTACACAATTGCATCCATATTGCATGAAAATTAATATTGTCTTGATCATATATATAACACTTCAATACTATAGTATAACTAACATTCACTAACTTTACTTAATCCATTGTCAGATGCCTGATTGCCTTCCATCTCTTAACAATGGGAGGAAATCTAGTTTGAAAGAGGGAATAAAATCCATCATCAAGATATGGAATACAATCAAGTATATCAAGATTAAATTTTATTAGAAACATGCACAAATGGAATCACTCAAAAAGTCTCTTAAATTGAAGAGGGATTCAAAAACCACCACTCTAATGGTCTTGATGAAATGAATCTCAACCCACCTATAATGGACATCAATTTGTCTACTCAAGTATTCCTCACCTTCTGGTTTTGGATATTTTTTTAATCCATCATATGATACCTCCAGTAACATAAAACACTTTAAAGTGTGGGTTTTTTTTAACTTATGTGCAGTATTGATCTAGAATTGTTTTACTCTTATAGATGAAATGAATCTATTCAATGCAATTATAAACTTATTATTATGATATATTACTATAAAATTTTATAAGAACCATAGATACTTCCCATCACTAAAAATTATACCACATATCTTGATGTAGATCTACAATTACCTTTATGAATGTGCTACTTTACAGCTGATAATGATATTATCAGTTTTAAAATATAATATTGGAGAGTTTTATTCCCACAACTCAATCATCTTCTATGATGAAACATTAATCATACCTCATAACTGTTGTCACAAAATATTATAGTATATATTGTATTTATTTTATCATATTTAACAATTGAGGTGATATTTTATTTGTGCTTTGATCATCTATTTTCACAAAAACCATAGATTGAGTCATATTTTATGATATCAGAAATTATATGGTAAAATTTAGGTCAAATACTTATATTTTCTATATGTAATACCATATCATATATAATAGCCATATTCTATGGATGAACAAAGAAATATTTTATATCCTAATATATTATATTGACATAAAACAATATGACATTTATTTATTCAAAAAACTAATATATTAATAAATTATGTCCTCTAATAACTAGTCTATGATACCAATTATTAGTATTAGGGTATCATCATATGATCATTGAAGGAGGGATAGCACCTTAAACTGGTGATAAATAGTGATTAAAGAAGAAGAGAGGTTAGGCTATAGAATGTTACGAGGGGTTAATTACAATAGGGTTATCATATATCTATCTTTTTCATTTTGGATATGGATAACAACTTACATGACTTATTGGAAATAAGGATCCAAACAATAAAAATTATATTTTAATAAATTTTTGTTCTCTCTATGATTATTCACCAAGTAATAGGGCTTTTCAGATAATGTTTTTATCCAATAAATTAATTATCTCTCTATTTTTATTAATAAATCTATTAATAAATCACATCTTATATTTTTCTTGATCGACTATCCAACCATGGATTGATCACTTACTTTTAGGAAGTACAATATTTATATGTTGTTGAGTATTTGTAATTACATTTACCCAATTAATTTTAAATTATATCCAATATAGTTAAAAATTAAAAAAATGAGCATACTTTTCTCACCAATGAAACCCCCCATCACTCTTTGTAACCCATGGTTAATGTTTAATAATAATCTTGATTTAATTAAAAAACAAAACCCTCAAAACATGCATCACTAAAATAATTTTTTTATGTGTCTAATTAATTAAATAATTTTTCTAATTCAATAAAAAATTATTCATCAAAATTATAAATATATACAACTCATTTCATGGAATAACAATTTACATAAATAACCAAAATCCAAAAAACATTTTTTAATGATGTTTACACTTACCTTGGTCCATATATATTCATCACCCATATATTAATGCCCAAACTTGGTATCCCCCAATCCTTAAAAACACTTATAATTAAGCCTTTAGAATCTATATATTATTCAAATGAAGAGAAAACTGATGGGGGATGAGAGGTCTACTTGTTCATGTTGAGAGTAGAGTAAAACATCTATGGGTATCTAAGGTGAAATGGGTTAGACTCTCAAATACATGTTAAAAGAGAAGAATAAATAGAACCACACTCATTGTATTTAAGAAAAGAAGAGAAGAAATTTAGGATTCTTCATGTTTACAAACAGAACAAAAACACTGAACATGAAACCCAAAACATCAAGCAATGATCGTGGAAGAGTAGAAAATAGCATACATTGGATTAAATCATTAATTAATCTGAGGGAAAATAGAGGAGTCGTGCCAGCACAAGAGGATTTCTGCGAGATCTTGAGAATCACAAGTGAATGAGTCATGGTCAGGGTTTTTTAAATATATTGGACTCTTTTAAAAGCACTTTCAGAAAAGCACTGATAAAGATCCCTTTTATCAATGCTAATTGTATAGGTTTCGATAAATATCGAGCTATATCAGTGCTAAAAAAGCACTGATAATATACATATTTATCAATTCTAGAATTTTAGCGATGATAAATATATCTTATATTGGTGCTAAAAAATTGGTGACAAAAGTTTTATAATTATAATAATTTAAATAACATTACTATTTTTTTTAATTATTTAATAATATTTATTATAATTTTATAACTATTTATATATATATACTAATTTATTTATTATTATAAAAATACTACATTAAAAAGTAATAATTTTTTATTTATAATATTTATAAATATAGTAAATATACATTTAGAGATATATTTATTTATAAGTATTTATTTACAAATATATTATTAACATTATTAATAGATATATAATTTAAATACATGAATTTTAAAAATGAGTGAAATTGAATAATAGAAATGAGTATAGTTTAAAAATAATCAAAAAATGGATATGTTTTTCTAATTAATAATATTATTTTAAAAAATATGTATGTATAAATATATTTAAGTGGATGAATACATATTAGAAATACTAAAACATAGTAAATATATATATAAATCATATAAAATGATCAATTTATAAAATAAAATAAAAATCATTAGAAATGAAACTGTATTATTGAAAATAAATAAATTATATTGACCAGTTAAAAACTTAATATATATTAATTGTATCATGTTATAATGAAATTCTAAAATGTACAAAAATTTGAATATATTACATAAATATTAAGTGTAGGTGTTTTTATTTATTACATAAATATATTTTTGTGTGATTTTATATACAAATACATTAACATATATTTATATATAAGTGTGTGTGTGTGTAATAAATGCAACACACGATGTTTGATATATGTTAAATTGAAAAATAAAACATTAAAAATGAATAAAACATTAATATTTTTTAATTAAAATTTTATATGTATTATAATTATTGATTTTATATATCTATATTTAATATATACTATTTATTAATATTTATAATAAATATATTAATATATTAATTTTATTAATTTTCTTCAATAATTATTAAATTAATGAAATGTTTCATATTTTTCTTAATTTACTTAGTTTATTTTTATTTGTTAAAATTTTTTATTTTTTTGGAACATTATCAAGGCTAAAAAGAACTATTAAAGGGAAACATTTACCAATGCTAAAAATAATTGATAAAAGGAAACATCTATCAGTGTTTAAAACACACTGACAGAAGGCACATTTTATCATTGCTAAAAACACGCTGATAAATGGAACCTTTTAATAGTGCTAAAAATAAATCTCCAATAAAAGTATCCTTTATCGGTACTAAAAATGCATTGAGAAAATTTTAATTTTATCAATGCTAAAAAAGGAATAGATAAATGGTTCCCTTTATCAGCATTTTTTGCGCTGATAAAGGAATTATTTTATTAGTGATTAGTTTATCACTGATAAAGATGGACTTTATTAGTGATTTTTTTCTATCATTGATCAATGCCAGCACTATTAAACACAAATTTAGTAGTATTGTGGTTTCATAGGGTTTATATGTATTTGGAGGGGTTTTAGGGTTTTTAAGGTTTTTTTTTGTTTTTAGTGTTTTTTAAGGATTTTCAGGGTATTGGGGTTTTTAGTTTTTTATCATTTTTATAGGGGTCTTCAGGGTTTTGGGGTTTGTACATTTTCTTTAGATATTTAAGTATTTTTTGGATTTTTTTAGTTTTTATGGTTTTTTTGATGTTTTAGCATTTTTAGGGTTTTATGGTTTCTTTTGGATTTTAAGGGGTTTTGGATTTTTATGTTTTTAAATGTTTTTTTTGAGTTTTTAACATTTTAGGTGGATTAAATGGGTTTTAGAGTTTTATTTAGTTTTTATGGGTTTTATGGGGGTTTGGATTTTTTATGGTTTTTAGGGGTTTTAGGGGTTTTTATGTTTTGTAAATTTTTTAGAATTTTTAGGTATTCAGGGGTTCTAATTTTTTTTAGGTTTTTACTATTTTTTTATTGTATCCAAGGGCTTTCAGGGTTTTTTTATTAATTTTTAGATCATTTTTATGGTTTTATGGGTTTTTAAGGGTTTTATGGATTTTAAAAAAAATTATGGTTTTTAGAGTTTTTAGGGTTTTATGGTTTTTTATGCATTAGTGTTTTTTGAGATTGTTAGGGGTATAATGCTTTTGTAGAGTTTTTTAATGTTTTTAGGGGTTTGAAGGAGTTTTGTTGATTTATTATGTATTTTTGGGGTTTTATTGGTTTGTGTTTTTATTTTAATTAGATTCTTATGGTTTTATTAGGTTTTAGGGTTTTTACTATGTTTTAGGGTTTTTCGAGTTTTTAAGATTTTATTGGGTTTTAAGGGTTTCTTTGCAGTTTTTAGGGTTTTTAGTGTTTTATATATCTTTATGGATTTTTCGGGATTATTTAGGATTTTAATGGTTTTATGGGGTTTTTTGGGTTTTGAGTAATTTTAGTGGGTTTTGGGTACATTTGTTTTTTGGGTACATTTGGTTTTAGGGTTTTTTTGGATTTTTTTAAATATTTTAGGGTTTCTATAGTTTTTTAGGTTTTTTTTAATATTTTTATGATTTAATATTTTTATATATTTCTTAATGTGTTTTATAGTTGTTATGTGTTTTTTGAAATTATTATTTTTTATTTTTTTATGGTTTTTATGTGTGTTTAGATTTTTTTAGATTTTTTGGGTCTTTTATGGTATTTTACTATTTTTACGGATTTTTGGGGTTTTAAAATTATTAATGTGTTTTTTTAGGTTTTCTTATGGGTTTTAGGGGATTAGGGTTTCTTATATGTTTGGTAATTTTAAGGATTTCTTAGATTTTTTATGGTTTTTAGGTATTTTGAGAGGATTTAGTTTTTTTATAGTGTTTAGTGTTTGTATATTTTTTAGCTTTATTTTGGGGTTTTCTGTTTTTTGCATTTTGATGTTTTCTTATGGTTTTCAAGGTTATTAGTGTGTTTCAGGTTTTTAGGTTATTTGAGGTCTTTTTTAGGTTTTTTTGTTGGTTTTTTTGGAATTTTGGGGATTTTAGTGTTTTCTAGGTTTTTATGGGAATTTGGGATTTTAGGTATTTTTGAGATTTTATGGTTATATATTTTTTTAGTTATTTTTAATGTTTTTTGGGTGTTAAATTTTTTTGAGAGTTTTAAGTTTTATTTTAGGTTTTTTATGTTTTTTAGGTTATTTTAATTTGTTTGGTGCTTTGTTGTTTTTGGGGTTTTGGGGTTTAGAGAATTTTTTTTAGAATTTTAAGCTTTTTTTCTGGTTTTTATGGGTGTTATGTGTTTTATGTTTTAGTGGTTTTTATTTTTTTAGGTTTTTTTTGTTTTTAAGGATTTTTAAGAATTTTTTAGGATTTTTATAGTTTCCATAGTTTTTATGATTTTTCCTGGTTTTGGGATTTGTAGGGTTTTAAGGGGTTTTTTTTGGGTTTTTTGGGTTTTTTAGGTTTTTTAGGATTTTTAGAAATTTTTAATGTTTTTAAAGGTTTAAAGTTTTTTATATTTTTATAAATTTTTATTTTTTTAGGGGTTTTATGGGATTTCAATTTATTTAGGGGTATTATGGTATTTATGGGTTTTATAAATTTAATATATTTTAGGGTTTATTTTTTGGTTTTTAAAGAAATTTAGTTATTTTTGTTGTTTTAAATTTATTTTTGTTTTTATGGATTTCTTCATGTTTTTTAAAGAGGTTTATGGGTTTTTAGGTTCTTATTTATTTTTAGGTATTTTAATTATTATTATGTTTTTTATGGATTTTAGGGATTTTCAGTGTTTTCTGGCATTTTTTGGTTTTTAGGTTTTTTAAATCCATTTCGGTTTTTTTGTGTTCAATTTTTTTTTGGTTTTTATGTTTTTAGTTACTTTTTTCATGGTTATTAATTTTTTTAGGTTTTTAAAAATTGTTTATTTCTTATTTTATTTTTATCGTTTTTTAGTTTTTTAGTGATTTTATCGGTATTTTAGGGTTTTTAGGGTTTTTATGGTTTCTCTCTGTTTTTTGAGTTTTTTGGATTTTTTTGGGTTGTTAGGGATTTTTAAATTATTTTTATGTTTTTATGGGTTTAAAGGTATTTAGAGTTTTTAGTTTTTTATGTTTTTTTATATTTTATGGTTTTTCAAAGTTTTTTAAAAGTTATTATAGTATTAAGAATTTTTAGAATGATTTCAGGTTTTGGGGGGTTTTTTAATTTTTACGATTTTTGTAGATTTTCAATGATTTTAGGCTTCTATTATTTTCTTTTCTTTTTCATGGGTTTTAGAGTTTTTTAGGGGTTGAAGTATTTTTAGGGGGTTTTATTATTTTTATAGTTTTTAGGGTTTTTATGGATTTTTAGTGTTTTTAGGGTTTTATATTTTTTTGGGTTTTTTGGATTTTTATATTTATTTTTATTTTAAAAATATTTTTATATTATATAAATTTTTTATATGTTTAATGGGTATTTATAGTTTTTACTATTTTTTTGTTTTGGGGGTTTTTATTGAATTTGTGATTTTTAAGGGTTTTATAGTTTTTATGGTCTTTTTAGGGGGGTTTTATCATTTTTTGGTTTTATGGGTTTAAAGTGTTTTTAGGTTTTAATTTCTTTCCTTGTTTTTTATGGTTTTTATGGATTTTTTAGGTTATTGTAATTGTTACAATTTTTTTAATAATTTTCCCATTTTTAGGGTTTTAATGGATTTTGAGGGGTATAAGGTTTTTTAGGGTTTTGGTGTTTTGGTGTTATTTTGGTTTTTAGGGGTTTAAAGTGTTTTTTAGATTTTATAATTTTCTTAGGGTTTTCATGGTCTTTTGTTTTTCTTGTGTTTCTAGCAATTTTTAATGTTTTTTTAAATTTTTTTGTTTTTTTGTAGTCAGGTATTTAGATTTTTTTTGTGGTACATAGAGCTTTTAGGGGTTTTTAAGTTTTTTTATGGGTTTTAGGGGTTTTCTGAGCTTTGAGGGTTTTTATGTTTTTTAGAGTTATTAAATGTATTTTTGGTGATTAAATAGGTTTTAGCATTATTAGAGGGTTTTAGAGGTTTATGTATTTTTACGGATTTGGGGTTCTTTTTTATGGGATTTTGGTGTTTTAAGGTTTTTAGGGGTTTTTAGGGTTTTTAAATTTTTTTTAACTTTTTAGGGGTTTTAGGGTTTTATGTAATATGATTGTTTTAATATTTTTTAGGGTTTTTAGGGGTTTTATGGTTTTTTTAGTTTTTGGGTTTTCCTGATTTTTTTTATTTTTACGGGTTTTTAATGTTTTAACGTTTTTAGGGGTGTAATGGGTTTATAGAGTTCTTAGTGTCTATTATTGTTTTTATAGGTTTTTTGGGTTTATTATGGTTTTAGGCTGGGGTTAGGTTTTTAGGGGTTTATAGGGATTTATAGTTTTTTTATAATTATGACGGATTTTTATGTTTTTTCGGGATTTTGAGGGATTTAGGTTTTTATGGGTTTTAGATATTTTGAGATATTTTTTGGGTTCATAGTGTTTTTAGTAAATTTATTATTTTTTGGGGGGTTTTGTGTTTTTTTTTTGAATTTTTAGGGGTTTTAAGGTTTAATAGATATTTTTAACATTTTATAGTTATTAAGAGTTTTTATAGTTTTTAGTGGAATTTTAGGGTTTTATGGTATTATTGGATTTTTTGGTTTTTACTGTTTTATTATTGTTTAGGTTTTTTGGGTTTCACGGTCATTTAGTGGCCTTCTTAGTATTTTTAGATATTTGTAGGATTTTTTGGGTTTTAAGTGTTTTAGGTTTTTATGAGTTTCTTAGGGTTTTTTAAATATTTAAGGTTTTTTGGGGTTTTAGTTATTTTTAGGTATTTTTTTGGTTTTTATGGGGTTTAAGGGTTTTTTGGGATTTTGAGGAGTTTCAACGTTATTTTGGGGTTTTAAGAGTTTTAATTTTATTTAGGTTTTATGGTTTTAATGTTTTTTATGGTTTTTGTTGTTTTCATTAGGTTTTTCAAGGGTTTGGTGTTTTCTATTTCTAGGGATTCAAATGGATTTTTTATGATTTTGAAGGGTTTTATGGCTTTATGGGCATGGATTATTTTTTTTTTGTTTTTAGGGTTTTAAGGTGTTTTAGAGTATTTAAATGTTTTTATGGGCATAAAGGGTTTCAAATTTTTGTTAGTGGTTTTTATGATATTTATTTGTTTTATGGGATTTTTAAGGTTTTTAAGAATTTTTAATGGGTTTAGGTGTTTTAGGGTCATTATGGTCATTTGGGGGTTTTGGGGTTTTAGGGTTTTAGGTTTTAGGGGGTTTATGTGCTTATAGGTTTTTATGGTTCTCTTTGAGATTTTTTTGGTCATTTGGGCTTTCTCATTTTTAGGATTTTTTTTTGGATTTCATAAGATTTTTATTGTTTTATAGGGTTATTAGGGTATTTTAATTTTTTGGGTTTTTTTATCATTTTTTAGGTTTTTAAGGGTTTTAAGTGTTTTTATGTTTTTAGGTTTTCATAGGGGTTTTCAGGGGTTTTTATGTTTCATTATTTTTAGGTATTTTTAGGACTTTTATAGGATTCATATTGATTTATATGGTTTTTAGGGAATTTTAAGGTTTTATGGTTTTTTATGGATTTAGGGTTTTTATGTTTTTTTGTGGTTTAGAGCATATTTTAGTTTTTTATGGTATCAAATTTTTTTTTGAGATTATTTACAAATTTAGTGGTTTAAAGATTTTTTTAGTTTTTATTGGGTTTTTTCAGTTATTATGGGTTTTTTATATTTTTAATTATTTATGGGGGATTTTGTTTTTTAAAGTTTTTATGGTTTTTAGAATTTTTAAGGTTTTTTGCGGGTTTATGTGTATTTGGGTTTTTATTGTTTTCATAAGGTATTTCAAAGTTTTTTGGATTTTATATTATTTTAGGGATTTTTAATGATTTTTATGATTTTAATTGGGTTTTAGGGTTTTTATGTATTTTGAAGGTTTTTATTGTTTTCAGGGTTCTTAAGGTTTTAGGAGTTATTTTAAAATTTAGGGATTTAAAAGTTTATTGTATATTTTTAATTTTTTTTGGGGTTTAATGGGTTTTTATATTTTTTATGGTTTTGAGGGGTTTTAGGGGTTTTAGGGGTTCTTAGTGGTTGTTATGGTTTTTAGAAGTTTACGATTTTAGAGCCTTTTAGGGTTTTTTTGGTTTCTTAGCAATTTTATGTTTTTTATGTGTATAAACTATTCTTTGGTTTTAAATTTTTTGTTAAACATTTCCATGGTTTTCAATGTTATTTTATATTTTTATTAACATTTAGTGAATTTTTAAGGATTTTATGGTTTTAGGGTTTTTAGGAATTTTGAGAGGTGTTTAATGTTTTTAGGGTTTTTAGGGGTTTTTTTTGTTTTTAGTGTTTTAATTGTTTTTAAATAAAATTTAATGTTTTTAGGGGATTAAAGGGTATTTACAGGTTTTTGTGGGTTTTTAGGGTTTTATGGGTTGTTTGGAAATTTAGATCTTTTTTGGGTTTTTTGGTTTTTTGGGTTTTTATGTGTTTTCGGTATTTCTGAAATTTTTAGATTTTATGGAGTTTTATGTGATTTAATGATTTTAGGTTTTTATAGGGTTTTTCATGTTTCTTTTGGTTTTTTATGTTTTTATGGATTTTTAGGAACTTCTTAAGATTCTTTTATTTTTGTGATTTAGAGGGGTTTTGGTTTTTAGGTTTTTTATGTAATTTATGTTTTTTAGGTTTTTTTCAATTTTTATGGTTGTAAGGTTTTACATAGTTTTTTAATATTTTTTGTTTTTAAGGGGTTTTTAGACTTTTCAGTGGGTTTTATAGGTTTTAATGGATTTAAGGGTTTTTAATGTTTTTATTGGTTTCATGGTAGTATTTATGGTTTTTAGGGTTTTTAGGGACTTTAAAGTTATTTTGTTTTTATGGGTTTCATGTGATTTTAGGATTTTCGAGTTTTCTTAGGGTTTTTCAGAGGTTTTAGGTTTTTTAAAAATTTATGATTTTTTTGAGATTTTGAAATTCGTTTATTGATTTTATAGGCTTTATGATTTAATGGTATTTATGGGTTTAAAGATGTTATGGTTTATGGGGTGTTTTGTGTTTTTTTTGTGTTTTTAGTGTTTTTTTAATTTTTTTAGTTTTTTAATGTTTTTGGGGGTTTAACAGGGTTGTAGAGTTTTTAGTTATTTTTTAGTGTTTTTATTGGTTTTTAAGGGTTTGAAGGTTTTGATTGGTTTTTATGGTTTTTAGATATTTTTATGTGTTTTTGGATATTTAAGGGATTATTATAGTATTTATAAATTTAAACATTAATTATATGTTTTATGTGTTTTTAGGTTTTTAAATTTTTCTTTGTTTTTTAGGGTTTTAGGGAATTTTATGATTTTTAGGATTTTTATGTTATTTAATGGTTTTTTAGGTATTTTGATGATTTTAATGAAGTTTTAGGGTTTTTATGGGTTTTTTGGATTTTTTTAGTTTTTGGTGTTTTATGATTTTTTATAATTTTTTAACGTTTTTTGAAGTTTAATTGTTTTTGGAGTTTATTTTGGGTTTTGGGTTTTTCTGGGGTTTTAAGGATTTTCTAATTTTTACGGGTTTTATGGTCTTCTGGGGTTTGTGTTTTTAGGGTTCTTTACGGGTTTTAGAATATTTTTTTTGTTTTTAGGATTTTTATGTGATTTTTGTTCTTAATTATTTTTTATGTTTTTCAAGGGTTTTATTGTTTTGTATGTTTTAAGGTATTTTTTAGAGTTTTTATTGGATTTTTATTGTTTTTAGATTTTTTCAGTTTTTAGGGTTTTTTACATTTTTATGGTTTTTTGGTTTATTGGGTTTTAGAGTTTTTTTAGTTTTGGTGGTTTAAATGGGTTTGTATATCCTTCTAACATTTTTAGGGGTTTAAAGGTGTTTTAGATTTTTTTTGTGGTTTTTGGGGATTTTTATTGTTTTAGGGGTTTTAATATTTTTATGATTTTTAGGGTTTTTAGTGTTTTGGGTTTTTAGTGTTTTAGGAATTTTTGGATTTTTTTGGATTTTTTGTTTTCATATTGTTTTTTTTTTCATTTTTCATGTTTTTTTTGGTTTTTAAATTATTTTAGGTATTTAATGTTTTCTTAGGGTTTTTTAGAGTTTTAGAATTTATTTTATTATTTTTATTTTTAGGGATTATTTAGGATGTTTATTCTTTTTAAGTTTATTAGGGAATTTGATGGCTTTTTGTGTTTTTGTTTATTCTCAGGGCTTTTTAGTTTTTTGAGTTTTTTTGTTTTTTGTAGTTTTGAGGGTTTTAATGGGTTTTTAGAGTTATAAACTTATTCACGGGTTGAAGGGTTTTATATTTTTAGTGATTTTTATGGTTTTCATGGTGATTTTGGGTTTTATTAGGTTTTTAGAGAATTTTTGGTTTTTATGAATTTTATTAGTCTTTATAGTTATTTAGGATATTTACCGTTTTTATATTTTTAAGGGTTTTAAGTGTTTTTTGGTTATTCATTTTTTCATATATGTTTTCAATGATTTTTGGGTTTTTATGTATTTATAAATATTTATTAATTTTTTTGTATTTTTATCGTTTTTAGGGTTTTATGGGATTTTGAGGGTTTGGGGGGGGGGGGGGGTTAGTCGTTTTAGGGATTTTATGGTATTTGGGGTTTTATAGTATTTTTTATTTTTAGGTTTTTCATGATTTTTATAGTTTTTAAATGTTATTAGGGGTTTAAAGGGTTTTTAATTTTTTAGTGATTTTTTTTGGTTTTTTATGTTTTTTGAGGTTTTTAAGTGTTTTAGGTGGTTCTATGGTTTTTTGGTGATTCTAAGGTCTTATGATATTAATGGGTTTTTAGAGTTTTTAGAATTTTTTAGGTTTTTACAGGATTTATGATTTTTTAGGATTTAAATTTTTTTCTAAGGGTTTTAGGGTTTTTATAGTTTTTTTGTTTTTAGGGATTTTTGGGTTTCTTTTTATTTTAATTATTTCTAGGGTTTGTTAAGGAATTTGTGGCATTTTGGCATTTTTAAGGGGTTTTAGGGTTTTCAATGGTTTTAGTTTTTTTAGGTTTTTTAGAGTTTTAATTGTTTTTATTTTTTTTAATGTTTTGTTATGGGTTTTAAGGGTTTTGGGGTTTTATGATTTTTTGGGATTTTAAATGAATTTTTTGGTTTTTAGGGATTTTAGGGGTTTTGGTTTGTTAGGTTTTTTTATGATTTTTTGGGTTTTTATGTTTTTTTAGATTTTAGGTTTTTTTAGTTTTTATGTTTTTTAAATTTTTTAATATTTTCTTAGTGTTTTTAGGTGTTTTTATGATTTTAATATTTTTAGTTAGTTTTAGGGTTTTATGGGGTTTTAGAGTTTTTTTAAATGTTTTCGAAGTTTTATGGATTTAGGGGGTTCTGGGGTTTGGGTATTTTAAGGGTTTCATCATTTTTTTAGTTTTCTTATGTGTTTTAAGTATTTTTAGTTTTTTAAAGTTTTCTTAATGGTTTTCTTGGTGTTTTGGGTTTTTTAAATATTTATGGATTTTTAGGACATTTTAAGATTATTATGGGTTTTTTAGGGTTGTTAGGTTTTTTAAGGTTTTTGGGTTTTCTAGGGTTTTTATGGGGTTTTAGGGTTTTTTCTATATTATTTAGGGTTTTAATGGATTTATGAGTTTTTAATGGTTTTTGTGTTTAAAATGTATTTAGAGTTTTTAATGGTTTTTTTTTGTATTTATTTGGTTATAGGTGTTTTATGGTTTGGGGTGTTTTTATGGTTTTTATAGATTTTAGGATTTTTTAGGTTTTTTAATATTTTTAGTTTTTTCATGATTTTGATTGTGTTTATGTTTTTATATTTTTCTAAGGGTTTTTATGGTTTTTTGGGTTTTTAGGTTTTTTATTATGCTTTTAAAGATTTTTTTGGGATTTTGGGATTCTTATTTGGGGGGGGGGGGGGGTTAGGGATTTAGAGGTGTTTTAGATTTTGTATGTTATTTATGGTTTTTGTGGGATTTTAGGGTTTTTAGGATTTTAAGGTTTTTAATTTTTTTAGAGTTTTAAAAATTAAATGGGTTTAAATATGTTTTATAATTTTTAGTAATTTTTGATTTTAATGGTTTTTATGGGGTTTAAGGTTTTTGGGGTATTATAGTATCCATGGGTTTTTAGGGTTTTTTAGGGGTTTTTAGGGATTGAATGGATATTATTTTTTTGAGGTTTTATTTATTTATAGTTTTTTTATTTTTTTCTTATGTTTTTAGGTTTTTTAATATTTTTTACCTTTTGGGGATTTTTAGCGATTTTTAATATTTTTAATTTTATAGTGTTTTGGGAATTTTGAGGGTTTATGGACTTAAAGTGTTTTAGTGTTTTATGATTTTTATCATTTTTTATGTTTTTAATGGATAAATTCATTTTTGGGTTTTAAGGTTTTTATAGAGTTTTTCAGGGTTTTTAGGACTTTTTTTGTTTTTAGGGACTTTTGGGGATTTTAAGAGATTTTTTGTTTTTTTAGGGTTTTCAAAGAATTTTGAGGGTTTTTAGGTTTTTTTTAGATTTTTAGGGTATTTATCATTTTTTATGCGTTTATGTTTTTATAGGTTTTTATGGTTTTATTAGGTTTTTTGAAGGTTATAAGGGTCCTTTACATTTTTATGGGGTTTTTTAGGGGTTTGAAGGTTTTTTTGTTTTTAGGGTTTTTTAGGATTTTGAGTTATTTAAGGTTTTAGTGGCATTTAGAGTTTTGTAGGGTTTTTATGTTTTTTTAGAGTTTTTAACATCTATATTTGGGTAATGGGTTTTTATATTTTTAATGGGTTTCTAGGGTTCTTATGAATTTTTATGGTTTTTAATGATTTTTAGAAGTTTTAGGGTTTTTAGGACTTTTTAGGGTTTTTAGCATTAATATGCGAATTCAATGAGGGGATAATATATTAAAGGAACATGTGGAGTCCTGTAGAAAGATTACCTTCCATTTTATGGTTCTCATCAAGGATAATCTAGATTTAGAGGAAACATAAATTGAATTGGATTTTTATCGGGTAAACCATGCTAATTCTATTTATTTTTTTGGAATGGCCTGGCTATATTGATTGAAGTTTGATGTTTTGTATATGTGACCATTTGGTTTCCCACTTTTTCTTAAAAGGTATTTTCATATATATAATTATTTATTATTAGAATGTTCAATTTTTTTAGGTTTTTAAGGCTTTCATATTATTTTTCAGGGTTATTAAGATTTTTACATTTTTAGGGATTTTTGAAGATTTTTAGTATTTTTATGGTTTTTAGAAATTATGAGGGTTGTGAGGGGTTTTTTTAGGGTTTTAGGGTTTTTATATATTTTTTAGGTTTTTCAGTTTTTTGTGACGTTTTTAGGGTTTTTATGTCTTTTTAAATATTTCAATGTTTTTAGGGGTATAGTTGGTTTTTAGAGTTTTAGTGTGTTTTTAGGGGTTTTATGATTTTTTTGTGTTTTTAGGGGTTATTTGGGTGTTTATGTATGTTGGGGTTTTATGTTTTTAGTTTGATTTTTGGTTTTTTAGTGTTTTTAGGTTTTTAGTGGGTTTATATATTTTTAGTTTATTATAGATCTCTTATGGTTTTTTAGGGTATTTAATCTTTTTATGAATTTTAAGGGTTTTTAAGATTTATTTTCAGTTTTAGTTTTATTTTGGATTTTGCTGTTTTTTGGGAGATTTTATAATTTATTGTGTTTTTGTTTTTGTTTTGATTTTTAGGTGTTTTTATGGTTTTATGTTATGATCGTTTTCTAGGGATTTTATACTAATTTAGGGGTTTTTATGTTTTTAGCAATTTGCATGGGGTATTAAGGATTTTTAAGGTTGGTTAGTGTTTTTAAGGATTTTTATGGTTTTACGGTTATTTAGGGTTTTAATGGGTTTTGTTGTTTTTAGGGTTTTTTGTGTTTTTTACGGTTTTGATGGTTTTTAAGAGGTGTTAAATGTTTTCAGAGGTTTTAAGGGTTTTTATTATTTTTAGTTATTTTTTACAGTTTTTATGGGTTTTTAGAGTTTTTATGGTTTAGGTGTTCATATCATTTTTAGGGTTTTTATGGTTTTTAGGATAATTTAAGAAGCTTTTAGGTTTTTTAGAATTTTTCATGAATTTATGAATTTAAAGTGCTTTTATGTTTTTTTTGATTTCTTAGTTTTTTAGGTTTTTTGGGTTTTTTACATCATTATTGATTTTTTGGAATTTTTTTCATATTTTTATTGGTTTTTTGCCTTTTTAGGGCCTTCTTTGATTTTAGAGGTTTTAGTTTTTGTTTATGATTTTTAGTGTTTTTAGAGTATTCTTGGTTTTTTAGGGGTTTTAATTGTATTTTTGTTTTATGTTTATCTTCGGGATTTTCATGTTTTTTAGGATTTTTTTACCTTTTTTAGATATTTTTTGGGATTTTTTAAGAATTTTACTATTTTTAGGGTTCTCTGTGATTTGAGGTTTTTTAGGTGTTTTAAGGGTATTTAGGGTTTATATAGTATTTTTTGGGTTTTAAGGTTTTTTTACTTTTTAGGGGATTAATATTTTTTAGATTTTTTAATGTTTTTATGGTTTTATAGGATTTTAGAATTTTTAGTGCTTCATTTTTTCATAGGGTTTTATGTGTTTTTTTATGTTTTTTGGGCTTTTAAGATCTTTTTACAGATTTTCAGGGTTTTTATAAATTTTTAGGTTTATTATGGGGTTTATGATTTTTTTTGGTTTTAGGGATTCCTTATGATTTTTTAGGATTTTTAGGGATTTTACATTTCATTGTATTTTTAGGGTTTTTAATATTTTTAAATCTTTTATATTTTTTATCTATTTTAAGTATTTTTAGAGTTTTTTATGTTTTTTATGATTTTTATTTTTTTTAAGTTTCTTATTGGTTTTATGTTTTTTAAAATTTTAATGTTTTCTTAAGGTTTTTTTGGGTTTTTAGTGTTTTATACGTTTTAGGGCTTTTTAGGGTTATATTAGGATTTTTATGGGTTTTATGGGTTTTAGGGTATTTAGTGTATTTATGGTTTATTTTCTTTTTAGGGTTATTTTTTATTTATAAAGTATTTTGTGGTTATTATAGTTTTTTTATGGTTTTAAAGGTTCTTTAGAGTTTTAAGTGGGTTTTTTTGTGTTTTGGGGGTTTTTTAAATTTTTATGGGATTTTTCGAATATTTTGGGTTAATAGGTTTTTAATCTTGTTTTATGTTATATAGGGGTTTAATGTTTTTAAGGGTTTTATGGTTTTCTTAGGGTGCTTCGAGGTTTTTAGTGATTTTTACTTTTTTAGAGATATTTTTAAATATTTGTTTCAATTTTTAGGGTTTTTACAATATTTAGGGATTTTGAGGGTTTTTTGGGTCTTTTTTTATTTTATGGATTTTATCATTTTTTATATTTTTTTCGGGTTTTATGTTATATTTTGATTTCCAATGTTTTCTTGTAGGTTTTTAGTGGCTTTAGGGTTTTTTTTACCTTTAGGGAGTTTTATGTCTTTTTAGTATTTTTATAGTTTTTAGCGTTTTTATGTATTTTTATGGTTTTTATCCATTCTTAATGAATTTAGGGTTTTTATAGGTTTTGTTGTGTTTTGGGGTTGTTAGTGTTTTCCGGTTTGTTAGGGTTTTTTGTGTTTTTTGGGATTTTTAGTGTTTTTTTAGGTTTTTAGTGGTTTTCTGTATTTTTTTATTATTATGGTTTATTTAAGGGTATTCTGGGATTTTAGTGATTTTTAAATTTTAGGAACTTTTATAGAATTTTAAGGTTATTTATGTTTTAGGGTTTTTAAGCTTTTTTATATATTTTAGGTATTTTTAGTGTTTTTATGAATTTATTGTTTTTTTATTTTTAAGGTTATTTAAATTTCTTATCATTTTTAGGGGTTTAAAAGGGTTTAGATTTTATTTTTATTTAGGGAATTTATGGGTTCTTTGGGATTTTAGAAGCTTTTTTTGTTTTTTTGATTTTTTTGGGTTTTAGGGTCTTTTGGGGTTTTAAGGTTTTTATAAATTTTTTAGTTTTTTATGGGTTTTAGTGTTTTAGGTTTTTTAAGATTTTATAGGGGTTTTCAATTTTTTTGGGTTTTTTTCTTTTTTATGGATATTAGGGATTTTTAGGATTTTTGTGGTCTTTTATGATTTTTTGTAATTTTGGGAGTTTTATGGGTTTTTAGGGTTTTAGGGTTTTCTTACTTTATGATTTTTTTGGTTTTTATGGGTTTAAGTTTTTTATAGTTTTTATGTTTTTCTCAGGTCATTTCTCAATTTATTTCATTTGTAGGGTTTGGTTAGGGATTTTATAATATTTTTATGTGTTTTAATGGTTTTTAAGGAAATTGAGGGGTTTTAGGGTTTTTTGGGGTTTTAGGAATATATGTTACTTTGGGTATTTAGTTTTTTTATTGATTTTTTATGCATTTTATGGTTTTTTTGGGTTTTTATTGTTTTTAGGGGTTTAATGGGGTTTTTGTTGAGATTATAGTAATTTTTAGTGTTCTTATTGGTTTTTAGTTTTTAATGGTTTTTAGGGTTTTTTGGGGGTTTTAGTGTTATTAGGATTTTCTCGGGTTTTCTGGTTTTTAGGTGTTTTTTAGTTTTTTAATGGTTTTAAGTGTTTTATATTTTTTTATTTTTCTTATTTTTTTATGGTTTTTAGGGTTATTTACTTTTTTTTGGAATTTATTGGTATTTTTTAAAAATTTTATTGTTTTTTGGTTTCTATGGAATTTTTAGGTTTTTTATTATTTTTAATGGTTTCAGTATTTTATTGTTTTACAGTTTTTAGTGTTTTCTTGATTTTTTATTATTTTTATTGTTTTGAGAGTTGAATAATGATTTTAGCGGTTTAAATGGTTTTTAGAGTATTTATTAGGTTTTTAAGTTTTATGTGTTCTAGAATATTTCAAAAACATTTATGGGGTTTAAGTATTTAGAGGGTTTTATGGTTTCTAGGTATTAAGTAATTTTATGGTTTTTAGGATTTTAGGTTTTTATGGTTTTCTTAGGGTTTTTTGAGTTTTTAGTATTTTTTCCATTTGGAGGTTTTTTATGTTCTTTTTTGATTTTAAATATTTTTAGGAATTTAGGTATTTTTAGGGTTTCTATGGTTTTTAGGGTTTTTAGGGTCTTATACGTTTTTCAGGTTAGAGGAGTTTTTGAGTTTTTTATGGTTTTAACGTTTTTTATATTTTTTTAGCATTTATAGGGGATAAAAGGTTTTTTGATTTTTTTAGTGGTCTTTAGGGATTTTAATGGTTTTAGGGATTTTTATGGTTTTTAGGAATATTATGGTTCTTTGGATTCTTTAGGGTTTTTAGGTTTTTAGGGATTTTTAGTGTTTTTAGGTTTCTATGTGTTTCTTAGGGTTTTTATAGGATTTGGGGTTTTATGTTTTTAGTGATTTCAACACCTTTTTTTGGATTTTTATGGTTTTAGGGTTTTTAGGGATTTTGAGGGGTTTTTGTTTTTAGGGGTTTTTATGGTATTTTAGAGTTTTCTAATTTTTTACGGACATTAGGGGTTTTAAATATTTTTGATGTTTATGGTTTTGATGTGTATGTATGGATTTTTAATGTTTAAAGTATTTTTAGGGTTTTTAATGTCTTTTGGGGTATTTAAATTTTTTTAGCATTTTTAGGTCTTTTAGGGGTTTTAAGTGTTTTCCGTGTTTTAATAGCTTCCTATGGTTTTTTCATTTGTAGGGTTTTTTCATTTGTAAGGATTTTTTTTGGATTTTTTTGGAATATAATTTTTTCTTATGGTTTTTAGGAATATTTAGGATATTGGGGGTCTTATGGTTTTTATGGTTTTTTAGGAGTTTTAAGTGTTTTTAATGTTTTAAATGGTTTCATAGGGGTTTTAAGGTTTTTTATGGTTTTTTACATTCATAGGGAATTTTATTGATTTTTTAGGATTTTTATGTGTTTTTATGGTTTTTAGGTATTTTTTAGTTTTTTTGGTTTTTTTATTTTAGTGTTTTGGGGGTATTTTGCAATTTTTAGTGGTTGTTATGGTATTTAGATTTTGTGGGTTTTTAAGGTGTTTAAGTTTTTTAGGTTTTTTGGTATTTTTATGAATTTTGTATGATATTTTAAGGTTTCAATGGGTTTTTCTGGAATTTTAGGGTTTTAATGGTTTTTTTGGTATTTATGGTATTTTTGATCTTTTTGTGTTTTTAAGTTATTTTATAATTTTTTTATGGTTTTAGGTTCTTAAAATATTTTTATAAATTTTAATGGTTATACTATTTTTATGGGTTTTAGGTTTTTTTATGGTTCAAGGGTTTGTAAGGCTTTTTGAATTATAGTGTTTTTTAAGGTTTTGTGGTTTTAGGTTTTAAGGGGTTTTATTTTTTTATGTTTTAAGGTTTTATAGTATTTTTCTGGGTTGTAGTGTTTTATATATATTTAATGATTTTTTAGGGATGTTATTGTTTTTAGGGTTTTTAGATATTTTATGTGTTTTTTGGGGTTTTATGGTTTTTATGGTTTTTATGTTTTTTAATTTTTTATATGTTTTTTAGTTTTTAGGGTTTTACTGTTTTCAAGATTTTTAACATTTTTTGGGTTTAAAGGGTTTCTAGAGTGTTTATGGATATTGATACTTTTTAGGGGGTTTTTGGTTCTTATAGTTTTAGTGGGTTTTTGGTTTTTATGGTCTTTTCAGAGTTTTTAGGGTTTTACCATTTTTTGGGTTTTAGGGGATTTGTGTGTTTTTTTGGATTTTATGTTTATCTTATAGGTTTTAATGTTTTTTTGGGTTTTTAATGTTTTTAAGGATTTTCAAGGTATTTTTGGGATTTTAATTATTTTTACAGTTCTTAGGTAATTTAATTCTTTTTAGGATTTTTAGTATTTTTAACAATTTTTATGTTTTTAGGTTTTTAATTTTTTTTTGGTTTTGATTTTTTTAAGGGATTATACAGTTTTTACTCTATCTTATGTTTTATTGAGTATTATAGATTCTTAGGATTTTAATGGTTTTTATGAATTTTTAGGGGTTTAGGGGTTTTTAAGGTTTTTTGGGGGTTTGGGGGTTTTTGTTTTATTTTTTATTATTTTAGGGTTTTTACTATTTTATTATAGTTTTTATCAGTTTTAGAGGTTCAAATAGATTTTCGAATTTTTAATGGGTTTTGAGGTGTTTATGGGGTTTTAGTGTTTTATGGGCTTTAATGGTTTTAGGGGTTTTGGGTTATTTAGGGGTTTTTCTGGATTTTAGTAATTTTAGGGTATTTATAAGTTAAAAGTGTCGATAGGATTTTGTGTTTTTCTTATGGTCTTCCACTTTTTTACATTTTTTAGGTTTTTTAAGGATTTCTTTATAGTTTTATTGATTTTCAGGGTTTTGGGGGTTTTGGGTGTTTTGTGTTTTGTGTTTTTTTGGGGTTTTAGGTGTTTTTAAGCTTTTATTAGGGGTTTCTTGGTTTTATGTGGTTTGAAGCTATTTTTAGGGTTTTCTGGTTTTTATTGTATTTTACATTTTTTGGGATATTTAATGTTTTAATGAATTTTTTGGTTTTAGGGTTTTTAAGGATTATAAGGGTTTTGGGGTTTCTTAGGTGTTTTAGGTTTTTTTTTGTTTTTTAGGTTTTATTTTTTTTAGTTTTTTAATGTTTAAATGGTTTTTAGAGCGTTTTACCATTTTTAATGGTTTGATGGGTTTGTAGATTTTTTTAATGGGTTTTTAGTGATTAGTGGATTTCTCTAAATTTTTATGTTTTTATTGGTTTTTATGGTTTTTTTGGTCTCTATGGTTTTTATGGTTTTTAAATGTTTTAGGGTTTTTAGGGTTTTTAATGGATTTATAGAGTTAATTTTTTTTCTTAGTTGTCTTCAAGGTTTTTAGGGTTTTTTATTATTTTCGTTATTTTTAGAGATGTTTTATATTTTTATGTTTTTTAGAGATTTTGAGGGTTTTAGAGTTTTTAGGGTTTTTAGGGTTTCTAGGGTAATTTAGTTTTTTAAATGTATTTATTGTTTAGTTTTTAATTTTTTTTCATGATTTCTATTATTTTTACGATTTTTATGTTTGGAGGTATTATATATATATTTTAGGATTTTTATTGGTTTTTACATTTTTACAGATTTTTAGGGTTTTAGGGTTTTTTAGGTTTTTAGGAGTTCTACAGTTTTCTATTATTTTTTGTTTTTTAGGTTTTTTATTCTTTTAATATATTTTTAATTTTTTTAATCATTTCTGGTTATTAAAGGTTTTTTTATTGTTTTTAGTGGTAATTTTTAATTTTTATGGCCTTTTTAGATATTTTAAGGATTTTTGGGTTTTTTATTCGTTTTAGTGTTTTAGTGTTTTAGGGCCTTTTAGGATATTTAGGATTAAAATCATTTCCAATGTTTTTAGGGGTTTTAAATATTTTTTGTTTTTTATAGTTTTCTTAGGTTTTTATATATTTTATTGATTTTAAATTTTTTTTTGCATTTTTTGGGGATTCTTAAGATTTTTTTTTGTTTTTCTATGGATTTTCACTATTTTAGGATTTTTTTTGGGTTTTTGGGATTTTTGACATTTTTTAGTGTTTAAATGGTTTTAGAGTTTTCAGTGGGTTTTTATTTTTATTATGGGATTTATGGTTTTATCAGTTTTTTGGTTTTTGGGATTTTAGGGTCTTGAGTGAATTGTTTTTTGTTTTTAAAGTTTTTTAGTGTTTTTTTGGTTTTATGGGTTTTCATAATTTTAGGTGTTTAATTTTTTCTTATGTTTTTTCAAGGTTTTATGGTTTTCTATGTTTTTAAGGGTTTTTACAGGTTTTTTATGATTTTTGGGATTTTAGGGTTCTATGGATTTCAAGGGTTTTAGGTTTTTTCAGGATTTTGTTGTGTTTTTAGGGATTTATAGTGTTTTTTTTCAATTTTTTGGGTTTTTATGGGATTTAATTGTTTTTAGCTTTTTAAGGATTTCTTCATAGTTTTACATATTTTTAAGGAGTTTTATTATATTTTGGGATTTTATGAATTTATTTAGTATTTTTTATTTTTTAAGTATTTATGGATTTTTGGGGATTTTTGTGTTTTTAGGTTTTTTAAGGATTTTTTGATTTATGGGGGGGGGGTTGTGGTTTTTATAGATTCTATATTTTTTAGAGTTATTTAATGTTATTATGGGTTTAATGAGATTTCAGAGGTTTTTAGTGGTTTTAGGGTTTTTATGGCTATTTAGGGTGTATTAAGGTTATTGGGGGTATTATGGTATTATAGATTTTATGGACTTTTAGTGTTTCTAAGTGTTTTTAGAATTATAGGCCTTTTAGGGGTGTTAATTATTTTTGTTCTTTAAGGATTTTTTGTGGTTTTCAGGGTTTTTAGCATTTTTTTGTATTTTTGGGAAAGGCGTAGGATATTTATGGGTTTTAGGGTTGTTTGGGATTTTTTGGGATTTTGGATTTTTTGGCTTTTTTGTGTTTTAGGATTTTTAGGGTTCTTAATGATTTTAGTTTTTTATGAGTTTTAAGTGATGTTAGGTATTTATAGTTTTTTTAAAAAAATAGGGTTTTTTGGTTTATACATTTTTATGATTTTATGGGTTTTTTCATATTTTTATGATTTGTTGAGGTTTTAGGGATTTTGTGGGTTTTTTAGTGTTTCTTGGGTTTTTTTTGGGTTTTCAGGTTTTTAGGTGTTTTTAGAATTTTTTAGGGTTTTATGTTTTCTAAATTTTTTCTAAACTCATTCAATGTTTAAAGGGTTTTCATATTATTTCAGTGTTTTTTATGTTTTTTATGTTTTTAGGGTTTTTTTACTATTTTTATGGGTTTATTGTTTTAGAGGGGTTTTAGTGTTTTTAGGGTCATTTTTGAGGTTTTTTAGGGTTTTTAGTATTTTTTCAGTTTTTTAGGGATTTTAAGAGTTTTTTTGTTTTTAATGTATTCTTAGTGTTTTATGGTTTTTTTGGTGTTTTTACATTTTTTTATGTTTTTATGGATTTTAATTGAATGTTAGTGTTTTATATATTTTTAGGGGTTTTAGTGTTTTATTGGTTTTTTAATGGTTTTTTGGGTTATTATGGTTAATCCGAGTTTTGGGGGTTTTAAGGTCTTTTAGATTTGTTTATTGTTTTTATGGGGTTAAACGGTTTTCAGATTTTTTGGTGGGATGTTAGGGTTTTTAAAGGATTTTAGGGATTTTAGGGGTTTTATGATATTTATGGTTTTTAGTTGTATTATGTGTGTTAGGGTGTTCTTATGGTTTCTTAAGTGTTTATGAATTTTGTGGGCCTTTTACTAGTATTAAGTGGTTTTTGGGTTTTAAGGTTTTATTATGGTTTTTGGGATTTTTACAATTTTAATTTTTTTATGAATTCCTAATATTTTTACGGTTTTCAGGTTTTCTAGGGAAATGTAGGCGACGGGCTAGACTATTCCAACCCCCCCCCCCCCCCAATTTATAAAAGAAAAACAAAGCAGATAAGGGCGGGTAGGGTCAAACAACCCGCACCAAAAAGTCATAAACCCCCAAGACACCAAACTCTAAAAGTGCCAAAATACATAGAGAATGAAGTAGGAACTACAAATCAACATCTCCATCCGCATAAGGATCCCCATTAGCACCATAACTTGAGAAAGCATCTGACTCCACCAGCTCTGATTCAGAAGAGTCATATTGATTAAGGAAGGTTGTGTAATACTCTCTAAGATGTAATTGCTCCACATTCGGCTGCCCGTTACCATACCGATCTTCCCTACCATGAGTATATTCATTAGCTTTGTAGGCCTTGGAGAAGGCTCTGGTAGCAATTGGCCTGGGAATGGAAGAATAGTCCCTCTTTGATCTCCTCTTCATTGGGGGTGCTTCAAGCTCCTCCTTCGGAAAATGCAGTACATCATCAACGCTTTACTCCATGGGCTTGATATTCCCATCCTTTCTATGACTAACAACGGTAGGTTCAAACCCACCTCTCTGACTACCAGGTCCAAAATTAATATCATTTTTAGACCACGAATTCCACTTCCGGGGACATGAGTCTAAGCCAGAACAACCGGTGGAACCCATAAAAGCCTTCTCCCTCCTTATCCTATCCAAATTAGAATTCATGTTGTCATAATTATCACCAAAGATTTCTCCCAACCATGTAGTTTCATCATCCTTATCCCAAATGAAGATCGCATAGTTTTGTAGGTCAGGCTTCTACAGTTTCTCTTTTTGATGATTCTCAAAAGGTTTTTCCAAACAATCCAGCATTATCTTTTTAGAAAACTCAACACATGGAGGTAAAGTCTCAAACACAACAAGGGAAAATATTGGATCAGGTTTCTCAATAGTCCTCATAACTACGGGAAGGTTTTCAATCTCTTGTATCCTATACTGAGGGTCATAAAGAGAACTATCCCGAATCTCAGCAGCATCAGCCAACATGTACTTCAGATCTTTCTAATTTGGTAAGGGATTATGTTTCACTCCAACTTGGCTCATCCCTTAAAAAAGGGAAGAAGCACCATCTCTGGTAGGTCTATATGGTGTTTAGAATCATGATTTTCCACCACGACCTGCAACTCTCCTAGTTCATGGCTCTCAAGACCCCCCTCCACTTTTCCCATGTATTCTAAAGATTCCAAGCCCACAAAATAAATAGAGGTTAAGACCAAATACTTTCCCAGGGTCTTCTCTTGAAAAACGACGACTGAAGGATTTGGAAATAGCTCCCTCTCCTTCCCTTCACCAATGAGGCGCAGGTGCTTGATGCCATCCCTAAAAGATTCAACCATAAAATTAAAGGCCGAAACCCCATCTTCATCAAGAGCCTCACCCGCACCTCACTGAAGGAAGGGGTGTCACCTGTAAGTCCCAGGTCACCCTTCAGTCGCTTGAAGATGTCCTTTACCATAGCTTCTGATTGATTCCCCTCAACACACTGTCAAGAGGAGGGTCCCACTTCTTTCACCCTAGTATCCCTCCCTATGCCGATCAGGGTATCCATTCGAGTTACCTCCCTTGCCTCAATATCATTTGTTAACGTCAACCTCAGAGAGGTAACTTGATGTTCACTTCCAGCCAAAAGATGCTCACTACACATATGTCTTCAATTCCTTTTCACATAGCCATGTGTAAAGAAAGATTCACCATAGATCACCCATGATTAAAACACCACTGGTTGCTTCCATTGAAGCTCCTCACAAATTTCAAACCCAACAAATACAATCATATCTTTGGAAACATTGACTTCAACATAGACCCTCAGAGTGACCAATGGTAGAGGGCCTAGTTTTTTCATCCACACACAAAAACCTTCCAATTAAATTTGTCAACATTGAAATAATAGACTAGTTTTGAAAGGGGATGGGTAGCACGATAAACCTCACCAAAATCACCATCAACGGGGAATCACAATGCAGATGGAAGTCAAAGATCCACCAAAAAAGGAAAAAGTGTGCATTATTACATCTACGGGGAGTCGCAGACTAGGCCAGAATTAGATCCTCCTTAGAAAAGAACCGAATCAAAATGTGTCAGGAATCTACCAAGACAATAGTGTCATGATCTCGGAGACCCCAGTGTTCAAAGACAAACCTATCCAAAACATCAACTGAGGGGATCCAATTCAAGGACCTACCTACCAGAGACATACTATGCAAAGAAAGAATCCTTGTTTTTCATGGTTTATAGAGTTTTTTTAGGTTTTTTGGGTTTTTAATTGTATATAGGTTTTGATGGTTTTCTAAGGGGTTTTCAATGTTTTAGGGTTTTTTTACATTTTTTTTATTTTTATAAATTTTTTATTATTTTTATGGTGTATTAGGGATTTCTGGATTTTGAGGGGATTTGGTGTTTTTACTTTTTAATTCGTTTTTTGGGTTTTTAGTGGGGATTTTGAGTTATTTTGGGTTTTTATAGTTTTTTATAGTTTTTTAACATTTTAAAGGGTTTAAAAGGTTTTTTTAGTTTTTAGTGGTTTTTTGGTGTTTTATGGGTTTTTAGGTTTTTAAGGTTTTAAGGGGTTTTTATGTTTTTTAGAGTTTTTAAGGTGTTTTTTGGTTTTTTATTTTTTTTATTTTTATAGGGGTTTTCAATGTGTTTGGTTTTTATGGTTTCCCTTGTGATATTCACTATTTGAGGGGTTTTTAAATTTTTATTGGGTTTTTTTAAACTATTAGTATTTTTATGGTTTTATGTATTTTGATAGTTTTTTGGATTTTTAGGGTTTTTAGAATTTTTAGGTTTTTAAAGTGTTTTAATTATTTTTAGGTTAAGATTTTATTTGGGTTTTTTACGGGTTAAATATTTTTTACATTATTAGAGATATTTTATTCTTACTTAATATTTTTATGGTCTGTTAGGGTATTTATGGATTTTGAGGGTTTTATCATTTTTATGCATTTTAGGGATTATTAGAGGATTTAGAGTATTTTTGAGTTTTTTGGGTCTTTATGGTTTTAGAGTCTTTTTTTGTGTGTTTTTAGGGGTTTAAGGGTTTTCTAGAGGTTTTTGTGTTTTTAGGGTTTATATGGGTTTTTAGGGTTTTAAATAGTATATAATGTTTTTAGGGTTTTATGGGATTTGTTGGGTTTTTATATTTTTTTAGGGTTTTATGGTTTTTATCATTTTTTATGTTTTTTATCAGTTTTAACAATTTTTAGGTTTTTAAGGTATTATTAGGGTTTTTTCGATTTTGGAATTCATACAAATTTTTTATAATTTTTTTTGTTTTTTAGTGTTTTACTAATTTTTAGGGTTTTAGTTTTTTTAGGTTTTCTAAGGATACTATGGTTTTTTTGTTTTTAAGGTTTTTTAGTTTTGAGGGTTTATAAAGTTTTTTATAATTTTATATGTTTTCATGGTTTTAAGGTGTTTTTAGAGTTTTTATTGATTTTTTTGGTTCCTTATGGGGTTTAGTATTTTTATAGTTTTAAATGATTTTATAGTTTTTAGTTTATTTAGGGTACGTTTAGTTTTTTCTAGGTTTTTTGTATTTTTTAGGTTTTCTAGGGCTATTTAATTTTTTTGGTTTGTAAGGATTTATATGGTTTTTATTAGTTTGCCTATTTTTTTACATTTCTAGGGTTTTAAGGGATATTTGTGTGATTTCATGTATTCTAAGGGATTTTAGGGATTTTGTGCAGTTTGATACTTTTTTGTATTTAGGGATTTTTAGGTTCATAATCATTTTTTAGGTATGATGGGGGTATTAAGTGATTATAGGTTTTTAAGGTTTCCTTAGTGTTTTTCATGGTTTTTAAGGTGTTTTACATTAATGGGGGTCTTTTGGGACATTTTAGGATTTTTTATTTTTTTAGGGTTTTTCATATATTTTATGGGCTTTTTAGTTTTTTGGGGTTTTATGGTTTTTTTAGTTTTTATAATTTTTTGTTTTTTTAGAGAATCTTAAAATTATTAGGGGTTTAAAGAGTTTTTTTAGTTTTCATGGTTTGTTTGTTTATTTGGGTTTTTAGGGATTTTAATGTTTTTATGGGTTTTTAGGGTTTTTAGGGTCTTTTATGGGTTTTAGGGTTTTATCAGTTTTTTAGGTATTTTGGGGTTTTTATTATTTTCAAGGTTTTTATTTTTTTTCTTATATTTTATATGGTTTTTTACATATTTTTAGGATTTTTAATGATTTTGAGGGTTTATAGAATTTTATTAGGTTTTTAGGAGTCATATGTGTTCTTTATGTTTTTAAGATTTTCTTACTATTATTCAGGGTTTTATGGTTTATTTGTTCTGTGATATTTATAGGGATTTTTAATATCTTTAAGTTTTTATTGTTTCTTTTGTATTTTTAGTGTTTTAGTGTTGTTAGGGTTTTTTGGTATGTTGGGGTTTTTAGGGTAATTTTTGAGTTTTTAGGGTTTTTTAGTTTCTCTTGTGTTTTTTAAAGTTTTTAGGGGTTTAACTGATTTTTAGTTTTTTATGGGTTTTAGGGTTTTTATAGGTTTTCAGGATTTTTTATGGTTTTTATGGGTTTTATGATTTATATGGGTTTTAAAGGTTTTTTGAGTTTTTTAGTATTTTCTATATTTTTTTAGGATTGAATGTGATTTTTGGTTTTTATGTTTTTATATTGAGATTCTGTGGTTTTCAAGGTTCAATGTATTTTAGGGATATTTATAGATAAAAAATTTATGTTTTGGGGGTATTAGGGTTTTTTATTTTTCTAGGGTTTAGCGTTTATCTATTTTTATGGGTTTTCAGTGTTTTTAGGTTTTAATACTTTCTTATAGTTTTTCATGGTTTTGGGGTATTTATGTTTTTTCAGTTTTCTATGGCTTTTTATAATTTTATGGGTTTTTAGGGTTTTTAATAAATTTGATGGTCTTTTGGGGTTTTTAGGGATTTTATGGTTTTTATGGTTTTTGGGGTTTTAGTGTTTTTTTAGTTTTTTGGGGGTTTAAAGGTTTTTAAGAGTTTTTTAACATTTTTAGGGGTTTTTTGATTTTAGGGGTTTTAGGGCCTTTTAGGGTCTTTTAAGATTTTTAGCATTTTTTACATTTTTAGGGGTTTTATTAGTTTTTAGGTTTTTATGGTTTTCATTGGGGGTTTTTAGATTTTTTTGGGTTTTTTACAGTTTTTGGGATTTTTAGGGATTTTTTGTTGTTTGTAGTTTTTAGGTTTTTTAAGGGATTTTATGGTTCTTAGGTTTTATAGTTTGTATGGTTTTTCACATTTTTTTTTGTTTTTTGGGTGTTCTAAATTTTTTAGGTTTTTAATATTTTATTTGGATTTTACCAGTTTTTTAGAGTTTTTGAAATTTTATCGATTTTTAGTTATTTTTAGGATTTTTATGGTTCTTTGGGTTTTTGAGGATTTTTATGGGTTTTTGTATTTTTAATTATTAATATGGTATATTTTGGGTTTTAGTTTTTTTATTGTTTTAATGGTTTGTTAGTCTTTTTAATGGTTTTAGGGGTTTAAATGATTTTTAGAGTGTTTGATGGTTTTTTAATTATTTTATTGGGTTTTATGTATTTTATGGCATTTATGGGTTTCTTATATTTTTCTGGGGTTTTGGGGACTTTGGGTTTTTTGGGTTTTTAGGTTTTTAGCATTTTTTGGTTTTAGTGGTTTTTTGTTTTTTTTATATTTTTATGGTTTTCTGAGTTTCTTTGTGGTTTCTAGTTAATTTTTATTTTTAAAATTATTTTTATATATTATTTAGTATTTTAATCGGATTTTATGGTATTTAGGAATTTGAGGGGTTTTGGTGTTACTAACGATTGGATCGTTTTACTGATTCTTACTATTTTACGTGTTTTTAGGCTAATAAATTTTTCAATGGGGTTTGAAGGGTTTTTTGAATTTTTATGTTTTTATGTATTTTTAGGGATTTATTAGGATTTAAATTGTTATTTAGGTTTTTAGGGATTTGAGGGTTTTGGGTAGTTTTATGGTTTTTATGGCATTTTTTGGTTTCTAGGGTTTTTTTATTTTTAATAGTTACTGTAGTTTTTTTATAGTTTTTTACTATTCATAGGAGTTTAAATATATTTAATTTTTTAGTGGTTTTTAGGGGTTTTATGTATTTTTAAGGTTTTTTTTGGGGGGGGGGGGGGGTTTAGGGTTTTAGGGTTTTTATTCTTTTAGGGATTTTAGCATTTTTTTTGTTTTTTAGTTTTTTAAGTTTTTTAGGGTTCTAAGGTTATCTTATGTTTTCTAAGGGTATTTTTGGGTTTTTAGGTATTTTTAATTCTTTTTAGGATTTTATGGTTTTAGTGTTTTTTGGTATTTTGATAGTTTTTTTGGATTTAGGGGTTTTTTGTGTTTTTAGTGTTTTTAGGTTTTTTTATGGGTTTTATGTTTTTTATTTTTTTAATGTTTTATAAGGTTTTTAGGAATTTTTTACATATTTATGGATTTTTATAGGTTTTTTTGGTTTTTGGGTTTTTAGTGATTTTTAGGATTTTAGGGTTTTAGGGGTTTCGGGTTTTCTTTTGTTTTTTAGGGTTTCTTTTGGTTTTTAGGTTTTTCATGGTTTTTAATTATTTTAATGTTTTTAGGGGCATAAAGGGTTATTAGATTTTTTAGTGGTTTTTTGGGTTTTTAGGAGTTTTATAATTTTTAGTGTTTTTTATGATTTTTTTAGGGTCTAGGATTTTTAGGGTTCTTTAAGGGGTTTTATCATTTTTTGGTTTTTTGGGAGTTTTAAATGTTTTATAGTTTAATATTTTTCTTTGGGTTTTTAGGGATTTTATGTCTTTGTTTTGTTTTTTAGGTATTTTTTGGATATTTATAATAATTATGGGTTTTAATGGATTCAAGATATTTTGAGGTTTTTAGGGTTTTATGGTATTTAGGGTATTTTTTGCTTTTATGTTGTTAGGGGTTTTATGTTTCTTAGGTTTTCAAGGTTTTCTTATGGTTTTTAAGGTATCTTGTTTTATGTGATTTTATGGATTTTTGAGATTTTTTATTGGTTTTAGTGGTTATATGGATTTTGATTGTTTTTAGTGTTTCTATTGATTTTTATTTTTTTTTCTTGAGTTTTTTTGGGTTTTTAAGGTGTTTAGTGTTTTTTCAATTTTTACGTGTTTAAATGGGTTTTTTGAGTGATTAGTGTTTAATAGGGTATTTTGGGGTTTCATGGTTTTTAATATTTTAGGAGTTTTTTATGGTTTTTAGATTTTTTAGGGATTGGGCGTCCTTTCTGAATTTTGAGGGTTTTTATCATTTTTAGGTGTCTTATGGATTTTATGTTTTTTAAGATTGTATGTTTTTATTTTGGGTTTTTGGGGGTGTTTGGGATTTTAACATTTTTTTTTGATTTTAAGAGATTTCTTATTATTTTTATGGGCTTTTTTTGAATTTTTTTGTTTTAATGTGTTTTTATATTTTTTTAAGTTTTCATTGGATTATTAGGGTTTTTAGGGTTTTAGGGGTTTTAATATTTTGGAATTTTTATGTTTTTTATGTTTTTTATTGTTTTTTTGCTTTTTAGGGATTTCAAGGTTTTTAAGGCTTTAGGGTTTTTTTATTTTTTTGGGTTTTAGGGTTTATTTTAATTTGTTATTATTTTTATGGTTTTTAGTGTTTTCTAAATTTCATTGGTGTTGAAATGGTTTTTAGAGTTTTTAGTTGTTTTACGGTTTTTATGGGGTTTATGGATTTTATGGTTTTTATGGTTTTTAGGGTTTTTAGGGTTTTTCGGTTTCTATCATTTTTAGGTATATTAGGGTTATTATGATTTTGAGTATTAATGTATTTCTTGGTTGTTTTCATGGGTTTTAATTTTTTTTATGTTTTTAGGGATATTTCGGCATTTTTCTAATATTTATGGTTTTTATGAATTTTTTTATTTTGTAATGGTTTAACATTTTTTAGAGTGTTTTAACATTTTTAAGGGTTTAAAGGGTTTTATAATTTTCTGTTTTTTTTGGGTTTTTTTGTGTTTTTAGGCTTCTTATGGTTTTAGGGTATTTATGGTTTTTAATATTTTTAGGGGTTTTAGGCTGTTTTTAGGGTTTCTATAGTGTTTTATGGGGTTTAGAATTATTAATGTATTTTAGGATTTTAGTGGTTTTAATTTTTTTTATGTTACGAAGGTTTCCTTAGTGTTTTTCAGGTTTTTTTGGTTTTTTCATCATTTTTAGGTATTTTTAGTTATTTTTAGGTATTTTTATATATTTTTGTGTTTTTAATGGATTTGGAGGGTTTTATGGTTTTTACAGGGTTTTTTTTGGGTTTTTTGTCTTTGTTAGTTCTTTATGGGTTTTATCATTTTTAGTGTTTTTTAAAATTTTATATTTTTAAAGCGTTTTTAGATTATTTAGTTGTTTAGGGGTTTAAAAGATTTTTAGGGGATTTGAGGTATTTAGGGGTTCATATGGTTTTTATGGGGTTTTATGTTTTATGGTATTTTTTTTGTTTTATATGGTTTTTATCATATTCTAGTTTTTGTGGGGGGTAGGTATTTTGGGTTTTATGGTTTTCTAATGATATTTTTTGTGGTTTTTCAGTTATTTTTTGTTTTTAGTGTCTTTGTGATTTTTGTGATTTTTTGGGTTTTTTAAGAATTCTTATTATTTCTAGGTTTTTTCTAATTCTGGGGGTCTTTTATTATTTTTAGGGGTTTTTGGGTGTTCAACATTTTTTTAATTTTCAGGGTTTTAAGTGTTTTTAGTTTCTTATGGCTTTCTTAGAGGTTTTATAGGTTTTTTGGGTATTTTACGCTTTCAGGTATTTTTTAGGATTTTTTTTTCATTTTTTGGGTTTTAGAAAGTTTGATGCTTTTATGGGCTTTTATGGTTTTCAGGATTTGATGGGTTTTTAAGGATTTTAGTTTTTCTTTGGATTTTTTATGGTGTTTTTGGATTTTTGAGGTTTTAACTATTTTATTTGTTTAAATGGTTTTTATATTTTTTTTATTAGTTTTAGGGTTGTTATGGGATTATAGGGGTACTCATGTTTTTATTGGTTCTTTGGATTTTTGGATTTTTAGTGTTTTTTAGTGCTTTTAGGGTTTTATGTATTTTTGGATTTTACAGTTTTGTTAGGGATTATCATTATTTTTAAGTGTTTTCAGGTTTTTATAGATTTTCAGGGTTTCTTGTAATTTTTATGCTTTTTATGGTTTTATGGATTTTAACAGTTTTATGGTATTTTTGGGGTTTTGGGTTTTTTATTTTTAGAGTTTTTTTTGTTTTTAGTGTTTTTAAAGGATTTTAGAGGTTTTATTATTATTTTAGGTTTAAAGTGTTTTTAGCGTTTTTGGTGGTCTATTATGGTTTTTCTGGGGTTTTAGGATTTTTAATGTTTTTTGTTGTTTTTATGCTTTTTAAAGGTTTTAGGGATTTTAAGGACATTTATGGGTTTTAGTGTGTTTTTTGTTTTTAAGGTTTTTTAGTGTTTTTATGTTTTTAAGGTTTTCTATTGGGTTTTCCGGGGTTTTTTGGGATTCCATCAGATTTTTAATGTTTTTTAGAGTTTTTATGGGTTTTTGGGTTTTTGGGTTTATGGGTTTTTAGTGTTTTTAGGTTTTATATGGGTTATATTATTATTATTTTTATTGTTTTCATAGGGTTTTTCGAGGGTTTTTTTTTGGTTTTTTCATTTTTAGGGATTGTAGGTAATTTTTATGTTTTTTATTTTTTTTATGTTACTTAGGGATTTTTAAGGGTTTTATGGAGTTTTAGGGTTTTTTGGGTTTATATGGTTTTTGGGTTTTGGGGGTTTTAAAGGGTTTTTAGGATTTTTAGAGTTTTTTTAGATTTTTATGGGTTTATAATGTTTTCTATGATTTATACGGTATTTAGGGTTTTTTAGGGTTTTTTGGTTTTTTGGTTTTTTAGGGGTTTTAAACATTTTTTATATTTTTAAGGTTTTCTTAAATTTTTCATGTTTTTAAGGTTTTTATTTTTTAGATATATTTAGTGAGTTTTTAGGATATTTATGGTTTTTAGGTTTTTTAGGGATTTTTTAGGGTTTTTTGGGATTTTAGGGTTTTTATTTTTTTTATATTTTTATGGGTTTTAGGGGTTTTTTGTGTTTTTTGAGGTTTAATGTTTTTTATATTTTTTAAAAGTTTTAAGCTTTTAATTTTGTTTAGAAATTTTATTGGTTCTTTAGGGTTTTTAAGGTTTTTATGGTTTCTTCTATTTTTAGTGGTTTTATGGTTTTTTTGGGATTTAGGATTTTTGTGGTTTTAACTACTATTTACAGTTTTCAGGGGTTTCATATTTTTTTATGTATTTAGGAATTTTATGTTTTTTTTGGTTTTTAATAAATTTTTATGGGTTTTCAATATTTTTGTGCCGTTTATGTTTTTAGGTATTTTTAGGGTTTTATGGATTTTTATTTTTTTTAGACCATTCCCCCAAAAATTTATTAAAATCATAAAGTTACAATAGAACCACGAGGTGTAATGTACTTACACCAGTAGGGAATTAATGTAGGGTACAATAGAATACACAAGCAACACCATACCAATTGTTTTTAGTGTTTATAGTGTTTTTTTATTTTTATGGGTTTTTTGGGTTTTTGGGTTTTTTGGGTTTTATTTGTTTTCATAATTATAATGTTTTATTCAAGTTTTTAGCATTTTTTGGGTTTTCACATTTTTAGGGATTCTTAGGAAATTTTTGGTTTTTAAGGATTTTAGGGCTTTTTGGGGTTTTAGGGTTATTATGGTTTCTATGTTTTTTTGGTGTTTTAGGTGTTTTTTTGTTTTTCTTTAATTTTAATGGTTTTTAAGATATTTTTATCATGCTTGGTGTTAAAATTATTTTTAGAGTATATTGTTGTTTATATCAGTTTTTAATGTTTTTAAGGTTTGAGGGGGGGGGGGGGTTATGGATTTATGTGTTTTAAAGGGTTATAGGGTTTTTTTATTGTTTTTTGTGTTTTTAGAATTTTTTTCTTCTTTTAACGGTTTAATGATTTTTTAGTTCTTTATGGGTTTCTTAAGGAATTTCAATATTTTTAGGCTCTTTTACATTTTTAGGGTTTTTATGGATTTATTTTGTGATTTTAGGTATTTGAAAAGGTTTTAGTGTTTTCTAGTGTTTTTAGCGTTTTTAGGTTTTTTGGTTTTTTGGGGTATTTAAGTGTTTTTTGGTTATCAAGTTTTTCTGGGGGGTTTCAATGTTTTTAGGGTTTTTTATTTATTTAATTGGTTTTTAGGATTTTTTATTATTTTTATGGGTTTTAATATTTTTTATAGGCTTCAAGAAGTTTTAACATTTTTTGAGGATTATTAGGTATTTTTAATATTTTATTATTTTTTATGGGTGTTTGGAATTTTGAGGATTTTATGGTTTCTCAATGATTTCTTGGTTTTATGGTTTTTTTGGGTTTTTAGTGTTTTATTTAGTTTTTTAGGATTTTTATGGTTTTCTATAGTTTATTAATGTTTCACATGGTTTAAAGCGTTTTTACAACTTTTAGTAATTTTTTAGGCTTATATGGGTTCAATGTTTTTTTAATATTTATGGGGATTCTATTTTTTGTTATTTTAGGGTTGGTACGATTTTAGGGTTTTCACTATTTTTAAGTTGTATAGGTTTTCCTAAGGGTTTTAAGTCTTTTTATAACTTTTTATGTTTTGGGTTTTTTTTTCTAATTTTATGGATTTTTTTTTTGTTTTTTGGGGTTTATAGATTGTGAGAGGTTTACGCAATTTTTATAGTTTTTTGGTTTTTTATATATATTTTTGGGATTTTAGGATTTTTTTTTATTTTTTTGTTTTAAGGTTTTTTTATATTTTTTAACATTATTAAGTGTTTAATGGATTTTAAATGTTTTTTAATATCTTTAGCATTTTTATGGGTTTTTTGGGGGTTTTAATAATTTTAATGGTTTTTAAGGTTTTTAGGAATTTTAGGGTTTTTAATGTTTTTTTTTAAATTTTTTAGGATTTTTTGGATTTTATGTGTTTTAATGTTTTTAAGGTTTTCTTTTGGATTTTTTGGGTTTAGGGTTTTTTAGGTTTTTAGATATTTTTTGGGATTTTTAGGATTTTTTTATTTTTTAGGTTATTTACAGATTTTAATGGTTTCGGGGTTTTAAATTTTTTATTGTTTTTTGGGGTTTTAGGTTTTTTTTAATTTATTAGGGTTTTGAAGTTTTTTAGATTTTTTAAATATTTTTAGTCGGTAATTGGGATTCTTGAGTTTTTAGTGTTTTTTATAATTTGTATGGCTTTTTATTGTTTCTATAGATTTTTATGTTTTTTAGGGTTTTGAATTTGTTAGTGTTTTTAGGTTTTTAAACATTTTTTAGTTTTTTAGGGGTTCTAATTGAATTTAGGTTTTTTATTTTTTTCTTAGGGGTTTTGAGTATTTTTTGGGTTTTTTACTTTTTTGGATTTTTAGTTATTTTTTAAAATTATAATGACTTTGAAGGTTTTTTAGGATATATGGGTTTTTAGAGTTTTTTTTGTGTTTTATGGTTATTTTTTGGGTATTAGGGTTTTATTTAGTTTTTTAGTGCTTTAATGTTTCTGATTGTTTTTTAATGTTTTTAGAGATTTAAAGGGGTTTTAGAGTTTTAGTTTTTTTAGTTTTTATGGGTTTTAGGTTTATTTATTATTTTTAAGGATCTTATGGTTTTTATGGGGTTTGGTGTCTTTTTAGGGATTTTAGGGTTGTTCACATGTTCTTTCATTTTTATGTATTTTAAGAGTTTTTTATTTGTAATATTTTTTTAGTGTTTTTCATTGTTTTTTATGATTTTACCTTTTTAGGTGTTTTTAGTGATTTTTTGGATTTCAGGGTTTCCCATGGTATTAGGGATTTATATTTTTTTAGTGTTTCTAATGTTTTTTTTTTTGTTTTTTTGGGTTAATTTGGATTCCTCGGTTTTGGTAGTTTTTTAGGTTTCTTAATGTTTTTTTTTGTGTTTTAATGTTTTTAGGGTTTAATGATTTTTTAGAGTTTTAGTTTATTTAGGGTATTATGGGTTTTAATAGTTTTAAAAAAAATTTAATGGTTTTATTGGTTTTAGGGGTTTTAGGGTCATTTATGGTTTTTAGGGTTTTTAAATATTTTTAGATTTTTTCGAGGTTTTATGTTCTTTTAGGTTGTTATGGTTTTTAGGGGATTAAAGGTTTTAGTGTTTTTTTCATTCTTAGATATTTTAGGGATTTTATGATTCTTATTGATCTTTTGGTGCTTATATATTCTGAGGGATTTTATGGTTTTTAAGGGATTTAGTGTTTTATGGTATTTAATGGTTTTAAGTTTTTTAGATTTCTAAGGTTTTCTTAAGGTTTTTCTGGGTTTTTTAGGTTTTTTAAATTTTTAGGAATTTTTATAGCTATTTAGGATGTAATGTTTTTATGGTTTTTATGGATTATGAGGGGGTATAGATTTTTTTTATTTTTTCCTGTATTTTTATGGTTTTCATGGGGTTTTATTGTTTTTTTGAATTTTTTATAGTTTTAATGGTATTTAGATTTTTTAAATTTTCTTGGGGTTCAATTAGTTTTAGAATTTTTATTTGTTTTAGGGTTTTAGGGGTTTTATAGTTTCTATGGTCTAAGGGGATTTATGTTATTTAGTGAAAGGAAGGTGCATCGACAATCTATTCATAGACCCTCCCAAAATGTATTATAAAAAAAAGAAAATAGTGCAGAGAGGAGTGGGGAAGATTCCATCGAACCATATCCAAAAAAATCCCCAAAAACCAAAACAAAAAAATAAAATACACAAAAGACCAAACACAATAGAAAATCAAAAACAACTCCATCAACGCCTTCCGACCAATCAACATCCAACAACCCGCAGCATAGTTCCTATCATCCATCGCCTCCTTTCCTTTCCAAACCTATCCTCCACCAACAACATAGAATTACCAGTATCCACATCATAAACATCACCATCCAAAGCAGCAACTTCATCACCTCTTATCCAAGAAAAATCTAGCATCTAGTAACTCATCATCCAATATTCACCGCCTCCTAGCCAACCAGCTCTAGTCTTTGTTTAGCTCATATTCTAGCATCCTGCACCTCCTAACCCATAGAAACCTAATAGATCACAGTTTAACATCCAGTAACCAAATTTTTTTGACAGAATAGCTTTCAGCATTCCACACCTTTCCACACAACTAGCAACATACCACCAACATCCATACCCAGTTCCAAACCAGAGCACCCATCACCCCTTAGATATAACCCAACTCCAAGATGCTCCCCCAACAAACCTGCACAACATCACCATACATCGCCTAACACCTCTCATCAAATCCAATAACCAGTACCCGTAGAGACTCAAAACCACATCCAAAACCAATAAACAATAGATCATAAAATGGAAAAAACTTCTACCAAAACCAGTATCAAAATATTTAAGAGAAGATGAAGAAGAGGGACCAAATCGAGAACGCACCTCCATCTGCTTCAGGAATCAAAGATAAGAACGAACAAAAGCACTATAAAAACCTTCATCTGCATTGAAACAATGGGAATCTGAGATTTAAACTGAGGAAGCAGCTACATTTCCTGACGACCCAAGATGAACTGAAGCTATACCTTTCCATAAAGCATTCAAAAATTTTCAATGATAAGCATCTCCACCACAAAATCCCAGTTGCAAAGGGGAATGGTGCTGAAAACCCAAGCAACGTCGCCGCTCGGAAAACAAGAAGGCACTGAAGAACACATGTCACCTTTGATCTAGAGAAATATGATGAGGCACACCATCACCGAGAACTCCCCCACAAGTACGATTGGGCATGGCCACGAAGGTGTAAGGTTCCAAAAACCCGATCGACGTTGTCGTTGGGAAACACAAAGCTTCTAAAGAACATCTGTCGCACTTAACAACTCTGCACTATCCCACCACCACCATAATCACCCCCCACAAGATTAAGAGGGAAGGGGAATGATATATCTCCGTAGACTCTAGGGGAAACTGGAGGAAACCCTATAAGTCGTGTCGAGAGTGTGAGGTTTTTTAATATTTATGGTTTTTAGAGGTTTTATCATTTTTAGGTTTTTAGGGGTTTAATGTGTATTTTGGATTTTATGGTTTTATTATGGGTTTTATTTTATTTTCCTTTATGTTTGTTGGGTTTTTAAGGATTTTTATGGTTTTAAGGGTTTTTTGGAATTTGAGGGTGTTTGGGGTTTTTAATGTTTTTATAGGTTTTATGGATTTTTTAAATGTTTTTTGGGGTATAAAGGGGTTTTAGAGTTTTTAGTGGTCTTTAATTTTTTTCTATGTTTTGGGTTTTTTATGTTTCATTGTTTTTGTTATATGTTTTTGAGGTTTTTTGGGGTTTTCGGGTCTTTTAGGGGTTTTAGGGTTCTTAGCAAGTTTTTGATTTTAGGGGTTTAAACTATTTTTATGTTTCTATGGTTTTCTTAGGGTTTTCATGTTTCATAGTATTTTTTACATTTTTTTTGGATTTTCAAGGTTTTTTAACTATTTTTATGATTTTTATTGGTTTATAGGGGTTTTGGGTACTTTGAGGTTCTTGGGGTCTTTATAGGGTTTTTAAGGGGTTTTTGGAATTTTTGTGTTTTTTGGTTTTTTTTAGATTTTTGGGTTTTCATAGTTTTTTAGATTCATTTAATATTTTTAGGTTTATAAATGGTATTTATATTTTTTTAGGTTTTCTAGGGTTTTATGGATTTTTATTGTTTTTTAGGGTTTTGTGTTTAATAGGGGTTTCTACGGTTTTTGGGACTTTTAGGGTTTTGATGGTTTTTACCATTTTTTGGGCTTTTAGAAGTTTTATGTTTTTTGGGTTTCTAATTTTTTTCATATGTTTTTTCAGGATTTTTAGTGTTCTTTACTATTTTAGGAATTTTTGAAGGATTTTTAATAAATTTATTGACTTTTAGGGGTTTTAAGGACATTGAGGATTTTTAGTATTTTTTTCTTGTTATTAGTGTTTTATGGTTTTTTTAGATTCTAGGTTTTTTTATTTTTTTAGAGTTTTGAAGGTTTTTTAGATTTTTTTAACATTTTTAAGGTTTTTAGGGATTTGAGATGTCTTATAGTTTTCTAGGGATTTATCAATTATTAAGATTTAATGGTTTTAATAGGTTTGGTTGTTTTAGGATTTTTTTTACATTTTTTGGGTTTTTTTGGGTTTTGGTATTTTTAAGGTTTTTAGTGTTTTTAAGGGTTTTAAGGGTTATTACGGTTTTATGTGTTTTGTGGTTGTTTCAAATTTTTTGTTTTTTGATTTTTTAGGATTCAAATGTTTTTTAAGATTTTTTTTAATGTTTTTTGGGGATTAATTGGTTTTTATAGTTTTTAGTGACTTGTTGGGTTTTATGGGGTTTTTATGGGTATTTTTGGATTTTAATTATTTTAGGGATTTTAAAGGTGTTTAAGGATTATTTGGTTTTAGGGGATTTTTAGGGGTTTCTTCTTTTTTAGGTTTTTAGGGGTTTAAAGTGTTTTTATGTTTTTCTAGTTTTCTTAGGGTTTTATATGTTTTTTAGGATTTGTAATGATATTTAATAACATATATGGTTTTTAGGGTTTTGGGGGATTTTGATGGATTTTAGTGTTTTTAGGGTTTTATGGTTTTTTTGTTTTTTATTTTTTATTTTTTAATGTTTTATGGGTTTTTAGAGTTTTTAATTTTTTGTGTTTGAAATTGTTTTAAGAGTTTTCAGCCCTTATTAGGGTTTTTATGGGCCATTAGGGATTTTTAAAGTTTTTTAGATTTTTATGGTTTTTAGAAAGTTTTAACGATTTTATGGTCATTTATCATTTTTATTATTTTATAGGTTTTTGGTGGTTTTAAGTGTTTTTAGGTTTTAAATGTGATTTTATTGTTTTTTAAGGTTTTTTAAATTTTTTGGGATATTTTGTGGTTTTAGGATTTTGAAGGTTTTTAGTTTTTTTAGGTGTTTTAGGATTTTTTTTCTATATTTTTAGGGTTTTAATGGTTTATAGGCTTTTTAGTGTTTTCATAATTTGTTAGGTTATTTATGAGGTTTAAATATTTTTAGTTTTTAATGCTATCTTAGAATTTTTCTGGATTTTTATGTTTTCATGATTTTATAAATTTCATAGATTTTTTATTATTTTTATGGTTTTATACTGTTTTAGGGTCTTGAGGTGTTTTAGTTTTCTTAAAGTTTTTAAGGCTTTTTTATGATTTTTATTGATTTTAAGGATTTTTATGTTTTTTCCGGTTTTAGGGTTTTTTATTGTTTATTTACGTTTTTGGGTTTTCTTGGTTTTTTAGGGGTTTTAATGTTTTTATAGTTTTTTAATTTTTTGTCGTTTAAAGGTTTTTTAGAGTTTTTAGTTGGGTTTTTAGGGTTTTATGGGTGTTTAGGTCTTTTAACGGTTTTTAGGGGTTTTCTAGTTTTTATGGGTTTTTAGTTTTTTTATGTTTTAGAAATTTTCGGGTTTTAAGGGGTTTTAATCATTTTTATGTTTTTTGGTTTTCTTATGGTTTTTATAGGTTTTAGTTTTTTTTATGTTTTTAGATATTTTAGGTCATTTTTTTTTGATTTTTATTGTTTTTAGGGTTTTAATGTATTTTGGGTTTTTTAGGTTTTTAGAGTTTTTGTTGTCTTTTTTAGGGGTTATTTTATATTATTTTTTGGGGTTATGAGTTTTTCTAGATTTTTTTAACATTTTTATGGTTTTAATGGGTTTTTATGTTTTTAGTAGGTTTTAAGGGTTTTTTATGTTTTTTATGGTTTTGTATGGATTTTATGGGTTTTATGGTTTTTAGGGGTGTTAAGGGTTTTAGGGTCATTTATGGGTTTTTATTTTTTAATATTTTTTAGGGTTTTAAGTGTTTTTAGTTTTTCTGTCTTTTTTTAGGGATTTTTAGGCTTTTAGGGTTTTTTATTGTTAAAGAATTTTAGGGTTTTTTGGGATTTTTATGTCTTTTAGAGAATAGTATGGTTTTTGGGTTCATTAGGTTATTTAGAGTTTTTTGGTTTTTAGGGGTTTTATCTTTTTTTAGGTTTTAATTTTCGTCATTGGTTTTTATTGTTCATAGGGTTTTTTACGTTTTAGGGATTGTTATGGAATTTTTAGGAGTTTATAATTTAAATTAGTTGAATGATTTTAAGTGTTTTCAAATTATTATAGGATTTTTATTGTTTGTTCGATTTTTATGGCGTTTAAGTGTATTTATATTTTTATGGTTTTATTAGAATATTCTGAGGTGTATAGCATTTTTTATCTTTCAAAGAATATTTAGGGTTTTTAGGATTTTTTTTGTGTTTTATTTATTTTCATGGGCATTTGGGTTTTTAGTGTTTTTATGGGTTTTATGGGTTTTTTGTTATTTATTTTTTATGGGTTTCAAGAGTTTTTAGAGTTTTTTAACATTTTTGGTGGTGTAAAGGATTTTTATAGTTTTTAGTGAGTTTTAAATATTTTTATCGGTTTTATAGTTTTATAGGTTGAAGAGTTTTTTATGGTTCTTTAAGGTTTTAAATGTTTTAGGGTATTTTTTAATTTTTTATGGTTTTTCTTAATATTTAGGTTTTTAGGGGGCTTAGGTTTTTTAAGATTTTAATGTTTTTATGCTTGTTTTGGTTTTTTGGGTATTTTTCTTCTTTAGGTATTTTTTAAATTTTTATCAATTTAGATATTTTACGATTTTGGGGGGGGTTTTAAATATTTTTTATGTATTTAGGGGTTTAAAGTGGTTTTAGGTTTATAAGGTTTACTTAGGGTTTTTTAAGGTATTTATGTTTTTAGGGACTTTTATGGATTCTTCTGAATTTTTTGATTTTTTTTTGGGTTTTTAAGGATTTTAATTGGTTTTAGGGTTTTTATGATTTTAAGGGTTTTCATGGGATTTTACGTTTCCAGGTTTATTGGATTTTTTTATGTTTTTATTTTTTTAGAGATTTTAATTTTTTTAGGGTTTTAATTGATTTTTTAAGGATTTAAGGGTTTTGTGGTTTTTAGGGGTTTTTAGAGTTTTAAGTGTCTTTTTTGGTTTTTATCTTTTTTTTAGGTTTTAGACATTTTAATTGTTTTAATAATTTTTATGTTTTTATGGTTTCTTAGGGTTTATAGGGTTTTTATGTTTTGAGAAATTTTTTGGGATTTTTTATGATTTTTTTTGTATTTTTAAGTCTTATGGAGATTTTCAGTGTTTTTTTTGATTTTAGGTTTTTTTTACAGTTTTAGTGTTTATATGATTTTAGGGGTATTATGATTTTTATTGTTTTGTTTTTTCTTATGGATTTTTTTATTTTTTGGGTCTCATATATTTTTAGGGACTTATTGTTATTATTTAATATTTTTGTTGTTTTAGGGTATTTAAAAATTTTAGGATTCTGGGGTCTTTTGGGTTTTAAGCATTTTTTATAATTATTATATTATAAATATATTTGAGTGTTTTAGTGGGTTTTTTGGTTTTATTGTCTTTTTTGGTTGTTTAAGGTTTTAGGGGGGTTTATTCTTTTTATGTATTATTGTGGGGTTTTGGTGGTTGTGGGTTTGTTTGTATTTTTAGGATTTATTTATGGGTTTTAGGCATTTTATGGATTTTATGTTTGGTTTTTGGATTTTATTTTTATCTTATGGGTTTTTATGATTTTTAGTTTTTTTTTTATTTTTAATGATTTTTTAGGGTTTTTCGTATTTTTATGTGTTTTTTGGGTTATTAGGGATTCTTTAGTGTTTTGGATTCTTTTCTGGTTTTACGGTTTTTGAAAATTTTAAGTGTTTTTAGGTTTGTATGGTTTTCTTTGGGAATATATTGGGTTTCAGTTATATTAATGTTTTAGAGATTTTCATTTATTTAGTATTTTTTAATGGGTTTTAAGTGTTTTGAGGGTTTCTTGGCCTTTTGGGTTTCTAGGGATTTTTTTATTTTTTTGGGTTTTATTGTTTTTTAGAGTTTTTAACATTTTTATGGGTTTACAAGGTTTCTAAAGTTCTATGTTTTTTATGGGTTTTAGGATTTTTAATGTTTTTTATGAGTTCTATGGTTTTTATGATTTTTCAAGGTTTTCTATGGTTTTAAGGGTTTTTTCGTTTTTTGGCGGTTTATGTGTTTTTAGTCTTTTAATCTTTTATTAGGGAGTTTTCAATATTTTTATCCTTTTTAACATTTTTTCCATTTTTAGTGTTTTTTTAAAAATTTATAGTTTTAACATTTTTATCTACATTGATTGTTTTTAGGGTTTTTTTGGTTTTTATAGCCTTTTGTGTTTTTTAGGGTTTCTGAGTTTTTTGGGGTTTTATTTGTTATTAGTGTTTTTAAATAATTTATGGGTTTAAAGGGTTTTAGAGTTTTTAGTGATATTATGGGGTTTTTATGGGGTTTTGGGGTTTTTGATGTTTTTTGGGGTTTTTTGGTTTTTAGGGGTTTTATGGTTTTTTTAGTTTTTTTTAGGATTTTTAATGTTTCTAATGTTATTAGGGTTTTATATTTTATAGGTTTTTATGTTTTTCTTAAGGATTAACGGGATTTTAGGCATTTTTATATTGTTGGTAATTTTAGATATTTTTAATGATTTTACCTGTTTTTGGGGTATTTGAGATATTTAGGGTTTTAGAGTTTTTAGGGTTTTTAGGTTTTTTAGGGTTTTGGGGTTTTATAGATTTTTTGGGGGTTTATGTGTTTTATGGTTTCTAAGGTATTCTTAAGGTTTTCAGTTATTTTGGGGTTGTTCAAATTTTTATATATTTTTATGGATTTTTTGGATTATTTGGAATTTTATGGTTTTTGGATTTTTTTTGTTTTAAGGGGTTTTTGGGTTTTTATGGGTTTATTTTTAGTTTTTAGGTTCTTTTTCTTTATAATTTTTATTATTTTTATGTGTTTAAATGTTTTTTATATATTTTACAAGTTTTTAGGGTACCTATATGTTTTTAGTATTTTTTATGTTTTGAGGTGTTTTATGGTTTTTAGTGTTTTTAGGGTTTTAGCATATTTTTAGGTTTTGAGGAATTATTGTAGGATTTTATGGTTTTCTTAGGGCTTTACAGGGTTCTTACGGTATTTTACATTTCTCTAGTATTTTAATAGATTTTTTATAATTTTTATTGTATTTAGAGTTTTTAGGGACTTTTAGAGTTTTATGATATTTTATGTTCTTTAGGGTTTTATTGTTTTTTGGCTTTTGGGGGGGGGGGGGTTTATAGATTTTTTAGAGTTATTTAAAGTTTTATGGGATTAAAGGGGTTTTAGAGGTTTTAGTGTTATTATGGGTTTTTCAGTTTTCAAAGCTTTTTACGGTTTTCAGGGGGCTTTATTGGTTTGTAGGGATTTTTTTGTTTTTTTACGGTCTTTTAGTGTCTTATATTTTTTTAGTGTTTTTAGGTTTTTTATGGGTTTTATGCATTTTAGGATTCGATCATTTTCATAGGGGCTTTCATGGTTTTTAGGTTTTATGTTTTTTAGGCATTTTGTAATGATTTTAATGGTTTTTAGGGGTTTTTGTGATTTTGATGTTTTTAAGGAATTTTATGTTTTTAGGGATTTTATATATTTTTAGGGTTTTTATGGGATTTATTTGTTTGTATATATTTTTAACGTTTTCTTAGGGTATTTTTGTATTTTTGGATTTTTTACCTTTTTCAGGACGGTTAGTTATTTTATTTGTTTTTCATGATATTTTTTTTGTTTTTATGGATTTTTAAGGTTTTTAGGGGTTTTATGGGTTTGAGGGTTTTAATGGTGTTTTGGGTTTTAGGGGTTTTCTAAGTTGTTAAATTATTTTAATGTTTTTTAGATTCTTTAACAGTTTTATGCATTTAATGGGTTTTTAGTTTTTCTAGTAGTTTTTAGGGGTTTTGGGGTTTTAGGGTATTTTTTATGGTTTGTAGTAGTGTTTATGCTTTAAGGGTTTTTACAGCCTTTTAGGGTTTATTGGGGGTTTTTAAACCTATTTGGTTTTTGGGGGTTTTATGTTTCATTAGGTTTTTAATGATTTCATAGGTTTTCAGGGTTATTAGGATTTTTTACTTTATTAGGTATTTTAGGTCATTTTTTAATATTTTTATGGTTTATAGGGTTTTTGATGGTTTTTAAAAAAATTTACATTTTTTTGGTTTATTATGGTGTTTTGAGATTTTTGTTTTTTTTTATATTTTTAGTGTTTTTAAGATTTCGTAATGTTTTAACGTTTTTAGGGGTTTAAAGGATATTTATATTTTTTATTGGGTTTTAGGGTTTTTATGGGTTTTATGGTTCTTCCTGGATTTATGGGTTTTTTGGTTTTTTGGGGTTTTAGTGTTTTCGGGTCTTTTTAGGGATTTTTACAGTTTCTAGTGTTTTTATCATTTTTACTGATTTTGTATGTTTTTAGGCTTTTTGGTTTTATTAGAGGTTTTACTGGTATTTAGAGTTTTTAAAATTTTTATGGTTTTCTGGGTTTTTAGATATTTTGAGGGTTAATATGATTTTTAGGGCTTTAGGGGTTTTTTGTAATTTTTAGCTTTTTAAGGTTTTTAGGGGTTTTAAGTGTTTTAGGTGTAAAAGATTTTGTTAGGATCTTTTTTTAGATATTTATATGTATTTTTTATGATGTTTTGGGTTTTTTGGGATTTTAGGGATTTTTCAGGTTTTGGGGTTTTTAGGTTCTTTTGGGGTTTTTTGGTTTTTTGGGTTTTAGGGATTTTTTTAGTATATTAGGGTTTATAATGATTTTTATAATTTTTTCAACTTTTTAGAGGTTTAATGTTTTTCAGTATTTTTATTGGTTATTATGGTTTTTTGGTTTTTAGGAATTTTAGAGTTTTTATGGCCTCTTATAGTTTTCGGGTTTTAGGTTTTTAGGTTTTTTAGAGATTCAAAGTGTTATTTGTTTCTTAAGGTTTTCTTCGGATTTTTTTGGTTTTTAAGTGATTTTTCTATTTTTAGGGATTTTTTAGTATTTTTATGGGTATAGGGTTTCGATGAATTTTGGGGGTTTTAGGGTTTTTTAGTGTTTTATATATTTTGAGGTTTTCACTATTTTTAGGTTTTTTAGGGGTTTTAATTTTTTTTATGTTTGTATGGTCTTCTTTGGATTTTTTAAGAATTTTAAATGTTTTCTAAAATTTTAAGGTTTTGAGGGATTTTGTGTTTTGGGGGGTTTTTGAAGTTTTTTTTGGTTTTTTGGGGTTTTAATGTTTTTTTATTTATTTAGTGTTTTATATGGTATTTCAGGTTTTTAACATTTTTAGGGCGTTAATTTGTTTTTAATGTTTTTAGTTCTTTTAAGGTTTTATGTTTTTAGGTTATTTTAATGTTTTAGATGTTTTGATGGTTTTTAGGGCGTTTATGGTTTTTTGTTCCTTTAGGGATTTTTATGTAATAATCATTTTTTGGTTTTTACGGGGGTCTAAAAGTTTTTTGTTATTTTAAATATTTCTTAGGGTTTCTCATGGTTTTAGGGATTTTTAAATTTATAGGGATTTTTGGGGATTTTTTATGATTTTTAAGGGTTTTTAGTGTTTTTAGTGATTTTATGGTTTCTAGGGTTTTTATGATTTTTTGTGGGTTTTTTTATTATTTATGTTCTTATGGGTTTTAAAATTATTATTGTATTTATAATGTTATTAATGGTTTTTTAGGGTTTTAATGTTTTTATGTATTTTTTGGATTTCTTCATATTTTTATGGCTTTTAATCGTTTATAGGGTTTTTATGGGGTTTTCATGGTATATTAAAGTTTTTTGGGGTTTAATATTTTTAGTGTTTTTTAAAGTTTTTTCAGGTTTAAATAGATTTTAGAAGTTTTAATGGGTTTTAGGGGTTATATGGGTTTTTAGGTTTCTAAGGATTTATGGGTTTTGTTGTTTTTAGGGGGGTTTTAGTCTTTTCGAGGGTATTAGGGTTTTTAGCATCTTTTTTGTTTTTTTATCATTTTAATTGTTTTTAGGTTTTTAAAATTTTATTTCAGTTTTTTAGGTATTTAAATTTTAATGTATTTTAGGGATTATTAGTGTTTTATTTTTTTTAGGGTTTCTATGGATTTTGATGGTTTTTTGGATTTTTAAAGGTTTTTAGAATTTTTATGGTTTTTTTATTTTTTACAGATTTTTGTATTTTTATAGTGTTTTTTAGATTTTTAAGAGTTTTTTAACTTTTTTACAGGTTTAAATGGTTTTTATTTTTTTGTCTTAGGGTTTTTATAGGTTTTTGGGTTTTAAAGGCTTTTAGCCGGTTTTTTGGGCTTTTTTTGGTTTTTTGGGTTTTTTGGTTTTTTGGGTTTTTTGGTTTTGGGGGGATTTAATATGTTTTATGTTTTAATGAATTTTTACGGTTTTGAAGGTTTTGGAAGGTTTTGAGGGTTTCAAGGTTTTTATGTATTTTTAGAGATTTTTTATATTTTTATATTTTTTAAGGTTTTGAGGATTTGATGGTTATTAGTATTTTTAGGGATTTTATGTGTGTTTGTTTCAAGGATTTTTTTGAGTTTTTATAAGTTTTATGGGTTTTTAGAGTTTTTTAACATTTTTAGGGGTTTTAAAGTTTATATTTTTTTGGGTTTTTATGGATTTGGAGGGTTTTTTTATATTTTTAGTGGTTTTATGGGTTTTATGGGTTTTAGTGTTTTTAGGGTTTTAGTGGTATTAATTGTTTTTAGAATTTTAATTATTCATTAGGTGTTTTAAAGGTTTTTATGTATTTTCAGGTTTTTATGGATTTTAATGGAATTTTAATGATTTTGACTGTTTTTAGATTATTTGTGATTTTGAGGGTATCATAGGATTTTATATTTATTAGGGTTTTTAAGGTTTTTTTTATGTTTTTACGTTTTTTAATTTTTAGGGTTTTAATGTTATTTATAGTTTTTAAAAAATTTATTCTTTTAAATAGTTTTTAGAGTTAAAGGTAATTTTTTACGGTTATTACGAGTTTAAGGTTTTATGGGGTTTGGGGGTATCATGTTTTTTATAGTTTCTATGTTCTTTTAGGGGTTTTATAGATTTTTGTATTTTTTTAAGTGATTTAAGTGTTTTTAGAATCTTATAGTCATCATTGTATTTTTATTCTTATTTAGGGAATGTTACTTTTTAGGTATTTTTTTGATTTTTAAGAATTTTTATGGGTTTTAGGGTTTTTATGGTTTTTAGGGATTTTTAGGGTTTTAGTGTTTTTAGGATTTCTTGGGTATTTAGAGGTTTTATGGTTTTTAGTGTTTTTGGTATTAAGATATTTTATTTAATTTCCAGTTTTTCAGTTTTTCATAGAGGTTTTCATGTTTTTTATCATTGTTTTTTATTTTAGTCATTTTTTTGGATTTTTTAGGATTTGTTTTTGGTCTTTAACGATTTTTCCTGATTTTAGGTTCTTTTATGTTTTTAGGGTTTTATGGTTTTATGTTTTTTGAGGGTTTTAGGTGTTTTAGTGTTATTTATAGCTTTCCTACTTTTTTAGGATTTTAATGGGTTTTAATTGTTTTTTGGTTATTAATATTTTCTTATTGGTTTTTAGGGTTTTAAGGGTTTTTATGTTTATTGATAATTTAAGGGATTTTTTAGGATTTTTATGGATTTTTAGGGTTTTAAGGGTTATTAAGGATTTAAGGTTTTCATACATCATTAGGGAATTTAAGAGAGATTTTTATTTTTTTTGGGTTTTTATTGTTTTTTAGAATTTCTAACATTTTAAGGGGTTTATATGAGTTTTAGATATTTTATTGGTTTTTATGGTTTTTTGGTGTTTTGGGTTTTTTTGTTTTTATTGTTTTATTGGTTTTTAGGGGGTTTTTGAATATTTATGGTTTTTAGAATTTTTAGGTTTCTAGTGTTTTTATATATTTTTGGGTTTTATGGTTTTATTTTGGTTTTTCCGTGTTTTCGGGATTTTATGCTTTTACAGATTTGTAAGGATTTTTTGGTTTTGTTTGGTTTTTTTGGATTGTAAGTATTTTTTTGGTATTTTTATGTTTTTACGGGTTTTAGGAAATTTTTCGGTTTTATGGATTTTTTAGTTTTTGAGCATTTTGAGGTTTTTAGAGTTTTTTAACGTCTTCAGGGATTTAAAGGGTTTTTAGAGATTTCATGGTATTTAGATGTTTTTAGGGTTTTTATGGTTTTTAGGGGAATCATAGTTTTTATAGGTTTTCAGGTTTTTAGTTTTTTTTTTTGTTTTTTAGGGTTTGTATGTTTTTTTAGGTTTTATGGTTTCCTAATGGGTTTTCAAGGTTTTTAGTTTTTTACATTTTTTGGTATTTTTAGTGTTTTTTAATGATTTTTATGTTTTTAAGGTTTTTAGGGATTTCGGGGGGCTTAGGGTTTTTTGTGTTCTTAGGGTTTATTATGGTTTTTATCTGTTTTAGTTTTTTATAGATTTTCAGTTTTTTTAGTGTTTTAAGGTATTCTTAGGTTTTTTAGAGTTTTAGGTTTATTTAAATTTTTATGGATTTTGAGATTTCTTTTTATTTTATGGATTTTTAGGGTTTTTTGTTATTTTTAGTGTTTTTTTTGTTTTAAGGGGTCTTAGGGTATTTATGTTTTTTTTGGGTTTTATGGTATTATTTTAGTTCTAGGGTTTTTTTAATGTTTTTAGAGTTTTTTTACATACTTATGGTTTTAAAGGGTTTTAAGAGTATTTATTGGGGTTTTAGGGTTTTTATGGGTTTCATTTTTTAAGGCCTTTATTGTTTTTAGTGATTTTAGGGTTTTTAACATTTTTTGTCTTTTTTTGGATTTCAATTGTTTTCAGGTTTTTATGGTTTTTATAAGTTCTTTTATGATTTAGGTTTTTTATAATTTTTACTGATTTTTAGTGATTTTTTAAGATTTTATGGTTTTTAGGGGTTTACGGAAATTGAGGGGTTTTAGAGTCTTTAGGTGTTTAAGGGTTTTTAGGGTTTTAGGGATTTTTTTATTTTGTTTTTCTCTTTTAGGTTTTACTATAATTTTTTAATGTTTTTGGGGTATATAGGGTTTTTAGAGTTTTAGTGTTTTTTGGTTTTTATGGGTTTTTAGGGTTTTTATGGTATATGGGTTTTTTTTATTGTTATCTTGGTTTTTTAGGGTTTTATGGTTCTTTAGGTATTTTAGTGTTTTTATCGTTTTAATGGGTTTTTATGCATTTTAAGTATTTTTAGTTTTTATGGTTTTATTCGGGGTTTTCATGTTTTTTATGGTTTTTTAAATTTATAGGGATTTTATGTATTTATCTATTTTTTATGGTTTTTAGGGGTTTTTAGGTTTTTATGGATTTTGAGGGGTTTTAGGGTTTTTTCAAGATTTTTAAAAAATTTATGTATTTTATAGGATTTAATTATTTTTATATCTTTAAGAATTTATAATGGTTTTTCAAGTTTTTTAATGTTTCTTCTACTTTTGGGGATTTTAGGTATTTTTTAGGATTTTAATGGTTTTTTAGGGTTCTTAGGGTTTTTGGGGATTTTTAGGGTTTTAAGGTTTTAAATGTTTTTACAGATTCATAATTTTTTTACGAGTTTAAAGGGGTTTTAGAGTTTTAGTTTTTTTAATGGATTTCATGGGTTTTGGGGTTTTTGTTATTTTAGTAGGGTTTAGGGTTTTTAGGGTTCAATAGGGATTTATTTTTTTTCATTTATTAGGTTTTTAGGGGTACTAATTGTTTTTAGATTTTGAAGGTTTTCATTAGGGTTTTTAGCATTTTTTTATTTTTTGGGGGAATTTTTATGTTTTTTAGGATATTCATGGATTAAGGGTATTTGTGCAGTTTTATAGTTTATGGGTTTTTTAGGGGTTATGGATTTTTATGGATTTTTGGGTTTGTAGGCTTTTTCTAATTTTTTTTGTTGTTTTATTTTTTTGTCATTTTTATGCCTTTGAAGTGTTTTTACTATTTTTAGTGGTTTCATAGGTTTTTATGGTTTTTTGGGTTTTTAGGGTTTTAAGGGTTTTATTCATTTTAATATTTTCAAGGGTTTATATATTTTTTATAGGTTTTTGCATTTTTTAGGTTTTTAGGGGTGTTTAGTGTTTTTAGTTTTTTAATAGTTTTCTTAGAGTGTTTCAAGTTTTTAATGGTTTTTTTCATTTTTTGGATATTTATGGCCTCTTTAGGAATTTTATAGGTCTGTTGGTTTTTATTGATTTTGAGGGGTTATAGAGTTTGTTAGGATTTTTTAGGGTTTTTATCATTTTTTGAGTTTTAGGTTTTTCATCTTTTTTTGTTGTTTTATGGTTATTTAGACTTTTTTAATGTTCTTCAAGGTTTAAATAATTTTTATATTTTTTATTGATGTTTAAGAGTATCGTGGTATTTTATGTTTTTTAAGGATTTTAGGGGGTATAATTTTTTAGGGTATTTTAGGGCTTTTAAATTTTTTTAGGTTTTTAGGGGTTTTAAGAGTTTTATGTTTGGTATGTTATCTTAGGATTTTCAAATTTTTAGGTTTTTCTTGTATTTTTTAAAAAATTGGGATATTTTGGGAATTTAGGGATTTCTGGTTTTTAGGGATGTTGTGCCATTTGGGGTTTTTTAGGGGTCTTAGGGTTTAATGGTTTTATGAATTTTTTTGGTGTTTTATGGTTGTTTTGAGTTTCTAGGGTTTTAATGGTTTTTAGAGATTTTTTATATCCTTAGTGGTTTAAAGGGTGATCAGTTTTTAAGTGTATTTTAGGGTTTTTATGGGTTACCCTAGTTCTTTTAGGTTTTTGGGGTTTTTTGGTTTTTATGGTTTTAGGTTTTTTTGGGTTTTTTATAGTTTTTATGTTTTTATGTTTTTTATGGGTTTTAAATGTTCTTAGTATTTCATTATTTTCATAGGGTTTTCATGGGTTTTATGGTTTTTAATGTTTTTATGGATTTTTACTGATTTTTTTGGTATTTTTATTGTTTTTTGGTTATTTCTAATTTTTAGGGTTTTTAAGGATCTTTAGGGTTTTTCACATTTTTTGGGATTGAAAGTGTTTTTTGAATTTTTAGGGGTTTTTTGAGGTTTTTGGGTTTTTATGGGTTTAATAATTTTGTAGGTTTTAAGGATTTTTTGATTTTTCAGAATATTAAAAAAATTTAGGGTATTTAGCATTTTTAGTGTTTTCATGTGTTTTATGTGTTGTAACTGTTTTTTGGTTTTAATGTTTTCTTAATGGTTTTAGTGTTTTTTGGGTTTTTAAAGTTTTTAAGGATTTTACTGCTTTTTTAGGATCTTTAAGGTTTTTAGGGTTTTAATTATTTTGAGTGGATTTATAGTTTTTAGGTCTTTTATCGCTTTTATGGGCTTTGAGGGTTTTTTGGAGTTTTGTTGGGTCTTTAATGTTTTTCAAAAAAAATTAACATTTCTAGGGGTTTGAAGGTTTTTTAGATTCTTTTCATGGTTTTTATGGTTTTATGGGGTTTATAATTGTATGGTTTTTAGAGTTTTGGTGGTTTTTATGATTTTTATTGATTTTTATGGGTTTTAGTATTTTTTTTAGTTTTTTATTGTTTTTCATTGTTTTTTTTATTTTCAAGGTTTTCTTAAGGTTTTTTATAGTGTCATGGTTTTTTTTATTTTGGAATTTTTAGGGATATTTTATTTTTATGGTTTTTAATATTTATAGTGATTATTAGTGTTTTTAGAATTTTCTTTTTGTTTTTAGTGTTTTTTAGTTTTTTAGGGTTTTTAGAGTTTTTGTTGAGTTTTTCGGATTTTTATAGGTTTTTAGTGTTTTTATGATTTTAGGTGTTTTTATAGTTTTTTGGGGTTTTATAGTTTTTGGTTTTTTTCGTGGTTTTTAAATATTTTTGGTGTTGTAGGTGTTTTAATTGTTTTTAGGTTCTTATGGTTTTCGTAGGGTTTTTAGGGATTGGGGTTTATTATGTTTTTGGGGATTTCTAAGGTTTTTTGGATTTTTTTGGTTTTTACGGGTTTAAAGGATTTTTAGGGGTTGAGGGTTTGTTTGGGGTTTTAGGGTTTCATGTTTTTATGGTATTTTAGTTTATTTTATGTTTTTATTAATTTTATGGTTTTTAAGAATTTATTACAGTTATTTGGGTTTTAAAGGGTTTTTATAATTTTTAGTTGTTTTATAGAGTTTTATAGGTTTTTAGGGTTTTTTATGAATTTATGAGTTTTAATGTTTCTTTAGGGTTTTTAGTTGTTTTTAGGTTTTTTAGGAGTTTTATATTTTTTAGTTTATCAATTTTTTCTTAGGGGGTTTCAATTTTTCCAGGGTTTTTTACATTTTTATGTATTTTAATGGTTTTTTAATATTTTATCTAGTTTTTGGCATTTTATCGTTTTTTGGTGTTTTCGGTGTTTTTTGTTTTTAAGGGGTTTTTTTGTTTTTAGGGTTTAAAATGTTTTTAGAGTTTTTTTAACATTTATAAGGGTTTAAAGGTTTTTAGAGGTTCTTAGTGGTTTCTAAAGGTTTTTAGAGGTTTTTAGAGGTTTAGTGTTTTTAGGGTTTCATTGGGTTTTTAGGATTTTTAAAGGTTTTTATTATTTTTAGCATTTTTTGGTTTTTAGGGGTATTATGTTTTTTAGTATTTTATGGTTTTTCTAGTGGTTTCAGGTATTTATGGGTTACTTATGTTTTTTGGTATATTTAGATATTTTCAAGGATTTTTTGGTTTATAGGGTTTTTTGGTTTTTTTAATTTTTTAGAGTTTTTCAGGTTTTAGGGGTTTTTTGTTTTTGGGGTTTTATGGTTTTCGTAGGGTTTCTTGGGGTTTTATGGTATTTAACGTATTTGTGGATTTTTTTTGGATTTTTCAATATTTTTCTGGTTTTAGAGTTTTTAGGGATTTGAAGGGCCTTTTGGGGTTTTTTTATTTTTTGGGGTTTTTTTGGGTTTTTTAGGTTTTTAGGGTTTTTCTTTGTTTTTTAGAGTTTTTAAGGTTCTTTAGAGTTTATTTAAAATTTTCAAGTGTTTAAATGGTTTCTAGAGTCTTTTGTGGTTTTTTAGGGTTTTATGGGGTTTTAGGGTTTTAAAGTGTATTTAGGTTTTTTGTTTTACATAGGGTTTTTAGAGGTTTAACAAATTTTAATGTTTTTTACAAAATTTGAATTTAATTAGAGGTTTTTAGGGTTTTATGGTGTTTTTTTGAGTTTTTCGACTTTATTTGAGTTTTTTGTGGTTTTAAAGGGTTTTTTTAGAGTTTTCTAATGTTTTTATGAGTCTAAAATGTTTTATGATTTTTAATGGTTTTTACGATTTTTATGGGATTTTAGTGTTTTAATGGTTTTTTGGGTGTATAGGGTTTTTAGGGTGTTTAGATTTTTTTAGGATTCTTAGTTGGTTTATTTTCATTAGGTTTTTATGTTTTTCTTCTATTTTTCATGGTTTGTAGGGGTGTTTCTAGTTTTCATTATTTTTGGTATTTTTTATTATTTATTATGGGTTTTAGAGTTTTTCTGGATTTTAATGGTTTCAGGGTTTTTTTGGGTTTTTAGTGTTTTTATAGTTTTTAGTGTTTTTAGGGTTATTTAATTTTTTTGGCTTTAAATTGTTTGGATAGTTTTTTAACATTTTAATGGGTTTCAAGGGATTATATCTTTTTTAGTGGGTTTTATAGTTTTTATGGGATTTAGGGATTTTTATTTTTTTATTCTTTTTATCATTTTTTAGGTGTTTAAGGGATTTTTGTGTTTTTAGGTTTTTATGGTTTTATAAGGATATTTCATTTTTTTAGGCTATTTTACATTTTAAAGCATTTTTAGGGTTTTTATGGTTTTTTTCTTTTTTTAGAATTTTTTGAGATTTTGAGGGGTGGTGTGGTTTTTTAGGGTTTTTAACTTTTTTATTGTTTTTTTTGTTTGGGGGTCAATTTTTCAGGTTTTATAAAGGTTTTTTAAGGATTTAAATGTTTTTAGGTGTTTAATGGTTTTTTTAAAATTTTTGTTCTTTTTATGGTTTTTAAGTGTTTTTAGGTTTTTAAGAGTTTTTTTTGTTTTATCATTTTTAGGGTTTTAGAGTGTCTAGGTTTATTTTGTTCTTTAGATTTCTAAGGGTTTATTTGATTTTAGATTTTATGTTTTTCATAGGGTTTTTATATTTTTAGTAATGTTTTTGGATTTTTATGTTTTTTAAGGATTCATGGATTTTGAGGATTTTTTGAATTTTTAGAGTTTTGGGGGTTTTATATATTTTTTGTGTCTCTATGGGTTTTTGAGTTTTTACGATTTTAATATTTTTTATAGGTTTTTTAAGATTTTTGGAGTTTAGCGGGTTTTAATATTTTTTGTGGGTTTTTAGGGTTTTTATAGGTGTTAATGTTTTTTATTGTTTTAGGGAATTTTTGGTTTTATAAGGTTTTTAGCATTTTTAGCATTTTTTATGTTTTTATTAGTTTTAAGTGATTTTAGTTTTTTATGGTTTTCTTATGATTTTTCTATGTTTTTTATATTTTTGGTGTGTTTTATCTCTGTATGGTATTTTTATGGGTTTTTAGGTTTTAATGTATTTTGAGGGGTTTATGGGGTTTTTAGGGTTATTATGTTTTTTATAGTGTTTTTGGGTTTTAAGTTATGTTTTGATTTTTTAATGTTTTTCTGTTTTTTAGGGATTTTTATGGTTTTAGGAATTTAAATTCTTCTTAGATTTTTTATTAGTTTTTAGGGTTTCTAATGGGTTTTAGGTTTTTCCGGTTATGTTTATGATTTTTAGGATTTTTAGTGTTCTTAGGTTTTGTTTGGTGATTAATTATTTTTAGGTTTCTAAGTTCTTATTCGGGGTTTTAATTTTTTTTAGGTTTTTCATGTTTTTAGTGGATCTCATTGACAGCCATCCGAATCATCAGATTTCTTCATCTGAGTTCGCAGAATCCACCACTCTTCTGCCTCTCACCCTGGTGGCTCGGTTCAGGGAAAGGAGGCCCTCAGTCGACTCCTTCGACAGGTTCATTTTTTTCACATGGGATCTTCAAGAGAGAGCGACCATTTGGTTGTTCGACAATCACCACATTATGATTCGTTTCGCATGCGAGGGGGACCTCATTCGAGCCTGGTCGAGTGCCCCCCAGAGCTATGATGGTTTTTGATTTTTCCTTTTTATGTGGTCTTTTTATTTCCACATGAATCGCGATCCTCCTTTCGCGGCGATTTGGGTAATTTTTCCAAAGCTACCTTTACCGTTTCAAAATTCTTCAATTAAAAAGATGATTGGAAACTTAGTCCATAGATTTTTATTCTCTGATAGTCATACAGAGGCTTTTTGCCATCTGGTAAATCCACGGGTATGTGTGGAAGTGGATCCATCCAGGCCTCCGTTTGATTTCGTCTGGGTTTCAATTGGGCAAGAGTACTGATGGAAACAACGAGTGGTGTATGAAAACTGGACCGATTTTTTCTCTTCCTGCAAATACCTGGGTCATCCTATAGATGTCTGCAATCGGGGGTCAGCAAGAGCGAAGGGTTGGGGTAAGGGCGGAGATTTCTACTCTGTGTGCAATAAACCGGGTCATTCACTAGAATCTTGACGATGAGGTTCTCAGGCCAAGGGAGGGATGAAGGAGGACGGAACTGGCAAGACCGTAGTTGGATCGGAGAAGTATGGTTTATTCCAATCGTACAATGGCGTTGTTGGGAGAGATCAGGGGTCGCAATGGTCACGAATGAAGGAGGAAAAACACAAAGGAGTTGGTTCAATGGTTTGTAGTGCAGTGTCTAAGGGGACGTTTGGCGATGATCGGATGAGGAAGGGATCGACCCAAATCAACCCGCTGGTCTCAGAGGTGTTCTATAGACTAAGGAAGGATCTGTCTGGACCACCGAAGGATGGACATTTCGTGGAGCTTGAGGCTGCTTGTATGGTTAGAGGTAATAGGGATCAGAAGCTCGATGAAGAGAAGGAGGCTATGATTGTTTTAGAGGATGAGGATCCAAGGTCGGGCAGCAAGGATGAGGATAAGGGGAGGAAGGGGACAAAAAATTGTGGAAGCAACTACACCCAGTGGGAAGGAAGGTGGTCTGGCTCAAATTCAGAACCCTGTGCTTTTGTGAAATAGGTTTGAAAGCCTCTCAGAAGCTAATATGAGTTCAGAACCTGTTGCTCTATGAGAGGGAGCAGGGCCTGACGTGGAGATGACCACGGGGACCGATCACGGGCACTCGGCTGATGATGAGCCAAATCAGAAGATCAACAAGGGCCTCATGAGGAGGAGGGGGAGGAAGGACTTTTCCTCGCTACCTCCACCTTTGGAGACTCGATCGGAAAAGAAGGAAACTTCTAAGAGGATGGTTTCAGGGACCCATAGCCACCAGAAGGTTGGAGAGAAGGGTGACCCCTTGGTTCTTCTTCTAACCTCTAAAGAGGATGGGATCGAACTGGTCCTGTTCATCAATGCATCAGAGGAGGAAGCAGCTAAGATGATGGGAAGGTCACTATAGGTGTCTCTCAATGAGGAACAATATGCATGGATTCACAATCAGGACCTAATCCTGGTTAGAGGTTTCAAAAAAGGGAATCTTAGTGTTGAGGAGTACATCCAGGTTTGGGACTAGCTGTTGTATGGGTTTGAGAGGATATTGATGGAGGTACCTGATCTCCAGGTTTCATTGTTATCATGGAAATTATTCAGGGATACATAATCAGGTGTGGTATAGTTTTCTTACAATCACTTTGTTTAAGTTGGTGTTAGGGTGGTTGGTTTTAAAGGAATGCTTCAACATTCCTTGCTGCATTTGGATCTTTGTGGTGTTTGTTTGGTTGTGTTGTTTTATTTCCACCATACTACTTGGGTTCGCTCCAGAAGGGGATTAGAGCATGAAGCCTTCATCTCCACTGGCCTATTGGATCTGGATGCTTGAGAGGGTATAGAGTTTCCATCGGTTCTGTGCCCGTGAAACTCTGCACGGGACAGCTTTCCGAAGAGTCGCGGTTTAGTGAATGCTTGGGGTCATGATATACTTTCTAGGGTGGGGCAGACTTGGTGGTTTGTTCTGGGCTTGTTTCTTTTTTGGTGTTTGCTGGTTGTATTATTGTTCCACGGTTTCTCACTTTTCCTTTAAAAATTGTTTTTGAAAAAAAAGAAATTTTTAGTTAGGTTCTTAGGTATTTTGAGAGGTTTTAGTGTTTTAGGGGTATCTTGTTTTTCAGGTTCATTGATTTTTTTATATTTTTTAGGGTTTTAAATGTTTTTGGTGTTTTTTAACATTTTTAAGTGTTTAACAGGTTTGTATATTTTTTTATTGTTTTTTAGTGTTGTTATGGGTTTTTAGGGATTTGAGGGTTTTTAGTTGTTTTGTGGATTTTATGGTCTTTATCTTTTTATAGGGATTTTAATGTTTTTAGGTTTTTAGGTTTTTAGGTGTTTCAAGTGTTTTTATTTTTTTAGGATTTTCTATTTGTTTCTTATGTTTTTAGTGATTTTTTGTTTTAATTATATTTTTGGTTTTTTAGGATTTTTATGGGTTTATATGTTTTTGGAGATTTTGTGGGTTTTGGGTTTTTGAGGATTTTATGGATTTTATGGGGTTTTTTTCATTATAGGTTTTTTTAATGTTTTAAATTTTTTTAATGTTTGTTTGTATTTTTTTTAATTTTGAGGGGTTTAAAGTGTTTTTAGAGTTTTTAGTGGTTCTTTATGTTTTAATGGGGTTTTATGGGTTTTTAAGGTTCTAGGGGTTTTTATGGTTTTTAGGGGTTTTAGGGTTTATAGATTGTTTTAGATTTTTTTAGAATTTTTAGGTTTTTATGTGTTTTATGTTTTGTTATGTTTTGAAGATTTTATAAGTGTTTTCAAGGTTTGTTGGGGTTTTATGTGGTTTTATATTTTTTTTTATCTTTTTTATGATTATTATGATTTTTCAGGTTTTTGGCGTATTTATGGATTTTGTGAGTTTTTAGGGTTTTTAGGGTTTTAAGGTTTTTTATGGTTTTTATTGTTTTTTAGGTTTTTTAGGAGTTTAAGTGATTTTAGGTTTTTAAGGTTTTCTTAAGTGTTTCCAGGTATTTTTATATGTTTTGGTATTTTTTCTTATTTTTCATAAATTTTATGGATTTTTAGGGAATTTTTGGATTTTGAGGGGTTTTAGGGTTTTTTAGGGTTTTTTGGGTTTTTTGGGTTTTTTGGGTTTTTTAGGTTTTTAGGGGTTTTTTTATTATATTTATTTGTTAATTTATTTTTAGTTTTTTTACATTTTAAGTGTATTGTGGGTTTTAAGAGTATTTTTGGGTTTTTATAGCATTAATGGATTTAGGTTTTTTGGATATTTTTAGTATTTTTATGGTTTTTTGGTTTTTTAAGGTTTTTAGAGTTTTAGAATTTTTAGGAATTTAAGGGATTTATGTGTTTTTATATTTTTAGGTATTTCTTAGGATTTTCAAGGATTTCATGGTTTTTTACTTTTATGGGGAATTTTATGGATTTTATTTGATTTTTTTGGGTTTTTTGAGATTTTTTGGGATTTTAAGGGTTTTGGGTTTTATGGTTATTTTGGTTTTTAAGGTTTTTTTAGATTTTAGTGTTTTAAATATTTTTAGTGTTTTTGAATGTTTTTATGGTTTTAAAGTGTATTTATAATTTTGTGGATATTTATTGTTTTTAGGTTTTTTATGATTTTTATAGAATTTTAATTGTTTTATGGTCTTTATGAGTTTTAGGGTTTTTATATTTTTTTAGGTATTTTATGTGTTTAATATTTTTTTTGGTTTTTAGGGATTTATTATGGTTTTCGGGGATTTAAGGTTATTTTAATTTTTTAGGTATTTTATGGGTTTTTTGTGATTTTTATTTTTTGGGGGTTTTAAGGGTTTTGAGGGGTTTTAGGTTTTTAAGCATTTTTAGGGGTTTATGGTTTTTGGGGGGGTGTTTAGTGGTTTTTTCAAGGTAAAATAATGAAGTAAAAATAATAGAAGTATTACAAGAAATTCACCAAAGGGTAAAATGACACTTGTTCAAGGAATAAAGGTTCTAAGGCCAAACTAAACACAATAGAACCAAGGAAGGAACCGAAAATGATTGACTAAACAAGAAGATTATAACATCTTGTGAATCTCACAAATCCACTCTATTTTGTAGCTAGATGGATGAAAATATCTCCCACTATGCTTTCACAGCATTACACCCACCAAGAAGAAACAAAAAAACCAGTAGCAAATGACATTGTCTACTAGAAGATCACGAGCCCAGAAAGTAGTGAAAATTGAGAGATTATAATAGAAATGAATGTCAAAAACCACACCACTAGTCATCTAATAACAACACACTAACCATCTATTAAATATAATAGTACTCCACCCATGCAAATGCACGGAACTGTTCAATTTTCATTAAAATCATCTGATTCTGCATCATTCAAAAAAATTGTAATGTCACTGAACTCAATATAATGATTAGAATAAAATGATGATAATGAAAATATGAATACATACATATGAAATAAGATGATATTTTTTTGTATATATATATTAACTAAAAAGTAATCCTTTTAAAAAATATTGAATCTTCAGTGGTTCAAATTAGGGAATGAAAGTTATCATGTAACATGTTTGATGTGTGTTTTTATTAAAAAATAATTTTCCCTTTGTGAAATATGATAGTTTTAGATATTTGAGTTTTTTAAATAATCATTGGAATGAATAAATTATTTTTTCGGAAAAATTATTCATTTGATAATTGAATCTGATCACTTTTCATTATCATATTTGCCACTACAAGGTGATATTTAATTTATTTATATAATATTTTATATTTATATTCATTTGTTTTATATTTTTAAAAACCAATGAAAGTATTTGTAACCATTATACTATTTTTAAAAATCAATGAAATTATTTTTAACCATGCCACTAATTAAAATAATCATCAAATAACAAATAATTTGATAATACATAGTAGAAACTTATAGTTATATATAAACATTTTGAAACTGTACATTAAAAATGTACTGAATTCATAATATATTTAATTATTTGGATTATACCTTCATATTACATTTTTATTAATCAATAAAGAATAATGTTAAATATATTTCATATTGTACATAATTTGATAGTTTTAAATTTTATAGGTACTTGAAACTGTACATAATAAAGAATTTTGAATCCAACATATATTATCCTTTTTAATTTTATATTATATAGTAGCATAAATATTGAAACCATGTTGAAAATGGATATAAAATCAACATTAAATAATCTTCAGTTTTTCTGAAACTGTATAATAACATATAGATTTATTTATTACTAACACTTAATCAAATGAACATCGACTACAACAAACGTTATAGTGAAGATTGAAATTGTGGAAATCTGTGGTGGGGTCAAACCAAACCAACATCATTTTCTCCTGGTTATCCTATCCGTTAAGATACAGATTTTTCTGAACCAACCAATGCTCTTCACTTGAGTTTCCTAAAAACTTGAAATCAATGTTTTAGTAATTTTAACCATCTGATGACATCTTCCACAGGCCCAAAAATGAATAGCATGATTTAATCCAACGTAGAGAGAAATGAATAGGTTATGAAAATAATTAGACTAGCAGGTTGAATAAGCTTACATGTAAATAAGTGTGAAATTCCAAGGTACCAAATTTATCTGACAGCTTCCCATAGGAATACTTGGTATTAGATGCGAACACAACTCCTGAAATAAAAAGAATCCACATATCAAAAATCTTGAAAAAGGATAAAAACACAGTAAACTTCCACAAGATGGTGGTGAGTAATTACAGTAAAAATTCATAATTTTTTTGTAATGAACAGTTAATATTAAATCATTTAAATTAATGATGAATGGAGGAAATATTTGTATACAATCATACATATACATAACAAAATAGTCATGTACTTGTTTTAACAATAATGGATTAATTATATATTTTATAGTAGTGTTATAATAATATAAATAAGTTACAAAATAATGACAGTATTGTATTCTAGTATAAAAAACCTTCAAAACATCATTTCAAATATTTCAAAATAAATAATTTGATTTTTTGGGTCTTTCATTTAGAAAATGACTAAATCTGTATAATGAAAAAATCAGAATGGTGTTTGTTCTATTAATTTATGGTGTTTATTACATTCACTAATACCTAAAGCAATAATGTATTATACACAAATCACATGGGTTTCATGAATTTAAAGTAAACAATGTTTCTATACAAAAATATGGACACTATAGTGAAAATATAGCAATATACTACTACGAATTAAAGCATATATTTTTAGACAACTAATCAAACAATGTATCATATAAAATTGCTCCCTAACAGACCTGGTAAGGTGAACCATCAACCATTTCATTAAATTTTGATTAATGATGAAACACAGGGTCCATGAAAGGTATGTTAGATCCTGTGAGAAAGATCAACATTGGAACATGTTAAAATGTAATATGTATGGTGAACCCGTCAATGAAAAATGAAAAGTAGGACTATATTCTTAAATTAATTTTAATTTTATACTACAATGATTTAAATATCATTCCTCGGTGGAAACCTAGAAACAACATTCCAAATTTACTTTTTCCGTTTAAAATTAATTATTTAGTGTACAAAAATTAAAATGTAGTATCGAAATTAATGGGATTATATTAAAATGCATGGATAATCAAATCAAGGAAGTAGGAGTACATGTACTAACAAATGGAGGATCAATGAGAATAAAGGTTGGTGTGAAGTTCAATTATTTGATTGAATCAGTTTATGCACGGTTAAGTGCTAAGCGATAAATTGTTATGTAGAACACATAAATAGGTTTCTATTTTTAGAAATATGTAAAACCAATGCATATGGGTGGATGGTTTCTAATAATTGACATGGTTAATACATGATCTAAAAATTCATTCATGTATCTGAACTTATAAACTACAGAATATTTTCTTTTTCATGTACATAATAACTATGGAAATAAAATTAGGGTAAACTGGAATGCGTGTAGTTCATATACAATACATATGCCAAACTAAAAAATTGTAAAAAAAACCATTCAAATAATAGTTGGGTAATCTTGAATGTATGAAACTGTGTATAAAGAAAAATAATTTATATTGCTTATAATAAGACAAAATTATTTCTTTGTTTTAAAAAATTTAAATCTATTAGTTTCTGTTAAACATACAAAACACATAATGTGAAGATTTTTCAGTGATATAAATCAAGTAGTCGTAGAATGGTGCACCTTAGTAGCCCCCCTGCACAGCCCTTTAGTCTCAGGTTTAGCTCTCTTCATATTATCTGTCATCACCTGAAATCTCAAAATATAAAGAGTTTTGTTCATTGAAATGAAAAGTTATTGGAAATAAGAATGTAAAAAATCAGTTTGTGTTAAGAGCTAAGTGCTAAACTGTTATGTAGAACACAAAAATATGTTTCTATTTTTAGGAATTTGTAAAATCAATGCATATGGGTGGATTTTTTGAAAGAATTGTCATGGTTAATACATGATCTAAAATGTGATTCATATATCTGAACTTAAACACTAAAGAATATTTGTATTTTTCATGTACATAATAACTACTGAAATAAAATCAGGGTAAACTGAAATGCTTGTAGTGCATATGAAACACATATTCCAAACTAAAAAACTGTAAAAGAAACATTTGAATAATAGCTAGGTAAACTCGAATATATGAAAATGTGAATAAACAAAAATAATTTCTATTCCTTCTAATAAAACAAAATTATTTCTTCGTTTTAAAAAATGAAAATCTATTAGTTTCTTTTAAACATACAAAACACATAATGTGATTATTTTTAGTGATATAAATCAAGCAGTCATAGAATGGAAAACCTTAGTAGCCCCCCTACGCAGCCCTTCAGTCTCAGGTTTATCTCTCTTCATATTATCTGTCATCACCTCAAATCTCAAAAAATAAAGAGTTTTTTACATTGAAATGAAAAGTGATTGGAAATAAGAATGCAAAAAATTAGTTTGTGTTACCTAAATAGAAACATGTTTTGATCTTCTCGATCAAATAAAATAGTAAATAAGAATTTAAAAAAGTAAGGTAGAGAATGAGTATTGTACCTTGAAGTGAAAAGTGATTAGACATAAAGGATAATATTTTTGATGGTCAATAGTAAGAAAGTAATGTATTTCAGGCATACATATGCACAATATTACAAAATGGACTCTACACAAATCGATAATGTTTGGTGCACTATATTAAATTTTATTATATTCATATGGATTCTCCTCAAATTAAATAAACTCTTAATGGATTCTAATCATATGGAATGTATGTATTGTGGTCATATATATGAATTGTGTTGAGTCAGATCATGAATTCATAAATATTGATAATGAATTTGACTAAATTACATTTTAATGAGATAAAATACCATCTATATTTATAGAATGAAAAATAATTTTTTTGAAACGATTTATCAGAAGTAATTGCTATAAAAATTCATTAAAATGTAAATGACACTATCAATTATATTAAGATTCATTTGTTTTAGAGGCTACTTATCAGGTTTTTTGTTACGTGCTACCAAATTCATTGTTCGTGTTAAATATCAAGATGCATGTGTTTGTTGGAATAGTCATAGGATAAAATGTTTGAATTCAAAACATATAACAACATGGACCAAAAAAGATAGGCCGACTCAGCTTTGAATATGTGACAATTGTATCAACTGGTCATTAAGAGCAAAAAAATTAATATTCATTTCTCCAATGCTCAACATTGTTATGAAGTGAACCCCACATGAGTGTTCATTTCTAACCCATAAATGATGCTTGTATTAACTACCAACCCATATTTAGTAAATACTTATCGAATATGAGAATCATTAACATCTGAAGGCATATATATTTATTGAGGAAGATAAAACACATGGAGAGTGTTCTAGTTGTTAGGTGACTATCTAAGTATAGTAAGGAAAACCCCAGGGTTTCAAAAAACCAAGTAAGAAGGTATAATGAAAATTAATAGATAAGATAATAAAAACCCAAAAAAAGTTTGTTAAATGACTAACATCGATAAATATACACAAATATTACAAAATTCTGAAAAAAAATAATGCACAAAAAAACAAATTATAGAAAAAGTTCTTGAATGGACCATTATAAGTTGCACAATTAAACTTGAAAGGACTATTATTGGTATTAAAACTGGATCCTGGGACATATTTTAGCCAAACACAGAAACCCTTGTACATTGTAAAGAAATAAAAAATAGTCATAGTTTATTAATTCAAACACAATAATATATAGTACATATTAAAAACCTTCAAAATTAATTAAAATACCATTGGGAACAGACATAAGGCCCGATTCTAAGATAAATGTCTAGGCCAGATTGATTCTCCAACTTGATGAATCTAACAAAATAATACATCCCATATAAATAGAACATCATGCAAAGAAAACAAACACCAATTGAAACATAAATTTCAAAAACTACATGCAACACTGTTTTCCTGGAAGATGCAGTAGAATGATGTATCAACCCAATATTGGTGTCAAAAAACAAAACAATAAATGAAACATTATGCAAATGGAAATTGAAATAATAGTGAGATTAAATTATGTTGAATCTTTGATACAATTACCTTATAAAGCAGGATATGGTGATAAAGATACCTGAATCAAAGTAGACATGTAAAGTAATTCATGTTTATGTATCCATTAATTTCAGTGTGTAGTTAAGTGTCATGGATTGCCATAGCCATGGTTTCTCAAGACAATTAGAGATCACATTTCAACACAACCTCACTATCAAAATCACGTGACAGGTTATTCTATATAGAGAATATAGTTAAATGTTTATGTAGAAAATATTGGTGAAAAATAAAATCATAGAATTTGAAATTAATATGAACTTTCATATTTAAATCCTAAAATAAATATGAACCTACTTATTTCAATTCTGAAATAAATATGAACCTTCATATCTCAATTCTGAACCGTTATATTTCATTTACTGAAATAAATATGAACCTGGATGTTTCAATTTGGAATACACATAAGTTACACAAATAATATTCAAACATTAAAATGTATAAACCACAAATTAATATGAACATGAATATTTTAATTTTGAAATAAATATGAACCTTCATATTTTAATTCTGAAATAAATATGATCCTTCATATTTCAATTCTGAACCTGCATATTAAAATTTTGAAATAAATATGAGCCTACATATTTCAACTCTGAATATATATATGTTACACAAATAATGGCTCTAGGAGGCTAAATAAAATAGTACACGATGTTGTCTTCGACCAATAACAAAACAAATGAATTAAAAGGATAAGATTCTTAACCATGAATTCACAGCTAAGTGAAGATCCATCGATCTTTCCAAAACATGAATAGCATGGTTAAATCCATAAAATCTCAAACAAAAAAGAATATTGAATGATATTATATAAAAGTCATTCTAGTATAACCAGGTATCAACATCAACTGAACCATAACATTCCCATTTAGAAACATTCTCTTCCTTGTGAAACAATTTCCTAATGAAAAAATGAATCAAAAAAGCATGTATGTAGTTATACATAAAACCATAGTGAAGAGAGGCTGAGGCTACCAGATTCTTCTAGGAGAAGCTCAAAAACGGTTCATGGGGGTCTCTTTGGAAAGAGAAATTGATCATATAATCAATGAATCACGAAGAATGGTGACAAATTAAGCAAAAAATCTGTAAATGATTTTATTTCATACATAACTAGAGTTTTATATCACTGAAGCTACCTTATATGATGATTAAGTTGTTTTTGACGAATCCTAATGCAGAGCTCCTCGACCCCGGATTGATAGTCGCTGACAACCAAACTTTTGAAATAACCTCGACTCGACCCCAACAACATCGTCTTGAAGAATATTGAAATCCACTGTGATTTATGGTCACTACTATTTAATCAGAGGAGGCGTAGGATCTAGATGCGATGGATCTGGAAATGGAGGACGTGGAGCAGGGTGATACGGAGAAGGCAATGGAGACAGAGCAGGATGATGCAGAGAACATGAAGGAGGAGGCCGAGAAGCCGAATTCACACACATTAGTTGAGGAGGTAGAGGTAACCAAACATGGAGGCCAGAACACTGAAGGATTTGAGGTAAATGTCGAGGTGTAACTCTATGAGCAGCGGGGGAAGTCGACCAAGAATGGGATGAAAGAGACGGAGGAACCAAAACACTAATAGGGAGAAATGAATTGAGGCAGTTTAGCGAGATGCGTTTAGGTTGGAATGTAGAATAAGAGGTGAATCAGAGAGTGGAGTGCTGCGGGGTGGAGGGGATAATCAGGAAGGGGCGGGATAGGGGAATCAGGGAGGGGAGAAAGAACCCAGAGGATTTGTGGAGGGGATCGGGAACTAGAGAGTGGTGACATGGTATTTGGGGAGGGGTTTTGGGGGAGGGCAGGACGATACGGAGGTAAATCCTGATCACGGGATGGAAAGCGGGTGAAGTTTAAATATTTTGATGGAGAAATAGAGAAATGATGGTGACATGGAGGCATGGGAAGGTGACACGTTACCATGGAGAAGAAAAGTTTAGTATAGTTAATAGACATGATGTCATAAAAAAGGCCCCTTATGAACTAGAATAATGAACCCCAACACCTCCCCAGCACAAATCCATTAAGTAAACTGATGGGAAGCACATCCATGGAAACAAACAGCCAATGAAAAAGTAGCATAACCCAATAATGATTTTCCACAAGCATCAGTAACCAGAAACTCATGAACACATGCACCACCACCACCCACACACATACAAAAAAAACACACCACCACTCGTACATGCACAGACACACAACAAAACACATAGACCAAAACACCATTACCAGCATATAGGAACACAGGGCCTAACACAACCAATAATAAAAATATCACCACAATCAAAAAAATGGAACCACTGATCATTAAGTCAAAATAAATCTATAAAAATCCCCCAAACTGGTCCAAACACAACACTGTTAGAAAAAAGCACCCAAGTTTCCTCCCTCTCCATCTCTAAACCAAATAGATCACACCAAAGCACCTTGACGAAACTAGCAGAAACCGCCAAAAATTTAGAAGTGAAACTAACCCGAAGACTCATGAATCCCAACTAAATCACCACCTCTCAAACCCAACATACCTGCAACATCCTTAAACATCCTATCCATGGAAGGACCATGAAACCCTTGATCCAAGATAATAGAGCATCTAATTAGAAGCACCTATAAAACACCACCATAATCCATCTAAAGAAATAAAAATACATCCATTACTAGAATCACAAAATCTCTACTACAATATACTTATCACACTAGTAACAGACACTAGCAAGACATCCCACACCCTCAAACCCTCACCCGACCACTAACCATCCACTTATCACCTAACTACATCACCATTGCCCCAAACCCCAGTAATTGTAATCAACAGACCTAGAACTAAACACATCACATACCTACCATCCACACACACTGGTACATCTTCTGCAACCCAAGAATATTCTTGTACCACCAATCTAAAAAATATAACTTTCCACTATAAAGAACAACACCAACACCTATATAGCCCGAACCACCCACCTTCTCATGATCCTAGTAGCCAAGGAATAATTCTACAACCACGATTCACCAAAACAAACAAATGTGGCCAACCAAAGACAAAAGAAAATATTATCCTAACATCATAAACCAAAAAATACCATACACTAATAGAAGAACCCACTAGTCAAACACAAACCCAACAACAACCATCCACAAAAAATGCCCTGCATGCAGGAAAACAGTAAGGGGATCACAACCCAAACAAAATCTAGTCAACCAAAAACAACTATGAATGGCATGAAGAACTTGTATTATGAACCCCCATCCTTCACAACAGTACCCTAAATAATTTCATGATTCTCTATCTTCATGACACCAAAATCCCCTCTAGCAATATCCCCACACACCTAAACCATTCAATCTCTACCCCAACACCTTACGCCCAAAACATTGTGAACCCCCCCAACACTTGAACAACAAAAATGGCCACAATATCATCAACATGAATACCCACAAAATAATAAAACCAACAAAAAAAATCCATGCTACCATCCCATCCCTTTACAACAACTACATCTAGCCCTAAAATCCACAACATACACAACGCCAGTAAATCAGTAACCCAATACTCCCAAAGAAATCAACAAGAATACCTAATAAAAATCATGAAAATTTTAATCTTTAAATAAAATAATAGTTCTCCCTTTAATTTTATAATTCATTACAATAATAAATTTAGGAGCTAGCGGAAAATTTATACTTAAGCTATATATAATTACCACAGTGGCTGGAAGATCTATGCTGCAGAGAGATCCTTTCCTTTGAAATAAAATAAAATAAAGTGTCCACCCCCAATATTACCATGAAACTCTTCAAAGAATCATAAAAAATATAAAATATCACTAATAAACAATGGAAAATAGGGATCCAACATTATAATCAACATTTGAATGGTTTAAAAAAGAAGACTATATTTTGTTATAGAACTCACAATTGAAAAATAAAGATCATAAATATTTTCATAATTGAGCTCACAAATAAGGAAGAAGATATAAAAAGATAGACCCCTATGATACAACCTATCTTCTGTGACCATATAATTGAGGATCCCTAACTATAAGATAAATGAAAATATGATAGGGTTAGAATGACTCCATTCTATATAATTCGAGGAAACAGTGGTAGATTTCACTCTTAATTCATCCCCAGCCAAATGAATGGACAACCCAGATAAACCATTCAAAATAATCCTATTATATACTCTTATAGTCCCAATGAACGAGATAATATCCATCCATAAATCCCAATTATTATAAGAGTAAGTAGTTGTTGGGTTTAAAGAGCCATGTGAAATTAATTCAACGACCAAGAAAATTTTAGTTAACCTGAAATCATAGATGATACCATCATCCATAGAGGATGATGTATGATATCTAGGAATCCATGAATCAAACCATAATGATATGATGAATCCATTCCCCACGTAAAATTAGATATGGTATTTAATAAAATCACAAACACCCTATAATTTCCTCTAGGTCAATGTGAAGATCCATGGAACATTAGTCATAGAAAACTGAGAGTGTTTAAGATGAAAAATCCTTTCCCAATATACCTAAATAGAAGAAAAGTATGGGTTAAAAATATACCAAGAAGTTTTATCCATAGTTTATATGTTTCATCCCCAGACCCACATGACCCCTATAACTCCCTCGTCTTTAGTCTAGGCTACGAAATCCCATGATAATTTAACCTCGTAGGTAAAAAGTGAATGCCCATTATAGAGAAAACTCCGAATTTTAGACTCAATGGAATTAAACACTTTCTTAGTAGCAATAAACTTATCCCACCAATAATAATTCATACTAAATAAAATTTATTGAATAATCTATAAATGACTCGTAATGGAGTGAAAATTATTAATCTAAAATTTAATCCTTTTAAAAATTTTATCCTCCAAATCCACACAGTCAAACTTTATAATCTTGGAAGTAATAAGGGGCACAACTGAGATAAATATTTGGATGTAACCCTCCCCTAATACCCATAGTTTCCTTAATACTATCTCTAAAATCATAAAAATTCCTACAAAAGAGAATAGATATTACAAAAATTAATGATTCCAACTAGAAAATAAATAGAAAATATCCATGGCGTGTTTAATGATTAAAAATGAGTCCAAATTTCTAATATGAACAATAAATGATCATATGAAAATAAATTAGGGGAGATATAAGTCTTATTATAATGTAAATGAAACTTGTAAGAGTTTTAAGTGAAAATAAAATAATCCAAAATGAGAGAAAATACCTAAATAAAAATCTCAACATGGTAGGGGAGAGGATACCCATGACTCAACCCACTTTTTCATGGAAATTAACATTTTAGTCCACCATTAATATTCACAGTATACATTGTGGAAGAGATAAACCTTTTGATACAAGGAGATAATCTATCCAAAAATCCAATAAAGTACAAGGCATCCCAATTTTACTTCTATATGACACAATAGAAATCCTTAAACAAATTAATCTTAAAGGAACATATTAAAGCACCGAAATAAATATGGTAACCCTGCATCAATTCCTAGAAAATAAAAAAGTTATCAAAGATTCTATTTCCTTTAATGAAGGTTGATTGAGCCATATTGATGCAATATAGGAGAACCAATACCAATATGGCTTCTAAGTTCACAGAAATAAACATCTATATTATGTTGTATTATGAAATAGTACTGAAATCTTAAGGGAATAAGCATGTGGAACCTAAGGAATCATATAAATGATTTAGAAATTAGCTTCCTACAACATATTAACATTTATGAAGAATTAAGAAATTTCTTTATTCACTTCTGGGCTAACCATAGACCAATCCTCAAAGAAGAAGATAAACATAAAAACCAACCATCCCAGATTAATATTTGGATGAAAGGAAAATAAGGACCTATAGAATTATACCTGCTTCGTGGTATATTCATGTACATCACATTCATCCCTATCAATGGAGTGAACCAAAATAAACCACATACTAAATATCCAAGAGTAACACGTAACATGAGAAGATCCAATAATTCCTTGTAAGAAATCAACTGTCTCATGGATAATAATCCCAAGATCATTTATAATCTAACCATTATATCTATGCAGGAGGACCACCTTGGAAGAATTATATTTTTCTTTAACAGAGCTAAAAAATAAGACACTATTTATTCCTTCCTCATTTTTCCATTGGAAACTTCTCTTATATTTGGCAGAGAGGGATTCCATACGTGTCAAAACCATTATCCAATATTGAAATCCAACCTCGTATTAAATAAGGACGTTAGAGTGTCGTTTTTGGGAAGAGTTCATTTGAAACATAGAAAATTGGGACCTGATGGAAGTAATTTCATAATTATTTCGGGAAATAACATGATTATTTGATTGAGGTATCAAGATTTTATCCCTATTAAGATTGTAATAAACATAAAACATTATAAATCCTTTGAAACAAACATTTCATGCTATATATACCGAGATGAGAAAGAGATCATAATTATGAGTCCCCAGCCTTAAACCTTACTTAATCTTGAGTTATTACAAGATTACACATTGAGGATCTTTTCGGGATTAGAGTTTTAGAGAATTAGATCATAAAACTTGCATTAAATTCAACATATAAACAAAATGGTTACATAAAGATTGTATTCTTCATTCCCATCAATGGAAACATATTTAAAATAAAACATGGATTCATTCTTGACACTTCCTTGACACTATCATCATATCATGTACCTTTCCCTTGACCTGTGAAAAACATTTCAAAAAACATGGGATGGGCATAAAAAGCTCAGTAAGGGATATAAAAATATGGAAAGGAAACATGGGTACATATATACATAAGGATGAGATCATACTTTACCCATAAAACATAAGAACATTAACATACCTCATCAAATCATGAATAAATCATAGAAATCATAATACAAAAAGGTAACTTGAGGCATTCATAACATTCTTACGTAGGGAGTAACCCTCTTGGTTACGTTTGGAATACCGATCACAGTATATTCGCTAAAATCTCTTCGGAGAAACCTTAACGTTTCACTCCTTCGCGTTACCCAATGCGTTGAAGAGCTATATCGGGCTCACCTGCCCTTAGTTTATCACGGAACCACCCATCTTCATAATAATGCCCAAGAACCATAACATAATCGTTTCACATAAAACATGCATAAAGGAAACATAACATTTCCACATTTCAATCACAAGATATCAATACAACACAAAAAACATTGTTAAAACCATTTTCAATACCAAAATAAAAGAAAAGTAAAACATGGTATTTATTTTTCTTTTAAAAAGAAGGTATGGCTTGTAGAGGAAGCCAAAACTCAAATAACGGTCACGACGGTGGAGAAGTCGTTATCGCCGCATACGTACGACAAAAACATTCCCTTTTGTCGTTTAGTAAAGGCTTCGTATAAAAAAGATTCCTTTTGAATAAACGTAAAAGTCAAAGGGGTTTATACACTGTATAAAAGAAGGTTGTGTATAAAACCAAAATATGCCTCAATGAAAGCAGATTGAGACGAAGTCCCATACCTCGTATCCGACTTGACCCGACCGTTCTTCAATTTCTTGAATAATAAACTTGAGTTAATCTCTACATGCTTATGAAGATTTTTCAAGTTCATTATTCCTTTTATACCATGTTATGAACATCATTTAATCATTTTAGTTAATAATGTTCATTTTGTCGGTATTTGGTTCTTAAGTCAAAAATAGACTTCTTACACTTACATGTTGTTAATTTGGTCAAAGGTTCGTTATATCCAGAATGATATTAATGATTTGGATAACATATATATCATATATATTCATCATATACATGTATTTATAATATTACATCACATTTAGAGGTAAGAAATGAAATGCACCGTTCATGGAGACGGTAAGCCGTACGTACGCATGAACGCTACTCACATTTCTATTTCGTATTTTTTGGGATGGAATCATAATGATATAAGTGTATATTATAATTCCAGTATAATAAAATATATAATATCATTAACCTTTTCCTTTACACATCCCACATATGGTATTAACGAATCAAATCACTTTCAGGGGGCGGTAGTCCGCACTTCCTAAAATGAAGATATCGTGTTTACCCATAATGGAAACCATAAAGTTATGCCCAAAATGAAAATAAACAGAATCTTAAGGAAAAAATAAACATATTATATATCATATATAGAAATAGTGACATCATAATGGCCAACTTTGAAGGTGTTAAATGAGTATTGAACAATCATCGTTTCGGGAGGCAGAATTTCTCCACCCACAGAAACCGTATGTTCTTTAACCATTTGATGTAGTTGTGTGAGAGTTTAGCTCAAATAAATCTTATAACAACATCCTAGTATATTTAAGATACTGGTGTTGTTACAAAAGAAGTAAATAAAAAGAGTTTAGGGGGTTGGAGAAGCAAAATAAAACAAATGAACATGAGAGAATGAATTACCTTTAAAAGTGTAACTCCTTTTGATTTGAGCCTAAAGGATTCCATTGAAAGGATTATTCCCAAAGGGAATACTCTAGGATGAGGATAGGGATGTATATAGAGTAAATTGGTAGGGTTTGGCCGAGCCAAAGGCTTGAGGAGTGTGTGAAATGAGGTAGAGGTGGGGGCCTTTTATAAGAGGAGAGGAGGGTCACTTTTGGAAAGTAAAAAAATATTACTTTATTTGAAAATGTGTTTCGGTTTTAAAAGGTACCAAATTGATATAATTAGTGGATAAGGTGATAAGGGTTCTAAATCCACTCATCCAATTGGTTTTTTCCATGTTTAGGTTTTATATTTTTCATTATCTTTCCATTTTAGTTAAATCGTTAAATAATGAGGTCATCGCTGCATCATCATGATGTCATAAATAATATAATTTATTTAAAGTCTAAAAATTATAAAAAAAATACTATGATGTAGGAAATATTTTTATCTTTCCAATGACTATTTATAATCAAAAATCTGATCTTTATAACCCCATGTAAAAATTGTTTTCGTAAAACAGATTATGTTTGTGTCATTTTTACTTTTACATTAAATAAAAAGTTATTTATGTCATTTCCCAACAAAAGTGGATCCATGGGGTCCCCAAGTTGACCCATGGCTTGTCTTGGTCGGCCATGACACAACCAATGAGGGTAGTACATGTGTCAAGCTCATCTTATTTTATTAAAGAATTATTTTTACCTTAAACTACACTAATTACAACTAATAGCGATTAAAACTTAATAAGTTACTATTCACCAAAAAATTATTTTAATCTCACTAAACAACATTTTACCTCTTAATGACAACCATTTATGTCGGATTTTTGAAATTCAAAACACAATTATGGAAAAATTTCATTTAAACAAAAAATCAATTTTTATAAGTACCACTTAGTGGTTTCACTATTCATCAAAAATTGAAGTTTTTCAGAAAATTACCAAAACTTCACCGTAAGCTATATTTGATATTCCGAATTCAAAAATGAAGTCTATTTTACAAAATTCAAAACATATAAGTCACATTAATTAATTTAATAATTAATTCCCGCTGTCAGAGCAAATAGCGTGTTTTTATAAAACAATAAGTATCAAAAGTTTGACACCAGTTTAAATCTAATTTTAAAGTGAAATTGATTCCAATGACCATAATTGGATAAAATGGTAAAAATATATTCTAATTTCACATCAAAACCAATTCAAAAGATAATCTAATCATATAAATAAATTAGATTAAAAAGCAGTTTTGATTTAAAATGCAGTATTTTTCACTATTCATTAAAAAATGAACATTGTCAGAAAAATACCGAAAATTCACACAAAGTAAATTTTGATGTCCCAATCATAAAGAATAAATTTATTTTGACAAACATAGCTTATAAAATTGTCAAAAGATATATTTAAAAATGGTTTGCCATCAAAAGGCAGTAAAACAATCTTTTAAAAATATTAGTGTATTCCATGCTTAAGATGGGATTTATTTTCATTTTAAGCCTCTAAAACACTATCTTACTCATTAATAGACATAGATAAAAATATATATTATTCATTACTTACTTAGGATGTTACATCCTTCCCCCCTTTAGAAAATTGTGTCCCTACAATTTATTTACTTATCGAATAAATGGGGGTACTTATCCCTCATTGCATTTTCAGATTCCCATGTTGCCTCTTCCATCATGTGGTTATTCCAAAAAACATTTACCTGCTTAATCATCTTATTCTGTAACACTTGCTCCCTGTGGTCAAGAATCTGGACCGGTTGTTCCTCATAAGATAGGTTCTCCTCCAGTTGAACTACCTCTGGACTCAAAACATGAGATTGATCTGGCATATACTTTCTCCATATCGAAACGTGAAAAACATTGTGTACCTGAGATAAACTCGTAGGTAAAGCCACTCGGTATGCAACTAATCCAATTCTCTCCAGAATTTCGTATGGTCCAATGAACCTTGGACTCAACTTTCCTTTCTTACCAAATCTCATCACACTTTTCCAAGGAGAAACCTTGAGAAAAACATGATCACCTACCTCGAAAGATAGATCCTTCCTCCGGTTATCCGCATAACACTTCTGCCTGCTCTGATCTGTTCTCATGTGCTTCTAAATCAGCTGAACTTTTTCTTCCATCTCTTCTACCAATTCTGGTCCCATCAACTTCCTTTCACCCACTTCATCCCAGAATGCTGGAGTTCGACACCGCTTCCCATATAATTCCTGAAATGGTGCCATATGTATACTGGAATAAAAACTGTTATTATATGAAAATTCAACCGAAGAAATATGTTGGTCCCAACTTCCCTGATAATCCATAGAACAAGCTCATAGCATATCCTCCAATGTCTGAATTGTTAGTTCTGACTGCCCATCTAATTGAGGATGAAAAGCTGTACTAAAATTTAATTCAGTACCCAACGACTTCTGAAGTGCTTTCCAAAAGTTAGAAGTAAACCTGGGATAACGATCTGATACAATGGAGAGAGGAAATCCATGTAACCTGACTATCTCTTTAAGATACAAATGGGAAAGTTGATCTAGGGAAAAAGTATCTCGTATAACAAGGAAATGAGCAGATTTAGTCAAGCGATCAACAATAACCCAGATTTCATTATTACCTCGAGATGTCTTCGGTAATCCCACAACAAAGTCCATGGATATATTCTCCCATTTCCACTCTGGCACTGGTAAAGGCTGAAGCATCCCTTTCGGTAAATGCTGCTCTGCTTTAACCAGCTGATAAGTCAAACACTTCACAGTAAAATCAGCAATATCTCTTTTCATTCCATCCCACCAGTAATACTTCTGTAGATCTCTATACATCATAGTACTGCCTGGATGAACTGAAAACAGAGAACTATGAGATTCACACAACAACTCTCTCTTAAACTATGAATCACAAGGCACACACAATCTATTCCCAAATCTCAAAACACCATCATTGTCAATGTTGAATTCAGGCAACTTACCTTTCTGAACCAGCTCTACCTTTTTCTGCAACTCACTGTCTTGCTTCTGTGCTTGCTTGATTCTATCTGATAGAGAAGATCTCACTGATACCTGAAACAAAACAGAAGGACTTCCTGCACCAACAACTTCTATGCCAAAGTTCATCATATCCTTAACCAAAGGATCACATTCCAAACGCAACATTGTTAAAGAAGCATTACTTTTTCAACTCAAAGCATCAGCCACTTTATTTGCTTTTCCCAGATGGTAATGAATTGTACAATCATAATCCTTGATTAATTCTACCCATCTCCTCTGTCTCATGTTTAACTCTTTCTGAGTGAATATATACTTTAAACTTTTTTGATCGGTATATATTTCACACTTTACTCCATACAAATGATGCCTCTAAATTTTTAAAGCAAAAACAACAGCAGCTAATTCCAAATCATGTGTAGGGTAATTTACCTCATGAGTTTTCAACTGTCGTGCAGCATAAGCAATTACCTGATCATTCTGCATTAGGACGCAACCAAGTCCTTTCAATGAAGCATCACTGTATATAACAAACTCACCATTCCTGGAAGTTAGTGCCAAAACTGGAGCATTCACCAATCATCTTTTCAATTCCTGAAAACAATCATCACATTCTTTTGTCCAAATAAACTTAACACCCTTCCGAGTTAGCTTAGTCATTGGACTAGATAACTATGAAAAATTTCTAACAAACCTTCGGTAATAGCCCGCCAAACCAAGGAAGATACGAATCTCGGTTACATTTGTGGGTCTTTTCCATTCTTCCACAACTTTTGTTTTTGCAGGATCAACAGTTATTCCGTCTTTAGAAACAATGTGACCAAGGAAAGAAATTTTTTGCAACCAAAACTCACACTTGCTGAATTTCCCATACAGTTTCTTTTCTTTTAAGGTTTGCAATATAACCCTTAAATTTCTTTCATGCTCCTCTTTAATTTTAGAAAACACAAAAATATCATCAATAAACACAACCACCAATTATCACCTAATTCAACTGAGTCATCACCGCAGTAAACTGCTCAATTCTGATTCAGACCATCTCTGGTTGCTGATTCGGAAAGTCATTCTACTATGTATGCCTTCCCTGAAAAGCTTCTCTGTTTCCTTTACGGAAAACCATTCTGAACAAACATGTCTTAGATGAAGCAACATGGTAATATTTAAATTCTATATCACTTCAATTTGACCATAAACAAATATTTTTAGATAATCATTTAATAGAATTCTAACTCCTAAAGTTATCTAAATCGACCTTTAATACAAACTATAAGGCCCCATCCTTAAACCTTACTTAATCTTTAGTTTTTTCAAGATTACACATTGAGGATATTTTCGGGTTTAGAGTTTTAGAGAATTAGATCATAAAACATGCATTACATTCAACATATAAACAAAGTGGTTACATAATGATTGTATTCTTCATTCCCATAAATGGAAACATATTTAAAATAAAACATGGATTGTTTCTTGACACTTTTTTGACACTATCATCATATCATGTACCTTTCCCTTGACCTACGAAAAACATTTCAAAAAACTTGGGATGAGCATAAAAAGATCAGTAAGGGATATAAAAATATGGAAAGGAAACATGGGTACATATATACATAAGGATGAGATAATACTTTACCCATAAAACATGAGAACTTTAACATACCTCATCAAATCATGAATAAATCATAGAAATCATAAGACATAAAGTTAACTTGAGGCATTCATAACATTCTTACGTAGGGAGTAACCCTCTTGGTTACGTTTGGAATACCCATCATAGTATATTCCCTAAAATATCTTCGGAGAAACCTTAACGTTTCACTCCTTCGTGTTACCCAATGCATTGGAGAGCTATATCGGGCTCACCCACCCTTAGTTTATCACGGAACCACCCGTCTTCATAATAATGCCCAAGAACCATAACATAATCGTATCACATAAAACATGCATAAGGGAAACATAACATTTCCAAATTTCAATCACAAGATATCAATACAACACAAAAAACATTGTGAAAACCATTTTCAATACCAAAATAAAAGTAAATTAAAACATGGTATTTATTTTTCTTTTAAAAAGAAGGTATGGCTTATAGAGGAAGCCGAAACTCAAATAACGGTCACGACGGCGGAGAAGTCGTTGTCGCCGCATACGTACGACAAAAACATTCCCTTTTGTCGTTTAGTAAATGCTTCGTATAAAAAAGATTCCTTTTGAATAAACGTAAAAGTCAAAGGGGTTTATACACCGTATAAAATAAGGTTGTGTATAAAACCAAAATATGCCTCAATGAAAGGAGATTGAGACGAAGTCCCATACCTCGTATCCGACTTGACCCGACCGTTCTTTAATTTCTTGAATAATAAACTTGAGTTAATCTCTACTTGCTTATGAACATTTTTCATGTTCATTATTCATGTTATACCATGTTATGAACATCATGTAATCATTTAAGTTAATAATGTTCATTTTGTCGGTATTTGGTTCTTAAGTGAAAAATAGACTTCTTACACTTACATGTTGTTAATTTGGTCAAAGGTTCATTTTATCCAGAATGATATTAATTATTTGGATAACATATATATCATATATATTCATCATATACATGTATTTATAATATTACATCACATTTAGAGTTAAGAAATGAAATGCACCGTTCATGGAGACGGTAAGCCGTACGTACGCATGAACGCTACTTCCATTTATATTTCATATTTTTTGGAATGGAATCATAATGATATAAGAGTATATTATAATTAAAGTACAATAACATATATAATGTCATTAACTTTATCCTTTACACATCCCACATATGGTATTAACGGATCAAATCACTTTCAGGGGGCGGTATTCCGCACTTCCTAAAATGAAGATATCGTGTTTACCCATAATGGAAACCATAAAGGTATGCCCAAAATGAAAAAAAAACAGAAGCTTAAGGAAAACATAAACATATTATATATCATATATAAAAATAGTGACATCATAATGGCCACTTTTGAAGGTGTTAAATGAGTATTGAACAATCATCGTTTCGGGAGGCAGAATTTCGCCATCCACAGAAACCGTATGTTCTTTAATCATTTGATGTAGTTGTGTGAGAGTTTAGCTCAAATAAATCTTATAACAACATCCTAGTATATTGAAGATACTGGTGTTGTTACAAAACAAGTAAATAAAATAGATTATGGGGTTAGAAAAGAAAAATAAAACAAATGAACATGAGAGACTGAATTACCTTTAAAAGAGAAACTCCTTTTTATTTGAGCCTAAAGGATTCCTTTGAAAGGATTCTGCCAAAAGGGAATCCTCTAGGATGAGGAGAGGGATGTGGAGAGAGTAAATGGTCAGGGTTTGGCCGAGCCAAAGGCTTGAGGAGTGTGTGAAATGAGGTAGAGGTGGGGGCCTTTTATAAGAGGATAGGAGGGGCACTTTTGGAAAGTAAAGAAATATTACTTTATTTGAAAATGTGTTTCGGTTTTAAAAGGTCCCACATTGATATAATTCGTGTATAATGTGATAAGGGTTCCAAATCCACTCATACAATTGGGTTTGGCTATGTGTAGGTTTTATATTTTTCATTATCTTTCCATTTTATTTAAATCGTTAAATAATGAGGTCATCGCTGCATCATCATGATGTCATAAATAATTTAATTTATTTAAAGACTAAAAATTATAAAAAAATACTATGATGTAGGATATATTTTTATATTTCTAATGACTATTTATAATAAAAAATCTGATCTTTATAACCCCATGTAAAATTTTTTTTCGTAAAACATATTATGTTTGTGTCATTTTTACTTTTACATTAAATAAAAAGTTATTTATGTCATTTCCCAAACAAAGTGGATCCATGGGGTCCCCAAGTTGACCCATGGCTTTTCTTGGTCGGCCATGACACAACCAATGAGGTTATTACATGTGTCAAGCTCATCTTATTTTATTAAAGCATTATTTTTACCTTAAACTACACTAATTACCACTAATCGCGATTAAAACTTAATAAGTTACTATTCACCAAAAAATTATTTTAATCTCATTGAACCACATTTTACTTCTTAATGACAACCATGTATGTAGGATTTTTTAAATTCAAAACACAATGATGGAAAAATTTCATTTAAACGAAAAATCAATTTTTATAAGTACCACTTAGTGGTTTCACTATTCATCAAAAATTGAAGTTTTTCAGAAAATTATCAAAAATTCACCCTAAGATATATTTGTTATTCCGAATTCAAAAATTAAGTCTATTATACAAAATTAAAAACATATAAGTCACATTAATTAATTTAATAATTAATTCCCGCTGTCAGAGCAAATAGCGTGTTTTTATAAAACAATAAGTATCAAAAGATTGACACCAGTTTAAGTCTATTTTCAAAGTGAAATTGATTCCAATGACCATCATTGAATAAAATGGTAAAAATATATTCTAATTTCACTTCAAAACCAATTCAAAAGATAATATAATCATATAAATAAATTAGATTAAAAAGCAGTTTTGATGTAAAATGCAGTATTTTTCACTATTCATTAAAAAATGAACATTGTCAGAAAAATACCAAAAATTCACACAAAGTAAATTTTGATGTCCCAATCATAAAGAATAAGTTTATTTTGACAAACATAGCTTATAAAATTGTCAAAAGATAGATTTAAAAATGTTTTTCCATTAAAAGGCAGTAAAACAATCTTTTAAAAATATTAGTGTATTACATGCTTAAGATGGGATTTATTTTCATTTTAAGCCTCTAAAACACTATCTTAATAATTAATAGACATAGATAAAAATATATATTATTAATTACTTACATGGGATGTTACAATAATCATCATGATGGTTAAAAAATTTAGACCTAAATTTTCCAGAGTGTATCCCATCTCCAGCTCTGATAAAAATAGGAGTATAATCAGAGATACCAAAAGGTAAAGAATCTGAAATCGAAAAGGGAAATACAGGCATCCAATTAGAGTTACTAAGGCTCTGTCGAACTTCCTCAAAACTCAATAATTACCCTTCCTCAAAGAGAAACTCAACCCCAAACATCAAAGGCCAAACAAATTAGAATTCATAATTCTAGAATTGTAGTCTTCCATATAAGATTTATCATCTAAATTTCCACCATATCGCTCCTCCATAAATCTCACATCATTAAAATCCCCAAGAAAAATAAAAGGATCATTATTATTAGACAAAGAATATAATGAAAAATTCTCCCAAAGGATTCAACACTTAGAGAAGTAATTAGATCCTTAAATGAAGGAAATCAGGAAGGTCAATTCCACCATAACTTCATTTACTTAGAATCCGAAGAGCTAGGAAGTATCAAACTGAGGACCCATAACCAGAAGTTGAGGATTCTATAAAACCAAAATGTTCCCTTAATGAGAAGAATAGCTGTTAAAAATGATGTTCTAACTTTTATTAATATTACCCAAAGTAGATTCTAGATTATTCTTATTAAACATGGTTTCCACAAGTCCCAAACAATCCAAATTATTAGAAAAAATGATATCATATACCTCCCTTTTTTACTTTAGGTGATGAGAACCCCAACATTCCACACTCCCAAATTAAGCATTAGAATATTGGGGGATCAGAAGCTTCTATATTGGGTCTAATTTTGATTAGTTCCCTCTTTGTGTCATATTAATCCACTTTAACAAATTTATACCTAATATGATTATCACTTAAGATAAAATATGTTAGACTAACCAGATCAGGGGGTTAAATATATAGAGAGAAATCCCTAACATTAAAATTATCAAGATAACATTGTGACTGACAACCAAAAAAATCAGACTCGAGCATTGAGACCTCCAATCCATTAGAACCATTCATCCCATCCAAATAAGAAGATATATTTTTAACAAAACAAGAATTCTCATAAATGGGTGATAAATAATTCAAACTCTTAGAATATTTTGACAAAACTGGGGATAAATAAACATAGGCAACAATACCAATAATGGAACTAGATATAAAAGACCTATAAAAAGACCATTCTCATTATAGGTAGCTTTTTCAGTAGGGTAGGAAAAAAATAATTTTTACCAAATCCAACGGCTTCCTAAAAAGGATCCTTCATGAAAAATAAATTTAATTAGGGATAGGAATTAAATAATTCCTCACAGAACAATAATTATTCATGGATAAAGAATAGGAAGAATCCACTATAGAGAACCTAATTTCTTATGGGTAGAGACTCAAGATTACCAGAAGTGGAATCTAGCATAGGATCCGATATCTTTTTCTTAGGAGAGGGTGAGTCTGAATACCCTCTGACTTAGAATCAACAAAATGAGCTGGGACCTTCTTCTGATAAATCCTATTCTTGGGGGTGACTTTAGTCCAACCTATATTAGAGTCTTCTTTAAGATTATTCTTTTAGTGATTAAAGTAGTTCCCAAATACTTTTCAAAAGAAATAATTTATAATAACCCAACTATACACGACTTTGATGAAGGGGGAAGATCTAGATCCTAAGTCTACTATAATTTCCACTTGAAGGTACTAATCATCTAATATTTAAACTTAAATACAAGAAAATTAATCCATATTATATAAATTATGGATTTTTATATGAAGATTGGATTATTTATCACACATTAAATGTAGTTGAGGCCCATGGAATACCAAGATTCACGATAAACATTTCAAAAATCTAAAAGAACTGGAAAAAAAGAAGAAGGATTCCTTGCATAGGGAAATACCAGGACTCCAAGAGTTGAGATTCACCAATCTACCTTCAAAGAACAAAGCGACACTAGAAATAATTTTAATAGTGTCATAGGAAGGAAAATACTTAATAATTAAAATCTCTCATCATGGTATAATGTCTCAATCAAATTCTTACCCCAGAATTCAGAGGCAATACAAATTAAAATAGAAGATTCTTCTCAAAACAATAACCCACCAATGTGTTATTCCACCTTGAATATCCCTTATAAATGAACAATGTAGGATGTTGAATATTTATAATTTTTACTCCATAAAAATGAAGATGTAAAACCTAATACATGAAGGTAAAACTAGTGATCGTGTATGCGAAGGCCAATTCTAAAACCGAGGGAGAAACATCACCTTCCATAAATCCCCCAGAAACACCATCATTTATATATACTCCATTTGAAGTGGAATATGATATCATAAAAGTTGAGTTCTACATATAAGACCCCTTCTCTATACTAATAATTAGAGGTGAATCAATGACAACCAACACCATAAAATAAGGATAATCTACCACCTCTATCGAGCCTCCCCCCCCCCCCCCAAGATAGTATCATCTATAACACCCTTAGTGACCCCAACTAAAGTAGCCCAATGATCCTCAACCTTTGAAATATCAATAATACAATTGCTTGTTGATAATTAATAATCCTTTATCATCCAATCATAAAAATAATGAATCTCTCTTGGTCTTAACCAAATTAGGGAATGAATTAGACGTAGCCACCAAATCCTTAATACCCCATACCCATGAATAAGGGAATAGAGAAGCCTCCTATTCCAGTGAAGATCCTTTCATGATCCAAACTGCATACATTAAGCCTTCTAAATTTATATTTCCAAGCTTAACCAAAGTCTTATCTTATGCCTCCAATTCTCTCACCCAAGAGATTCTATAACACATCTTTCAATCCAAATAATACTTAGAGGAACCAAAACACACCACAATCAAAGGGAAACCATAAATAAAACACAATGTAAAAAGAAAGAGAAATCCCAAATTCTACTCACTACTACCCCATCCACACCCCAGAGCCATAGTGATGGAAGGAGAAGATATCAATTAAAGAGAGAGCTATGGTATTTTAGGGTTTTCTTAAAAAATTATGGTTTTTACTTATTTAGAGTTTTTTAACATTTTTATGGGTTTAAATGGTTTTAGATTATTTAGTGGTTTTTAGGGTATTAATGGGGTTTTAAGGTTTTTATGATTTTTTATCATTTTTAGGGTTTCTTGGTTTTTTGGATTCTTAGGGGTTTTAGTGTTTTTTAGGTTTCTAGCGATTTGAATTGTTTTTAGGTTTTTATGTTTCTTTAGGGTATTTAGGAATTTTTAAGGGTTTTTACATTTTTATAGATTTTAGGGATTATTTTTATTTTTTATGGTTTTTAGTGTTTTAGGGATGTTGAGGGTTTTTTTGGTTTTAAGATTTTTTTCGGTTTCTTTCATGTTTATGGATTTTTTTAGTTTTCTAGGTTTTTATTGTTTTTTATAGTTTTTAACTTGTGTAGGTGTTTAAACGGTTTATAAAGTATAAATAATATTTTTGGTTTTTCATTGGATTTTATGGTTTTTTAAGTTTTTATGTGTTTTTATGGTTTTTATGGTTTTTAACTGTTTTTCGAATTTTGTAAATTTTTAGGAATTTAGGGGTTTTATTTATTTTTTGGATTTTTAATGTTTTTATAGGATTTTATATGGTGTTTATGGTTTTTTATGTCTTTCTTAATTTTTATGTCTTTATTCGTATTTATATTTTTTGTGTTTTTAGGTATTGTGAGGGGTTTTAGTGTTTTTTTGGTTTTATGTTTTTTATGTTTTTTTGGTATATGGGTTTTTTTATTTTCATAGTTTTTTTAATGTTTTTGTAAATTTTTTAAAGCTATTTGGTGTTTAAATGGGTTTTATATTTTTTAGATTTTTTATTATTTTTAGGGTTTGAGTGTTTTTTATGGTTTATTGTGGGTTTTATGGCTTTTAGGGGTTTTGGGTTTTTAGTATTTTTAGAGTTTTAGCATATTGTTTGGCCTTTTAGGGTTTTTAAATGATTTTATATTTTTAAGGTTGTCTTACGATTTTTTAGGGTTTTTAGTGGTTTTTATATTTGTAAGGATTTTTGGGTATTTTTAATATTTTATGGATTTTAACATTTTCAATATTTTAAGGGTTTCTAGGGTTTTTAGGGGTTTAACGGTTTTTTAGGTTTTAGGGTCATTTTTTGAGTTTTTAGCGATTTTATGGTTGTTTAGGGGTTTATAACTTTTTTAGGTGTCTAAAGGGTTTTTAGTGTTTATAATGGTTTTCGGGTCTTTAGGTTGTTTTTTGGGGGTTTTCAAGAGTTTTATGGGATTTAAGAGTTTTAGGAGATTTTAGGATCTTTAACGTTTTTGGGTTTTTAGGGGATTTACATATTATTAGTTTTTAAAATATTTCTTAGGTTTTTTAGGGTTTTTCTGGGTTTTTTACATTTTTATGGAGTTTAAGTATTTTTTAGGATTTTTATGGTTTTTAGGTTTTTTAATAACATTGAGGGGTTTAGATATTTTTTAGGGTTTTTAGTGTTTTTATGGTTTTGGGGGGTTTTTAGTTATTTTTTATTTTTTTATGGTTTTGATGTGAGATACCCAGTGTGGCCTTATATTTATAGTATAAGGTGGAAGATGACGAATATGTATCAAGGCTGTGTGCAAGATTATGGGTTCGAATAGTATAATCAAGTATTCAACCAATGTTATATGGAGTGTGACCTAATACTTAGACTACACACTCAATGGAGAGATTTTATGGCCTATTCACATAACAATGCACTGGGATTGAGACATAGAATTGTGGTAATTTTGATCTTATATCCCCAATGTAACTTATATATTGATATGGAAAAAATATACAAGTGAGTGGTATGAAAGTAATGATCCTCAAAATGGATATAATAAACTCAATGGATTTCACTAATAAAAAATTGAATGATAATAGAATGTTATGGGGGTGCCTATTTATATCCAAGGGGTGATATAGTATTCAAGGATCTAATATACTAAATTCATTTATGATAAAATTACAATGATTCATTAAAGTAAAAAAGATAAATTCTACCAATTACTTTTTGAAAAGTAGAACATAATTTTCCAACTATATCCCATTGGATTTTACTTTGAGTGCCCAACTGACCGGATTTGAATTTGGTTTCCAAAGATTCAATTCATGAATTCTCCATATGGGAATGGATTCAAATATTCATACAACCATGCGGGAAAAGGTTTAAACACCGTGTTTAGGATTGAATAAGTGAAATAATCATCCCATTTTCTCTATCCATGCACTAAGTGATGCATTGGGACTTTAATGAAGAGATATAGTCACCCATTATAATATTCAACCTATTTAATCTCCCTCGGGTCATTGGGCCTTTAAAATCAAACACCTCCAAATAAATCAATTTGATGTCTCCAACATGGATCTCATCATTTTTTAACATTTTTTATATTTTTTAACATTTATAGGTGTTTAAAGTGTTTTTATATTTTCTAAAAAACATTTATGGGATTTTAGGGTTTTTTATTTTTTATAGATTTCTATTTTTTATGGTATTCAAGGGGTTTTATGATTTTTATCGATTTTATCATTTTTAGGTTATTTATGGGTTCTAAGTGCTTTAGTTTTTTAGTGTTTTCTTATGGGTTTTCAGGGTTTTCAGGGTTTTATATTTATGAATTTTTTATTCCCTTTTTTAGGTATTTTATGGTTTATTTGGTTTTTTTATGATTTTGAGTGTTTTTGTGATTTTTAGTGTTTTATAGTTTTATGTATTTTTTATCTTAATGGGGTTTATATGAGTTTATTAGGGGATTAATGATTTTTGAGTATTTTAATAATTCTACGGTTTAAAAGGTTTTTATATATTTTAGTGGTTTTTTTTGTTTTTATGGGACTTATGGGTTTTTATGGTTTTTATTGTTTTAGGATTTTTATGGTTTTTATGGTTTTCTTGGGTTTTAGGTATTTTTATAGGTTTTTAGAGATTTTAGAATTTTTCTAGGTTTTAGGGGTTTTAATTTCTTTTATGTTTTCAAGGTTTTAGTGGGGAATGGAAGATGCGAGGTTCGGGCTATTCCCGACCCCCCTGTCAAATTTATTAGAAGAAAAAGACGCGGCAGACAAGGGAGGGGAGGGGTCAAACAAACCACACCCAAAACCCTTAAAAATCCCAAACCCTAAAAAAGAAACCCAAAACAGTCAAACAACAAAAAAAAACCAAACAAAAAACACAAAAATCCAGCAGTAAACATCACCAACATCCACCATTAACCCGCATCCACCAGCTCACAGCCAATCAACAACCAGCATCCAACACCTCTTCACCAACACGAGCCACCGCTTGCAGCACAGCACCATCAGCACCAAATTATAACTTGTTAACTTGACCACTTCCCATACAATCTGTAACCATACCAGAGCAATATATCCATCCTCAAGCATCTCTCTTTCAAGAATATCAACCATCAGTAGCATAGAAACACTTACGTCACTAGCCTTCAACAGCTCCAGACCAAGAGGATCCACTGCCCGCATCACAGAGCCAGCAGCACCAAACATTTGGGTTTTTAAGTGATATTACGTTTTTAATGTTTTTTTAGGGTCTTTCAAAACTTTTATGATTTTTTATGTTATTAGGTATTTTTAGGGGTTTTTTAAAAATTTATGGTTTTTTGGAGTTTTAGGGATTTTGAGGGGTTTTTTGGTTTTTTAGATTTTTAGGTGTTCTTCTGGGTATTTATGATTTTTTGAGTATTTAGAGAATTTATGGATTTTTAGAGTATTTTAACGATTTTAGGGGTCTAATGTTTTTTAGAGTATTTTCTGGTTTTAAATTTTTATGGGTTTTAAGGGTTTTTATAAGGTTTAGGTGTTTTTTATGGTTTTTGGGGTTTTTAGAATTCGTTATGGTTTTTATATTTTTTATGTTTTTAATGGGTTTTAAGAATTTTTAGGTTTTTAAGTATTTTCTATTGTTTTAGGGTTTTCTATGTTTTTTTATTTTTAGGGATTTTTTTGGTTTTTTATGGTGTTTAGGGTTTTTATGGATTTTGATTATTTTGGGTTTTATGGTTTTTTAGTTTTTAAGGATTTTTGAGTTATTTTTTAAGGTTTTTTTATTATTTTTAACATTTTTAGGGTTTAAAGGGTTTTAGATTATTTAGTTTTTTTAAGAGTTTTATGGGATTTAACATTTTTATGGTTCTTAGGGGGTTTTATGGTTTTATGGATTTAAGGGTTCCAGTGGTTTTATTTTTTTAGCATTTTTAGGTTTTTATGGGTTTTAAGAGTTTTTAGGATTTTAATGTTTTCGCAAGGTTTTCAGTATTTTAATGGGTTTTTATGTTTTTAGGTATTTTTATGGATTTTTAGGATAAATAAGGTGTTTGGGTTTTTAAGGATTTAATGGTTTTTATAGTTTTTAGGGTTTTATGTTTTTTACATTTTTAATGTTATTTTTTTAGTTTTTTATGTTTTTTTTTATTTTTAATTTTTTTAGGGGTTTAACGGGATTTTATAATTTTTAGTGGTTTAAGGTTTTATGGGTTTTTTTGAGTTTATGGTTAATGGTTTTTTTTGTGGTTTTAGAGTTTTTTTTATGGTTTTTAGCATATTTTATGTTTTTAGGGTTTTATGTGTTTTAGGTTTTTAATTTTTCTTATGATTTTTCACGATTTTAGGGTTTCTTTACGTTTTTAGAGATTTTAGGGTTTTTTAGGTTTTTTTTTATTTTTTATTGTTTTTAGAGATTTTGGGTGTTTTTGGGTTTTTTATTGGTTTACGGATTTTATGGTTTTGGGCGGGGGGTTAGGGTTTTCTTATTTTTATGGTTTTTGAGGTTTGTTAGAGTTTTTAATTTTTTAGGGTTTTAATGGGATTTTAGAGTTAGTAGTGGATTTTTTTGGCTAATCATGGGTTTTTAATTGTATTAATTTTTTAGGGGATTTATGGTTTTTAGAATTTTTAGGGATTTTATAATTTTAAGTGTTTAGGTGTTGTAACTGTTTTTAGATAATTAATTTGTTAGGTTTTTAGGGTTTTTGTGTTTTTTTCATTTTTTATGTTTTATGGGTTTTTGAGGAAATTTTAGTATTTTTGATGTTCTTAGGGTTTTATGTATTTTGAGGGTTTTAATTATTTTTAGGGGTTTTTAGGGATTACATTATTTTTATTGTTTCTTTACAGTTTTAGTCTTTCTTTTCGTTTCCTAGGTTTTTTAGATTGTTTAGATTGTTTTTAATGTTTTTATAAGTTTAAAGAGTGTTTTTAGTTTTTTTAGTGTTTTATATGTTTTAGGATCATTATGGTTTTATTAGTTTTTTGGGTTTTATAGTTTTTTGGGTTTTTAGGTATTTTATGGGTTTTCATGGTTTTACTGTTTTTTTAGGTTTTTATGGGTTTTAAGTGTTTTTAGTTTTTTAAGATTTAATAAATAATTTTCAAGGTTTTTAGGGTTTTTAACATTTTAAGGGGTTTTTAGGGATTTTTATGATTTTTATTGCTTTTATGTGTTTAGAAATTTTGATGGTTTTATATTTTTTATGGTTTTTAGTGTATAAAAGGTTTTTGGGGTTTTTTTAGTTTTTTGAGATTATAAGGTTTTCTAGAGTATCTTCAAGTTATTAGTGGTTTAAATGCCTTTTAAAATTTTTAATGGGTTTTTATGGGGTTTTCAAGGTTTTTTTGGATTTATAGTTTGCTTGGTTTTTACAGTTTTTTGGATTTTTAAATTTTTAGATATTTTATTATTTTTAAGTTTTTAGGGGTTTAATTTTTATTATGTTTTTAAGGTTTTATTGGTAATTTTTAGGTTTTTAATGCTTCTTAAATTTTTAAGTATTTTTAGGAATTTTTTCCATGATATTACTGTTTTTTAGTGTTATAGGGATTTTGAGGGTGTAAAGGTTTTTATGGTTTTTTGGTTTTTTGGTTTTTTGGGTTTTATGATTTTTTCGTGTTTTAAGAGTTTTTACATTTTTTACAGTTTTTAATGTTTTTAGGGTTTAAAGGGTTTAATAATTTTTTGGGTTTTAAGGTTTTTATGGGTTTTATGATTTTTTAAGGTTTCAGGGGTCATTTGGTTTTTTGGATGATTTGGGTTTTTTTGGATGTTTTGGGTTTTTTGGTTTTTTAGGTTTTTATGGGTTTTAAGTTTTCTTATTTTTTTAAGGTATTTTTTGGGTTTTTAGGGTTTCTATGGTTTTTACTTTTTATGGATTTTTTGGTTTTTTTGGTACTTTTATGTCTTTTAAGGATTTTAAGAATTTTGAGGGGTTGTACAGTTTTTAGGGCTTTTATGGGTTTTTAGAATTTTTAATGTTTTTATGGGTTTGAAGAGTTTTTATAGGTTTCATGAGTATTTAGGGTTTTATGTCTTTTTATGGTTTTTGGGTTTTAATTGTTTTCATGGGTTTTTAGGTTTTTTATCATTATTTTTGTTTTTTAGGGGTTTTATGTTTTTGTGGGTTTTTATGGCTCTCTTACAGGTTTTAGGATTTTCTACATTTTTAGGGATTTTTTGGCCTTTTAGGGTCTTTATAGATTATAGGAGTTTTAGGGATTTTGATGGGGTTTTGAGATTTTGAGGGGGTTTGGGGTTTTTTAGGGGTTTTGGGGTTTTATTGTTTTTTTTCGGTTTTAGGTGTTCTTTCGAGTTTTTAAGTGTTTTATGGATTTTAGTGTTTTTAATGTTTTAGGGGTTTAAAGGGTTTTAGAGTTTATAATGGGTTTTAAGGTTTTTATTGGCTTTAGGGATTTTATATTTTTCAGGGTCTTAATGGTTTTTAGGGAAAGGACAGCTTCGGGCCAGGCTATTCTTGTCCCCCCCCCAAAAAAAATTATTAGAAACAAGATGCAGCAGACATGGGAGGGGTGGGGTCAATCAACCCACACCCCTACAAAACACAAAAGTCTCCATGAAACTCAAAAGACACAAAAAATAAAGAAGGATGAAAAATTAGAAGCAACTCCAACAACGTCTCCCAGCCAAATAGCAACCAGCATCTCTCAGCACCATTTACATCTACCAACACCTACTTGCCAAGAATATCCACCACCAGCATCACAGAACCACCAACCTCAGAGTCATAAATCTCACCTTTGTTAACTCACTGTAAAGTAGCAACCATAACCATGAAGGAAAGAGCATCCCTAAGAGTTGGGGCCATTCAAATTTGATTATACCAAGAATATCCATCCATGAAGGAAAGAGCTTCATAGCCAGCCATTGCATCAATTAGAAGTTCTGTAATCAAGATAGGAAAATCATTTGTAGGACAATGACTGTTAATATATCTAAAATCAATGCAGACTCTAATTTGTCCATTCTTCTTTTTCACTGGGACAATATTGGCCAGCCATTTAGGATACTGAACTTTCTTGACAAAGTTTGCCTTTATAAGCTTATCAACTTCAGCATCAATTTTAGAGGCATGAGTTGGGTGTGTACTCTTTACTGCTTGCTTGAACCCATGATGTTCTTCTAGAAAACCCAAACGATGGCTGACTACATCAGGATTAAAACCTGGAATTTCCATATAATTCCAATTAAATATATCTCAATTTTTCTTTAGAAAAGAAGTATACACCTCTTGATACTCAGAGGTCATGGTCGCACTAATTAAGGTGGGGCCTGGATCTTCTCATGTACCCAAATTTATTTTTCTGAGTTCATCCACAGTGGTAGAAACACCTTACTCAAACACCGTAGGAGCATCCACGAGATCTTCCTCTTCTTCTTTATTATGTTCCGCTTCTTCTATTTTCATGTTCATGGTAGATGAAAAGGAAAAAATATCAATGTTAGGAGAGGATTCAGTATTTGAACATCCGGAAGAAGAAGCCACCATATCTAACCCTACTAACAACGAAAGGTATTTTAGTGGTAAAGAGGGATTGATGGATTGAGAATCAACATCATGGTCTCCCTCTAATATAGCTACAATTTATTCTACTTTGATTGACGAAGTAGAGACTCATTGTATTTCAACAGATGAAATAAAAACATCTCAATTTAGGCTTCCATCATCGTTTGGTGTATCAATAATTTTTCCCATGTTATCTGGCTTAATTTCTGCAATTGAAATTATGGGAATTATTGGATGAGTGCATGAATTTGGATTTACCCTTTAAACATGATTGATGGGTAGAACATAATCTGTTCTCAAATGCATGAATGGATTGGCTGAAATCTTTTCCAGTCCATTTGGAGCATTAACTCTGGTTAGATCATTGGTCATGGACTTCATTCCATCTATGTGATAAAACTCTACCTCAATTTATTGAGATTCACATGTTTTGAATAGAGCCTTGTCACCATACAATTTTCCAATTTGACCATTGAAACAATATTTCAGATATTGGTTAAATGATGAAGGTATGGTTGTATGATGATACAACTAAGGCCTTCCAAGCAGAATATTGAACGTAGTGTCTCGACGAAAAACCAAAAAATGTGAATTAGATGCAATATCTCCATACTGAGTTCTGAGTTTAATTTCACCCAAAGATTCTTGTTCATTCTTGTCATATCCTTGCAACATTAATTTTGAAGGAGATAAGTCAGATTCAGTCAGGACCAATAGACGAAATGTAAGAACGGGAATGAGGTTGACCCCGGAGCCATTATTAATGAAGGCTTGTGAGATATGAATTTCATTAACCTTTACAGATAGATACAAAGGTCTGATGTGTCCATGTACCGCATGGTTATCATCTTCATCTATAAAATATATGACTGCATGAAATTCTGCAGAATCATTCTCTATATGGTAAACATCAGCATCAACAACATCAGTTTTAAATTATTGAGGACTTAATAAGGCCTCAATAAGTGCTTCTCGAAGATCTTTTGACAGATTCAAAGCATCCAAAATTGAAAACTTGTCCGGTACTTGGGCCAATTGTTTCAAGAAATTGTACTTTTGGTCCAAAGGTATGTGTTTCCCAACATGGAGATGTGGTTTTTCAGGTGCTTTGGAATTTTATTCTTCTATTGTAGATATATTTTGTGTTGAAACAGAATTGTGAAATACCATTGACTTTGGTAAATTAGTCTGACTCAGTCTATTCATATGCTAAGAAGAATATGGTGGAGATTTTAATCGGTCCTCCAGGATAATTGTGCCAGAACTAGACTTGTTTTCCATGGAAGAAACCACTTGTTCTTTTTGAGATCGCAAAAGGGCTCTTCCACAAGTTTCTGCTGCATATATGTTTTGATTAAGGGTAGAGTAAAAATGATGGTTTCTGGAATTCCCATGTTTTTCCTTATAACCTCGACCTTGGACTCTTCCTCTAGTTCCCCAATTAGGCATAAGGAATTCTATCTCAATATAATTATAATCCACAGTGGCATAAGGATTTATTAAATGGATAACATTAATGGAACCAAATATCAATTCTTCATCTAATGAAGATTTTGCCTGACAAGTTATTTCTGGTTGTACCATTTGATGGGGTGGTACCCTTGATTTTGAAACAGATTCCATTAAATCTTCTAGGGTTAAGGACAACTTTGTTCTTGATGCGAGCTCATCATCTTCTGACTGTTCTTTATCCTTATTACCACATTGTTTCTTTAAGGAATTAACCTTTGATGAATATGTTTTTATTGTGAAAGGAGTGGTAGAAGACACAATTGGTTGTTTCAACTGTGTTTGTAAAATAGAATGAGTTTGGTTGATCATTTTCCTAATCATCCAATCACCATATTTTTTTAACATTTTTACTTTTAACCTCATGCCATTAACCTTATTCTTCTGGATTGGTGGCAGTAATACATGATACTTGAGCTAATGAACTTTTCAATTTCACTTATCTAAAGTCTACCATATTTTTCAGAATCTCTTTGAAAACAAATCACTTCTGATTGGGGTGTACCAACATCTGATGAAAGGGAAAATAATTTGGACGATCTTCATCTCTGTCTTTATTTCTCTTCTTCAACCATGGAAACTGAACCAAATTGTTTTCTAAGGTTGAGATGAAGTATCCAAGAACTTGATCATTCCTAAAAGAATAGATTTTTTTCTTTAATTCCTCAAACTGTTTCTGCCTTTGATCTCTTTGATCATATTGACGAGATGGCCATTTTTACTGATGCTCGGTAAGAGGAACCCTTCGGTATGATGAAGGTCTTGAAGTAGAAGCAGGTACAGGTTCCTATTTGTGTGTAACTATAGCAGCTTCTTCCATTCCTATTCTCCTTCCCAAAACTGATTGAATTACACGAGTTTTATCCTTAGTGTCTATAATAGAGCCTTCTATTTTCTGACCGATTGAAGGTCTTGAAACCCTGCAGTGTATTTCATAGGGATCAATGGTGTGGGTAATTCATCAATCATATTTTCCACATAGATTGGAAAAAACTCTTCTTGAGGTAGTGCTACACTCAAGGAATATGTTAATCCCTTATAGTGAGGAATAAAATCCAAAACTCTTTCATTTTCCCTTTGTTTACAATTGGTAAGATAAAAAACTGCTATCTTCGTTAATGTTAAGCTAAATTGAAGAAGTAATTTCTCACGGAGATCTTCCCACCCTGTAATTGATCGAGATTGCAAACATGTATACCAGACAAAAGTAGGTCCTTGTAATGGCTACACAAAACACCTAAGCATAACTACTTCATGTTGTTGATGAGTTCCCATCATAGTATCACAATGAGAAAAAAATGTGTTAAGTGTTGTTGTAAATCTATAGAACCATTAAAAATTGGAAATGTGGTATTAAAAAAATTTGATGGGGGAGGAATTGCATCACCCATTCAGGGTAAGCTCTCTTTTCTAGCTGAACTGGTGCATGTCATTCTTCCATAGCTTCCAATAGAGTTGTTAATTACTCAATTGTATTCATAAGTATTTGGGGAATATTCAGATGAGCTTGATTCTGTGCAGGTATTGCAACTGGAACTTGAGCTGGTGCAATAACTGGTAAGACCACTGATGATGGTGCTGATATCTGTCTTGATTGTGAACCCAATGGAGGTAATTCATTATCTGATTATGTAGTTACTAAAAACCCTCTTTTATAAGGATATCCTACTGGATTTTCAAGTTTAGGACTATCCTGGGGAGTATGTTTAGCAGAAATGTTATTTCAATGAAACTCTGTATTGTGTCTTTTCAACTCCTTTATTTCCTTTTCTTTTTGTGAAAGTATCTATTAAAGTGAAAGAGATTGACCTTATCTAGTGGAAAAGTGAGATTCAATCTAACTTTTTTCTTTTCCCCTTATTGGATGCCTTTCGGAAAGGGGGAGTTGGTTATTTGAAGGCATACCTAGATTCTGGGCAAGCCTTTGATTTTGGGTACGCACACCTTCTTCATTTGCATCAGTGTGTACCGCCTGAATAGCTTGAAGGCCTTCTTTTTTTATTTTATTGTAAATAATCCCCCTTTTAAGGGATGAAGGGGAACACTTACATGACCCGTAGGCCCAAGGCATAAGACCCGATAGGACTCACAATATATGACCTGAAGGCCCAAAGGCATACTATGACCAATACATGACCCGTAGGCCTAACCCATAGGAAATAACCCTCCCCTAGATTCTACGTCTTTGATCACCTAGCTCCTCACCTTGCATTCATGGTCGGCTAGCATTTACCCATACAAAGTTACACGGTGCCTAGTCCCGATGGTGGTTGCCATACCCTCTCATTCTTCCAATCTGGTAGCTCTGCTTATGGTGGATGCTAGTCTTGTTGCTCTGATCATCTTCTGGGGCCTGTTCTGTGTGAACTGCGATACTCTATGGTCTTTGTGGCCCGAAGGCCCTGAGGCCCTAAATACATTTGATGACACTAAGTCCTTGGAGACCCGTAGGCCTAAACCGGTGGCCCGAAGGCCCAAATCGGGTGAATAATTCTTGGTGCTACAGTACTGAACATTATCTTCTACAATACTGCTACAGTACCCGGAAATTCACCTCCACCCAGTTTTGAACCTGGGTCTCATTGATGCCATGAAGGAGCCCTAACCACTCGGTGTGTACCGCATTGTGGAAAAGAACTTTATCTTCTAATTCCCCTGAACTAGACTTATTTTATGGAGGATCTTCTGCAATGGAATTGATAACATTCACTAACGAAAAACACATTAGTGGCATTCTGTTAGTGTTTCTGGTAGATCATCTCCCTTTTTTTCTTTCATTAAACACTGTTCTCCTATATGAATAATTCCCAAGAACTTTTTGGTAGACAGTAATATGAAGGGAATCGTTGGATAGTTCAGCTGTATGCTTTTCTTGTGTCTTCTTCCCTAATTGGGAGAAAACTAACTTATGTTGAGGAGGGGATTGTAGATGAGAAAAATACCCCAGCCTTGTAGGCTGGGATTGATCTTGTTCTTGTTCTTCAAATCATTGAACATTGTTTACTGAATTTTACAGTTACATTAAATGAGACCTCATCTTGGAAAGATGGGGTGATTCTTGAACTTTTACAGCTAAAATTTGTGAAAATGCTCTTCTGATTTTGTGGATTTTGGTTCGGACCATAGCCGGTGGCATCATCCGACAATTACTTAAATCACTTGTTTCAGAAGATCTATGTGCTATTTTAGAAATTTTCATCCACTAATTAATAACATCCTCTAAATGGGATGCCTAATGAAGATTCTCAGAGGCTTGATGTAGAAGTAATTCAAAAACTTCTTTTCTTGGGGCCTGATTCTGATGAGAATTGGTTGAGGTCTATTATTGAGCGTACAATTGATTACATACAAAACCTATTGAATGTGGCAATCTATGGGAAATAACATTGCATGAGGCCACTTTTGGTTTAATTTGCTGAATTTGGATTGCAGTTAAATGAAATTCTCCATATGCACCCCATCCCCTGATATAAACATTATATGGAGAATTAGAAATTAATTGGTGTAGCCTCTTCAATGCATTATGACATGCGCGCTGAAGAGTTATCTGTTGTTTTTCAACACTTTGATGTTGAGAAACTAAAATATATTCTATGTAAATTTGGAACTATAACCCTTTTATTACCTTTATATGTTTTTTATATTCATCATATGATAATACTTTAGTTTTAAAATGACGAAGATTTTTCCATACGTTGAGAAGAAGGTCATGAATACAATATTCTGTCATCAATTCTGGAATATCAAACTGATAATTTGTTAAAGGCTAAAACATGACTGGTATTTCTCCTTTAGCTAATTGTTTCGTCATGTTCAGCACATCTTCATTATCTTATACTAGAGGATTCTCCACTTGGTCCGACCAAATAGGATGCTCTGCATTAGAAGATAAATGACCCAAGGGAGGTTCTGAGAATAACTATTCCCTTAAGATGTCTTCTAACGAAGAAAGTGTTTCACCTGTAAATGATAAGGCATTAGACATGACTGGCTTGGTGCTTTCAAGTGCCCCGAGATAGGAGGTCTTTTTTTGATACATTATCAATTATATAATTGTTTTGACAATGAGAATTACTATTATTGAGAGGGCTTTCACAGCGAATGTAATCATGGGGAGGATCACGACAATGGATTACAGTAAGGGACAAATCATCTTACTCCTTGGTATTTTGGCCACATAGAGGGTTTCTTGGGCTCTCATCCAAAGATAGACACTCTGGATTGACCAAATATTCATGAAGAAAGCCTTCATGATGATGTTTCTGGTGAAAAACTTCAGAATTACAATTAACACTCCCAAAATTTTGTAATGAGAGGGTTGGATCTTGAGTAGAAACATATAAATGGGCTTCAAGAACTCTAGCTTTAAGAGGAGCTAAATTATAGCTTGACATTTGAGTTTCCAAAAGTATTTGATGATATTTATTCTGGTATGTTCTCTTATACTTAGTTGGGGACACATTATAGGAAAAGTGGTTATCATGGGCAGGTATATGTGCCTACATTGGATTAGTTACCAGAATAGACCAATTACCTACAATTGGAAAGGGCGTGTGTTCTCGATCTTGTTTTCCGTATGATAGGGGGAGTATACACCATGAACCTCCTGTAGTGGAACATAGGTGTGTATATTCTCTAAGATGGAATGTAGATGTGGTATCCCATGTGTGGGGACAGATTTATATGTTTTTCCCCTAATACTGCTGAGGTATTTGTTAAAATATACTCACATGCTTCCAGAATATGGGCAGGGATATGAGTCTTCCCTTTCACCATTGATAAGATGTGTTTAGTGTCTTCAGCGGCCCGAATGGGAATATACATCCATTCCAAATCTAGAGTAGGTGTATGTGCCTATTCTTTTCCTCCTTTTCCTTTCAACGGATATTGACAGTACTTTTTCATAGGGGTAGAGAGTTGGGTATGCCCCAAATTTGTCGTTAGAGATTTCTGACTAACTTCTCCGAGTACTACCAAATGAGACTTTTGGTAGGATTGATAGACATTGGTAGGTGTATGTGCTTGCTGGATATTCTCCGTCAAGTATGGATGATGGATTTTCTTAAATACTGGCCGATGAGACTGCTGCCAGAATTGGTGATTGTAAATAGGTGTATGATCCTGTTGATGACTTTCCACCATATTAGATTGGTGGGTCTCTTTAAATGCTATGAGACGAGCCTGTTGACTAACTGATAACTTGTAAACAGGTGTATGTGCATATTAACAGTACTCCACTGGGTTTATCTGGTGGGATTGGTGGGTGGCTATCATACAAGACTTTTGAGCAACACAATTAGGACGAATGGGTGTATGTGCCCGCTTGTTGTTTGACATCAAGTTTGATCGATGGACTTCTCCGGTGGAGGTAAAGTTGAAAACATACTTCTTGTTAGCCAGACGTTGTCCCTAGTTGTTTGTCTTGTATGCTCAGGTCTGAGAGACCTGGGCCAAACATCAAGAGGCATCACCCCTATCATGTTGGGGATACACTACTACATGATTCTGGCAGTGATATCTCATGGGAGTCCTCAGGAAGGACTCTAGTATTCTTGAATTGAGGCCTTCAGTTACCTCTTGATCCACCTCCCAGTAGTATGGGGGAGATTAATTGTTGTGTTCTAGGGATAAAGACCCAAAATAGTTGAAGATGGTGGTTGGAACTATTTGCTTCTTGATCATTGGTCGTTGTTGGCCAGATGATCGAGGATTATTATTGACTTGGAGGGCCTATCGAGTAACCTACAAAGTCAGGATTGTATCATGATGGTGATATTTGTTTATTAGAACATTATAGACCTATCATTGAAGATGCTGGGTTGGTGATAATGTCTTTCCCATGGATGGAGATCCATCTTATGAAACAGTCGGGAAGTTCACAGATGTTTTCTTAGAGAAATACATTATTTGGTTTGAAGGGAGTTCTGTGGAAAACTGAGAACAATGAAAAACATTATTAAAACAAAAACTTTTCATATGGATAAATTCATGATTAATTCCTTTCTTTGGCCTTCCTTTATCCATTGATAGGGGCCTAACATGGGGGTAACACTATTAACTAGGTTAAGGATTCATGTCGGGTTCACCATTTTTGTTTCATAGTTCCTTGAAACATGTGTTCTAGATTTGATAATCACTGTTTCAAGGAGGTTTCCATTGGATTTATTCATGGAACTGGAAAATTACAACAGTTCTTTATCCAAATAGTACCTGCATTCCAAAGGCAGGCGTTCGTTAAGTTCTTTAACTTAACGATACTTAAGAATGTGAATTGGTTGAGAGGATGGGAGGTCAGAATCATCACACACTTTTGGGGGGAATTATTATCTACTCCAGTATTATCTTTGTAAAATTAAATTATTTCATAAATCCTTATTAATTCACCAAGTGTTTCATAAGTATCCCTTTTAATTTACAATCACTTATTAACATGTGTAAAATTTTAGAATCATTAGTATGCATTCATAGTTCTTCATCAATGGAAACATCTATATGTGTTCATGGTTTTCCATCAATGGTATCTTCTAATATACCAATTAGAGATTATTTTAATCATCATTATGATGATACTAGTTGTTAATCCACTCAGTGGGGAACTCTGAAGTTTATTGTCTTATGGGAGATGAATGTTTGTTTTAATATTGGGATCGTGATCATAAAATTAGCTACCTACGTATCCTTTTAAAATGAATCATAACCCTCTTAATTCGGTGCCACTTAATAGGACACATCATACCTTTTAAGGTCATGTGATAAGGACCTCTAAGCCGAAGGTGCTTAGTTGAAACTTAATGTGGGACATATGATGAAGTAGCCCATGTAAGTTAGAAAAGATATGAGTTTCCAAGTAGTATCAGACCCTATTGGGAATATAGCCCAAAGAGAACAGGGTTGATTTGAATTGTTGGTTTTGAACCTCAAGGAGGCTTCCTACGTATCCCATATTAATGGGAATCAAATCCCACGTAGTTCGATGAATCTCATTGGATAGTATAAAACTATGAGAGAGATGATTTTGGGATTACTTCTTGAAAAAATATTCATTGATGATTTGAGGATTGAATTTTGGGCTTTTTTCCTAAGGAGGATGCCTAAATTGGTGGAATTAGGGTTGGATGAGCTCAGGCCCTGAAAGGGCTTCCTACGTATCCCAGCTTGAAAAGGAATTAGAGTTCTCGTAGTTCATTGATGAGTGTTTGTGCACATGTTGCAACTATCACATATATCTAATCCCATGTGAGTCATTCTCGGTGCGAGAAAAATGACGATGTGAACGATTCAACAATGACACTTCACACTTTTCATCCTCCACTAATGGAAGAGGCCATGTCGACCGTGGAAGAGGGTGGGGAGATGATCCTTCCCTATGTTCTATTTACATTGGACAGGGGTCCAATGTAAGGAAGAAGGGGTGGAGGTGAGGGTATTATACCAGGATAGATGCCCTTAAATTGGTTTTGGTAGGGTAGGGAGACTTCTCATATACTTGCGCAGAATGGAAAGTGTGAATTGTACCTTTCCTACCGGAGACCTGAGGTCCCGGGTCACCTCTTTGAAAAGGGCGAGGCTGGTAGCCAACCATCCTCCAAACTGGGAAATTATCAACACTGCTTATGGGATAAAACTCAAAGTGACTGAAGATATACAAACCCACAAGCATCCCCTTAATCCTAACCCTATTGTGAAACAAATGTGGGAACCCTATGACTGTGGAAATACAAACCCAAATTGGAGACACGTTGATGAGCCTAACCCAAAGTTTTTAGAAGTAGGGAGGTTTTGGTGGTGGTTTCAGCTTATCCTCTTTCAGATAAGGGAACCAAGGAAGAAGATAACCTACCATTAATGGCTTTAAAGAAGGGTACTTGAGCTGGTCACGTAGGTACCTCGGGAAAGTATGTCATGTAGGTACCCAGCGTTTCCCTATTGTGTAGGTGCGGCATGTAGGTATACCCCACAGGTGCGGCGCACAGGTATACCGTGTAGGTATGGCGCACGGGTATACCATGCAGGTAAGTCTGAGGACTAAAGAGTGCGAACAACTTCAAAACATGCATATATCCTTTAATTATCCCTTCTTTCGTAGTTTAGAGAACTACATGAGACAATTCGAGAGATCTAGACGAAAGTGTTATGCAATGGGAGCTTCAGAGAGTCTTTCACTTTTTTTAGTCTGGAAATGGGGAGCATAAGGGCTCTATTTATAAGCACGGATGGGCCTGGTCGAAGAAACTTTTCCTACGCGGGTATTTCAAATAGGTTTCCCATGAAGGTTCTCCGTGTAGGGAAATCAACAATTTTCTTGCGCATATCTTGGCTACATAGCTCTATCGCAAAGCTGAGCTACGTTTCTCGGTCATGAAGCTGAGCCATGTAGCTTAGTCGCGAAACCCCTGGATGCTACTACATCACGTAGAGCTTTGGGAGTATTTTTTGAATTTATCCGTGTACTCGGTGAATCTTTATTTGGGATTTTGAAATATCCAAAGGTTTCATATCTTATTGGTTACTTTCTTAAGTAGTGTCAACAAATGATTTTGTGGGGTTTTATGTTTTTAAGAGTTTTTATGATGTTTATGAGTTTTTAGGGAATTTTCGTGTTTTTTGTGTTTTTAGATTTTTTGGGGGTTTTATCTGTTTTTTATTTCTATGGTTTTTCTAGGGGTGTTTTAGGTTTTAAGGGTTTTTATGTTTTAATATATTTTAATGGGTTTTAGGGTTTTCAATTATTTTGAGGGTTTTAGGGTATTAGGGATTTTATATTTTTTACGGTATTAATGGTTGATAGAGTTTTTTAATATTTTTAGTAATTTAACCACTTTTTAGAGTATTTAGTGGGTTTAACAATTTTTATGGGTTTTTAAGGTTTATGGTTTTAATGGTTTTATGGTTTTTAGGTTATTTCAGGGTTCTAGGGTATTTTAGGGTTTTTAGCATTTTTTTGTTTTTAGTGGATTAATGTTTTTTAGGTTTCTAAGGTTTTCTTCAGGGATTTCTAGGTTTATGGTTTTTTATATTTTTATGAAATTTTTTGGGATTTTTTTGATTTTTATGGGTTTTAGAGATTTTGAGTATTTCAGTGGGTTTTTGGTTTTTTATGAGGTTTTTGGGGTTTTAGGGTTTTTTTAGTTTTTCGTGTTTTTTAGAGTTGTTAACATTATTATGTTTTTTAGGGTCTTTAGAGTTTTTAGTGGGTATTTAGGGTTTTAGGTTTTTAAGGGTCTTAATGGTTTTTTTGGCATTTTATGGGTTTTGGGGGTTTTATGGTTTTAGGTTCTTTGTTGGTTTTTATCATTTTTAGGTAATTTTGGGGTTTTAAGTGCTTTTTAGTTTTAAGGGACTTCTTAGTGGGTTTTAGGGTTTTTATATTTTTTTAATTTTTAGAGAGTTTTAGGGATTTTGTTAGGATTTTAATTTTTTAGGGTTTTAGGGGTTTTAAATGGTTTTAGGATTTTATAAATTTTATGGTTTTTTGGGTTTTAGCATATTTAGAGGGTTTTATGTATTTTTTGGATTTTAAATATTTTTTTGGGGTTTTCAGGTTTTTAATGATTTTTTACATTTTTGGGGAATTTATAGTAATTTCTTTTGAAATTTTAAGGGTTTTAGGGTTTTGGTTTTTTAATGGGTTTTAGTGTTTTTAGGGTCATATGAATTTTATGGTTTTTAGAGAGTTTTGTATTTTATTTATGTTTATGTTTTTTTGAGTTTTTAATTGATTATATGGGTATAAAGTGTTTTTGGATTTTTAGTGGGCTATTTAGCGTTTTTTGGGTTTTTTGTGTTTTTAATGATTTTAGGGGATTTTATGGATTCTAGGGCTTTCACGGTTATTAGGGGTTTCAAGTTTTTTTAGGGGGGGTTTTTTATTTATGTGTTTTTAATGTTTTTGGGTTCTAATGGTTTTCAGGGTTTTTATGTTTTTAGGCATTTTTCGCGCCTTTTAGGATTTTTATGTATTTATATTTTTTTGGGTTTTGATGCTTTTTAGGAGTTTTATTGTTCTAAGGGGATTTTAGTTTGTTTTAAATTTTTAGGGTTTTAAATAATATTTATATTTTTAAAGGTTTTTATGGTTTTAAATGATTTTTTGGCTTTTTAGTGGTTTTTAGGGGTTTTATGGTTTCAACGATTTTAATGTTTTTTATAAGTTTTATGGTTGTGGGGGGGGGGGGGGGTAAGGTTTCTAGTTTTTCTAGGGTTTTTAGAATTTCTTATTTTGGTTCTTGGTGTTTTTATGTGTTTTTAGTTTTTTTATGTTTTTCTTCGGGGTTTTAGAGTTCTATTTTTTTATGTTTTTAAGTATTTTATTGGAAATTTTAGTATTTTTATGGGTTTTTAGGGTTTTACAGATTTTGATATTTTTTAGGTTTTGTTAGTGTTTTATGGGTTCTATGGTTTATTTGGATTTTTAATGATTTTTGTGTTTTTTTTTTGCGATTTTATGGTTTTTAGATTGTGTAATGTATTTAGGGATTTAAAGGGTTTTAAGAGTCTTTGGTAATTTTATGGTTTTTATAGGGGGTTTAAGTGTTTTTTTTGTTTTTAGGTATTTATTGTTTTGGAGGTCTTTATGTTTTTAGGTTATTTTTTAGATTTTATCATTTTTTAGGTTTAATGGGTGTCTTAAGCATTTTTAGGATTTTAGGTTGTTTGGTATTCTTTGGGAAAGGAAGATGCGAGGGTCGAGCTATTCCCCCCCCCCCCCCCCCCTCCCAAATTTATTAGAAAATAAAGAAGCAACACATCAGACAAGGGAGAGGAGGGGTCAAACGACCCACACCCAAAAACCCTTTACAACTGACACTAAAACAAGAAAAATAAAAACAAGAAAAACACCCAAAGCCTAACAATGAATAAAAACTAAGAGGTCCCAAACAAAACCCACCCAAGAAACCAGAAATATTTCAAAAATAGCACCTTTAGCACCTCCCTTCCAAGCAGCAACGAGTACCCAGCTTCACTGTCTCAAGCCTCCATCACCTCCTCGCCAATCATAACCACAACCAGCATCACATAAACAACTCCAGAATCACAAACAACAGCTTTATCCCAGCCAAACAATATAACAGCCAACATCCAGCACCCATTTTCAGACAGCCAGCTCCTCTTTCGAACAAACATCTCCCAACAGCCCGCTTCCACCTCACCAACCAGCAGCACCAGTTCCTCTCAACCCCACCATAAAAAAATCCAGCACCAACCACCTCTAGTCCTCGAGGGAAACTAAAGTCTAGAATATCAACGTCCAGAAACTAAAGATCCAGACAAAAAAAAGCAGCAACTTAAGAGAAAACCAACAACCAGCAGCAAAACACGTACAGTAGCTCAAAAAACAGCAACCATCTCCTCCTGCCCAAGCGACCTCTAGCATCTCACCATATCCAGACGCAAAAAAAATCATGACTAAACCATCCACAATGCAAGATACCACAATATGAACAAACATTTATAACACAACACAACATAACAGGACCTTCATCATCAGTATGTAACTAGTCCGTGGGAGAAACATCATAAATACAAACCAGATTTTTCCGCACAAACCGATGCCAAACAGATATCATTTGTGCCTCTTGCAACCTTTGGGCATATCTAAGAGCCCCATATCCGCCATAAGAAACAACCTATAGAGACCTCCACAAATCCATAAAATCCACCAGGAAACAATCAGCCATAGATCAAGGCCGCAAAAAATCACCTTAAGAAAACGCGTAGAAGACTGAAGTAGCAAATCAGGAAAGATCGTCCGTCGATCGTCCGACTTAGGGGTTTTCATGTTTTTTTACGTTTTTCTAATTTCCAGTAATTTTGGTGGATTTTATAGATTTTAAGGATTTTAAAGAATTATAGGTTTTTAGGCATTTTAGTGGGTTTGAGTGTTTTTAGGGTTTAAATTTTTTATTTGGGTATTTTATGTTTTTGGGGCTTTTTACATTGTTAGGGGTTTTTATGATTTTATATTTTTTAGTGTTTTTAAGGATTTTTTGGAGATTTTTTGAGTTTTTGATGTTTTTATATTTTTTAAAAATTTTATGGGTTTAAAGGGTCATTAGAGTTTTTAGTGGCTTTTAGGTTTGTTATTGGTTTTTGGGATTTTTATGTTTTTAGGTGTCCTATGGTATTTAGGGTTTTTATGGGTTTTAGGATTTTAGTGGTTTTTTGGTTTTATGGGGGTTTTAATTGATTTTTTTTTATTTTTAAAGTTTCCATATTAGATTTCATGTTTTTTTTTTCTTATATAATTTTAGTGGTTTTTAGGGTTTTTATGTTTTATTGGGTTTTACTTATTTTTATCATTTTTAGGGTTTTTTTGGGTTTTAGGGTTTTTATGTTTTTTTGGGTTTTAGTATTTTTTGTCTTTTTTTGGGTTTTAAGGTTTCCAGGGTTTTAAATGTATCTAGTTGTTTAATGTGGTTTTAGAGTTTTTAGTGGGGTTTTAAGGGTTTTATTTATTTTTAGGGGTTTTAACGGTTTTTGGGGTTTCAAGCAATTTTTACATATTTAGGGGGTTTAACTGATTTTTGTTTTTCAAGGTTTTCTGAGAAATTTTTTGATTTTTTAGGTTTTTTATGTTTTTAGGGGATTTTAAGTATTTTTTAGGATTTTTATTGTGTTTAGGGTTTTGAGATATTTTTAGGGGTTTTAGGCTTTTTAGTGGTTTTTTAGGTGTTTTAGAATTTTTTAGGGTTTTAGGGGTTTTAATTATTTTTAGGTTTTAAGGGTTTCTTAGGGTTTTAGAGGGAATTTAGTATTTTTTACATTTTTTTTAAATTTTGAGGAATTTTTTTAAGACTTTTATGATTTTTATCTTTTTAGGTATTTTGATGGTTTTTAGGGTTTTTAGGGTTTTATGGTATTTTATGGTTTTTAGGGTTTTTGAGTTTTTTTTTGTTTCTATGGGTTTTATAATATTTTAACATATTTATGGATTTAAAGGTTTCTTATAGTTTTTAGTGGGTTTTAGGGTTTTAAAGGTTTTAAGGGTTTTTAATGTTTTTAGGGGGTTTATCATTTTTATGGGTTTTAGGGGTTTTAGTGGTTTAGAGTTTCTATGAATTTAGGGGTTTTATGTGCCTTTATATTTTAAGTATTTTATATATTTTCTCATGATTTTTAGGGGTTTTTACATATTTAACGTTTTTTTCGTATTTTATTGTATTTTAATGGTTTTTAGTGTTTCCTTGGATTTTGATGGATTTGTTTGGGATTTTTTGGTTTATCAGGGTTATTGTGTTTTATTTGGTTGTAGGTTTTTTTAGTTTTTTGCGGTTTTATTTTTTTAGAGTTTTATAACATTTTTCATGGTTTAAAGGGATTTTATCTCTTTTAGGGGATTTTATGGTTTTTAGGGGTTTTAGGGTTTTTAGTGTTTTTATGTTTTTTAGGTATTTTTATAGTTTTGAAGGGTTTTAGGGAATTTAGGTTGTTTTAGTGTTTTTAGGTTTTAAAGTATTTCTTAGGGGTTTTCTAGGTTTTTAGGGTTTTTTTACATTTTTAGTGTTTCTTAGGGTTTTTAAGTATTTTTAGGGGGGGTTTGGGTTTTTTGGGTTTTTAGAGTATTATAGGCTTTTTAGGGGTTTTAAATATTTTTATGTTTTTAATGTTTAATTAGATTTTTTTTAGGATTTTAGAGGTTTTTTATGTTTTTAGGATTTTTAGGGAATTTTTAAATTTAAATGGTTTTGTAGGGTTTTCAGGAATATTCAGGGCACTAGGTTTTTTAGGGATTTTGGGTTTTTAGGGTTTATTTTTATTTTTTATGGATTTTAATGTTTTTAGAGTTCTCTAACATTTTTAGTGGTTTAAAGGGTTTTTAGAGTTTTTGTTCATTTTTTGAGGATTTAAGGTTTTTAGTTTTTTTATGGGTTTTAGATTTTTTAATAGTTTTTAGTTTTTCTTACGGGATTGACCATTTTTAGGTTTTTAGAGGTTTTAAGTGTATTTTTTTTGTTTTTATGATTTTCTTAGGGTTTTCCAAGGATTTTGGGATTTTACATTTTTAGGGAGTTTTAGGGGTTTTTTGGATTTTAATGTTTTTTTGGGTTTTTAGGTATGTTAGGGGCTTTTTGGGTTTTATTAATGGTTTTAGGGTTTTATGATATTTTTGGGGTTTTTGTGTTTTTTGAGTTTTTTAGGGGATTTATGGATTTTTAATATTTTAAATGATTTTTTGGGTTTAATTTTTTTAGGGTTTTTAGTGGTTTAGGTTTTCTATGAGGTTGTAGAGACTTTAAGGATTTTACGGGTTTTATGATTTTAGGTTATTCAGGTTTTCTTAAGAATATTTAGGGTTTTTAGGTTTTTTGACATTTTTAGGTATTTTAAGGATTTTTTTAGTATTTTTATTGATTTATTGAGGTTTTTGGGATTTTGAGAGATTCAGGGAAAATTTATTGTTTAAAGGCTTTTATGGTTTTTTGGGATTTTAGTTGTTTTTTATATTTTTAGGGGTTTTATGGTGTTTTGATTAATTTTATTGGTTTATGGGTGTAAAGGTTTTTTAGTGTTTTTAGTGTCTTTTTTATTATTATATTTTTGGGGTTTTAATGTTTTTGGGGTTTTTACATTTTTTAGTGTTTTTAGAGACTTTTAGGATTTTTATGGTTTTTAGCATTTTTATGTTTTAATGGATTTTGATTACTTTTAGGTTGTCATGGTCCCCTTAGGGTTTTTTATGGTTTTAGGGTTTTTTAGGGATTTTAAGCAATTTTTTAATATTTATATGGTTTTTCGGGGTTTTAAGGGTTTTTAGTGTTTTATGGGTTTTAGGAATTTTAAGGGTTGTAGGGAATGTTTTTGAATTTTTTAGGTTTCTTAAAGTTTTTCAGGGTTTTAATGTTTTTTTGTTTTAATGGTGTTTTAGAGTTTTTATTAGTTCATTAGGGTTTGATGGGTTTTGAAGGTTTTTAGGTGGGATTATTGTTTTTAGGGGTTTTATAGTTTTTAGGGGTCTTATGGTTTTTAGGGGATTTTAAGGGTTTAGTGTTTTTCAGGTCTTTAGGTTTGTAAGTATTTTTAGGATTGTTTTGGGGGGGGTGGTGTTTTTAGGTTTTAAGTGATTCTTATGGTTTGTTAGGGATTTTACTATTTTTACAATTTAAGGTATTGTTGGGTATTTTTAAGGATTTTATGTTTCTAGGATTTTTTTGGAATTTTGAATGGTTTTTAGGGTTTTATGGTTTTTTTGGGTTTTATGGTTTATTTGAGTGTTTCACGGGTTTTCATGTTTTTTGATTTTTTAATTTTTTTAGTGTTTTAAAGGGGTTTTAAGTTTTTCATGGGTTCTTATGGTTTTATGGGGTTTTAAGGGTTTCAAAGGTTTTTTAGGGTTTTTATGTTTTTTAGGTTTTTTGGGTTTTTTAGGGTTTTTAGTGTTTCTAATGGTTTTTAGGGTTCTTATTGATTTTAATTGTTTTTAGGTTTTCATGATTATATTAAGGGAGTTTCAGGGGTTTTAGTGTTTTTTATGTTTTTGAGTATATTTTGGGATTTTTTATGATTTCCGTGGGTTTTTAGGGTTTTTAGGTATTTTGTGGGTTTTATGATTTTATAGAGTTTTAGGGGTATATGGTTTTTTTTGAGTTTTTTGGGATTTTTAGGATTTTCATATGTTTTAGGGTTTCTAAAAAAATATAGGGTGTTAGTATTTTTTAGAGTCTTAGGGTTTTATGGTTTTTTTTGGTTTTTTGAGTTGTTAGGGTTTTATGCTTTTACTGTCTTTTAATGTTTTTATGGTTTTAAAGTTATTTTAGAGACATTAATAATTTTAGTATTTTATTTTTTTTATGGTTTTTATGTTTTTTAGGTATTTTCTGGTTTTTTGGTTGTGTTAGGGTTTTTAGGGTCTTTTAGAGTATTTTCTGTATTATAGTGTTTTAGAGGTTTTAAATGTATTCAGGTTTTTAAAATTTTTTAGGGGTTTTTAGGGTTTTTATATTTTTAGGGTATTCTTAAGGTTTTATGGGGTTTTAATTGTTTTCTGTGTTTTTAAGGGTTTTAAATGGGTTTTATATTATTGAATAATTTTAGGTGTTTATCGAGATTTTAGTTTTTTTTGTGAGTTTTAGGGGGGTTTTCAGATTTTAAGGTTTTTTAGTTTTTTGGAGTTTCATTGTTTTTAGGTTATTTAGTGTTTTTTGAGATTACCCTACTCCGATTCAAGTATCCCTGAGAGGGGGAGGGGGTTAATCAGTGATATCATTTTCATTTAATTTTTCGTTCATTAGAAACAAACGTTAACTCTTTTTAATGTTTTATTTCTCTGCTGAAGGAAAATCAAACACAGAACCACGAGTACACAAGAAGTTACAAGGTTAACTACTGAACAAGAGTAGCAAGTCCTTGGTATTGTTCAGAAATAATCAAATACAACACAATCAACTTGAAAACAATATTTTATGTGTAGAATTTAATGAGTGGTATATTTCCTTACACCCATGTAACACTATATTCAATATAATAGTTCATGTTATTCAAGTAAAAAAAATAATGTAATACAATATTTGTAACAACCATAGATGTTTCCTGATCAACAATCACAGATACAAACTTTCAGAAAAATTATTCACATTTTTACATAGAAGCTGGTACTAACTTCTTGGACATTGTAATGATACTCAGGCTAATTTCCCAATCATATTCCCAAGTCCTATTTCTAAATAAAAAATAATAATCTATCAGAATACTGCAAAAAATCTTAAACTTATCATTTTTGTAGTCTTGAAATCCTAGTCTAATTTCCCAATATTGTTCATAAACATTGAATATGATCTTTTTCATTCTTCTTCTTCTTCTTCTTTCCAAATAACTTATTCATGAAAACACAATCTAGAAAATTATTCATTCTTGAGTTTCATTTCTTCTCATTAGTTTTTCATGAATAATACAAGTCCTGTAATACAAAGATTATGTTTCTCATATTTTAAGGATTTAAAAAATGTTTTAAGAGGGATCTTGTAAAGGATTTTCATATTTACCAAAACTCCTGAATCTTAAATATTCATTCAATATCAAATCTTTCATCGAATCATTCAATTCCCCTTGAAATCTTGGTCTTTATTTATCTCGTTCAATTCACAATGAAATCCAGATCTCTCTTAGACTTCATCAACCCAATAGACATTCCATAAAAATAATTATTCCAATTCTGATTTGAATTTCAATTGATGAATACAATTTCTTCTTTTTTATAAAGTCATTTTGTCACTATAATATTCCGTAACCATTTACAAATAAATATCAATTATTGATATTTCATTGCGTTGCTCTGCCCCACCTGAAAGACTATCTTGCCATTCTTATTTCCTCAATATGATGGAAGTATATGTTCAGAAAAATTTTCATTATTACATTTCTCTACACCAAATGTAAGAAGGAAAAGACATTTCTTATCATTACGATTCTCAGAATCAACTTTAATTTTATTTTCTTAATTAGGTTTGAGATAGAAGATTATTTCAAAATTATTTAACAGCTTCTAATTATTATTCTCTGAATATTATACCTGTGATATTTCATCAATCAACTTCTTTCCATTTTTTTGATTATTATACTTATCTTATTCACACATGAGCCTCATCCCTGTTGGTGAGGTATCATTAATTACATTCAGAAGACCCAAGTTCAAAACCATGTAGAGGCATATTTCTGGGGATACTGTAGTAGTACTATAGCAGGAACTATAGAAGACTGTAGCAGTAATGCACACTGTGCAGGTATTGTAGCAGAACTATACATTGTACATGTACAATAGCAGAACTGTACACTGTGCAGGTAATGTAGTAGGAACTGTAACAGTTACTGTAGCATGTAATATTTGGTACTGTAGTAGCAGGAACTATTCACCTTGGGCCACCGGTTTGGGCTTGGAGTCCTTAAGGATTTCGGTCCACCCAGGCCTTCGGGTTAGTAGGGATTTTGGTCCACCTTTAGGGCCCTTAGGCCACCTCGAGGCCTTGGGGCCACATGCAGTTGCCACAGACACACAACAAAAAAGGAGCAGCCCTAGAAGAGGATTCAGAGCAAGTGCACTCACCAGAGCAGAGCCAAATTGAATTTTCAAAATGAGATGGTAAGGCTATTCCATCAGGACTATCATGTGATTGCATGGGAAGCCTAGCCAGACGGTAATGCAAAGGTGGAGAGCTACTATCTTGACCCAGATGTTGGGGAGGGGCAGTTCCTTGTAGATAGTCTGGTTGAATTTTCAAAGACCTTTGGGTCATGTAATATCGTAAGCCTACATGCCTTTTAATCTCTGAGCCTATGGGCCTTTTAAGGGTTCCCCCTCATACCTTGAAAGGGGGTTATCAAAAATCAATAAAAATGAAGGACTTGGGGCCATTCGGGCTATACTTATCATATTCATTCACTGAAGAATTAAATATTTTGTCTTTTGGACTGACTGAAAAACTAGTACCTTCAATTTCTATCATTATGATAAAGAAAATATTCTCAATGTTTTACAAATATATATATTGTAATCTCATATCGATGTACTAAGACCAGAATGGGCTGTTTACAAAAACATTATTATTATTCTTCTTCTTAAACTTCTTGATTGTATGCATGAATTATTCATGACTTTGAAATCAATTATTATCATCTTAATCATCATTGGACTTATAATGAAATATATTTTAACTTCCCCTTCTTCCAGCAACATCCTTAATTCCAACCAACTAAATATGATTGGCATGAATACTATTGAAAGCACTAATTTCAATCTAATCATATGATCAATATGATTATCTGAAATTATTATCCCCCTTTATTCAATCAAGCTATCATCACATGTTTTATAACATACATATGATTTTTTGGAAATACCAAACATTAAATCATCATTATATTTAATATAATATCCATTCATAATCTTATTATCTTCCTAAATACGTTTATAACCTTATTTTGGACCCAATGTGAGTCTGATGGACCTTTTTTTCCTGAGAAAATATTATCATTCTAATGAACTTTTATTAACATTGTGAGTCAAATTTAATAAATATTATGTCCATTCATATTTTAAAAAAAAAATTAAGTGAGGTTCTTTCTCATTATTTGATAATTACATGAAAATAAAAGACAATACCTGAATACGATAATATTCCTTATCTTCTTGTTCCTCAAAATTATTATGGTTTTCAATGATTATATCATTTTAGGTTTTAGGGGATTTAAGTGTTATTAGGATTTTAAAGTTTTCTTATGGGGTTTTTATGTTTCATTATTTCTATGTTTTTTGGAATTTTTAGAGATTTTTAGAGATTTTTATAGGTTTTAAGGGTTTTTTTAGGATTTTGAGGGGTTTTATGTTTTTCTAGTGTTTTAGTGTATTTTGGTTTTCTTGGTTTTTAGGGTTTTTTGAGTTTTTTAGGGTACTTAAGGGTTTTAGGGTTTTTAAACAATTTTTTATGGGATTAAATGGTTTTTAAAGTTTTTATTTGGAATTTAGGTTTTTATGGGTTTTTTGGATTTCAATGGTTTTCAATGTTTTTTTTGGTTTTTATGGTTTTCTGGGATTTAAAAGGGTTTTTATCATTTTTTAAGATTTTTAGGGGTTTTTAGTATTTTTAGGTTTTTAATATTTTCATAGGATTTTTCCGGGTATTTAGAGTCTCTTATGTTTTTCAATATTTCTATGCCTTTTTAGGTTATTTATGGGGTGTTAGGGTTTTTATTGATATTGATGGTATTAGAGTTTTAGTGGGGTTATTTAGTTTTTATCAATTTTATGGTTTTTAGTGTTTATTATCATTTTTAGGGGTTTAAAAATGGTTTAGATATTTTATTGGATTTTTAGGTTTTATGGGTTTTTTTGAATTTCTAGGTTTTAGGGGTTTTAGGTTTTTAGGTTTTTAGAGGTTTTAGGGTTTTTATGTAATATTTAGAGGTTTTAGGGTCTTTTGGGTTTTATGTTTTTTTTGTATTTATGTGTTTAGGGTTTAATGTGCTTTTATGAATTTATTATTTTCTTATGGGTTTTCAAGATTATAAGGGGTGTTTTGTTGTTATTTGTTTTTTTGGATTTTGTCGATTTTTATAATTTTTAGGGTTTCTAAAGATTTTCATTGTTAATAGAGTTTTTTAGTGATTTTTTTGGTTTTTTGGATTTTTGGGTCTTGACGGGTGTTTTGAGTTTTTTATGGGTCTTATGTTTATTAAGAGTTTTAATGTTTTTGGGGTTTTAAGGGATTTTATATTTTTTATTGTTTTTATGGTTTTTATGGTTTTTTATAGTTTTTAGGGCATTTGGTGGGTTGTTTGTGTTTTTAGGGTTTTTAGTGTCTTTTATGGTTTTTATTATTTTTCATTTTTAGGGTTTTTAAGTGTATTCAGGTTATTATTTTACCTTAAGGTATTTCTAGGATTTTAGGTTTTTTAAAAATTTTAGGGGTTTTTAAGGATTTATGGGTTTTTAGGGCAATGTAGTTGTAGGGCCAGGCTATTCCTTACCCTCTCCCCCAAAATTTTATTATAAAGAAGACACAATATACTAGGGAGGGGAAGAGTCAATCAACTCACACCCAAAAGCCCTAATCATCCCGAAAAAACAAAGACCCAAAAAACAAAAACCTCAAGAAAGAAACAGAAAGAGGACACTAACAACAGCATTAACCACAGCTTCATCACTTCCCATCCAAGCATCAGACATCATCCAACATCTCAAATCCAAGAAATTAAAAGAATCCAATCTCACAAATTCTAGAATCTGACACCTCCTCACCAAAAATATCCACTCCTAGCATCACAGAACCATCAGCACCATTTTCAAACTCGCCAACTTCATCACATCCCAGCCAATCAGCAACCATCCCAGAGCAGCGTTTCCATCATCTATCATCTCCGTTCCTAGAAGATAAATTTTCAGTTGCACAAATCCAATAGCATTTCCATCCTCTAGCAACTCCTCACCAAGAATATACAGAAACACAGAGCCACCGACATGAAAATTGTAAACAATAGCTTCATCACAACCCATCCCATCAGCAAGAATCATCCAATACCACCATTTCTAACAACCAACATCTTCTTTTTCACCTTGTAAACAATAATTGACACACAACTTGTATCTCGCATTGACATACACCAATATCCACAACAGCTACAAAAATATCAAAAAATCCAGAACCATCTTAATCAGGGACTTAATCAGACAACGGAGCAAAGCCCATCCAACATTCTCGACCATTCAACTTTCAAAACACCAATATCTGACCACAAAAATTCACCTCTTTTACCAGATACCTCATCAGATTCATACAGATCCATTAACACCAACATCAAAATCTCCTCGAGGTGGCATACACCAATTCACCCAATACCAACAACAAGATCATCCAAAAGCAGATCACACACAACAGAAAATTCAAAAACCACATACCGGTCTATGGGGAAGCCACCTGTGCCCCACCATCTCAGGTGGCCTTCAATCTTGTTTGATGCATCCAGGAGCCCCAAGCCATATTTTTGATCATCATATAGCCTACAACCAACCAAACCCAAAGAAAACGGCCCGCCAACCACCTTGGCCGCCATCAGAATTACATATCCGCAGCTTGTCGCACCCTATCAACACCTGTAACTTTGTGAGACAAGGAGAACCTATGGAAAAGTTGTGCTGTCCCAAGATAAGAAAAACACCAACATTCTTGGAGCCAGCATCTTCTGTTGCCGAGACCACTCGTCGAATAAGATTCAGAGATCCACACCACAGCAGAATCTTCACACCTCACTAGATCCCCTCTCAAGAAACGTAGATCTAAATAGGAGAAGCCTCAATATGTCTTCATCCACATATACTAGGACTGCTGACAAGTCAAAAGCACACAGATCTACCAATCCTAAAGCATAATGCCTGCTGCCATGGATTTTAAAGGTTCTTTTGGGGTTTTATAATTTTTAATATTTTTACGGTGTTTAATGGTATATAGTATTTTAGGGTTTTTAGAGTGTTTTACATTTATATTTTTTAGAGTTTTTAAGTGTTTTTTGGTTTTTAAGTGGTTTTAGGGGTTTTTAGGGTTTTAGGGGTTTTTAGGGTTTTAGAGTTTTTTTTACAAATTTAGGGAATTTTTTGGATTGTTTTTATGTTTTTATGTTTTTTAGATATTTTCATGTTTTTTTATTTATAATTTTTAGGATTTTTTTTAGTTTTAATGGTTTTTAACGTTTTTTATAGTTTTTAGAATTTTTATAGATTTGAAGGGTTTTAGAGTTTTTAGTGGGGTTTTAGGTTTTCATGGGTTTTAAGGGGTTTTATTATTTTCAGTGTATTTTAAGGTTTTTATCATTTTAAGGTTATTTAGAGTTTTATGGTTTTATTTGGGTTTTTAGGGTTTTTTATGTTTTTACAGATTTATAGGTTCTTTTTGAATTTATGGGTTTAAAGTGTTTTTAGGGGTTTTAAGGATTTATATATTTTAGGGGTGTTGGGGGGTTTTTTAATTTTTCTACATTTTTATGGGTTTAATATTTTAGAGTTTTTATATGTTGTTATGGTGCTTATTGGTTTCTAGGTTTTTAAGGTTTATATGTATTTTTTAATTTTTAGGGGGTTTAGGGTTTCTAGGGTCCTTTTAGAGTTTTTTGTATTTTCTAGGGTTTTAAACATTTTAATTATTTTTAGGGTTTTAAGGTTTTCTTATGAATTTTTTGGGTTTCTATGATTTTTTACATCTAGGGAATTTTTTTTTAGTTTTTTTGGGATATTTATGGTTTTCCGAGTTTTTATGATTTTTGTCTTTTTTGGGTTTTTAGAGTTTTTATCGGTTTTATGGTTTTTACGTTATTTAATTTTTTATGTTCATTAAAGATTTCAATTGGGTTTAAGATTTTATAAGTATTTTTAGGGTTTTTAAAAAAAAAAATTAGTGCTTTTTATTATTTTTTGGGGTTTTAGGGTATTTTAAGGGTTTAACATTTTATTGGTTTTTAGGTTTTTGATGTATTTTTTGGTTTTTATGTTCATCTTAGAGTTTTTCGGGGTTTTTAGCGATTTTTAATTTTTTTAGGTTTTTTAGAGAATTTTGAGGATTTTATGGTTTTTAGGGGTTTTAAGGATTTTTGGGTTTTTAGGGTTTTTACAAGTTTTTAGGAGTTTTAACATTTTCTTGATTTTAGCAATTCTATGTGTTTTTTATGTATTTAATAGTAGTTTTCAATGTTTTTAGGGTTTTTTAAAATTTTTGGGATATTTAGGTTTTTATTAGGAATTGTATGGTTTTTTGGAGTTTTGGGGATTTTTAATGTTTTTAGGGGTTTTAGGGGTCATATGGTTTTTTCGGTTTTAGGTTTTTTTTGAGGTTTTAAGGTTTTTTAAAATTTCTTATTTTTTTAGGGTATTAAAGGGTTTTAATGAATTTTTATTATTTTTTAAGGATTTATGGAGCTTTAGGGATTTTAGTTTTTTGGGGGGTTTTAGGATTTTAGGGGATTTTGGGTCTTTAAGATTTTTTTCTGTTTTTATGTTTTTATGGGTTTCAAGTGTTTTTAGGTTTTTATGGATTTCATAGGTATTTTCATAGTTTTCATGTTTTTTGAAAACATTAGGGATTTCATTGAATTTTTATGATATTTTAGTGTTTTTATGTATTTTTATGGATTTACGGTTTTTAGGGCTTTTGTTTTTTTAGGTTGGTACTATTTTTAAGTTTTTATGGGTATTAATTGTTTTTAGTGGTTTTGAGATTTTATGAGAATATTAGTGTTTTATACATTTTTAGGAATTTTTGGCGATTTGTTTTTTATTTTTATGTATTTTTTTAATATTTATGGATTTTGAGGGATTTTAGAGGTTTTCATAGTTATTATGTGTTTTCAACTTTTTAGGGGTTTTTATGTTTTTACAGTTTTTATAGATATTTGTAGTTTTTAACATTATTAGGGGGTTAAAGGGATTTTTATAGCTTTTGTGGTTTTATGTGTTTTTTATAGGTTTAAAATGTTTTTAGTGTTTTTTGGGATTTAATGCATTTTTTGTGTTTAAAAGGTTTTATGGGGTTTTATTATTTTTAATGTTTTTAGGGGGTTTTTGGTGTTTTGGTTTTCTTAGGGTTTTTAACATTTTTAGGGGTTTCAGTTGTTTTTAGTTTTTTAATGATTTAATAGGGTTTTAGGTTGGGGGGTTACATTTTAATGTATTTTTAGGGATTCTCTACGATTTTTGTAGTTTATATCGTTGTTAGGAATTTTGTTCATTTTAGTGTTTACTAGTGTATTATATGGGGGTTTTATTTATTTTTTTCTTTTTTATGGATTTTATGTGTTTTTAGTTTTTTTTAGTATTCATTGGGTTTTTATAGTTTTTAATATTTAGTGATTTTTAGTGCTTTTTATGAATTTTTATGGTTTATAGGGTTTTAGGTATTTTGTGGTATTTTAGGCTTATTTAGTGTTTTTATAGGTTTTTTCTATTTTGAAATATTCTTGTGTATTTTAAGGATATAATTTTTTTATTATTTTTAATATTTGTAGGTTTTAAAGTGGGTTTCAGGTTTTTAGTGGTATTAGGTGTTTTATGGGGGTTTTTTGGGTATTATTATTTTCAATGGTTTTTTATGGGTTTCAGTGATTTTTATGTCTTTGAGATTCTTTTTAGGTTTTTTAGTGTTTTAGCATTTTTTAGGTTTTTAGGGGTTTTTAAAGTTTTTATGGATTTATTATGATTTTCTCAGTTTTTAGTGTTTTTTATAATATTATATATTTTTAGGTTTTTAAGGATTTTTATTGTTTTTAAAATTTTAAAGGATTTTTAGGCGTTAAGGTATTTTTAGGGGTTTAGGGGTTTTTAGGGTTTTAAATATTTTTAGGTATTTAGGGGTTTTTGTGATTTTAGGTTTTTATTGTTTTCTTATGGGTTTTTTGGTAATATGATTTTTTTTGTGATTTTGAGGATTATAGGGATTTTTATGGTTTTTATGGTTTTTAGTGTTTTCAAGGAATTTTATGGTGTTATGGTGTTCTAAAATTTTTACTCTATTAAGGTTATTTTAGTTTTTATGGTTTTTCATTTCCTTAGGGGTTTTATGGTCTTTTAAATTCTTTAAACATTTTTATGAGTTTAATGAGTTTTTTATGGATTTTAAGGGGTTTTATGGTTTTAGGGGGTTTTATGGTTTTAAGGGTTTTTAGAGGATTTAGGGTCTTTTTGGGGACTTTTTGGATTTTAGCAACCTTTGTGTTTTTAGGTTTTTAAAAATTTTAGAGTATTTAGTGGTCTTTAGATTTCTTTAAATATTTTTTTTGTTTAAAAGTTTTTAGATTTTAGTCATTTTTAGGGGGTTAAGATGTTTTAGAGCCTTTTAGGGGTTTTAGTTGTTTTAAATGTTTTTATGTTTTTAATTTTTTCAAATGTATTATTAGAAAATGAAGGGTTTTTTACAATTTTAAAGGATTTATAGGAATTTTTTGGATTTTAATAGATTTTTACTATTTTTAGGGAATTTTAGGTGTTTTAGGCATTTATGGGTTTTGGTTTTTTTAGATATTTAGGGATTATTAGTTTATTATGGTTTTAATTATTAATAGGTTTTAATCTTTTCATAGTTGGTTTTAGGGTTTTCATGGTTAGTTTATGTTTTTTTGGGATTTTTAGGGATTTAAGATTTTTGTGGGTTTTTAGGGTTTTTGGGGATTTTTATGGTTTTAAGGGTATTTTGGTTTTTTTATTTTTTATGTTTTTTATAGTTTTTAATAATTTTTATCATTTTTAGGATTTTTAATGGTGTTTTGTGTTTTTAATATATTTTTATGATTTTTTGGGTTTTATGGTTTTTATTGGTTTTTTCATTTTTAGGGTTTTTTATGATTTTTCAAGGTTTTCTCGTGTTTTTAGGTTTTTAAGGTTTTCTTAGTGTTTTTAAGGTTTTAAGTGTTTTTTACGTTTTTAGGAATTTTTAGGGATTCATTAGGATTTTTGGGGTTTTTTGGGTTTTTAGGTATTTTGGGGGATTTAATGATTTTTATGGTTATAATGATATTTACCATTTTTTTGGTTTTTACGGATTTTAAATCATATTATGGGTTTCTTAGGCATTTAAAGGGTATTTTGGGTTTTTTATGTTTTATAATATGGTTACTATTTTAATGATTTTTAGGGATATTGATATTTTTTAATTTTTTTGGGTATTTATGGTATTCATGGTTTTTTGGGCTTTTAGGGTTTTTTTTTGAGTTTTATGGTTTCCAAGGTTTTTTATATTTTTTTAAATATTTAGGTGTTTCAAAGTAATTGGTAATTTTTTGGGGTTATTTTTGTTTTTTATGGGGAGTCTGTGGTTTTTATGGTTTTAGGGTTTTTTATGGGGTTTAGGGATTTTAGGGTCTTTTATGGGGTTTTAGGATTTTTAGGGTTCTAAGGTTTTAACGATGTTTTAAGTGATTTTATTTTTTTAAGGTTTTATTAGAGGATTTCTGGGTTTTTTTATTTTTTATGTTTTTTTATTTTTAAGGATTTTTATGGTTTTTAGGGTTTTTGGGGATTTTGATGGGTTTTAGGGATTTTGGGGTTTTTAGGGTTTTAAGGTCGTTTTCGTTTTTATTGTTTTTTGTTTTTAGTGGCTTTAAGAGTTTTCAGTTTTTATTGTTTTTTTAGGGGATTCTATGTTTTTATGAATATTTTGGATTTTTAGTATTTTTTGGGTGTTTAGGGATTTTTTTATTTATAGGGTATTTTTGGTATTTTGGTTTTTTAGGGTTTTTGTTTTTTGCGGGGGTTTTTGCCAAAGAAGGCTTGGGGCCAGAATATTCCAGACTCCCCCAAAATTATTAGGTATTTTAAAGTTTTATAGGGTTGTTATGGGTTTTATTTTCATTTTAGTGTTTTTATAATTTTTTAGGTTTTCTGGGGATTTCATTGTTTTAATTTTTTAATTATTTTGTTATTGGTTTTCATAATTTTAGGGGTTTGTACTTTTTTGGAGATTTTTATTTATTTGTTAGGATTTTTATGGTTTTTATGGTTTCTAGAGATTTTGAGTGCTTTTATGGGTTTTAGTGTTTTTAGAAAATTTTAGCATTTTAATAATTTTTAGGTTTATAGTGGTTTTATTTATTTCTACGTTTTTAACATTTTCTTAGGGGTTTTATAGGTTTTTATGGTTTTTAATTTTTTAGGGTTTTTAAATAATTTTTAAGGGTTTTATGGTTTTTAGTGTTTCAATGATTTTGAGGGGTTTTGGGGTTTTTTAGGTTTTTAGGGTTTTTATTAATTTTTGGGGATTTATGAGTTTTTTAAATTTTTAGGGGTTTCAAGGATATTTAGATTTTTTTAACATTTTTAAGGGATTAATGGTATTTGAAAGTCATTAATTGGGTTTCAGGGGTTTTTTTGGGTATTTTTAATTTTTATGGTTTTGGTGGTTTTTTATTTATAGTAGTTTTGGGTTTTTACGGTTTTTTCAATTTTTTTGGTTTTTTAGGGGATTTAAGTGTTTTTAGGTTATTTAGGTTTTCTAAGGGTTTTATGGGTACTTATATAATTTTTAGGCATTTATAATTTTTTAGGGGTTTTTAGGTTTTTAGGTCTTTTATGGTATTTTATTGTTTTTATTGTTTTTTAATGTTTATTAGATTTTTTAAGGGTTATTAGTGTTTTTTGTTTTTATGGTTTTATTAGTGTTTTCAGGATTTTTAAAATTCTTATGTATTTTTATGTGGTTTTTATGATATTTATCATATTTTACAGTTTTTACGGATTTTAAGCTATCGTATGGTTTTTAGGGTTTATATAGTTTTTAGTGTAATTTTGCTATTTTAGGTTTTTATGGGGTTTAAGTGTTTGTAGGTTTTTAAGGTTTTCTTAGTGGTTTTCAGGCTTTTAAGTGTTTTTATGTTTTTAGTGTTTCTATGGATTCATACAGATCCATTAACACCAACATCAAAATCTCCTCGAGGTGGCATACACCAATTCACCCAATACCAACAACAAGATCATCCAAAAGCAGATCACACACAACAGAAAATTCAAAAACCACATACCGGTCTATGGGGAAGCCACCTGTGCCCCACCATCTCAGGTGGCCTTCAATCTTGTTTGATGCATCCAGGAGCCCCAAGCCATATTTTTGATCATCATATAGCCTACAACCAACCAAACCCAAAGAAAACGGCCCGCCAACCACCTTGGCCGCCATCAGAATTACATATCCGCAGCTTGTCGCACCCTATCAACACCTGTAACTTTGTGAGACAAGGAGAACCTATGGAAAAGTTGTGCTGTCCCAAGATAAGAAAAACACCAACATTCTTGGAGCCAGCATCTTCTATTGCCGAGACCACTCGTCGAATAAGATTCAGAGATCCACACCACAGCAGAATCTTCACACCTCACTAGATCCCCTCTCAAGAAACGTAGATCTAAATAGGAGAAGCCTCAATATGTCTTCATCCACATATACCAGGACTGCTGACAAGTCAAAAGCACACAGATCTACCAATCCTAAAGCATAATGCCTGCTGCCATGGATTTTAAAGGTTCTTTTGGGGTTTTACAATTTTTAATATTTTTACGGTGTTTAATGGTATATAGTATTTTAGGGTTTTTAGAGTGTTTTACATTTATATTTTTTAGAGTTTTTAAGTGTTTTTTGGTTTTTAAGTGGTTTTAGGGGTTTTTAGGGTTTTAGGGGTTTTTAGGGTTTTAGAGTTTTTTTTACAAATTTAGGGAATTTTTTGGATTGTTTTTATGTTTTTATGTTTTTTAGATATTTTCATGTTTTTTTATTTATAATTTTTAGGATTTTTTTTAGTTTTAATGGTTTTTAACGTTTTTTATAGTTTTTAGAATTTTTATAGATTTGAAGGGTTTTAGAGTTTTTAGTGGGGTTTTAGGTTTTCATGGGTTTTAAGGGGTTTTATTATTTTCAGTGTATTTTAAGGTTTTTATCATTTTAAGGTTATTTAGAGTTTTATGGTTTTATTTGGGTTTTTAGGGTTTTTTATGTTTTTACAGATTTATAGGTTCTTTTTGAATTTATGGGTTTAAAGTGTTTTTAGGGGTTTTAAGGATTTATATATTTTAGGGGTGTTGGGGGGTTTTTTAATTTTTCTACATTTTTATGGGTTTAATATTTTAGAGTTTTTATATGTTGTTATGGTGCTTATTGGTTTCTAGGTTTTTAAGGTTTATATGTATTTTTTAATTTTTAGGGGGTTTAGGGTTTCTAGGGTCCTTTTAGAGTTTTTTGTATTTTCTAGGGTTTTAAACATTTTAATTATTTTTAGGGTTTTAAGGTTTTCTTATGAATTTTTTGGGTTTCTAAGATTTTTTACATTTAGGGAATTTTTTTTTAGTTTTTTTGGGATATTTATGGTTTTCCGAGTTTTTATGATTTTTGTCTTTTTTGGGTTTTTAGAGTTTTTATCGGTTTTATGGTTTTTACGTTATTTAATTTTTTATGTTCATTAAAGATTTCAATTGGGTTTAAGATTTTATAAGTATTTTTAGGGTTTTTAAAAAAAATTAATGCTTTTTATTATTTTTTGGGGTTTTAGGGTATTTTAAGGGTTTAGCATTTTATTGGTTTTTAGGTTTTTGATGTATTTTTTGGTTTTTATGTTCATCTTAGAGTTTTTCGGGGTTTTTAGCGATTTTTAATTTTTTTTAGGTTTTTTAGAGAATTTTGAGGATTTTATGGTTTTTAGGGGTTTTAAGGATTTTTGGGTTTTTAGGGTTTTTACAAGTTTTTAGGAGTTTTAACATTTTCTTGATTTTAGCAATTCTATGTGTTTTTTATGTATTTAATAGTAGTTTTCAATGTTTTTAGGGTTTTTTAAAATTTTTGGGATATTTAGGTTTTTATTAGGAATTGTATGGTTTTTTGGAGTTTTGGGGAATTTTAATGTTTTTAGGGGTTTTAGGGGTCATATGGTTTTTTGGGTTTTAGGTTTTTTTGAGGTTTTAAGGTTTTTTAAAATTTCTTATTTTTTTAGGGTATTAAAGGGTTTTAATGAATTTTTATTATTTTTTAAGGATTTATGGAGCTTTAGGGATTTTAGTTTTTTGGGGGGTTTTAGGATTTTAGGGGATTTGGGGTCTTTAAGATTTTTTTTCTGTTTTTATGTTTTTATGGGTTTCAAGTGTTTTTAGGTTTTTATGGATTTCATAGGTATTTTCATAGTTTTCATGGTTTTTGAAAACATTAGGGATTTCATTGAATTTTTATGATATTTTAGTGTTTTTATGTATTTTTATGGATTTACGGTTTTTAGGGCTTTTGTTTTTTTAGGTTGGTACTATTTTTAAGTTTTTATGGGTTTTAATTGTTTTTAGTGGTTTTGAGATTTTATGAGAATATTAGTGTTTTATACATTTTTAGGAATTTTTGGCGATTTGTTTTTTATTTTTATGTATTTTTTTAATATTTATGGATTTTGAGGGATTTTAGAGGTTTTCATAGTTATTATGTGTTTTCAACTTTTTAGGGGTTTTTATGTTTTTACAGTTTTTATAGATATTTGTAGTTTTTAACATTATTAGGGGGTTAAAGGGATTTTTATAGCTTTTGTGGTTTTATGTGTTTTTTATAGGTTTAAAATGTTTTTAGTGTTTTTTGGGATTTAATGGATTTTTTGTGTTTAAAAGGTTTTATGGGGTTTTATTATTTTTAATGTTTTTAGGGGGTTTTTGGTGTTTTGGTTTTCTTAGGGTTTTTAACATTTTTAGGGGTTTCAGTTGTTTTTAGTTTTTTAATGATTTAATAGGGTTTTTAGGTTGGGGGGTTACATTTTAATGTATTTTTAGGGATTCTCTAGGATTTTTGTAGTTTATATCGTTGTTAGGAATTTTGTTCATTTTAGTGTTTACTAGTGTATTATATGGGGGTTTTATTTATTTTTTTCTTTTTTATGGATTTTATGTGTTTTTAGTTTTTTTTAGTATTCATTGGGTTTTTATAGTTTTTAATATTTAGTGATTTTTAGTGCTTTTTATGAATTTTTATGGTTTATAGGGTTTTAGGTATTTTGTGGTATTTTAGGCTTATTTAGTGTTTTTATAGGTTTTTTCTATTTTGAAATATTCTTGTGTATTTTAAGGATATAATTTTTTTTTTATTTTTAATATTTGTAGGTTTTAAAGTGGGTTTTAGGTTTTTAGTGGTATTAGGTGTTTTATGGGGGTTTTTTGGGTATTATTATTTTCAATGGTTTTTTATGGGTTTCAGTGATTTTTATGTCTTTGAGATTCTTTTTGGGTTTTTTAGTGTTTTAGCATTTTTTAGGTTTTTAGGGGTTTTTAACGTTTTTATGGATTTATTATGATTTTCTCAGTTTTTAGTGTTTTTTATAATATTCTATATTTTTAGGTTTTTAAGGATTTTTATTGTTTTTAAAATTTTAAAGGATTTTTAGGCGTTAAGGTATTTTTAGGGGTTTAAGGGTTTTTGGGGTTTTAAATATTTTTAGGTATTTAGGGGTTTTTGTGATTTTAGGTTTTTATTGTTTTCTTATGGGTTTTTTGGTAATATGATTTTTTTTGTGATTTTGAGGATTATAGGGATTTTTATGGTTTTTATGGTTTTTAGTGTTTTCAAGGAATTTTATGGTGTTATGGTGTTCTAAAATTTTTACTCTATTAAGGTTATTTTAGTTTTTATGGGTTTTCATTTCCTTAGGGGTTTTATGGTCTTTTAAATTCTTTAAACATTTTTATGAGTTTAATGATTTTTTATGGATTTTAAGGGGTTTTATGGTTTTTAGGGGGTTTTAAGGTTTTAAGGGTTTTTAGAGGATTTAGGGTCTTTTTGGGGACTTTTTGGATTTTAGCAACCTTTGTGTTTTTAGGTTTTTAAAAATTTTAGAGTATTTAGTGGTCTTTAGATTTCTTTAAATATTTTTTTTGTTTAAAAGTTTTTAGATTTTAGTCATTTTTAGGGGGTTAAGATGTTTTAGAGCCTTTTAGGGGTTTTAGTTGTTTTAAATGTTTTTATGTTTTTAATTTTTTCAAATGTATTATTAGAAAATGAAGGGTTTTTTACAATTTTAAAGGATTTATAGGAATTTTTTGGATTTTAATAGATTTTTACTATTTTTAGGGAATTTGAGGTGTTTTAGGAATTTATGGGTTTTGGTTTTTTTAGATATTTAGGGATTATTAGTTTATTATGGTTTTAATTATTAATAGGTTTTAATCTTTTCATAGTTGGTTTTAGGGTTTTCATGGTTAGTTTATGTTTTTTTGGGATTTTTAGGGATTTAAGATTTTTGTGGGTTTTTAGGGTTTTTGGGGATTTTTATGGTTTTAAGGGTATTTTGGTATTTTTTTATTTTTTATGTTTTTTATAGTTTTTAATAATTTTTATCATTTTTAGGAATTTTAATGGTGTTTTGTGTTTTTAATATATTTTTATGATTTTTTGGGTTTTATGGTTTTTATTGGTTTTTTCATTTTTAGGGTTTTTTATGATTTTTCAAGGTTTTCTCGTGTTTTTAGGTTTTTAAGGTTTTCTTAGTGTTTTTAAGGTTTTAAGTGTTTTTTTACGTTTTTAGGAATTTTTAGGGATTCATTAGGATTTTTGGGATTTTTTGGGTTTTTAGGTATTTTGGGGGATTTAATGATTTTTATGGTTATAATGATATTTACCATTTTTTTTGGTTTTTACGGATTTTAAATCATATTATGGGTTTCTTAGGCATTTAAAGGGTATTTTGGGTTTTTTATGTTTTATAATATGGTTACTATTTTAATGATTTTTAGGGATATTGATATTTTTTAATTTTTTTGGGTATTTATGGTATTCATGGTTTTTTGGGCTTTTAGGGTTTTTTTTAGTTTTATGGTTTCCAAGGTTTTTTATATTTTTTTAAATATTTAGGTGTTTCAAAGTAATTGGTAATTTTTTGGGGTTATTTTTGTTTTTTATGGGGAGTCTGTGGTTTTTATGGTTTTAGGGTTTTTTATGGGGTTTAGGGATTTTAGGATCTTTTATGGGGTTTTAGGATTTTTAGGGTTCTTAGGTTTTAACGATGTTTTAAGTGATTTTATTTTTTTAAGGTTTTATTAGAGGATTTCTGGGTTTTTTTATTTTTTATGTTTTTTTATTTTTAAGGATTTTTATGGTTTTTAGGGTTTTTGGGGATTTTGATGGGTTTTAGGGATTTTGGGGTTTTTAGGGTTTTAAGGTCGTTTTCGTTTTTATTGTTTTTTGTTTTTAGTGGCTTTAAGAGTTTTCAGTTTTTATTGTTTTTTTAGGGGATTCTATGTTTTTATGAATATTTTGGATTTTTAGTATTTTTTGGGTGTTTAGGGATTTTTTTATTTATAGGGTATTTTTGGTATTTTGGTTTTTTAGGGTTTTTGTTTTTTGCGGTGGTTTTTGCTAAAGAAGGCTTGGGGCCAGAATATTCCAGACTCCCCCAAAATTATTAGGTATTTTAAATGTTTATAGGGTTGTTATGGGTTTTATTTTCATTTTAGTGTTTTTATAATTTTTTAGGTTTTCTGGGGATTTCATTGTTTTAATTTTTTAATTATTTTGTTATTGGTTTTCATAATTTTAGGGGTTTGTACTTTTTTGGAGATTTTTATTTATTTGTTAGGATTTTTATGGTTTTTATGGTTTCTAGAGATTTTGAGTGCTTTTATGGGTTTTAGTGTTTTTAGAAAATTTTAGCATTTTAATAATTTTTAGGTTTATAGTGGTTTTATTTATTTCTACGTTTTTAACATTTTCTTAGGGGTTTTATAGGTTTTTATGGTTTTTAATTTTTTAGGGTTTTTAAATAATTTTTAAGGGTTTTATGGTTTTTAGTGTTTCAATGATTTTGAGGGGTTTTGGGGTTTTTTAGGTTTTTAGGGTTTTTATTAATTTTTGGGGATTTATGAGTTTTTTAAATTTTTAGGGGTTTCAAGGATATTTAGATTTTTTTAACATTTTTAAGGGATTAATGGTATTTGAAAGTCATTAATTGGGTTTCAGGGGTTTTTTTGGGTATTTTTAATTTTTATGGTTTTGGTGGTTTTTTATTTATAGTAGTTTTGGGTTTTTACGGTTTTTTCAATTTTTTTGGTTTTTTAGGGGATTTAAGTGTTTTTAGGTTATTTAGGTTTTCTAAGGGTTTTATGGGTACTTATAGAATTTTTAGGCATTTATAATTTTTTAGGGGTTTTTAGGTTTTTAGGTCTTTTATGGTATTTTATTGTTTTTATTGTTTTTTAATGTTTATTAGATTTTTTAAGGGTTATTAGTGTTTTTTGTTTTTATGGTTTTATTAGTGTTTTCAGGATTTTTAAAATTCTTATGTATTTTTATGTGGTTTTTATGATATTTATCATATTTTACAGTTTTTACGGATTTTAAGCTATCGTATGGTTTTTAGGGTTTATATAGTTTTTAGTGTAATTTTTCTATTTTAGGTTTTTATGGGGTTTAAGTGTTTGTAGGTTTTTAAGGTTTTCTTAGTGGTTTTCAGGCTTTTAAGTGTTTTTATGTTTTTAGTGTTTCTATGGATTCATACAGATCCATTAACACCAACATCAAAATCTCCTCGAGGTGGCATACACCAATTCACCCAATACCAACAACAAGATCATCCAAAAGCAGATCACACACAACAGAAAATTCAAAAACCACATACCGGTCTATGGGGAAGCCACCAGTGCCCCACCATCTCAGGTGGCCTTCAATCTTGTTTGATGCATACAGGAGCCCCAAGCCATATTTTTGATCATCATATAGCCTACAACCAACCAAACCCAAAGAAAACGGCCCGCCAACCACCTTGGCCGCCATCAGAATTACATATCCGCAGCTTGTCGCACCCTATCAACACCTGTAACTTTGTGAGACAAGGAGAACCTATGGAAAAGTTGTGCTGTCCCAAGATAAGAAAAACACCAACATTCTTGGAGCCAGCATCTTCTATTGCCGAGACCACTCGTCGAATAAGATTCAGAGATCCACACCACAGCAGAATCTTCACACCTCACTAGATCCCCTCTCAAGAAACGTAGATCTAAATAGGAGAAGCCTCAATATGTCTTCATCCACATATACCAGGACTGCTGACAAGTCAAAAGCACACAGATCTACCAATCCTAAAGCATAATGCCTGCTGCCATGGATTTTAAAGGTTCTTTTGGGGTTTTATAATTTTTAATATTTTTACGGTGTTTAATGGTATATAGTATTTTAGGGTTTTTAGAGTGTTTTACATTTATATTTTTTAGAGTTTTTAAGTGTTTTTTGGTTTTTAAGTGGTTTTAGGGGTTTTTAGGGTTTTAGGGGTTTTTAGGGTTTTAGAGTTTTTTTTACAAATTTAGGGAATTTTTTGGATTGTTTTTATGTTTTTATGTTTTTTAGATATTTTCATGTTTTTTTATTTATAATTTTTAGGATTTTTTTTTAGTTTTAATGGTTTTTAACGTTTTTTATAGTTTTTAGAATTTTTATAGATTTGAAGGGTTTTAGAGTTTTTAGTGGGGTTTTAGGTTTTCATGGGTTTTAAGGGGTTTTATTATTTTCAGTGTATTTTAAGGTTTTTATCATTTTAAGGTTATTTAGAGTTTTATGGTTTTATTTGGGTTTTTAGGGTTTTTTATGTTTTTACAGATTTATAGGTTCTTTTTGAATTTATGGGTTTAAAGTGTTTTTAGGGGTTTTAAGGATTTATATATTTTAGGGGTGTTGGGGGGTTTTTTAATTTTTCTACATTTTTATGGGTTTAATATTTTAGAGTTTTTATATGTTGTTATGGTGCTTATTGGTTTCTAGGTTTTTAAGGTTTATATGTATTTTTTAATTTTTAGGGGGTTTAGGGTTTCTAGGGTCCTTTTAGAGTTTTTTGTATTTTCTAGGGTTTTAAACATTTTAATTATTTTTAGGGTTTTAAGGTTTTCTTATGAATTTTTTGGGTTTCTATGATTTTTTACATTTAGGGAAATTTTTTTTAGTTTTTTTGGGATATTTATGGTTTTCCGAGTTTTTATGATTTTTGTCTTTTTTGGGTTTTTAGAGTTTTTATCGGTTTTATGGTTTTTACGTTATTTAATTTTTTATGTTCATTAAAGATTTCAATTGGGTTTAAGATTTTATAAGTATTTTTAGGGTTTTTAAAAAAAAAAATTAGTGCTTTTTATTATTTTTTGGGGTTTTAGGGTATTTTAAGGGTTTAACATTTTATTGGTTTTTAGGTTTTTGATGTATTTTTTGGTTTTTATGTTCATCTTAGAGTTTTTCGGGGTTTTTAGCGATTTTTAATTTTTTTAGGTTTTTTAGAGAATTTTGAGGATTTTATGGTTTTTAGGGGTTTTAAGGATTTTTGGGTTTTTAGGGTTTTTACAAGTTTTTAGGAGTTTTAACATTTTCTTGATTTTAGCAATTCTATGTGTTTTTTATGTATTTAATAGTAGTTTTCAATGTTTTTAGGGTTTTTTAAAATTTTTGGGATATTTAGGTTTTTATTAGGAATTGTATGGTTTTTTGGAGTTTTGGGGATTTTTAATGTTTTTAGGGGTTTTAGGGGTCATATGGTTTTTTGGGTTTTAGGTTTTTTTTGAGGTTTTAAGGTTTTTTAAAATTTCTTATTTTTTTAGGGTATTAAAGGGTTTTAATGAATTTTTATTATTTTTTAAGGATTTATGGAGCTTTAGGGATTTTAGTTTTTTGGGGGGTTTTAGGATTTTAGGGGATTTTGGGTCTTTAAGATTTTTTTCTGTTTTTATGTTTTTATGGGTTTCAAGTGTTTTTAGGTTTTTATGGATTTCATAGGTATTTTCATAGTTTTCATGTTTTTTGAAAACATTAGGGATTTCATTGAATTTTTATGATATTTTAGTGTTTTTATGTATTTTTATGGATTTACGGTTTTTAGGGCTTTTGTTTTTTTAGGTTGGTACTATTTTTAAGTTTTTATGGGTATTAATTGTTTTTAGTGGTTTTGAGATTTTATGAGAATATTAGTGTTTTATACATTTTTAGGAATTTTTGGCGATTTGTTTTTTATTTTTATGTATTTTTTTAATATTTATGGATTTTGAGGGATTTTAGAGGTTTTCATAGTTATTATGTGTTTTCAACTTTTTAGGGGTTTTTATGTTTTTACAGTTTTTATAGATATTTGTAGTTTTTAACATTATTAGGGGGTTAAAGGGATTTTTATAGCTTTTGTGGTTTTATGTGTTTTTTATAGGTTTAAAATGTTTTTAGTGTTTTTTGGGATTTAATGGATTTTTTGTGTTTAAAAGGTTTTATGGGGTTTTATTATTTTTAATGTTTTTAGGGGGTTTTTGGGGTTTTGGTTTTCTTAGGGTTTTTAACATTTTTAGGGGTTTCAGTTGTTTTTAGTTTTTTAATGATTTAATAGGGTTTTTAGGTTGGGGGGTTACATTTTAATGTATTTTTAGGGATTCTCTAGGATTTTTGTAGTTTATATCGTTGTTAGGAATTTTGTTCATTTTAGTGTTTACTAGTGTATTATATGGGGGTTTTATTTATTTTTTTCTTTTTTATGGATTTTATGTGTTTTTAGTTTTTTTTAGTATTCATTGGGTTTTTATAGTTTTTAATATTTAGTGATTTTTAGTGCTTTTTATGAATTTTTATGGTTTATAGGGTTTTAGGTATTTTGTGGTATTTTAGGCTTATTTAGTGTTTTTATAGGTTTTTTCTATTTTGAAATATTCTTGTGTATTTTAAGGATATAATTTTTTTTTATTTTTAATATTTGTAGGTTTTAAAGTGGGTTTCAGGTTTTTAGTGGTATTAGGTGTTTTATGGGGGTTTTTTGGGTATTATTATTTTCAATGGTTTTTTATGGGTTTCAGTGATTTTTATGTCTTTGAGATTCTTTTTGGGTTTTTTAGTGTTTTAGCATTTTTTAGGTTTTTAGGGGTTTTTAAAGTTTTTATGGATTTATTATGATTTTCTCAGTTTTTAGTGTTTTTTATAATATTCTATATTTTTAGGTTTTTAAGGATTTTTATTGTTTTTAAAATTTTAAAGGATTTTTAGGCGTTAATGTATTTTTAGGGGTTTAAGGGTTTTTGGGGTTTTAAATATTTTTAGGTATTTAGGGGTTTTTGTGATTTTAGGTTTTTATTGTTTTCTTATGGGTTTTTTGGTAATATGATTTTTTTTGTGATTTTGAGGATTATAGGGATTTTTATGGTTTTTATGGTTTTTAGTGTTTTCAAGGAATTTTATGGTGTTATGGTGTTCTAAAATTTTTACTCTATTAAGGTTATTTTAGTTTTTATGGGTTTTCATTTCCTTAGGGGTTTTATGGTCTTTTAAATTCTTTAAACATTTTTATGAGTTTAATGAGTTTTTATGGATTTTAAGGGGTTTTATGGTTTTTAGGGGGTTTTAAGGTTTTAAGGGTTTTTAGAGGATTTAGGGTCTTTTTGGGGACTTTTTGGATTTTAGCAACCTTTGTGTTTTAAGGTTTTTAAAAATTTTAGAGTATTTAGTGGTCTTTAGATTTCTTTAAATATTTTTTTTGTTTAAAAGTTTTTAGATTTTAGTCATTTTTAGGGGGTTAAGATGTTTTAGAGCCTTTTAGGGGTTTTAGTTGTTTTAAATGTTTTTATGTTTTTAATTTTTTCAAATGTATTATTAGAAAATGAAGGGTTTTTTACAATTTTAAAGGATTTATAGGAATTTTTTGGATTTTAATAGATTTTTACTATTTTTAGGGAATTTGAGGTGTTTTAGGAATTTATGGGTTTTGGTTTTTTTAGATATTTAGGGATTATTAGTTTATTATGGTTTTAATTATTAATAGGTTTTAATCTTTTCATAGTTGGTTTTAGGGTTTTCATGGTTAGTTTATGTTTTTTTGGGATTTTTAGGGATTTAAGATTTTTGTGGGTTTTTAGGGTTTTTGGGGATTTTTATGGTTTTAAGGGTATTTTGGTTTTTTTTTATTTTTTATGTTTTTTATAGTTTTTAATAATTTTTATCATTTTTAGGATTTTTAATGGTGTTTTGTGTTTTTAATATATTTTTATGATTTTTTGGGTTTTATGGTTTTTATTGGTTTTTTCATTTTTAGGGTTTTTTATGATTTTTCAAGGTTTTCTCGTGTTTTTTGGTTTTTAAGGTTTTCTTAGTGTTTTTAAGGTTTTAAGTGTTTTTTTATGTTTTTAGGAATTTTTAGGGATTCATTAGGATTTTTGGGGTTTTTTTGGGTTTTTAGGTATTTTGGGGGATTTAATGATTTTTATGGTTATAATGATATTTACCATTTTTTTGGTTTTTACGGATTTTAAATCATATTATGGGTTTCTTAGGCATTTAAAGGGTATTTTGGGTTTTTTATGTTTTATAATATGGTTACTATTTTAATGATTTTTAGGGATATTGATATTTTTTAATTTTTTTGGGTATTTATGGTATTCATGGTTTTTTGGGCTTTTAGGGTTTTTTTTGAGTTTTATGGTTTCCAAGGTTTTTTATATTTTTTTAAATATTTAGGTGTTTCAAAGTAATTGGTAATTTTTTGGGGTTATTTTTGTTTTTTATGGGGAGTCTGTGGTTTTTATGGTTTTAGGGTTTTTTATGGGGTTTAGGGATTTTAGGGTCTTTTATGGGGTTTTAGGATTTTTAGGGTTCTTAGGTTTTAACGATGTTTTAAGTGATTTTATTTTTTTAAGGTTTTATTAGAGGATTTCTGGGTTTTTTTATTTTTTATGTTTTTTTATTTTTAAGGATTTTTATGGTTTTTAGGGTTTTTGGGGATTTTGATGGGTTTTAGGGATTTTGGGGTTTTTAGGGTTTTAAGGTCGTTTTCGTTTTTATTGTTTTTTGTTTTTAGTGGCTTTAAGAGTTTTCAGTTTTTATTGTTTTTTTAGGGGATTCTATGTTTTTATGAATATTTTGGATTTTTAGTATTTTTTGGGTGTTTAGGGATTTTTTTATTTATAGGGTATTTTTGGTATTTTGGTTTTTTAGGGTTTTTGTTTTTTGCGGTGGTTTTTGCTAAAGAAGGCTTGGGGCCAGAATATTCCAGACTCCCCCAAAATTATTAGGTATTTTAAATGTTTATAGGGTTGTTATGTGTTTTATTTTCATTTTAGTGTTTTTATAATTTTTTAGGTTTTCTGGGGATTTCATTGTTTTAATTTTTTAATTATTTTGTTATTGGTTTTCATAATTTTAGGGGTTTGTACTTTTTTGGAGATTTTTATTTATTTGTTAGGATTTTTATGGTTTTTATGGTTTCTAGAGATTTTGAGTGCTTTTATGGGTTTTAGTGTTTTTAGAAAATTTTAGCATTTTAATAATTTTTAGGTTTATAGTGGTTTTATATATTTCTACGTTTTTAACATTTTCTTAGGGGTTTTATAGGTTTTTATGGTTTTTAATTTTTTAGGGTTTTTAAATAATTTTTAAGGGTTTTATGGTTTTTAGTGTTTCAATGATTTTGAGGGGTTTTGGGGTTTTTTAGGTTTTTAGGGTTTTTATTAATTTTTGGGGATTTATGAGTTTTTTAAATTTTTAGGGGTTTCAAGGATATTTAGATTTTTTTAACATTTTTAAGGGATTAATGGTATTTGAAAGTCATTAATTGGGTTTCAGGGGTTTTTTTGGGTATTTTTAATTTTTATGGTTTTGGTGGTTTTTTATTTATAGTAGTTTTGGGTTTTTACGGTTTTTTCAATTTTTTTGGTTTTTTAGGGGATTTAAGTGTTTTTAGGTTATTTAGGTTTTCTAAGGGTTTTATGGGTACTTATAGAATTTTTAGGCATTTATAATTTTTTAGGGGTTTTTAGGTTTTTAGGTCTTTTATGGTATTTTATTGTTTTTATTGTTTTTTATTGTTTATTAGATTTTTTAAGGGTTATTAGTGTTTTTTGTTTTTATGGTTTTATTAGTGTTTTCAGGATTTTTAAAATTCTTATGTATTTTTATGTGGTTTTTATGATATTTATCATATTTTACTGTTTTTACGGATTTTAAGCTATCGTATGGTTTTTAGGGTTTATATAGTTTTTAGTGTAATTTTGCTATTTTAGGTTTTTATGGGGTTTAAGTGTTTGTAGGTTTTTAAGGTTTTCTTAGTGGTTTTCAGGCTTTTAAGTGTTTTTATGTTTTTAGTGTTTCTATGGATTCATACAGATCCATTAACACCAACATCAAAATCTCCTCGAGGTGGCATACACCAATTCACCCAATACCAACAACAAGATCATCCAAAAGCAGATCACACACAACAGAAAATTCAAAAACCACATACCGGTCTATGGGGAAGCCACCTGTGCCCCACCATCTCAGGTGGCCTTCAATCTTGTTTGATGCATCCAGGAGCCCCAAGCCATATTTTTTATCATCATATAGCCTACAACCAACCAAACCCAAAGAAAACGGCCCGCCAACCACCTTGGCCGCCATCAGAATTACATATCCGCAGCTTGTCGCACCCTATCAACACCTGTAACTTTGTGAGACAAGGAGAACCTATGGAAAAGTTGTGCTGTCCCAAGATAAGAAAAACACCAACATTCTTGGAGCCAGCATCTTCTATTGCCGAGACCACTCGTCGAATAAGATTCAGAGATCCACACCACAGCAGAATCTTCACACCTCACTAGATCCCCTCTCAAGAAACGTAGATCTAAATAGGAGAAGCCTCAATATGTCTTCATCCACATATACCAGGACTGCTGACAAGTCAAAAGCACACAGATCTACCAATCCTAAAGCATAATGCCTGCTGCCATGGATTTTAAAGGTTCTTTTGGGGTTTTATAATTTTTAATATTTTTACGGTGTTTAATGGTATATAGTATTTTAGGGTTTTTAGAGTGTTTTACATTTATATTTTTTAGAGTTTTTAAGTGTTTTTTTGGTTTTTAAGTGGTTTTAGGGGTTTTTAGGGTTTTAGGGGTTTTTAGGGTTTTAGAGTTTTTTTTACAAATTTAGGGAATTTTTTGGATTGTTTTTATGTTTTTATGTTTTTTAGATATTTTCATGTTTTTTTATTTATAATTTTTAGGATTTTTTTTAGTTTTAATGGTTTTTAACGTTTTTTATAGTTTTTAGAATTTTTATAGATTTGAAGGGTTTTAGAGTTTTTAGTGGGGTTTTAGGTTTTCATGGGTTTTAAGGGGTTTTATTATTTTCAGTGTATTTTAAGGTTTTTATCATTTTAAGGTTATTTAGAGTTTTATGGTTTTATTTTGGTTTTTAGGGTTTTTTATGTTTTTACAGATTTATAGGTTCTTTTTGAATTTATGGGTTTAAAGTGTTTTTAGGGGTTTTAAGGATTTATATATTTTAGGGGTGTTGGGGGTTTTTTTAATTTTTCTACATTTTTATGGGTTTAATATTTTAGAGTTTTTATATGTTGTTATGGTGCTTATTGGTTTCTAGGTTTTTAAGGTTTATATGTATTTTTTAATTTTTAGGGGGTTTAGGGTTTCTAGGGTCCTTTTAGAGTTTTTTGTATTTTCTAGGGTTTTAAACATTTTAATTATTTTTTGGGTTTTAAGGTTTTCTTATGAATTTTTTGGGTTTCTAAGATTTTTTACATTTAGGGAATTTTTTTTTAGTTTTTTTGGGATATTTATGGTTTTCCGAGTTTTTATGATTTTTGTCTTTTTTGGGTTTTTAGAGTTTTTATCGGTTTTATGGTTTTTACGTTATTTAATTTTTTATGTTCATTAAAGATTTCAATTGGGTTTAAGATTTTATAAGTATTTTTAGGGTTTTTAAAAAAAATTAGTGCTTTTTATTATTTTTTGGGGTTTTAGGGTATTTTAAGGGTTTAGCATTTTATTGGTTTTTAGGTTTTTGATGTATTTTTTGGTTTTTATGTTCATCTTAGAGTTTTTCGGGGTTTTTAGCGATTTTTAATTTTTTTTAGGTTTTTTAGAGAATTTTGAGGATTTTATGGTTTTTAGGGGTTTTAAGGATTTTTGGGTTTTTAGGGTTTTTACAAGTTTTTAGGAGTTTTAACATTTTCTTGATTTTAGCAATTCTATGTGTTTTTTATGTATTTAATAGTAGTTTTCAATGTTTTTAGGGTTTTTTAAAATTTTTGGGATATTTAGGTTTTTATTAGGAATTGTATGGTTTTTTGGAGTTTTGGGGAATTTTAATGTTTTTAGGGGTTTTAGGGGTCATATGGTTTTTTGGGTTTTAGGTTTTTTTGAGGTTTTAAGGTTTTTTAAAATTTCTTATTTTTTTAGGGTATTAAAGGGTTTTAATGAATTTTTATTATTTTTTAAGGATTTATGGAGCTTTAGGGATTTTAGTTTTTTGGGGGGTTTTAGGATTTTAGGGGATTTGGGGTCTTTAAGATTTTTTTTCTGTTTTTATGTTTTTATGGGTTTCAAGTGTTTTTAGGTTTTTATGGATTTCATAGGTATTTTCATAGTTTTCATGGTTTTTGAAAACATTAGGGATTTCATTGAATTTTTATGATATTTTAGTGTTTTTATGTATTTTTATGGATTTACGGTTTTTAGGGCTTTTGTTTTTTTAGGTTGGTACTATTTTTAAGTTTTTATGGGTTTTAATTGTTTTTAGTGGTTTTGAGATTTTATGAGAATATTAGTGTTTTATACATTTTTAGGAATTTTTGGCGATTTGTTTTTTATTTTTATGTATTTTTTTAATATTTATGGATTTTGAGGGATTTTAGAGGTTTTCATAGTTATTATGTGTTTTCAACTTTTTAGGGGTTTTTATGTTTTTACAGTTTTTATAGATATTTGTAGTTTTTAACATTATTAGGGGGTTAAAGGGATTTTTATAGCTTTTGTGGTTTTATGTGTTTTTTATAGGTTTAAAATGTTTTTAGTGTTTTTTGGGATTTAATGGATTTTTTGTGTTTAAAAGGTTTTATGGGGTTTTATTATTTTTAATGTTTTTAGGGGGTTTTTGGTGTTTTGGTTTTCTTAGGGTTTTTAACATTTTTAGGGGTTTCAGTTGTTTTTAGTTTTTTAATGATTTAATAGGGTTTTTAGGTTGGGGGGTTACATTTTAATGTATTTTTAGGGATTCTCTAGGATTTTTGTAGTTTATATCGTTGTTAGGAATTTTGTTCATTTTAGTGTTTACTAGTGTATTATATGGGGGTTTTATTTATTTTTTTCTTTTTTATGGATTTTATGTGTTTTTAGTTTTTTTTAGTATTCATTGGGTTTTTATAGTTTTTAATATTTAGTGATTTTTAGTGCTTTTTATGAATTTTTATGGTTTATAGGGTTTTAGGTATTTTGTGGTATTTTAGGCTTATTTAGTGTTTTTATAGGTTTTTTCTATTTTGAAATATTCTTGTGTATTTTAAGGATATAATTTTTTTTTTATTTTTAATATTTGTAGGTTTTAAAGTGGGTTTTAGGTTTTTAGTGGTATTAGGTGTTTTATGGGGGTTTTTTGGGTATTATTATTTTCAATGGTTTTTTATGGGTTTCAGTGATTTTTATGTCTTTGAGATTCTTTTTGGGTTTTTTAGTGTTTTAGCATTTTTTAGGTTTTTAGGGGTTTTTAACGTTTTTATGGATTTATTATGATTTTCTCAGTTTTTAGTGTTTTTTATAATATTCTATATTTTTAGGTTTTTAAGGATTTTTATTGTTTTTAAAATTTTAAAGGATTTTTAGGCGTTAAGGTATTTTTAGGGGTTTAAGGGTTTTTGGGGTTTTAAATATTTTTAGGTATTTAGGGGTTTTTGTGATTTTAGGTTTTTATTGTTTTCTTATGGGTTTTTTGGTAATATGATTTTTTTTGTGATTTTGAGGATTATAGGGATTTTTATGGTTTTTATGGTTTTTAGTGTTTTCAAGGAATTTTATGGTGTTATGGTGTTCTAAAATTTTTACTCTATTAAGGTTATTTTAGTTTTTATGGGTTTTCATTTCCTTAGGGGTTTTATGGTCTTTTAAATTCTTTAAACATTTTTATGAGTTTAATGAGTTTTTATGGATTTTAAGGGGTTTTATGGTTTTTAGGGGGTTTTAAGGTTTTAAGGGTTTTTAGAGGATTTAGGGTCTTTTTGGGGACTTTTTGGATTTTAGCAACCTTTGTGTTTTTAGGTTTTTAAAAATTTTAGAGTATTTAGTGGTCTTTAGATTTCTTTAAATATTTTTTTTGTTTAAAAGTTTTTAGATTTTAGTCATTTTTAGGGGGTTAAGATGTTTTAGAGCCTTTTAGGGGTTTTAGTTGTTTTAAATGTTTTTATGTTTTTAATTTTTTCAAATGTATTATTAGAAAATGAAGGGTTTTTTACAATTTTAAAGGATTTATAGGAATTTTTTGGATTTTAATAGATTTTTACTATTTTTAGGGAATTTGAGGTGTTTTAGGAATTTATGGGTTTTGGTTTTTTTAGATATTGAGGGATTATTAGTTTATTATGGTTTTAATTATTAATAGGTTTTAATCTTTTCATAGTTGGTTTTAGGGTTTTCATGGTTAGTTTATGTTTTTTTGGGATTTTTAGGGATTTAAGATTTTTGTGGGTTTTTAGGGTTTTTGGGGATTTTTATGGTTTTAAGGGTATTTTGGTATTTTTTTATTTTTTATGTTTTTTATAGTTTTTAATAATTTTTATCATTTTTAGGAATTTTAATGGTGTTTTGTGTTTTTAATATATTTTTATGATTTTTTGGGTTTTATGGTTTTTATTGGTTTTTTCATTTTTAGGGTTTTTTATGATTTTTCAAGGTTTTCTCGTGTTTTTAGGTTTTTAAGGTTTTCTTAGTGTTTTTAAGGTTTTAAGTGTTTTTTTACGTTTTTAGGAATTTTTAGGGATTCATTAGGATTTTTGGGGTTTTTTGGGTTTTTAGGTATTTTGGGGGATTTAATGATTTTTATGGTTATAATGATATTTACCATTTTTTTTGGTTTTTACGGATTTTAAATCATATTATGGGTTTCTTAGGCATTTAAAGGGTATTTTGGGTTTTTTATGTTTTATAATATGGTTACTATTTTAATGATTTTTAGGGATATTGATATTTTTTAATTTTTTTGGGTATTTATGGTATTCATGGTTTTTTGGGCTTTTAGGGTTTTTTTTGAGTTTTATGGTTTCCAAGGTTTTTTATATTTTTTTAAATATTTAGGTGTTTCAAAGTAATTGGTAATTTTTTGGGGTTATTTTTGTTTTTTATGGGGAGTCTGTGGTTTTTATGGTTTTAGGGTTTTTTATGGGGTTTAGGGATTTTAGGGTCTTTTATGGGGTTTTAGGATTTTTAGGGTTCTTAGGTTTTAACGATGTTTTAAGTGATTTTATTTTTTTAAGGTTTTATTAGAGGATTTCTGGGTTTTTTTATTTTTTATGTTTTTTTATTTTTAAGGATTTTTATGGTTTTTAGGGTTTTTGGGGATTTTGATGGGTTTTAGGGATTTTGGGGTTTTTAGGGTTTTAAGGTCGTTTTCGTTTTTATTGTTTTTTGTTTTTAGTGGCTTTAAGAGTTTTCAGTTTTTATTGTTTTTTTAGGGGATTCTATGTTTTTATGAATATTTTGGATTTTTAGTATTTTTTGGGTGTTTAGGGATTTTTTTATTTATAGGGTATTTTTGGTATTTTGGTTTTTTAGGGTTTTTGTTTTTTGCGGTGGTTTTTGCTAAAGAAGGCTTGGGGCCAGAATATTCCAGACTCCCCCAAAATTATTAGGTATTTTAAATGTTTATAGGGTTGTTATGGGTTTTATTTTCATTTTAGTGTTTTTATAATTTTTTAGGTTTTCTGGGGATTTCATTGTTTTAATTTTTTAATTATTTTGTTATTGGTTTTCATAATTTTAGGGGTTTGTACTTTTTTGGAGATTTTTATTTATTTGTTAGGATTTTTATGGTTTTTATGGTTTCTAGAGATTTTGAGTGCTTTTATGGGTTTTAGTGTTTTTAGAAAATTTTAGCATTTTAATAATTTTTAGGTTTATAGTGGTTTTATTTATTTCTACGTTTTTAACATTTTCTTAGGGGTTTTATAGGTTTTTATGGTTTTTAATTTTTTAGGGTTTTTAAATAATTTTTAAGGGTTTTATGGTTTTTAGTGTTTCAATGATTTTGAGGGGTTTTGGGGTTTTTTAGGTTTTTAGGGTTTTTATTAATTTTTGGGGATTTATGAGTTTTTTAAATTTTTAGGGGTTTCAAGGATATTTAGATTTTTTTAACATTTTTAAGGGATTAATGGTATTTGAAAGTCATTAATTGGGTTTCAGGGGTTTTTTTGGGTATTTTTAATTTTTATGGTTTTGGTGGTTTTTTATTTATAGTAGTTTTGGGTTTTTACGGTTTTTTCAATTTTTTTGGTTTTTTAGGGGATTTAAGTGTTTTTAGGTTATTTAGGTTTTCTAAGGGTTTTATGGGTACTTATAGAATTTTTAGGCATTTATAATTTTTTAGGGGTTTTTAGGTTTTTAGGTCTTTTATGGTATTTTATTGTTTTTATTGTTTTTTAATGTTTATTAGATTTTTTAAGGGTTATTAGTGTTTTTTGTTTTTATGGTTTTATTAGTGTTTTCAGGATTTTTAAAATTCTTATGTATTTTTATGTGGTTTTTATGATATTTATCATATTTTACAGTTTTTACGGATTTTAAGCTATCGTATGGTTTTTAGGGTTTATATAGTTTTTAGTGTAATTTTTCTATTTTAGGTTTTTATGGGGTTTAAGTGTTTGTAGGTTTTTAAGGTTTTCTTAGTGGTTTTCAGGCTTTTAAGTGTTTTTATGTTTTTAGTGTTTCTATGGATTCATACAGATCCATTAACACCAACATCAAAATCTCCTCGAGGTGGCATACACCAATTCACCCAATACCAACAACAAGATCATCCAAAAGCAGATCACACACAACAGAAAATTCAAAAACCACATACCGGTCTATGGGGAAGCCACCAGTGCCCCACCATCTCAGGTGGCCTTCAATCTTGTTTGATGCATACAGGAGCCCCAAGCCATATTTTTGATCATCATATAGCCTACAACCAACCAAACCCAAAGAAAACGGCCCGCCAACCACCTTGGCCGCCATCAGAATTACATATCCGCAGCTTGTCGCACCCTATCAACACCTGTAACTTTGTGAGACAAGGAGAACCTATGGAAAAGTTGTGCTGTCCCAAGATAAGAAAAACACCAACATTCTTGGAGCCAGCATCTTCTATTGCCGAGACCACTCGTCGAATAAGATTCAGAGATCCACACCACAGCAGAATCTTCACACCTCACTAGATCCCCTCTCAAGAAACGTAGATCTAAATAGGAGAAGCCTCAATATGTCTTCATCCACATATACCAGGACTGCTGACAAGTCAAAAGCACACAGATCTACCAATCCTAAAGCATAATGCCTGCTGCCATGGATTTTAAAGGTTCTTTTGGGGTTTTATAATTTTTAATATTTTTACGTTGTTTAATGGTATATAGTATTTTAGGGTTTTTAGAGTGTTTTACATTTATATTTTTTAGAGTTTTTAAGTGTTTTTTGGTTTTTAAGTGGTTTTAGGGGTTTTTAGGGTTTTAGGGGTTTTTAGGGTTTTAGAGTTTTTTTTACAAATTTAGGGAATTTTTTGGATTGTTTTTATGTTTTTATGTTTTTTAGATATTTTCATGTTTTTTTATTTATAATTTTTAGGATTTTTTTTTAGTTTTAATGGTTTTTAACGTTTTTTATAGTTTTTAGAATATTTATAGATTTGAAGGGTTTTAGAGTTTTTAGTGGGGTTTTAGGTTTTCATGGGTTTTAAGGGGTTTTATTATTTTCAGTGTATTTTAAGGTTTTTATCATTTTAAGGTTATTTAGAGTTTTATGGTTTTATTTGGGTTTTTAGGGTTTTTTATGTTTTTACAGATTTATAGGTTCTTTTTGAATTTATGGGTTTAAAGTGTTTTTAGGGGTTTTAAGGATTTATATATTTTAGGGGTGTTGGGGGGTTTTTTAATTTTTCTACATTTTTATGGGTTTAATATTTTAGAGTTTTTATATGTTGTTATGGTGCTTATTGGTTTCTAGGTTTTTAAGGTTTATATGTATTTTTTAATTTTTAGGGGGTTTAGGGTTTCTAGGGTCCTTTTAGAGTTTTTTGTATTTTCTAGGGTTTTAAACATTTTAATTATTTTTAGGGTTTTAAGGTTTTCTTATGAATTTTTTGGGTTTCTATGATTTTTTACATTTAGGGAAATTTTTTTTAGTTTTTTTGGGATATTTATGGTTTTCCGAGTTTTTATGATTTTTGTCTTTTTTGGGTTTTTAGAGTTTTTATCGGTTTTATGGTTTTTACGTTATTTAATTTTTTATGTTCATTAAAGATTTCAATTGGGTTTAAGATTTTATAAGTATTTTTAGGGTTTTTAAAAAAAATTAGTGCTTTTTATTATTTTTTGGGGTTTTAGGGTATTTTAAGGGTTTAGCATTTTATTGGTTTTTAGGTTTTTGATGTATTTTTTGGTTTTTATGTTCATCTTAGAGTTTTTCGGGGTTTTTAGCAATTTTTAATTTTTTTAGGGTTTTTAGAGAATTTTGAGGATTTTATGGTTTTTAGGGGTTTTAAGGATTTTTGGGTTTTTAGGGTTTTTACAAGTTTTTAGGAGTTTTAACATTTTCTTGATTTTAGCAATTCTATGTGTTTTTTATGTATTTAATAGTAGTTTTCAATGTTTTTAGGGTTTTTTAAAATTTTTGGGATATTTAGGTTTTTATTAGGAATTGTATGGTTTTTTGGAGTTTTGGGGAATTTTAATGTTTTTAGGGGTTTTAGGGGTCATATGGTTTTTTGGGTTTTAGGTTTTTTTGAGGTTTTAAGGTTTTTTAAAATTTCTTATTTTTTTAGGGTATTAAAGGGTTTTAATGAATTATTATTATTTTTTAAGGATTTATGGAGCTTTAGGGATTTTAGTTTTTTGGGGGGTTTTAGGATTTTAGGGGATTTTGGGTCTTTAAGATTTTTTTTCTGTTTTTATGTTTTTATGGGTTTCAAGTGTTTTTAGGTTTTTATGGATTTCATAGGTATTTTCATAGTTTTCATGGTTTTTGAAAACATTAGGGATTTCATTGAATTTTTATGATATTTTAGTGTTTTTATGTATTTTTATGGATTTACGGTTTTTAGGGCTTTTGTTTTTTTAGGTTGGTACTATTTTTAAGTTTTTATGGGTTTTAATTGTTTTTAGTGGTTTTGAGATTTTATGAGAATATTAGTGTTTTATACATTTTTAGGAATTTTTGGCGATTTGTTTTTTATTTTTATGTATTTTTTTAATATTTATGGATTTTGAGGGATTTTAGAGGTTTTCATAGTTATTATGTGTTTTCAACTTTTTAGGGGTTTTTATGTTTTTACAGTTTTTATAGATATTTGTAGTTTTTAACATTATTAGGGGGTTAAAGGGATTTTTATAGCTTTTGTGGTTTTATGTGTTTTTTATAGGTTTAAAATGTTTTTAGTGTTTTTTGGGATTTAATGGATTTTTTGTGTTTAAAAGGTTTTATGGGGTTTTATTATTTTTAATGTTTTTAGGGGGTTTTTGGGGTTTTGGTTTTCTTAGGGTTTTTAACATTTTTAGGGGTTTCAGTTGTTTTTAGTTTTTTAATGATTTAATAGGGTTTTTAGGTTGGGGGGTTACATTTTAATGTATTTTTAGGGATTCTCTAGGATTTTTGTAGTTTATATCGTTGTTAGGAATTTTGTTCATTTTAGTGTTTACTAGTGTATTATATGGGGGTTTTATTTATTTTTTTCTTTTTTATGGATTTTATGTGTTTTTAGTTTTTTTTAGTATTCATTGGGTTTTTATAGTTTTTAATATTTAGTGATTTTTAGTGCTTTTTATGAATTTTTATGGTTTATAGGGTTTTAGGTATTTTGTGGTATTTTAGGCTTATTTAGTGTTTTTATAGGTTTTTTCTATTTTGAAATATTCTTGTGTATTTTAAGGATATAATTTTTTTTTTATTTTTAATATTTGTAGGTTTTAAAGTGGGTTTCAGGTTTTTAGTGGTATTAGGTGTTTTATGGGGGTTTTTTGGGTATTATTATTTTCAATGGTTTTTTATGGGTTTCAGTGATTTTTATGTCTTTGAGATTCTTTTTGGGTTTTTTAGTGTTTTAGCATTTTTTAGGTTTTTAGGGGTTTTTAAAGTTTTTATGGATTTATTATGATTTTCTCAGTTTTTAGTGTTTTTTATAATATTCTATATTTTTAGGTTTTTAAGGATTTTTATTGTTTTTAAAATTTTAAAGGATTTTTAGGCGTTAAGGTATTTTTAGGGGTTTAAGGGTTTTTGGGGTTTTAAATATTTTTAGGTATTTAGGGGTTTTTGTGATTTTAGGTTTTTATTGTTTTCTTATGGGTTTTTTGGTAATATGATTTTTTTTGTGATTTTGAGGATTATAGGGATTTTTATGGTTTTTATGGTTTTTAGTGTTTTCAAGGAATTTTATGGTGTTATGGTGTTCTAAAATTTTTACTCTATTAAGGTTATTTTAGTTTTTATGGGTTTTCATTTCCTTAGGGGTTTTATGGTCTTTTAAATTCTTTAAACATTTTTATGAGTTTAATGAGTTTTTATGGATTTTAAGGGGTTTTATGGTTTTTAGGGGGTTTTAAGGTTTTAAGGGTTTTTAGAGGATTTAGGGTCTTTTTGGGGACTTTTTGGATTTTAGCAACCTTTGTGTTTTTAGGTTTTTAAAAATTTTAGAGTATTTAGTGGTCTTTAGATTTCTTTAAATATTTTTTTTGTTTAAAAGTTTTTAGATTTTAGTCATTTTTAGGGGGTTAAGATGTTTTAGAGCCTTTTAGGGGTTTTAGTTGTTTTAAATGTTTTTATGTTTTTAATTTTTTCAAATGTATTATTAGAAAATGAAGGGTTTTTTACAATTTTAAAGGATTTATAGGAATTTTTTGGATTTTAATAGATTTTTACTATTTTTAGGGAATTTGAGGTGTTTTAGGAATTTATGGGTTTTGGTTTTTTTAGATATTTAGGGATTATTAGTTTATTATGGTTTTAATTATTAATAGGTTTTAATCTTTTCATAGTTGGTTTTAGGGTTTTCATGGTTAGTTTATGTTTTTTTGGGATTTTTAGGGATTTAAGATTTTTGTGGGTTTTTAGGGTTTTTGGGGATTTTTATGGTTTTAAGGGTATTTTGGTTTTTTTTTATTTTTTATGTTTTTTATAGTTTTTAATAATTTTTATCATTTTTAGGATTTTTAATGGTGTTTTGTGTTTTTAATATATTTTTATGATTTTTTGGGTTTTATGGTTTTTATTGGTTTTTTCATTTTTAGGGTTTTTTATGATTTTTCAAGGTTTTCTCGTGTTTTTAGGTTTTTAAGGTTTTCTTAGTGTTTTTAAGGTTTTAAGTGTTTTTTTACGTTTTTAGGAATTTTTAGGGATTCATTAGGATTTTTGGGGTTTTTTTGGGTTTTTAGGTATTTTGGGGGATTTAATGATTTTTATGGTTATAATGATATTTACCATTTTTTTGGTTTTTACGGATTTTAAATCATATTATGGGTTTCTTAGGCATTTAAAGGGTATTTTGGGTTTTTTATGTTTTATAATATGGTTACTATTTTAATGATTTTTAGGGATATTGATATTTTTTAATTTTTTTGGGTATTTATGGTATTCATGGTTTTTTGGGCTTTTAGGGTTTTTTTTGAGTTTTATGGTTTCCAAGGTTTTTTATATTTTTTTAAATATTTAGGTGTTTCAAAGTAATTGGTAATTTTTTGGGGTTATTTTTGTTTTTTATGGGGAGTCTGTGGTTTTTATGGTTTTAGGGTTTTTTATGGGGTTTAGGGATTTTAGGGTCTTTTATGGGGTTTTAGGATTTTTAGGGTTCTTAGGTTTTAACGATGTTTTAAGTGATTTTATTTTTTTAAGGTTTTATTAGAGGATTTCTGGGTTTTTTTATTTTTTATGTTTTTTTATTTTTAAGGATTTTTATGGTTTTTAGGGTTTTTGGGGATTTTGATGGGTTTTAGGGATTTTGGGGTTTTTAGGGTTTTAAGGTCGTTTTCGTTTTTATTGTTTTTTGTTTTTAGTGGCTTTAAGAGTTTTCAGTTTTTATTGTTTTTTTAGGGGATTCTATGTTTTTATGAATATTTTGGATTTTTAGTATTTTTTGGGTGTTTAGGGATTTTTTTATTTATAGGGTATTTTTGGTATTTTGGTTTTTTAGGGTTTTTGTTTTTTGCGGTGGTTTTTGCTAAAGAAGGCTTGGGGCCAGAATATTCCAGACTCCCCCAAAATTATTAGGTATTTTAAATGTTTATAGGGTTGTTATGGGTTTTATTTTCATTTTAGTGTTTTTATAATTTTTTAGGTTTTCTGGGGATTTCATTGTTTTAATTTTTTAATTATTTTGTTATTGGTTTTCATAATTTTAGGGGTTTGTACTTTTTTGGAGATTTTTATTTATTTGTTAGGATTTTTATGGTTTTTATGGTTTCTAGAGATTTTGAGTGCTTTTATGGGTTTTAGTGTTTTTAGAAAATTTTAGCATTTTAATAATTTTTAGGTTTATAGTGGTTTTATATATTTCTACGTTTTTAACATTTTCTTAGGGGTTTTATAGGTTTTTATGGTTTTTAATTTTTTAGGGTTTTTAAATAATTTTTAAGGGTTTTATGGTTTTTAGTGTTTCAATGATTTTGAGGGGTTTTGGGGTTTTTTAGGTTTTTAGGGTTTTTATTAATTTTTGGGGATTTATGAGTTTTTTAAATTTTTAGGGGTTTCAAGGATATTTAGATTTTTTTAACATTTTTAAGGGATTAATGGTATTTGAAAGTCATTAATTGGGTTTCAGGGGTTTTTTTGGGTATTTTTAATTTTTATGGTTTTGGTGGTTTTTTATTTATAGTAGTTTTGGGTTTTTACGGTTTTTTCAATTTTTTTGGTTTTTTAGGGGATTTAAGTGTTTTTAGGTTATTTAGGTTTTCTAAGGGTTTTATGGGTACTTATAGAATTTTTAGGCATTTATAATTTTTTAGGGGTTTTTAGGTTTTTAGGTCTTTTATGGTATTTTATTGTTTTTATTGTTTTTTATTGTTTATTAGATTTTTTAAGGGTTATTAGTGTTTTTTGTTTTTATGGTTTTATTAGTGTTTTCAGGATTTTTAAAATTCTTATGTATTTTTATGTGGTTTTTATGATATTTATCATATTTTACTGTTTTTACGGATTTTAAGCTATCGTATGGTTTTTAGGGTTTATATAGTTTTTAGTGTAATTTTGCTATTTTAGGTTTTTATGGGGTTTAAGTGTTTGTAGGTTTTTAAGGTTTTCTTAGTGGTTTTCAGGCTTTTAAGTGTTTTTATGTTTTTAGTGTTTCTATGGATTCATACAGATCCATTAACACCAACATCAAAATCTCCTCGAGGTGGCATACACCAATTCACCCAATACCAACAACAAGATCATCCAAAAGCAGATCACACACAACAGAAAATTCAAAAACCACATACCGGTCTATGGGGAAGCCACCTGTGCCCCACCATCTCAGGTGGCCTTCAATATTGTTTGATGCATCCAGGAGCCCCAAGCCATATTTTTGATCATCATATAGCCTACAACCAACCAAACCCAAAGAAAACGGCCCGCCAACCACCTTGGCTGCCATCAGAATTACATATCCGCAGCTTGTCGCACCCTATCAACACCTGTAACTTTGTGAGACAAGGAGAACCTATGGAAAAGTTGTGCTGTCCCAAGATAAGAAAAACACCAACATTCTTGGAGCCAGCATCTTCTATTGCCGAGACCACTCGTCGAATAAGATTCAGAGATCCACACCACAGCAGAATCTTCACACCTCACTAGATCCCCTCTCAAGAAACGTAGATCTAAATAGGAGAAGCCTCAATATGTCTTCATCCACATATACCAGGACTGCTGACAAGTCAAAAGCACACAGATCTACCAATCCTAAAGCATAATGCCTGCTGCCATGGATTTTAAAGGTTCTTTTGGGGTTTTATAATTTTTAATATTTTTACGGTGTTTAATGGTATATAGTATTTTAGGGTTTTTAGAGTGTTTTACATTTATATTTTTTAGAGTTTTTAAGTGTTTTTTGGTTTTTAAGTGGTTTTAGGGGTTTTTAGGGTTTTAGGGGTTTTTAGGGTTTTAGAGTTTTTTTTACAAATTTAGGGAATTTTTTGGATTGTTTTTATGTTTTTATGTTTTTTAGATATTTTCATGTTTTTTTATTTATAATTTTTAGGATTTTTTTTAGTTTTAATGGTTTTTAACGTTTTTTATAGTTTTTAGAATTTTTATAGATTTGAAGGGTTTTAGAGTTTTTAGTGGGGTTTTAGGTTTTCATGGGTTTTAAGGGGTTTTATTATTTTCAGTGTATTTTAAGGTTTTTATCATTTTAAGGTTATTTAGAGTTTTATGGTTTTATTTGGGTTTTTAGGGTTTTTTATGTTTTTACAGATTTATAGGTTCTTTTTGAATTTATGGGTTTAAAGTGTTTTTAGGGGTTTTAAGGATTTATATATTTTAGGGGTGTTGGGGGGTTTTTTAATTTTTCTACATTTTTATGGGTTTAATATTTTAGAGTTTTTATATGTTGTTATGGTGCTTATTGGTTTCTAGGTTTTTAAGGTTTATATGTATTTTTTAATTTTTAGGGGGTTTAGGGTTTCTAGGGTCCTTTTAGAGTTTTTTGTATTTTCTAGGGTTTTAAACATTTTAATTATTTTTAGGGTTTTAAGGTTTTCTTATGAATTTTTTGGGTTTCTATGATTTTTTACATTTAGGGAATTTTTTTTTAGTTTTTTTGGGATATTTATGGTTTTCCGAGTTTTTATGATTTTTGTCTTTTTTGGGTTTTTAGAGTTTTTATCGGTTTTATGGTTTTTACGTTATTTAATTTTTTATGTTCATTAAAGATTTCAATTGGGTTTAAGATTTTATAAGTATTTTTAGGGTTTTTAAAAAAAATTAGCGCTTTTTATTATTTTTTGGGGTTTTAGGGTATTTTAAGGGTTTAGCATTTTATTGGTTTTTAGGTTTTTGATGTATTTTTTGGTTTTTATGTTCATCTTAGAGTTTTTCGGGGTTTTTAGCGATTTTTAATTTTTTTAGGTTTTTTAGAGAATTTTGAGGATTTTATGGTTTTTAGGGGTTTTAAGGATTTTTGGGTTTTTAGGGTTTTTACAAGTTTTTAGGAGTTTTAACATTTTCTTGATTTTAGCAATTCTATGTGTTTTTTATGTATTTAATAGTAGTTTTCAATGTTTTTAGGGTTTTTTAAAATTTTTGGGATATTTAGGTTTTTATTAGGAATTGTATGGTTTTTTGGAGTTTTGGGGAATTTTAATGTTTTTAGGGGTTTTAGGGGTCATATGGTTTTTTGGGTTTTAGGTTTTTTTGAGGTTTTAAGGTTTTTTAAAATTTCTTATTTTTTTAGGGTATTAAAGGGTTTTAATGAATTTTTATTATTTTTTAAGGATTTATGGAGCTTTAGGGATTTTAGTTTTTTGGGGGGTTTTAGGATTTTAGGGGATTTTGGGTCTTTAAGATTCTTTTTCTGTTTTTATGTTTTTATGGGTTTCAAGTGTTTTTAGGTTTTTATGGATTTCATAGGTATTTTCATAGTTTTCATGGTTTTTGAAAACATTAGGGATTTCATTGAATTTTTATGATATTTTAGTGTTTTTATGTATTTTTATGGATTTACGGTTTTTAGGGCTTTTGTTTTTTTAGGTTGGTACTATTTTTAAGTTTTTATGGGTTTTAATTGTTTTTAGTGGTTTTGAGATTTTATGAGAATATTAGTGTTTTATACATTTTTAGGAATTTTTGGCGATTTGTTTTTTATTTTTATGTATTTTTTTAATATTTATGGATTTTGAGGGATTTTAGAGGTTTTCATAGTTATTATGTGTTTTCAACTTTTTAGGGGTTTTTATGTTTTTACAGTTTTTATAGATATTTTTAGTTTTTAACATTATTAGGGGGTTAAAGGGATTTTTATAGCTTTTGTGGTTTTATGTGTTTTTTATAGGTTTAAAATGTTTTTAGTGTTTTTTGGGATTTAATGGATTTTTTGTGTTTAAAAGGTTTTATGGGGTTTTATTATTTTTAATGTTTTTAGGGGGTTTTTGGTGTTTTGGTTTTCTTAGGGTTTTTAACATTTTTAGGGGTTTCAGTTGTTTTTAGTTTTTTAATGATTTAATAGGGTTTTTAGGTTGGGGGGTTACATTTTAATGTATTTTTAGGGATTCTCTAGGATTTTTGTAGTTTATATCGTTGTTAGGAATTTTGTTCATTTTAGTGTTTACTAGTGTATTATATGGGGGTTTTATTTAATTTTTTCTTTTTTATGGATTTTATGTGTTTTTAGTTTTTTTTAGTATTCATTGGGTTTTTATAGTTTTTAATATTTAGTGATTTTTAGTGCTTTTTATGAATTTTTATGGTTTATAGGGTTTTAGGTATTTTGTGGTATTTTAGGCTTATTTAGTGTTTTTATAGGTTTTTTCTATTTTGAAATATTCTTGTGTATTTTAAGGATATATTTTTTTTATTATTTTTAATATTTGTAGGTTTTAAAGTGGGTTTCAGGTTTTTAGTGGTATTAGGTGTTTTATGGGGGTTTTTTGGGTATTATTATTTTCAATGGTTTTTTATGGGTTTCAGTGATTTTTATGTCTTTGAGATTCTTTTTGGGTTTTTTAGTGTTTTAGCATTTTTTAGGTTTTTAGGGGTTTTTAAAGTTTTTATGGATTTATTATGATTTTCTCAGTTTTTAGTGTTTTTTATAATATTCTATATTTTTAGGTTTTTAAGGATTTTTATTGTTTTTAAAATTTTAAAGGATTTTTAGGTGTTAAGGTATTTTTAGGGGTTTAAGGGTTTTTGGGGTTTTAAATATTTTTAGGTATTTAGGGGTTTTTGTGATTTTAGGTTTTTATTGTTTTCTTATGGGTTTTTTGGTAATATGATTTTTTTTGTGATTTTGAGGATTATAGGGATTTTTATGGTTTTTATGGTTTTTAGTGTTTTCAAGGAATTTTATGGTGTTATGGTGTTCTAAAATTTTTACTCTATTAAGGTTATTTTAGTTTTTATGGGTTTTCATTTCCTTAGGGGTTTTATGGTCTTTTAAATTCTTTAAACATTTTTATGAGTTTAATGAGTTTTTATGGATTTTAAGGGGTTTTATGGTTTTTAGGGGGTTTTATGGTTTTAAGGGTTTTTAGAGGATTTAGGGTCTTTTTGGGGACTTTTTGGATTTTAGCAACCTTTGTGTTTTTAGGTTTTTAAAAATTTTAGAGTATTTAGTGGTCTTTAGATTTCTTTAAATATTTTTTTTGTTTAAAAGTTTTTAGATTTTAGTCATTTTTAGGGGGTTAAGATGTTTTAGAGCCTTCTAGGGGTTTTAGTTGTTTTAAATGTTTTTATGTTTTTAATTTTTTCAAATGTATTATTAGAAAATGAAGGGTTTTTTACAATTTTAAAGGATTTATAGGAATTTTTTGGATTTTAATAGATTTTTACTATTTTTAGGGAATTTGAGGTGTTTTAGGAATTTATGGGTTTTGGTTTTTTTAGATATTTAGGGATTATTAGTTTATTATGGTTTTAATTATTAATAGGTTTTAATCTTTTCATAGTTGGTTTTAGGGTTTTCATGGTTAGTTTATGTTTTTTTGGGATTTTTAGGGATTTAAGATTTTTGTGGGTTTTTAGGGTTTTTGGGGATTTTTATGGTTTTAAGGGTATTTTGGTTTTTTTTATTTTTTATGTTTTTTATAGTTTTTAATAATTTTTATCATTTTTAGGATTTTTAATGGTGTTTTGTGTTTTTAATATATTTTTATGATTTTTTGGGTTTTATGGTTTTTATTGGTTTTTTCATTTTTAGGGTTTTTTATGATTTTTCAAGGTTTTCTCGTGTTTTTAGGTTTTTAAGGTTTTCTTAGTGTTTTTAAGGTTTTAAGTGTTTTTTTACGTTTTTAGGAATTTTTAGGGATTCATTAGGATTTTTGGGGTTTTTTGGGTTTTTAGGTATTTTGGGGGATTTAATGATTTTTATGGTTATAATGATATTTACCATTTTTTTGGTTTTTACGGATTTTAAATCATATTATGGGTTTCTTAGGCATTTAAAGGGTATTTTGGGTTTTTTATGTTTTATAATATGGTTACTATTTTAATGATTTTTAGGGATATTGATATTTTTTAATTTTTTTGGGTATTTATGGTATTCATGGTTTTTTGGGCTTTTAGGGTTTTTTTTTGAGTTTTATGGTTTCCAAGGTTTTTTATATTTTTTTAAATATTTAGGTGTTTCAAAGTAATTGGTAATTTTTTGGGGTTATTTTTGTTTTTTATGGGGAGTCTGTGGTTTTTATGGTTTTAGGGTTTTTTATGGGGTTTAGGGATTTTAGGGTCTTTTATGGGGTTTTAGGATTTTTAGGGTTCTTAGGTTTTAACGATGTTTTAAGTGATTTTATTTTTTTAAGGTTTTATTAGAGGATTTCTGGGTTTTTTTATTTTTTATGTTTTTTATTTTTAAGGATTTTTATGGTTTTTAGGGTTTTTGGGGATTTTGATGGGTTTTAGGGATTTTGGGGTTTTTAGGGTTTTAAGGTCGTTTTCGTTTTTATTGTTTTTTGTTTTTAGTGGCTTTAAGAGTTTTCAGTTTTTATTGTTTTTTTAGGGGATTCTATGTTTTTATGAATATTTTGGATTTTTAGTATTTTTTGGGTGTTTAGGGATTTTTTTATTTATAGGGTATTTTTGGTATTTTGGTTTTTTAGGGTTTTTGTTTTTTGCGGGGGTTTTTTCTAAAGAAGGCTTGGGGCCAGAATATTCCAGACTCCCCCAAAATTATTAGGTATTTTAAATGTTTATAGGGTTGTTATGGGTTTTATTTTCATTTTAGTGTTTTTATAATTTTTTAGGTTTTCTGGGGATTTCATTGTTTTAATTTTTTAATTATTTTGTTATTGGTTTTCATAATTTTAGGGGTTTGTACTTTTTTGGAGATTTTTATTTATTTGTTAGGATTTTTATGGTTTTTATGGTTTCTAGAGATTTTGAGTGCTTTTATGGGTTTTAGTGTTTTTAGAAAATTTTAGCATTTTAATAATTTTTAGGTTTATAGTGGTTTTATTTATTTCTACGTTTTTAACATTTTCTTAGGGGTTTTATAGGTTTTTATGGTTTTTAATTTTTTAGGGTTTTTAAATAATTTTTAAGGGTTTTATGGTTTTTAGTGTTTCAATGATTTTGAGGGGTTTTGGGGTTTTTTAGGTTTTTAGGGTTTTTATTAATTTTTGGGGATTTATGAGTTTTTTAAATTTTTAGGGGTTTCAAGGATATTTAGATTTTTTTAACATTTTTAAGGGATTAATGGTATTTGAAAGTCATTAATTGGGTTTCAGGGGTTTTTTTGGGTATTTTTAATTTTTATGGTTTTGGTGGTTTTTTATTTATAGTAGTTTTGGGTTTTTACGGTTTTTTCAATTTTTTTGGTTTTTTAGGGGATTTAAGTGTTTTTAGGTTATTTAGGTTTTCTAAGGGTTTTATGGGTACTTATAGAATTTTTAGGCATTTATAATTTTTTAGGGGTTTTTAGGTTTTTAGGTCTTTTATGGTATTTTATTGTTTTTATTGTTTTTTATTGTTTATTAGATTTTTTAAGGGTTATTAGTGTTTTTTGTTTTTATGGTTTTATTAGTGTTTTCAGGATTTTTAAAATTCTTATGTATTTTTATGTGGTTTTTATGATATTTATCATATTTTACTGTTTTTACGGATTTTAAGCTATCGTATGGTTTTTAGGGTTTATATAGTTTTTAGTGTAATTTTGCTATTTTAGGTTTTTATGGGGTTTAAGTGTTTGTAGGTTTTTAAGGTTTTCTTAGTGGTTTTCAGGCTTTTAAGTGTTTTTATGTTTTTAGTGTTTCTATGGATTCATACAGATCCATTAACACCAACATCAAAATCTCCTCGAGGTGGCATACACCAATTCACCCAATACCAACAACAAGATCATCCAAAAGCAGATCACACACAACAGAAAATTCAAAAACCACATACCGGTCTATGGGGAAGCCACCTGTGCCCCACCATCTCAGGTGGCCTTCAATCTTGTTTGATGCATCCAGGAGCCCCAAGCCATATTTTTGATCATCATATAGCCTACAACCAACCAAACCCAAAGAAAACGGCCCGCCAACCACCTTGGCCGCCATCAGAATTACATATCCGCAGCTTGTCGCACCCTATCAACACCTGTAACTTTGTGAGACAAGGAGAACCTATGGAAAAGTTGTGCTGTCCCAAGATAAGAAAAACACCAACATTCTTGGAGCCAGCATCTTCTATTGCCGAGACCACTCGTCGAATAAGATTCAGAGATCCACACCACAGCAGAATCTTCACACCTCACTAGATCCCCTCTCAAGAAACGTAGATCTAAATAGGAGAAGCCTCAATATGTCTTCATCCACATATACCAGGACTGCTGACAAGTCAAAAGCACACAGATCTACCAATCCTAAAGCATAATGCCTGCTGCCATGGATTTTAAAGGTTCTTTTGGGGTTTTATAATTTTTAATATTTTTACGGTGTTTAATGGTATATAGTATTTTAGGGTTTTTAGAGTGTTTTACATTTATATTTTTTAGAGTTTTTAAGTGTGTTTTGGTTTTTAAGTGGTTTTAGGGGTTTTTAGGGTTTTAGGGGTTTTTAGGGTTTTAGAGTTTTTTTTACAAATTTAGGGAATTTTTTGGATTGTTTTTATGTTTTTATGTTTTTTAGATATTTTCATGTTTTTTTATTTATAATTTTTAGTATTTTTTTTAGTTTTAATGGTTTTTAACGTTTTTTATAGTTTTTAGAATTTTTATAGATTTGAAGGGTTTTAGAGTTTTTAGTGGGGTTTTAGGTTTTCATGGGTTTTAAGGGGTTTTATTATTTTCAGTGTATTTTAAGGTTTTTATCATTTTAAGGTTATTTAGAGTTTTATGGTTTTATTTGGGTTTTTAGGGGTTTTTATGTTTTTACAGATTTATAGGTTCTTTTTGAATTTATGGGTTTAAAGTGTTTTTAGGGGTTTTAAGGATTTATATATTTTAGGGGTGTTGGGGGGTTTTTTAATTTTTCTACATTTTTATGGGTTTAATATTTTAGAGTTTTTATATGTTGTTATGGTGCTTATTGGTTTCTAGGTTTTTAAGGTTTATATGTATTTTTTAATTTTTAGGGGGTTTAGGGTTTCTAGGGTCCTTTTAGAGTTTTTTGTATTTTCTAGGGTTTTAAACATTTTAATTATTTTTAGGGTTTTAAGGTTTTCTTATTAATTTTTTGGGTTTCTATGATTTTTTACATTTAGGGAATTTTTTTTTAGTTTTTTTGGGATATTTATGGTTTTCCGAGTTTTTATGATTTTTGTCTTTTTTGGGTTTTTAGAGTTTTTATCGGTTTTATGGTTTTTACGTTATTTAATTTTTTATGTTCATTAAAGATTTCAATTGGGTTTAAGATTTTATAAGTATTTTTAGGGTTTTTTAAAAAAATTAGCGCTTTTTATTATTTTTTGGGGTTTTAGGGTATTTTAAGGGTTTATCATTTTATTGGTTTTTAGGTTTTTGATGTATTTTTTGGTTTTTATGTTCATCTTAGAGTTTTTCGGGGTTTTTAGCGATTTTTAATTTTTTTAGGTTTTTTAGAGAATTTTGAGGATTTTATGGTTTTTAGGGGTTTTAAGGATTTTTGGGTTTTTAGGGTTTTTACAAGTTTTTAGGAGTTTTAACATTTTCTTGATTTTAGCAATTCTATGTGTTTTTTATGTATTTAATAGTAGTTTTCAATGTTTTTAGGGTTTTTTAAAATTTTTGGGATATTTAGGTTTTTATTAGGAATTGTATGGTTTTTTGGAGTTTTGGGGAATTTTAATGTTTTTAGGGGTTTTAGGGGTCATATGGTTTTTTGGGTTTTAGGTTTTTTTGAGGTTTTAAGGTTTTTTAAAATTTCTTATTTTTTTAGGGTATTAAAGGGTTTTAATGAATTTTTATTATTTTTTAAGGATTTATGGAGCTTTAGGGATTTTAGTTTTTTGGGGGGTTTTAGGATTTTAGGGGATTTTGGGTCTTTAAGATTTTTTTCTGTTTTTATGTTTTTATGGGTTTCAAGTGTTTTTAGGTTTTTATGGATTTCATAGGTATTTTCATAGTTTTCATGGTTTTTGAAAACATTAGGGATTTCATTGAATTTTTATGATATTTTAGTGTTTTTATGTATTTTTATGGATTTACGGTTTTTAGGGCTTTTGTTTTTTTAGGTTGGTACTATTTTTAAGTTTTTATGGGTTTTAATTGTTTTTAGTGGTTTTGAGATTTTATGAGAATATTAGTGTTTTATACATTTTTAGGAATGTTTGGCGATTTGTTTTTTATTTTTATGTATTTTTTTAATATTTATGGATTTTGAGGGATTTTAGAGGTTTTCATAGTTATTATGTGTTTTCAACTTTTTAGGGGTTTTTATGTTTTTACAGTTTTTATAGATATTTGTAGTTTTTAACATTATTAGGGGGTTAAAGGGATTTTTATAGCTTTTGTGGTTTTATGTGTTTTTTATAGGTTTAAAATGTTTTTAGTGTTTTTTGGGATTTAATGGATTTTTTGTGTTTAAAAGGTTTTATGGGGTTTTATTATTTTTAATGTTTTTAGGGGGTTTTTGGTGTTTTGGTTTTCTTAGGGTTTTTAACATTTTTAGGGGTTTCAGTTGTTTTTAGTTTTTTAATGATTTAATAGGGTTTTTAGGTTGGGGGGTTACATTTTAATGTATTTTTAGGGATTCTCTAGGATTTTTGTAGTTTATATCGTTGTTAGGAATTTTGTTCATTTTAGTGTTTACTAGTGTATTATATGGGGGTTTTATTTATTTTTTTCTTTTTTATGGATTTTATGTGTTTTTAGTTTTTTTTAGTATTCATTGGGTTTTTATAGTTTTTAATATTTAGTGATTTTTAGTGCTTTTTATGAATTTTTATGGTTTATAGGGTTTTAGGTATTTTGTGGTATTTTAGGCTTATTTAGTGTTTTTATAGGTTTTTTCTATTTTGAAATATTCTTGTGTATTTTAAGGATATATTTTTTTTATTTTTTTTAATATTTGTAGGTTTTAAAGTGGGTTTCAGGTTTTTAGTGGTATTAGGTGTTTTATGGGGGTTTTTTGGGTATTATTATTTTCAATGGTTTTTTATGGGTTTCAGTGATTTTTATGTCTTTGAGATTCTTTTTGGGTTTTTTAGTGTTTTAGCATTTTTTAGGTTTTTAGGGGTTTTTAAAGTTTTTATGGATTTATTATGATTTTCTCAGTTTTTAGTGTTTTTTATAATATTCTATATTTTTAGGTTTTTAAGGATTTTTATTGTTTTTAAAATTTTAAAGAATTTTTAGGCGTTAAGGTATTTTTAGGGGTTTAAGGGTTTTTGGGGTTTTAAATATTTTTAGGTATTTAGGGGGTTTTTGTGATTTTAGGTTTTTATTGTTTTCTTATGGGTTTTTTGGTAATATGATTTTTTTTGTGATTTTGAGGATTATAGGGATTTTTATGGTTTTTATGGTTTTTAGTGTTTTCAAGGAATTTTATGGTGTTATGGTGTTCTAAAATTTTTACTCTATTAAGGTTATTTTAGTTTTTATGGGTTTTCATTTCCTTAGGGGTTTTATGGTCTTTTAAATTCTTTAAACATTTTTATGAGTTTAATGAGTTTTTATGGATTTTAAGGGGTTTTATGGTTTTTAGGGGGTTTTATGGTTTTAAGGGTTTTTAGAGGATTTAGGGTCTTTTTGGGGACTTTTTGGATTTTAGCAACCTTTGTGTTTTTAGGTTTTTAAAAATTTTAGAGTATTTAGTGGTCTTTAGATTTCTTTAAATATTTTTTTTGTTTAAAAGTTTTTAGATTTTAGTCATTTTTAGGGGGTTAAGATGTTTTAGAGCCTTTTAGGGGTTTTAGTTGTTTTAAATGTTTTTATGTTTTTAATTTTTTCAAATGTATTATTAGAAAATGAAGGGTTTTTTACAATTTTAAAGGATTTATAGGAATTTTTTGGATTTTAATAGATTTTTACTATTTTTAGGGAATTTGAGGTGTTTTAGGAATTTATGGGTTTTGGTTTTTTTAGATATTTAGGGATTATTAGTTTATTATGGTTTTAATTATTAATAGGTTTTAATCTTTTCATAGTTGGTTTTAGGGTTTTCATGGTTAGTTTATGTTTTTTTGGGATTTTTAGGGATTTAAGATTTTTGTGGGTTGTTAGGGTTTTTGGGGATTTTTATGGTTTTAAGGGTATTTTGGTTTTTTTTTATTTTTTATGTTTTTTATAGTTTTTAATAATTTTTATCATTTTTAGGATTTTTAATGGTGTTTTGTGTTTTTAATATATTTTTATGATTTTTTGGGTTTTATGGTTTTTATTGGTTTTTTCATTTTTAGGGTTTTTTATGATTTTTCAAGGTTTTCTCGTGTTTTTAGGTTTTTAAGGTTTTCTTAGTGTTTTTAAGGTTTTAAGTGTTTTTTTACGTTTTTAGGAATTTTTAGGGATTCATTAGGATTTTTGGGGTTTTTTGGGTTTTTAGGTATTTTGGGGGATTTAATGATTTTTATGGTTATAATGATATTTACCATTTTTTTGGTTTTTACGGATTTTAAATCATATTATGGGTTTCTTAGGCATTTAAAGGGTATTTTGGGTTTTTTATGTTTTATAATATGGTTACTATTTTAATGATTTTTAGGGATATTGATATTTTTTAATTTTTTTGGGTATTTATGGTATTCATGGTTTTTTGGGCTTTTAGGGTTTTTTTTTGAGTTTTATGGTTTCCAAGGTTTTTTATATTTTTTTAAATATTTAGGTGTTTCAAAGTAATTGGTAATTTTTTGGGGTTATTTTTGTTTTTTATGGGGAGTCTGTGGTTTTTATGGTTTTAGGGTTTTTTATGGGGTTTAGGGATTTTAGGGTCTTTTATGGGGTTTTAGGATTTTTAGGGTTCTTAGGTTTTAACGATGTTTTAAGTGATTTTATTTTTTTAAGGTTTTATTAGAGGATTTCTGGGTTTTTTTATTTTTTATGTTTTTTTATTTTTAAGGATTTTTATGGTTTTTAGGGTTTTTGGGGATTTTGATGGGTTTTAGGGATTTTGGGGTTTTTAGGGTTTTAAGGTCGTTTTCGTTTTTATTGTTTTTTGTTTTTAGTGGCTTTAAGAGTTTTCAGTTTTTATTGTTTTTTTAGGGGATTCTATGTTTTTATGAATATTTTGGATTTTTAGTATTTTTTGGGTGTTTAGGGATTTTTTTATTTATAGGGTATTTTTGGTATTTTGGTTTTTTAGGGTTTTTGTTTTTTGCGGGGGTTTTTGCTAAAGAAGGCTTGGGGCCAGAATATTCCAGACTCCCCCAAAATTATTAGGTATTTTAAATGTTTATAGGGTTGTTATGGGTTTTATTTTCATTTTAGTGTTTTTATAATTTTTTAGGTTTTCTGGGGATTTCATTGTTTTAATTTTTTAATTATTTTGTTATTGGTTTTCATAATTTTAGGGGTTTGTACTTTTTTGGAGATTTTTATTTATTTGTTAGGATTTTTATGGTTTTTATGGTTTCTAGAGATTTTGAGTGCTTTTATGGGTTTTAGTGTTTTTAGAAAATTTTAGCATTTTAATAATTTTTAGGTTTATAGTGGTTTTATTTATTTCTACGTTTTTAACATTTTCTTAGGGGTTTTATAGGTTTTTATGGTTTTTAATTTTTTAGGGTTTTTAAATAATTTTTAAGGGTTTTATGGTTTTTAGTGTTTCAATGATTTTGAGGGGTTTTGGGGTTTTTTTAGGTTTTTAGGGTTTTTATTAATTTTTGGGGATTTATGAGTTTTTTAAATTTTTAGGGGTTTCAAGGATATTTAGATTTTTTTTAACATTTTTAAGGGATTAATGGTATTTGAAAGTCATTAATTGGGTTTCAGGGGTTTTTTTGGGTATTTTTAATTTTTATGGTTTTGGTGGTTTTTTATTTATAGTAGTTTTGGGTTTTTACGGTTTTTTCAATTTTTTTGGGTTTTTAGGGGATTTAAGTGTTTTTAGGTTATTTAGGTTTTCTAAGGGTTTTATGGGTACTTATAGAATTTTTAGGCATTTATAATTTTTTAGGGGTTTTTAGGTTTTTAGGTCTTTTATGGTATTTTATTATTTTTATTGTTTTTTATTGTTTATTAGATTTTTTAAGGGTTATTAGTGTTTTTTGTTTTTATGGTTTTATTAGTGTTTTCAGGATTTTTAAAATTCTTATGTATTTTTATGTGGTTTTTATGATATTTATCATATTTTACTGTTTTTACGGATTTTAAGCTATCGTATGGTTTTTAGGGTTTATATAGTTTTTAGTGTAATTTTGCTATTTTAGGTTTTTATGGGGTTTAAGTGTTTGTAGGTTTTTAAGGTTTTCTTAGTGGTTTTCAGGCTTTTAAGTGTTTTTATGTTTTTAGTGTTTCTATGGATTCATACAGATCCATTAACACCAACATCAAAATCTCCTCGAGGTGGCATACACCAATTCACCCAATACCAACAACAAGATCATCCAAAAGCAGATCACACACAACAGAAAATTCAAAAACCACATACCGGTCTATGGGGAAGCCACCTGTGCCCCACCATCTCAGGTGGCCTTCAATCTTGTTTGATGCATCCAGGAGCCCCAAGCCATATTTTTGATCATCATATAGCCTACAACCAACCAAACCCAAAGAAAACGGCCCGCCAACCACCTTGGCCGCCATCAGAATTACATATCCGCAGCTTGTCGCACCCTATCAACACCTGTAACTTTGTGAGACAAGGAGAACCTATGGAAAAGTTGTGCTGTCCCAAGATAAGAAAAACACCAACATTCTTGGAGCCAGCATCTTCTATTGCCGAGACCACTCGTCGAATAAGATTCAGAGATCCACACCACAGCAGAATCTTCACACCTCACTAGATCCCCTCTCAAGAAACGTAGATCTAAATAGGAGAAGCCTCAATATGTCTTCATCCACATATACCAGGACTACTGACAAGTCAAAAGCACACAGATCTACCAATCCTAAAGCATAATGCCTGCTGCCATGGATTTTAAAGGTTCTTTTGGGGTTTTATATTTTTTAATATTTTTACGGTGTTTAATGGTATATAGTATTTTAGGGTTTTTAGAGTGTTTTACATTTATATTTTTTAGAGTTTTTAAGTGTTTTTTGGTTTTTAAGTGGTTTTAGGGGTTTTTAGGGTTTTAGGGGTTTTTAGGGTTTTAGAGTTTTTTTTACAAATTTAGGGAATTTTTTGGATTGTTTTTATGTTTTTATGTTTTTTAGATATTTTCATGTTTTTTTATTTATAATTTTTAGGATTTTTTTTAGTTTTAATGGTTTTTAACGTTTTTTATAGTTTTTAGAATTTTTATAGATTTGAAGGGTTTTAGAGTTTTTAGTGGGGTTTTAGGTTTTCATGGGTTTTAAGGGGTTTTATTATTTTCAGTGTATTTTAAGGTTTTTATCATTTTAAGGTTATTTAGAGTTTTATGGTTTTATTTGGGTTTTTAGGGTTTTTTATGTTTTTACAGATTTATAGGTTCTTTTTGAATTTATGGGTTTAAAGTGTTTTTAGGGGTTTTAAGGATTTATATATTTTAGGGGTGTTGGGGGGTTTTTTAATTTTTCTACATTTTTATGGGTTTAATATTTTAGAGTTTTTATATGTTGTTATGGTGCTTATTGGTTTCTAGGTTTTTAAGGTTTATATGTATTTTTTAATTTTTAGGGGGTTTAGGGTTTCTAGGGTCCTTTTAGAGTTTTTTGTATTTTCTAGGGTTTTAAACATTTTAATTATTTTTAGGGTTTTAAGGTTTTCTTATGAATTTTTTGGGTTTCTATGATTTTTTACATTTAGGGAATTTTTTTTTAGTTTTTTTGGGATATTTATGGTTTTCCGAGTTTTTATGATTTTTGTCTTTTTTGGGTTTTTAGAGTTTTTATCGGTTTTATGGTTTTTACGTTATTTAATTTTTTATGTTCATTAAAGATTTCAATTGGGTTTAAGATTTTATAAGTATTTTTAGGGTTTTTAAAAAAAATTAGCGCTTTTTATTATTTTTTGGGGTTTTAGGGTATTTTAAGGGTTTATCATTTTATTGGTTTTTAGGTTTTTGATGTATTTTTTGGTTTTTATGTTCATCTTAGAGTTTTTCGGGGTTTTTAGCGATTTTTAATTTTTTTAGGTTTTTTAGAGAATTTTGAGGATTTTATGGTTTTTAGGGGTTTTAAGGATTTTTGGGTTTTTAGGGTTTTTACAAGTTTTTAGGAGTTTTAACATTTTCTTGATTTTAGCAATTCTATGTGTTTTTTATGTATTTAATAGTATTTTTCAATGTTTTTAGGGTTTTTTAAAATTTTTGGGATATTTAGGTTTTTATTAGGAATTGTATGGTTTTTTGGAGTTTTGGGGAATTTTAATGTTTTTAGGGGTTTTAGGGGTCATATGGTTTTTTGGGTTTTAGGTTTTTTTGAGGTTTTAAGGTTTTTTAAAATTTCTTATTTTTTTAGGGTATTAAAGGGTTTTAATGAATTTTTATTATTTTTTAAGGATTTATGGAGCTTTAGGGATTTTAGTTTTTTGGGGGGTTTTAGGATTTTAGGGGATTTTGGGTCTTTAAGATTTTTTTCTGTTTTTATGTTTTTATGGGTTTCAAGTGTTTTTAGGTTTTTATGGATTTCATAGGTATTTTCATAGTTTTCATGGTTTTTGAAAACATTAGGGATTTCATTGAATTTTTATGATATTTTAGTGTTTTTATGTATTTTTATGGATTTACGGTTTTTAGGGCTTTTGTTTTTTTAGGTTGGTACTATTTTTAAGTTTTTATGGGTTTTAATTGTTTTTAGTGGTTTTGAGATTTTATGAGAATATTAGTGTTTTATACATTTTTAGGAATGTTTGGCGATTTGTTTTTTATTTTTATGTATTTTTTTAATATTTATGGATTTTGAGGGATTTTAGAGGTTTTCATAGTTATTATGTGTTTTCAACTTTTTAGGGGTTTTTATGTTTTTACAGTTTTTATAGATATTTGTAGTTTTTAACATTATTAGGGGGTTAAAGGGATTTTTATAGCTTTTGTGGTTTTATGTATTTTTTATAGGTTTAAAATGTTTTTAGTGTTTTTTGGGATTTAATGGATTTTTTGTGTTTAAAAGGTTTTATGGGGTTTTATTATTTTTAATGTTTTTAGGGGGTTTTTGGTGTTTTGGTTTTCTTAGGGTTTTTAACATTTTTAGGGGTTTCAGTTGTTTTTAGTTTTTTAATGATTTAATAGGGTTTTTAGGTTGGGGGGTTACATTTTAATGTATTTTTAGGGATTCTCTAGGATTTTTGTAGTTTATATCGTTGTTAGGAATTTTGTTCATTTTAGTGTTTACTAGTGTATTATATGGGGGTTTTATTTATTTTTTTCTTTTTTATGGATTTTATGTGTTTTTAGTTTTTTTTAGTATTCATTGGGTTTTTATAGTTTTTAATATTTAATGATTTTTAGTGCTTTTTATGAATTTTTATGGTTTATAGGGTTTTAGGTATTTTGTGGTATTTTAGGCTTATTTAGTGTTTTTATAGGTTTTTTCTATTTTGAAATATTCTTGTGTATTTTAAGGATATATTTTTTTTATTATTTTTAATATTTGTAGGTTTTAAAGTGGGTTTCAGGTTTTTAGTGGTATTAGGTGTTTTATGGGGGTTTTTTGGGTATTATTATTTTCAATGGTTTTTTATGGGTTTCAGTGATTTTTATGTCTTTGAGATTCTTTTTGGGTTTTTTAGTGTTTTAGCATTTTTTAGGTTTTTAGGGGTTTTTAAAGTTTTTATGGATTTATTATGATTTTCTCAGTTTTTAGTGTTTTTTATAATATTCTATATTTTTAGGTTTTTAAGGATTTTTATTGTTTTTAAAATTTTAAAGGATTTTTAGGCGTTAAGGTATTTTTAGGGGTTTAAGGGTTTTTGGGGTTTTAAATATTTTTAGGTATTTAGGGGTTTTTGTGATTTTAGGTTTTTATTGTTTTCTTATGGGTTTTTTGGTAATATGATTTTTTTTGTGATTTTGAGGATTATAGGGATTTTTATGGTTTTTATGGTTTTTAGTGTTTTCAAGGAATTTTATGGTGTTATGGTGTTCTAAAATTTTTACTCTATTAAGGTTATTTTAGTTTTTATGGGTTTTCATTTCCTTAGGGGTTTTATGGTCTTTTAAATTCTTTAAACATTTTTATGAGTTTAATGAGTTTTTATGGATTTTAAGGGGTTTTATGGTTTTTAGGGGGTTTTATGGTTTTAAGGGTTTTTAGAGGATTTAGGGTCTTTTTGGGGACTTTTTGGATTTTAGCAACCTTTGTGTTTTTAGGTTTTTAAAAATTTTAGAGTATTTAGTGGTCTTTAGATTTCTTTAAATATTTTTTTTGTTTAAAAGTTTTTAGATTTTAGTCATTTTTAGGGGGTTAAGATGTTTTAGAGCCTTTTAGGGGTTTTAGTTGTTTTAAATGTTTTTATGTTTTTAATTTTTTCAAATGTATTATTAGAAAATGAAGGGTTTTTTACAATTTTAAAGGATTTATAGGAATTTTTTGGATTTTAATAGATTTTTACTATTTTTAGGGAATTTGAGGTGTTTTAGGAATTTATGGGTTTTGGTTTTTTTAGATATTTAGGGATTATTAGTTTATTATGGTTTTAATTATTAATAGGTTTTAATCTTTTCATAGTTGGTTTTAGGGTTTTCATGGTTAGTTTATGTTTTTTTGGGATTTTTAGGGATTTAAGATTTTTGTGGGTTTTTAGGGTTTTTGGGGATTTTTATGGTTTTAAGGGTATTTTGGTTTTTTTTATTTTTTATGTTTTTTATAGTTTTTAATAATTTTTATCATTTTTAGGATTTTTAATGGTGTTTTGTGTTTTTAATATATTTTTATGATTTTTTGGGTTTTATGGTTTTTATTGGTTTTTTCATTTTTAGGGTTTTTTATGATTTTTCAAGGTTTTCTCGTGTTTTTAGGTTTTTAAGGTTTTCTTAGTGTTTTTAAGGTTTTAAGTGTTTTTTTACGTTTTTAGGAATTTTTAGGGATTCATTAGGATTTTTGGGGTTTTTTGGGTTTTTAGGTATTTTGGGGGATTTAATGATTTTTATGGTTATAATGATATTTACCATTTTTTTGGTTTTTACGGATTTTAAATCATATTATGGGTTTCTTAGGCATTTAAAGGGTATTTTGGGTTTTTTATGTTTTATAATATGGTTACTATTTTAATGATTTTTAGGGATATTGATATTTTTTAATTTTTTTGGGTATTTATGGTATTCATGGTTTTTTGGGCTTTTAGGGTTTTTTTTTGAGTTTTATGGTTTCCAAGGTTTTTTATATTTTTTTAAATATTTAGGTGTTTCAAAGTAATTGGTAATTTTTTGGGGTTATTTTTGTTTTTTATGGGGAGTCTGTGGTTTTTATGGTTTTAGGGTTTTTTATGGGGTTTAGGGATTTTAGGGTCTTTTATGGGGTTTTAGGATTTTTAGGGTTCTTAGGTTTTAACGATGTTTTATGTGATTTTATTTTTTTAAGGTTTTATTAGAGGATTTCTGGGTTTTTTTATTTTTTATGTTTTTTTTATTTTTAAGGATTTTTATGGTTTTTAGGGTTTTTGGGGATTTTGATGGGTTTTAGGGATTTTGGGGTTTTTAGGGTTTTAAGGTCGTTTTCGTTTTTATTGTTTTTTGTTTTTAGTGGCTTTAAGAGTTTTCAGTTTTTATTGTTTTTTTAGGGGATTCTATGTTTTTATGAATATTTTGGATTTTTAGTATTTTTTTGGGTGTTTAGGGATTTTTTTATTTATAGGGTATTTTTGGTATTTTGGTTTTTTAGGGTTTTTGTTTTTTGCGGGGGTTTTTGCTAAAGAAGGCTTGGGGCCAGAATATTCCAGACTCCCCCAAAATTATTAGGTATTTTAAATGTTTATAGGGTTGTTATGGGTTTTATTTTCATTTTAGTGTTTTTATAATTTTTTAGGTTTTCTGGGGATTTCATTGTTTTAATTTTTTAATTATTTTGTTATTGGTTTTCATAATTTTAGGGGTTTGTACTTTTTTGGAGATTTTTATTTATTTGTTAGGATTTTTATGGTTTTTATGGTTTCTAGAGATTTTGAGTGCTTTTATGGGTTTTAGTGTTTTTAGAAAATTTTAGCATTTTAATAATTTTTAGGTTTATAGTGGTTTTATTTATTTCTACGTTTTTAACATTTTCTTAGGGGTTTTATAGGTTTTTATGGTTTTTAATTTTTTAGGGTTTTTAAATAATTTTTAAGGGTTTTATGGTTTTTAGTGTTTCAATGATTTTGAGGGGTTTTGGGGTTTTTTAGGTTTTTAGGGTTTTTATTAATTTTTGGGGATTTATGAGTTTTTTAAATTTTTAGGGGTTTCAAGGATATTTAGATTTTTTTAACATTTTTAAGGGATTAATGGTATTTGAAAGTCATTAATTGGGTTTCAGGGGTTTTTTTGGGTATTTTTGATTTTTATGGTTTTGGTGGTTTTTTATTTATAGTAGTTTTGGGTTTTTACGGTTTTTTCAATTTTTTTGGTTTTTTAGGGGATTTAAGTGTTTTTAGGTTATTTTGGTTTTCTAAGGGTTTTATGGGTACTTATAGAATTTTTAGGCATTTATAATTTTTTAGGGGTTTTTAGGTTTTTAGGTCTTTTATGGTATTTTATTGTTTTTATTGTTTTTTATTGTTTATTAGATTTTTTAAGGGTTATTAGTGTTTTTTGTTTTTATGGTTTTATTAGTGTTTTCAGGATTTTTAAAATTCTTATGTATTTTTATGTGGTTTTTATGATATTTATCATATTTTACTGTTTTTACGGATTTTAAGCTATCGTATGGTTTTTAGGGTTTATATAGTTTTTAGTGTAATTTTGCTATTTTAGGTTTTTATGGGGTTTAAGTGTTTGTAGGTTTTTAAGGTTTTCTTAGTGGTTTTCAGGCTTTTAAGTGTTTTTATGTTTTTAGTGTTTCTATGGATTCATACAGATCCATTAACACCAACATCAAAATCTCCTCGAGGTGGCATACACCAATTCACCCAATACCAACATCAAGATCATCCAAAAGCAGATCACACACAACAGAAAATTCAAAAACCACATACCGGTCTATGGGGAAGCCACCTGTGCCCCACCATCTCAGGTGGCCTTCAATCTTGTTTGATGCATCCAGGAGCCCCAAGCCATATTTTTGATCATCATATAGCCTACAACCAACCAAACCCAAAGAAAACGGCCCGCCAACCACCTTGGCCGCCATCAGAATTACATATCCGCAGCTTGTCGCACCCTATCAACACCTGTAACTTTGTGAGACAAGGAGAACCTATGGAAAAGTTGTGCTGTCCCAAGATAAGAAAAACACCAACATTCTTGGAGCCAGCATCTTCTATTGCCGAGACCACTCGTCGAATAAGATTCAGAGATCCACACCACAGCAGAATCTTCACACCTCACTAGATCCCCTCTCAAGAAACGTAGATCTAAATAGGAGAATCCTCAATATGTCTTCATCCACATATACCAGGACTGCTGACAAGTCAAAAGCACACAGATCTACCAATCCTAAAGCATAATGCCTGCTTCCATGGATTTTAAAGGTTCTTTTGGGGTTTTATAATTTTTAATATTTTTACGGTGTTTAATGGTATATAGTATTTTAGGGTTTTTAGAGTGTTTTACATTTATATTTTTTAGAGTTTTTAAGTGTTTTTTGGTTTTTAAGTGGTTTTAGGGGTTTTTAGGGTTTTAGGGGTTTTTAGGGTTTTAGAGTTTTTTTTACAAATTTAGGGAATTTTTTGGATTGTTTTTATGTTTTTATGTTTTTTAGATATTTTCATGTTTTTTTATTTATAATTTTTAGGATTTTTTTTAGTTTTAATGGTTTTTAACGTTTTTTATAGTTTTTAGAATTTTTATAGATTTGAAGGGTTTTAGAGTTTTTAGTGGGGTTTTAGGTTTTCATGGGTTTTAAGGGGTTTTATTATTTTCAGTGTATTTTAAGGTTTTTATCATTTTAAGGTTATTTAGAGTTTTATGGTTTTATTTGGGTTTTTAGGGTTTTTTATGTTTTTACAGATTTATAGGTTCTTTTTGAATTTATGGGTTTAAAGTGTTTTTAGGGGTTTTAAGGATTTATATATTTTAGGGGTGTTGGGGGGTTTTTTAATTTTTCTACATTTTTATGGGTTTAATATTTTAGAGTTTTTATATGTTGTTATGGTGCTTATTGGTTTCTAGGTTTTTAAGGTTTATATGTATTTTTTAATTTTTAGGGGGTTTAGGGTTTCTAGGGTCCTTTTAGAGTTTTTTGTATTTTCTAGGGTTTTAAACATTTTAATTATTTTTAGGGTTTTAAGGTTTTCTTATGAATTTTTTGGGTTTCTATGATTTTTTACATTTAGGGAATTTTTTTTTAGTTTTTTTGGGATATTTATGGTTTTCCGAGTTTTTATGATTTTTGTCTTTTTTGGGTTTTTAGAGTTTTTATCGGTTTTATGGTTTTTACGTTATTTAATTTTTTATGTTCATTAAAGATTTCAATTGGGTTTAAGATTTTATAAGTATTTTTAGGGTTTTTAAAAAAAATTAGCGCTTTTTATTATTTTTTGGGGTTTTAGGGTATTTTAAGGGTTTATCATTTTATTGGTTTTTAGGTTTTTGATGTATTTTTTGGTTTTTATGTTCATCTTAGAGTTTTTCGGGGTTTTTAGCGATTTTTAATTTTTTTAGGTTTTTTAGAGAATTTTGAGGATTTTATGGTTTTTAGGGGTTTTAAGGATTTTTGGGTTTTTAGGGTTTTTACAAGTTTTTAGGAGTTTTAACATTTTCTTGATTTTAGCAATTCTATGTGTTTTTTATGTATTTAATAGTAGTTTTCAATGTTTTTAGGGTTTTTTAAAATTTTTGGGATATTTAGGTTTTTATTAGGAATTGTATGGTTTTTTGGAGTTTTGGGGAATTTTAATGTTTTTAGGGGTTTTAGGGGTCATATGGTTTTTTGGGTTTTAGGTTTTTTTGAGGTTTTAAGGTTTTTTAAAATTTCTTATTTTTTTAGGGTATTAAAGGGTTTTAATGAATTTTTATTATTTTTTAAGGATTTATGGAGCTTTAGGGATTTTAGTTTTTTGGGGGGTTTTAGGATTTTAGGGGATTTTGGGTCTTTAAGATTTTTTTCTGTTTTTATGTTTTTATGGGTTTCAAGTGTTTTTAGGTTTTTATGGATTTCATAGGTATTTTCATAGTTTTCATGGTTTTTGAAAACATTAGGGATTTCATTGAATTTTTATGATATTTTAGTGTTTTTATGTATTTTTATGGATTTACGGTTTTTAGGGCTTTTGTTTTTTTAGGTTGGTACTATTTTTAAGTTTTTATGGGTTTTAATTGTTTTTAGTGGTTTTGAGATTTTATGAGAATATTAGTGTTTTATACATTTTTAGGAATGTTTGGCGATTTGTTTTTTATTTTTATGTATTTTTTTAATATTTATGGATTTTGAGGGATTTTAGAGGTTTTCATAGTTATTATGTGTTTTCAACTTTTTAGGGGTTTTTATGTTTTTACAGTTTTTATAGATATTTGTAGTTTTTAACATTATTAGGGGGTTAAAGGGATTTTTATAGCTTTTGTGGTTTTATGTGTTTTTTATAGGTTTAAAATGTTTTTAGTGTTTTTTGGGATTTAATGGATTTTTTGTGTTTAAAAGGTTTTATGGGGTTTTATTATTTTTAATGTTTTTAGGGGGTTTTTGGTGTTTTGGTTTTCTTAGGGTTTTTAACATTTTTAGGGGTTTCAGTTGTTTTTAGTTTTTTAATGATTTAATAGGGTTTTTAGGTTGGGGGGTTACATTTTAATGTATTTTTAGGGATTCTCTAGGATTTTTGTAGTTTATATCATTGTTAGGAATTTTGTTCATTTTAGTGTTTACTAGTGTATTATATGGGGGTTTTATTTATTTTTTTCTTTTTTATGGATTTTATGTGTTTTTAGTTTTTTTTAGTATTCATTGGGTTTTTATAGTTTTTAATATTTAGTGCTTTTTAGTGCTTTTTATGAATTTTTATGGTTTATAGGGTTTTAGGTATTTTGTGGTATTTTAGGCTTATTTAGTGTTTTTATAGGTTTTTTCTATTTTGAAATATTCTTGTGTATTTTAAGGATATATTTTTTTTTATTATTTTTAATATTTGTAGGTTTTAAAGTGGGTTTCAGGTTTTTAGTGGTATTAGGTGTTTTATGGGGGTTTTTTGGGTATTATTATTTTCAATGGTTTTTTATGGGTTTCAGTGATTTTTATGTCTTTGAGATTCTTTTTGGGTTTTTTAGTGTTTTAGCATTTTTTAGGTTTTTAGGGGTTTTTAAAGTTTTTATGGATTTATTATGATTTTCTCAGTTTTTAGTGTTTTTTATAATATTCTATATTTTTAGGTTTTTAAGGATTTTTATTGTTTTTAAAATTTTAAAGGATTTTTAGGCGTTAAGGTATTTTTAGGGGTTTAAGGGTTTTAAATATTTTTAGGTATTTAGGGGTTTTTGTGATTTTAGGTTTTTATTGTTTTCTTATGGGTTTTTTGGTAATATGATTTTTTTTGTGATTTTGAGGATTATAGGGATTTTTATGATTTTTATGGTTTTTAGTGTTTTCAAGGAATTTTATGGTGTTATGGTGTTCTAAAATTTTTACTCTATTAAGGTTATTTTAGTTTTTATGGGTTTTCATTTCCTTAGGGGTTTTATGGTCTTTTAAATTCTTTAAACATTTTTATGAGTTTAATGAGTTTTTATGGATTTTAAGGGGTTTTATGGTTTTTAGGGGGTTTTATGGTTTTAAGGGTTTTTAGAGGATTTAGGGTCTTTTGGGGACTTTTTGGATTTTAGCAACCTTTGTGTTTTTAGGTTTTTAAAAATTTTAGAGTATTTAGTGGTCTTTAGATTTCTTTAAATATTTTTTTTGTTTAAAAGTTTTTAGATTTTAGTCATTTTTAGGGGGTTAAGATGTTTTAGAGCCTTTTAGGGGTTTTAGTTGTTTTAAATGTTTTTATGTTTTTAATTTTTTCAAATGTATTATTAGAAAATGAAGGGTTTTTTACAATTTTAAAGGATTTATAGGAATTTTTTGGATTTTAATAGATTTTTACTATTTTTAGGGAATTTGAGGTGTTTTAGGAATTTATGGGTTTTGGTTTTTTTAGATATTTAGGGATTATTAGTTTATTATGGTTTTAATTATTAATAGGTTTTAATCTTTTCATAGTTGGTTTTAGGGTTTTCATGGTTAGTTTATGTTTTTTTTGGGATTTTTAGGGATTTAAGATTTTTGTGGGTTTTTAGGGGTTTTGGGGATTTTTATGGTTTTAAGGGTATTTTGGTTTTTAATATTTTTTATGTTTTTTATAGTTTTTAATAATTTTTATCATTTTTAGGATTTTTAATGGTGTTTTGTGTTTTTAATATATTTTTATGATTTTTTGGGTTTTATGGTTTTTATTGGTTTTTTCATTTTTAGGGTTTTTTATGATTTTTCAAGGTTTTCTCGTGTTTTTAGGTTTTTAAGGTTTTCTTAGTGTTTTTAAGGTTTTAAGTGTTTTTTTACGTTTTTAGGAATTTTTAGGGATTCATTAGGATTTTTGGGGTTTTTTTGGGTTTTTAGGTATTTTGGGGGATTTAATGATTTTTATGGTTATAATGATATTTACCATTTTTTTGGTTTTTACGGATTTTAAATCATATTATGGGTTTCTTAGGCATTTAAAGGGTATTTTGGGTTTTTTATGTTTTATAATATGGTTACTATTTTAATGATTTTTAGGGATATTGATATTTTTTAATTTTTTTGGGTATTTATGGTATTCATGGTTTTTTGGGCTTTTAGGGTTTTTTTTGAGTTTTATGGTTTCCAAGGTTTTTTATATTTTTTTAAATATTTAGGTGTTTCAAAGTAATTGGTAATTTTTTGGGGTTATTTTTGTTTTTTATGGGGAGTCTGTGGTTTTTATGGTTTTAGGGTTTTTTATGGGGTTTAGGGATTTTAGGGTCTTTTATGGGGTTTTAGGATTTTTAGGGTTCTTAGGTTTTAACGATGTTTTAAGTGATTTTATTTTTTTAAGGTTTTATTAGAGGATTTCTGGGTTTTTTTATTTTTTATGTTTTTTTATTTTTAAGGATTTTTAGGGTTTTTAGGGTTTTTGGGGATTTTGATGGGTTTTAGGGATTTTGGGGTTTTTAGGGTTTTAAGGTCGTTTTCGTTTTTATTGTTTTTTGTTTTTAGTGGCTTTAAGAGTTTTCAGTTTTTATTGTTTTTTTAGGGGATTCTATGTTTTTATGAATATTTTGGATTTTTAGTATTTTTTGGGTGTTTAGGGATTTTTTTATTTATAGGGTATTTTTGGTATTTTGGTTTTTTAGGGTTTTTGTTTTTTGCGGGGGTTTTTGCTAAAGAAGGCTTGGGGCCAGAATATTCCAGACTCCCCCAAAATTATTAGGTATTTTAAATGTTTATAGGGTTGTTATGGGTTTTATTTTCATTTTAGTGTTTTTATAATTTTTTAGGTTTTCTGGGGATTTCATTGTTTTAATTTTTTAATTATTTTGTTATTGGTTTTCATAATTTTAGGGGTTTGTACTTTTTTGGAGATTTTTATTTATTTGTTAGGATTTTTATGGTTTTTATGGTTTCTAGAGATTTTGAGTGCTTTTATGGGTTTTAGTGTTTTTAGAAAATTATAGCATTTTAATAATTTTTAGGTTTATAGTGGTTTTATTTATTTCTACGTTTTTAACATTTTCTTAGGGGTTTTATAGGTTTTTATGGTTTTTAATTTTTTAGGGTTTTTAAATAATTTTTAAGGGTTTTATGGTTTTTAGTGTTTCAATGATTTTGAGGGGTTTTGGGGTTTTTTAGGTTTTTAGGGTTTTTATTAATTTTTGGGGATTTATGAGTTTTTTAAATTTTTAGGGGTTTCAAGGATATTTAGATTTTTTTAACATTTTTAAGGGATTAATGGTATTTGAAAGTCATTAATTGGGTTTCAGGGGTTTTTTTGGGTATTTTTAATTTTTATGGTTTTGGTGGTTTTTTATTTATAGTAGTTTTGGGTTTTTACGGTTTTTTCAATTTTTTTGGTTTTTTAGGGGATTTAAGTGTTTTTAGGTTATTTAGGTTTTCTAAGGGTTTTATGGGTACTTATAGAATTTTTAGGCATTTATAATTTTTAGGGGTTTTTAGGTTTTTAGGTCTTTTATGGTATTTTATTGTTTTTATTGTTTTTTATTGTTTATTAGATTTTTTAAGGGTTATTAGTGTTTTTTGTTTTTATGGTTTTATTAGTGTTTTCAGGATTTTTAAAATTCTTATGTATTTTTATGTGGTTTTTATGATATTTATCATATTTTACTGTTTTTACGGATTTTAAGCTATCGTATGGTTTTTAGGGTTTATATAGTTTTTAGTGTAATTTTGCTATTTTAGGTTTTTATGGGGTTTAAGTGTTTGTAGGTTTTTAAGGTTTTCTTAGTGGTTTTCAGGCTTTTAAGTGTTTTTATGTTTTTAGTGTTTCTATGGATTCATACAGATCCATTAACACCAACATCAAAATCTCCTCGAGGTGGCATACACCAATTCACCCAATACCAACAACAAGATCATCCAAAAGCAGATCACACACAACAGAAAATTCAAAAACCACATACCGGTCTATGGGGAAGCCACCTGTGCCCCACCATCTCAGGTGGCCTTCAATCTTGTTTGATGCATCCAGGAGCCCCAAGCCATATTTTTGATCATCATATAGCCTACAACCAACCAAACCCAAAGAAAACGGCCCGCCAACCACCTTGGCCGCCATCAGAATTACATATCCGCAGCTTGTCGCACCCTATCAACACCTGTAACTTTGTGAGACAAGGAGAACCTATGGAAAAGTTGTGCTGTCCCAAGATAAGAAAAACACCAACATTCTTGGAGCCAGCATCTTCTATTGCCGAGACCACTCGTCGAATAAGATTCAGAGATCCACACCACAGCAGAATCTTCACACCTCACTAGATCCCCTCTCAAGAAACGTAGATCTAAATAGGAGAAGCCTCAATATGTCTTCATCCACATATACCAGGACTGCTGACAAGTCAAAAGCACACAGATCTACCAATCCTAAAGCATAATGCCTGCTGCCATGGATTTTAAAGGTTCTTTTGGGGTTTTATAATTTTTAATATTTTTACGGTGTTTAATGGTATATAGTATTTTAGGGTTTTTAGAGTGTTTTACATTTATATTTTTTAGAGTTTTTAAGTGTTTTTTGGTTTTTAAGTGGTTTTAGGGGTTTTTAGGGTTTTAGGGGTTTTTAGGGTTTTAGAGTTTTTTTTACAAATTTAGGGAATTTTTTGGATTGTTTTTATGTTTTTATGTTTTTTAGATATTTTCATGTTTTTTTATTTATAATTTTTAGGATTTTTTTTAGTTTTAATGGTTTTTAACGTTTTTTATAGTTTTTAGAATTTTTATAGATTTGAAGGGTTTTAGAGTTTTTAGTGGGGTTTTAGGTTTTCATGGGTTTTAAGGGGTTTTATTATTTTCAGTGTATTTTAAGGTTTTTATCATTTTAAGGTTATTTAGAGTTTTATGGTTTTATTTGGGTTTTTAGGGTTTTTTATGTTTTTACAGATTTATAGGTTCTTTTTGAATTTATGGGTTTAAAGTGTTTTTAGGGGTTTTAAGGATTTATATATTTTAGGGGTGTTGGGGGGTTTTTTAATTTTTCTACATTTTTATGGGTTTAATATTTTAGAGTTTTTATATGTTGTTATGGTGCTTATTGGTTTCTAGGTTTTTAAGGTTTATATGTATTTTTTAATTTTTAGGGGGTTTAGGGTTTCTAGGGTCCTTTTAGAGTTTTTTGTATTTTCTAGGGTTTTAAACATTTTAATTATTTTTAGGGTTTTAAGGTTTTCTTATGAATTTTTTGGGTTTCTATGATTTTTTACATTTAGGGAATTTTTTTTTAGTTTTTTTGGGATATTTATGGTTTTCCGAGTTTTTATGATTTTTGTCTTTTTTGGGTTTTTAGAGTTTTTATCGGTTTTATGGTTTTTACGTTATTTAATTTTTTATGTTCATTAAAGATTTCAATTGGGTTTAAGATTTTATAAGTATTTTTAGGGTTTTTAAAAAAAATTAGCGCTTTTTATTATTTTTTGGGGTTTTAGGGTATTTTAAGGGTTTATCATTTTATTGGTTTTTAGGTTTTTGATGTATTTTTTGGTTTTTATGTTCATCTTAGAGTTTTTCGGGGTTTTTAGCGATTTTTAATTTTTTTAGGTTTTTTAGAGAATTTTGAGGATTTTATGGTTTTTAGGGGTTTTAAGGATTTTTGGGTTTTTAGGGTTTTTACAAGTTTTTAGGAGTTTTAACATTTTCTTGATTTTAGCAATTCTATGTGTTTTTTATGTATTTAATAGTAGTTTTCAATGTTTTTAGGGTTTTTTAAAATTTTTGGGATATTTAGGTTTTTATTAGGAATTGTATGGTTTTTTGGAGTTTTGGGGAATTTTAATGTTTTTAGGGGTTTTAGGGGTCATATGGTTTTTTGGGTTTTAGGTTTTTTTGAGGTTTTAAGGTTTTTTAAAATTTCTTATTTTTTTAGGGTATTAAAGGGTTTTAATGAATTTTTATTATTTTTTAAGGATTTATGGAGCTTTAGGGATTTTAGTTTTTTGGGGGGTTTTAGGATTTTAGGGGATTTTGGGTCTTTAAGATTTTTTTCTGTTTTTATGTTTTTATGGGTTTCAAGTGTTTTTAGGTTTTTATGGATTTCATAGGTATTTTCATAGTTTTCATGGTTTTTGAAAACATTAGGGATTTCATTGAATTTTTATGATATTTTAGTGTTTTTATGTATTTTTATGGATTTACGGTTTTTAGGGCTTTTGTTTTTTTAGGTTGGTACTATTTTTAAGTTTTTATGGGTTTTAATTGTTTTTAGTGGTTTTGAGATTTTATGAGAATATTAGTGTTTTATACATTTTTAGGAATGTTTGGCGATTTGTTTTTTATTTTTATGTATTTTTTTAATATTTATGGATTTTGAGGGATTTTAGAGGTTTTCATAGTTATTATGTGTTTTCAACTTTTTAGGGGTTTTTATGTTTTTACAGTTTTTATAGATATTTGTAGTTTTTAACATTATTAGGGGGTTAAAGGGATTTTTATAGCTTTTGTGGTTTTATGTGTTTTTTATAGGTTTAAAATGTTTTTAGTGTTTTTTGGGATTTAATGGATTTTTTGTGTTTTAAAGGTTTTATGGGGTTTTATTATTTTTAATGTTTTTAGGGGGTTTTTGGTGTTTTGGTTTTCTTAGGGTTTTTAACATTTTTAGGGGTTTCAGTTGTTTTTAGTTTTTTAATGATTTAATAGGGTTTTTAGGTTGGGGGGTTACATTTTAATGTATTTTTAGGGATTCTCTAGGATTTTTGTAGTTTATATCGTTGTTAGGAATTTTGTTCATTTTAGTGTTTACTAGTGTATTATATGGGGGTTTTATTTATTTTTTTTCTTTTTTATGGATTTTATGTGTTTTTAGTTTTTTTTAGTATTCATTGGGTTTTTATAGTTTTTAATATTTAGTGATTTTTAGTGCTTTTTATGAATTTTTATGGTTTATAGGGTTTTAGGTATTTTGTGGTATTTTAGGCTTATTTAGTGTTTTTATAGGTTTTTTCTATTTTGAAATATTCTTCTGTATTTTAAGGATATATTTTTTTATTATTTTTAATATTTGTAGGTTTTAAAGTGGGTTTCAGGTTTTTAGTGGTATTAGGTGTTTTATGGGGGTTTTTTGGGTATTATTATTTTCAATGGTTTTTTATGGGTTTCAGTGATTTTTATGTCTTTGAGATTCTTTTTGGGTTTTTTAGTGTTTTAGCATTTTTTAGGTTTTTAGGGGTTTTTAAAGTTTTTATGGATTTATTATGATTTTCTCAGTTTTTAGTGTTTTTTATAATATTCTATATTTTTAGGTTTTTAAGGATTTTTATTGTTTTTAAAATTTTAAAGGATTTTTAGGCGTTAAGGTATTTTTAGGGGTTTAAGGGTTTTTGGGGTTTTAAATATTTTTAGGTATTTAGGGGTTTTTGTGATTTTAGGTTTTTATTGTTTTCTTATGGGTTTTTTGGTAATATGATTTTTTTTGTGATTTTGAGGATTATAGGGATTTTTATGGTTTTTATGGTTTTTAGTGTTTTCAAGGAATTTTATGGTGTTATGGTGTTCTAAAATTTTTACTCTATTAAGGTTATTTTAGTTTTTATGGGTTTTCATTTCCTTAGGGGTTTTATGGTCTTTTAAATTCTTTAAACATTTTTATGAGTTTAATGAGTTTTTATGGATTTTAAGGGGTTTTATGGTTTTTAGGGGGTTTTATGGTTTTAAGGGTTTTTAGAGGATTTAGGGTCTTTTTGGGGACTTTTTGGATTTTAGCAACCTTTGTGTTTTTAGGTTTTTAAAAATTTTAGAGTATTTAGTGGTCTTTAGATTTCTTTAAATATTTTTTTTGTTTAAAAGTTTTTAGATTTTAGTCATTTTTAGGGGGTTAAGATGTTTTAGAGCCTTTTAGGGGTTTTAGTTGTTTTAAATGTTTTTATGTTTTTAATTTTTTCAAATGTATTATTAGAAAATGAAGGGTTTTTTACAATTTTAAAGGATTTATAGGAATTTTTTGGATTTTAATAGATTTTCACTATTTTTAGGGAATTTGAGGTGTTTTAGGAATTTATGGGTTTTGGTTTTTTTAGATATTTAGGGATTATTAGTTTATTATGGTTTTAATTATTAATAGGTTTTAATCTTTTCATAGTTGGTTTTAGGGTTTTCATGGTTAGTTTATGTTTTTTTGGGATTTTTAGGGATTTAAGATTTTTGTGGGTTTTTAGGGTTTTTGGGGATTTTTATGGTTTTAAGGGTATTTTGGTTTTTTTTATTTTTTATGTTTTTTATAGTTTTTAATAATTTTTATCATTTTTAGGATTTTTAATGGTGTTTTGTGTTTTTAATATATTTTTATGATTTTTTGGGTTTTATGGTTTTTATTGGTTTTTTCATTTTTAGGGTTTTTTATGATTTTTCAAGGTTTTCTCGTGTTTTTAGGTTTTTAAGGTTTTCTTAGTGTTTTTAAGGTTTTAAGTGTTTTTTTACGTTTTTAGGAATTTTTAGGGATTCATTAGGATTTTTGGGGTTTTTTGGGTTTTTAGGTATTTTGGGGGATTTAATGATTTTTATGGTTATAATGATATTTACCATTTTTTTGGTTTTTACGGATTTTAAATCATATTATGGGTTTCTTAGGCATTTAAAGGGTATTTTGGGTTTTTTATGTTTTATAATATGGTTACTATTTTAATGATTTTTAGGGATATTGATATTTTTTAATTTTTTTGGGTATTTATGGTATTCATGGTTTTTTGGGCTTTTAGGGTTTTTTTTGAGTTTTATGGTTTCCAAGGTTTTTTATATTTTTTTAAATATTTAGGTGTTTCAAAGTAATTGGTAATTTTTTGGGGTTATTTTTGTTTTTTATGGGGAGTCTGTGGTTTTTATGGTTTTAGGGTTTTTTATGGGGTTTAGGGATTTTAGGGTCTTTTATGGGGTTTTAGGATTTTTAGGGTTCTTAGGTTTTAACGATGTTTTAAGTGATTTTATTTTTTTAAGGTTTTATTAGAGGATTTCTGGGTTTTTTTATTTTTTATGTTTTTTTATTTTTAAGGATTTTTATGGTTTTTAGGGTTTTTGGGGATTTTGATGGGTTTTAGGGATTTTGGGGTTTTTAGGGTTTTAAGGTCGTTTTCGTTTTTATTGTTTTTTGTTTTTAGTGGCTTTAAGAGTTTTCAGTTTTTATTGTTTTTTTAGGGGATTCTATGTTTTTATGAATATTTTGGATTTTTAGTATTTTTTGGGTGTTTAGGGATTTTTTTATTTATAGGGTATTTTTGGTATTTTGGTTTTTTAGGGTTTTTGTTTTTTGCGGGGGTTTTTGCTAAAGAAGGCTTGGGGCCAGAATATTCCAGACTCCCCCAAAATTATTAGGTATTTTAAATGTTTATAGGGTTGTTATGGGTTTTATTTTCATTTTAGTGTTTTTATAATTTTTTAGGTTTTCTGGGGATTTCATTGTTTTAATTTTTTAATTATTTTGTTATTGGTTTTCATAATTTTAGGGGTTTGTACTTTTTTGGAGATTTTTATTTATTTGTTAGGATTTTTATGGTTTTTATGGTTTCTAGAGATTTTGAGTGCTTTTATGGGTTTTAGTGTTTTTAGAAAATTTTAGCATTTTAATAATTTTTAGGTTTATAGTGGTTTTATTTATTTCTACGTTTTTAACATTTTCTTAGGGGTTTTATAGGTTTTTATGGTTTTTAATTTTTTAGGGTTTTTAAATAATTTTTAAGGGTTTTATGGTTTTTAGTGTTTCAATGATTTTGAGGGGTTTTGGGGTTTTTTAGGTTTTTAGGGTTTTTATTAATTTTTGGGGATTTATGAGTTTTTTAAATTTTTAGGGGTTTCAAGGATATTTAGATTTTTTAAACATTTTTAAGGGATTAATGGTATTTGAAAGTCATTAATTGGGTTTCAGGGGTTTTTTTGGGTATTTTTAATTTTTATGGTTTTGGTGGTTTTTTATTTATAGTAGTTTTGGGTTTTTACGGTTTTTTCAATTTTTTTGGTTTTTTAGGGGATTTAAGTGTTTTTAGGTTATTTAGGTTTTCTAAGGGTTTTATGGGTACTTATAGAATTTTTAGGCATTTATAATTTTTTAGGGGTTTTTAGGTTTTTAGGTCTTTTATGGTATTTTATTGTTTTTATTGTTTTTTATTGTTTATTAGATTTTTTAAGGGTTATTAGTGTTTTTTGTTTTTATGGTTTTATTAGTGTTTTCAGGATTTTTAAAATTCTTATGTATTTTTATGTGGTTTTTATGATATTTATCATATTTTACTGTTTTTACGGATTTTAAGCTATCGTATGGTTTTTAGGGTTTATATAGTTTTTAGTGTAATTTTGCTATTTTAGGTTTTTATGGGGTTTAAGTGTTTGTAGGTTTTTAAGGTTTTCTTAGTGGTTTTCAGGCTTTTAAGTGTTTTTATGTTTTTAGTGTTTCTATGGATTCATACAGATCCATTAACACCAACATCAAAATCTCCTCGAGGTGGCATACACCAATTCACCCAATACCAACAACAAGATCATCCAAAAGCAGATCACACACAACAGAAAATTCAAAAACCACATACCGGTCTATGGGGAAGCCACCTGTGCCCCACCATCTCAGGTGGCCTTCAATCTTGTTTGATGCATCCAGGAGCCCCAAGCCATATTTTTGATCATCATATAGCCTACAACCAACCAAACCCAAAGAAAACGGCCCGCCAACCACCTTGGCCGCCATCAGAATTACATATCCGCAGCTTGTCGCACCCTATCAACACCTGTAACTTTGTGAGACAAGGAGAACCTATGGAAAAGTTGTGCTGTCCCAAGATAAGAAAAACACCAACATTCTTGGAGCCAGCATCTTCTATTGCCGAGACCACTCGTCGAATAAGATTCAGAGATCCACACCACAGCAGAATCTTCACACCTCACTAGATCCCCTCTCAAGAAACGTAGATCTAAATAGGAGAAGCCTCAATATGTCTTCATCCACATATACCAGGACTGCTGACAAGTCAAAAGCACACAGATCTACCAATCCTAAAGCATAATGCCTGCTGCCATGGATTTTAAAGGTTCTTTTGGGGTTTTATAATTTTTAATATTTTTACGGTGTTTAATGGTATATAGTATTTTAGGGTTTTTAGAGTGTTTTACATTTATATTTTTTAGAGTTTTTAAGTGTTTTTTGGTTTTTAAGTGGTTTTAGGGGTTTTTAGGGTTTTAGGGGTTTTTAGGGTTTTAGAGTTTTTTTTACAAATTTAGGGAATTTTTTGGATTGTTTTTATGTTTTTATGTTTTTTAGATATTTTCATGTTTTTTTATTTATAATTTTTAGGATTTTTTTTAGTTTTAATGGTTTTTAACGTTTTTTATAGTTTTTAGAATTTTTATAGATTTGAAGGGTTTTAGAGTTTTTAGTGGGGTTTTAGGTTTTCATGGGTTTTAAGGGGTTTTATTATTTTCAGTGTATTTTAAGGTTTTTATCATTTTAAGGTTATTTAGAGTTTTATGGTTTTATTTGGGTTTTTAGGGTTTTTTATGTTTTTACAGATTTATAGGTTCTTTTTGAATTTATGGGTTTAAAGTGTTTTTAGGGGTTTTAAGGATTTATATATTTTAGGGGTGTTGGGGGGTTTTTTAATTTTTCTACATTTTTATGGGTTTAATATTTTAGAGTTTTTATATGTTGTTATGGTGCTTATTGGTTTCTAGGTTTTTAAGGTTTATATGTATTTTTTAATTTTTAGGGGGTTTAGGGTTTCTAGGGTCCTTTTAGAGTTTTTTGTATTTTCTAGGGTTTTAAACATTTTAATTATTTTTAGGGTTTTAAGGTTTTCTTATGAATTTTTTGGGTTTCTATGATTTTTTACATTTAGGGAATTTTTTTTTAGTTTTTTTGGGATATTTATGGTTTTCCGAGTTTTTATGATTTTTGTCTTTTTTGGGTTTTTAGAGTTTTTATCGGTTTTATGGTTTTTACGTTATTTAATTTTTTATGTTCATTAAAGATTTCAATTGGGTTTAAGATTTTATAAGTATTTTTAGGGTTTTTAAAAAAAATTAGCGCTTTTTATTATTTTTTGGGGTTTTAGGGTATTTTAAGGGTTTATCATTTTATTGGTTTTTAGGTTTTTGATGTATTTTTTGGTTTTTATGTTCATCTTAGAGTTTTTCGGGGTTTTTAGCGATTTTTAATTTTTTTAGGTTTTTTAGAGAATTTTGAGGATTTTATGGTTTTTAGGGGTTTTAAGGATTTTTGGGTTTTTAGGGTTTTTACAAGTTTTTAGGAGTTTTAACATTTTCTTGATTTTAGCAATTCTATGTGTTTTTTATGTATTTAATAGTAGTTTTCAATGTTTTTAGGGTTTTTTAAAATTTTTGGGATATTTAGGTTTTTATTAGGAATTGTATGGTTTTTTGGAGTTTTGGGGAATTTTAATGTTTTTAGGGGTTTTAGGGGTCATATGGTTTTTTGGGTTTTAGGTTTTTTTGAGGTTTTAAGGTTTTTTAAAATTTCTTATTTTTTTAGGGTATTAAAGGGTTTTAATGAATTTTTATTATTTTTTAAGGATTTATGGAGCTTTAGGGATTTTAGTTTTTTGGGGGGTTTTAGGATTTTAGGGGATTTTGGGTCTTTAAGATTTTTTTCTGTTTTTATGTTTTTATGGGTTTCAAGTGTTTTTAGGTTTTTATGGATTTCATAGGTATTTTCATAGTTTTCATGGTTTTTGAAAACATTAGGGATTTCATTGAATTTTTATGATATTTTAGTGTTTTTATGTATTTTTATGGATTTACGGTTTTTAGGGCTTTGGTTTTTTAGGTTGGTACTATTTTTAAGTTTTTATGGGTTTTAATTGTTTTTAGTGGTTTTGAGATTTTATGAGAATATTAGTGTTTTATACATTTTTAGGAATGTTTGGCGATTTGTTTTTTATTTTTATGTATTTTTTTAATATTTATGGATTTTGAGGGATTTTAGAGGTTTTCATAGTTATTATGTGTTTTCAACTTTTTAGGGGTTTTTATGTTTTTACAGTTTTTATAGATATTTGTAGTTTTTAACATTATTAGGGGGTTAAAGGGATTTTTATAGCTTTTGTGGTTTTATGTGTTTTTTATAGGTTTAAAATGTTTTTAGTGTTTTTTGGGATTTAATGGATTTTTTGTGTTTAAAAGGTTTTATGGGGTTTTATTATTTTTAATGTTTTTAGGGGGTTTTTGGTGTTTTGGTTTTCTTAGGGTTTTTAACATTTTTAGGGGTTTCAGTTGTTTTTAGTTTTTTAATGATTTAATAGGGTTTTTAGGTTGGGGGGTTACATTTTAATGTATTTTTAGGGATTCTCTAGGATTTTTGTAGTTTATATCGTTGTTAGGAATTTTGTTCATTTTAGTGTTTACTAGTGTATTATATGGGGGTTTTATTTATTTTTTTCTTTTTTATGGATTTTATGTGTTTTTAGTTTTTTTTAGTATTCATTGGGTTTTTATAGTTTTTAATATTTAGTGATTTTTAGTGCTTTTTATGAATTTTTATGGTTTATAGGGTTTTAGGTATTTTGTGGTATTTTAGGCTTATTTAGTGTTTTTATAGGTTTTTTCTATTTTGAAATATTCTTGTGTATTTTAAGGATATATTTTTTTTATTATTTTTAATATTTGTAGGTTTTAAAGTGGGTTTCAGGTTTTTAGTGGTATTAGGTGTTTTATGGGGGTTTTTTGGGTATTATTATTTTCAATGGTTTTTTATGGGTTTCAGTGATTTTTATGTCTTTGAGATTCTTTTTGGGTTTTTTAGTGTTTTAGCATTTTTTAGGTTTTTAGGGGTTTTTAAAGTTTTTATGGATTTATTATGATTTTCTCAGTTTTTAGTGTTTTTTATAATATTCTATATTTTTAGGTTTTTAAGGATTTTTATTGTTTTTAAAATTTTAAAGGATTTTTAGGCGTTAAGGTATTTTTAGGGGTTTAAGGGTTTTTGGGGTTTTAAATATTTTTAGGTATTTAGGGGTTTTTGTGATTTTAGGTTTTTATTGTTTTCTTATGGGTTTTTTGGTAATATGATTTTTTTTGTGATTTTGAGGATTATAGGGATTTTTATGGTTTTTATGGTTTTTAGTGTTTTCAAGGAATTTTATGGTGTTATGGTGTTCTAAAATTTTTACTCTAATAAGGTTATTTTAGTTTTTATGGGTTTTCATTTCCTTAGTGGTTTTATGGTCTTTTAAATTCTTTAAACATTTTTATGAGTTTAATGTGTTTTTATGGATTTTAAGGGGTTTTATGGTTTTTAGGGGGTTTTATGGTTTTAAGGGTTTTTAGAGGATTTAGGGTCTTTTTGGGGACTTTTTGGATTTTAGCAACCTTTGTGTTTTTAGGTTTTTAAAAATTTTAGAGTATTTAGTGGTCTTTAGATTTCTTTAAATATTTTTTTTGTTTAAAAGTTTTTAGATTTTAGTCATTTTTAGGGGGTTAAGATGTTTTAGAGCCTTTTAGGGGTTTTAGTTGTTTTAAATGTTTTTATGTTTTTAATTTTTTCAAATGTATTTTTAGAAAATGAAGGGTTTTTTACAATTTTAAAGGATTTATAGGAATTTTTTGGATTTTAATAGATTTTTACTATTTTTAGGGAATTTGAGGTGTTTTAGGAATTTATGGGTTTTGGTTTTTTTAGATATTTAGGGATTATTAGTTTATTATGGTTTTAATTATTAATAGGTTTTAATCTTTTCATAGTTGGTTTTAGGGTTTTCATGGTTAGTTTATGTTTTTTTGGGATTTTTAGGGATTTAAGATTTTTGTGGGTTTTTAGGGTTTTTGGGGATTTTTATGGTTTTAAGGGTATTTTGGTTTTTTTTATTTTTTATGTTTTTTATAGTTTTTAATAATTTTTATCATTTTTAGGATTTTTAATGGTGTTTTGTGTTTTTAATATATTTTTATGATTTTTTGGGTTTTATGGTTTTTATTGGTTTTTTCATTTTTAGGGTTTTTTATGATTTTTCAAGGTTTTCTCGTGTTTTTAGGTTTTTAAGGTTTTCTTAGTGTTTTTAAGGTTTTAAGTGTTTTTTTACGTTTTTAGGAATTTTTAGGGATTCATTAGGATTTTTGGGGTTTTTTGGGTTTTTAGGTATTTTGGGGGATTTAATGATTTTTATGGTTATAATGATATTTACCATTTTTTTGGTTTTTACGGATTTTAAATCATATTATGGGTTTCTTAGGCATTTAAAGGGTATTTTGGGTTTTTTATGTTTTATAATATGGTTACTATTTTAATGATTTTTAGGGATATTGATATTTTTTAATTTTTTTGGGTATTTATGGTATTCATGGTTTTTTGGGCTTTTAGGGTTTTTTTTTGAGTTTTATGGTTTCCAAGGTTTTTTATATTTTTTTAAATATTTAGGTGTTTCAAAGTAATTGGTAATTTTTTGGGTTTATTTTTGTTTTTTATGGGGAGTCTGTGGTTTTTATGGTTTTAGGGTTTTTTATGGGGTTTAGGGATTTTAGGGTCTTTTATGGGGTTTTAGGATTTTTAGGGTTCTTAGGTTTTAACGATGTTTTAAGTGATTTTATTTTTTTAAGGTTTTATTAGAGGATTTCTGGGTTTTTTTATTTTTTATGTTTTTTTATTTTTAAGGATTTTTATGGTTTTTAGGGTTTTTGGGGATTTTGATGGGTTTTAGGGATTTTGGGGTTTTTAGGGTTTTAAGGTCGTTTTCGTTTTTATTGTTTTTTGTTTTTAGTGGCTTTAAGAGTTTTCAGTTTTTATTGTTTTTTTAGGGGATTCTATGTTTTTATGAATATTTTGGATTTTTAGTATTTTTTGGGTGTTTAGGGATTTTTTTATTTATAGGGTATTTTTGGTATTTTGGTTTTTTAGGGTTTTTGTTTTTTGCGGGGGTTTTTGCTAAAGAAGGCTTGGGGCCAGAATATTCCAGACTCCCCCAAAATTATTAGGTATTTTAAATGTTTATAGGGTTGTTATGGGTTTTATTTTCATTTTAGTGTTTTTATAATTTTTTAGGTTTTCTGGGGATTTCATTGTTTTAATTTTTTAATTATTTTGTTATTGGTTTTCATAATTTTAGGGGTTTGTACTTTTTTGGAGATTTTTATTTATTTGTTAGGATTTTTATGGTTTTTATGGTTTCTAGAGATTTTTAGTGCTTTTATGGGTTTTAGTGTTTTTAGAAAATTTTAGCATTTTAATAATTTTTAGGTTTATAGTGGTTTTATTTATTTCTACGTTTTTAACATTTTCTTAGGGGTTTTATAGGTTTTTATGGTTTTTAATTTTTTAGGGTTTTTAAATAATTTTTAAGGGTTTTATGGTTTTTAGTGTTTCAATGATTTTGAGGGGTTTTGGGGTTTTTTAGGTTTTTAGGGTTTTTATTAATTTTTGGGGATTTATGAGTTTTTTAAATTTTTAGGGGTTTCAAGGATATTTAGATTTTTTTAACATTTTTAAGGGATTAATGGTATTTGAAAGTCATTAATTGGGTTTCAGGGGTTTTTTTGGGTATTTTTAATTTTTATGGTTTTGGTGGTTTTTTATTTATAGTAGTTTTGGGTTTTTACGGTTTTTTCAATTTTTTTGGTTTTTTAGGGGATTTAAGTGTTTTTAGGTTATTTAGGTTTTCTAAGGGTTTTATGGGTACTTATAGAATTTTTAGGCATTTATAATTTTTTAGGGGTTTTTAGGTTTTTAGGTCTTTTATGGTATTTTATTGTTTTTATTGTTTTTTATTGTTTATTAGATTTTTTAAGGGTTATTAGTGTTTTTTGTATTTATGGTTTTATTAGTGTTTTCAGGATTTTTAAAATTCTTATGTATTTTTATGTGGTTTTTATGATATTTATCATATTTTACTGTTTTTACGGATTTTAAGCTATCGTATGGTTTTTAGGGTTTATATAGTTTTTAGTGTAATTTTTCTATTTTAGGTTTTTATGGGGTTTAAGTGTTTGTAGGTTTTTAAGGGTTTCTTAGTGGTTTTCAGGCTTTTAAGTGTTTTTATGTTTTTAGTGTTTCTATGGATTCATACAGATCCATTAACACCAACATCAAAATCTCCTCGAGGTGGCATACACCAATTCACCCAATACCAACAACAAGATCATCCAAAAGCAGATCACACACAACAGAAAATTCAAAAACCACATACCGGTCTATGGGGAAGCCACCTGTGCCCCACCATCTCAGGTGGCCTTCAATCTTGTTTGATGCATCCAGGAGCCCCAAGCCATATTTTTGATCATCATATAGCCTACAACCAACCAAACCCAAAGAAAACGGCCCGCCAACCACCTTGGCCGCCATCAGAATTACATATCCGCAGCTTGTCGCACCCTATCAACACCTGTAACTTTGTGAGACAAGGAGAACCTATGGAAAAGTTGTGCTGTCCCAAGATAAGAAAAACACCAACATTCTTGGAGCCAGCATCTTCTATTGCCGAGACCACTCGTCGAATAAGATTCAGAGATCCACACCACAGCAGAATCTTCACACCTCACTAGATCCCCTCTCAAGAAACGTAGATCTAAATAGGAGAAGCCTCAATATGTCTTCATCCACATATACCAGGACTGCTGACAAGTCAAAAGCACACAGATCTACCAATCCTAAAGCATAATGCCTGCTGCCATGGATTTTAAAGGTTCTTTTGGGGTTTTATAATTTTTAATATTTTTACGGTGTTTAATGGTATATAGTATTTTAGGGTTTTTAGAGTGTTTTACATTTATATTTTTTAGAGTTTTTAAGTGTTTTTTGGTTTTTAAGTGGTTTTAGGGGTTTTTAGGGTTTTAGGGGTTTTTAGGGTTTTAGAGTTTTTTTTACAAATTTAGGGAATTTTTTGGATTGTTTTTATGTTTTTATGTTTTTTAGATATTTTCATGTTTTTTTATTTATAATTTTTAGGATTTTTTTTAGTTTTAATGGTTTTTAACGTTTTTTATAGTTTTTAGAATTTTTATAGATTTGAAGGGTTTTAGAGTTTTTAGTGGGGTTTTAGGTTTTCATGGGTTTTAAGGGGTTTTATTATTTTCAGTGTATTTTAAGGTTTTTATCATTTTAAGGTTATTTAGAGTTTTATGGTTTTATTTGGGTTTTTAGGGTTTTTTATGTTTTTACAGATTTATAGGTTCTTTTTGAATTTATGGGTTTAAAGTGTTTTTAGGGGTTTTAAGGATTTATATATTTTAGGGGTGTTGGGGGGTTTTTTAATTTTTCTACATTTTTATGGGTTTAATATTTTAGAGTTTTTATATGTTGTTATGGTGCTTATTGGTTTCTAGGTTTTTAAGGTTTATATGTATTTTTTAATTTTCAGGGGGTTTAGGGTTTCTAGGGTCCTTTTAGAGTTTTTTGTATTTTCTAGGGTTTTAAACATTTTAATTATTTTTAGGGTTTTAAGGTTTTCTTATGAATTTTTTGGGTTTCTATGATTTTTTACATTTAGGGAATTTTTTTTTAGTTTTTTTGGGATATTTATGGTTTTCCGAGTTTTTATGATTTTTGTCTTTTTTGGGTTTTTAGAGTTTTTATCGGTTTTATGGTTTTTACGTTATTTAATTTTTTATGTTCATTAAAGATTTCAATTGGGTTTAAGATTTTATAAGTATTTTTAGGGTTTTTAAAAAAAATTAGCGCTTTTTATTATTTTTTGGGGTTTTAGGGTATTTTAAGGGTTTATCATTTTATTGGTTTTTAGGTTTTTGATGAATTTTTTGGTTTTTATGTTCATCTTAGAGTTTTTCGGGGTTTTTAGCGATTTTTAATTTTTTTAGGTTTTTTAGAGAATTTTGAGGATTTTATGGTTTTTAGGGGTTTTAAGGATTTTTGGGTTTTTAGGGTTTTTACAAGTTTTTAGGAGTTTTAACATTTTCTTGATTTTAGCAATTCTATGTGTTTTTTATGTATTTAATAGTAGTTTTCAATGTTTTTAGGGTTTTTTAAAATTTTTGGGATATTTAGGTTTTTATTAGGAATTGTATGGTTTTTTGGAGTTTTGGGGAATTTTAATGTTTTTAGGGGTTTTAGGGGTCATATGGTTTTTTGGGTTTTAGGTTTTTTTGAGGTTTTAAGTTTTTTTAAATTTTCTTATTTTTTTAGGGTATTAAAGGGTTTTAATGAATTTTTATTATTTTTTAAGGATTTATGGAGCTTTAGGGATTTTAGTTTTTTGGGGGGTTTTAGGATTTTAGGGGATTTTGGGTCTTTAAGATTTTTTTCTGTTTTTATGTTTTTATGGGTTTCAAGTGTTTTTAGGTTTTTATGGATTTCATAGGTATTTTCATAGTTTTCATGGTTTTTGAAAACATTAGGGATTTCATTGAATTTTTATGATATTTTAGTGTTTTTATGTATTTTTATGGATTTACGGTTTTTAGGGCTTTTGTTTTTTTAGGTTGGTACTATTTTTAAGTTTTTATGGGTTTTAATTGTTTTTAGTGGTTTTGAGATTTTATGAGAATATTAGTGTTTTATACATTTTTAGGAATGTTTGGCGATTTGTTTTTTATTTTTATGTATTTTTTTAATATTTATGGATTTTGAGGGATTTTAGAGGTTTTCATAGTTATTATGTGTTTTCAACTTTTTAGGGGTTTTTATGTTTTTACAGTTTTTATAGATATTTGTAGTTTTTAACATTATTAGGGGGTTAAAGGGATTTTTATAGCTTTTGTGGTTTTATGTGTTTTTTATAGGTTTAAAATGTTTTTAGTGTTTTTTGGGATTTAATGGATTTTTTGTGTTTAAAAGGTTTTATGGGGTTTTATTATTTTTAATGTTTTTAGGGGGTTTTTGGTGTTTTGGTTTTCTTAGGGTTTTTAACATTTTTAGGGGTTTCAGTTGTTTTTAGTTTTTTAATGATTTAATAGGGTTTTTAGGTTGGGGGGTTACATTTTAATGTATTTTTAGGGATTCTCTAGGATTTTTGTAGTTTATATCGTTGTTAGGAATTTTGTTCATTTTAGTGTTTACTAGTGTATTATATGGGGGTTTTATTTATTTTTTTCTTTTTTATGGATTTTATTTGTTTTTAGTTTTTTTTAGTATTCATTGGGTTTTTATAGTTTTTAATATTTAGTGATTTTTAGTGCTTTTTATGAATTTTTATGGTTTATAGGGTTTTAGGTATTTTGTGGTATTTTAGGCTTATTTAGTGTTTTTATAGGTTTTTTCTATTTTGAAATATTCTTGTGTATTTTAAGGATATATTTTTTTTATTATTTTTAATATTTGTAGGTTTTAAAGTGGGTTTCAGGTTTTTAGTGGTATTAGGTGTTTTATGGGGGTTTTTTGGGTATTATTATTTTCAATGGTTTTTTATGGGTTTCAGTGATTTTTATGTCTTTGAGATTCTTTTTGGGTTTTTTAGTGTTTTAGCATTTTTTAGGTTTTTAGGGGTTTTTAAAGTTTTTATGGATTTATTATGATTTTCTCAGTTTTTAGTGTTTTTTATAATATTCTATATTTTTAGGTTTTTAAGGATTTTTATTGTTTTTAAAATTTTAAAGGATTTTTAGGCGTTAAGGTATTTTTAGGGGTTTAAGGGTTTTTGGGGTTTTAAATATTTTTAGGTATTTAGGGGTTTTTGTGATTTTAGGTTTTTATTGTTTTCTTATGGGTTTTTTGGTAATATGATTTTTTTTGTGATTTTGAGGATTATAGGGATTTTTATGGTTTTTATGGTTTTTAGTGTTTTCAAGGAATTTTATGGTGTTATGGTGTTCTAAAATTTTTACTCTATTAAGGTTATTTTAGTTTTTATGGGTTTTCATTTCCTTAGGGGTTTTATGGTCTTTTAAATTCTTTAAACATTTTTATGAGTTTAATGAGTTTTTATGGATTTTAAGGGGTTTTATGGTTTTTAGGGGGTTTTAGGGTTTTAAGGGTTTTTAGAGGATTTAGGGTCTTTTTGGGGACTTTTTGGATTTTAGCAACCTTTGTGTTTTTAGGTTTTTAAAAATTTTAGAGTATTTAGTGGTCTTTAGATTTCTTTAAATATTTTTTTTGTTTAAAAGTTTTTAGATTTTAGTCATTTTTAGGGGGTTAAGATGTTTTAGAGCCTTCTAGGGGTTTTAGTTGTTTTAAATGTTTTTATGTTTTTAATTTTTTCAAATGTATTATTAGAAAATGAAGGGTTTTTTACAATTTTAAAGGATTTATAGGAATGTTTTGGATTTTAATAGATTTTTACTATTTTTAGGGAATTTGAGGTGTTTTAGGAATTTATGGGTTTTGGTTTTTTTAGATATTTAGGGATTATTAGTTTATTATGGTTTTAATTATTAATAGGTTTTAATCTTTTCATAGTTGGTTTTAGGGTTTTCATGGTTAGTTTATGTTTTTTTGGGATTTTTAGGGATTTAAGATTTTTGTGGGTTTTTAGGGTTTTTGGGGATTTTTATGGTTTTAAGGGTATTTTCGTTTTTTTTATTTTTTATGTTTTTTATAGTTTTTAATAATTTTTATCATTTTTAGGATTTTTAATGGTGTTTTGTGTTTTTAATATATTTTTATGATTTTTTGGGTTTTATGGTTTTTATTGGTTTTTTCATTTTTAGGGTTTTTTATGATTTTTCAAGGTTTTCTCGTGTTTTTAGGTTTTTAAGGTTTTCTTAGTGTTTTTAAGGTTTTAAGTGTTTTTTTACGTTTTTAGGAATTTTTAGGGATTCATTAGGATTTTTGGGGTTTTTTGGGTTTTTAGGTATTTTGGGGGATTTAATGATTTTTATGGTTATAATGATATTTACCATTTTTTTGGTTTTTACGGATTTTAAATCATATTATGGGTTTCTTAGGCATTTAAAGGGTATTTTGGGTTTTTTATGTTTTATAATATGGTTACTATTTTAATGATTTTTAGGGATATTGATATTTTTTAATTTTTTTGGGTATTTATGGTATTCATGGTTTTTTGGGCTTTTAGGGTTTTTTTTTGAGTTTTATGGTTTCCAAGGTTTTTTATATTTTTTTAAATATTTAGGTGTTTCAAAGTAATTGGTAATTTTTTGGGGTTATTTTTGTTTTTTATGGGGAGTCTGTGGTTTTTATGGTTTTAGGGTTTTTTATGGGGTTTAGGGATTTTATGGTCTTTTATGGGGTTTTAGGATTTTTAGGGTTCTTAGGTTTTAACGATGTTTTAAGTGATTTTATTTTTTTAAGGTTTTATTAGAGGATTTCTGGGTTTTTTTATTTTTTATGTTTTTTTATTTTTAAGGATTTTTATGGTTTTTAGGGTTTTTGGGGATTTTGATGGGTTTTAGGGATTTTGGGGTTTTTAGGGTTTTAAGGTCGTTTTCGTTTTTATTGTTTTTTGTTTTTAGTGGCTTTAAGAGTTTTCAGTTTTTATTGTTTTTTTAGGGGATTCTATGTTTTTATGAATATTTTGGATTTTTAGTATTTTTTGGGTGTTTAGGGATTTTTTTATTTATAGGGTATTTTTGGTATTTTGGTTTTTTAGGGTTTTTGTTTTTTGCGGGGGTTTTTGCTAAAGAAGGCTTGGGGCCAGAATATTCCAGACTCCCCCAAAATTATTAGGTATTTTAAATGTTTATAGGGTTGTTATGGGTTTTATTTTCATTTTAGTGTTTTTATAATTTTTTAGGTTTTCTGGGGATTTCATTGTTTTAATTTTTTAATTATTTTGTTATTGGTTTTCATAATTTTAGGGGTTTGTACTTTTTTGGAGATTTTTATTTATTTGTTAGGATTTTTATGGTTTTTATGGTTTCTAGAGATTTTGAGTGCTTTTATGGGTTTTAGTGTTTTTAGAAAATTATAGCATTTTAATAATTTTTAGGTTTATAGTGGTTTTATTTATTTCTACGTTTTTAACATTTTCTTAGGGGTTTTATAGGTTTTTATGGTTTTTAATTTTTTAGGGTTTTTAAATAATTTTTAAGGGTTTTATGGTTTTTAGTGTTTCAATGATTTTGAGGGGTTTTGGGGTTTTTTAGGTTTTTAGGGTTTTTATTAATTTTTGGGGATTTATGAGTTTTTTAAATTTTTAGGGGTTTCAAGGATATTTAGATTTTTTTAACATTTTTAAGGGATTAATGGTATTTGAAAGTCATTAATTGGGTTTCAGGGGTTTTTTTGGGTATTTTTAATTTTTATGGTTTTGGTGGTTTTTTATTTATAGTAGTTTTGGGTTTTTACGGTTTTTTCAATTTTTTTGGTTTTTTAGGGGATTTAAGTGTTTTTAGGTTATTTAGGTTTTCTAAGGGCTTTATGGGTACTTATAGAATTTTTAGGCATTTATAATTTTTTAGGGGTTTTTAGGTTTTTAGGTCTTTTATGGTATTTTATTGTTTTTATTGTTTTTTATTGTTTATTAGATTTTTTAAGGGTTATTAGTGTTTTTTGTTTTTATGGTTTTATTAGTGTTTTCAGGATTTTTAAAATTCTTATGTATTTTTATGTGGTTTTTATGATATTTATCATATTTTACTGTTTTTACGGATTTTAAGCTATCGTATGGTTTTTAGGGTTTATATAGTTTTTAGTGTAATTTTGCTATTTTAGGTTTTTATGGGGTTTAAGTGTTTGTAGGTTTTTAAGGTTTTCTTAGTGGTTTTCAGGCTTTTAAGTGTTTTTATGTTTTTAGTGTTTCTATGGATTCATACAGATCCATTAACACCAACATCAAAATCTCCTCGAGGTGGCATACACCAATTCACCCAATACCAACAACAAGATCATCCAAAAGCAGATCACACACAACAGAAAATTCAAAAACCACATACCGGTCTATGGGGAAGCCACCTGTGCCCCACCATCTCAGGTGGCCTTCAATCTTGTTTGATGCATCCAGGAGCCCCAAGCCATATTTTTGATCATCATATAGCCTACAACCAACCAAACCCAAAGAAAACGGCCCGCCAACCACCTTGGCCGCCATCAGAATTACATATCCGCAGCTTGTCGCACCCTATCAACACCTGTAACTTTGTGAGACAAGGAGAACCTATGGAAAAGTTGTGCTGTCCCAAGATAAGAAAAACACCAACATTCTTGGAGCCAGCATCTTCTATTGCCGAGACCACTCGTCGAATAAGATTCAGAGATCCACACCACAGCAGAATCTCCACACCTCACTAGATCCCCTCTCAAGAAACGTAGATCTAAATAGGAGAAGCCTCAATATGTCTTCATCCACATATACCAGGACTGCTGACAAGTCAAAAGCACACAGATCTACCAATCCTAAAGCATAATGCCTGCTGCCATGGATTTTAAAGGTTCTTTTGGGGTTTTATAATTTTTAATATTTTTACGGTGTTTAATGGTATATAGTATTTTAGGGTTTTTAGAGTGTTTTATATTTATATTTTTTAGAGTTTTTAAGTGTTTTTTGGTTTTTAAGTGGTTTTAGGGGTTTTTAGGGTTTTAGGGGTTTTTAGGGTTTTAGAGTTTTTTTTACAAATTTAGGGAATTTTTTGGATTGTTTTTATGTTTTTATGTTTTTTAGATATTTTCATGTTTTTTTATTTATAATTTTTAGGATTTTTTTTAGTTTTAATGATTTTTAACGTTTTTTATAGTTTTTAGAATTTTTATAGATTTGAAGGGTTTTAGAGTTTTTAGTGGGGTTTTAGGTTTTCATGGGTTTTAAGGGGTTTTATTATTTTCAGTGTATTTTAAGGTTTTTATCATTTTAAGGTTATTTAGAGTTTTATGGTTTTATTTGGGTTTTTAGGGTTTTTTATGTTTTTACAGATTTATAGGTTCTTTTTGAATTTATGGGTTTAAAGTGTTTTTAGGGGTTTTAAGGATTTATATATTTTAGGGGTGTTGGGGGGTTTTTTAATTTTTCTACATTTTTATGGGTTTAATATTTTAGAGTTTTTATATGTTGTTATGGTGCTTATTGGTTTCTAGGTTTTTAAGGTTTATATGTATTTTTTAATTTTTAGGGGGTTTAGGGTTTCTAGGGTCCTTTTAGAGTTTTTTGTATTTTCTAGGGTTTTAAACATTTTAATTATTTTTAGGGTTTTAAGGTTTTCTTATGAATTTTTTGGGTTTCTATGATTTTTTACATTTAGGGAATTTTTTTTTAGTTTTTTTGGGATATTTATGGTTTTCCTAGTTTTTATGATTTTTTTCTTTTTTGGGTTTTTAGAGTTTTTATCGGTTTTATGGTTTTTACGTTATTTAATTTTTTATGTTCATTAAAGATTTCAATTGGGTTTAAGATTTTATAAGTATTTTTAGGGTTTTTAAAAAAAATTAGCGCTTTTTATTATTTTTTGGGGTTTTAGGGTATTTTAAGGGTTTATCATTTTATTGGTTTTTAGGTTTTTGATGTATTTTTTGGTTTTTATGTTCATCTTAGAGTTTTTCGGGGTTTTTAGCGATTTTTAATTTTTTTAGGTTTTTTAGAGAATTTTGAGGATTTTATGGTTTTTAGGGGTTTTAAGGATTTTTGGGTTTTTAGGGTTTTTACAAGTTTTTAGGAGTTTTAACATTTTCTTGATTTTAGCAATTCTATGTGTTTTTTATGTATTTAATAGTAGTTTTCAATGTTTTTAGGGTTTTTTAAAATTTTTGGGATATTTAGGTTTTTATTAGGAATTGTATGGTTTTTTGGAGTTTTGGGGAATTTTAATGTTTTTAGGGGTTTTAGGGGTGATATGGTTTTTTGGGTTTCAGGTTTTTTTTGAGGTTTTAAGGTTTTTTAAAATTTCTTATTTTTTTAGGGTATTAAAGGGTTTTAATGAATTTTTATTATTTTTTAAGGATTTATGGAGCTTTAGGGATTTTAGTTTTTTGGGGGGTTTTAGGATTTTAGGGGATTTTGGGTCTTTAAGATTTTTTTCTGTTTTTATGTTTTTATGGGTTTCAAGTGTTTTTAGGTTTTTATGGATTTCATAGGTATTTTCATAGTTTTCATGGTTTTTGAAAACATTAGGGATTTCATTGAATTTTTATGATATTTTAGTGTTTTTATGTATTTTTATGGATTTACGGTTTTTAGGGCTTTTGTTTTTTTAGGTTGGTACTATTTTTAAGTTTTTATGGGTTTTAATTGTTTTTAGTGGTTTTGAGATTTTATGAGAATATTAGTGTTTTATACATTTTTAGGAATGTTTGGCGATTTGTTTTTTATTTTTATGTATTTTTTTAATATTTATGGATTTTGAGGGATTTTAGAGGTTTTCATAGTTATTATGTGTTTTCAACTTTTTAGGGGTTTTTATGTTTTTACAGTTTTTATAGATATTTGTAGTTTTTAACATTATTAGGGGGTTAAAGGGATTTTTATAGCTTTTGTGGTTTTATGTGTTTTTTATAGGTTTAAAATGTTTTTAGTGTTTTTTGGGATTTAATGGATTTTTTGTGTTTAAAAGGTTTTATGGGGTTTTATTATTTTTAATGTTTTTAGGGGGTTTTTGGTGTTTTGGTTTTCTTAGGGTTTTTAACATTTTTAGGGGTTTCAGTTGTTTTTAGTTTTTTAATGATTTAATAGGGTTTTTAGGATGGGGGGTTACATTTTAATGTATTTTTAGGGATTCTCTAGGATTTTTGTAGTTTATATCGTTGTTAGGAATTTTGTTCATTTTAGTGTTTACTAGTGTATTATATGGGGGTTTTATTTATTTTTTTCTTTTTTATGGATTTTATGTGTTTTTAGTTTTTTTTAGTATTCATTGGGTTTTTATAGTTTTTAATATTTAGTGATTTTTAGTGCTTTTTATGAATTTTTATGGTTTATAGGGTTTTAGGTATTTTGTGGTATTTTAGGCTTATTTAGTGTTTTTATAGGTTTTTTCTATTTTGAAATATTCTTGTGTATTTTAAGGATATATTTTTTTTATTATTTTTAATATTTGTAGGTTTTAAAGTGGGTTTCAGGTTTTTAGTGGTATTAGGTGTTTTATGGGGGTTTTTTTGGTATTATTATTTTCAATGGTTTTTTATGGGTTTCAGTGATTTTTATGTCTTTGAGATTCTTTTTGGGTTTTTTAGTGTTTTAGCATTTTTTAGGTTTTTAGGGGTTTTTAAAGTTTTTATGGATTTATTATGATTTTCTCAGTTTTTATTGTTTTTTATAATATTCTATATTTTTAGGTTTTTAAGGATTTTTATTGTTTTTAAAATTTTAAAGGATTTTTAGGCGTTAAGGTATTTTTAGGGGTTTAAGGGTTTTTGGGGTTTTAAATATTTTTAGGTATTTAGGGGTTTTTGTGATTTTAGGTTTTTATTGTTTTCTTATGGGTTTTTTGGTAATATGATTTTTTTTGTGATTTTGAGGATTATAGGGATTTTTATGTTTTTTATGGTTTTTAGTGTTTTCAAGGAATTTTATGGGGTTATGGTGTTCTAAAATTTTTACTCTATTAAGGTTATTTTAGTTTTTATGGGTTTTCATTTCCTTAGGGGTTTTATGGTCTTTTAAATTCTTTAAACATTTTTATGAGTTTAATGAGTTTTTATGGATTTTAAGGGGTTTTATGGTTTTTAGGGGGTTTTATGGTTTTAAGGGTTTTTAGAGGATTTAGGGTCTTTTTGGGGACTTTTTGGATTTTAGCAACCTTTGTGTTTTTAGGTTTTTAAAAAAATTAGAGTATTTAGTGGTCTTTAGATTTCTTTAAATATTTTTTTTGTTTAAAAGTTTTTAGATTTTAGTCATTTTTAGGGGGTTAAGATGTTTTAGAGCCTTTTAGGGGTTTTAGTTGTTTTAAATGTTTTTATGTTTTTAATTTTTTCAAATGTATTATTAGAAAATGAAGGGTTTTTTACAATTTTAAAGGATTTATAGGAATTTTTTGGATTTTAATAGATTTTTACTATTTTTAGGGAATTTGAGGTGTTTTAGGAATTTATGGGTTTTGGTTTTTTTAGATATTTAGGGATTATTAGTTTATTATGGTTTTAATTATTAATAGGTTTTAATCTTTTCATAGTTGGTTTTAGGGTTTTCATGGTTAGTTTATGTTTTTTTGGGATTTTTAGGGATTTAAGATTTTTGTGGATTTTTAGGGTTTTTGGGGATTTTTATGGTTTTAAGGGTATTTTGGTTTTTTTTATTTTTTATGTTTTTTATAGTTTTTAATAATTTTTATCATTTTTAGGATTTTTAATGGTGTTTTGTGTTTTTAATATATTTTTATGATTTTTTGGGTTTTATGGTTTTTATTGGTTTTTTCATTTTTAGGGTTTTTTATGATTTTTCAAGGTTTTCTCGTGTTTTTAGGTTTTTAAGGTTTTCTTAGTGTTTTTAAGGTTTTAAGTGTTTTTTTACGTTTTTAGGAATTTTTAGGGATTCATTAGGATTTTTGGGGTTTTTTGGGTTTTTAGGTATTTTGGGGGATTTAATGATTTTTATGGTTATAATGATATTTACCATTTTTTTGGTTTTTACGGATTTTAAATCATATTATGGGTTTCTTAGGCATTTAAAGGGTATTTTGGGTTTTTTATGTTTTATAATATGGTTACTATTTTAATGATTTTTAGGGATATTGATATTTTTTAATTTTTTTGGGTATTTATGGTATTCATGGTTTTTTGGGCTTTTAGGGTTTTTTTTTGAGTTTTATGGTTTCCAAGGTTTTTTATATTTTTTTAAATATTTAGGTGTTTCAAAGTAATTGGTAATTTTTTGGGGTTATTTTTGTTTTTTATGGGGAGTCTGTGGTTTTTATGGTTTTAGGGTTTTTTATGGGGTTTAGGGATTTTAGGGTCTTTTATGGGGTTTTAGGATTTTTAGGGTTCTTAGGTTTTAACGATGTTTTAAGTGATTTTATTTTTTTAAGGTTTTATTAGAGGATTTCTGGGTTTTTTTATTTTTTATGTTTTTTTATTTTTAAGGATTTTTATGGTTTTTAGGGTTTTTGGGGATTTTGATGGGTTTTAGGGATTTTGGGGTTTTTAGGGTTTTAAGGTCGTTTTCGTTTTTATTGTTTTTTGTTTTTAGTGGCTTTAAGAGTTTTCAGTTTTTATTGTTTTTTTAGGGGATTCTATGTTTTTATGAATATTTTGGATTTTTAGTATTTTTTGGGTGTTTAGGGATTTTTTTATTTATAGGGTATTTTTGGTATTTTGGTTTTTTAGGGTTTTTGTTTTTTGCGGGGGTTTTTGCTAAAGAAGGCTTGGGGCCAGAATATTCCAGACTCCCCCAAAATTATTAGGTATTTTAAATGTTTATAGGGTTGTTATGGGTTTTATTTTCATTTTAGTGTTTTTATAATTTTTTAGGTTTTCTGGGGATTTCATTGTTTTAATTTTTTAATTATTTTGTTATTGGTTTTCATAATTTTAGGGGTTTGTACTTTTTTGGAGATTTTTATTTATTTGTTAGGATTTTTATGGTTTTTATGGTTTCTAGAGATTTTGAGTGCTTTTATGGGTTTTAGTGTTTTTAGAAAATTTTAGCATTTTAATAATTTTTAGGTTTATAGTGGTTTTATTTATTTCTACGTTTTTAACATTTTCTTAGGGGTTTTATAGGTTTTTATGGTTTTTAATTTTTTAGGGTTTTTAAATAATTTTTAAGGGTTTTATGGTTTTTAGTGTTTCAATGATTTTGAGGGGTTTTGGGGTTTTTTAGGTTTTTAGGGTTTTTATTAATTTTTGGGGATTTATGAGTTTTTTAAATTTTCAGGGGTTTCAAGGATATTTAGATTTTTTTAACATTTTTAAGGGATTAATGGTATTTGAAAGTCATTAATTGGGTTTCAGGGGTTTTTTTGGGTATTTTTAATTTTTATGGTTTTGGTGGTTTTTTATTTATAGTAGTTTTGGGTTTTTACGGTTTTTTCAATTTTTTTGGTTTTTTAGGGGATTTAAGTGTTTTTAGGTTATTTAGGTTTTCTAAGGGTTTTATGGGTACTTATAGAATTTTTAGGCATTTATAATTTTTTAGGGGTTTTTAGGTTTTTAGGTCTTTTATGGTATTTTATTGTTTTTATTGTTTTTTATTGTTTATTAGATTTTTTAAGGGTTATTAGTGTTTTTTGTTTTTATGGTTTTATTAGTGTTTTCAGGATTTTTAAAATTCTTATGTATTTTTATGTGGTTTTTATGATATTTATCATATTTTACTGTTTTTACGGATTTTAAGCTATCGTATGGTTTTTAGGGTTTATATAGTTTTTAGTGTAATTTTGCTATTTTAGGTTTTTATGGGGTTTAAGTGTTTGTAGGTTTTTAAGGTTTTCTTAGTGGTTTTCAGGCTTTTAAGTGTTTTTATGTTTTTAGTGTTTCTATGGATTCATACAGATCCATTAACACCAACATCAAAATCTCCTCGAGGTGGCATACACCAATTCACCCAATACCAACAACAAGATCATCCAAAAGCAGATCACACACAACAGAAAATTCAAAAACCACATACCGGTCTATGGGGAAGCCACCTGTGCCCCACCATCTCAGGTGGCCTTCAATCTTGTTTGATGCATCCAGGAGCCCCAAGCCATATTTTTGATCATCATATAGCCTACAACCAACCAAACCCAAAGAAAACGGCCCGCCAACCACCTTGGCCGCCATCAGAATTACATATCCGCAGCTTGTCGCACCCTATCAACACCTGTAACTTTGTGAGACAAGGAGAACCTATGGAAAAGTTGTGCTGTCCCAAGATAAGAAAAACACCAACATTCTTGGAGCCAGCATCTTCTATTGCCGAGACCACTCGTCGAATAAGATTCAGAGATCCACACCACAGCAGAATCTTCACACCTCACTAGATCCCCTCTCAAGAAACGTAGATCTAAATAGGAGAAGCCTCAATATGTCTTCATCCACATATACCAGGACCGCTGACAAGTCAAAAGCACACAGATCTACCAATCCTAAAGCATAATGCCTGCTGCCATGGATTTTAAAGGTTCTTTTGGGGTTTTATAATTTTTAATATTTTTACGGTGTTTAATGGTATATAGAATTTTAGGGTTTTTAGAGTGTTTTACATTTATATTTTTTAGAGTTTTTAAGTGTTTTTTGGTTTTTAAGTGGTTTTAGGGGTTTTTAGGGTTTTAGGGGTTTTTAGGGTTTTAGAGTTTTTTTTACAAATTTAGGGAATTTTTTGGATTGTTTTTATGTTTTTATGTTTTTTAGATATTTTCATGTTTTTTTATTTATAATTTTTAGGATTTTTTTTAGTTTTAATGGTTTTTAACGTTTTTTATAGTTTTTAGAATTTTTATAGATTTGAAGGGTTTTAGAGTTTTTAGTGGGGTTTTAGGTTTTCATGGGTTTTAAGGGGTTTTATTATTTTCAGTGTATTTTAAGGTTTTTATCATTTTAAGGTTATTTAGAGTTTTATGGTTTTATTTGGGTTTTTAGGGTTTTTTATGTTTTTACAGATTTATAGGTTCTTTTTGAATTTATGGGTTTAAAGTGTTTTTAGGGGTTTTAAGGATTTATATATTTTAGGGGTGTTGGGGGGTTTTTTAATTTTTCTACATTTTTATGGGTTTAATATTTTAGAGTTTTTATATGTTGTTATGGTGCTTATTGGTTTCTAGGTTTTTAAGGTTTATATGTATTTTTTAATTTTTAGGGGGTTTAGGGTTTCTAGGGTCCTTTTAGAGTTTTTTGTATTTTCTAGGGTTTTAAACATTTTAATTATTTTTAGGGTTTTAAGGTTTTCTTATGAATTTTTTGGGTTTCTATGATTTTTTACATTTAGGGAATTTTTTTTTAGTTTTTTTGGGATATTTATGGTTTTCCGAGTTTTTATGATTTTTGTCTTTTTTGGGTTTTTAGAGTTTTTATCGGTTTTATGGTTTTTACGTTATTTAATTTTTTATGTTCATTAAAGATTTCAATTGGGTTTAAGATTTTATAAGTATTTTTAGGGTTTTTAAAAAAAATTAGCGCTTTTTATTATTTTTTGGGGTTTTAGGGTATTTTAAGGGTTTATCATTTTATTGGTTTTTAGGTTTTTGATGTATTTTTTGGTTTTTATGTTCATCTTAGAGTTTTTCGGGGTTTTTAGCGATTTTTAATTTTTTTAGGTTTTTTAGAGAATTTTGAGGATTTTATGGTTTTTAGGGGTTTTAAGGATTTTTGGGTTTTTAGGGTTTTTACAAGTTTTTAGGAGTTTTAACATTTTCTTGATTTTAGCAATTCTATGTGTTTTTTATGTATTTAATAGTAGTTTTCAATGTTTTTAGGGTTTTTTAAAATTTTTGGGATATTTAGGTTTTTATTAGGAATTGTATGGTTTTTTGGAGTTTTGGGGAATTTTAATGTTTTTAGGGGTTTTAGGGGTCATATGGTTTTTTGGGTTTTAGGTTTTTTTGAGGTTTTAAGGTTTTTTAAAATTTCTTATTTTTTTAGGGTATTAAAGGGTTTTAATGAATTTTTATTATTTTTTAAGGATTTATGGAGCTTTAGGGATTTTAGTTTTTTGGGGGGTTTTAGGATTTTAGGGGATTTTGGGTCTTTAAGATTTTTTTCTGTTTTTATGTTTTTATGGGTTTCAAGTGTTTTTAGGTTTTTATGGATTTCATAGGTATTTTCATAGTTTTCATGGTTTTTGAAAACATTAGGGATTTCATTGAATTTTTATGATATTTTAGTGTTTTTATGTATTTTTATGGATTTACGGTTTTTAGGGCTTTTGTTTTTTTAGGTTGGTACTATTTTTAAGTTTTTATGGGTTTTAATTGTTTTTAGTGGTTTTGAGATTTTATGAGAATATTAGTGTTTTATACATTTTTAGGAATGTTTGGCGATTTGTTTTTTATTTTTATGTATTTTTTTAATATTTATGGATTTTGAGGGATTTTAGAGGTTTTCATAGTTATTATGTGTTTTCAACTTTTTAGGGGTTTTTATGTTTTTACAGTTTTTATAGATATTTGTAGTTTTTAACATTATTAGGGGGTTAAAGGGATTTTTATAGCTTTTGTGGTTTTATGTGTTTTTTATAGGTTTAAAATGTTTTTAGTGTTTTTTGGGATTTAATGGATTTTTTGTGTTTAAAAGGTTTTATGGGGTTTTATTATTTTTAATGTTTTTAGGGGGTTTTTGGTGTTTTGGTTTTCTTAGGGTTTTTAACATTTTTAGGGGTTTCAGTTGTTTTTAGTTTTTTAATGATTTAATATGGTTTTTAGGTTGGGGGGTTACATTTTAATGTATTTTTAGGGATTCTCTAGGATTTTTGTAGTTTATATCGTTGTTAGGAATTTTGTTCATTTTAGTGTTTACTAGTGTATTATATGGGGGTTTTATTTATTTTTTTCTTTTTTATGGATTTTATGTGTTTTTAGTTTTTTTTAGTATTCATTGGGTTTTTATAGTTTTTAATATTTAGTGATTTTTAGTGCTTTTTATGAATTTTTATGGTTTATAGGGTTTTAGGTATTTTGTGGTATTTTAGGCTTATTTAGTGTTTTTATAGGTTTTTTCTATTTTGAAATATTCTTGTGTATTTTAAGGATATATTTTTTTTATTATTTTTAATATTTGTAGGTTTTAAAGTGGGATTCAGGTTTTTAGTGGTATTAGGTGTTTTATGGGGGTTTTTTGGGTATTATTATTTTCAATGGTTTTTTATGGGTTTCAGTGATTTTTATGTCTTTGAGATTCTTTTTGGGTTTTTTAGTGTTTTAGCATTTTTTAGGTTTTTAGGGGTTTTTAAAGTTTTTATGGATTTATTATGATTTTCTCAGTTTTTAGTGTTTTTTATAATATTCTATATTTTTAGGTTTTTAAGGATTTTTATTGTTTTTAAAATTTTAAAGGATTTTTAGGCGTTAAGGTATTTTTAGGGGTTTAAGGGTTTTTGGGGTTTTAAATATTTTTAGGTATTTAGGGGTTTTTGTGATTTTAGGTTTTTATTGTTTTCTTATGGGTTTTTTGGTAATATGATTTTTTTTGTGATTTTGAGGATTATAGGGATTTTTATAGTTTTTATGGTTTTTAGTGTTTTCAAGGAATTTTATGGTGTTATGGTGTTCTAAAATTTTTACTCTATTAAGGTTATTTTAGTTTTTATGGGTTTTCATTTCCTTAGGGGTTTTATGGTCTTTTAAATTCTTTAAACATTTTTATGAGTTTAATGAGTTTTTATGGATTTTAAGGGGTTTTATGGTTTTTAGGGGGTTTTATGGTTTTAAGGGTTTTTAGAGGATTTAGGGTCTTTTTGGGGACTTTTTGGATTTTAGCAACCTTTGTGTTTTTAGGTTTTTAAAAATTTTAGAGTATTTAGTGGTCTTTAGATTTCTTTAAATATTTTTTTTGTTTAAAAGTTTTTAGATTTTAGTCATTTTTAGGGGGTTAAGATGTTTTAGAGCCTTTTAGGGGTTTTAGTTGTTTTAAATGTTTTTATGTTTTTAATTTTTTCAAATGTATTATTAGAAAATGAAGGGTTTTTTACAATTTTAAAGGATTTATAGGAATTTTTTGGATTTTAATAGATTTTTACTATTTTTAGGGAATTTGAGGTGTTTTAGGAATTTATGGGTTTTGGTTTTTTTAGATATTTAGGGATTATTAGTTTATTATGGTTTTAATTATTAATAGGTTTTAATCTTTTCATAGTTGGTTTTAGGGTTTTCATGGTTAGTTTATGTTTTTTTGGGATTTTTAGGGATTTAAGATTTTTGTGGGTTTTTAGGGTTTTTGGGGATTTTTATGGTTTTAAGGGTATTTTGGTTTTTTTTATTTTTTATGTTTTTTATAGTTTTTAATAATTTTTATCATTTTTAGGATTTTTAATGGTGTTTTGTGTTTTTAATATATTTTTATGATTTTTTGGGTTTTATGGTTTTTATTGGTTTTTTCATTTTTAGGGTTTTTTATGATTTTTCAAGGTTTTCTCGTGTTTTTAGGTTTTTAAGGTTTTCTTAGTGTTTTTATGGTTTTAAGTGTTTTTTTACGTTTTTAGGAATTTTTAGGGATTCATTAGGATTTTTGGGGTTTTTTGGGTTTTTAGGTATTTTGGGGGATTTAATGATTTTTATGGTTATAATGATATTTACCATTTTTTTGGTTTTTACGGATTTTAAATCATATTATGGGTTTCTTAGGCATTTAAAGGGTATTTTGGGTTTTTTATGTTTTATAATATGGTTACTATTTTAATGATTTTTAGGGATATTGATATTTTTTAATTTTTTTGGGTATTTATGGTATTCATGGTTTTTTGGGCTTTTAGGGTTTTTTTTGAGTTTTATGGTTTCCAAGGTTTTTTATATTTTTTTAAATATTTAGGTGTTTCAAAGTAATTGGTAATTTTTTGGGGTTATTTTTGTTTTTTATGGGGAGTCTGTGGTTTTTATGGTTTTAGGGTTTTTTATGGGGTTTAGGGATTTTAGGGTCTTTTATGGGGTTTTAGGATTTTTAGGGTTCTTAGGTTTTAACGATGTTTTAAGTGATTTTATTTTTTTAAGGTTTTATTAGAGGATTTCTGGGTTTTTTTATTTTTTATGTTTTTTTATTTTTAAGGATTTTTATGGTTTTTAGGGTTTTTGGGGATTTTGATGGGTTTTAGGGATTTTGGGGTTTTTAGGGTTTTAAGGTCGTTTTCGTTTTTATTGTTTTTTGTTTTTAGTGGCTTTAAGAGTTTTCAGTTTTTATTGTTTTTTTAGGGGATTCTATGTTTTTATGAATATTTTGGATTTTTAGTAATTTTTGGGTGTTTAGGGATTTTTTTATTTATAGGGTATTTTTGGTATTTTGGTTTTTTAGGGTTTTTGTTTTTTGCGGGGGTTTTTGCTAAAGAAGGCTTGGGGCCAGAATATTCCAGACTCCCCCAAAATTATTAGGTATTTTAAATGTTTATAGGGTTGTTATGGGTTTTATTTTCATTTTAGTGTTTTTATAATTTTTTAGGTTTTCTGGGGATTTCATTGTTTTAATTTTTTAATTATTTTGTTATTGGTTTTCATAATTTTAGGGGTTTGTACTTTTTTGAAGATTTTTATTTATTTGTTAGGATTTTTATGGTTTTTATGGTTTCTAGAGATTTTGAGTGCTTTTATGGGTTTTAGTGTTTTTAGAAAATTTTAGCATTTTAATAATTTTTAGGTTTATAGTGGTTTTATTTATTTCTACGTTTTTAACATTTTCTTAGGGGTTTTATAGGTTTTTATGGTTTTTAATTTTTTAGGGTTTTTAAATAATTTTTAAGGGTTTTATGGTTTTTAGTGTTTCAATGATTTTGAGGGGTTTTGGGGTTTTTTAGGTTTTTAGGGTTTTTATTAATTTTTGGGGATTTATGAGTTTTTTAAATTTTTAGGGGTTTCAAGGATATTTAGATTTTTTTAACATTTTTAAGGGATTAATGGTATTTGAAAGTCATTAATTGGGTTTCAGGGGTTTTTTTGGGTATTTTTAATTTTTATGGTTTTGGTGGTTTTTTATTTATAGTAGTTTTGGGTTTTTACGGTTTTTTCAATTTTTTTGGTTTTTTAGGGGATTTAAGTGTTTTTAGGTTATTTAGGTTTTCTAAGGGTTTTATGGGTACTTATAGAATTTTTAGGCATTTATAATTTTTTAGGGGTTTTTATGTTTTTAGGTCTTTTATGGTATTTTATTGTTTTTATTGTTTTTTATTGTTTATTAGATTTTTTAAGGGTTATTAGTGTTTTTTGTTTTTATGGTTTTATTAGTGTTTTCAGGATTTTTAAAATTCTTATGTATTTTTATGTGGTTTTTATGATATTTATCATATTTTACTGTTTTTACGGATTTTAAGCTATCGTATGGTTTTTAGGGTTTATATAGTTTTTAGTGTAATTTTGCTATTTTAGGTTTTTATGGGGTTTAAGTGTTTGTAGGTTTTTAAGGTTTTCTTAGTGGTTTTCAGGATTTTAAGTGTTTTTATGTTTTTAGTGTTTCTATGGATTCATACAGATCCATTAACACCAACATCAAAATCTCCTCGAGGTGGCATACACCAATTCACCCAATACCAACAACAAGATCATCCAAAAGCAGATCACACACAACAGAAAATTCAAAAACCACATACCGGTCTATGGGGAAGCCACCTGTGCCCCACCATCTCAGGTGGCCTTTAATCTTGTTTGATGCATCCAGGAGCCCCAAGCCATATTTTTGATCATCATATAGCCTACAACCAACCAAACCCAAAGAAAACGGCCCGCCAACCACCTTGGCCGCCATCAGAATTACATATCCGCAGCTTGTCGCACCCTATCAACACCTGTAACTTTGTGAGACAAGGAGAACCTATGGAAAAGTTGTGCTGTCCCAAGATAAGAAAAACACCAACATTCTTGGAGCCAGCATCTTCTATTGCCGAGACCACTCGTCGAATAAGATTCAGAGATCCACACCACAGCAGAATCTTCACACCTCACTAGATCCCCTCTCAAGAAACGTAGATCTAAATAGGAGAAGCCTCAATATGTCTTCATCCACATATACCAGGACTGCTGACAAGTCAAAAGCACACAGATCTACCAATCCTAAAGCATAATGCCTGCTGCCATGGATTTTAAAGGTTCTTTTGGGGTTTTATAATTTTTAATATTTTTACGGTGTTTAATGGTATATAGTATTTTAGGGTTTTTAGAGTGTTTTACATTTATATTTTTTAGAGTTTTTAAGTGTTTTTTGGTTTTTAAGTGGTTTTAGGGGTTTTTAGGGTTTTAGGGGTTTTTAGGGTTTTAGAGTTTTTTTTACAAATTTAGGGAATTTTTTGGATTGTTTTTATGTTTTTATGTTTTTTAGATATTTTCATGTTTTTTTATTTATAATTTTTAGGATTTTTTTTAGTTTTAATGGTTTTTAACGTTTTTTATAGTTTTTAGAATTTTTATAGATTTGAAGGGTTTTAGAGTTTTTAGTGGGGTTTTAGGTTTTCATGGGTTTTAAGGGGTTTTATTATTTTCAGTGTATTTTAAGGTTTTTATCATTTTAAGGTTATTTAGAGTTTTATGGTTTTATTTGGGTTTTTAGGGTTTTTTATGTTTTTACAGATTTATAGGTTCTTTTTGAATTTATGGGTTTAAAGTGTTTTTAGGGGTTTTAAGGATTTATATATTTTAGGGGTGTTGGGGGGTTTTTTAATTTTTCTACATTTTTATGGGTTTAATATTTTAGAGTTTTTATATGTTGTTATGGTGCTTATTGGTTTCTAGGTTTTTAAGGTTTATATGTATTTTTTAATTTTTAGGGGGTTTAGGGTTTCTAGGGTCCTTTTAGAGTTTTTTGTATTTTCTAGGGTTTTAAACATTTTAATTATTTTTAGGGTTTTAAGGTTTTCTTATGAATTTTTTGGGTTTCTATGATTTTTTACATTTAGGGAATTTTTTTTTAGTTTTTTTGGGATATTTATGGTTTTCCGAGTTTTTATGATTTTTGTCTTTTTTGGGTTTTTAGAGTTTTTATCGGTTTTATGGTTTTTACGTTATTTATTTTTTTATGTTCATTAAAGATTTCAATTGGGTTTAAGATTTTATAAGTATTTTTAGGGTTTTTAAAAAAAATTAGTGTTTTTTATTATTTTTTGGGGTTTTAGGGTATTTTAAGGGTTTATCATTTTATTGGTTTTTTGGTTTTTGATGTATTTTTTGGTTTTTATGTTCATCTTAGAGTTTTTCGGGGTTTTTAGCGATTTTTAATTTTTTTAGGTTTTTTAGAGAATTTTGAGGATTTTATGGTTTTTAGGGGTTTTAAGGATTTTTGGGTTTTTAGGGTTTTTACAAGTTTTTAGGAGTTTTAACATTTTCTTGATTTTAGCAATTCTATGTGTTTTTTATGTATTTAATAGTAGTTTTCAATGTTTTTAGGGTTTTTTAAAATTTTTGGGATATTTAGGTTTTTATTAGGAATTGTATGGTTTTTTGGAGTTTTGGGGAATTTTAATGTTTTTAGGGGTTTTATGGGTCATATGGTTTTTTGGGTTTTAGGTTTTTTTGAGGTTTTAAGGTTTTTTAAAATTTCTTATTTTTTTAGGGTATTAAAGGGTTTTAATGAATTTTTATTATTTTTTAAGGATTTATGGAGCTTTAGGGATTTTAGTTTTTTGGGGGGTTTTAGGATTTTAGGGGATTTTGGGTCTTTAAGATTTTTTTCTGTTTTTATGTTTTTATGGGTTTCAAGTGTTTTTAGGTTTTTATGGATTTCATAGGTATTTTCATAGTTTTCATGGTTTTTGAAAACATTAGGGATTTCATTGAATTTTTATGATATTTTAGTGTTTTTATGTATTTTTATGGATTTACGGTTTTTAGGGCTTTGTTTTTTTAGGTTGGTACTATTTTTAAGTTTTTATGGGTTTTAATTGTTTTTAGTGGTTTTGAGATTTTATGAGAATATTAGTGTTTTATACATTTTTAGGAATGTTTGGCGCTTTGTTTTTTATTTTTATGTATTTTTTTAATATTTATGGATTTTGAGGGATTTTAGAGGTTTTCATAGTTATTATGTGTTTTCAACTTTTTAGGGGTTTTTATGTTTTTACAGTTTTTATAGATATTTGTAGTTTTTAACATTATTAGGGGGTTAAAGGGATTTTTATAGATTTTGTGGTTTTATGTGTTTTTTATAGGTTTAAAATGTTTTTAGTGTTTTTTGGGATTTAATGGATTTTTTGTGTTTAAAAGGTTTTATGGGGTTTTATTATTTTTAATGTTTTTAGGGGGTTTTTGGTGTTTTGGTTTTCTTAGGGTTTTTAACATTTTTAGGGGTTTCAGTTGTTTTTAGTTTTTTAATGATTTAATAGGGTTTTTAGGTTGGGGGGTTACATTTTAATGTATTTTTAGGGATTCTCTAGGATTTTTGTAGTTTATATCGTTGTTAGGAATTTTGTTCATTTTAGTGTTTACTAGTGTATTATATGGGGGTTTTATTTATTTTTTTCTTTTTTATGGATTTTATGTGTCTTTAGTTTTTTTTAGTATTCATTGGGTTTTTATAGTTTTTAATATTTAGTGATTTTTAGTGCTTTTTATGAATTTTTATGGTTTATAGGGTTTTAGGTATTTTGTGGTATTTTAGGCTTATTTAGTGTTTTTATAGGTTTTTTCTATTTTGAAATATTCTTGTGTATTTTAAGGATATATTTTTTTTATTATTTTTAATATTTGTAGGTTTTAAAGTGGGTTTCAGGTTTTTAGTGGTATTAGGTGTTTTATGGGGGTTTTTTGGGTATTATTATTTTCAATGGTTTTTTATGGGTTTCAGTGATTTTTATGTCTTTGAGATTCTTTTTGGGTTTTTTAGTGTTTTAGCATTTTTTAGGTTTTTAGGGGTTTTTAAAGTTTTTATGGATTTATTATGATTTTCTCAGTTTTTAGTGTTTTTTATAATATTCTATATTTTTAGGTTTTTAAGGATTTTTATTGTTTTTAAAATTTTAAAGGATTTTTAGGCGTTAAGGTATTTTTAGGGGTTTAAGGGTTTTTGGGGTTTTAAATATTTTTAGGTATTTAGGGGTTTTTGTGATTTTAGGTTTTTATTGTTTTCTTATGGGTTTTTTGGTAATATGATTTTTTTTGTGATTTTGAGGATTATAGGGATTTTTATGGTTTTTATGGTTTTTAGTGTTTTCAAGGAATTTTATGGTGTTATGGTGTTCTAAAATTTTTACTCTATTAAGGTTATTTTAGTTTTTATGGGTTTTCATTTCCTTAGGGGTTTTATGGTCTTTTAAATTCTTTAAACATTTTTATGAGTTTAATGAGTTTTTATGGATTTTAAGGGGTTTTATGGTTTTTAGGGGGTTTTATGGTTTTAAGGGTTTTTAGAGGATTTAGGGTCTTTTTGGGGACTTTTTGGATTTTAGCAACCTTTGTGTTTTTAGGTTTTTAAAAATTTTAGAGTATTTAGTGGTCTTTAGATTTCTTTAAATATTTTTTTTGTTTAAAAGTTTTTAGATTTTAGTCATTTTTAGGGGGTTAAGATGTTTTAGAGCCTTTTAGGGGTTTTAGTTGTTTTAAATGTTTTTATGTTTTTAATTTTTTCAAATGTATTATTAGAAAATGAAGGGTTTTTTACAATTTTAAAGGATTTATAGGAATTTTTTGGATTTTAATAGATTTTTACTATTTTTAGGGAATTTGAGGTGTTTTAGGAATGTATGGGTTTTGGTTTTTTTAGATATTTAGGGATTATTAGTTTATTATGGTTTTAATTATTAATAGGTTTTAATCTTTTCATAGTTGGTTTTAGGGTTTTCATGGTTAGTTTATGTTTTTTTGGGATTTTTAGGGATTTAAGATTTTTGTGGGTTTTTAGGGTTTTTGGGGATTTTTATGGTTTTAAGGGTATTTTGGTTTTTTTTATTTTTTATGTTTTTTATAGTTTTTAATAATTTTTATCATTTTTAGGATTTTTAATGGTGTTTTGTGTTTTTAATATATTTTTATGATTTTTTGGGTTTTATGGTTTTTATTGGTTTTTTCATTTTTAGGGTTTTTTATGATTTTTCAAGGTTTTCTCGTGTTTTTAGGTTTTTAAGGTTTTCTTAGTGTTTTTAAGGTTTTAAGTGTTTTTTTACGTTTTTAGGAATTTTTAGGGATTCATTAGGATTTTTGGGGTTTTTTGGGTTTTTAGGTATTTTGGGGGATTTAATGATTTTTATGGTTATAATGATATTTACCATTTTTTTGGTTTTTACGGATTTTAAATCATATTATGGGTTTCTTAGGCATTTAAAGGGTATTTTGGGTTTTTTATGTTTTATAATATGGTTACTATTTTAATGATTTTTAGGGATATTGATATTTTTTAATTTTTTTGGGTATTTATGGTATTCATGGTTTTTTGGGCTTTTAGGGTTTTTTTTTGAGTTTTATGGTTTCCAAGGTTTTTTATATTTTTTTAAATATTTAGGTGTTTCAAAGTAATTGGTAATTTTTTGGGGTTATTTTTGTTTTTTATGGGGAGTCTGTGGTTTTTATGGTTTTAGGGTTTTTTATGGGGTTTCGGGATTTTAGGGTCTTTTATGGGGTTTTAGGATTTTTAGGGTTCTTAGGTTTTAACGATGTTTTAAGTGATTTTATTTTTTTAAGGTTTTATTAGAGGATTTCTGGGTTTTTTTATTTTTTATGTTTTTTTATTTTTAAGGATTTTTATGGTTTTTAGGGTTTTTGGGGATTTTGATGGGTTTTAGGGATTTTGGGGTTTTTAGGGTTTTAAGGTCGTTTTCGTTTTTATTGTTTTTTGTTTTTAGTGGCTTTAAGAGTTTTCAGTTTTTATTGTTTTTTTAGGGGATTCTATGTTTTTATGAATATTTTGGATTTTTAGTATTTTTTGGGTGTTTAGGGATTTTTTTATTTATAGGGTATTTTTGGTATTTTGGTTTTTTAGGGTTTTTGTTTTTTGCGGGGGTTTTTGCTAAAGAAGGCTTGGGGCCAGAATATTCCAGACTCCCCCAAAATTATTAGGTATTTTAAATGTTTATAGGGTTGTTATGGGTTTTATTTTCATTTTAGTGTTTTTATAATTTTTTAGGTTTTCTGGGGATTTCATTGTTTTAATTTTTTAATTATTTTGTTATTGGTTTTCATAATTTTAGGGGTTTGTACTTTTTTGGAGATTTTTATTTATTTGTTAGGATTTTTATGGTTTTTATGGTTTCTAGAGATTTTGAGTGCTTTTATGGGTTTTAGTGTTTTTAGAAAATTTTAGCATTTTAATAATTTTTAGGTTTATAGTGGTTTTATTTATTTCTACGTTTTTAACATTTTCTTAGGGGTTTTATAGGTTTTTATGGTTTTTAATTTATTAGGGTTTTTAAATAATTTTTAAGGGTTTTATGGTTTTTAGTGTTTCAATGATTTTGAGGGGTTTTGGGGTTTTTTAGGTTTTTAGGGTTTTTATTAATTTTTGGGGATTTATGAGTTTTTTAAATTTTTAGGGGTTTCAAGGATATTTAGATTTTTTTAACATTTTTAAGGGATTAATGGTATTTGAAAGTCATTAATTGGGTTTCAGGGGTTTTTTTGGGTATTTTTAATTTTTATGGTTTTGGTGGTTTTTTATTTATAGTAGTTTTGGGTTTTTACGGTTTTTTCATTTTTTTTGGTTTTTTAGGGGATTTAAGTGTTTTTAGGTTATTTAGGTTTTCTAAGGGTTTTATGGGTACTTATAGAATTTTTAGGCATTTATAATTTTTTAGGGGTTTTTAGGTTTTTAGGTCTTTTATGGTATTTTATTGTTTTTATTGTTTTTTATTGTTTATTAGATTTTTTAAGGGTTATTAGTGTTTTTTGTTTTTATGGTTTTATTAGTGTTTTCAGGATTTTTAAAATTCTTATGTATTTTTATGTGGTTTTTATGATATTTATCATATTTTACTGTTTTTACGGATTTTAAGCTATCGTATGGTTTTTAGGGTTTATATAGTTTTTAGTGTAATTTTGCTATTTTAGGTTTTTATGGGGTTTAAGTGTTTGTAGGTTTTTAAGGTTTTCTTAGTGGTTTTCAGGCTTTTAAGTGTTTTTATGTTTTTAGTGTTTCTATGGATTCATACAGATCCATTAACACCAACATCAAAATCTCCTCGAGGTGGCATACACCAATTCACCCAATACCAACAACAAGATCATCCAAAAGCAGATCACACACAACAGAAAATTCAAAAACCACATACCGGTCTATGGGGAAGCCACCTGTGCCCCACCATCTCAGGTGGCCTTCAATCTTGTTTGATGCATCCAGGAGCCCCAAGCCATATTTTTGATCATCATATAGCCTACAACCAACCAAACCCAAAGAAAACGGCCCGCCAACCACCTTGGCCGCCATCAAAATTACATATCCGCAGTTTGTCGCACCCTATCAACACCTGTAACTTTGTGAGACAAGGAGAACCTATGGAAAAGTTGTGCTGTCCCAAGATAAGAAAAACACCCACATAAATCACAGTTAGGGAGACCTCACAGTTAGGGAGACCTCACCGTTAGGGAGACCTCACTATTATAGAGACCTCACTGTTAGGGAGACCTTATCGTTAGAAGACAGTATCGGTACATTTGCGCGATGTATTATTCTGTAAAGCCGAGTCATCGAACCGTTTTAGTTTATTTATGATTTATGTGATTTATGAATCCTAAATGATATTAAAACTTGAACTACACTCACTCAATCTCACCGTGAACCTGTCTGCTCGAACTCTCCTAAACCTAAACCTCTTGACCTTCAGAACCCTAGCCTCAAATTCGTAATGGCCCATGTCAAGAGACCTCAGATGACTGATGGAAGTGAAGCGCTGACAGCGAAGAGACAAAAAGTAGCTAGTACTGATGCCAGTGGAAGTGGCAGCAGAAGTGTAGCTCAGAGAGGTGATATAACACTTGAGTTCATAGGCACTGAACTTCAATTAGCTGATATTTTCACTAAGACTTTAAGTTCAGAAAGATGAAGTTTCATCAAACATGAATTAGTAATGATAACTTACCCTTGAAACTATTATAGAGATCTCACCATTATGGAGACCTCACTGTTAGGGAGACCTCACTGTTAGGGAGACCTCACCGTTAGGGAGACCTCACTGTTATAGAGACCTCACTGTTAGGGAGACCTTACCGTTAGAAGACTTTATCGGTACATTTGCGCGCTGTATTATTCTGTAAATCTGAGTCATCGAACCGTTTTATTTTATTTATGATTTATGTGATTTATGAATCCTAAATGATATTAAAACTCGAACTACACTCACTCAATCTCACCGTGAACCTGTCTTCTCGAACTCTCCTAAACCTAAACCTCTCGACCTTCAGAACCCTAGCCTCAAATCTGTAATGGCCCATGTCAAGAGACCTCAGATGACTGATGGAAGTGAAGCGCCGACAGCGAAGAGACAAAGAGTATCTAGTACTGATGCCAGTGGAAGTGGCAGCAGAAGTGTAGCTCAGAGAAGACCAGTAAACCCACACCTATCGAAGCGCGAGATAGTTGTTGAAAAAGATGTGTGTGCAGAATGGCTTATGGAAAGCAAGTCGTTGGTTCATAGATTGTTAGAAGAACAAGTTTGGATAGAATGCTTCACGAACAACAAAAGACCTTATTATCCAGGACTGGTGAAACAGTTCTACGAATTCGTTCGTTTTGAAAAGTTTAAAGAAGAAAGCAGAATGGTTTCATATGTGAATGGTCAGGAAGTGTCGTTTACTTCAGGAGAATGGGATGAGAACCTAAGAGTACCTCATGAGGGTGATTTTACTTATTATTCCAAGTCTGTACCTTCGACCAGTGACGTGTTTCAATATGAGGATGCTTTGCTGGAACTCACAGGGAATGTGACCCCTAGAAAGGTGATTGCTGCAGAGATGGCAGAAGAAGATAAGCTGTTATTTAAGTTTATTCAGAATGTTTTTAGTCCAAGAAGATGATACTTTGCCACTTTGAGATTCCAAGACATATATCTGTTACATTTGCTGAAGAACAGAGTGAGAATCAATCTGTGTAGATTGATTATGGTTCAAGTGGAAGAGATGACTAGACCGAAGTCAAAATCAAATGCCTTGTTTTTCTCAATGCTAATTTCTGTGATGCTGAAAGTGAAGGAGATACCTGGACCTCAGGATGAGCTAGTAGTGGTTAAGGATAACTTCTGTATTACAAGAACTATCTTTAAATACATGAAAGTTAGTTGGAATCCTTGGAAGAAATCATGGGTAAATGATGATGGAAAAATTTATGAGAAGTTCACTCCTGTGGATCATCCGTCTAGACCAAAGGATGTGAGAGATCCTGGTCTTGGACCAGATGATCCAGAACCAGTCTACAGTGATGATGAATCTGAGGAGGAAGAGACTTCATTTGAGGAAGGAGGAGACCCAGACTTACCCCCTAGTCCTGTGCATCAAGTTATTTCTTATGGAGCAGGTAGCCCTCCAAAAGCACTACTAAAGAGAGAAACTGTCTTGAAGGACAATGATTCAGAGACTACAAAATAATGATACGAATCATTCCAATATGTTTTCAAGGACACCTTTGAGGAGAATGAGACAACTGAATCTGATCATAGAGAAAATGAGGCTGATGATGAAGAAGATGATGAATAAAATGTTGAAAAAGAGCTCAGTTTGAGTCCTTTAATGGTCAGTACAGTCAGGATAGTGCCTGATCAGGAAGACAAAGCAGCAACACCTATTGATGAGAGAGTCATTAATGAATCAGAACAAATGGCTATTTAATCTGCTGTAATTGTAGAGGAAATTTTAGAATTACCTCAGGAAGAAGAGTTGGAAGAGATACCTTAGGAGAATGTTCCAAGTGAAGGAGAGAGTCTTGGCTCAGTATCAGTATCATATGATATTGAAGGTTGGACATCAGATCCCAGATATATGATTCTTGGACTTTCATATGGCGATTCTCATAAGGAAGACCAACCCCAAAAGTAATCAGTTACCTTACCCACTGTGGCTGAGAATGTGGCAACCAAGGAGGACCTTAAGTCTTTAAAAACCGAATTGATAGAAGCAATAAAATAATCAGTGGCAGATATGAAGAAAAGTATGGTTGAAGAGATGAAAAGCGTGGAGCAATCCCTTGATTTATCCATTGGATGTAGTGTGTCCAGTCCTGTGAAAGAAATGGTGGATGAACTTAAGGTGTTCCACACTCAAATTGAGAGTTGGACAGGAGAGGTAGTCGCTCTTAGACAATCAATTTCTTCATTGACTACTTTGAACAGTTCTCAAACCCAAGTGCACACTTACATTCGATATATCAAAGAATTGGTCAGACAGTTTGTGGAAGTTGTTGAGGCCTTTAAGAAGGCAGTTAAAGACCATATGAGCATTCAGGATGAACTTGTTCAGAAGGTGGTTAGTAGTCTGACTCAATCTTTCAAGGAGACAGTGGCCTTCTCAATGAAACCTCTTCCCTCATCCAGCACAAGTGTGAACCTTGACCAAATACTCACAATTATTCAGGAAGAATTGGCTAAGGCCAGTCCAAGTGGTGCATCAAATACTCAGATTCTTGCTACCACTAGGGAAGTTAGTAGTTTTGTTCGTGATCACCTGCGGGTAGCTACTGCTTCTCAAGAGGAAATCAAAAATAAGGTGGATGATTATTTTGAAAAAGTTTATACCAAGAGCCAAATGACAAACCATTTCATGCTTTTAATTGAGAATATGAAGTTACCTCCAGTTACCCAAGCCTTCAGAGAACAGGTTAGTAAGCTTAGGGAGCTCACTCCTACTTTAGATAAGTTTATTGAAAACAGAGATGATTTTATATCTGCTATGGAGAGAGGTGGAAGCATCATCATGGATTTCAGGAATCTCCTGCTACCTTTCCTACATGTGGATGCTCAGCCAGTTATTGTACCACCTGACCTTCCACCATCTGCCTCTGGGAGTACTCCTCAACTGACTCCAGTTCAAGCCATCAGGAGCTTGACACCCTTGATCCCTCAGGGAGAGACATATTACAGATCTGGTACTGTATCAGTTGCTGATCTACTAGTAGTTCCTTCAAGAATTCCCAAGCCTGCTGACTCTACCTTGGCACCCTCTGCTGATCCCAAGGGAAAGACACCTGTTCAAGAGGATGATTGAGTGCTTCTAGATATTTTTTTTGATGGGATTCATTCTATTTTTGTACTTTTTTTATTTTCCCAAATGTATCTTTTGCTTATCAATCAAATACTTCATTCCTCTCTTCACTGTCTATTTTACTCTGTATATTTTCTTTCTTAGTCCTTCTCTATTCTTTGATACCCTCCTTTTTGTTAATCACAAAGGGGGAGACATTATTGGAAACCTGTACTCAGAGAGAGAGAAAGAGAATGTTGTTCACTTTAGGGGACAAAGGGGGATAAAATCACTACTTTGGAGGAGAATCCTGTAGTTAAATTGATAGGGAGAGTAATATGAAAACCAAAGAATCTTTCTTGTGCTTTCCTTTGATACTACATTATTTCTTCATATATTCCTATTTTCATATTTTTCCTCTGATACTATATTTTTATATAAATTCCTGAGATTTTTTTTCTGATACTATACTGTTGATATCATACTTTGATATTTTTTTTTCTGATATTACTTTATTTTGGCATAAGTTGTGATTATCAAAAAGGGGGAGATTGTTGAACCCTCTGGAATTAAGTTGCTTTATTGTGTTATGATAATCCCAACCATTCTTTCTTTATATCTTGATTATGCTTAATACATTACAAATATACTTTAATATATGTTGTTACCTTCATTATGCTTAAATTAAGTCTTTTTAATTATCAGATATATGTTTACTATGACTTAACTCATTATGCCAAGAGAATGCTCAAACAGTTTTCATATACCATTACAAACTAGCTACTGATACAGAGTAGAGCAACCGTTAGACAGTAGCTACTGTCAGAACAAATAGCTACTGTTACAAGCTAGAAACCATTACAACTTACAGCGACTGATACATTAATGTCTACTGATAGAGCTACCGATACAATGAAGTCGACAGTTACCGCTACAGCAAAGTTGACAGCTACCGATATGCTGAAGTCCACCGTTATGCAAAGTCTAACGATAGAGAGCTACCACTACCATTACAAGGTAGAGCCACAACTACCGATAGAGAGCTACCGCTACCGTTACAAGGAAGATCCACAACTACCGATAGAGAGTTACCGCTACTGGTAAAGGTAGAGCCACCGCTACTGTTACAAGTCCACCGCTACCAATACATCAAGTCTACCGACAGATAAGTCTACCGTTACAAATGTCTGCCGATACTTAGACCTACAGACACCCACTATAACACAAGTCTACTGATATCAAGAGCTACCGTTCCAGAGACAGAACCTGACACTGCATTAATTTCTTTAACTTTGTTTAATCTATCCAACGGTTATATCATGTATATTTTAATACACTGACATTTATTTAATGTGTGTTGTTGGATGCCAGGGAACCATACCTTGTACCTGTAAAAATAAACCATCTTTTGCCAGAGCATGATCTTTAAATAAAGGAAGGATGTGCTACTGAAAAGTGTGAGGCATATAGAAGAATACACGAGACATACAGAACACAAGGTGTGCTGGAAGAACAACAGAGCGTGAATGCAAAGAGACGACTGAACTTACACGAGGAACTCTTTCATCAATGCTAACCAGTGAAGAGCTGAGAACGAGAACATAAAACAAGAACTTCATCGACTATTTCTTCTCTATCTCTGACCCTGGAAGTCAAGGAAACAGACGATACTCTGTTTTCCAGACAAAAATTAGAAGAGGACTCAGAGCGAATTCTGATCAATTAAAGGAGTCCAGAACTGCACGACAATCACTAGAGCAATTTATAAACTCTAAATATTTTCTCTGTGATTTATCTTTTTACATATTGAGTAGTGTGTGTTATATGATGTATTTTACACACACACTGTCTCTTGTACCTTAACTGGAGGATTTATAAATCCTCACTCAACTCTCTTACTTCTTCTATTTCCCACTGGGATAGTGGTAGAGTTCGTGTGACCTGGACAGCTGGTTTCTGTTGTTCTTGTTCCCACGGATAACAGTGGTAGAGGTCTTGGACTTGGACAGGTGTAAACTATCGTAATCCCCGATGCAGGGTGTGGATCACCTTTATACAAATTGTTGAAAGGACTAAGTCTCGTCTAGAGACTGGACGTCTTGGTTATATCTCTTATGCTATATCTTTCGAAGTTATTCTTTATTCCGATGCTAATTTCTTTAAAACCAAAACTATTTTAAAGTCACTTTGATAATTAAATTCGCAAGTGTTTATATTAGTTGTAAATCAGTAAGTTGGTTTCAAAAGTTAATCAACCTTTCTATTTTGACTAACTGGGAAATAATCAATCCCTTGAGAACCCAACAGAACCCTTACTTTGATATAAATTCACTAAAGTTTAATTTAGTATTTTATTATGGGGCTTTTAAGACAAAAATTTAAAACAGAAATTTTATTTGGAACTCATTTCACCCCCCCCCTCTTGAGTATCCACTCCGACCAACACATTTTTTTAGAGTTTTTATGGATTTTAGGAGTTTAATGGTATTTTATAGTTTTTAGTGTTTTGGGGTTCAACTAGGTTTTTAGTGATTTTAAGTGTTTTAGGGGTTATTATGGGTTTTAGGGGATTATTGGTTTTTTTAGTTTTTTGGGATTTCAGAGTTTTTAGGTATTTATGGGTTTTAATTGGTCTTAGATTTTTAAGATTTTCTTATTTTTTTCCATGTTATTTATGGTTTTTTACATTTTTATAGATTTTTAGGATTATTTTTTATGGTTTTTAGTTATTTTGATGGTTTCTAAATATATTTAGGGTTGTTAGTTTTTTAGGGTTTTTGGTGTTTCTAATATTTTTTTAAGGATTTAATGTGTTTTTAGGTTTTTATGGATTTTGTAGGGGTTCTCAGGGATTCAGGGGTTTTTTTACATTTTTAGGTATGTTAAGGTCTTTTTTAATGTAGTTATGGTTTTTATTATCCTTAGGGATTTTTGAGAATATTTTGGGTTTTTAGGTTGTTTTGAGTTTTTATCATTCTTGGGTTCATATTAGTTTTAAGAGTATTTAGTTTTTACAGTTTTCTTAGAGTTTTTAAGGTTTTTTTATTTTTAGGTTTTTAGGAATTTTTATTTTTTTAGGATTTTTATTAATTTTTGAGTTTTTTGGGATATTTATGGTTTTTACAGTTTTTAGGGTTTAGTGTTTTTAAGGTTTCTTTTGGATTCAGGGTTATTTTTATTTTTTAGGGGTTTTAAGGTTTTATAGATTTTTATAACAGTTTTAGGTATTTTAGGGGTTTTAATATTTTTTAGTAATTTTTAAGTGTTTTTATGAGTTTTTCTGATTTTTTAAGGTTTTTAGTGGTATTAGGTTTTTTTAGCATTTTCTATATTTTTATGGGTTTTATTTTTCTTTATGTTTTTATGGTTTTCTATGTGTTTTTTTGGGGGATTTTACTTTTTTTTAGTGATTTTGTATGATTTTTATGGTTTTTTTTGTTTTTTTGGTATTTTTATGTTTTTAGGGTTTTAGGTCTTTTTAGCCTTTTTAGGTTTTTAGGGGTTTTAAGTGTTTTTATTATTTCATGATTTTCCCGGGGTTTTTTATGTTTTTTAGGGTTTATGCTTTTAACTATTATTAGGAATTTTTAATATTTCTATGTATTTTTGGGTTTTTAGATATTTTGAGGGTTTTAGGGTTTTTAGGGCCTTTGTGGATTTTTTTTGGGTTTCTATGGTTTTTTATAAATCTTTTAGGGTTTTAAATTTTTTTAACATTTTTAGGGGTTTAAAGGGGTTTTATAGTTTTTAGCGGTTTAGATTTTTTATAGTTATTTTTTATTTTTTTTTTATTTTTTAGGGGTTCTTATGGTTTTTTTGGGTTTTAGTGTTTTTAGGGTATTTAGGGTCTTTTAGGGTTTTTTAGGATTCTAGTATTTTTAGGATTTATATGGATTTTAATTGTTTTTAGTTTTTTAGTGTTTTGTTATGTTTGTTTTTTCAATATTTTTAGGGTTATTTACATTTTTTGGTATTTCTAGATATTTTTAATCTTTTCTATGGTTTTTAGTGTTTTTTTGGGACTTTGAGGGGTTTTAGGGTTTTAGGGGTTTTTACGGTTTTTTTAGGTTTTTTATGTTTTTTGGATTTTAAGTGTTTTTTTGGTTTTTATGATTTTCCTATTGATTTTTAGAGTTTTAAGGGACTTTTTGTTTTTAAGGATATTTAGTGATTCTTTAGGATTTTTTTGGTTTTTTAGAATTTAAATTTCTAGATTGTTTTTAGGGGTTTTAAATTTTATTAATGATTTTAACATTTTTATGGTTTTTTTGGTTTATAAGTGTTTTAAGGTTTATAATGTTTTTTTAGAGTTTTTAGGGTTTTATTGGAAATTATGTATTTATGGTATTTTACAATTTTCAGAGGTTTTAGGGTTTTTTAGTGTTTTGGGGGAATTTGAGTGTTTTTATGGTTTCTTAGGGTTATGAGGGTTTGCTTGTTTTTTGGGTTTCTGTGGGTTTATTTTGATTTTTGGGGTTTAATGATTTTTTAGTTTTTTAAAACTTTTATAGTTTTGAAAGTTTTTATGATTTTTTTAGTTGTTTTTATGGATTTTTGGGTTTATTATAGTTTTTTTAAGGATTTATGGTTTTTAGTGGTTTTTAGGGATTTCGTGTTCTTAGTGATTTTTATGATTTTTTTGGGGTTTAAGTGATTTTATAATTTTATGTTTTTATTCGGGGTTGTCAGGGTTAATATATATTTTTACATTTTTTTGGGACTTTTGGGGAATTTTTATAATTTAATGGGTTTTTAGGGATTCGGGGAATTTTAGGTTTTTTTGAGTTTTTTTAAAGTTTTTTAACATTATAAAGGTTCTTTAGAGTTTTTTTAACTTTTATGCATTTAAAGGGTTTATAGATTTCTTACTTATTTTAAATTTTTATGGTTTTGGGAATTTTTAATATTAAATGGGTTTAGGGATTTTATATGTTTTAGGGTATCTCGGATTATTTGGAATTTATAGTTTTTTTGGGTTTTAGGGTATTTTTATTTATTTGGGTTTTTATGTTTTTTTATAGTTATTTTCATTTTTAGTGGTTTGAATGGTGTTAGATCCTTTAGTATTTTTTAGGTTTTCTATTTGTTTTTTTGGGTTTTTAAGGTTTTTGTGCATCTTTATTGTTTTTACAGTTTTTAGGGTCTTTATTATTATTATTTTATATAGGTTTTATGTGTTTTTAGGTTTTTATGTTGGCGGGGGGGTAGTTAGGGTATTTAGGGTTTGTTATGTTTTAATATATTTTAGGGATTAGTTATTAAGGGTTTAGGGGTTGTTTATGTTTTTAGGGGTTTATGTTTTTAGTGGTTTTTGTGGTTTAGGATATTTGTGGGGGGTTTTAGGATTTTTTAGTGTTTTTAGGTTTTTTTCGGGTTATAAATGTTTTTAGGTTTTAAGGTTTTATTATGTTTTTTCTTGGTTTTTCAGATTTTTTATGTTCTAGGTATTTTTTTTGATATTTTGAGGATTAATATGGTTTTTAGGGATTTTGAATATTTTGAGGTGTTTTTTGAAATTTTAGTGGTGTATTGATTTTTATATTTTTTAGAGTTTTTTTTACATTTTAGGGGTATTAATTTTTTTTTTGGATTTTAAGTGTTTCATCGATTTTTTCTTGTTTTTTGTCTTTTTAATTTTTTATGTTTAGTAATAGATTTTTTAGGATTTAAATAGTTTTTAGGGGTTTTAGGAATTTTTAGGGGTTCATGGTTTTTATGTTTTCTTGAATTTTTATGTTTTTTTTGGTTTGTATGGTTTTTTGAGATTTTTTGGGGGTTTAAAGGATTTCAATGTTTTGTAATATTTTTTAGTGGTATAAAGGGTTTTTTAGAGTTATCAGTGGTTTTTTATTATTTTTAGTGATTTAAAGTGTTTTTTTGGTTTCTTACGGTGTTTTAGTTATTTAGGGTTTTTTCATTTTTAGGGATTTTAATGGATTTTTTATATTTTTATGGTTTTTTGGGTTTTTAGAGGTTTTGTGGGTTATTATGTTTTTTTGAATTTTATTCTTTTTTGGGGGTTTTAGAATTTTTTGGGGTTTTAATGGATTTAAATTTTTTTAGGTTTTTACGTTTTTCTTCTATAATTTATGGTTTTTATAATTTTTATACTATAATGATTTTTTAGGAATTTTTTAGGATTTTTATGGATTTTTATGGGTTTTAGGGATTTTTGGGGATTCAGGGATTTTAGTATTTTTAGGGTTTTATGTTATTTCTAGATTTATAGGTATTTTAGTTTTTTTATATTTTATTATTTTTTTGAGTTTTTTATCATTTTCTGTAGATTTGAATGGATGTTAGATTCTATTTGGTGGTTCATTAGAATTTTTATGGGTTTTATGGATTTTTAAGGTTTTAGGGGTTTTATGGGTTTTAAGGATTTTTATGGGTTTCAGGGTTTTAGATTTTTTATGTTTTTAGGGATTTTAAGTTTTTTTAGGGTTTTAAGGTTTTCCCTAGTTTTTTCAGTGCTTTTTGGGTTTTTCACATTTTTTTGGTATTTTTTGGATTTTTAATATTTTTTATGGTTTTAGGGATTTTGAGGGTTATGTAGTTTTTAGGTTTTTATGGGTTTTAGGGTTTTTATCATTTTTAGGGTTTTTCTATGTTTTAAGTGTTTTTCAGTTTTTTATTTTTCTTATAGTTCATTAGGGTTTTATGGTTTTTTATTTTAATTAATTTTAGTTATATTTAATATTTTTATGGTTTTTAGGGGTTATAAGGATTTAGTTGATTTAATGGTTTTCGGGTTTTTATGGTGTTTATGGGTTTTCAAATTTTATTGATTTTTTTGTTTTTGGGGTTTTATAGAGTTTTTTAAATTTTTAGGGGTTTAATGGGTATTTTTGAGTTTTAAGTGGGTTTTTAGGGCTTTTAAGGGGTTTGGTTTTTATATTTTATTTATGAATTTTTATGGATTTTTGGAGTTTTAGTGTTTTTAGGGGATTTTTAGGTCTTTTGGGATTTTTTCAATTTTTAGGTTTTTTTGGTTTTATGTTTTTAATGGTTTTTAGTGTTATATTTGGATTTCTCAATGGTTTATGGTTTTTTACATTTTTAAGGATTTTTATGTACTTTTTAGATTTTTTTTGTGTTTTTAGGGTTTTTAGGGTTTTTAGGGTTTTTACGTTTTTAGTGTATTTAATGTTTTCAGGGGTTTTAAGTGGTTTTACATTTTTATGGTTTTTAAGGGTTTTTAGTGGTTTTATGTCTTTTTATGTTTTTTGTATTTTTGGGTTTTTATTATTTTCATGGTTATGGAATGTTTTTAGTGATTTTGAGGGTTTTTATATATTTTAGGGTATTTTTTCGGTTTTTTGGTGTTCTTGGTGTTTTGAGGGTTTTTAAGGTTTTTTAGAGTTTTTAAATAATATTATAGGTTTATAGGGTTTTTAGAGTTCTTATTGGTTTTTAAGGTTTTTTTGGGGTTTTCAAGGTTTTTATGGTTTCCATGGTTTATAGGGTTTTTATTATTTTATAGTTGTTTAGTTATTTTAATTGTTTATTTTTTTTATGTTTTTTTGGTTTTGTTTGGGATATCTATGGTCTTTTTAGGGTTAATTTATTTATTATGGGTTCTTAATGATTTTTAGGATTTTTATTATTTATTTGGTTTTTTATTGACATTGAGGTTTTTAATTTTTTTTATTTGTTTTTTTTTTATTTAAGTTTTTTAGTTTTTTAGGGATTTTAATTTTTTTTAGAGTTTTTTAAAAATTTTGGCGTTTAATGGAATTTTTAATTATTTTAGTGGTTTTTATGAATTTTTATGTCTTCTGTATTTTTAAGAGTTTTATGGTTCTTTTTGGGTTTTAGGGTCTTTTTTATTTTTTCTTTTGTTTTAGATTCTTCTAGTTTTTTAGTGGCTTTAAGTGTTTTTACATTTTTAAGGTTTTCATAGGTTTTTTGGGGGGTTTTAGTTGTTTTTAAATTTTTCGGGATTATTTAGGGTTCTTTTTTATTTTTAGGGTTTTTAGATTTTTTGGGATTATGAGTGGATTTGGGTTTTTAAGGGTTGTTAGTATTTTTGGGTTTTTTGGTTTATTGGATTTTTATGGTTTGTTTATTTTTTATTTATTTTTATTATTTAATGGGTTTTACAGTATTAACTATTTTTCTGAGGCTAAAGGGTGTTTCCATATTTTAGTGGCTTTTAGGATTTTAAAGTGTTTTTTTATTTTTTGTAGTTCTTAGGGGTTTGGTGGTCTTTTATGGTTTTCAAGGGTTCTAAGTGCTTTTAAATTTTTTGGATATTTTTAGATTTTTTAAGTATTTTTACATTTTTATATATAGTTTAATTATTTAGGATTTTTTTCTTTTTTAGGGATTTTGTGGGTCTTCTGGGTTTTTTAGATTTAAATGATTTTTAAGGTATTTTATTTTTTCCATTTTTAGGGGTTTCAACTATTTCTTATGTTATAATTTTTTGTTAGGGTCTTTTAAGGTTTTTAGTATTTTTTTGTTTTTAGGGTTTCTATGATTTTTTATGTTTTTATTGTTTTTCAGGTTTTTATGGATTTTGAGGGGTTTTAGGGTATTTTGGGGTTTTTGTTTCTATTTATTTTTGGGGATTTATTTTTAGTTTTTTGGATTTCTATGATTTGGTAGAGTTTATTAATATTTTTATGGGTTTAAATGGTTTTATATATTTGTATTATTTTTTATGTATTTTATTTTTTTTGGGGGAAATTAATGGTTTTATGGGTTTTTATGGTTTTTATGGGTTTTTGGATTTTTAGTGTTTTTAATAGATTTTTAAGGATTTCATCATTTTTAGGTTTTATAGGAATTTTATTTCATTTAGGTTTTTAGGGTTTTCAAAGGGGTTTCTGGTTTTTAGTTTTTGTTTTCATTTTTAGGGATTTTTTTGGGGTTTTAGGATTGTTCTGTTTTTTAGGGTTTTTTTGTGGTTTTGAGTGTTTTTTTGGGATTTTTAGGATTTTTATGGGTTTTTGGGTTTTTAGGGTATATTTTAGAGTTTTTATGGTTTTTATATTTTTTAACGATTTAGGGGTTTAAAGGGTTTTAAGCATTTTTAGTGATTTTTTTTTGTTTTTATGGGTTTTAGGGCTTTTTAATTTATTTTCGGTTTTTTAGGTTTTATGGTGTATTATAATTTTTAGGGACTTTTAGTGTTTTTGGTATTTTTTATATTTTTTGTTTTTTTAAGTTTTTTTAGTTCTTAATGTATTTTAGGGATTTTCATGGTTTTTAGTAATTTTTATATTTTTAGGTATTTTTAGTGAATTTTATGGGTTTTTAGAATTTTGAGGGTTTTGAGAGTTTTTAGGGATTTTATGGTTATTAGGGCTATCTATAGTTTTAGGGTTTTTTATTTTCTAGGGGGATTAAGTGTTTTTTGGTTTTTAAGGTTTTCTCAACGTTTTTATGGTTATTTAGTTTTTTTACATTTTTAAGAATTTTTAGTTATTTTTAAGTTTTTTATGTGTTTTTGGGTTCTTAGGGATTTTTAGGGGTTTTAGGGGTTTTCATGGTTTTATGGTTCTTATGTTTTTTTATTTCTACAGGTTTTTTATCTTTTTAGTGAATAAATATTTTTTAGAGATCTTAAAATTTTTATGGGTTTAAATGGTTTTTAGAGCATTTAGTGGTTTCTAGGGTTTTTAAGTGGTTTAGGGGTTTTTAAGGTTTTTGGGATGTTTTTTGTTATTTAGGGTATTTGAGGATTTTTATGGATTTTTTTAGGGGTTTTATGGTTTTAGTGTTCTTTTAATGGTTTAAAAGTGATTTTTGGTTTATAAGTTTTATTTGGAGTTTTTAGGGTTTAGGGTATCTGACATTTTTCTACTTTTGTGGATTTATTTTGATTTTATGGGTTTTTAATGGTTTCAATGATTTTGAGGGGATTTTGGGGATTTAGGGTTTTTACAATTTTTTGGTTTTTTAGGTGTTTTAATTGTATTTTGGTTTATACGGTTTTTATGTGGTTTTTAGGGTTTTAGGGGTTTTTACATTTTTAGGGATTTTTTGGGACTCGTTAGAAATTTATGAATTTTTAGAGTTTTTAGTAATTTTGTGTTTTTTAAGGATTTTTATGGTTTTTTAGGGTTTTTATGTTTTTTTAGTTCATTAGGGTTTTAAGGTTTTTTAATTATTATTGAAATTTTTAGGGGTTTAAAGGGTTTTTATTTTTTTAGTTGTTTTTATGGGTTTCGTGGGTTTTAAACATTTTTAAGGATTTTAGGGGTTTTTCTAGTTCATACTAGTTTTAGGGTTTTTTAGGTCTGTTTGGGTTTCTTAGGGTTTTATGAATATGGTAGATTTTATGGGGGTTTAATTATTTTTATGTTATTATTTTTTTCTTAGGGTCTTCCGAGGATTCAAGAGATTTTTATGTTTTCACGTATTTTTTTTGGAATTTTATGTTTTTAGGGTTTTTACGGTTTTTAGGGTTTTTAGAGATTTTAGTGCAAGGAAGATGCAGGACCAGGCTATTCCTGGTCTCTCCAAAATGTATAGAAAATAAAGGCAATCCAAATAAAGGGAGGGGCAATGTCAAATGACCCACACCCAAAATCCACAACACCCCCTCCCAAACCTGGTACCCAAAACCATCCAAAAAACAAAACAAGACACGAAAAGATACAAATCAGTCAATGTCGCCACCAAATTCAATCACTAGGCCCGCAACATAAGGATCATCTTTTGAGTCCAGTCTAGCAGTCACGTTAGAAAACTAGTAGTATGAGTCAACCCTCATTTCCATGAATTTCCATCCAAATTCAAAATCCTCCCAAAGTCTAAGAAGCGACAAGTTCTTCCCTCTAAGTCTCTCCTTTTCGGTAGACCATGAAGGCCTCTCCCCTGTTGAAATTTAGTTTTAGCTTCACCACCCTAGAGGTCTCCTTGGTAGCCATGGTCCTCTAAAGAGATAAATAGTCCCCCCTCCACCTTCATTTGGGGGTGGGGAAGAGATGACAATATCTTTAGAAGCTACTCTCTCAAATAGAACTCCATCACTAGACACACTGTCCCTACACCCTTCAGAGGACTCACCAGAGGCATTCCCATGCTAAACTATTTCTCTGAGCTGGGTCATATTAGGGTTTATCCTACAGTCATCCTCAACAATTCTATCCCATAATATTCCAGCCTTATCCTCAATGGGGAACCTTTTATTTTCCAACATCATCATATCATGCAGGACAACATAAAAGTCTTCATTAGAAGGGACTATGTGAACCACCAGGGCCTTCTACAGGGCCAGGACTAGGCCTCCTTCACCAGTTTGGCTATCCATCCCCAATAGTGGACACATGCCAAGGTCCTCTTTACAATCTTCAATGGCCTCCTCACCATAGGGAAGCGACAAGCTCCCCCTACTATCCCACCCAGAAACACCACTCTCAGCATGCTGCACCACTAGGTCATCTTTGCTCAGACTAAAGGATCCCTCATTGAACCGTTGCCCCACCAAAATCATCTCTTTCCCAACCAGAAACATCTCTGGCCCAATCCTTGCTATCTCCACCAACCTATCCTCCTCCCCTTGCTTTAACACCCCCAAGATCAATCTCACCACTATCTAAATCAAACACGGACAAATATATAAAGATGTTATTCAAAGAAAAATCAGACGAAACCATCAGCTGGCAGCCACCTACCATCCCACTGCTCCTCCTCCATCCCACAACAATGCAATCTGAGTATTGCATCTAGGGGATCTCCTTATTCTCTTCCCTAGTTATACCACCCTTATCGACATCATCCCCCTACTTATGCCCCTATCAACTCACCAATTTCATCTTGCCCCTCGCTAAAAATCAGATCCACCGCTTCATCAATGGACACCAGCTTAGCACCATCTCCCCCCAAATCACACGAATTCCCAGCCAAATTCAAAATCATTCTATCTAAATCCACCCATGTATCTCCCAAATCCCTCACATCCTTTAGATCCTTTCTAAGATACTCAAAACCTATAGCAACTGGTTTCTTCGAGTGTAGGGTCGTGCGAAAACTTGTACCCTCTTTCTAGATTTTTAGGGTGTTTTAGAGTTTTTATCAATTTATATGTTTTTAGGGATTTTATGTGTTTTTATGTGATTAATGATCTATTATGGGATTCAAAGGATTGTAGGGTTTTTTATTTTTTATATATTTTATGTTATTTTTGGGTTTCTATGGGTTTTTAGTTTTTTATGGATTTTGAGAGGTTTTAGGATTTCCTACTATTTTTAGTGGTTTTTTGAGTTTTGAGGGTTTTTTTTATTTTTTAGTGGTTTAGTGGAATTTTAGAGTTTTAAAACATTTTTAGGGGTTTAAAAAGGTTCTTTAGTATTTAGTGGGTTTTAATTTTTTATGGGGTTATAAGGTTTTTTAAGGTTTTAGAAGTTTTATGGTTTATAGTGGGGTTTAGTGTCTCCTGGGTCATTTTAGGATGTTTTTTGTTTTTTACATTTTTTATAATATTTAGGTTTTTTTCGTGTTTTAGATTTTTATGGTTTTCTTAGTGTTTGTTCGGGTTTTTTAGGATTTTTTTTTGGTTTTTAAGGGTTTTTGGAATTTTATGCTCTTTTAGGTGTTTTAATGTTTTTGAGGGTTTTCTAAGGTTTTTAGGGAGTTTTTGTCTTTTTAGAGACTTTAGTTATTTTTAGGTTTTTATGGTGTTATTAATTTCTTTCTAGTAATATTGGGAGTTTTTGTTTTGGTGTGTTCTAGGGATTTTTTGTATTTTTATGGATTTTATGTTTTTATGGTTTTTTTGTGGTTTTAGAGTTTTTATAGATTTTAGCGGTTTATGATTTTCTTTTGGTTTTTTTGGGATTTCTTATGATTTGTTTAGGTTTGTATTCTTTTTTTGAATTTTTTTTAACATTTTTAGGGGATTAAAGGGTTTTTAGAGTTTTTAGTGGGTTGTTAGGATTTTTATGGGTTGTGTTTAGTTTTTTAAGGTTTTTTGGGATTTTAAGAATTTTTGTAGTTTTAGGGTTTTTGGGGGTTTTCAGTGTTTTTTGGGTTTTTATGTTATTTGTAATTTTAAGGTATTTTTTTATAATCTTAATATATTTTTAGGGTTTTTAAAAATTTTGAGGATTTTTTGTTTTTTCTAGGGTTTTTATGTTTTTTAGCTTTTTTAGGATTTTTCACATTTTTATTTTTTTTGGGTTTTATTTGTTTTTAGGTATTTAAGGTTTTCATTTGGGTTTTTAGGTTTTCTCCATTTAAGGGATTTTTTGGATTTTTATGGTTTTTTAGTGATTTTAGGGATATTGATTGTAGTTATGATTTTAGGGTGTTTAAGGTTATTAGTGTTTTTAGTTCTCTTTTTTATAGGTTTTAATATTTTGAAGTTGTTCTTAGGGTTTTAAGGGGTTTTGTCCTTTCTTGTTTTTTTTAATGTTTTGAGAAATTTTTAGTGTATTTTATGATTTTTATGATTTTATTTTTTTAGGTATTTTGAGTGTTTTTAGTGTTTTTAGGGTTTGTAGTGTTTTATGTTTTTCTCAGGGTATTAGGGTAATTTTGGTTTTTTCAAGGATTAAATTTTTTAGTGTTTATTTACATTTGTATAGGTTTAAGAAGTTTTTTATAGTTTTAGTGAATTTTTAGGGGTTTTAAGGGGTTTTATGGTCATTATGGGTTTTATGGGTTATTTTTTTAGCTTTTCTTCATTGTTTTTAGATTTTTAGGGGGGTTTTAGTGTTTTTTGTTTTTACGGTTTTAAGGGTTTCTAGGGATTCTATAGCCGTTTACATTTTTAGGGATTTTTATTGATTTTTCAGGATTTTTATGGATTTTTATGTTTTTATGGATTTTGACTGTTTTTAGTGGTTTTAGGATTTCTGGGGTTATTTAGGGTTTTTAGGGTTTTTAGTGTTTTGTGGTTTTTTGGGGTTTTATGTGTTTTTAGATCTTCAAGGTTTTATTATGGATTTTCAAGGGTTTTAAATTTTTTTACATTTTTAGGTATTTTTTGTGATTTTTTAGGATTCATTTGATATTTTAAGATTTTAAGAGTTTTTTTCATCTTTATATTTTTTAGGGTTTTTAGGATTTTTTTTGAGTTTTAGGGGTTCTTTTGAGTTTTTAAGGATTTAAATCGGTTAAAGAGTTTTGTAATGTTTTTAGGCTAATAATGGGTTTTTATACTTTTTTATGTTTCTTAGGTTTTTTGTGGGGTTTTAGGTATTTTATGGTTGTAGGGGTTGTATGGTTGTTTTTTTGGAGCCTTTAGGTTTTTTAGGGTTTTTTGGTTTTTTGGATTTTTAGCATTTTTTGGTTTTTAGTGGTTTTTTGTATTTTTATGTTTTGATGGTTTTCTTAGAGGTTCTCAGAGCGTTTTCTGTGTTTAGTGATTTTTATGTATTTTTAGTATTTTTATGTTTTTTAGGGTTTTAGGGGTTTTGAGAAGTTGAATTTGTTTTTTTTGGGTTTTTTGGGATTTTTTTGTGTTTTTAGCATTTTTGGGTTTTAAGCATTTTAAGTGATTCTAGGTTTTTAAGTTTTCTTATGGTTTTTCATTGTGTTTATATTTAATCACATTTTTAGGTATTTTTAAGGATTTCTAGGGTTTTTATTAGTTTATAGGTATTTTTATGGGTTTTTTCAGTTTTTAGATTTTTTGGGGTTTTTAGTGTTTTTAGCGGTTATTGAGAATTTTTTTTCAATTTTTTAGTTTGTTTTTAGTTTTTTTAAATTTTTCTGGTTTTAAAATGTTGTAGATTGTTAGATATTTTGATGGGTTTTATGTGTATTATGGTTATTTTTAAGGATTTTTGGGGTTTTTAGGATTTTTATGGTGTTTTAGGGGTTTTGGGGTCTTTTAGGGGTTTTAGGTTTGTTTGTGTTTTTTAGATTTTTAGGTATTTTTGGTGTTTAAAGTGTTTTAATTTTTAAAAAATTTCCCAGTTTTTTATAGGTTTTAATGTTTTTAGTTATTTTTATTATATTAATTTATTTAGGGTTTTTATAAATTTTAAGGGATTTTCAGGTTTTAGGCTTTTATAGTTTTTGGTTTTGGGGGGTTTTGGGATTTTTTGAGTTATTTAGGGTTTTCAAAGAACATAGAGTTTTTTAAAATTTTCAGGGGATAAAGGGTTTTTAGATATTTTAGTGGTTGTTATGGTTTTTAGGGGCTTCTATGCTTTTTTAAGGTTTTTGGCGTTTTTGTTTTTTTAATTTCAGTGGTTTTAAGGTTTTCATTTTTTGAATCATTTTTTATTTTTTTAGGGATTTATGTTTTTATAGGTTTTTATGTTTTTCTTGTGGTTTTTATAGGTTTTAGGGTTTTTTATGTTTTTAGATGATTTTAGAAATTATTTAGGAATTTTGTTGTTTTTAGGTTTTTTTATGGATTTTGAGGGATTTTCTGGTTTTTAGTTTTTTTATGATTTTTTGGGTTTTTTGGGGTCTCTGAGTTTTTAGTGTTTTATGTGTTTTTTTACATTTTTAGGGGTTTAAAGTTTTTTAATATTTTTTAGTGAATTTTATATGTTTTGTTTGTTTTTAATGTTTTCAGGGGTTTAAAGTTATTAGTTTTTTTGTAGGTTTTAGTCTTATTAAAGGGTGTTATCATTTATAGGTTTTTAGGGGTTTTAAGTGTTTGTAGGGTTTTATGGTTTTCTTAATATCTTTCATGGTTTCATGGTTTTTTACATTTTTAGTTATTTTTAGGCAATTTTTATGATTTTTATGCTCGTTTAGGTTTTTAGGTATTTTGAGAGTTTTTAGGGATTTATTGTTTTATATGTTTTTATGGGTTTTAAGTGTTTTTTGGTTTTTAATGTTTTGTTATGGTTTTTAATGTTTTTAGGGGTTTTCATTGTTTTTAAGGTTTTTTACATTTTAAAGTATTTTAAGGGATTTTTTTGGATTTTTATGTTTTTTAAGGTTATTAGGGATTTTTGGGTTTTTAGTGTTTTTACATTTTTTATGTTTTTCTTGTCATATAAAGGCTTTTTTTAGTTTATAGTCATTTTTATGGTTTTGGTGGATTTTTAATGCTTTAAGAGTTTTTATGGATTTTTGGTTTATATAGGTTATTTTAGTTTTTAGTTTTTTTAGGGTATTTACAGTTTTTAGGTTTTTATTTTAATAGATTTTTTATGGATTTTGACAATTTTTAAGTTCTTTGGGTTTTTTGGGTTTTAGGGTCTTTATCATTTTCTGATTTTTCAAGGGTTTCAAGTGTTCTATGTTTTGAATATTTTCATAGGGTTATTCACAGTCTTTAGGGTTTTTATATTTTTAAGGATTTTTACAAATATTTAGGATTTTTATAGAATTTTTTTATTTTAGACATAGTGAGAGTTTTTGGATTTTTAGGGCCTTTTTGGATTTTTTTTGGGTTTCTATGGTTTTTTTAGTTTTTTAGTGTTTTAAAGTTTTTTATTTTTTTTAACATTATTTGTGGTTTAAACGGGTTTTAATGTTTTAGTGGTGTTTAGGGATTTTATAGGTTTTTATGGGTATTTATGTTTTTAGGTGTTTCTATGGTTTTTAGGAGTTTAGTGGTTTTAATGTCTTCTTAAGGTTTTTTTTTGGATTTTATCATTTTTATGTTTTTATGGATTTTAAGTGTTTTTAGGATTTTAGTGTTTGGTTATGTTTTTTTATAGATTTTTATCATTATTTACTTTTTTAGGTATTTTAAAAAAAAATTATGATTTTTATGGTTTTTTATTGTTTTTAGTGATTTTGAGGGTTTGGGTTTTTTGGTTTTTTGGTTTTTGGTTTTTTAGCATTTAAGGGGTTTTATGTGTTTCTTCGGTTTTTAAGGTTTTCTTAGTGTTTTTCATATTTTTATGGGTGTTTTATGATTTTAGGTATATTTAGAGCTTTTTTAGTATTTTTATAGGTTTTATGCTTTTTAGAGGTTTTGATGGGTTTTAGGGGTTTTAGAGTTTTTTTAATGTTTTGACCATTTTTAGGGGTTTTAAGTGTTTATGTTTTTCAGGTATTTAACATTTTCTTATAGTTATTTAGGAATTTATAAGCATTTATGTATTTATGGATTTTTTATCGATTTTTTATTTTTTTATGTTTTTTAGGGTTTTTGGGATTTTGAGGGTTCTAGGTTTTTTTTGGGATTTTGAGGGTTCTGGGGTTTTTTTGGGATTTTAGGTTTTTTTGGGTTTTATTGTGTTTTGGGTGGGTTGTTAGTTTTTTTATGTTTTAAGGTTTTTAATTATTTTTAACATTTTTAGGGGTTTAAATTCATTTATTATTTTTTAGTTGTTTTTAGGGATTTTCGTAATTTTGTAAGGTTTTTAAGGGTTTTGATGGTTTTCAGTGTTTTTTAGGGTTTTAGCGTGTTTTGTACTTTTAGCCCTTTTAGGGGTTTATGTTCATTTACGTTTTTAAGGGTTTCTTAGGGTTTTTCTGGGTGTTTATGAATTTTTATGGTTTTTGGACTTTTAGGAATTTTTTAAGATTTTAGTGGGTTTTTAGAATTTTTAAGGATTTCAAAGTTTTTTTGTTTTTTAGGGCTTTTAATGTTTTTAGCATTTTTATGGTTTTTAGAGTTTTTTTGTCTTTTTTAAGAGTTTAAAGGTTTTATAGTGTTTTTATTTTTTTAGGAATTTATGTTTTTATGGGATTTTAATATTTTAGGGGTTTTATAGTTTTTTTGTGGGTCTAAGGGTTTCTTGGATTTTTAGGTTTTCAATTTTTTGGGGTTTTGGATTATTTTTTTATTACGGTTTTTAATGTCTTTAGAGTTTTTTCCCTTTTTAGTGGTGTGAATGGTTCTAGAGTCTTTAGTAGTTTTTAAGGTTATTAAGGTATTTGTGGATTTTTATGGTTTTTAAAGCATTTAGAGTTATTAGGGTTTTAGTGTTTTTTAGGTTTTTATTGGGATTAACTGTTTTTAAGGTTTTAAGAGTTTTTTCTATTTTAGGGATTTATTTTTGTGTTTTAAGGGTTATTATTTTTTTTAGTTTTTTTGTTTTTAATTTCTTATATTTTTTTATTGTTTTCATCAAGTTATTCATGGTTTTTTAGATTTTTAATGTTTTAGATATTTTCATATATTTTTTTATGAATTTTATGTTTTTTTGGATTTTCATTGATTTTGTGAATTTTTAAGGGTTTTTAGGAATTTTTGGATTTTTTATGTGTTTATAGATTTCATACATTTTTAGGGGTTTTAATTATTTTTATGTTTTTCTTCAATTTTATCATGTTTTTTGTGTTTTTATATTTTTTATGGGTTTCTATAGATTTTTTAGGTATTAAATGATTTTTAGGGGTTTTAGAAAATTTTAGGGTTTTAGGGATTTTAGTATTTTGTGGTGTGGATGATTGTTGGGGTTTTTGGGTTTTCTTTAGTTTTTTATGGTTTTAAAAATTTTATGGTTTTGTAATTTCTTAATGGTTTAAAGGGTTTGTAGAGTTTTAAATGGTTTTTTATTGTTATTAGGGTGTTTTAAAGCTCTTAAGGGTTTTATGGCGTTGGGGGGGTATTGTATTAAGTGCCTTTTTAGATTTTTTATTTTTTAGGATTTTTTATGTTTTTATGGGTTTAATGTTGTTTATGTTTTTAAGGTTTTCTTAGAAGATTTTAGGTTTTTTAAAATATTTATGGATTTTTATGGATTTTGTTTTGATTTTATGGTTTTTTATTGTTTTGGGGTTTTGGGGAGGTTGTAACATTATTAGTTTTTTAGGGTTATTTAGGTTTTTTAGGGATTTTAGGTATATTTTAGGATTTATTTTTGGTTTTTTAGAGTTTTACAGATTTTTAGGACCTTGAGGTTTTATATGGTTTTAGGTGGGGTTTGTTTTTATGGTTTTAGGTGTTTTCGAGGTTTTTAGGGGTTTTTTATGTTTTTAGTGTTTTAGGGATTTTTTAGGATTTTTATGGTTTTTAGGGTTTTATTGATTTTTTAGGTTTTTTAGAGCATTAATAGTTTTTTTGGGTTTTAAGGGTTTTTTGAGTTTTTAGGTTTTTTTCGGTTTTTAGAAATTTTTTTCACTTTTAGCAGTTTAAATGGGTTTTATAATGTTTTTTATGATTTTTATGGGTTTGATGGATTTTTAACATTATTAAAGGTTTTTATGGGTTTTAAGGGTTTTTTGGTTTCTTTAGAGGTTTTTACTGTTTTTCCATTTTTTTTTGCTTTTTTAGGTGTTTTAATTGATTAAGGTTTTAACTTTTTTCTTCGTTTTCTTTAGGGATTTTATATTTTTTTCATTTATTTTGGATTTTAACTGATTTTTTTTTTAATATTTTTTGGGTTTTTAGGGTTTTTATGGATTTAGGGGGTTAAGGGTTTTAGGGTTGTTAGGGTTTTTTATACATTATTTTTTATGTGTTTTTAGGTGCTTTATGTGTTTTTAGGTTTTTATGGTTTTCTTACGGGTTTTCAGGGTTTTTATGTTTTTGCACGTTTTTTCAGATTTTTATATGTTTTTAAATATTTTGATGGTTTTTTGGGTTGTTAGTGACAAAGAAGGAGTGGACCAAGAAGAGAGATTGGTTCCTCAATTTATAAAAAACGAAAAGTACAAAACATTACAGGGGGGACTTGTACATTCGGGTGCGGGTAGTGCCCTTCATGTCAGAGTCTACATTAGATGCGTAAAAAGAAGAAGCAATGAATGACCACCGTGAAAAGCATTCTTCAATAGCCATCTTGGAATGAACATTAGCCACCATATTGACCTCCCTATATGCATGAGTGATCTTGAGGCTTAGGTTCTTGGATAAGCTAAGGCATTCAATCCATTGGGGTAGGAGCCACCATGGAACCTTCCATGAGTTTTTTCAGAGAGCCTCCACCGCAAGTATCAAGTTAGATTCGATCCATAGATGCATCCAACCAAATTGATTTTCAAAACAAATAGCCTTGATAATAGCCCAAAGCTCTACCTCATAGGCACAACCATTCACAATGTAATGATAGAAAATGCCCTTGATAAAACATAAAAAGGTACGGAAAACACCACCATAACCTGAAGGGCCTGGTGAACCTGCTGCCGCACAATCAACATTAAGTTTAATCCACGACGTGATTGGTGGAATCCATCTAATATACTTCATCAACATTGGTTTTTTTCACCTTCCATGAACACCAAGAGTGTGGAGTGTAACAAGGTCATTGAAGCAGTTGTTCATCGTACCTGATTGAATACACCCAGCCATTTGAATAGCATTGTTCATGGAAATAATACCCTCATGTGTGGAGCATGATTTATTCCGAAACATAGCAGAATTTCTCACAGCCCATAGGAAGGAAACAATTATTGCACATGCAGCAAGAAGAAGGTTGTGAAGCTACTCACTATAGCTGAAGTCTATAATAAAGTGAATCCTTTGGGAAAAGGTTCCAGGGGTAAACGGAGACCAAAGACGTCTTGCATGTGATTACATAGTCTATGGGCAAGATTTCATTTAACAAAAAGGTGTTATACACTTTCAGAACCTCATAAACAGATGTTGCAGGCTTAAATAATCTGTCATCTAGCTTTTTGCAACTGACCATGCATAGGCAGCCTGTTTCTCCAAATCTTCCAAAGGAGAAGGAATTTTCTAGGGGGAATGAATTGACGATTATATTTCAGAAGCCATGAGGGGAGATAAAGGCCTTTCTAACATTTTTACTTGTAGAAATCCCTTGTAGTGAGCAGACTAATCATATTCGGCTTCCATATGAGAGTATCATGAATCAATGCAACTGTAACAGTGAATCTGGGAAATGATGTGTGGTGGTAGGAGTCCATTCAACTCTATCAGCCTGGTATTGAGATCATTGATAGACATGTGTTGTAGTCCCTGGGGTACCTGCATGATTTCATTTAGAGGACTGTCGAGCCACGTGGTGAGCCAACAGTTCAGATTGGAGTGACTTGAAACAACCCAAATAGATTGGGAGATAATGTCCTGATATGAGGATTTAATTGTGGTCTAGACAGAGGAGAGCATATAACCCGTGTAGCCATTTCACAAGTGAGAAGTAAATCTTTCTTTAAGAAAATCCATCTCACCTTCCTTATGTGGGAAGAGGTTCTAGGTGAATTTAGCTAGCAAGGCCTCATTAAAAACCTTGAGATCCTTAATTCCAAGACCACCCATTTTAATGAGTTTAATGCATTCTTTCCATGCAACAGTTACCAATTTCTTTTCATTAATGCCTCCTATCAATGATAAGTTCCGAATCATGGATTGAAGAGACTTTATCAGACTTATTGGCCATCTATATATAGAGAATACATGAACAAACATTAATGTGATGATATAATTGATAAGGCATACTCTACCTGCTTGGGACAGGGACTTTCCCTTCCATTTAGCCAGCTGGTGTGTGATGTTAACAGAGATGCATTCCAAGTGGCAACACTTTACCTTTCCCCAAAAAAGGGGGACCCCAAGGTAATTGAAAGGTAGTGATACTTTTTTGAAACCAATACATCTAATGATTCTATTTTTCCGCACAGAGGATCTCCCTTTCTCAAAGTCAATAGATGATTTACTCCAACTGATGGCCTATCTAGCAACACCTTCATAATGATTAAAGATTTTCCAAATAGAAGATATAGTTCGCATATTATCTTGCCCCAAGTGAATAATATCGTCAGCATAAAAAAATATGTGAGGGTACAAAAGAGTCCTTCCCAGCTTTGACAAGACAATAAATGCCAGCCATCATTGCATTGATAACAAAGTGACTCAGATAATCTTTCACAAGTGCAAAGAGAATCCTAGAGAGTAGATCTCCCTATCTTCCCCTCGTGAACATTGAAATAAACCTTTTGGTGTCCCATTAACCAGAACAAATATTCTAGCACTCTCCAAAATGGAAGAAATCATATTGATAAACTTGGTTGAAAACCCATACATGATAAAAACCTTGAAACGAAAGTGCCACTTAATGGTATCAAAGGATTTGGATATGTCCAATTTTAAAGCAAAGGTCCCATGTTTGGATTCCTTCCTCATGATATTCACTTCTTCAAAGGCCATATATAAACAGTTTAGGATGCTTCGCCCAGGAACAAAGCCAAATTGATTGGGTGGGATGATGGTAAAAACAAACTTCCCCAACCTTGTGACGATGATTTTACTAATAATCTTTGGGATGGTGTTTCCTATGGAAATCGGTCGAAAGCCACCAATATCAATAGCAGCTTTCTTTTTTGGAAGCAGAGAAATGAAATTGGAGTTGGATCCAAAAAGAATTGACCCTGAGAGAAATAACTCCTTGAAAACATTGGTAATTTCTGTATGAATGATATACCAATAGAAAATGAAGAATTTGTTCATAAGTCCATCCGATCCAGGGGAAATTTCATAATTGAGTGAGAAAAGACAAGATTTAACTTCATCCTCAAGAGGGGGTCAAATCATTATTTTGTGAGTCACTCACACACTTCTCAATACGTTCAGAAATCAAGGAAGAAGGGGGGTGCTGTCATCATTATAGAGAGCTTTAAAATGACCAAATATAGCATCAGAGAGCTCTTTCTCCTCAACCAAGGTTGTTCCATTGATTCAGATATGATTAGGTCCTTTATGAACCTTTTTCTCCAGCTGCAAGCGATGAAAGAACATTGAGTTTCTGTCACCATCCCTGAGCCATCATATATTGAATTTATTTTTTCCAGATTTTCTTTAAGAGCAAGAAGATCATCATGTTTTTTGTGAAACTCGAGTTCCTCATGAGTTGGAACATCCCCCTATTGGTTGTTTTCTTGGAAAGATTCCAACTAAAATTCTGCATCCTTAACATAATCATCGATTCTGGAGAAAGAGATCTTAATCCAAACCTTTATAAGGATTTTTATTCTCTTAATATTTGATGCAACCACAAAATAAGGGCTACCATGAAAGGTATAGTTCCATCCATCAAGATCAACTTCTCTGCAACCTGGAATTGAAATCGAGGAATTATTGAGCTTAAAGGGTAAGGAATTGAGTCTCCTGCTATCCTCCCGAATGGAGACAATAATGGGATTATGATCAGAGTTAAATTTGGGAAGAGTAAATCCTAATATGTCTAATGCAGCACCAGTATCATTGACATTCATAAAGCACATATCAATTTTAATGGCTTTCCTCCCATTGATAGTGAACCTTCCCAAAGTGAAATTGGATCCCACCATAGGAACTTCAATGAGGTTTCATTTATCCACACAGCACTGAAAGTATAGAGCAGTAATATGGGAAAAATGAGGGCCAATTTTTTCATCTAGACATAGAACAACATTGAAGTTGCCAGTGATGACCTAGTTGTGATTCATATTCTCATTGAGAGCAGATAACTTATCCCAAAGTTCTCTTCTTCTGATGTAAGAGCAGGAGTCATAAACAAAAGAGAAGGAGAAAGGAATATCCTACAACTGGGTGTGAACTTAAATTACTTTATGAAAAATCTCAATAGACTCAAGTTGCAAGTCATTGTGCCAAAAAACCCATAATGTTTCAAGGTTACCAACACCTCTGTTGTGATCAATAAACAAGTATCCAATCGAGTCCTAGTTGAAACCCTTCCTGTTATCAAAACTAATAAAAGTCTCAGCAATGGCCACAAGTGAAGGATTTTTGGTAGTAAGAATATGTCTAAGGGATGCTATAGTGGGAGAATTCCCAATCCCCTAGAAATTCAAAAAAAACAGCTTCATTGATTGAGATTTGTGTTGCCTCTCTAGCGAGGCAGGCATTGTGTATTCTTGGAAGTGGATCCTTTACACATTCATCCCTTCTTGGGAGGTCTACCAAGAGGTTTCTTGATGTCTTTCTCAATTATTTTCACCTCATGAGTAGAGTCCATAAGATCCACTTTAGAGTTTACATCTGCATCTTGAATGTCATCTTCTTGATCAACCCAGAGTTTCCCAGACAGGGGGGAAAAGGTATTAGTAACACAAATCCCCTCATTGTGAGGAACTCCAGTGAATTTGTCTTTAGTGGTAGTTCCTGTAGGAACAGGGGTGAAAGCTTTAGGATTGAGCATGGGCCTTCCAGCAACATGCATTTCAACAGAATCTACAAGAACAGGGGCATCAGACTGAGCAGATGCATCATGCACTCTGTTGGGTGAAGGTTGTTCAGAAACAGGAGACACTGAAGTAAGGAAACCAGTTTGTATAGTACGAAGTGCAGAAATATCTGGAGAGACCCCAAGAGAAAGAGCACCTACAGTGTCCTTAACTTGCACAAAAGGAGAAGATGCTTTTTGAGCATCGGGATGAGACAGAGGCCTTACTGCATCATGCACATTGACTGTATCTGCAAGAGTAGGTTGAAAAGGCTGAGCAGATGCATCATGGACACTGCTGGCAGTTGCAAGATTAGGTTCATTAGGCTGGGAAAATGAAAATTTCTCAATAGGAGGCATATTAATCACTGGAGAGTCCCTAGGAGATGGAGAAGCAATCTATGAAGGATCCCCAAAGTAAGGAGCACTTGTACTATCCTTATCTTTCTCAACAGGAGCCACTGCTTTGTGAGCATTGGGATGAGACAGAGGCCTTCCTGCATCATGTACATTGACTGTATTTGCAAGAGTAGGTTGATTAGGCTGGGCAGATGCATCATGCACACTACTGGAAGTTGTAAGATTAGGTGCATCAGGCTGGGCAAGTAAAATTTGCTCAACAGAAGACACATTAATCACTTGAGAGGCCCTAGAAGATTAAACGTTAAATTGCTCTGCATGAGCAGCTTGCCCATCATTATGATCATTAGGATCATTGGTCAAGACCAATTCAATGGGATCACATACCTTCTCAGGGTTCACAATAGATTGATCAGGGACTTCGCTTGTCCTCGTGTTGTTTTTTCCATTACCTGGTAGAGGAAGGGTATTAACTTGCAGAGGGAGAGTATCTGCATCTTTTTGGCTCATTTCGTTCTTTTTAGAAACTTGGCATAAAACATCCTCAAGACCTCGCACCTTTTAAGTGTTATAGGTCTTCAGTCTCATACATTTATTGATAGAGTGACCGAGAAAGAGACAATTATTACAGAACTTGGGTCTTCTTTCATACTATATTTCCAACATGATACTAGCATCCAGTGTGTTTATCACCACTTCTTCGACCAAAGTGTTGGCCATGTCAACTTCAACACGAACTCTAGCATAGTGACCGAATCTTGGATTGTCTATTTCCCTGTCAATACGACTGGGAAAGCCAATCGAGGAGGCAATGTCCCATAGAATTTGAGGATGCCAATCTAACCAATTCAGTATGCAGATACAGATCCAAACCTGAGAAAAAGTGTTCTTGATGCTTGTTGGATCAAAATTACGGTCCCATACTTGAATTCATAGCAATCCAAGCATAAAAGAAAGTGATCCAAAACACCAGGCACGTCATTTATGCTCATCAGAGTGAAAAATAATGTGATAAAAACAGCAGCCCATGACTTGTCATTTTCTAGACCATGAAACCCCAAATTTCTGCAACTCGCTTGACATGCTTGAAAAATCTCCACAATTTTTCACCCTTGGGTATGATCACACGAGCAATGATAGAAAATTTATAGAGATTAATTCTCTCCTCAATTTCTTCTCGATTGGCAGATACATGAGCTTTTTTCCCTTTCTTATTAACACACCCAGGGGAGGCGGTGCCAAAGTCAGAGAAAGGAGAGGAAGCCGCAGATTTGACAACCTCAGCAAAATTCTTCTTCGACGCATCCATAGGTGAAGCCGATGGTTGACCAGGTTTTGCAACACATGGATTGAAGAATTTAAAAAGGACATTATGCCCAATAGGTTCAGATTCAGGTTTTTTCACAGGGTTAGTTACATCCCGATTCAGGGGAGCCGGCGTTTGTCGAGGTTCCACAGAATTGCCCGAGCCCCCTACTGGCTCTGCCATCTTTCAGTATTTTGGGTTTTTAGGGATTTTGAGTGGGTTTAAAGGTTTTTGGGCCTTTTTCTAATTTTTTGTGGTTTTCTGAGTTTTTAATCGCTTTTATGATTTTTTAGAGTTTTTAATATTTCTAGGTTATTTTACAGATTTTAGGGTCTATTAGACTTTATATATTTTTTAGTATTTTTTGTATTTATGTGTTTTAAGTGTTTTTATGTTTTTAATGACTTATTATGGTTTTTTAGGGTTTTTATGTTTGTCTGTTTTTCAGGATTATTTATTTATTTTTTAGGATTTTTATTGTTTGTATGGTTTTCAGGGATTTCTAAGAGTTTATAGGTTTTTTAATGTTTTTAGTCTTTTTAGTTTCTTTTATCATTTTATCGGTTTATAGGTTTATTTATGTTTTTAGGGGTTTTTATGGATTTTAGTGGTTTTTAGGGTTTGTAGTGTCTTTTTAGGGAATATTGTTTTTAATTGTTTTTAGGTTTTTATGGTTTTTTAGGGTTTTTCTATGTTTCTAGGGGTTTTTATATTTTTATATATTTTTATAGATTTTTATGATTTTTATGAATATTAATGGTTTATAGGGTTTTTGAGGGTTTATTTGTGTTTTTCAGTGTTTTTAGTGTTTTAATATTTTTTTTTGTTTTTTTTTTGGGATTTTAGTGTTTTTTTGATTTTAATGTTTTCTTAGGAGATTTCAGGTTTTTATGTTTTTCTATGTTTTGGGGGGTTTTCAGGATATTTTTATTATTTTTATGGTTTCAATTGTATTTTTGAATGTTGAGGGGTTTAGGGTTTTTATGGTTTTTTGGAGGGTTAGGGTTTTTTAAATTTTTACCATTCTTAGAGTTTGTATTTTTTTTTAATATTTTTAAATATTTTAGTGATTTGAATGGTTTTTATAGTTTTTAGTGATATTTTAGTGTTTTTTGGGTCTTTAGAGTTTTTTATGTTTTTAGTAGTTTAATCATTTTCAGTGGTTTAGGATTTTTATGGTTTTTAGGATTTTTAAGGTATTTAGGATTTTTAGGCTTTTAGTTTTTTAAATGTTTTTATGTTTCAAATGATTTCATATGTTTTTCACTATTTTTATGATTTTTAAGGGATTTTTAGGGTTTTTGATATTTTTATGGCCTTTTAGGGTTTTACGGATTTGGATAGGTTTTAGTATTTTTTAGTATTTTTAGGGTTTTTAATGGTTTTTATATTTTTTTGGTTTTTTAAAGGTTTTATGTGTTTTATGTTTTTTATGTTTTTTTAGTTTTTCATGGTTTTTATGTTTTTCAATGCTTTTTTCATTTTTATAAATTTTTTACGATTTTAATCATTTTGGGGGATTTTTTGGGGTTATAGGGCTTTTTATGGTTTTAGTGTTTTATGGGTTTTTAGTTTTAAGTGTTTTTATTAAGTTTTTATTAAGGGTTTTAAGGTTTTTTAGGTTTTTAATAAATTTTTAATGCTTTTATGGGTTTTGAGGGTTTTTAGAATTTTAGTGGTTTAGGGGTTTTATTAGTTTTAATGGTTTTTAAATCTTTTTAGGGTTTATATAGTTTTTATGGATTTCTATATTTTAGGTTATTTATGGTTTTCATATAATTTTTTAGTGTTTTTAAAATTTTTGAGGTCGTTTATTTTTTTTGGATTTTTAATGTTTTTATATTTTTATGGTTTCCATAGTGTTTTTTAATTTTTTTGGTTTTTTGTGTGTTTAGGTATTTTAATGGTTTATTTGGAATTTAAAATTTTTTTGAGGGTTTTAGTGATTTTTTGGGATTTTATGGTTTTTTTACAATTTTTGGGGTTTTTTAGGGGTTTTAACATTTTTTTGGGTTCTAGAGGTTTCAATAGTTTTTTGGTCTTTATAGTTTTGTTTTGGGGTTTTTTTAGGGTTTTAATTTTTTAAGATGTTTTCATGGATTTTTATTGTTTCTTTACAATTTTTATGGATTTTAGGGGTTTTGGTTTTTAGGGTTTTATGTTTTTTTAGATTTAAGGGTTTTTTTATTATTTTTGGATTTTTATATTTTTTAGAGTTTTTGTCATTTTTAGATGGTCTAAAGGGTTTTTAGATTTTTTTCTGTATTATTATGGTTTTAATGTATTTTTTGGATTTCATATGTTTTTTGGGATTTTATGGTTTTTATGGGATTTTATGTGCTTTTATGGGTTTTAAGGTTTTTATCATTTGTAAGGTCATTTAGGGGTTCAAATTTGTTTATGTTTTTAAGGATTTCCTTGAGTTTTTTAGGGATTTTAGGTTTTTTAACATTTATTGGCATTTTTTAGGATTTTTATGATTTTTATGGTTTTTAGAGATATTAATGGTTTTAGGGTTTTTAGGTTGTTTCGGGTTTTTTGGGGTTTTAGGTTTTTATCAATTTTAGGTTTTTTCAAGGTATTAAGTGTTGTTCGGTTTTTATGGTTTTCTTAAGATTCTTTTAAGTTTTTTTATTTTTTTTATTTTAGGTATTCTTAGTTGTTTTATAATATTTTTATGGTTTTAAGGATTTTTATGGATTTTCTTTAGTTTTAAGTGTTTTTATGTTTTTATGGTTTTTTGATATTTTTTAGTGTTTTGAGGGTTACAAGAGTTTTTAATATTTTTAGGGGTTTAATGGGTTTTTTTAGTTTTTAGTGGATTTTAGGGTTTTTATGGGTTTTAGATTTTTTAATGGTTTTTAGGGTTTTTATAGCTTTTATGAGGTTTTATGGATATTATGGGCTTTAGGGTCTTTTACATTTTTAGTGTTTTTTAGGATTTTGTGGGATTTATGTTTTTATAGGGATTTAATGTTTTCATATGGTATTATAAAGTTTTTAGGGTTTTTTACGTTTTTTAGTATTTTAACGGTTTTTGTGTTTTTAGGGTTTCTGAGATTTTTTAGGATTTGTAGGATTTTTAGGGGTTTTAATGTTTTTTGGTTATTTAGGGGGTTTTAGTGTTTTTAGTTTTTTAGTGGTTTCTTAAATTTTTCATGGATTTGTTTTTTTTTTACATTTTTATGGTTTTTTTGAGATTTATAGGATTTTAATGGTTTTGGAGGGTTATATAGATTTTTTTAGAATTTTTATGGTGTTTTGGGTTATTATGGATTTTTATGTTTTTTAAAGTTTTAATTTGTTTTGGGTTTTAGGGGTTTTTTGAGTTTTTATGTTTGTTATGTTTTTTAGACTTCTTTATGTTTTTAGAGAACTTATTGGGTTTTAAAATTTTTGTTATTTTTTAGGTTTTTAAGGGTTTGGAGGGGTTATGGGGTTTTTAGGCTTTTTAGTGATTTTTATGTTTTTTGGGGTTTTTAGAGTTTTTATGTTTTTATGATTTTCTATGGGGTTTTCTTGGTTTTTTTAGATATTGTTAGTGCTTGTTTAGGATTTATATTATTTTTAGGGTTATTATGGATTTAGGGGGTGTAGGGGTTTTAAAGTTGTTAGGGTTTTTTATAGTTTATTTTTTTTGGGTTTTAGGAGTTTTATGTATTTTTTTTGTTTTTTGTGGTTTTGTAAGGGGTTTTTAGGGTTTTTAGGTTTTTTCACGTTTTTTGTATTTTTTATTGGTTTTTAATTATTTGATGGTTTTTTTGGGGTTTTAGGGGTTTTTAGGGGTTTTGGGGGGTTTTGGGGCCTTTATTATTTTTTTGGGTTTTTTGGTTTTAATCGCTTTTATGCTTTTTTACATTTTTTAATATTTCTAGGGGTTTTAGGGATTTTAGGGTCTTTTAGGATTTTTAAAATTTTTAGCATTTTTTTTATTATTTTGTGGTTTTAATTATTTTTATGTTTTTAAGAACTTAGTAGTGTTTTTAAAGTTTTTATGGGTTTTTATGTTTTTAGGGATTTGTTATTTCCTTTTTAGGATATTTATTTTTTAGGGTTTCTAGATATTTTTAGGGGCTTAAAGAGTTTTTAATGTTTTTTTGGGTTTTTATACATTTTTTTGTTTTCATTGTTTTTTTGTGTTTTTATGGTTTTAAAGGTTTTTTATAGTTTGTTGAACCTTATAGGGTATTTAAAGGGTTTTGGGGTTTTAGGGTCTTTTAGGGTTAACAGGTTTGTAGGGTTTATTAATGTTTATAGGGGTTTTAAAGGATATTAGTGGTTTTTAGGGTTTAGAGTGTCTTTTCAGGTATCTGTTTTTTGGTGATTTAATTGTCTTTAGGTTTTTATGGTTTTCTTAGGGGGTTTCATTGTTTTTAGGGCTTCTTATGTTTTTATGTATTTTTAGATATTTTTATGATTTTTATGGTTATTTATGGTTTATAGGATTTTTGTGGGTTTTTTGTGTGTTTTTTAGTGGTTTTAATGTTTTCATATTTTTTTTGTTTGTTTAGGGATTTTAGTGTTTTATTTTTTTAATGTATTCTTAGGGGATTTCTGGTTTTTAATTTTTTCTACGTTTTAGGGATTTTTTCGGAAATTTTTATTATTTTTATCTTTTTTAGCGATTTTTAATATTGAGGGGTTTAGGGTTTTTTATGGTTTTTTTGGGGGGGGGGGGTTAGGGTTTTTTAAATTTTTAGGGTTCTTTGGGTTTTTTTAGAGTTTTATTTTTTTAAAAAGTTTGAAAGGATTTTAGAGTTTTTAGTGATATTTTATAGTTTTTGGGACTTTATAGTTTTTTATGTTTTTAATGGTTTTAAAATTTTTGGGGTTTAGGGTTTTTATGGGTTTTAGGATTTTAAGGCTTCTTGTTTTTTAAATGTTTTTATGTTATAAAGTTTTTCATATGTTTTTGTCAATATTTTAAGGTTTTTTTTATGTTTTTACGGATTTTTTTTTATTTTTTGTTATTTTTATGGATGTTAAGGTTTTTATTGATTTTCATAGGTTTTAGGGTTTTATATAATTTTTAGGGTTTTTATGGTTTTAGAATTCTTTTTAAAGGTTTTGTGTGTTTTTAGGTTTTTAAGATTTTCTTGTGGTTTTTCAGGGTTTTTATGTTTTTTAATGGTTTTTTTATTTTTCATTATTTTGTTTTTGATTTTTATCATTTTTGTGGGTTTTTAGTTGTTTTAGAGGTTTTTATGGTTTTATGGTTTTATGGGTTGTGGGTTTTAAGGGTTTTTCTTGTGTTTTATTAGGGTTTTTATGTTTTTTTATATTTTTTAATGCTTTTATGGGTTTTAAGGGTTTTTAGATTTTTTTTGGTTTTATAAGTTATCATGGATTTTTTTTAGGGTTTTTAGGGTTTTTAGGTTATTTATGGTCTTCATAGGGTTTTTTTGGGTTTTTTAAATATTTTAGATTGTTTATGTTTTTTTGGGATTTTATGTGTTTTTAGGATTTTATGGTTTTTAGTGGATTTTTTTTATTATTTTTAGGGTTTTTATTTTTTAATGGATCTTAATGGTTTATTTAAATTTTTACAATTTTTTGGGGGTTTAAATATTTTGTGGTTTTTTATGGTTTTTTATATTTTTGGGGGGTTTTAAAATTTATTGGGGTTCAAGTAGTTTTAATAGTATTTTGGTTTTTAAATTTTTCTTAAGGTTTTTTTTTTGTTTTTAGGGGTTTTATGTCTTAATGTATTTTTATGAATTTTTAAAGCTTTTTACTGTTTTTAGGGATTTTTAGGGATTGGGGTTTTTAGGATTTTATGTTTTTTTTGGATTTAAGGGTTTTTTAGTTTTTTGGATTTTTATGGTTACATAGAGTTTTTTTTAAGTGGATTTGAAGGGTTTTTAGATTTTTTTTGTGGTTCAATAGGATGTTAATGGGTTTTTAGTGTTTCTTAATGTTTTTGGGATTTTATAGTTTTTAGGAGATTTTATGGTCTTTTATTCATTTTTGGGTTTTTATCAATTTTTAGGCCTTGGATTAATTTTTTTTAGGTTTTTTAGGTTTTCCTTGAGTTTTTCAAGGTTTTTAGGGATTTTAACATTTTTTGGTATTTGTTGGATTTTTAAGATTTTTATGTTTTTTAGATATATTAAGGGGTTTTAGGATTTTTAGGTTTTTTTTGGGTTTTTAGGGGTTCTAGGTATTTATCGTTATTTAGGTTTTTTCAAGGTGTTAAGTGTTATTCGGTATTTGTTGGTTTTTAGGGTTCTTTAAGGTATTTCTATTTTTTTAGGTTTTTCTAGTATTTTTTTAATATTTATATAGTTTTTAGGGGTTTTATCAATTTTTAGTGGTTTAAAGGGTTTTAGGGTTTTATGGGTTATTTGTGTTTTATGGGTTTTTAGCTTTTTTAAGCTTTTTGAGGGTTTCAAGAGTTTTTAACATTTTTAGGGGTTTAATGGGTTCTTTTAGTTTTTAGTGGGTTTTAGGTTTTTAATGGGTTTTATATTTTCTTAATGTTTTTATGGTTTTTATAGATTTTATGTGTTTTAGGGTTTTTATGGGCGTTTTAGGGTCTTTTGCGTTTTTCATGTTTTTTTTGTTTTGGTGGGTTTTAATTTTTTATAGGGATCTAATCTTTTTATAGGGATTCACAAATTGTTTAGGGTTTTTAACATTTTTATGGATTTATAGGGATTTTCTAGGGTTTTTATCGGTTTTTATATTTGTTAGGGTTCAGATATTTTTTTATGTTTTTAGAGTTTTTTGGGTATTTAATGTATTTGGGGTTTTTAGGGATTTTTAGTGTTTTAGTTTTTTATGGGTATCTTAATTGTTTAAGAAATTTGGTATTTATTTATGTTTTTAGGGATATTTTGAGATTTTTAAGATTTTAATTGTTTGTGGGGGTTTACAGATTTTGAGGTTTTCTATGGACTTTATGGTTTTTTTGGGTTTTTTGAGTTTTAAGGGTTTTAAAGGATACTTAGTTTCTATTGATGTTCCTAGGGCTGAAAAGGTGTGGGGTCAGACAAATCTGATCCCATGATTTATTAAAGAACATAAAAGTAAAGTACAAAGCATTACAAAGGAGGCTTATATATCCTTGTGTGGGTTGTCCCCTTTATGTCTGAGTCAACTGAAGACAAACATAAGCTTGGAGTCTTGAAAGACCATACCAAAGATCCTTCATCAATCGATCTCTTGGAAAGAGCATCTGCAACCCTGTTTGCCTCCCTATATGCATGTGAGATGCTCAAGGTAAGCGTCTTGGCAGCATAGAGGCACTCGACCCAGTGCTGGAGAAGCCGCCATGGTACAAGTTGTGACTGTCTCCTGAAGGCCTCCACCGCCAATGATGAATCAGATTCAATCCATAGCTTATTCCACATGAAATGGGTTGCATAGTGAATCGCTTGTATGATGGCCCAAGGTTCTGCCTCATACGCTGTACCGCTCCCAAGGAAGTGATAAAATCATCCTTTCACAAATCCCAGAGAGGTACGGAATACCCCGCCACATCCTGAAGGACCCGGCGCACCCATGGCAGCGCCATCAACGTTGACCTTGATGTAACCTGCAATCGGAGGGATCCACCTAATAAATTTCATCATCTTAGGTCTTCTGAATCTCCCTGGAATTCCAATTTTGTGCAATACCAGGAAGTCATTCATATCATTATTCATCTCCCCATCCTGGATACCTACCGCCGCATGGATAGCCCTGTGAATACTTACCACCCCTTCATGGAAAGAACATGTTTCATTAAGATGTGCCACCACATTGCTGGAAAACCAAAACATAGTAGAGCAGTGCCGCCACCGCTGCCAGGAAAAGATTGTGAAGCTATGGGCTTAGGCCGACATCAGTTACCAAACCAAGAAGAATCACCAGCTCCTGTTTCCTACTCAAATGAAGATGAAATCCAAAGTCATCCTGAATATAAATCCATAGCTCAGAAGCCATACTATAGTGTTTGAAAAGATGACTACTAGTTTCCTCTGCCCGCAAGAAAATTTTGCCTCCTAAAATGATCTGCCATCCGGCCAATTTTATCTCTCCATGTAGAGGTAGTCTTTTTTTCCATATTTTCCATAGGAAAATCTTCCTTGAAGGAGGAATAGACGACTTCCTAAATTTGGAAAGCCACGCAGGAACAGAGGAGCTATGCTCACATTTATGCCGATATAATCCTTTGGTATCATGAATTCTGCACCGATCAGGTTTCCACACTAAAGAATCAACATTGACAAATTTGTATCTCTTTATTTCCATAGCTATCCTTCTCAGAAGCATGCAAGCCAAATTTTCAAAGTTCTGCAAAAACTAAAAAATTTGCATATTCTGCATGCTGTCTAGCAGCCGAAGTATTGTATTTAGCGGAGTTTCCAACCAAGTACTCGTCCAGAAATTCATGGTAGATTTCTTCGAGATAATCCACCTTGAATTGGAGATAATCTCATGGTATGCTGCCTTGATGGAGGGCCAAACCGAAGAGAGAGAATTACCTGCGGGTTTATCCATTAGCCTGCAAACAAACCTATCATTCAGGAAATCCAGAACTTCATTTATAGAATTGATCAGATTCCAGACAAAGTTACCCAATAGAGACTAATTGAACTTCCTCAAGTCCTTGATACTAATGCCACCCATATCAATTGGTTCAGTACACTTTTTCCAGGCCACTATGACAAGATTCCTCTCATTGATACATCTCGTCCACATGAAGTTCCTGATTTTATCTTGCATTTTACTAAGCATACTGATCGGCCACCTGTAAATCGAGAAGGTATGCACCAGAATGGGTATTAAAACTGAATTTATCAGACAAACCCTTTCTACTTGTGACAGATATTTCCCTTTCCACCGAGCAGGTTGGTTGATGGCTCTTGCTACAATCGATTCAAAATGAGAACATCTTGGCTTTCCCCAAAAGAGAGGAACCCCAAGGTATATAAATGGTAACGAACTTTTCTTCACACCCATAATATGGGCATATCGTATCTGCCAAGAATTGGAAATTCCTTTTCCGAAGATGATGAATGATTTCTCCCAGCTAATAGATTTCCCTACAACCTCCTCATAATGCTAGAAGAGATTCTTTGTTGAAATAATTGTTGTACGGTTTGCCTCCCCAAAATGAATGATATCATCAGCATAGAGTAGATGAGATGGTACATAAAGGTCCATACTCTTGGGTTTTATGCTTTTATGGGTTTTTAGGGTCTTTAAGAGTTTTAGCATTTTTAGGTTTTTTTGGTGTTTAAGTTCTTTTAGGTTTTAAGGGTTCTCATAGAGTTTTAGGGTTGTTTAATTTTTTAGGGTTTTTCATAGTTTTATGGTCTCTTGGGTTATTAAGTATTTTGAGTAGTTTTAGTGATTTGTTTTTGTATTTTTAGGGATATTTAGATTTTTATGGATTTTAGTTATTTTTCTATTTTATAGTTTTCATAGTGGTTTCATGTTTTTATTCATTTTTTTTGTTTTTAGATATATTTTGTGATTTTTTTGTATTTTTAACGATTTTTAGTATTTTTAGTTACTTTTTTATTGTTTTTAGGGTTTTTAGGGTTTCCAGGGTTTTATGGTTTTTAGGGACTTTGTTGCTTTTTAGGGGTTTTAGGTTTTTTAGTGCTTTTAGACATTTTTAGTGTTTAATGTGTTATAATAATTTTTAGTATTTTTGGGGATTTATGCATCTTGCAGTGTTTTCAAGTTTTTCAGGGTTTTATCATTTCTATGTGTTTTGGGTTTTTGGGTCTTTTATGGGTTTTATCCTTTTTTATTTTTTGGTGGTTTTGTTGTTTTTTGTTTTTATGTTTTTCTTAGGGTTTTTCTATGTTTTTAGGTTTTTTTCTATGTTTTGATGGGTTTTTACGTTTTTAAGGATTCTTAAGGATTTGTAGGTTTTTATGGTCTTAGGGTTTTTACGTATTTTGAGGGTTTTTATGATTTTTCATCTTTTTTAGGGTTTTTGCAGTTTTCATATCTAGGGGTTTTATTTGGATTTTGGTTTTTAATATATTTTCTTAGGGTATTGCAGTGTATTTATGTTCTTTTACATTTTCTGGGATTTTTTTGGGATTTTTTAAGATTTTATGGTTATTAAGTATTTTAGTGTTTTTTAGTTTTTTAAGGTTTTATGGATTAAGGTTTTTGTGGTTTTGGAGGGGGGGGGGTTATAGTATTTTCTGAGTTTTTACTAGGTTTTTATGGGGTTTTATAGTTTTTTAACATTTTTAGGGATATAATGGGTTTTTAGTGTTATTATTGGTTTTTGGGATTTTTATGGTTTTGAGGGGGTTTATTATTTTGAGGGGTCTTAGGGTCTTTTGGTTTTTAGTGGATTTTAGGGTTTAAATGGTTTTAATTTTTTTGGTTTTTTTATTTCTTAGGGTTTTTCTTGGGTTTTAAGGGTTTTAGGTTTTTAGTTATGTTTATGTGTTTTTAGTATTTTTTTTTGTATTTTAGTTATTTCATGGATTTAGAGATAATTTAGGGGTTTTTATGGTCTTTATGGGTTTTAGGGTTTTTAGTGTTTTTTTTGGTTTTTTGGGGCTTTAAGTATTTATAGCCTTTTAATGTTTTCTTAAAGTTTTTTGGGGTATTGGGGGGTTTTTATTTTTCTTCAGATTTTTTTGGATTTTTAGGTTCTTTTTGGTTTTTATGGTTATTAGTTATTTTCTATTGTTTTAGGGTTTTAGAGATTTTGTGGGGTTTTAAGGTTTTTAAGAATTTATGGATTTAATGTTTTTGGGGGTTTTGGGTTTCCTTTTTCTGTTTTCTGTGTTTTAAATGTTTTTAGGAGTTTTTTAAACTGCTTTAGTGTTTATACAGTTTTTATATTTCTTATTTTTTTTAAAGATTTATGATTTTTTAGGGTTTTTCTGTTTTATGGGGTTTTCTGGGATTTAAGTGTTTTTTTGGGTTTAGGATCTTTTAGGGTATTTTTAAAATTTTAGGGTATTTAAGTATTTTTATGTTTTTAAGGTTTTCTTAGGGTTATTTAAAGGTTTTTATTGGTTTTTATGTTTTTAGGGATTTTTCGGATTTTTATGGATTTTAAGGATTTTTGGAATTTTGAGGTGTTTTAAGAATTTTTTTGGGTTTTCTAGGGTTTTTAGGGATCATTATGTTTTTATGGGTTTTAATTATTTTTAAGTATTTTTTGTTTTCTTTTTGTTTTAGGGTACTTTCTAGTTTTTAATGTTTTTATGGTTTCTAGGGATTTTTAGGATTTTTTATAGTTTTTGAGGGTTTCTAGGGATTTTGATGGCTTTAGGTTTTTTATGGCTTTTTCCGGTTTAGGTGTTTTTTGGGTTTTTATGATTTTTAAATTTTTTAGAGTTTATTAATGATTTTTGGGTTTAAAATGGATTTATAGTTTTTAGTGTCTTTTTAGTTTTTTTAGGGGGTTTTATGTTTTTTAAGAGTTTTTGGGTTTTTTGGATTTCAGGGGTTTTAAGGGTTTTGGGGAAATTCAGGGGTTTTATTGGTTTTATTTTTGTAGGGGTATTAATTGTTTATTGGTTTATTTGTTTTTATTTGGGTTCGTCGAGATTTTTGGCATTTTTATGTTTTTTGGGGTTTTAGATATATTTTTTTGATTTTTTTGGTTTTTTGGGATTTTAAGAGTTTTTAGGGGTTTTATGGTTTTTTTTTCATTTTTGTTGTTGTTAGATTTTGTTAATATTTTTAGGTGATCTATGTTTTTTTGGTTTTTAAGGTTTACATTTGGGGTTTTATAGATTTTTAGGGTTTGTTATAGATTTTTTTAGGGATTTTTAGGATTTTTAGTGCTTTTCTAGTTTTTAGAGTTTACAGGTTTTTAAGTTTTTATGATTTTTATGGGTTTTTCCTATTTTTTGTGTTTTTACAAAAAAAAATTATTTTTTAGGGGTTTTATGGTTTTTGAGGATTTTCTAACATTTTTAGGGTTTTAAAGGGTTTTTTAGGGTTTTAGAGGTTTTAAGGTTTTCAAGGGTTTTATGGTGTTTATGTGTTTTATTATTATTTTTGTATTTAGGGATTTTATGTTCTTATAGGTTTTTATGGTTTTCATATGTTTTATCAGGTTTTAATTTTTTTTTAATTTTTGGATATTTTTAAGGATTTTTTGTATGAATTTTAATTTTGTTTGGGTATTTTTGAGTTTTATAGTTTTTGTGTTTTTTTGGAGTTTTTAATGTTTTTTTTATCATTTTTTAGTTTTTTTTCGGTTTTTAGTGTTTTTGGATTATTATTATTTTTTAGGTTTTTCATGGTTTTTAGTGTTTTTATCATATTTTTCGATTTTTATGTTTTTTTTTGGATTTTTTGGGTTTTTTGGGATTTTATGAGTTTTATTATTTTTTAGTTTTATTATTATTATTAGAGTTTTGTAATGATTTTATGGTTTTTAATGTCTTTTCTACCATTTGGGGTAAATAGATTTTTAAATTTTTCAGTATTTTGTAGGATTCTGATAGGTTTTTGGGGATTTTAATGGTTTTTAGGGTTTTTAAGATTCTGAGGGGTTCTATGATATTTAGGGTCTTTTAGTTTTTTTTTACATTTTTAAGTTTATATAGGTTTTATGTGTTTTTATGGTTTTATGGGTTTGTTAGGGATTTTCAAGTTTTTTTTATTTTTATCTTTTTTATATTTTTTGTTGGTTTTTTTAAGATTCTCATGATTTTTTATGGTTTTTATTAAATTTGATGAATTTTGGATTTTTTAGGATTTTCAGGTTTTTAGTGTTTCTTAGGTTTTTAGGGTGTTTTAGGTTTTCACATTTTTCTTAGAATTTTTTGGGTTGTTGGGGTTTTAAGTTTTTATGGATTTTTAGTAATTTTTTTTGTATTTTTATTGTTTTTAGGGGTTTTAAGGATTTTGAGGGTTTTATAAACATTTTTGGGTCATTGGGTTTCTCTTAGTTTTTTATGGTTTTATGTTATTCTATATATTTTTTTATCATTTTTAAGGTTTTCTGAGATTTAATGTGTTTTTGGTCCCTTTTTAGAATTTTTATTGGTTTTTAGGGATTTTATAGTTTTTAAGGGTTTATTGTTTTTAGGGGTTTTAGGTGTCTTTTAAGGTTACTATTGTTGTTAGGATTTTTAGTGGATTTAAGTGTTTTAATGTTTTTAAGGTTTTCTTTGGGATTTTCAGTGGTATTAGAGTTTTTACGTTTTAGGGATTTTTTTGGTATTTTAGGATATTATGTTTTTTTGGGTTTTAGGTATTTTGAGTGTATTAGGTAGTTATAGGGTTTTAGGGTTTTTAATTTTTTTTATATTTATTGTTTCTTTCAAGAGATCTATGTGTTTTTATGTTCATAAGTGTTATTAGGGTTTTTAAGGTTTTAATACTTTTAGTTTTTTTAACTCTTTTATGGGTTGAAAGGTACTTTAGTGATTTAGTGGGTTTTTAGGGTTTTTATTGGTTTTTATGGGGTTATTAAAGGTTTTTATGAGTTTTATAGTTTTTAGGGGGTTTTAGGATCTTTTCGGGTTTTTATCATTTTTTATTTTTTTAGGGTTTTTAAGTGTTTTGTAGTTTTTATGTTTTTATTATTTTTTATGTTTTTCAATGATTTTTACATTTTTACTGCTTTTTAGGACTTGTGAGTATTTTTATAATTTTTTCGGGTTATTTGCGATTTTGAGACTGTTTAGAATTTTTTAGGGTTTTTAGGGTTTTTATAGGTTTTTAGGTTTTTTGGGGTTTTAAGTGTTTTTAGGTTTTAATGGTTTTATTAGTGGTTTTCACAATTTTAATGAATTTTAATGTTTTTAGGTATTTTCTAAGATTATTATTTTTTGGGGTATTCAAGGAATTTGAGGGTTTTGAGGATTTTTATTAGTTTTTATGGTTTTGATGGGGGTTATTTAGGGCTTTTAAGGTTTCTTAGAGTTTTTAATATTTTTAAGGGTTTAAAGGGGGTTCTTTGAGTTTTTAGTGGTTTTCTGGATTTTATGGGATTTTAGAGTTTTTAATGTTTTTAGGGGTTTTAGAGGTTTCATGGTCATTTTAGGTTTTTTTTACATTTTTATGGTTTTTTTGGTTTTAATGTATTTTGAGGGTTTTAGGGTTTCTAATTGTTTAATCATTTTTCGGTTTTTTACTACTTTTAAGTGTTTTTAGTGTATTTAGTTTTTTATAATTTTCATTGGGTTTTTAAGGTTTTTGTATTTTTATGTTTCTAGGTAATTTTAGGCATTTATTAGTATTTTTATTGTTTTTTAGGTTTTTTATGGATTTTAAGGGTTTTCAGCTTTTTAGATTTTTTGTGGTTTTTTGGATTTTTATAGTTTTCTTATTGAGTTATTAAGGATTTTTTTTAAACATGGGGTTTATAAGGTTTTTAAAAAAAATTATTATATTTTTAGGGTCTCAGGGGTTTTTATGTTTTCAAGGGGTTATATGGTTTTTACTAGTTTTTAGTGGTTTAAGTGTTTTTGGATTTTTAGGGTATTAAAGTGTTTTATGTTTTTATTGTTTTCTTATGGGTTTTCAGTGTTTTCAGGGTTTTTAGGGTTTTAAGTTTTTTTGGGATCTATAGGGATTCTATAGTATATTTATGATTTTAATGGTTTTTAGGGATTTTGGGGGTTTCTTTGGTATTTCAGGGTTTGTAGGGTTTTAAAGGTTCTCAGTGTTTTTTTGGTTGTAAAGGGTATTAAGTGTTTTAATTTTTCCATAGGGGTTTTCTGGGTATTTTGCTTTAAAAAATATTTAGGGATTTTTTAGGATTTTTTTTACTTTTTTTGAGTTTTGGGGGATTTTTAGGGATTTAATGTTTTTTGGGTTTTTATTTTTATTTTTGGTTTTAGGGTTATTCTCCATATTTTAGGGTTTTTATGGTTTTTTAGAGTTATTAATGGATTAAGGGCTTTAATGTTTTTTATATTTTTTAGTGGAATGGAAGGATTTTATGGGCTTTTTAGGTTTTTTATGATTTTAAGGGTTTTATAGATTTAAGTGGTTTTAGGACATTTAGTGACTTTTAGGGTTTTTAGTGTTTTTAGGTTTTTTATGGGTTTAAATTGGTTATATAATATTATGTTTTTCTTAGGGTTTTTGTTTTTTTACGTTTTTTGGGATCATTAGGGGAATTATAATATATTTATGGTTTTATGGGTTTTATGGATTTTGATTATTTTTAGGGTTTTAGGGTATATTTGTTTTGGATCTTTTAGGGTTTTAATATTTTTTATAGGGATTAAGTGATATTCTGTTTTAAGGTTTTCAAAGTTTTTTCATATTTTTTATGTTTTTAAGGGTTTTTTTAGATTTTATTATTTTTTATGGTTTTTACGGACTTCATGGTTTTTGGGTTTATAGGGTTTTTGATATTGTTAGGGTTTTTAATATATTGTATACATTTCTAATATTTTTAGGCATTTAAAGGATTTTTAGTGTCATTAGTTGTCAATTAGTGTTTGTTTGGATTTTTTTATGTTTTGTTGGGGTGTTTTTGGTTTTGAGGTGTTTTGGGGTCTTATGGGTTTCAATGGTTTTTAGTGTTTTTTGGGGTTTTTAGAGGTATTAAGTGTTTTAGAATTTATGTTTTTTTATTTTTCTTAATATTTTTCTGAGTTTCTATGGGGGTTTTATGTTTTTATGAAAATTTTTCAAATTTTATGAATTTTACTGTTTTTAGGGAATTTAGGGAATTTAGTGTTATATGGTTCTTTTGAAATTTTAAGTGTTTTGGGGTATTATATGTTTTTTTGTTTTTATAGGTTTCTTATGGGTTTTTATTATTATTCAGTTTTTTTTAATTTTTAAATATTTTTAGGGTGTTTTTGGATATCAATGGTTTTTTCTGTTTTTACGGATTTGGTAGGTTTTTAAGGATTTAGGGTTTTGTGGGATTTAAGGTTGTTTTTGAGTTTTTAGGGTTTTTTGAGTAGTTGATGTTTTTAGGGATTAAAACGGTTTTTATACTTTTTAGTTTTTTTTTGAAGGTTTTTATGGTTTCTTACATGTCATTAGGGGTTTTGTTTTTATTTGTTGTTTTAGGGTTTTTAGGTTCTTAAGAGTGTTTAGGATCTTTTGGGTTTTTGTGTTATTTTGGTATTTTAAGGGTTGTAGTGTTTTTTTTATAAATTTACCATGGGTGTTCATGTATTTTAGTGTTTTTTAGTTTTTTATGGATTTCTGGGATTTTTAGGATATATATTGGTTTTTAGGGTTCTTAGGGATTTTTAGGGTCATAGTGTTTCGTAGGGTTCTTAGGATTTTGTTGTTTCTTTTTTGGGGTTTTTGGTTTTTTAGGGTTTTTATGGTTTTAATGGTTTTTATATTTTTCAAATGTTTTTATTGGTTTAATTTTTTTTTGAATTTTTTATTGTTTTTAGGGTTCTTAGTTTTTTTATTGTTTTTAAGGTTTTTATAGGTTTTTGGGTTTTTATGAGTTTTAGGGGTTTTAGCATTTCAGTGATTTTATTTGGGTTTTAATTACATTTAGGTTTCTATTGTTTTCTTAATGATTTTTATAATTTTATAAATTTTATGGTCATCAAGGTGTTTTTTAGAATCTTCAAGGTTTTTTACGAATTGTTTATGGATTTTGAGGGGTTTTACTTTTTATGGTAATTTAGGGTTTTAGTGTTTTGTAAGTCTTTTAGGTGTTTTATGACTTTATCGATTTTTAAGGTTTTTATAACAGTTTTTAGGGGTTTTTTTATTCTTTCTTAGGAATTTTAGGGGCATTTTTAGGGTTTTTTGGGTTTTTTGGGTTTTTTGGGATTTGATGTTTTCAGGGTTTTTAGTGTTTTTACAATTTTATAGGGTTTTTAATGGATTAATGTTTTTTTTATGTTTTTAGGGTTTTATTAATTTTTTCTAGGTTTGTAGTAGATTTTATTCTTTTTATCCATTTTTAGGATTTTTTTTATTTTTATGGGTTATTAGGTTTTTCGGGATTTTGAGGGTTTTTTTTCAGGGTTTTATTTTTTTTTAATATTTTTTAAGGACCTAAGGGTTTAAATTGTTTCTAGATTTTTTCGTGGTTTTAGGGATTTTTAGGATTTTAATAGGGTTTTACATGTTTTTATGGTTTTTTGGATATGTAGGGTTTTAGGCACTTTTATGGTTTTTAGATTTTTTAGTTTTTCATAGGATTCAAGTGGTTTTTGTTTTATATGTTTTTCTTATGATTTTTCATTGTTTTTAGCGGTATTATGTTTTATTTTTTTTAGGGTTTTTAATAATTTTGGGGGTTTCTAGAGGTTTTTAGAAGTTTTATGGATTTTTGGGGGTTTATAGATTTTTACGGTTTTTAGGTTTTTAGGTATTTTAGTGTTTGTTATAATTTAAAGGTTTTCTTAGGGGTTTTATTTGAATTTAGGGTTTTTATGTTTTTAGGGACTTTCAATAATTTTTGTATTTTTTTTTTGGTTTTTAGGGTTTTTATGGATTTTGAGGCATTTTTGGGTTTTTTGTTTTTTTGGGGTTTAGGGCTTTTTTTAGATTTTTATGATTTTTACAGTTTGTAAGATTTTTTAATGTTTTAGGGGTTTAAATTCCTTTTATATTTTTTACATTATTTTATGTGTTTTTAGTATTTTTTAATGTTTTTAGGGGTTTTATGGTTTTTTAGAGTTTTTAGGTTATTAGGGTATTTTAGAGTTTTTATCATTTTTTTGGATTTTTGAGTGTTTTAAAAGTTTTTTTGGAATTTTAAGGTATTCTAGGTTTTTTCAAAATTTTAGGGTTTTTATGTTCTTTTATGACTTTAATGGATTTTAGTGTTTTTAGGGATTTTGAGGGGTTTTTAGGGTTTTTAGGGTTTTTATAGGTTTTTATGGGTTTAACTATTTTTAGAGTTTTTATGATTTTAATAGGTTTATGTTTTTTTATGTTTTTTAGGTTTTATTAGTGTTTTTTGGGTTCTTTGGTTTTTTAAATATTTATGGAATTTTATTTCTTTTTTTTTATTTTTTTGGTTTTTTTATTTTAGGGATTTATAAGGGGTTTAAGGGTTTTTAATATTTTTTGGGTTTTATAGTTTCATTGGTTTTTAGGGATTTTTTAAGTATTTTGGGTTAATTTTTTTAATATTTTTTAATGTATTTTGTTTTGAAAAGGTTTTCGGCGTTTTTAGATGTTTTTTTGGTTTTATGGGTTTTTTGTAGATTTTTTTAATGTTATTTTGGAGTTTATGGTTTTTAGTGGGTTTTTGGGGTTATAAGGGCATTAGGTTTTTTATCATTACTTATGTTTCTAAGGGGTTTTGATTATGTTTTTTTTGTTTTAAATAGATTTTTAGGCTTTTGGGGGTTTTATGTATCTAAATATTTTTACATTTTTTTTGTATTTATATTAGTTTTGAATGATATGGGGGGGTTGAGTGTTTTAGGGATTTTAGGTTTCTTAGCATTTTTAGGCTTTTAGTGGATTCATGTGTTTTTCAGTGCTTAAGGATTACTATGGGTTTTTTGGGTTTTAGGGGTTTTTATGTTTTTTGGGAAATTTATGGATTTTTTATGATTTTTATGTTTATTTAGGGGTTTTAGGTAATTTTATTGTCTTTAGTATTTTTAGGGGTTTCAGTGTTTTATGGGTCCTGTGGGTTTTTTTAGTTTTTTTCCTTTTTTAGAGTTTTCAATGTTTTTAATCTTTTATAATGATTCATGGTTTTGAAGGGATTTTATATTTTTAGTTGTTTTTAGGGGTTTAATGGGATTATAGTGTTATTTATGGTTTATTATGGTTTTTTGGGGTTTTAGGCGTTTTATGGTTTTAATAGTTTTGGCGTGTTTAAGGATTTTAGGGTTTTGGTTTTTTATTATTTTTATGGTTTTCTTAGGTTTTTAAGTTTTTTTATGTTTTTATGTACTTTATTTCTTCTTTATAATTTTTATTGATTATTAGGGTTTTATGGATTTTGAGGGTTTTTAGAGTTTTTTAGGTTTTTTGGGTTTTTACAATTTTCAGGTTTTTAGGGGTTTTATTGTTCCTATGTTTTTAATGTTTTCTACATATTTTTATAATTTTTTAGTATTTTTATGATTTCTATATATTTTAATGGATTTTGGGATATTAGATATTTTGAGGGTTTTATCATTTTAGGTTGTAATAGTCTTTTAGGGTTATTTGAGATTTTAGGTTATTTAACGGTTTTTATGTGTTTTAGTGTTTTTATTTTTCTTAGTTTTTTAAGGTTTTCATTGGGTTTTTCTCGGGTTTTAGGGTTTTTATCATTTTAGTGATTTTTATGGATTATTTAGGATTTGTATTGTTTTTTTGGTTTTTACATTTTTATAAGTATTTTTAGACTTTGTATGGTTTTTAGAGTTTTTGTAAAAATTTTATGGATTCTCAGGGTATTCATAGTTTTTAGTATTCCTTAGGGGTTTTATGGGGTTATCAGGTTTTTTGGTTTTAGGGTTTTGTTTTTAGGGGCGTTTAGGGGTTTTAAGGACTTTTGGGTTTTTAGAAATTTTTGGTTTTTAAGGATTTTATGTGTTTTTACATTTTTATGGATTTCATAAGGTTTTTTAGGTTTTTTAAGATTTTATATATTTTTAGGCTCTTTTTAGGATTTTAATGTGTTTTATGTTTTTTAAAAATTTTACGGAGTTTTAGGGTTTTTATGGTTACTAAGGGTTTTACCAATTTTTAGGTGTTTAGGGGGTTTATGTTTTATTAGTTTTTTAATTTTTTAGGGGTTTTCTTGATTTTTTGGTTTTTTTACATTTTTAGGTGTTTTAAAGATTTTTTAGGATTTTAGGATTCTTTTTTGTTTTTAATTTTTTGGGTTTTTATGTTTTTATGGTTTGTAATGTTTTTTGAATTCAATAATGTTTTTGTGGTTTAAATGGTTTTTAGATTCTATATTGTTTTTATGTTTTTATAGGTTTCTACTATTTTAAATTGTTTCAGGGGTTTTATGGTGTTTTGGGGTTATTGGGGTTTATGGGACTTTTAGACATTTCAGCAGTTTTTATGAATTTATGGGTATACATTTATTTTTTATTTTTTTTGTTTTTGGCGGGGTTTTCTCAGTTTTTATGTTTTTTTATGTTTAAAAAAAATTCTTTTTTGAAATATTTATTGTGTTTTAGAATTATTAGGGATTTTGAGGGTTTTTAGTCTTTTTTAGGTATTTATTATTTTTGGGATTGTATCATTTTAGGGGTTTTATATATTTGTATGTTTTTAAGATTTTATTAGATCTTTTTAGGGTCTCTATATATTTTTATGTTTATAGGGAATTTTATGGATTTTAATGGTCTATTGGATTTTTATGATTTTTAGTCATTTTGAGGGTGTTTAGGTGTTTTATGGTGTTTATGGTTTATGAAAATTTTTGGTTATTTAGGGTTTTTTAGTTTATTATGGTTTTATTTTTTTTGGAGTTTTTTTATATTTTTAAGGATTCAATTGTTTTTTTTTAAATTTTTATGGGTTCAAATGTTTTTTAAATTTTTTGAAATTTTTTAGTGTTTTTATAAATTTTTATGATTTTTAACATATTATGGGGTTGTTTAGTATTTTTTAGAATTTAAGGGTTTTATGGTCTTTTAGAGTTCTTAGAATTTTTTAGTTATTTTGGGGATTCTTAATTTTTTTTATGTTTCTTTTTTTAAATGGGATTTATGGGTTTTGTGTGTTTCCTGATTTTTGGGATTTTTAGGGATTTTTATTATAGTTATTTTTTTAGGGTTTTAGAAATTTTATATATTATTAGGGGGTTTGGGGTTTTAGTTTTTTTGTTTTATTAGTATTTTTTTAATTTTTTATGGTTATTAAGTGTTTTCAATGTTTTATGAATTTCTTAGTTTTTTCTAAGGTTTTTCGGGTTCTTTATGTTTGTAGATATATTTAGGATTTTTTTTTGGATTTTATGGTTTTTTTAGTTTTCTAGGATTTTGAGTGTTTTTAGGGTTTTTTTTTGGTTTTTTGGGTAATTGGGTTTTTAGGAGTTTTTATGTATTTTATGTTTTTTGAGATTTTTTTAGTATTTTTTGGGATATAATTATTTTTGAATTCTTTCAGTGGTTTATACTGTTCTCTTGGGTTTTATGTTTTTAGGGATTTTATCGTTTTTAGACGTTTTAGGTATTTTAGGGACTTTAGGGTTTTTGAATTTTTATATTTTTAAGGGTTTTAAGCATTTCTATGTTTTTAATGTTTTCATCGGGGGTTTTCTGTTTTTTTAATATTTTTTCCATTTTTAGGTATTTTATGGAGTTTTTAGTATTTTTATGAGGTTTTAGGGTTTCGAGGGATTTTGTCGATTTTTAGGGTTTATAAAGTTTTTTACTTTTTTTTATTATTTATATGTTTTAAGTGTTTTTTGGTTTCTAAGGTTTTCATATGTGTTTTCATGGTTTTTAGGGTTTTTTATTCTTAATGGATTTATTGGTTTTGTTTTTGAATTTTTTGGTTTTTATGGATATTTGGGTTTTTTAGGTAATTAGGGTTTTTGGTTTTTTGGGGTATTAGGTTTTTTACAGTTTTACGTTTTCTATAGTTTTTTAATGCTTAAGGGGCTTCAAGGGATTTTATAGTTTGTGTGATTTTTTAGATTTTTTTGTGGCTATAGGTTTTTAACATTTTTAGGTGTTTTATGATTTTTAAGTATTTGAGGTTTTTTTGGAGATTTTTAGGTTTTATAATTTTTATTATTTTAAAAGGTTTTAAATATTTTTAGTTTTTTAAGGTTTTCTAATGATATTTTAGGGTTTTTAGGGGTGTTTATGTTTTTTCGGGTTTTTATCATTTTCGAAAATATATTGTCTTTAGGGTTTTTAGTGATTTTGAGTGCTTTTAGTGTTTTTAGATTTTTGAGAATTTTTGGCATTTTTAGGAATTTTTTGTTTTAATTTCTATGTGTTTTTAAGGATTTAAGAGTCTTTTCATTTTTGATATGATTTTAATGGATTTTATGGATTTTATGGTTTTTGATTTTTTATTGTATTTTTTGAGTTTTTAGGGACTTTTAGGCTTTTTATTTTTTTCTTGAGATTTAAGGTTTTTTGGAGTTTTTAGAGTATTTAATATTTTTTACAGTTTTTTAGGATATATATGGGTTTAAAGGGTTCTTAAACTTTTTAGTGGGTTTTTAGGGTATATATGGGGTTTTTAGAGTTTTATGTTATTTAGAGGATTTTTATGGTTTTAAGGCTTTTTAGGGTTTTTTGTGTCTTTTAGGGTAGTTAGCATGTTTTATGTTTTTAGGTGTTCTATATGTTTTAATGTATCTAATTTTTTTATTTAGGTATTTAAGAATTTTTGGTGTACTATATATTTTTAGGCACTTCTAGCACTTTTTGTATGATTATTATGGGTTTTTTTATTTTGAGGGATTTTTAGGGTTTTATGGTTCTTTAGGGTTTTTAATGTTTTATGGTATTTCGGGGTATTGAGGGATTTTATTTTTTTTATGGTTATCTAGGGAGTTTTTAGGGTTTCATTGTTTTTTATGTTATTGTTTATTTTTGGGCCTTTTTAGGATATTTATGGATTTTTAGAGGTTTTAGAGATTTTGAGTGTGTTAGTGTCTTTTAGGGATTTTCTGTGTTTTTTAAGATCCTAAGAGGTTTTATGTGATTTTATGTTTTTATGGTTTTTTTGGGTTTTTAGTTTTTTAATGTTTTTATATATTTTTAGGGATTTTTAGGGAATTTTTATTATTTTTATAGAGTTTTATGGTTTTTAGTTATTTTGAGTGTTTTACGGTTTTAGGGTTTATAAATTTTTTTGGGGTTTTTGGGTTTTAGTTTTTTATTTTTTTCTTACTATTTTTCATAGATTTTAGGTTTTTTTATTTTTTGGATTTTTTATAGGTTTTATTATTATTATTATCTATTTTAGGTTTTTAAATGATATTATGGGTTGTTGGTTTTTAATGTTCTTTAAGGTCTTTATCATTTTTAGTTTTTTAGAGGTTTTAATTTTTTTATAGGTTTTTTATGTTTTCTTGTGGAATTTAGGGGTTTCAATGTTATTTACTTTTTAGGTATTTGTTTGGATTTTTATTGTTTTATAGTCATATAGGTTTTTATGGGTTTTTTGGGGTTTTAGGGGTTTTTAATTTTTTTTATAGTTTTTAATGTTTTAGTTGTTTAAATCATTGTTATAGATCTCAATAAATTATTATGTTTTTGGATTTTAGGGATTTTTAATGGTTATTAGGGTTTTATAGTTTCTTGGTGTTTTGGGTTTTTTCGGTTCTTGTAGGGTTTTTAACATTTTTTGGTTTTTAGGGATTTTATAGTTTTTTTTGTTTTTAATAATTTCATATTGTTTTCAATGTTTTTTTGGGATATTTAATCGTATTCTTTATTTTTATTATCTTCTTAGATTTTTTTTATTTTTATAGTGGTTTTATGGACATTGACGGTTTTTAGGGGATTTTTTGTTTTTTTTGGTTTTTTTTGGATTCTAGTAATTTTTTTTTGAGTTTTTAGGGTTTTATGGTATTTAGAGAGGTTTAATGCTTTTAGGTGTTTAAAGTTTTTTTAGATTTATAAGTAGTTATTAAGGTTTTTTTGGGTTATTTACATTTTTATGGTTTTTAGGGATATTTATTGTTTTTAGGGTGTTTTAGGGGTTTTAGGGTATTTTTGGGTTTCTAATGTTTTTTATTTTTATTTTTATTTTTGGATTTTATGTGTTTTTAGGTTTTTATGGTTTTGGGAGGTTTTTTAAAGGTTTTTTATGTATTTAGTAAATTTTAGAGACTTTTTATGTTTTTTATGGAGATTTAGGGTTTTTAGGGATTTTTATGATTTTTAAGGGGTTTTAGGGGTTTATTGTTTTTCTGGGTTTTTGGTCATTTTATGGTATTGAAAGGTTTTTTTTGAGTTTTTAAAGTTGTTTTTTTGTTTTTTGGGACTTTATGGTTTTTAGAATTTTTTCTGGTTTATATGGGTTCTGAGTGTTTTTTGGTTTTTATGGTTTTATTTTGGTTTTAGGGTTTTTTTGTTTCTAGGGCTTCCAAGCATTTTTATGGTTTTTAGGGTTTTTATGTATTTTGAGGGTTTAATGGTTTTTTAATATTTTAATGAGTTTTAGATATTTATGGGTTTTAGGTGTTTTTTTGTTTTTAAGGTTTTTATAGAGTTATCAAGGGTTTTAGTGTTTTTTAGTTTTTAAGTGATTTTTATGGCATTTTTAAATGTTTTTTTGGGGTTTTTGGGTTTTTAAGGATTTTGAGGGTTTTATAGTTTTATATATTTTTTTAGTTTTTTATGTATTTTATTTTTAGGTTCTTACATTTTTTGTTGGATTTATGTGTTTTTGATGTTTTTAGTGGTTGAAAATATTTTTATAGTTTTTAGTGAGTTTTTCGGTTTTTGATTGGGTTTGGGGGTTTTAAATATTTTTAGTGTTTTTATTGTTGTATTGGATTTTTTAGGTTTTTAGGGTATTTTAGTATTTTATAATTTTTGAGTTTTTAGGGGTGTTTGTGTGTTTTATTTTTTTATTATTTTCTTATGGTTTTTCCGTTTTTAAATGGTTTTTACTTTTTTGGGTTTTTAAAGAATTTTTTATTGTTTTATGGATTTTTAGGAGTTTTAGTGTCTCTATATTTTTTTACGATTGTAGGGTTTTTTTGTATTTTATGTTTTTAATGTTCTCTTAGGGTTACTGGTGATTACATGGGTTTTATGTTTTTTGGTTTTTTTGGGATTTTTTGAATTTTATGTGTTTTTAGTGTTTTTAGAGATTATTTTTGGTTTTAAGGTTTTATATAGTTCTTGGGTTTTTTATGGTATTTTTGTTTTTAGAGTATTTCTATTTTTATAGGGTTTTAAATGTTTTTTATGTTTTTACCATTCTTATTGTTTTAAAGGTAATTTAGTTTTATTTGTTTTTAGAGTTTTTGAAGATTTTTAGGGGGTTTTATCATTTTTTAGTCTTTGTGGGACTTTCATGTTTTTTGGGTTTTTGGTGTCTTAGGTCTTTTTAAGTTTTTTATTTTTTATTAGGTATTTTCAAGGTTTTTTGTGTTTTTATACATTTTTAGAGATTTTTAGGGATTTTTTATGATTTGTATGGTTTGTATGGGGTTTTAAGGATTTATTATTAGTTTTCAATGTTTTTATATTTTTTTTCATTTTTTGGGATTTTAGGTATTTTCTTTTTCGGGTTTTAATGGTTTTAGAGAATGAAAGGTTTTTAATGTTATTAGTATTTTTAGTTTTATATATTTCTTTAGGTTTTTAATGGTTTTACATGTATTAAGGTTTTTAAGGATTTCTCATAGTTTTTCATGGTTATTAGTGATTTTAAAACTTTAGTGATGTTTTGGTATTTTGTTAGATTTTTCTTGGATTTTTAGGGTTTTTAGGGATTTTAGGGTTTTTTGTATTTTTATTGTTTTATAATTTTTTAGGGTTTTAAGGTTTTTAATTTTTTTTGGTTATTTAGATTTTTTATTAGTTTTATTGTTTTATGTTTTTAATGAATTTATGGTTTTTAATTATTTTCTTGTTTTTTAGGGGTTTTAGGTATTTTTAGGGTTTTTTGGGTCTTGGGGGGTTTTAATGTTTTTTGGGGTTTTGGGATTTTTTAAAATTTTTAGGATTTTTAAGTTATTTTAGATTTTTTAATGTTTTATGGTGTTTAAATGGGTTTTATAGTTTTTAGTCATTTTATGTTATTTTAGGGACTTTTTGAGATTTATGGTTTTTCAGGGTTTTATGGTATTTACCTGTTTTAGGGGTTTTAGTGTCTTTAAGGTTATTAACATTTTTTTATATTTTTGAGGGTTTAAGTGTTTTTTCTATAGTTTACTTTGGGATTTTCTAGGTTTTGGTGTTTGATATGTTTTAATAGATTTTTATATCTTTTTTATGTCTTATTTTTTTATGGTTTTTGGGGATTTTTGAGGTTTTTTAGTGTTTTGGGTTTTATCATTTTTTTGTGTTTTATAATTTTTTTGGGTTTTATCTTTTTTTTTGGGTTTTATCATTTTTCGTGTTTTATCATTTTTTTTGGTTTTAGGGTTTTATGTGATTTTATGTTTTGTAAGTTTTCTAGGGGTTTTTAGCATTCTTTGGGTGTTTATGGCTTTTGAGGCTTTTTAGTTTTTTTTAGCATTGTTTAGTTTTTCTATGTGTTTTATGTGATTTTTGGTTTTTAATGTTTTCTTAGGGTTTTTTCTAGGTTTTTAGGTTTTTTATGTTTTTTAGAGATTTTTAGATATTTTTTAGGAATTTTAAGGATTGTTTGAAATTTTATGGTTTTTTAGTTTTTTAAGGACATTGAGGGGTTTTAGGATTTTTAGGGTTTTAGGGTCTTTAGCATTTTTAGGTATTTAGGGATTTAAGTGTTTTTATGATTTTATGTTTTTCTTAGTGTTTTTATGGTTTTTAGGGTTTTCTTTCACTTTTAGGTTCTTTGGGTATTCAATATTATTATTATGGTTTTTTGGGTTTTAATGGATTTAAATAGATTTTTTTTATTATTTTGGGTTTTTTATTTTTTTTATGGTTTTTTTTATAGAGGTTTTTTGTGTTTATTTTGGATTTTAATACCTTTAATAGTTTTTTACTGTTTTTAGGGATTTAAAGGTTTTTCTTAGTGTTTGGTGGCTTTAGAGGTTTTATGGTATTTTGATGTTATTAGTGGTTTTTAAGGTATTTTATGGTTTTTTTAGTTTTTTTAGCTTTTTGGGGGGTTTTATGTGTTTTCTGGTTTTTAATGTTTTCTTATATTTTTATAGTCTTTTATATTTTTCTATTTAATGGGATTTTATAGGGTTTTATGGGTTTTAGGGGGTTTACATTTATTATTATTTTTAAGTATTTTTTCGTATTTTTATTATGTTCCGGATTTTTGGGATTTTGTAGAATTATAGGGGTTTTTATGGTTTTTATAATTTTCTAGGTGTTTCAGATTTATTAGGCTTTTATGAGTTTTAAGTGTTTTTTTTATGTTTTTAAGGTTTTCTTATTTGTTTCCATGGTTTTGTGTGTTTTACATTTTTATGGATTTTTTGGGATTTTTTTAATATTTTGATGGATTTTAAGTGGTTTTGTAAATTTGATCGTTTTATGATTTTAAGGGTTTTTAGCATTTTTAGATATTTAGGGGTTTTAAGTGTTTTAGGTTTTTAAGGTTTTCATTGGGTATTTCATGGTTTTTATGTTTTTTTATGTTTTTAGGTTTTTTAGTTCTTTTTTAGGATTTTTGTTTTTAAGGATTTTTGGGGTTTTTTGGTTTTTATGGTTTCTAGGATTTTTATGGGTTTTTAGTTTTTTAGGGTTTTATTGAGTTTTTTAATTTTTTTTAAAGTTTTTAAGATTTTTTTATATTTTTAGCAATTTAAAGTGATTATATATTTTTTTAGTGGGTTAAGTATTTTTATGTATTTGTATTGTTTTTAATGTTTATAGGGTTTTCCTTGTCATTGGGGGTTTTATGGTTTTAATGGTTTTTAGGTTCTTTAGTGTCTTTTATTGTTTTTAGAGTATTTTGGTGATTATGGTTTTAATTATTTTTATGTTTTTAATTATTAGTTATGGGTTTTCCATTTTTTAGGTTTTTTTACATTTTTAGGGACTGTTTGGGATTTTTAGAATTTTTATTTTTTTAGGGTTTTATGGATTTTGAGGCTCTTATGGTTTTAGAGATTTTTGGAGTTTTTTGATTTTTATCATTTTTGTTGTTTTTAGGAGTATTATGTGTTTTTTTTATTTTCCATGTTTTCCTAGGGTTTTAGGGTTTATTTCATTTTTAATGATTTTTTGGATTTTTAAAAGATTGAGGATTTTTAGGATTCTCCATGACTTTGAGGGTTTTAGGGGTTTTTAGGGTTTATGGATTTTTTTGGGTTTTTAGGGTTTTTTTATTTTTAGGGGTATTAAGTGTCTTTGGGTTTTTAAGGGGTTCTCAAGTTTTTTTGGGTATTTTTTAGTTTTTAGTGATCGATAAGGTTTTCTTATAGTTTTTAGGGGTTTTTAATGATTTTAGGGATTTTGTGGGGTTTTAATGTTTTCGGGGTTTTTTTGGGTATTTCGGTTTTAGGGTTTTTTTAGTTTTTTAGGGTTTAATGGTTTTTTTTACATGTTTAATTTTTTTGGGAAGTAAATGGTTTTTAGTTATTTTAGTGGGTTCTTATAGTTTTTTTGGTTTAGGGATTTTTAATATTTTTCTGAGTTATTACAGTTTTTAGGGGTTTTAGGGTTCTTAGTGTTTTTTTGTTTTTTATGGATTTAAAGTGTTTTTAGGTTTTTATGGTTTTCTTAGATATTTTTATGGTTTTTAGATTTTTATGTTTGTTTGTGTTTTTATTCATTTTTTTGGTTTATAGGGTTTTCAAGGTTTTTGAGTGTTTTAATGGCCTTTTTACAATTTTTGGATTTTTTTATGTTTTTTAGGGGTTTTAATGTTTTTAATTTTTTATGGTTTTCTTAGGATCATTAAGTGTTTTTAGTTTCTTTTTTAAAAATTTAGGTATTTTTAGCACATTTTTATAATTCTTATGTTTTAAAGGTTTATAGGGACTCTGATAATTTTTAGGGATTTTCTATGACTTTTGGGTTTTAGTGTTTTTTGGAGTTTTTTAGTGTTTTTAAGATATTATAGAATTTTTTAAAAAAATTTGGGGCTTCATGATTTTTTGAACTTTTAGTGTGTTTTTAGAGATTTTTTGTTTTTTGGGTATTTTAAAGGCTTTTAAGGGTATTTACTGTGTTTAGTGTCTTTTAGGGTTTTTAGCGTGTTTTATGTTTTTTTGGTGTTTTATGAGTTTTTATCATTTTATGTTTTTCATAGGGTTTTGGATGGTTTTAGGTGTTTATTACATTTTAATGGATTTTAGGGCTTTTATTATGTTTTTATAGGTTTTCTGGAGTTTATGTATTTTGATGGGTTCTAGGGATTTAGGGTTTTTAGCATTTCATGGTTTTTATGGGTTTTAAGTGATTTTAGGTTTTTAATGTTTTCCTCTATTTTTTGAAGGTTTTTGGTTTTTTTACAAGTTATGTATTTTTAAGGATTCTTTTTCATTTTTATAGTTTTTTAGGGTTTATAACAATTTTGAAGTTTTTTTTGTTTGAGTGGTTTTTAGGGGTTTTTCAGCATTTTTTGGTTTTTTAACTGTTTAAGTGTTTTTAGGTTTTTAAGGTCTTTTTAGTGTTTTTCATTAATTTTACGGGTTTCTTTGTTTTGGGAAATTTTTAGGGTTTTTATGGTTTTTGGGTTTCTAGGGGGTTTGGGGTTTTTATGGTTTTTAAGCTTTTAGTTTTTTTAGTTTTTTTTCTGGTTTTTTGTATTTTAGGGTTTTAAGGTATTCAAAGGGTATTTCAGTTTTTTTAGGGTTTTTTAAAATTTTTAGGTATTTATACGTATTTCTGGTATTTTTTTTTTGTTTTCTTGTGTTTTTAGGGATTTTGAGGGGTTTTAGGGTTTTTATGATTTTTAGGGTTTTTCTATTTTATACTCTCTGGGGGATTAATTTATTCTATATTTTAAGGTTGTCTTCGGTGTTTTCATGGTTTTAGGGTTTTTTACATTTTATGGAATTTTTGGGGTTTTCTATGCTTATTATTTTTTAGGTTTTTTAGGGATTTTGAGATTTTTTATGGTTTAAATGGTTTTTTGAGTTTTTTGTTTTTATTATTTTCATTAGTTTCTTATGGTTTGAAAGGTATTTTATAAATTTTTAATGATTTTAGGGGTTTAAATAGTTTTTATAGTTTTTAGTGGTTTTTAGGTTTTATGGGTTTTAATATTTGTTATGTTTTTTAGGGTTTTTAGGTTCTTTTATGTTTTTTTGTTATTTTAGGTTTTTTGGGTTTTAATTGTTTTTTGAATTTTACAGTTTTCTTTAGTATTATTAGGGTTTTTTGGGTTTTTCATATTTTCGATATTTTCAGGTATTTTTTTATATTTTTAAGGTTTTTTAGTGATTTTGAGGGAGTTTAGGGGTTTTTAGTGTTTTTAGGATTTTTTGGATTTTAATCCTTTTATGTTTTTCTAGGGACATTAATTATTTTTCTTATTTTAAGGTATTATTAGTGTTTTCCATGGGTTTTTATGTTTTTTACATCTATATAGATTTTTTGGGATTTTTAAATATTTTTAGAGTTTTTTGGGTTTTTGGAGATTTTGAGGGGCCTTAAGTATTCTATAGTTTTAGGGGTTTTTGTCTTTTTATAATTTTTTGGATTTTTTCGAGGATTATTTTTTTTCATTTTTAAGGATTTATTATAGGTTTTTATGGAATTTAGGGTATTTTCAGTTTTATATGGATTTTATGTTCTTTTTTAGGTTTTTTACATTTTTTGGGGTTTGGAGGATATTGATTGTTTTTTAGGGGTTTTGGGGATGTTTTTTTGGGTTTTTAGGTTTCCTTTGATTTTCTAATGTTTTTAAGTGTTTTTATAGTTTTTAAACATTTTTGGGGTTTAAAGGGTTCTTACAGTTTTAGTGGGTTTTTATGTCTTATATGGGTTTTAAGGCTTTAATGGTTTTTAGGGGATCTTATGGTCATTATTGGTTTTTAAGGTTTTTAAAGTCTTTTCTGGTTTTTAGTGTTTACTATGTTTTTAGGGGTTTAGGTGATTTTAGGTTTTTAATGATTACATAGGATATTTTGGGGGGGGGGTTTAGGGTTTTTTAAAATTTTCTGGATTTCTTAGGATTTTTGTGTTTTTTTTGTGTTTTTTGGGATTTTTTATGGGTTTTGATGTGTGTTTTTGTTTTTTATGTGGGTTTTGGGGTTTTTTTGGTTTTTAGAGTTTTTTAAATTTATTAGAGGTTTAATGTTTTTTATAGTATTTTAACATTTTTAGGCTCTTAAAGGGTTTTTGGAGTTTTTATTGGTTTTAATGTTTTTATCGGTTTTTAGAGTTTTTATGATTTTTAGGGGTTTTATGGTTTTAAGGTGTTTTTATGGTCTTTTAGGGTTTTTTTATTTTTTTAGGGTTTTGTGGGTTTATAAGTGTTTTTAGGGTTTTATGGTTTTATTAGTGTTTTTAGGGGACTTTTAATGTTTTTATAGGTTTTTTAGGATATTTTATTATTTTAATGTTTGTTTTATGGTTTTTTGGGATTTTGAGGGGTTTTAGGTTTTTTATGGTTATTATGGTCCTTAGGGTTTTATGTTTTTTTAGATATTTTATGGTTTTTATGTTTTTTTAAGGTTTTATTAGGTTTTTTCATGGTTTTTAGTTATTTTTTTAAAATTTTAGGATTTTGAAGATTTTTTTTTGGTTTTTTAATTTTTTACATTTTATGGGATTTTGATGGTTTTTGGGTAGTTACAGGGTTTTTAATTTTTTAGTTTTAGGGGTTTTCTTGATAATTTTGGTTTTTTTAATATAGTTAGGGTTTTAAACATTTTTAGGTGTCTAAAAAATATTTAGAGTTTTTATTGGGTTTAAGGGTGTTTTGGTTTTATAAAGTTTTTAAGGATTTTAAAAACATTTATGGTTTTCTTGGGATTTTTAGTGTATTTAGTGTATTTTAGGGTTTTTATTTTTTTATTGGCTTTATGTCTTTTAGGTTTTTAAGGTTTTCATTGCGGTTTCTAGGGTTTTTAGGATTTTTTTCTTTTTTTTATTTATTTTCATAATTATTATTGTTTTTAGGGTTTTTATTGACCTCTAGGGGTTTTGAGGTTTTGGGGGGATTAGTATTTACATGGATTTTTTTCGTTTTTAGTGGTTCTTTGAGTTTTTAGGGGTTTTAAGGGTTATTTTATTTTTTATTGGTCTTAGTTGTTTGAATAAATTTTAGAGTTTTTAGTGTTTTGTTTGGGTTTGTATAGTTTTTTATGGTCTTTTAGGTTTTTAGAATATTTTGGGACCTTTATTGTTTTTAGTCTTTTTTAGGTTTTTAGTTGTTTTAATTGATTTTACATTTTGAATGATTTATTAGTGTATTTTAGGGCTTTTAGGGTTTCTTATGATTTTAGGTAATATAAGATTTTTTAGGATTTTATGGTTTTTAATGTTTTTATGGATTATGAGTGATTTTTTGGTTTTTTACAATTTGAAGGGGTATTTAGGGGTTTTAGAGTTTTTAGGTGTTTTGGGGGTTTTAAGTGTTTTTTTGTTTTAAGGTTTTCTTAGGGTTTTTACTGTATTAATGGTCTTTTAAATTATTACATATTTTTAAGGGATTTTTTTTATTTTTATGTTTTTTGGGGCTTTATTGATTTTGAGGGTTTTGTATATTTTTAGGTTTTTTTAATCTTTTTGGGGATTTTACAATTTTTTAGATTCTTCTAATGTTTTTACTTATATAACGCATATTTTTAATTTTTAGGTTTTATAGGGTTTATATGGGTTTTGTGGGTTTTAAGGTGTTAATGGATTTATAGTTTTTATTGATTTTTTTGGGTTGTGAGTGTCTTTTAAGGATTTTAATTTTTTTCGATTTTTAGGGGTTTTAAGGGTTTTTACAATTTAAGGTTTTCATAAGGGTTGTCATGGGTTTTAAGGGTTTTTTTAACCTTTTGAATAATCTTAGGGATTTATTAGTTTTTTTTGTTTTTAAGGTTACTTTTGGATTTTAAGATGATTTTAGGATTGTTTAGGGATTTTATGGTTTCTATGTTATTATCATATTTTATGTCTATAGGGATTTTATGTTTTTTTGTTTTCCCAATGGGTTTTCATGGTTTTTAGGGATTTTTTAATTTTTATGGATTTCTAAGTATTATGATGGTTTTTTATTGTATTTATGGTTTTTAGGGATTTTGATGGTTTTTAGGGTTTCTGTTTCTAGTGTTTTTATGGTTTATTTAGGTTTTAGGGGTTTTAATTTTTTTAATGTTTTTATATTTTTTTAGAGTTTTTGATGTTTTTAGGGGCTTAAAGGGTTTTTTTAGTTTTTAGTAGATTTTATGGTTTTATGGTTTTTAGTTATTTTAAGGATTTTTGGGTTTTATGCTTTTATGGGTTTTTAGGGTCTTTAAGAGTTTTATCATTTTTAGGTGTTTTAGGTGTTTAAGTTTTTTTAGGTTTTAATAGTTTTTATATTTTTTAAATGTTTTTATTGGTTTGAATTTTTTTAGAATTTTTTTGTTTTTAGTGTTCTTAGTGTTTTTTTATTGTTTTCAAGGTTTTTATAGTTTTTTGGCTTTTTATGAGTTTTAGGGGTTTTATCGTTTCTCTGATTTTATTTGGGTTTTAATTAAATTTATGTTTTTATAGTTTTCTAAATAATTTTTATAATTTTTTAAATTTTTATGGAAATCACGGTATATTTAGAATCTTCATGATTTTTTACAAATTGTTTATGGATTTTGAGGGGTTTTACAGTTTTATGGTAATTTAGGGTTTTAGTGTTTTGTAAGACTTTTAGGTGTTTTATGACTTTCTAGGTTTTTAAGGTTTTTATATCAGTTTTTAGGGATTTTTTTATTCTTTCTTAGGAATTTTAGGGGCATTTTTAGGATTTTTAGGGTTTTCTGGGATTTGAGGTTTTTAGGGTTTTTAGTGTTTTTAGAATTTTTTAGGTTTTTTAATGGTTTAATGTTTTTTTATGATTTTAGGGTTTTACTAATTTTTTTCTAGGTTTGTAATGGATTTTATTCTTTTTATCTATTTTTAGGAAATTTTTTTTGATTTTTGTGGGTTTTTACATTTTTTGGGATTTTGAGGGTTTTTTTCAGGGTTTTATTATTTTTTTATATTTTTTAAGGATCTAAGGGTTTAAAGTGTTTCTAGATTTTTTAGTGGTTTTAGGGATTTTTTGGATTTGAATAGGTTTTTACATGTTTTTATGGTTTTTGGGATATGTAGCTTTTTTGGCACTTTTATGGTTTTTAGATATTTTTAGTTTTTCATAGGATTCAAGTGTTTTTTGTTTTATATGTTTTTATTTGGATTTTTCATTGTCTTTAGGGGTATTATGTTTTTATAGTTTTTAGGGTTTTTAATAATTTTGGGGGTTTTTAGAGGGTTTTAGAAGTTTTATGGATTTTGGGGGGGTTTATAGTTTTTTAGGCTTTTTAGGTTTTTTGGTATTTTATTGTTTTTTAGGTTTTGAAAGTATTTTTAGGGGTTTTCTCTAAATTTAGGGTTTTTATGTTTTTAGGGACATTCAAGATTTTTTGTATTTTTATTGTTTTTTAGGGTTTTTATGGATTTTGATGCTTTTTTGGGGTTTGTGTTTTTTTGGGTTTTAGGGTTTTTTTTAGTTTTTTATGATTTTTACAGTTTATAAGAATTTTTAATATTTTAGGGGTTTAAATTCGTTTTAGATGTTTTACATTATTTTAAGTGTTTTTAGTAATTTTTAATGTTTTTAGTGGTTTTATGGTTGTTTATAATTTTTAGGTTTTTAGGGTATTTTAGAGTTTTTATCATTTTTTTGGATTTTTGAGGGTTTTAAATGTTTTTTAGAATTTTAAGGTATTCTAAGGTTATTTCAAAATTTTAGGGTTTTTATGTTCTTTTATGATTTTTAATTGATTTTAGTGTTTTTAGGTATTTTGAGGGGTTTTAGGGTTTTTAGGGTTTTTATGGGTTTTTATGGGTTTAACAATTTTTAGAGTTTTCATGATTTTATAAGGTTTATGTGTTTTTATGTTTGTTAGGTTTTATTAGTGTTTTTTTGGCTTCTATGGTTTTTTAAATTTTTATGGAATTTTATTTCTTTTTTGTGATCTTTTTTGGTTTTTTTATTTTAAGGATTTATAAGGGGTTTAAGGGTTTTTAGTATTTTTTGGTTTTTATAGTTTCATTGATTTTTAGGGATTTTTTATGTATTTTGTGTTAATTTGTTTTTATATTTTTTAATGTATTTAGTTTTTAAAAGGTTTTCGGCATTTTTAGATGTTTTTTTTGGTTTTATGGGGTTTTTGTAGATTTTTTTAATGTTATTATGGAGTTTATGATTTTTAGTGGGTTTTAGGGGTTATAAGGGCGTTAGGTTTATTATCTTTACTTATGTTTCTGAGGGGTTTTGATTATGTTTTTTTTTGTTTTAAATAGATTTTTAGGGTTTGGGGGGGGTTTATGTATATAAATATTTATACATTTTTTTTGTATTTCTGTTGGTTTTGAATGATTTGGGGGGGGGGGTTGAGTGTTTTAGGGATTTTAGGTTTCATATCATTTTAGGCTTTTACTGGATTCATGTGTTTTTCAGTGCTTAAGGATTATTATGGGTTTTTTTGGGTTTTAGGGGTTTTTATGTTTTTAGGGAAATTTATGTATTTTTATGATTTTTATGTTTATTTAGGGGTTTTAGGTATTTTTATTGTCTTTAGTGTTTTTAGGGGTTTCAGTGTTTTTATAGGTTCTGTGGGTTTTTTAGTTTTTTTTACATTTTTTAGAGTTTTTAGTGTTTTTAATATTTTATAATGATTCTTGGTTTTGAAGGGATTTTAGTTTTTTATTTGTTTTTAGGGGTTTAATGGGTTTATAGGGTTATTTATGTTTTATTAGGGTTTTTTGGGTTTTTAAGCGTTTTATGGTTTTAATAGTTTTGGCGTTTATAAGGATTTTAGGGTTTTGGTTTTTTTATTTTTAATGTTTTCTTAGGTTTTTAAGTTTATTTTGTGTTTTTATGTATTTTATGTCTTCTTTATAATTTTTATTGATTTTTAGGGTTTTACATATTTTGAGGGTTTTTGAAGTTTTTTAGGTTTTTTGGGTTTTTACAATTTTCAGGTTTTTAGGGGTTTTATTATTCCAATGTTTTTAATGTTTTCTACAAATTTTTACAATTTTTTACAATTTTTATGATTTCTATATATTTTAATGGCTTTTGGGATATTAGATATTTTGAATGTTTTAGAATTTTAGGGTTTAATAGTCTTTTAGGGTTAATTGAGATTTTAGGTTATTTAACGGTTTTTATTATTTTTAGTGTTTTTATTTTTCTTATTTTTTTAAGGTTTCCATGGGTGTTTTCTAGGGCTTAAGGGTTTTTATCCTTTTAGTTATTTTTTTGGATTCTTTAGGATTTTTATTGTTTTTTTGGTTTTAACAGTTTTATAAGTATTTTTAGAGTTTTTATGGTTTTTAGAGTTTTTTTTAAATATTATGGAATCTCAGGGTATTCATAGTTTTTAGTATTCGTTAGGGGTTTTATGGGGTTTTCAGGTTTTTTGGTTTTAGCGGTTTGTTTTTAGGGATGTTTAGGGTTTTTAAGGTCATTTGGGTTTATAGCAATTTTTGGTTTTAAAGGATTTTATGTGTTTTTACATTTTTATGGATTTCATAAGGTTTTTTATGTTTTTTATGGTTTTTTAGGATTTTATATATTTTTAGGTTCTTTTTAGGATTTTAATGTGTTTTATGTTTTTTAAAAATTTTAGGGAGTTTTAGTGTTTTTAAGGTTTCTAAGGGTTTTACCAATTTTTAGGTGTTTCGGGGGTTTATGTTTTTTTTAGTTTTTTAATTTTTTCTTAGGGGTTTTCCTGATTTTTTGGTTTTTTTACATTTTTAGGTGTTTTAAATATTTTTTTAGGATTTTAGGATTCTTTTGTGTTTTTAATTTTTTGGTTTTTTAAGTTTTTATGGTTTATAATGTTTTTTTGAGTTCATTAATGTTTTTGCGGTTTAAATGGTTTTTAGATTCTATATTGTTTTTTATGTTTTTAGGGGTTTCTATAGTTTTAAATTGTTTCAGGGGTTTTATGGTGTTTGGGAGTTATTGGGGTTTATGGGACTTTTATCCATTTTAGTAGTTTTTATGAATTTATGGGTTTACATTTATTTTTTATTTTTATTGTTTTCGTCAGGGTTTCCTCAGTTTTTATGTTTTTTTATGTTTAAAATAATTCTTTTTTGAAATATTTATTGTGTTTTAGGATTATTTGGGATTTTGAGGGTTTTTAGTCTTTTTTAGGTATTTATTATTTTTTTGGTTTTATCATTTTAGTTGTTTTATATATTTTTAGGTTTTTAAGATTTCATTAGATCTTTTTAGGGTCTCTAGATATTTTTATGTTTATAGGGAATTTTATGGATTTTAATGGTTTTTTGGTTTTTTGGTTTTTTGGTTTTTTATGATTTTTAGTCATTTTGATGGTGTTTAGGTGTATTTCTGGTGTTTGTGGTTTATGAAATTTTTTAGTTATTTAGGGTTTTTTAGTTTATTGTGGTTTTATGTTTTTTTGGAGTTTTTTTATATTTGTAGGGGTTCAATTTTTTTTAAAATTTTTATGGGTTCAAATGTTTTTTAAATTTTTTGAAATTTTTTAGTGTTTTTATGAATTTTTATATTTTTTAACATATTATGGGGTTGTTTATTTTTTTTAGAATTTATGGGTTTTATGGTCTTTTAGGGTTTTTAGAATTTTTTAGTTATTTTGGGATTCTTAATTTTTTTATGTTTCATTTTTTCAATGGGATTTTATGGGTTTTGGGTGTTTCCTGATTTTTGGAATTTTTAGGGATTTTTATTATAGTTATTTTTTAGGGTTTTAGAAATTTTATATATTATTAGAAGGTTTGGGGTTTTATGTTTTTTTGTTTTATTAGTATTTTTTAATTTTTTATGGGTATTAAGTGTTTCAATGCTTTAAGAATTTCTTAGTTTTTTCTATGGTTTTTCGGGTTCTTTATCTTTGCAGATATTTTTAGGATATTTTTTGGATTTTATGGTTTTTTTAGTTTTCTAGAATTTTGAGTGTTTTTAGGGTTTTTTGGTTTTTTGGGTAATTGGGTTTTTAGGAGTTTTTATGTATTTTATGTTTTTTGAGATTTTTTTAGTATTTTTGGGGATATATTTTTTTTGAATTCTTTTAGTATTTTATAGTGTTCTCTTGGGTTTTAGGGGTTTTAGGTTTTTTTTGGGATTTTATCATTTTTAGTCGTTTTATGTATTTTAGGGCCTTTAGGGTTTTTGAATTTTTATATTTTTAAGGGTTTTAAGCGTTTTTATGTTTTTAATGTTTTATTAGGGGGTTTTCTGGTTTTTTAATATTTTTTCCATTTTTAGGTGTTTTATGGAGTTTTTAGTATTTTTATGGGTTTTTAGGGTTTCGAGGTATTTTGTCGATTTTCAGGGTTTATAATGTTTTTTACTTTTTTTTTATTATTTATATGTTTTAAGAATTTTTGGTTTCTAAGGTTTTCATATGTGTTTTTATGGTTTTTAGGGTTTTTTTATGCCTAATGAAATTATTGTTTTTTTTTGATTTTTTTGGTTTTTTATGGATATTTGGGTTTTTTAGGTAATTAGGGTTTTTGGTTTTTTGGGGTATTAGGTTTTTTTACGGTTTTATGTTTTCTAGTGTTTTTTAATGTTTGAAGGGATTCAAGGGATTTTATAGTTTTTGTGGTTTTTTAGATTTTTTTGTGGCTATAGGTTTTTAACGTTTTTAGGTGTTTTATGATTTTTAGGTATTTGAGGATTTTTTGGAGATTTTTAGGTTTTATAATTTATTGGATTTTAAAGGGTATTAAATATTTTTAGTTTTTTAAGGTTCTCTAATTATATTTTAGGGTTTTTAGGGGTTTTTCTGTTTTTTTGGGTTTTTTTTTTAATTTTTGAAAATTTATGGTCTTTAGGGGTTTTAGTGATTTTGAGTGCTTTTAGTGTTTTTTCGGTTTTTTAGAATTTTTGGCATTTTTAGGATTTTTTTGTTTTAATTTCTATGTGTTTTTAAGTATTTCAGAGACTTTTAGTTTTTTATATGATTTTAATGGATTTTTTGGATTTTATTATTTTTATGGTTTTTTGAGTTTTTATTGTATTTTTTGAGTCTTTAGGGTCTTTTAGAATTTTTAATGTTTTTCTTGAGATTTAAGGTTTTTTGGAGTTTTTGGAGTATTTAATATTTTTTAGAGTTTTTTAGGATATATAGGGGATTAATGGGTGCTTAGACTTTTTAGTGGGGTTTTAGGGAATATATGGGGTTTTTAGAGTTTTATGTTATTTAGAGGATTTTTATGGTTTTAAGGCTTTTCAGGGTTTTTAGTGTCTTTTTGGGTAGTTAGCATGTTTTATGTTTTTAGGTGTTCTATATGTTTTAATGTATCTAATTTTTTTATTTAGGTTTTCAAGATTTTTTGGTGTACTATATATTTTTAGGGACTTCTAGCACTTTTTGTATGATTATTATGGGGTATTTTTTATTTTGAGGGATTTTTAGGGTTTTAGGGTTCTTTTGGGTTTTCAATGTTTTATGGTATTATAGGGTATTGAGGGATTTTTTTTATGGTTATCTATGGAGTTTTTTGGGTTTTATGGTTTTTTATGTTATTATTTATTTTTGGGATTTTCAGGATATTTATGGATTTTTAGGGGTTTTAGGGATTTTGAGTGTGTTAGTGTCTTTTAAAGATTTTCAGAATTTTTTAGGATCCTAAGGGGTTTTATTTGATTTTACATATTTATGGTTTTCTTTGGGTTTTTAGTGTTTTAATGTTTTTTTTATATTTTTATGGTTTTTTAGAGACTTTTTATGATTTTTATGGAGTTTCATGGTTTTTAGTTATTTTGAGTGTTTTAGGGTTTTAGGTTTTTAAATTAATTTTGGTTTTTTGGGGTTTTAGTTTTTTTAGTCTTTTAATTTTTTCTTACTATTTTTCATAGTTTTTAGGTTTTTATATTTTTTTGATTTTTTATAGGTTTTATTATTATTATTATCTATTTCAGGGTTTTAAATAATTTTAAGGGTTTTTGGTTTTTAATGTTCTTTAAGGTCTTTATCATTTTTTGTTTTTTAAGGGTTTTAATTTTTTATAGGGTTTTGATGTTTTGTTGTGGATTTTAGGGGTTTCAAGGTTATTTAATTTTTAGGTATTTTTTTGGATTTTTATTGTTTTATAGTCATATAGGGTTTTATGGGTTTTGAAGGGTTTTATGGGTTTTTAATTAATTTTTTATAGTTTTTAATGTTTTATTTGTTTAAATAATTATTATATTTCTTAATTAAATTATTAGGTTTTTGGATTTTTGGGATTTTAAATGGTTATTAGGGTTTTATAGTTTATTGGTTTTTTGGGGTTTTTCGGTTCTTGTAAGGTTTTTAGCATTTTTTGGTTTTTAGGGATTTTATAGTTTTGTCTGTCTTTAATAATTTCTTAGTGTTTTCAATGTTTTTTGGGATCCTTAAATGTTTTTTTATTTTTATTAGCTTCTTATATATTTTTTATTTTTATAGTGGTTTCTTGGACATTGAAGGTTTTTTTGGTTTTTTTGGTTTTTTTGGTTTTTAGTACTTTTTTTTGAGTTTTTTAGGGTTTTATGGTATTTAGAGGGTTTTAAAGTTTTTATGTGTTTAATGTTTTTTTAATGTTATAAGTAGTTATTATGGTTTTGTGGGTTATTTACAGTTTTGTGGTTTTTTGGAATATTTTTTGTTTTTAGGGTGTTTTAGGGTATTTTTGGGTTTCTAATGTTTTTTAATTTTATTTTTATTTTTGGATTTTATGTGTTTTTAGTTTTTTAAGATTTTGGGAGGTTTTTTAAAGGTTTTTTATGTATTTAGTAAATTTTAGGGACTTTTTAGGGTTTTTATGGGGATTTAGGTTTTTTAGAAATTTTTATGATTTTTAAGGGTTTTTAGGGGTTTATTGTTTTTTCTGGGTTTTTTGTCATTTTAGGGTATTGAAAGGTTTTTTTGAGTTTTTAAAGTTTTTTTGTTGTTTTTTGGGTCTTTATGGTTTTTAGAATTCTTTTTAGTTTATATGGGTTCTGCGTGTTTTTTGGTTTTTATGGTTTTATTTAGGTTTTAGGGTTTTTTTGTTTCTAGGGACTTCCAAGGATTTTTATGGTTTTTAGGGTTTTTATGGATTTTGATGGTTTAAAGGGTTTTGATTCTTTTTATGATTTTTAGATTTTTATGTGTTTTAGGTGTTTTTTTGTTTTTAAGGTTTTCATAGAGTTATCAAGGGTTTTAGTGTTTTTTAGTATTTAAGTGATTTTATGGCCTTTTTAAAAGTTTTTTTTGGGTTTTTTGGGTTTTTAAGGATTTTGAGGGTTTTATAGTTTTATATTTTTTTAGTTTTTTATGTTTTTATTTTTAGGTTCTTACATTTTTTGTTGGATTTAGGTGTTTTTTGATGTTTTTAGTGGTTTAAAAGTTTTTTATAGTTTTTAGTGAGTTTTTCAGTTTTTGATTGGGTTTGGGGGTTTTAAATATTTATAGTGTTTTTATTGTTGTGTAAGATTTTTTAGGTTTTTAGGGTATTTTAGTATTTTTAAAATTTTTGAGCTTTTAGGGGTTTTATGTGTGTTTTATTTTTTTATTCTTTTCTTAGGGGTTTTCTGTTTTTAAAGGGTTTTTACTTTTTTGGGGTTTTAAGGATGTTTTATTGTTTTGTGGATTTTTAGGGGTTTTAGGGTCTCTATATTTTTTTATGATTGTAGGGGTTTTTTGTATTTTATGTTTTTAATGTTCTCGTAGGGTTACTGGTGATTACATTGGTTTTATATTTTTAGGTTTTTTTTGGGATTTTTTGAATTTTATGCGTTTTTAGTGTTTTTAGAGATTATTTGTGGTTTTAGGGTTTTATATGGTTCTTTGTGTTCTTATGGATTTTTTTTAGAGTATTTCTATTTTTATAGGTTTTTTAATGTTTTTTATGTTTTTACGATTCTTATTGTTTTAAAGGTAATTTAGTTTTATTTTTTGTTTTTAGAGTTTTTATAGATTTTTAGGGGGTTTTATCATTTTTTTGTTTTTGTAGGACTTTCATGTTTTTATGTTTTTGGTGTCTTAGGTGTTTTTAAGTTTTTAATTTTTTATTAGGGATTTTCAGGGTTTTTATTGTGTTTTTATACATTTTTATAGATTTTTAGGGATTTTTAGGATTTGTATGGTTTTTATGTGGTTTTTAGGGATTTTTTATTAGTTTTCATAGTCTTTAGCGTTTTTTTCATATTTGGAGATTTTAGGTATTTTTTGATGTTTTCGGTTTTTAAGGGTTTTAAAGAATGAATGGTTTTTAATGTTATTATTATATTTATATTTTTATATTTCTTTAGGATTTTAAGGGTCTTACATGTATTAAGGTTTTTAAGGATTTCTCATAGTTTTTCATGGTTATTGGTGTTTTTAAAACTTTAGTGATGTTTTGGTATTTTTTTAGATTTCTCTTAGTTTTTAAGGGTTTTTTTGTTTTATAGGTTTTTAGGGGTTTAATGTGTTTCTAGGGTTTTAAAGTAATCATAGTGTTTTTCAAGGTTTTAGGTTACTACGGATTTATAGGGTATTTTAGTATTTTTATGATTTTTAGGGTTTTAGTGATTTTGAGAGTTATAGGGGTTTTTTTTGATATTTTTGGTTTTTCGGGTTTCTAGGATTTTTTTTAGATTTTTATCATTTTATGGGTTTTTATATTTTTTTATAAAATTTATGGGTTTATAGGATTTTTTAAATTTTAGGGGTTTTAGGGTTTTGTCGGTTTTTATGTTTTTTAATTATTTTAGGGGTATTATGGATTTTAGAGTGTTTAGGGTTTCTTAGAGTCTTTATTTCTTTTTAAGTTTTTATGGGTTGTAAGTGTATTTAGGTTTTAAGGTTTTCATAGGGGTTTTCAAGGATTTGGGTTTTTATGGTATTTAGGTTTTTAGGTATTTTAAGATATTTTACGGATTTTATGGGTTTTATTAATTTTTCAGGTTTTCAAGATATTTAGGGTTTTGACGGTTCTTTTGGTTTTTTGTGTTATTAATTGTTTTTAGGTTTTTAGGATTTTCCTAGTTTTTTTAGGGGATTTACGGTTTTTAATGTTATTTCCAATTTTTTGTCCTTTTTTAGTATTTTTAGGGTTTTTAGTATTTTGATGGATTTGTAGGTTTTTAATGTTTTTTAACTGTTATTAGGGGTTTTTTAGTTTTTAATGTTTTTATGGTTTTTTAGATTTTTTTATCATTTTAAGGTATTTAAATTGTTTTGTAGTATTTGATGATTTTTTTGGGTTTTATGGATTTTTTTGTTTTTTGATATTTTTGTGGGTTTTTATGGAGTTTTGGATTTTTTGATTTTTTGATTTTTTAGGACTTTTAGGGGTTTTCTTGCATTTTATGGTTTTATGTATCTGGAAGGTTTTTAGGGTTCCTTATGGTTTTATAGATTTTAATATTTATTGGATTTTAAGGGGTTTTATGATTTTTTATTGTTTTAAATGTGTTTTAAAGGTTTTTAGGGTTCTTTATAGTTTTATGGATTTTAATATTTATTGGGTTGTAGGGTTTTTTTTTTGGTTTTTTGGAGTTTTAAATATGTTTTAAGGGTTTTTGGTTATTTTAAGGATTTTTTAATTTTTTAAGGGTTTAGGAGTTGTGAGTTTTTTTACATTTTTCTTATAGTTTTTAGGGTTTAATGGGTTTTTATGTTTTCATGGATTTTTTAGTATTTTTGTGTTTTTAGGTTTTCTATGGAATTTAAGGGATTTTTAGGGTTTTTAAGGTTTTTAATGTTTTTAAAATTTTATAGGGGATATAATTGTTTTTTGTTTTTTGTTTTTTGTTTTCCTTACAGGTTTCTAGGTTATTAGGGTTTTCCATTTAAATTTATTTATATGACCTCTTAGGGTATTTATGTTTTTTTGGGATTTTATGGTTTTTAGTTTTAAAGGTTATTTATGGTTTTCTTTATTTTTAGGGTTTTTTAGAGTTGTTATAGTTTTTAGGATTTTTAAGTGATTTTTAAAAAATTTAGGGGTTTAAATGATTTTTATTTGTTTAGTGGGTTTTATGGTTTTGGTTGGTATATTAATTTTTTTAGTTGTTTATATTATTTAGGTGTATTTTGGGTTTTTAGGGTATTTTAGGATTTTTTTTTTCATTTTGTGGGTTTTTAATGGTAGTAGGTGTTTTTAGTTTTTATGTTTTACTTAAGGGTTTTCAGGGTTTTTAGGGTCTTTTCAGTTTTAGGAATTTTATGGGTTTTTCAGGATTTTTTTATTCTAGATATTTTAAAGGTTTTTAAGGTTTTTAGGGTTTTTAGGGTTCCTAGAGATTCTTGGGGTTTTAGTTGTTTTATTTCTTTTAGGTTCATATTATTTTAATTTAATTTTTTGTGTTTTAGCGGTTTTTATGTTCTTAGTGATTTTTTAGTATTTTATAGGTTTTTGGGGTTTTTAGAGATTTTACGGGATTTTAGGGTTTTAATGGAGTTTTTAGGATTTTTACGATTTTTCGGGTTTTTTATTTTTATATTTTTTTTAGTTTTTAGTTTTTTTAAGGTTATTAGGTTTTTAATGGTCTTTAAGAGTTTTTAGTGATTTTTAGGGTTTTTATGGTTATTTTGAATTTTTAATGGTTTTTATCATTTACAATCTTTTTGGGTCACATGTGTTTTTTCTGTTTTTTGGGGTATTAGGTGTTTTTTCGTTTTTCATGTTTTCTTATGGTTTTTTGGGTTTTGAGGGTATTTTACCTTCTTAGGGATTTTAATCTATTTTTTAGTATTTTTTTTGGTTTTAAGGTGTTTTATGGATTTTGATGGTTTTAGGGATTTTAGGGATTTTGATGGTTTCAGGTTTTTTAGGGTTTTAGGGATTTTGATGGTTTCGGGTTTTTTAGGGTTTTAGAGATTTTATGTTTTTTTGGGGGTTTTATGTATTTTTTGATTTTTTTCTGATTTTAAGATGTTTTAGTGTTCTTAATGTATTACAGGGTTTAAAGGGTTTCTATATATTTTAGTTGGTTTTCGGTAATTTATGGGTTTTCTGGTTTTTATGGGTTTTAGGAGTTTTATAGTTTTTACGGGTTTTAAGGGTATTGTTATCATTAAGGGGTTTTACCATTAGTTAGGTTTTTAGTGGTTTTAAGTGTTATTTTTTGAAGGTTTTATTATGGATTATTGGTGGTTTTATGGTTTTTAATTTATTTTTAGTGTTTTTAGTGTTTTTATGATTTTTACGTTGTTTAGGATATTTAGGGGTTTTAGGGATTCTAGGGTTTTTTTTACAATTTCTCACTTTTTTTCATCGTTTTTAGTTTTTTATAGGTTTTTTATATTTTTTAGGGGTTTTAGGGTTTTTATCCCTTTTTAGGGTTTTTTGGGTTTTAATTATTTTGATGTTTTAAAGGTTTTTTTTTGGATTTTTTAGGGTTTTTTATTTTTTTATTTTTTCATTAATTTGTTTTTATTTTTATGATTTTTATGGATTACTTTGTTTTGAGGGATTTTGATAGTTTTTCGGGTTCTGTGTTATTTTAGATTTTATTGGAATTCTAGTGTTTTTAATATTTTTTGATGTTTAATGGGATTTTAGATTTTTTAGTTTCTTTTTCGAGATTTTATGGGTGTTAGGGTTTTTAAATTTTTTTAGGGGTGTGGTTTTTTAGGGTTTTTAGTAAATTTTAGATTTTTTTTCATTTTTTATCATTTTTATTGGTTTTATGTTCCTTTAGGCTTCTAAATTTTCTCTTGGGTTATTTTGGGTTTTAGGGTGTTTTATGTTTTTAGTGATTTTTACGTATTTTTTTAGGAATTTTAATATTTTTAGTGTTTTTAGGGTTTATAGGGTATTAATGTTTTTTATATTTTTTAGAGATTATGATATTTTGTAGGGTTTTTACGATTTTAAGTTTTTTTATGGATTTTAGCATTTTTTTAGGTTTTTGGGGGTTTAATGTATTTTTAGGATTTTAAGGGTTTCTGAGGAAATATCATGGTTTTATATTTTTTACATGTTTAGTGGTTTTTGATTCTTGTTTAGTATTTTTATGGTTTTTAGGGATTTTAGGGTTTTAGTAATTTTTAGTGTTTATTGGGATTTTTGGTTTTTTTTGGGTTTTTTTTTGTTTTTTGGTTTTTTGGTTTTTTTAGTTTTTTTGGTTTTTCAGGGTTTTTATGGAATTTTATAGTTTAAAAAAATAGTGATTAAATGGTTCTTAGATTTCATTTGGGTATTTAGGACTTTTATCGGGTTTTTTGGTTTTTATGATTGTTATGGTTTTTATAGTTTTTAGGGATTATTTGGGGTTTTAAGGTCTGTTAGGGGTTTTTCATTTTTATTTTTAAGGGCTTTAAATTTTTTAGGTTTTCAAGTTTTTATTATCGGTTTTTTGGTTTTTATGGATTTTAGAGTTTTTATTTTTCTATGTTTTTGGGGATTTTCATTATTTGTTGGGATTTTCATGGATTTTTAGTAATTTTATTGATTTTAATGGTTTTTAGATTTTTGGGCTGTTTTCAGGGTTTCTTCATTTTTTTATTATTTATGGGTTATAACTATTTTTAATTTTTGAAGGTTTATTTAGGTTTATTAATGGATTTCATGTTTTTTAAAATTTTTGTATTTTTAGGGATTTCTATTATATTTTATGTATTTTAGGATTTTGAGGTTTTTAGGATTTTTATGGAATTAAGGGTTTTTTTGGTTTTTATCTTTTTTATAATTTTGGGGTTTTTAATGTCTTTCCGTGTTTTTAACATTTTTTGAGGTTTAGTGGGGTATTAGGGGTATTGTGGGTCTTTAGGGGATTTCTCGGTTATTATAGAGTTTTTAATGTTTTTTTGAGTTTTTATGGTGTATGGTGTTTTTAGGGTCTTTAGGGACTTTAGGGTCTTTTATGGGGTTCTCATTATTTATATTATTTATGGGTTTATAAATTTTTAAAGGTCTATGTTTTCCATAGGGTTTTCATGATTTTTGGGGTTTTTTTACAATTTTAGGAATTTTTATGGGTTTCATGGATTTTTATGGATTTTAGGATTTTAGGATATTTTGAGGGGTTTTAATGTTATGGGGTTTTTATCATTTTTAGGGTTTTAGTGTTTTTAAGTTTTTAATTTTTTTCTTATAATTTTTCATGGATTCACGGGTTATTATATTTTTAGTGATTTTTAGGGGTTTTATTGTTTATAGGGGTTTTTTACGGTTTTTAATATTTTTGATGGTTTTGGGGTTTTCAGGTTTCCTAGGTTTTTTGACTTTTTTAGGGTTTTTGAGTTTGTTAACGTATTTATGTGTTTAAATGATTCATAAATTTTTATTGGGGTTTTTGGGTTGTATAGTTTTTTTTGGGGTTTTTTGGGTTTTACGAGTTTTTATGATCTTTTTTGGATTTTATGTGCTTTTTTCTTTCTAATGATTTTTAGGATTTTTTGTTATTTTTATTGTTTTTATCATTCTAGGTATTTTTGAGTATTTTTAGTTTTTTATTTCTTTAGGATTTTTTTTGATTTTTTATGGTTTTTTATGTTTTTATTGGTTTAATGGATTTTTAGAATTTTTTTGAGTTTTAGAGGTTTTTAGGTTATTTATATTTTTTTGTTTTTATTAGTGTTTTCTATGGTCTTTATGGGTTTTAATATATGTAATAATTTTTACGTTTTTTTGAATATTTATAATTTTTATAGTTTTTAGGGATTTTAGGTTTTTACGTTTTTCTTAACATTTTTCAGTTTTATTAAATTTTTATGGATTTTAGGGATTTTTTATGATTTTATGGGATTTTTGGGTTTGTTGGATTTTTTAGCAATTTTAGGGATTTTTAGGGAATTGGGGTTTTCTGGGGTTTTTTCAGTTTTTCAATTTTCATGAGTTTTTAGTGGTTTTAGGGTTTTTTTCATTTTTAACATTTTTAGGGGTTTCATGGGTTTTTATAGTTTTAGTGGATTATTTGAGTTTTTATAGATTTATAGGGTTTTTAAATATTTTTAGGGGTTTTATTTTTTAGGGGTTTTTTGGTTTTTAGGGTCTTTTAGGGTTTCTAATGTTTTTAGGTTTTATAAAGGTTAATGTTTTTGAAACAAATTAGTTTTTATTAGAGTTTTTATATATTTTAGAGTAATTTACATTTTAGTTATTATTTGGGGTTGAAAATTTTTATGGTTTTTAAGGATATTTATGGTTTTGAGGGTTTTTGGGTTTTTAGGAGATTTTGGGATTTTAGGGGGGGGTTTATTTTAGTTTTTTATGTTTTTAGGGGTTTAATGTTTTTTTAAAGTTTATTTGGTTTTTTGGGGTTTTATGGGATTTTGGGGTTTTTAAATATTTTTAGTGGTTTTTGTCATTTTTATGGATGTTTGGGGTTTTTATGGACTATAATGGTTTTTAATTATTTTATGTGTTTTAGGGGATCAAATCGTTTTTAAGTATTTAATAATTTCTTGGGGTTTTTAATAGTTTCTGTGGTTTTTTATATTTTGTGATTTTTTAGGCTTTTTAAGGATTTTTTGGGTTTTGTATAGTATTTAGGTTTTTATGGATTTTGAGGGTTTTATTGGGTTTTAGGGTATTTATGGTTTTTAACTTTTTCTGTTTTTAGGTTTTTTTACAATTTAGTAATTTTTAGTGTTTTTTCATTGAATTTTATGAGGTTGTAGGGTTTTTAGGTATTTCGATGGTTTTAGGGATTTTATGGTTTTTAGGGATTTTTGGTATTTTGGGTTTTAGGTTTTTAAGAGTTTTTTAGGTTTCTTAAAGTTTTTATATTTCTTATCATTATTAATGATTTAAAGGGTTTTTAGTGTTTTAGCGATTTTTTTATAGTTTTATGGCTTTTTAGGCATTTTTATAGTTTTTCTAGTATTTAGGGTTTTTTGGTTTCTTAGGGGTTTAAAGAGTTTTTATCTTTTTTTTCAGTTTTTTAGTGTTTTTAAGCATATATTGGTTTTTTAATTTTTCTAGATTTTTTGGATTTTTAGTATTTTTATGGTTTTAATGTTTTTATTTATTTCGATGGATTAACGGGTTTTATTGGAATTTTTGGTTTTTTGGAGGATTCAAGTATTATGAGTTTTCAAGGGTTTAAAGGTTTTTAGAGTTTTTTTACAATTTTTAAGGATTAAATGGTTATTTGAGGTTTTTATTTTTATGGTTTTTATTTTTTAGGGGTTTTAAGGTTTTTTTGGGTTTTTATGGTTTTTATGTGTTTTATTGTTTTTAGGGTCTTTTAGTGTTTTTAGAACTTTTTTAGGGTTTTAAGGGTTTTAATTGTTTTTTGGTGTTTAAGTATTTCATAGGGTTTTATAGGTTTTTAGTTTTTTACGTTGTTACAGAATTTTAAGTATTTCTTATGACTTTTAGTATTATTTAGGTTTTAGGGATTTTGATGGTTTTTAGGATTTTTTAGAGGTGTAAGGATTTCCATGGTTTTTATTTTTTTTAGGTTTTTAATTATTCTTAGGTTTTTAATGCATTCAAAATGCTTTGAGGGGATTTTATGGTTTTTTTACATTGTAATTATTTTTAGGTCTTTTTAAGATTTTTATTGATTTCTAGGGTTTCTTGGGGGTTATAAGGGTTTTAGGGTTTTTTTGGGTTTTTAAGGTTTTTTATATTTTTTTAACGTTTTAGGAGTCTAAACATTTTTTAGAGTTTTTATAGAGTTTTTAGAGTTTTCCTTTTAATAGGAGTTTTTTATTATCTTAGGCGTGTTTAATATTTTTAGGCTTTTTAGGGTCTTTTAGGGTTTTAGTGTATTTAAGGTTTTTAGGAGTTTTAATTTTTTTAGGCATTTAGGGATTTCATAAGAATTTTCATGGTTTTAGGAATTTTTTTTATGGATTTTTAATATTTGTATATTTTTTATGTTTTTTAGGTATTTTATGGTATTTTGGATTTTTAGGGGGATTATGGTTTTTATGGTTTTTAGCATTTTTAGATTTTTAGTGTGTTTTAGGATTTTATGTTTTTCTAAGGGTTTTTTTGGGTTTTTAGGGGTTTTGATGTTTTTAGTTATTTTTAGAGAATATTAAAGATTATATAGTTTTTAGTGATTAAATATATTTTGATATTATTTAATGTTTTAGGTTTTTTAGTGTTTTTACCAATTTTTTAGGGGTTTTATGTGTTTTTAGTTTTTTATGGTTTTCTTAGTGTTTTCCATGGTTTATAGGGTTCTTTAAATTTTAGTTATTTTTTCGGTTTTTATGGATTTTTAGGGATTTTAGGGATTTTAGGGGTTTTAAGGTTTTTTAATTTTTTTAGTTTTTTATGGTTTTTTGGGGTTTTTGAATTATTTTGGATTTTAATGTTTTTATTTTTCTTTAACGTTTTTATGGGTTTAAAGAGTTTTTATATTTTAAGTGTATTTTTAGTTTTGTATGGGTTTTGGGGGCTTTGGGGGGTTTTAGGGTTTTTATCATTTTGTAGGGTTTTAGGGGTTTTAGGTGTTTTTAAAATTTTAAGGTTTTCTTAGAGGTTTTTAGGAATTTTAAGGTTCTTTTAATTTTTAGTTATTTTTATGGGTTTTTTTAATTTAGATATTTTTTAGGGTTTAAATTTATTTTGAGGGTTTTAGGGTTTCTTTAGGGTTTTTAGGTTTTCTTGTTTTTTTGGGGTTTTTGGAGTTTTTTAGTTTTTAATATTTTCATGTGGATTTTCATGGATTTTTATATTTTTTTGGATTTTTAGGGACATTTCAGGGTTTTTAGGGATTTTTAAGGGTTTTAGGGGCATTTTTGTTTTATGGGTTTTATGTTCTTAAGGGGTTTTTTTTTTGATTTTTTTAGGGTTTTATGGTTTTTAGAGTGTTTTAACGTTTTAGGGGTTTAAATGGTTTTTTGATTTGGGAGTGGGGTTAGGTTTTTTATGTGTTTTTAGGGGTTTTATTGGTTTTTATGGGTTTTTGAGTTTTTTTGGGTTTTTAGGGTTTTTAGTGTTTTTTAGGTTTTTAAGGGTTTTAAGTGTTTTTAGGTTTCTAATGTTTTATTGGGGAATTTTATGGCTTTATGGGTTATTTATATTTTTAGGGGTTTTAAATATTTTTTAATATATTAATTCCTTTTGAGGTATTTTGAGGGGTTTTGAGGGGTTTAAAGGTTTTTAGGGGTTTTAGGGTTTTAGGGTTCTAATGTTTTTTTGGGGTTTTAGTTTTTTTGAGTTTTTAATATTTTAAAGGTTTTTTTATTTTTTATTTTTTTTTGGGGCTTAAAGGGTTTTTAGATTTTTTTTAGTGGTTTAAGGGTTTTATGGTTTTTTAAAATGTTTAATGGATTTATGTTTTTCTATGGGTTTGGGTTTTTAGGTTCTTTCGGGTTTTTAGGGACTTTAGGGTTTTTAGTTTTTTTAGGTTTTTTAGGGGTTTTTTGAATATTTTGGTTTTTATGGATTTATTAGGGGGTTTCATGGGTTTTTTTTGTTTTTTACATTTTTAGGGATCTGTATGTCTTTTTAGGATTTTCTCATTTTTAGGGGTTTTGGGGGATTTTTGTGGTTTTTAGAGTCTTTTTTAAATTTTTGTGATTTTTACGGTTTCTTGGAAATTTTTAATGTTGTAGGTGTTTATATGATTTTTAGAATTTTTAGAGTTTTTTATGGTTTTAATTTTTTTTGGGGGTTTTTCTTTTTTTCAAATTTTATTTTTTAGATGGGTCTTATGGTGTTTCTTTGGTCTTGTAGGGTTTTTAGCGTTTTTTAGTAATTTAATGGGTTTAAAGATTTATTATTTTCTTAAGGATTACTAAGGGTTTCATAGAATTCTTAAGTTTGTTTAAATTTTTGGGGGTTTTAGGGTTTTTAGGATTTTTTAATTTTTAGGGGTTATGCGGATTTTTATATTTTTTAGGGTTTTATGCCTTTTAGGGATTTTTTGGGTATTTATTTTGTTTATGTTTTTTAGGGTTTTAAATTGTTTTTAGGTTTTTTTGGTTTTCTTTGAGGTTTTCATGTTTTTTTAAGGTTTCTTATGTTTTTAAGTATTTTTAGTGATTTTTTGATTTTTATGATCTTTTATTGTTTTTAGGGATTTCAAGGGTGTTTAGATTTTTTAGGGCTTTTTTGGTTTTGTTGGGGGTTTTAGAGATTTTTGAGTTTTTTACAGATTCTAAGGTTTTTAGAGATTTTTTTCATTTTTATTCGATTAAAAGGGTTTTAGAGTTTTTAGTGTTTTATAATTTTTATCGGTTTTTATCGATTTTTAGGGTTTTTTAAGGTTCTTGTGGTTTTTTGGTTTTTAAGGGATTTCAAGGTTTTATAGACTTTTAGGGTTTTATGGGTTTTTAGGTTTTTATGCGTATTAAGTATTTTATTGTATGTAACGTTTTCTTAAGGTTTTTAGTATTTTTTATGTCTTTATGGATTTTTAGTGATTATTATGGTTTTTAGGATTTTGAGGTTTTTTATGATTTTTAGCATTTTTATGGTATTTAGGGGTTTTATGATTTTTTTGTTTTTTTTATGTTTTTTAAGGGGTTTTAATGTTTTTAGGATTCTTCACATTTTTATGGATATTTTGAGATTTTTTAGGATTTTTAGGTTTTTAGGGCTTCTAGTGATTTTAAGGGTTTTAGGATTATATAGTTTTTAGTTTTTTTAGGATTTTTTGAGGAATTTTTGCATTTTTTAGGTTTTTTATTTTTTAAGTATTTTTTATTGTTTATCTGGTTTTTAGGTGTTTAGTATTTTTTATTTTTTAGGGTTTTTTAGGGCTTTTGTAGGTTTTTTGTTGTTTTTAAGGGTTTTAGTGATTTTGTGTGGTTTTAGTGGTTTTTATTGTATTTAGGGGTTTTATGGTTTTTTATAGCCTTTAATGTTTTTAGAGGTTTAAAGGGTTTTTAGAGTTTTTTGTTGTTTTCGGGGTTTTTATGGCGTTGTAGGGTTTTAAATGTTTTTCTGGGGATTTAGGGGTTTTGTGTTTTTAGGGTTTTTACGGTTTTTAGAGTTATTTAAGTTATTTGAAGTTTAAATGGTTATTATAATCTTTAGTGTTTTTAGGGTTTTTGTGGGGTTTTAGGGTTTTTATGTTTTTTGCAGTATTAGGGTGTTTAGGGTTTTTGGGATTTATAGTTTATTTAGTTTTTTAGGGGATTTATGTTTTTTTTTGTTTCTATGATTTTATTAAGGGATTTCAAGTTCTTTAACGTTTTTTATTTTTATTTTTATTTTATGATGTTTTGGGATTTTTATGATTCTTATGGATTTATAGGGTTTTGGGATTTTGATGAGTTCTAGTGGTTTTAAGTGGTTTTTGTGTTTTAGGTTTTTTAATGTTTTTAGGTTTTTATGGGTTTTAATTGCTATTAAGATTTTAAAGTTTTATTATGGTTGTTTTAAGTTTTATTAGGTTTTTTATGGTTTTTAGGGGATATTATAGTTTTTAGGGGGTTTTATGGGTTTTAGGATCTTTTAGGTTTTTTAGAATTTTTTAGATTTTTTAAGAGATTTAATTGTTTTTAGATTTTACGGTTTTCTTAGGGATTTTCAGGTTTTTTAGTGATTCTTACATTTTTAGTTTTTTAGAGGGTTTGAGGATTTATTTTTTTTATATAGATTTTGAGGGTTTTTAATGATATTAAGTTTTTTATGATTTTTTTTGTTTTTTAGGGTTATATGTTTTTAAACTGTTTTCAAATTTTTATGTTTTCTTAGTGTTTTTAGGGGTTTTTTGTTTTTTTTATGTTTTATTTTTGTAGGTATTTCTATGAATTTTTAGGGTTATTATAGATTACAGGTATTTTGATGGGTTTTATGGATTTTTAGTGTTTTATGGATTTTTTTGTTTTTAGGGATTGTTGTTTTTTTTAAGTTTATTGATTTTTATATTTTTTTTATGTTTTTATGGGTTTAATGTTTTCAGTGGTTTTTTTGGGTTTTTAGGATTTTTATTTCTTTTATTGTTTTTACTGTTTTTAAGAGTCTTATGTTTTTTGGGGTTTTAGTTTTTTTACTCTATTTTACTATTTTTAGCATTTTTTAGGTTTTTAGTGGATTTAAATGGATTTATGTTTTTAAGGATTTCTTGGGGTTTTTCAGGGTTTTTAGGGTTTTTAGAATTTTTAGCATTTCAATTGTTTCAAGTGTTTTTAGGGTTTTTTTGGTTTTTAGTGGTTTTTCGGATTTTTATGATTTTATGAGTTTTCGGTTTTTATGGTTTATTTAGGGGTTTCAAACATTTTAGTGTTTTTTATGTTTTTTTGGTATTTTTAGGTATTTTTTAGGATTTTAATTTTTTTTTTGGTGTTTAGGGATTTTGAAGAGTTTAAGGTTTTTTAGGGTTTTTTGGGGTTTTAGGGGTTTTTTGGGGTTATTAGGGAATCAACATTTTTATTTTTAATGGGTTTTAAGATTTTTTATGTTTTTAGTTTTTTTATAATTTTTTAGATTTTTAGGGGTTTTTTTGGATTTTTATGGGTTTTTAGGGTTGTTAGGTATTTTTAGTGTTTTGAGCGACTTTTTGGGTTTTTTTTGTTTTTTGTATTTTTTGCTATATTATTGTGTTTTTAGTATTTTAAAGCTTAAAATTTTAAGATATATTTAATTTTTTAGGTGTTTAATGTGATTTATGGTTTTTTAGTGCTTTTTAAGGGTTTTTATGGGTTTTAGTGTTTTTAATGTCTTTTGGGGTTTTTATGGTTTTTAAGGATTTTTGGTGTTTTTAGGGTCTTTTTGGAGTTTAGAAATTTTTGGGTTTTTTGGGGTTTTATTTCATTTGTGATTTTAAGGTTTTATATTGGGTTTTATAGGTTTCTAGTTTTTTTACATTTTTTAGGGATTTTAGGGAGTTTTTCATGTTTTTTATGGTTGTTTAGGTTTCTTAGGGATATTAATGATTTTTCGGGTTGTTTATGATTTTCATGGATTTTAGGGGTTTCATCTTTAGTTGGGTTTTTTGGTTTTTATAGTGTTTTTATGTTTTTATGGTTTTCTAAGGGGATTTTAGGGTTTTTGGGGTTTTTTATGTTTTTATGGACTTTAAGGGATTTTTTAGTTTTTTATGATTGTTGTGGTTTTTATTAATTTTGTGGGGTTTTTTGGGATTTTTATGGTTGTTAAGTTTTTTATTATTTTTATGGGGTTTTATGATTTTTATGATTTTTAGTCTATTATGGGTTTTATAGGTTTCTGATTTTTTAGGGTTTTAATCTATTTTATAATTTTTAGTGATTTTTAGGGCTTTTCGGATTTTTAGGTTGTTTTAAGTTGTTTAGGTTTTTATATTTTTTATGGTCTATTAGGGTTTTTAGAGTTTTTTTTGGTATTTTATAGTTTTAAAATGTTTTTAGGTTTTTAAGGTTTTCTTAGGGTTCTATGGGTTTTTTGAGGTTTCTTACGTTTAAAAGATTTTTAGGATTTTTAAGGATTTTTATGGAATTTTAGGTTTTTCAGGATTCTTTAGGATTTAAGGGGTTTTAAGATGTTAAGGGTTTTTAGGGGTTTTATAATTTTTAGGTTTTTAGGGGTTTTATGAATTTTTAGGTATTTTAGGATATCATAGTTTTATTGAGAATTCTTAGGAATTTTTTCATTTTTAGGAATCATTAAGGGTTTTTTAGGTTTTTTAGGATTTTTTTTTGTTTTTAGGGACTTTTAGGGTTTTATAGTTTTTTAGGTTTTTTCCAGTTTTAGTGGTTTTTGGATTTTTTGGGGTTTTTTGAGTTTTTTAGCATTATTAATATTTTCCATAGATTTTTAACATTTCAGGGGTTCGATGGTTTTTTAGAGTTTGTAGTTTTTTAGGGTCTTATTGTATTTTTAGGGGTGACTTTATGGTTTCTTGGGGGGGTTGGTTTTTTGGGCCTTTAGGGTCTTATAGGGTTGTTAGTGTTTTTTAGGTTTTTAAGGTTTTATTATGGATTTTTTTTGGATTTTATGGTTTTGTACAATTTTGGGGATTTTATGCCTTTTTAGGGTATTTATAATTTTTAGGGTTTTATAGATTTTGAGGGTTTCTTGCGTTTTCTAGTGTTTTCGGATTTTACGGTTTTTAGGTTTTTAGGGTTTTAATTTTTTTTGTTTTTTAAAGTTTTCTTATGGATTTTCAGGTTTTTTAGAGTTTATCATTTTTAGGGATTTTTTAGATTTTTTAGGATTTTTATGGATTATTAGTGTTTTTTGGGATTTTGAAGGTTTTTAAGGATTTAAACATTTTTTAGTGTTTTTAGGGTTTTTATGTTTTTTTGGGATTTTTGGGTTTTATGATTTTTATGGTTTTAATGTTTTTATAGATTTATTATAGTTTTTAGGTATTTAAAGGGTTTTTACAGTTTTTAGTGTTTTTTAGGGTTTTATGGTTTTTATGGTTTTTTAAAATTTTCAGGGATTTTTATGGTTTTTAGGGTTTTTTGTTTTTTTTGGTTAAAGAGTTTTTAGGTTTTATGGGTTTTAAGTTTTTTTTGGATTTTAAGGTATTATTTAGTTTTTTAGGGTTTTAGGGGTTTAAACATTTTGAGGTATTTTTTTGGAATTTTTTGGGGTGTTTGGGTATTTGGGTATTTTGAGGGTTTTATGTTTTTATGGTTTTCAGGGGTTTTATCATTTTCTTTTGATTGTTTAGGGTCTTAAGTTTTTTAGGTTGTTTAGTTTTTCTTAGGGTTTTTCAATGTTTTTAGTGTTTTATACATTTTAGTGAGTTTATGAGATTTTCTAGGATTTTTATGGTTTTTTAGTATTTTTAGGGATTTTGGTTGATTTTTATGTTTTTATGGTTTTTCTGTTTCTGGGATTTTTAGAGGTTTTATTTAGTTTTTTGGGGGTTTTATAAGGTTTTTTATAGTTTTTTAACATTTTTATGCGTATAAAAGGTTTTTAGAGTTTTTTGGGGTTTTAAATGGTTTTTTTGTTTTTAGGGTTTTTATGGTTTTTAGGGGTTATTAATTTCTTTAGGGGTTTTCTCCTTTTTGGTTATTTAGGGATTTTATGTTTTTTAATGATTTTTATGTTTCTTATTTGTTTTTATAGGTTTTAATTGTTTTTAGTTTTTTAAGGTTTTCTTGTGTGTTTTTAGGGTTTTTTTATGTTTTTAGGCTTTTAGGTATTCTTTAAAATTTAATTTTGTTTTAGGGTTTTTAGGAATTTTGAAGGATTTTAGGGTTTTTATAGTTTTTAGGTTTTTTAAGTGTTTTTGGTGTTTTTAGGGGTTTGTGGCGTTTTAATTATTTATAGTTTTTTATGTTTTTATAAGGGTTTTTAGGGTTTTTATGGTATTTTACATTTATAGGGATTTTGTGAATTTTAATTGTTTTAATGTTTTTTGGGATTTGAGAGTTTTTAGGGGTTTACGGATTTAGTGTTTTTAGGGTTTTTATAATTTTTTAAGGTTTTTTGGGGTTTTTAGAACTTTTTATGTTTTTATGGTTTTTAAGTGTTTTTAGGTTTTTAAGGTTTTCTTAGGGCTTTTCAAGGGTTTTTTGTTTTTTGTTTTTTTTTGATATTTTTAGGGTTTTTTTGGTTTTTATATGTTTTTAAGTTTTTATGGATTTTGAGGGGTTTTTGGTTTTTTGGTTTTTTTGGGGTTTTAGAGTTTTTTTTGTGTTTTTATGGTATTTAATGTTTTTTAGAGTTTTTCACATCATTCAATGTTTAAAGGGATTTTAGAGTTTTAGGTAGTTTTAGAATTTTTATGGGGTTTTAAGGGTCTTTATGGTTTTTATGGGGTTTTATTTTATTTTAGGGTTTTTAATGTTTTTTATGTTTTTAAGGGTTTACATTTTTTTTAGGTTTTTAAGGTTTTCTTAGAGTTATTTAGGGTTTTTAGGGGTTTTTATGTTTTTCTAGATTTTGATGAGAACCATGTCAAAGACACCAAGTTGATTTCTTGAGAGGAGGAGTTGGATTTTTAAGGCCTGATGACATGAGGGAGATTAAATATGTTAAATGCTACAATGGGAACCCATCTCACTTCATTAAAAGATCAATGGATCTCACCTTTCATCGATGGATAAAATGGGCCTATTATGTCACTTATTCGAGCTCAATAATGATGTTTAAAACTTGGACCACATTGTTTCATAGAATTTGGAAGTGTTTCCCACATGTAGAATTCTATAATGACATATTTTGGACACCAAAGTCCAATTCGGTGGGCTATGAACTCAAAGTCAAATCTGGTGGGCCATAGTTTAAAATCTAAGTGAAAATTTTCCAATAAAAAAAGACTTCAGTGGAATTTTTATTTTTAACATTATGGGAACAAATTAGGTTTATTCTTTATTAATTTATGGTATTATACCCTTGACTATTGTATCACCCCTTGGCTATAAAAAGCCACCCTCATAGAACTTTTATGGAATTCAAGATTGTAACAGAGAGCTTATGCTTTGTTTCCCTCTATTATGTGAGGATTGTTCTGATTTTCCCCATTACTCTTCTGTGTTATTTCCTTTTCATTATAAAAGTTATATTGATGATCCAAGATCACAAATACCCCAATTTTGTACCCCATCCTAATTGTGTTGTTTTTTGGATTGGCCATCACATCCCTCCTTTAAGTGTGTTGTCTAGGAAGTTGGCTATATTCCATATATAATAGTTTGACTACATGATTCCACTATCCATACCCATAATCTTATATTTATCCTTGAACCACACCTTCATCTACTTCCCTACACCATGAATATTGGGCCACCCTGAGCCACTCACATCAGTTGGTATCAGAGCTCTGGTAGACACGGTATGTATCTATCCCTTCATTTACAATACTTTTATCAATTACCGTTATTATATTTCCATATTATCCATCGATTAAAAAAACCCTTTCTCTTTGAAAGCATCTAAAATTATTTTATGTTTTTAAGGATAGAGATATTTTACATTAAATCAATTATTTAGCAATATTAATTTTCATTTAATTCACTATATGTGATTTTTATCCGAAAAAAATAAAATTCCTCCACCTCGTTGTTTTTTTCTTTTCATTTCAAATCTATAAAAATCCATTCTTTGATAGAATTTTTTAAAAAAAACATACTCTCTATTCATTATCTTGTGATTTAAAACACTAAGCACAGATCTATTAGGATGATGTGACAAAAAAAGAAAAAAATTGGATAAAATTACATCTTTATAAATTACATTTTTAGAACTTCTAATTTCTATAAATCACTTTATTTATCATTTTAAATCATCCATATATCGTATTTGGATCATATTTTTATTAATCATTCTTACCTTTCACAATCGGGAAAAACCCATGTACTTCACCTTTCTACCCCTTTTCTATCTTTTACCTGTTTTTACCCTCTTTTCCACCCTTAACAATTGGTTAAACCTTTACCCCTCAAATAGTTTGTGTTAATTAATTCCCTATCACCATCATGGTTGGGAAAGTATTGGTGGATCATGATATCCACAAACTAGGTATTAGATTTTATAAGATCTTAGGATTTGAATTGAGTGTTTAGGTGTGGAGAGAAATGAGCACAAAAAACATTCTTGAGTGTGTATCCTTGTGTTAGTAAGTGTGTACATATGTTTTGTGTTTATGTGTATCTTGTGTGTGAGTGTGTTTATACTTGTGTGTGTGAGTGGGTATCCATATGTGTGTAAATGTAGATATCTTGTGTGTGTGAGTGTGAATCCTTATGTTTGTGAGTTTGTACATATTGTGTGTGTGAGTGTGTATATATTGTGTCTGTGATTGTGCATCCTTGAATCTGTGGGTGTGTTTGTATCTTTTTCATGAGTGAGCTTTTTATGTGTATAATTTGTTGTGTTTTTTCCCATGTGTATTTGTGTTCATGTTACTTATCAGGGTAGAAGATCATTATAAGGGAATCATTCATGCTTGTTATAAAGGAAGCTGAATTATATCTCCCAAACCGGGAGCTACTCAACTCCAAATGCAAGTTTTGGTGAGCTATTTGGAGAAGATTCTTGATAGGATTTTGTAGTTGATACATAAGTGGTTTGATAACCCATATAATACACCAAACCATAGAATGATCCATGATAACCCATGATGCACTCTAGTACCACATTTTCCCACATCATGGATGAGTAGATGGAGAACATTGATAATTTTTTTGAGTATATCCCATTTTTGACACTCTGTCCTGTCAAGCGGAGTGAAAGGATTATGAATACTACCTAAAGAGTGTTAAAGGAGTGTATAGTACCAAAGAAGAATCAAAGGTACATACCATAGTTTTCATATGCTCTCACCCCTGTGCATCAGATGGTTTGTGCAACCCCTTACGTGAAACTGAAAGGTAGGTAACCCTATGCAGTCCACCTATGCCAAGAAACAATGCCCAAGACCTATGAGGGAAACCTACATTTATTAGGGTCCCCTATTTTCCTATAACTAAGACCCCTAGGAACTTCATTTGTGAAACTAGAAAATTGTAAGAATCCCCCAAGCTCTGGTCACACAACACCTTCTCCCAGGTTGCTAAAAATTCCTAAGTAACTCCCCAAAACCCAAGATAAGAGATAATTAATGGGGATAAGGTAGATCAATGTCCCTTTAGGTTTTGAAACACAAGACACATACATAATGACCCCTTCTCCCGTAGTGTAGAACAACTTGTATGAGGCCCCTTCCCTAATCAGGGACCTACCTGGGACTCATCCAGAGACACCTAAGGAGACCAGTCGAGCCAAGTCTAAAGCCTTTCCCAAGTGTTGTTTCCCAGGTGGTCAATTGCTTGAGATGTATCTAGCTGACGTAGGACTACACCCCTTTGTGTAAATCACTTCTAGTTCTACCTAGGCCCAACTTGAGGTGTCATTTTTCTCTAATATAGGACATGCGCAATCCCCCCTGATCTCTCTTCATAGCCACCAATGGAAAGGATCATATTCCATTGGATCCCTCATCCAAGGGGAAAAAATTAGAAACCTCCACTGAATCCTCTGTATAAGAAAAAATGGAAATAGTCACACATGTGTGTCACCCATTTGGGTATGCATTCCTACAATTAGAGGTTTTTTGCACTCATCCTACATGATGGTTAGGTTCCTCGGGATTCATGTGAGTATACATTCCAGTGGTCACGAGGACCCCAACCCTGGGGGCAGTGTTTGAGAAATCATGGTGTTGTCCACATGGGCGAAAACCATTTTCTTACCTCACTACAAAAACATTACTTATACCAACAAATATTTATTGATAGATAATATATCTGTTGTTAAAAATGAACAATTTCAATAGATATTAAGTTATATTGGTATTGATTTTATGTACCAACACTTGTTTTTACCAACAATTATATCTTTTGATATTGATCATTTAATACCAACAAATATTTTACCAATAGTTAAATCGATTGCTTTATCATATCAATACTAACATTTTGATATATGTATATTATTTTCAGTGAATGTTATAAATTATAATTATTTTAATAAAATCATATAATAATATGTTTTCATTGTCAAATTATATTTTATGATATATAGTATATATATCTCTGATATAAAACTGATGATAAATGATAATAATTTTTGAAAAATCCAATAAGATCAAATTTACACTAGTAAAAACATAAAATAAAAGATAGTAACATATATAAAATTTCATTATATGTATATAATATAATTTTTTATTCAGAATATATATAAAATTATATCTTTTTTCAACATATATAAATTATATATACACTTATTATATATCATGATATTTTTTTAAAATTATACAAATAAAATGACTTCCTTAAATTAAAAGTCTCATACCACAATAATCACATCACCATTAAAATTTTAATTGTCTTGCTCTAATCTGGATAATTTATTTTTGTACCGCTAAATGGTGTGTGCGGCATGTAAATAAATTGTTTTGTTATTATTAGTATTATTTACTTTTTTTAACATTTACTCCCTCGACTTTTCCCCACCCCACCCCATCCTATTTGTGTCGTGCGCCCCAGCCAGTATGATCCCTGATCGCACGCCTCCCTCCACCTCTAACCATGGCCATATCTCCATCCGATTTTGCTTGTGGTCTCCCCAAGTTACCATTTATTCTCCAATTATCTATTATTCTCTTTTAATTTTTCTTTGTTGTCTCTTCCTTGCGGTGCGCGTGACCCATCCAAACCCTAGCCCTATTTTGGTTGTTTTATTTGATGATTCTTGAAGGTTAGGGTTTGTGAGACTCGATTAAGGTTCATTTTAGCCGCGTCTGTTGAAGGAATTTTAGGGTAGTGCATAATCTGTTAATGGGTAGTGAACAATCTGTTCATTTTAGAGCAGTGCATAATCTATTTTTTTTAGCCGCATTTTTTTAAGGCGTTTTAGGCATTTTAGGGTAGTAAATTTTCTATTTTAGGGTAGTTCATAATCTGTTTATTTTATCTGTGTTTTAGTCATGTTTATTGAATCATTCTTGGTGCTGAACTTCTCTAGCTGGGATGCATCAAAATACAGGTCTTGTACCATTGTGTAGATAACACTCCCATCATCCATTCTCTAATCAACCTACCTTCCACCAAACCATTCCCTTATATTCACTTATACATCTTTCATATCCTTTAACATCACCAAGACAACACTTTGTGGATGATTATCACAAACCATAATGGAGTCAACTAGACCAAGCTTTGGTAATTCCTCTTCAAATTCTAAATATAGATTCACATCATATCTCATATTAATAGTAGTAAGCATATGTAGAAGGATAACATTAGTAGGAATTGACAAATGGGAATCATCATAGCCACACCATCCAAGCATCTGTTGTTCAGCCAGGTTTCTTTTTCTCTCTTGTCCACTTTTTTTCTATGAATTTGTAACATTTTTTCACAAATACAACATGGTTCACAAACATGGGGGTATTGAAACCTAGTCGTAGAGGTCTGCCATCCTAGATCCCTATATACCATGAAAGCAACGGTTTGTTGAAATATGTAACAAATGAATTTCCCTTTATTCTTCCTGTTACCTTGTCAACATTGATCCACTCAGGGATTTTTTGTTTTGGGGTCCTCCTTTATTATCTCGTTCTTGTAAAGCTCATCCAAAACCTCATCAAAAGTAACTTCTTTTAGAAATACATTAACATAAATGTGTGCGTTTCATTTTAACTCAAACCAATTTATATGGGATAATATGTTTCTAGTTATATTCATAAATTTTGAAATATTCCTTCAATACTGTCTTTGTAACTCTATCCTTGATGCCTAATGTTTTTCATTGAAAATGGTTTTTTTGCTATTGAATTAGGTTTAATTCATAATTTAAATAAGTATCATTATAAATTTAATGAACCTTTTCTAGATTATGGGATTTAATGAAGTGTTTCTAGAATATAGAATTTTGAGTTATGTGTCAATCTTAATTAAAATTAATGCCATTCTCAATGGTTTTTTGTAACGAGATATATAATATTCTTGTTATTTTTACATAATGTGTTGTTGTTGTTTTTTTTTTGTGGTCACTTGTAATTTTTTTTCTTCTAATAATTTTTCTGTAGTGTTCACTGGTAATTTTTATATGCCATTGGTTGGTCCCTGGATGGATGAGGTCATTGGTTGGTCACTGGATGAATAATCATCTGGTTGTTGTGGTATCTTGTTAGATAATATTATGTTGGTTGTTTACATTGGTTAAAAGGGATCATATATCGATAGAAAAATAGAAGAAACAAAAGAAAAATCAACTAGGGACATTTGATGTCTATAAGCATCAGGAATCGGAAGGTTGGTTCAGGTGAGATGCTCTGGGAAAGTCCTTGAACAGATTTTTCTGTAACAAAAATAAAGAGTTTTTATCAGTTGAATTGAACAAACCAATTAAACTGCTGACTAAAATTTCTGGAACACGTTAGAAACTATGATCAAGTGAAGACTCATGGAGGTTCTTTTTTTCACTGGTCATATGATCCTCTTATTGTGGTGGATGATATCTTTATAGAATGATTTTTCATTTTTTATATCATGCATTTAAATGAAAACTATTTTCTAATTATTGTGTTTGTGTGATCAGAAGTTGTCGTGATGGTGCAAGTCTACAGTGGATGGGAGGTGCTTGTGGTCAAAGTTGGGACATGTTCCACTTCAAACATCAAAGGTTGGTCTACTAAAATGATATGTATGATGGGGAAGTTTTCCATGTCCATATCAACTACTGTAGAAACCTTATGGAACCACTCGTTACCAGGTACGTTTACCTTCACCAGCCACCCCTTCAGTTTGCTGATGTCTTTTATTATCGGTCTTTTGTTCATGTCATTACATTTGTAGGAAATATTTATTTCTAAGATCATTTTCTTCCACTACACAAAATATTGATGAAATGAGGGAAAATTTAAATTTTTGGTAAAAAGTGAATGAATTAGGTTGTGAAGAGTTCGTTGGAGGAAAAAAATTGAAATTTCTCTAACTGTTTCCAATTTCTGGCTCTAAATGTTGAGTGAATGCCTCTTGTACATTTCATCTTTCATATATTAATGCACTTCCTTAGTCATCATAAAATTGACGAACCCCTTCAAAAAATTAGTTTCCAAGGATTTAATTTAATCCAGTTATTGCTAACACACTGTTTACATTGATAAGAACACAACTCTTTACACATTAAAGATACTTTATACACTTAGCCTTTGATTTTAAACAAGGGAAGTGGGGCCATGATGATAAATGGGGACTTTTTTTTGGAAATACAGACTGACCAAATCCCCTTGAAAGTCTTATTCCAGGTACAATTGTCATTTTAAATGAACTAAAATGTTTTTATTATATGGATTGTAGTAAAATATACAATCCACATAAAACTTTTACTCCTTAAATTGGTGGAATTGAATTTATACATATGAGTACAGCCCCAATTCTATACAATCCATGTACATCATCTCACATTAGTAATGGTTTGAAATCATGTCATGTTACTAAGCCATGGCCTGTATAGAACTATACTTGGCTTCTCACTAAGACATAGCATGTACATAACTATTATGGCATGACACTAATAATGGGTCAGGTAGTTTCCTGTCATGTCTTGTCACTAAGCCATGGATTGTCATGTCTTGTCACTAAGCCAATTCTGTACAAGCCATGTACATCATGTACAGAACTATCATGGATTGTCACTAAGACATTTACACCATGTTCAGAACTATCATGGAATGTCACTAAGACATTTATGTACAAGCCATGTACATCATGTAAAAAACTATCATGGCTTGTCACTAAGCCATGACCTGTACAGAACTATCATGGCTTGACACTAAGACATGGCCTATACAGAACTATACATCCTTGTCCTATCATAGGGTCCATATAGTTCTATACATCATGTGACATTACTCATGGCCATGTGTTAAATTCTGTAGAGGCCATGTTTTCAAGTATTCATGGCTTGAACACGTAGCCTATACAATTCTATACAATTCCAAACATGCATGTACATCCTATCCTGTACAGGCTGTGTGATCAATCTCAGTGTACAATTCTTTACTCATCCATGTTTAATATTACTCAACATCCAATTTTTCTAGAACTCATTTACTTATAACTAATGTACCGTGATTTCAACGCATTGAACAAATTTATAGAAGAGGAATTCAAACCAACTCTCTTTGATTTTTAGTGTTTCCAAGATTGTTCTAACTTGGGATAATACACATGTTTCTACAATTGTGTGGGGGACCTATGAATATTTTGTTCATGAGTATGCATGGGCTGGGTAGTTTCCTACCAAATCAGATGGAAGAGATTTGGTTTCATGTTCTTGGAGATTATTACAGGAAGGTAGGTTATTGATACTGTTAAAACCACTAACTAGAAGAATCTGATATAATGGGTACTTTATACCAATTATTAGTTCAAGCCTAATTACATGCATTCAATTTTTATAAATAAACGGCTATAGTTGAATGCTTATTTCCCTATTGTGCAAGTAATACCATTGTTGAAAGAAAAAAGTTCACCTCTATGTTTTTTGAAAGGAAAAATGTGGTTAACCAAAATGGTTAATCCATTTCATGAAAAGAAGTATCCAATGAATGGTCTCTACCAATCTCTTACAGTTGGATTGATGGGTCTAAATTAATAAAGGTAATGAAAGGTAGATATTTCTTAGTCTATTTATTTTTCTAGAATTTTCATGTTTTTAAATTTGAAGCTACTCTATTGATTGAACTGGTTATGATTTTTTGGACCCAAGTCCCATAATGAGAGGGTACAAGCTCTATACCTTTTCTAGGATTTACAGGAAGATATCTGAGAAAGAGGTGTCATTTGGATACCTTATTATTGAGGCTCGAATCAACCTCCCTTTATTCCTTTATTATGAATGCTGTTGTGTTTTTCAGTCATTTAAATACTTTTTTTCTTTAAATTCCGTTTGTAGGACCTACCTTGAGTGATTTAGAATTTTTCCAACATGTTTAAATTTAGAGTCTGTTTTGTTCATATGGTCATAGTTTTGATACTTATGTCTTGATTCATTTGAAATTAGATAAGAAAAAATATTTCTAGACTGTTTAGATGAATAGGCAGAGTTAAAATGAACCATGGAAAATACATGTATTAATATCCTATGTTATTAACAAGTTATTGGAGAACACGTCACGTTGGAAAATGTTACTTCTCATGTTAGTAGTCCAGCAGACTCTAGAAAGTGAAGCATTTTATTATTAGGAATCTAACTCCCATATTTCACATTCTTTCAAAGATTTTGATTGAGGTAACTTTGGTCATTACTTAGCATGTGTATATCTAATAGGGAATGTTTTATTCATTTTTGTTCTATTATCCAATGTTTTATTCATACTTAAAACATGGATAAGGGGTTTTGTTCTATTCCTATTTATATGGATCGCTGACATGGATGGGCTGCTTGCTTGAATGGATGGGTCATTGGTGCTCATTGGCATGGTTGATCTGGTGTTGGAGCTATGGATTGGCTGGTGCTGGAGCCAACATGCTATCATAAATGAGCTGCTGGTACGCTAGCATGGAATGGATGAGTAACTTGTGGTACTCATTGGTTGCTGGTGCATGAGCTGGTTCGTTGGCATGGATGGGCTGCTGCTGCGCAGGCATGGATGGGTCGAGGTGTCTCAGCATTGTGTGGGTGGGGTGTGATGAATATTGTTGTATGAAATTTCATTATTAATATAATTATTTTTTCTAAGATTGTACATGTGTTAAAATATTTGGTTTAATAATTAAAGAAGATTTATTATATATAATAAATTAAATAATAAATATAATATGAAATTTTAATGAATTTTTATTCAAATGTAATTTATAAACATATATTATATATTGGTAATATTATTACTGATAGAAAAATGTGTCATTAAAATCTGTTGCAAAAAACATTAACCAACATATATATTATCAGTTGGTATTATTATAATTATAACATAACAATTTTATCTATCGCAAAAACATTTAGCGATAGATTTTTTACCAACAGTTTAGTGACAAAGACATATATGATGGTAAAACATTTAACCAACATAAAATATAATTCTAAAAATAGACATGCCCCTGTTGGAAGAAATTAAATATTTTGTAGTGCCTTATCATCCCTGTGATTTGGATCCTTAGATTTCAAGTGGGTAGTGTGGGGATCACACTTTCTTTTCCATTTATCAGGGAATGAGATCCTCCTCACCTATTGTGGGGCCAATTTTATGGCATCCCTTCTAGAGTAAGCCCCTAGCCTTTCTATTGTGACCACTCCCACTTCATTCCATCCTCATCCATACCCATGGGTTATAGCTGGATTGATCACAAAATGTGACTATCCCAGTTACCAACATAAGAGTGGAGTTGGGAACTTCAAAGCCTCTTCTCTCTCCCTTTGGGTATAGGATTTGATGATGAGAGGAATAATTCACACCCGCCTTCTCTACCACCAATAGAAGAGGTGTCATGTGGTTTTATGGATCATTCACCTACACTTATTTCTCACATTCAATCATGACTCATCATGACTCATGTGGGCTTAGAGGATATCCCTAACCTCAACATCCAATTGATCATATGAATGTTTTGGGAAAGGATCTTCTTCTGAATCTTCCTATGTCCTTCCTTCAGAGTGCATCCATGGGTGTGGGTCATCAATTACATGCATCCAATATCAAGAAAAAGTGGATTGTTTGATTCCCTAGATCTATCACATCCTCTTGTTCCTCACACCAAGCATGACTCACGTGGTCTTAGAGGTTGACATTAATCACAAAATTCATATGATCCCCAACCAAGAACACATTAGTCTGTAAGACCTAACTTATTGAACTATGAGAAATATTATTCCTACTATAATTAGGATACGTAGTGTTCCCACTTAATTCTCGAGCTCGAAGGGCCTCATATTCGGTATAATACCCAATCATAACCAAAACGTAAGGCCTCCTCCTTAAGTGTAAGCCCTTAAAAAGGCTCTAAATTACCATGAGTCAAGACATCCCTCATGAACCCCTTTACAAGGTATCCTTTTCAAGAATAAGACCCAACATAATCTTATCAAAGGTTCGTAATCCCCTACGAGACAATCATGAGGGATTCAATAGGCATGGGTCCTCTAATTATACTATGTGGGCTTTGATACCCATCCAAATGGGATATATGATAATCCTACCTGAGGTCCAAACCCAATACCCGTAATCAAACCTATTTTCTATAAGACACATTCCTAGTAGAGACTTATTCAAATTGGGAATCTGTATCCCCTCTAGGTTCCCTAGGATGCATCAGTATAAACACCACACCAAATCTTAACTAGGTGCCTTCAAACTATGATTCCTTTCCACTTGACTCTAAATTTCATATTTTGGTCCTTATCACTTGACCATAAATGGTATGATGTTCCCCATTAAGAATCATCAAAATATGTGGGTTCTAATTACTTTTTCATGGATAACTATGAAGGCCATCAATGGGTCAAATATGAACATCAAAACAACTCTTGTCCCCTTGGATGAAGGTACACTCCAGAGCGCTACACTATGTGGATGAAAATTAGAATCATCATTACAACAAAAAAAGAATCTATAACAATTATGTAATATAGAGAATATAAAATACATACAGATATCTCCATTAATGAATAACCTCATATATATACAGATGATTCCAAGATCCACACATTATGATAATTTATTTTTAATTCAAAGGTGACACATATTCTACTTGGGAATTAATTATGGATTATTAAATATATTTTAAATATATAAGGGAGTCACAGAGTATGCAATAATTCATCTCCAAAAGGATGTGATGAGCCTAAAATCCCATCCTTTCAACCAATGTGATCTCTTATGAATTTTTGGAAAAACTCCCTGATAAGTTCCTATATTTAGAAATAAGGTCCCCATGGATATAAAACCATTGGGTGTTTTTGATTCCATGAATAAACCCATTTGAAATTATTTGGGAATAGTGAACATGATGAGAATTATTGCCAAAAAATTAAACCTTATAACAGAACATCAGGTGAAATGAGATTTTTCGTTGGAAAAAATGGTGAACTAGACAATCATTCTTAACCAAGAGGATAGTTTCACCCACAGGTCAAGACCCTTTTTTTATAAAAAGAAAGAGGGCCAAATAGTACAAACCATCATGAATGTAATTGTTCAAATGATATGATTATTTGATGTATTTTTATTATTTTTCTTTGTCATTTATATTCCTCAGGCACTTCCAATAGAACTCCATTCAATCCAATGGCATCCTTACATCTTCTACAAATGCATGCCCTGTCTACTATCAATGTCGGGTCTTCATCCAAGAAGATGACACCGTCATCTTTAAAACTAGGTATAGAATTCACCGGTATGAGAGTACCATCAGAGCAGTACATTACCAACTCTAGAGGCTTCTCAATAGGCCCTCCATATTAAAAATCCATACTAATCGTCCAACCAGCAGTGCCCGGAGGTCCAGAAATAGTAAGCACCTATCATCATCCTTAACCATTTTGATATTTTATCCCAAAAACGCTACAACCATTCTATCCCATTTCACAGGGAGGTGGATCAAGAGGCAACATATGACCTTATCCATAATATACAGGGGTACATACAAAGGGATCCTTCCAAAATTATTCACCAATAATGTCACGAGGTAGTGAACCCTCAACATGGTGAGGGTGCTGCCCTCGGCAGTTCGGCCCAGGCCATTCAGACCCAAGCATGTAAGATGACCCTCTTGGGGTAGCAACAAGTCAAAAGGTAGAAATATCACCCCACCTCCCCATCCATGAAATACCACCAACCCAATTTTATGAAAAAATTCAAGTGAGAACATATCATCACCTACCCTAACTCATCTAGGAATCACATTCTCTAGGCAACATCCTGAGAAGCATGTCATTGAGATCTGGTGGAAAAGCACAAATAGAAACATAAAAATTCCCGCACTAATCAAGACTGAAAATAGCCTCATATGGAAAAACTCAAATAATCCCACCAAACATGTTTAGTGGTCAGCCACAAGCAGGCTCAAACACTTTCCCGCATTCCCCAAGCTTACCAGCAGGCTCGACTGGCATCACATGGTGAAGCCAGTAAAAAGTCCGGGTGATTAATAAGGGGTATAACTAACTCTATTCCCCAAAATATGATTAATATCATTATCAAAAATTTGGAAAGGGAGGATAAGAGTAGGTACATACCTCTACTCCAAATACATAATGGGAATATATCCATATTCTAGTCACAGATTCCACCAAACATATCCTGATAGTGGTGAAAGGGAGGATGAAAATCCCTAACAATATCTTATATAACTATCAGGAAAACGTAATGGTGAAAATTGTAGTTTCATATATATAGAAAGAAAAATATGTCCCCACAAATGTGGAGGCTAATTATCATTTCACTCTAGAGAAAACACACACATATAATCCCATCCAGGAGGGTCTTGGGGAAAACTCCCTAACAATATATGGGCAGTGAGATCAGGAACATACACCCATTTCAATGGGATATAATCATCATATCCCAATGGCTAATCTAATGTAGGAACAAACCCCTATATATAAAAACCACTTCCTTCAGAAAGTGGCCTTGTCACTCACAATAAGGCATCCATGAAGATAGATCACAAGAGACAACTGGAAAATAAAGATTCGATCTATGATCCTACTATAATCAATACTAGAGTTCTTGAAGCCCTCAGATGATTATCTATGGCATATCAAGATCGTACGCTCATGTTACCACATTACGGGCATAGTGGTAGTAATCATGAAGGTCCTCGTTGGATACTTCACTATAAAGGGTGTCTTTATGACCATAATATGATCAATCACAAGATCCCATATCCTGATGAGAGTCATGGTGGCACTCTGTGTGGCCAGAAGATCAAGGATAAATAGGTTTTCCACTTGTGGTAATCCACAATGGTACTCCTCTCTATGATGGAATTCATTGCGGAAGTTCTCTCTGCATTAGTGTTTCAAATCTTCAAAAGAGTCTTCCCTTTAGTGAGGTAGTGATGATAAATTCCACCTACCATGAGACACATGGGAAACCAATGATATTCATGTCTAATGCCTAGTCATTGGAAAGTTAAATTCATTATCAACTAGAAGAAAACCCAAGGAAACGATCATTATCCAAACCTTCTTTGGATCACCTTCCTTCCAACATAATAGAAGAAGTCCCTAGAAATATCACATATTTTGATAAAGCGGTAGGAAATAGACCACTATAGTCATACCAAGATGAAGAGAAACCAAAAAAATATGTTGAATATACGGTCAACATGAGAAAATATCTAGCCAAATATGACATACCAGTCATGTTATAGACTTTAGCCTCCCCTAATATAGAATTGTAGAGGCATTGTTGGAATATTTTGTGCACGATATCTACCTCAATATATGAAAAAATAATCATCACTTGAGAAAAAAATTATTACCCTATTAAAAGTATCAATGTAGAATTAATGTAATAGATGGAATGAAACTCCCAATTGGCTCGTAGGCTCTCCTAGTTTCTTGAAAACTAAATTGAAAAATACATCATGGAGCCCTTCAATGTGCATGCCTTAGAACATTAACAATATTGGGATAGTTTATTATAGATACCCCATATGGGGTTCAGATTAGAGGCTAGGGTGATCATAGAGAATTACGTTTCACTACTCTCCCTAACCATCAAATCCTTCTAGAATTGTTATCATGTAATGTCATATATTTAGGTCATCTCTTACAAACAGACCGTATTTACGACCAAATATATGCTTCAAAAAACATGTGCTAACTGACTCTTCCTAGTGTTGGTCCAATATAGAGTAGGTTTTTAGAATAATTGTGTATCAGGAATCAGATAATATCAAGAAAACCTCATGATTAAGAGAAGTTATATGTTAGATGGCGCAAATTTTAGAAATAGCACAATGGTCTTATAATGTTTTGGATTTAGGTGCATACCAAATTATTTAGTCATCCCAAGTTCAAAAAAACTCAGTAAAATAAATAGGGAATTAGAGATAGTATCATCCACGATAGTTTAGGAGAAAACCCAACCCATAGGGATAGGGTTTTGTTAACCCAACCGTTTATGTAATCCTACAAGACCTAAAGAGTTTTGAAATTGGAATGGGAATTATCCTAGCCCTCGTGGCTAGGGGATTTTTCACCCTAGAAACCTCTCCATCAGTGGGAGTCAGTATTATACTACATAGGTAAAATACTATAGGATGGATCCTCCCAGATCATCTTATTCAGTTTTCTAGTACCTTCAATGGGAACACACATGATTTAATTATCACTCTTTGGATTAATGTCCATGAAACGACTCTTGGAGGATCAACCAAATAGAGGTATTGGCATCATGAAGGGTGTTGAAAAAGTAACTCTTACAATGAAACATATATGATTCCTACAATACATTATGTATCCGTAAATTCCCTCAACACCACCCTTTTAGATCCTACAGAACACAAGACTGATTCCAAAGTGGAATAGGATGAGATATTTTAGGTTTAAAATATGGAAGACACTAAAATGATTTAAGGATATATAAATACATATAACCAGATTATTTACCTGAATTTGGGAACTCCCTCAAACAACCCATCATTACTCTCTCGAAGGGAATCCAATAAGGAAAAGGGTCAGTGTCAGATTGTGCCTCACCTACCTCCTTTATAGGTTAACCCCCTTTAACCTGAATAAATATTTTATTATCAAGAGTAATATAATAAATAATTGATGATACTCAATGAATAACTACTCTGAGGCGTCCTACCTACTCGATATATTTTACAAGAATATCCTCAACTCACACTCCCATCTAGCATACCTCAGAAAGGAGGGTTTTCCACAGTAACCGAAATAGATCTAAAACATCCACTCAATGTGGTATACCAACCACAAATATATTTGGATCTCATGATAGAAGGTTAGTAGTTTCCTCCATTGGTTGAACAACATGAATGGATCCAGATTCATCCTTAGTATCCTACCTATATGGGATACCCATGACAAATACCAGCGGTGCTACAACATATGTCCCAACCGGATGCTGCACATATTCAAGATTTGGCTTAGCCAGACATCCCTCGAGGGCTCCTGAGTGCTCTTTAGTCACCTAGGGATAGATTATAATCCATGTATAAATGAACTGCACCAATACAACTATAAAATAACACTTAATAGTAATGATTAGATCCTAATTTTTTCTTACTAAACATTGGGACTCCTATATATAAAATTGTTAATTTCTTCAGAGACCCGTAGTAGTATTTGATGCATTTAATCTCTTATTGTGATCCCAAGATGGTACCCCTAAACAATAAGAGTTAGTGAAACTCATGTTCATAGTGCAATCACGCTAGGCACCATCCTTTGAATGCAACACTAGCTTGAGGGATCAATCAATTAAATGGTGGGAAGAGCTCCATCAGACATTTATCTTCTGGTTCAGCTTGACGCTACAGAAAATAATGTACCCTAACCATTCCAACTGTAAGAAGTGGGACAATTAGTTGGTTGAAAACATCATTTCTTGGTGAAAATTATTTACATAGTCCATAAAACTAGTACTTCCTCAATAAGACATGTTTTCCATCTGTCTAGTGAATCTTCGTGACGATTTTCACATGCCGCTTATCCCTGTGAAATACATGGGAGGGGTTTAGGACCTCCCTACAATCTCACAAAGAGAGGAAGACTCCATCATATAGACCAAAGAGATGACTTGAGTAATATAATCATCTCAATAAAAGAGAGCAGGGAAAGAGGAGGATGCTACAACTACACTTAAGCAAGCCTCTATACCTCCTCCCACTCAAATGCTCGCACCATATCATGCAACTCTACCTCCTGAGTGTCATAAAAACCATCCACCTTGTTAGGATGATAAAATGGAGAAGAGGTGAAAAGAATTTGAGGAGATGAAAAATAAGGTCCATTATTTTTGAAATGACCAAGTCCCAGGCTACTTCATCTCAGCATTGGATATTTACTTGATCGTGTTTCCAAAGCCCAAAAATCTCATCAAAGATAGTCACAAATATCTCAAAAAAATTCCCCTTCCATAAAGTACTGAGGAACAAAATTAATAAGTTTTTTATTTTCAATTAAATCTTTCAAAAGATGGTGGACTTTTGGAAAGTGAAATTGGGAAGACCTCCTACTGGAGTAGAATGAGTTTCTTCCACTAATATGGAGGATGATAATGAATAGAATAAAGTTAATTGAATGGTTACTCATAAGTTCAGTAATTGGATGGTCATAAAGATGATAAAAAAACTCATGATATCCTATTAACATGGATGAAATAGCTGATCATGCCATGGAATGATTCTACTACAACAATTCCAAATTCATCGATAGATCTTTCCTCTGAAATACAGTCCTCTAAAAAGTTACTTGGAAGATAGACTAAGAAGAAAATTCATGAATATGATCTTGTACCAAATTTGAATCAATATTGCATTTTATCAAAATTCATTCCTGTAGTCCCATAAGCATGCTCACCACAATGAGAAATGGTACAAAAATATTCGACCCACTAGAGAAAATCTCTATCATATGAGGAGTTGATCTTTGGTTCCATTAATTATATTCACTTAATAGATTCCTTATCATTTTGTGATCACTGTTACAAACCTGAATTCACTACAATTGATTGGGGAAATTGGGGAAGAGGATGTTAGAGTCAAGGATACAAGAGAATAAGCGGTATTTCAAGGAGTCATTACCCAAACCACGTCCCTTCTCAGACCGTCCACATGGTGAAAACTCATGGGAGAGATTTCATGAAAGCTTAGAGAGAAAAAAATAGTTTCCCCACACATGATTGAATTTTCCTTGACATGATCATCTGGGATGATTGGCTAGAGTTTACACCATCTTCTAATGAACCTCGATGTGTAGGTATACCTAGCTGGCATAATACCCCACGAGAGGAATTAACTTCAACTCCTCCTTTATATTGTCTGAATAAATTACTATGAGTTGATTTTAGTTTGGTTGAAGTCGTAGGCCAGAATTCTATCTTGCTTATCTATCCAGACTTCTTGCTCTTTTGTATCATCCACTTACAACCTTCATTCATAAATCCTCTTGAGTTCCTCTTCTGAGACATTGGGGAATATGTCTTGCTCAAGCATATCTTCCTTGGAGTGCGAAATTAGTTGCAAGCACTCCCCATATTTCCCTTAAATGTATCTTTTGTATCTAGTTGCTTCTTCACTTTCTCCCATCTATAAGACTGAGCATTCATTATTCTTTCCTTTCTTGGATGATCGAGTTTCCATATGTTTTGGAAAGTAATAGTAATCCTTGCATCCCCTTTCCTTTCCCCCCAAACCACTATACATTCCCTTGAGTCTCTAGTGCTTTTTTCCCTTTCTTCCTACAAGGGATTTGGGGAACTTTCCCTTGTCATTGTTCCATACTATCCACTAAAGGTAAGATATAACTATCATCTGATGACGAGTCATCCTCTTCATTCAATAGAGGTTCATGGTCTTGTAATCCATCAAAGTGGTTATCGAGAATTATCTTCAAGTAAACCTTGAGGGGCCTATGCTTACGTTGAAAATTCCATTCACCTTCCATATTCTACCAGCCAATTATCTTCTCTCCAGACCCAGACATTGGATGGCTGAGGGTGTTTGGTTCTAAGTCCCTCAATACATTTACATCGTTAAACTTCCTTTGACCATTGTGAAGTGTTGCAGCCAACAAGTAAGGCTTCCCCTACACCGATTCTGATCCATTGAATTGCTCATACCCTTGGCCCATATACTTCTTCTATTTATTATTATCCTCTCAGCCTCCATTTTGATAGACACTGAGACTATGGACCTCCCTCCCAGCTAATCTCATATCATAATCCTCGAAATTGGATGTTTCTATTGGGTTCACTGAGGTAACTGCTAAGGGGAAATCCTATTCAACTCCATGGATGTTGAAGTCCTGATTCAACCGGGTGAAGATTCCTTCAACCTGCGCTCCAGCCTCATATGGCCTCACTTTCTTCCCATCCATTATGGAAATCAAGAGATTTTTCTGCTTTTGAGCTCCCCCAGTACCGGCCTCTGCTTTTGGAGAATCATGGTACCTTACAAGATTCAGCTTTATTGGAAGTTCCCTATACACATCTTCTTGAAAGCCTAAGTCACCACTATCCTTAAACTGGTGTTCAACTATTTCATCCACTTGCACCGCTGAAGGCTGGTCCCGATTTGCACGACGACACTCAGAAGTGAAATGGCTGAGATTGATGCATCCTGAGCAGAATGCAGGCCACGACTCGAACACCACTCATAGAGACCTAGTCAAGAACTAGGATGTTTTGAGTTGAGGGTACTAATTCCGAAGTATATCATGTATAGAATGATCATTAAAATGTTACAAGGTAATATCTTTCAGAGGCCAAGGTGGAGATGTCATCACAAAATGGAATGTCAAAACATTTTAAATATATGGACGGATAATTGAAATTTATATCTAATGAGTCTTCATTGAAAATAGCTTAGGGGTCAGCTTCATTCCAATCTAATCACTTCATATGTCGGGTTTCAGTGAATATCACTTATCCCCATCCAGTATAATGTTATAGTGTTATGAAAAGAATGAGAATATGCCTCAAGGGGAAATAAATATTATAACATGGTTGATGGATCTATTTTCTGACTTAGAATTCATGGTTTTTAGGAAATATATGAGCTTAAATGTTTTGCTGGGAATACCTTGGCCACATCAACATGAAACTATCATCACATCATACCGCCAATGCCTAAAATATTTTATAAATGGAAAAATTATGACATTACATGATGAAAAACTCCCATTCAAATCTTATGAATTAAACTACAATGACATATGGTTCTACCACAAGGGAGGAAAATAATCCATCACTAATTATGTCGCTCAAATCAATGCCCTAAATGATCTGGAAATGATTCTAGAAAGCCCTTTAAAATTGATCAGCCTATAGTATGTGTTTCCCATTAACCAAATAGATGATATGAGTTATAATTAATGCATAAATCCAGTAACTTCCATGATTTCAATTGTAGTTACCGATCTTGGTGACACTGTAGAATTTTCTATCTCTTTAAGTAGTATTGTAAGTCTGATGAAAATGAATTCATTCCATCCCCTGAGCTTCAACCCATCCATATTTCTTAAACTAGGCTAGGATAAGCTATCATTTCATTAGGAGTAAATGAAGATGCTCATTCCCAGTCCATTATCTCTAGTTCAAAGATATAAAAAGGCCTTGCACCATAAATTATACAAAAAATGGTTTCCTCACCCTTTAAATGTCCATATGTTGGCTCCTCTCCAATCTCTAAGAATCATTATTCGTCACATACCTATTAGAAAAAAGGTATAAAATTTAATGCATGGGGAATCAAAATAGGAGAAAGACCTTAGGGATTCCCCTCTAGTATTCAAGAAGGGTGTCTCCACCACTATTAATGAACTTATAGAAATAAATTTTTGTGTGGATAAAGACCCACGACCCAATTTTATTAGCCTTTCCATGAATTATTAAGAAATGGAGGTATAAACATCATTCCTAAAGAATCACTAGGAATTATTTTCATATAATTATATATAAATTTATACCTTGATCCTAAGGTGGAAACCCACCACTTGGGTGTGTTATAAGACAATCAAGGATTAAAATAGGTAACCAAAAGGACACACACATATCATGCCACCAAAATTGTGGCTGAAGTGGACATGATCATCAAATATGAATTTATCTAGGTGGTACAATATCCAAAATGGTTAGCCATCATTATCCCGGTAATGAAGAAAAATTGGAAAATCAGATTTTTCTTTTACTTTATAGATCTAAACTAGGACTGTCTGAAAGATGAATTCCCATTTCCAATCACAGAACTCTTGATTGATGCAACTGTAGGTTAGAAAGACCCCTCCTTCATGGATGGGTATTTAGTGTATAACCAAATTAAAATAGAATATGTGATGAAGAATACACCACCTTCAAAGCCCCCAAATAGTATTCTACTATCAGGTAATTTCATTGGCTTAAATAATTCCATTTCCACATACAAATGTGCCATGCATCACATCTTCATAAATTTCCCAGTGGAGTTTGTAGAAATATATGTTGACGATCATGCAGTTATGTCTTGAAAACATTTTGACAACATGGATGACCTGGAAACCATCATAAAAAAACTACGATAGTATAGCCTGAAGTTGAACCCCTTAAAATATTCTCTTGGGGTAACCTTGGGAATATTTATTAGTTTCATCATATGCCATCATGATATCAAAGATGAACATGAGAAAACAAATTCTTTCCTTATCATGTCACCTCCACAAAACCATACTGAGTTAAGAATAATCTAGGGACACTCGGACTATATCTAGTGCTTTATAGCCAAACATGCAGGAAAGTGTTTCCTTTAACCAAAATAATGAAGAAGGGGGCCACATATCAATAGACTAGTGACTATCAACAATCATTTTACAACCTCAAGAAATAACTCTTGATCCCACCAGTTTTAATAATTCATGTTGAGGGAAAGACACTTATTCTATACATGACGACCCTAGAGTGATAATTGGGCATCATACTTATGAAAAAAATGGCACTGTGAATGAAATCATAATTTTTTATCTCACTCAAGCCATGATCAATGCTAATAATCATTATTATGATATCGATAAGAGCTTCATAGGGTTAATATTCACAGTTTAGAAATTGATACACTAACTGCAGCACTATGAGGTTGAATTGGCCTCTTATAGTAACCTGCTGAAATATACCCCAGATATATTATGTTAATAGGATGTCTATAATGGTGTGCAGTTATTCTAGATCAGTTTGATATGCAATTTTTTCCTCATAATGTAGTGAAAATATCAGCCTTAGAATAATTCCTCATATAGAAACCCTCTACATAAGCAATGTCATTAAATTCTGAATTTTCATATGAAGTGATATCATATATTCAAGGAAGACCACAAACATGTGAAATGCATTTTGATGGAAAGATGAGGATCCTAAAAGGGAGGAGAATGAAAAATTCTAATCTTAACAAATTTGGGCCAGGGATCGTGCTTATCTCTCTAGAAAATGTAGTTTTACTTTACTTATTCCTGTTATCAGAAGGTTGTGCTAACAATGAATCAGAGTACCAAGCCTACATTGTAAGTATGGTAATAGAAATACAAATACTAGTGGACCACCAGGAGGTGAAAGGTGACTGAATGTTTTTAATCAATTGTATCAATGGGGATTAGGCCATCAAAAAAGAAGAGTTAATTCCCCTTTTGAATGTGTTTTATAGTTAATGGTATAATTAACCTTGGAGCCAATATGGACTCACATCCCATGATAACAGAATTCCCAGGAAGATGCATTTGATAATGAAGATACCACATTAGAGGATCCAAAATGGTATGAAAAAATCATCATCATTTTCCATCTCAAAATGGTCTCACATTTTGTTCATGTTAGGATAGAAGAGATCAATAAAGCCAGTCCTATCCTGAATCCATATGGTCTTACCACTGGTTGGATTATTCCAATCACTAAATACCTTCATAATTGATTACTTCCACTAGACATATCTTGTAAAGAGAAAATCTGATGGAAATCATCCAACTTCACTCTTTATGATGGCCCAAATCACCAGAAAGTCCTCTACAAATGAGGATTCGATGGAGTCCTTCTGAGATGTATCAATGGAGAAGAGACTACCACTATCATGAGTGAAGTACACACTAGCGATTTTGGTGCCTACCGATTAGGTTATAATATTTCCAACCAAATCTGAAGCCTTGGATACTTCTGTCCCATAGTGACACAGGATTTCACAAAATTCACCAAGAAATTTCATTCATGTCAAATACATGCCAACTTCATCCTATAACCCCTAGAGTTGCTACATATAGCTAAGTACTCATGTCCATTTCCACATGAGGAACATATGTTTTGGGTCCATAACCTTGAAAAATGTGTACGTAGTTAAAATACTTCTTAACTACTACCAACTTCTTCTCAAATCGGCTGAGTTAATACCCCTCAAACAATGTGGGGAAAAAAATTTTGTCTTCATGAAAGACAAGATCATTACTAGATTTGGTATCCCCCATATAATACCAAGGGAAAATGGAACTAATTTTCATTAATCTATGGTGGAAAATCTATATCAAGAATATGATATCATATCCAACCATTTATCCTACAACCATGTTGTGGTTAATAGATAGATAGAGGCCTTCAACAAGAACTTATCGAACATACTCAATAAATGGTTGATAAAGATAAAAAGTTTTAGCCTTAAAAGATCTTTAATACCTTATTGGATTATCCGAATACAATCCACACTAATAATTGGGTGACATGACACTCACTAGTATATGGAAAAAATCATTCATTCCAATTTTGATCTATTTTCCATCACACTGTATTTCCATTTGTTATCAGATGTCCATAGATGAGAAATATTAGAAACATATGGATGATTTGGAATGACTAGATGGAAAAATATTACATACCTTGAATCAATGATAATTCTATCAAAATTGGATAGTGAGAGTCTTTAACAAGAAGGTTTTCCTCTATTCATTCCACCATGTAGAAATTGTATTGGTCCTCAAAACTCGGATGATAGATGGAAATAAACCTTCAAATCTTAAACAAAAGCGGGAGAGACCTTACTCTATATGAAAGGTCTACTATAACAAAGAGAATTCCTTAATACTAATGTATGGAGAGGTAATTATGACCCCAATGAATTCAAGAATCATAAAGAAATATTTCATGTAATAAAACAACCCTAAATTCCAGCTTCAAGATGTTAAACTTTGTATTGGGCCCTTTTTGCATGACCCTAAAAGGAATGACCTAACTCCCAACCTGCAAGATGTTAAACATTATAGTTGGTACATGTCACATGAACATAAAAGGAATGACATAACATCCATGCTACACAATTTTAAACTACATGGCACCATCATCTTTATTGCATGATGATAAACTACATGACAGTAGGTCCTAGTAATCTGACCTAAAACCATAAGACACCATTCCTCCTCACCAAATGACATTAAACTGCTTGGTTAAATTTCCCTCTCACTCGACATTAATAAACCCCCAAAATACCCTAAGATGAGGAACTAATTTATGTCCCTTAAATATGGGCCTCTATATTAGGTCTAAGTCATGATCACATCCCTCTAACCCATCAATGGGTCGTGATTTCCTCTTGTCCAAACATGAGGAATAAAATATGGGAAACTCTCATGCAAAAGATAAACTCACATCACTATCATTCCATAATGGCCCTTGGGACCCCTTTATAGGTATACGCCCAAACATTATCACATCCTTACCACATGACATTAAATTTTGTGGTTTGCACACTCATTTCATGATTATAAAACACATGATCATTTCAAGAACTATGTGTGTCTTGATTCTCATTTAAATGAGATACATAGTGATGCCCAGACCTCCCATCTTGGTTCCCGATATGATAATTAAAATGAAAATTCCATTTTCCCTATGTAGAAGTTAGACCTGCATAGGAATATTCTTTAAGACATATGTCTTGATTCCCATTCCAATGATAAATATCAGGATTATCATACCTCATGTCATGGACCAATCCATCCTTCTCAATAACATTAAAGCCCCTTTCCCCAAATCAAATCATGACTAATGTGGGGAAATGTTTTCAATAAGTACGTGCATTTTGATTCTTACTTCATCAAGAAACATAGTGAAGTCCAAATAATATATCCAGGTCCATTTGTAATATTTCTTTCAGGTAAGATGACCCCTATATTTATCAAAAGATGTTAAAATATGTGGTCAATGTACTTGTTGAATGATTATAAATGGAATGATCTATTTAGAACTACATGTGTCTTGATTCCCATTTAGATGAGATATATAGTGATGATCAAGTCTATAATCTTGGGTCCAGCTACCAAAACAATAACAAAATCTCTTACTTTCTATGTATGAGTCAGATCTGCATAGGGGTCCTTTCAAGAACTACGCATATCTTGATTCTTTCTTTTACAATATATATAGTGATTCTCCAGTCCTAACCGATGGTCCATATGCAATAATTCTTTTCACACATGGTAGCCTATTTCATTTCCTTGGGATGTCAAACTACACAGTTCTTCAAGAACTCTGTCTATCTTGATTATCATCCCAATGAGATACATAGTGATGCCTAGATGTTCAAGCCTAATCCTAGACACAACAAAATACAAAAAATGACCTCTCCCCATGTATGGTTCAGACCATCATAGGTAATTCTTCAAAAACTATGTGTGTCTTTATTCTCATTCCAGTGAGATTTGTAGTGACACCATGATTTCCATCCTGGGGCCTAGCCATAAAATTTCAGTTCTTTCATGTCATCTCATCTTCATCCTCACCGCACGACGTTAAACTACATGTTATTTCAGAACTACGTAAGGATTTAATATCATCCCAATGAGATATATTGAAATTCCCAAATCAAACCTCATGGCCTAACCACCAAAAAAATCCTAAATTCCCATATCTTTACATTATTTTGACATTATGTCAAGAAAGAAGCATATGATACTCCTTGTTTCTCACATCAAACATAGCTCACGGGGGGGGGGGTTAGGTTTTTTTTCAAATATTTCTCCTTTATGTGTAAGGAATATCAATTCACATTAGGGATACCATAGTCCCAGTTTCAAAACCTTAAAAGTATCACTAGATGTCCTTATCGCATGAAAATAAAATGAATGATTTCTGAACAAACTATATGTGTCTTGATTCTCATTCTAATGAGATATGTTGTGACATCCCGGTCTTCAATCCTTTACCCACCTACAAAAAAATATGGGAAATGAACCTAATCTATTATGTGAGAGTAAGATCTACATAATCTGATTCAGTAATGTGTGTCCCCTCATGTGTGGGACCATATTAAAAAAACCACTTCTTCATACATGAATTCAATCAGTATGAGTAATCCTTTCATGAACTATGTGTGGCATGATTATTTATCCCATAAGATACGTAGTGATTCTCATGTCCTATGCTCGATTCCAGCCATAATATTTCTTTTCTTTTCATGTCGATTCACATAATATCCCTACAGTATGAATAACATCCATACCATAAGACTTTAAACTACTTGGCAAGTGTTCTCACCTCATGAATTTAATCTTTATGTTACCTCAAGAACTATGTGTAGCATGATTATCATCCTAGTGAGATTTATAGTGACACCTAGGTATCGTTTTTTCATCCCAACCACATGAAAAATATAAATCCCCCTATTCTATGTACGAACAAAGGTCTAAAAAGGAGGTGTTAATTTGCATTCCCTCAATAGTGTGTCCAATGAGGAAGAGAGATGCACCCTTCTACATATGAGTCAAATATATAAAAGGGGATTTACACTTGAAGGAAAATATTAGTCCAAATTCTTCTTCTAGGCTTAAACATATCCCTTATAATCCTCACACTCATAATCTTGGACACTTTCAGATCATTAGAACCTTTATCCACCCCCTGGTGATAGAATGTTTGATTCTTGGAGACTCCTTTTTCTGATTGTGTTGTAACACACCCCAGTTGTCTTTGCCTAAAGTCTCCCACAAAATATGTTTTCCAGAAAAATGATGCCACTATTTGACTATGAAGTATTATTATCTAGTTGTATTTTTATAAAACAACCCACCAAACAGGCTTTCTAACCAGTGTTAACTTTCTCCATAGAAAGAAACCTCTTTTATCCTTGTATGATTTGATTACATTATGTTGGAATATATGATTAAAATTCCATATGCAGTCATCCCTTTAATGTTTTTTCACACCTATTATCACAATCTAAAAAACCCAAATACCGTGGTTTATAATTCCCCCCCCCCATGTCTAAAGTATGAAGAAATGATCTTGGTCTGGTTGTCCACATATCACCAATCATTTCCGTAATTCTATGGTCTTAGGTGTACAACCAAATAATACAGACACCTTATTTCATGTGCTTATCATCCAACCTACATAGAGAACCTGCTCCCACCAATTCTCAGGTAACTTTGAATAAAAATTATTCTCCCATATTCAGGCACTTTCATTCCACAAAGCAATATTTGTGCCCAAGGAAATCTGAATCTGCATAAACTTCCATTCTCTATCAGTAATAGAATGTTGGAATTCCCGAGTACTCATTTTTCTAACTATGTTGTGACACACCCAAGTTGTATTTTCATATGATGATCATAATGTTCTGGTCCTTTCATCCAATGGATTCCACTCTTTGACCATGTGGTAACGAAAACTGGCTTCCTTTGCAAAATGATGCCAAAAAATTGGGTTTTCTTACCAGTTGTAACTTCATCCTCAAGAGAGACATCATCTATTCCCATAAACCCTTTCCCCTAACCAATCATATGATTCCTAAATCCCGAGATTATATCTTAATACATTCCCTTATTCATACCTGAATATAATGGTACATTTCTAGATAGATTAACATGAATGAGAGAATTACAATCCATTCAGTAAAATCTAAAGACCTTGAATCATATCCCCCATAATATCCTTATTGAATGACTTTAAAAATTATTACATAATGTCATTACTGTATGAATTTATACTACATATCATAATATCCTTATTATATAACATTAAACTCCATAGCATATTTTTATTATTGTATAACTTTAAACTAAATAGAATAATGTCATGGTCATACAATAATAAACTTCATGATACTTCTACCCTTCTCAAAAATGGGCATCCACCCCGACATTGGTCATATAATAAATTCACCCTCTTTAACACTAGTAAAATTCATATAGGAGTGGTTACCAATTCAGGGTCAATGATAATAAAAATTCCCTACCCATTCCCACACATCTTCCATTATCAAAACTACCCATCATGGTATTGAGAAATTTGAATATCCATAATCTTCTTTTAGTCATCAATAATAGAACATTGAAGTTCCTAATAACTCCTTTACCTAAATATTCTATAACACGCCCTAGTGGGATTTGTATAATAAACCCATAAAAGTTCTTGTCAACCTAAGGATGCCACTATTTTACTATGCAATAATACACCCCAATTGGATTTACAAAAAGTAGCTTGAAAAATGGGTTTGTCAACTGGTGGTAATTTCTCCTCCAGGATAGACTCCTTTATTCCCAAATATCATATTTTAGTTTCAAAAACTATAAAATAATGGATCAAGATTCCCAACTAGGTATTTGAATAATGTTGGAACATTCTCATCCCACAATACATGTTTGGTAATCATTTCAAAAACTTTTGGTCAATGTTTTTTAACAAAAAAACAACATCTTACTTGTTTGGATACCATGAATTTAAACATCCCACAATAAGATAAAAAACAATCACATGATTGAAAACATTCAAAGGGAACTCTAGAAAAAGTCGAATCTAAACTCACTAGTCCTACACTCCATGTGGTTTAGGATAAAATCAAGCAATGAAATGAAATATGCACAAAACTTTTTTAGGATGAAAAACCAAGAAGATTATTCCAAGAAAAATCCAAGTCTCACCTATTAAGTCTCTTTTATATTGGACATAGGGAAACAATGAGGGATATGACATAAAAAGACATAATGTTTTTAATGTTAGTTCATATAACCATTGAAATAGTCAAACTGCGCTCACTATACCCCATAGATTAGGTTAAAAATTTAAGCGGTCCCTCATACTATCAATTAAAAATATAACATGGTGAAATTAAATCAAATGATTAATTTTTTAGTATTGTATTATGGGTACAATAATAATGGAAATAAAAGGATGAGATATTGGGAACAAACAACTTTTTCATTTGTGTTTCAAATTGAAGTGGAATTTTCACATGTCAAGGTGTCTCTGATATATTTTATAGATAACCCTCAATATAGGTTTTTTCAAGTTAAACTATACCCCAAAAAATTTCCACATCTTTCCAATGATCATCTATTTTTGCAGTAGTAACCTCTTCAGATTTATGGATATTCTTCTTCTCTACACCAATGACATCTCTACTTTTTTCCAAATCCCATGCTAGTAATCGATGGAGTTGGATTGATTCTTCCTTTGTGGAATTAAATCCATCTACGAGGTGAATTTTTTGGATGGAATTATCATAGAGGTTATCTTGGTACCCCTCTACCTTATTGGAGTGGCTAACCTCATCTTGGATTATGACAACTCTATGTTCCTCAAAATGACCCGCTAGCTACGCCTCAGCCTACTATGATCTTCACTCCACTTCCATTTTCTAGATGATTATTTTCAATGTATTATAGATCACATGGTAATTAAATCCTCCATATCCCAAAATGGAAATATTGAACTGAATTCAGTGTATTCATGAAGACATGAATTCATGGGGCATATCTCTGATTATCTTTTAAATATCGCACCAGACCAAAATACATGTTGTTCAGAAATCATCATGTGTCTTCATATCATACTTAGAGAAACTTTAAGAGTGAGGGACCTAATTTGGTATTAGTGAACTCAATGAGATACCTTATTCCACTCCCACCAAGACAACCTCATCTTCACCTACCAATGTTGGTGGAACTAACATCGGAGCCACCATCTCAAGCCCAATTACTGAAGCTGATGGTACTGAATCCGATGGGACTAAATAGAATGTAAAAATTCACATAAACATCATAAGTAAATCATGTATAAAAGGTAGTAAAGTGACCAAATATTTTATGAAACTCACACTTTTTTGGGTTTACCATTGGAATTAATACCTATTCAGTACCCCGAGACTCAACTCTCGGAGTAGGGACCTCTTGATGAGGAACATCATCCTGAGTTTTCTCATCAACTTGGAACAAAGTATCTTAGGAATATCACACTTTGGGATTCTCATCCATAAATCCCATAGTAAGAGGATTAGGGTGTACTTTGAGGTCTTGTTCTTAAAGTTCTTGGGAAAAGTTCTCTATAGATAATCTTTCACAATTCTAGCTTTAATGTGAAGAATTTGGTGGAATAAATACAAATGTGTTTGAAAAATGAAAGAAGGATAAAACTCACATCCATACAATTCCTTAAAAAATACCCTAACTACAATTGGGAACCTATAATATCAATGTATGTATTAATTAGATCCATAATTTCATGATATATAGTGTCAGGTCTCAAAGCATCCACACTAGTGGAGGTATCCAACACAAATTTCTCAGGTCCTAAATTTGTTCCATCATCGATCCACTCTACTAACTTCTCACCAAGAACACCATCGGCTAGCCATATGGAGTCAGGGTCAGCACCAAAACCATCATCGGACCATTTGAGAACCCTATCAGCCCCTTCTAGGGCGACATTGGGACCAAAGTTGACTATTGTAGGGTCCTATGGTGTAGGAAATGGATCTCAAATATCACGAAGAGAGGAAAGTCATAAACATCACAAAACACATAAGATAATGCATATGAAATTATCATGTCCTCCCCCCCTCTCTATAGGAATGATGGAAGATGTGGTTGCATCTCTTGATGCTTCATCCTTTAAAATGATGGATTCATCATCATGTGTTTGTGCCTCTTCTAGGGTATCCTCCTTTATCCTTGAAGGACCAACACCAAATCCCTTAATGTAGGAATGGGATGTTGATTATGAAAAAGGGAAAGATGATAAAAAATAGTATATCAAGAAGTTCGTGATATCGAATGATGGCATAGAGACTTACTTTGATGCATGAACTATCCCAACTTCATTTCCCTTCTTCACTTCCTCTCTAAAGATGAAGATGGACTCAGATCAATCCTCTTAGAAATAGAGACTTTAGTAGAGTGTCGAGGAGTTCCCACCACCATCACCTCCCCCATGGTCCTCTAGCTCAGGGATAGTTCTGGGTACCCAAGGGGCTCATCCACTACCCCAATGAGGGTGCCCATGGGAATATACATTAGTAACTCAATACCAATTTAACTGGTTCCTCTTCACATTCATCAATTTTTAACTACAAACTAAAATCCCTGAAATATTAATAATTATGGGTAAAGGATCTAAAAAAAGGGACGAAAGAGGAATATGTCAATAGGGTTATGGTAGTCATTCCATTCCTCCTCTAGATGAACAGCTACCCCTTCATGTATTCCTTGTTCTAGTATATCAAATACTCACTTTGTGATCATGATCAAGTCATAAGTTATGTATATCAAAGCTTCCAGCTTATGAAGATACCTCCCCACCTTATCTAAATCATTGTTGGTGTGGATATCTGAGGGTGATCTAATATTACCCAACTCTTTTATTCACATGTTGGCCTAGAGAAATATCCATCCATATCTAACATCATGAGTTATTACCTTTCATGATTGGATCTATAAGGGTCACATGTACATTCATTGTAATAAGAGTTATGGTCTTCTCAACCCTAGCCTTCATGGTGGTCTTCTCCTAAGATTTCATTAAAGGCTCTAGAGCTTCAGAATCATCATATTTGGATTTAGACTTTTTATCGGTCATACCAAACCCAGAATTCATCATGAACTTGACTTGATAAATGACTTCTATAAACACCACTTGAGGGTGTGAAGAGATCCATATACTTTCACACCTGAACTACGCCACTATCCTGAATGGATACTCTAAATGGTTGACCATCACCACCTTCATAATCTTTTCTTCTTTATATCTCTAGACTGGACCTTCTTCGTTCGATTAGATATAATCCTAAGGGAGGATTTTATTGAAATTATTTTTCAAGTGGAGTGAAAATATCATGAATAGTACCTCAAGAGTTTTAAATATGTGAAGAGTCCCCATGAATAATCAAAGGGACATACCCTAGATTGCCTCCATGAAAACCCCTACACATCAAAAGGCCTACACAACCCCCCCCCCTGTGCAACATTGAAATGTAGGCCACCCTACATGGGACACTTGCACTGAGAACCTATTCCCACAACCTACACATGAAACTTCCTTCAACTAGGTCCTCCTATTTTCCTATAAATAAGACACCTGGGACACTCATTTTCACAACTAGAATACCAAAAGAACCCACCAATCTATGGTTGTGAAAACCCTTATCCTAGGTCTCTAAAAATTCCTTAGGTAGCTCTCCAAAACCTGAGATAGGATATAATTAAGGGGAATAAGGGTGATAAAAGTCTCTTCTAGTTCTGAAACACAGGACATCTGCATGAGGACCCCTTCCCCCTAGTGGAAAACTACAAATTCAAGGACAATTCCTTAATCAAGGACATACGAAAGACTCATCTAGGGACACACAAGGAGACCCATGGTACCTAGGATAAAGCCTCACCTATGGTTTGTTTCCAAGGTGCTCCATTTATTGAGGAATATTCATCTCATGTAGGCCTATACCCCCTGCGTGTAGTAATTTCATTTCCAATCATACCCTAAATGAGGCACCTTTTCTCTCTAACCTAGTCCCTTCATGAGACTTCCTTTGAGACATCTTAAAATCCACTAAGGGCGGGGATTATCTTCCTTTGGATACCTTATCTGAGGGGGAACAATTAGAAACCTCCACTAAAGCCTATGGACTTGAAAACCCACGGAAAGAGGCACACCAGCTCGTCTCCATTGGGTATGAATTCTTACAGTTAGAGTTTTCCCACACTAATCCTACCTGATGGTTATGGTACTCAGGGTGCATGTGAGAAAGAATTTCTATGGTCACAAGGACCCTAAACCTGGGGGTTGTGTCAGGAAACTCCCAGTCTAGGTTATGAGGGCTATAACCATGTTATTCCCTTATAGTTCCTCAGACCATGAGACTCTAGTTCTATCATGGGAAGGTGAGGATCACTATTTATTTTATATTTAATAGGGAATTATGTCATCTTAAGCCAATAAATAACCAATTTTAGGGTATAGCTCCAGGATTAAGCCAATATACTTTCTTCTACGACCTCTCCCACTTCATTCATTCCTCATCCATACCCACTGGATAAATCCTGATAGATCACAAAATATGACTATCTTGGTTACCAAAATATGAGGGGTATGGGAACTTCAATGTATGTTCTCTCTCCCTTTGGGTCTACGATATGGGATTGGGAGGGATGTGTCATACCCCTGGCCTCTTCCACCAACAGAAGAGGGATTTTGTGAGTTGTAGGATCTTTTTCTTCCCCATGTTTCTTACATTCACTCATGAATCATTATGACTCATGTTTTATTAGGGGGTATCTATGACCACAACATCCACAGGATCAAATTCATGTTTTGTAAAAGGATCTTCTTCTGAATATTCTTCTACCCCTCCTCCAGAATACTTCCATATGTGTGGTTCCTCAAAGACATACATCCAATCTCTCGAAAATGTGGATTGTTTGATTAACTATATCTACCACTTTCTATTGTTTCTCACACTAATCATGACTCGTGTGGGATTAGAGGTTGGTGATGATCACAGAATCCATAAAATCCCCAACTAAGGAAATGATAGTGTGTAAGCCCTCACTTATTCAACTACAAGATCTCTAATTCCTTATATAATTAGGATACATAGGACTCCAACCAAAGGCCCATGATCAAAGAGTCTCCTATTCGGTATAAGATCCAATCAAACCAAACCTTCAGGCCTCCTTCTTAGGTGTAATCCCCGGACAACCCTCTAAATTACCTTGAGTCTATAAGTCCCTCATGAGCACCTTTAAAAGGAATCATTTTTAGAAAAAAGACGAAAATTAATCCTCTAAAAGAGAAATACTCCACTATAAGACAAAACTAATGGAATACATAGGTGTGGCTCCTCAAACATAATCTAGATAGGTTTCATTACCGTCCAAATGGGATACATAGAAATCTTCCTTGTGGTCCAAACCCTACACCCTAAATCAATCCTATACTCTATATGTTTCATTCTTAGTGGAGTCTTATTCAACATGGGAATCCATAGCCATTCTAGGATCCTTAGGCTAATTCAGTATTAGTCTAAGGCTAAACCTTTACAATGAACATTTCACATATAAGTCCTTTCCACATAATGATAAACTACATGGTTCGGTCCTTAGCACATGATCTTAAAAGGTATTATGTTCCCCATTAAGATTCACTAAAGAACGTGAGTTCTGATTCCTTTAACAAGGATATGTTGGAAACCCTTTCAAGGATCTGATAAAAAAACAACTCCCATATCCTTGGACAATGATACACTCTTGTGTTCCCCATCGTGTGGCTGAAAACCATCATCATCTTAGTAAAGATCGAATAATATTTAATCGATTGTAAGAGGATACCATCAATGGAGAACCTCATATACATATAAATATCTCCATTGATGAAGAACCTCGAATACATATAGATGATTCCATGATCCCAACATACTAATAATTGATTGTTAATTCTAGGGTGATCTATTTCATTCTTTGGAATTAATAAAATATTAATGAAAACATCATAAATCTAGAAGAGATTATTGATGTAGGTATTAACTCCCCCCAATGGGTGTGATTAACCCAACCTCCCATACCCTCGACCAATGTGAGATATTAAGAATTGTTAGACAAACACCATAATGAGATTCTGCCTTTTGAAATTAGGTTCCCATGGATATAGAACTGTTGGGTGTTTCTGGTTCCCTGAATAAACCCATTGGAAACCGTTTGTGAATAGTGAACCTGACATGAATGATTGTGCAAAACTCTAACCCTTACAATAGATCTTTGGGCACAAAATTATTTTCTGTCGGACACACGCATAAAGGTGGAGGGTATTTCAACAAAATTTATGAGGAAAAGGGAGACCACATGTGTATAAAATCCTTGGTGGTTTCAAGGAAATTGTCCCTTCTTTTCCTGGGAAATTAATCTAGATGCATACTTTGAGTGGGAGATGCAGATCGATAAAGTATTCTCTTATCATACATATTCCAAGGAGAAAATGGTAAAACATGAATCCCTTGAATTCATTGGTTATGAATTAATTTGGTGTCATCATGTTCAAAAGGAGAGTGTTGTATATAGAGGATTCCATATCCATACTTGGGAAGACATGAAGTTTTCCATGAGGAAGATATTTATTTCCTCATGCTACTATAAAGAATTACAAAACTAGATTTAACACCTCACACAAGGGAGTAAGAGTGTTGAAGATTACTACAAGGACATTCAAATTTCCTTGATTTGAGATTACATTGAGAATTATTTGGAAGCAACCATGGTACGGTTCTTACGTGGGATCAATTGTGATATTTCCTATCAAGTAGAGATGTATCACCATATGGGGATATAATATATGATCCACCAATCCTCCAAGATCGAGAAAAAAATCCAGATCAGTAACATGAGGAAATCAACTACCCTGTTAACTCCATGTAGAATTTGAAGGATGGATATTGGAGAACCATCAAATAAAAAAATATGTGATTGATCAAAATGTGAAATGGTAATGCTTCCACCTAAGATACCTAATTTTGAGAATAAACATACAAGGAATCAGGATATTAAATAATTCAAATGTCAATGAAGGGTTTATATCGCATGTGAATTCCCAAAATGTCACATTGTGAACATAAAAAATTATAGATAATGGGAGAATGATGGAGAGTGATCAGAGGAGGAAGATGAGGAATCACCGAAAATTGATCATTGAGAATTTATAGAATATGGTGAGACTATTGTAAATAGGATAATTCTAAGTACCGAAATGACTATTGGATAGAAGGAGTAGTTGGAGAACCATTTTAATACATGGAGAAAGATCCATGGGAAGGTATATAGTGATAATATTGATAGATGAAGATATTGAAATGTATCGATCCCCAAGTTGGTGGAGAAGTTAGGATTTCCAATATTGAAGCATCAACATCCATATTGGATTCAGTGGTTAAATGATTTTGGAGAGATAAAGATTACAAAATAGGTGAAGGTATTTTCTCCATTGGTAAATACAAGGATGAGGTATTGTATTATATTATTACTATGTAGGAATTCCATTTTTTGTTGGGTAGACTATGGAAATATGATTGGCATGTTACTCATGATAGGTTATTGAACTATTGATATTTTGTACTCTGAAGGGAACCTATACCCCTCAATGCCATGCACCCCAAAATTTTTTTATAAGATTACATTTTGAGATAAAATAATGAAATTATTGATGAAGAAAATTGTGAGAAAACGAAAATGGTGAAAATGAGGGGAAAAGAGAAGACGAGAGAAGAAAATAAATGGAAGGAAAATAAAAAACCAGAGGGAAAAATATTTGAGAGGAGCGAAAAGTGTGATATTGGAAAAAAATAGTGAGGTTTTTGATGCTTTGATTTCTCATAAATATTTTTTATTACTTATATAAAAATAGGTGATGTTTAATACAAATGAATTAATACATCCTTTACCACACGTTGTTGATTATTATTTACAAGAATTTGATGATGTTTTCCCAAATCGGTTCTACCTAGTTTTCCACCCATTATAGGTATTGTGTATCAAATTGACCTCATACCTGGAGTATCACCACTAAACTACCCTACATATCTTACCAAACTATAGTAGAAAAAATAAATTAAAGGTCATGTAAATATTTAAATGTTTTCATGGGGTTTAACTTGGTTTTCGGGTATTTTAAATTTTAGGGTTTTTTAGATATTTTTAAGGATTTTTATGGGTTTTTAGGGGTTTTAGGGGTTTTATGGTCTTTAGGGATTTTAGGGGTTTTATGGTTTTTATAATTCATAAGGTTTTTATAAGTTTTAGGGGTTTTTATGTTTTTAAGGTTTTCTTTGGGTTTCATCATGTTATATGTTTTTAGGAATTTTTAGTTATTTTTATGGTTTTTGTGGATTTTAGGATTTTTAGGAATTTTGATGGTGTTTTGGGTTTTCAGGTTTTGATGGTTTTTGGGATTTTTAATGTTTTTTTAGTTTTTTTAGACTTTAAGGTTTGTTAGTGTTTTTAACATTTCTAAGAGTTTAAAGGGGTTTTAGTGTTTCTATGGGATCTTTAGGGTTTTTAGGGGTTCTATGGGGTTTTAGTGGTTTTAATAATTTTAGGGGGGTTTATTGTTTTAAGTGGTTTTAGGGTCTTTTAGGGTTTTAAAATTTTCTAGATCTTTTAGGTGTTTTATTTGTTCTTGGTATATAATGTTTTCATATGGGGTTTGAAGGGATTTTAAGGGTTTGAGGATATTTTTTGATTTTAGGTATTTTTAGGGAATTTTAGGAATTTTATGGTTTTTATGGTTTTTAGGGATTTTGAGGGTTTTTATGGTTTTTAGGGTTTTTAGGGATTTTAACATATTTTAGGGGATTATGTGATTTAATTTTTTTAATGTTTTCTTATAGTTTTTCATGGTTTTTAAGGTTTTTTAAAATTTTAGGGTTGTATGTCTTTTTTAGGATTTTTATAGATTTTTAGGTTTTGGATGGATTTTGGGAGTTTTTACCTTTTTTATGGTTTTGGGGTATTTTATGGGTTTTGGAATTTTCTATGTTTTTAGGTTTTTTAAATAATTTTTTGTATTTATGGTTTTCTTAGGGGTTTTAGGGATTTTGGAATTTTTATGTTTTTTAGGATTTGTGCTTATTTTTAGGATTCACATAGTGTTATCTAATTTTAAGGTATTTTTAGGTCTTTAGGGGTTTTTTAGGTCATTTTATGTTTTAGGTTTTATGGGGGTTTTTTGTGTTTTCTTGGGTTTTTAGGGTTTTAATTGTTTTACTGTTTTTTTTAAAAAATTTAGGTGTTTAAAGGGTTTTTAGTGATTTTAGTGATTTTTAGGGTTTTTATAGGTTTTTATAAATTTTTATGTTTTTATGGGTTTTGTGGTTTTTAGGGGTTTTAGGGGTTTTAGGGGTTTAGGTGTTTAGGTTTTTTAGCATTCTTTAGGTTTTTTAAGGATTTTAATTTTTTTAGTTTATAGGTTTTTCATAGGGGTTTTTGGGTTTTATGGGTTTTTTTGTTTTAGGAATTTTTAAGGATTCAATATGATTTTTCTGGGATTTGAGGATTTTGAGTGATTTTTAGGGGTTTTATGGATTTTTTTAGTTTTTTATGGTTTTTTGGGTTTTTAGTGTTTTTATATTTTTTAGGGGTATCAATTTTTACCATTTTTAATATTCTCTTAGAGTTTTATGGTATTTAGGATTTTTATGTTTTAAGTATTTTTATAGATTTTTTAAGAATTTTATCGGTTTTAGTGTTTTTAGGGTTTTTAGGGGTTTTACAGTATTTACGGTTTAATGGGTTTTTAAGGAAATTTTTTTTTGTTTTTTATGGTTTTAACATTTTTATATTTTTTTAACATTTCTTGGGGTTTGAATGTATTTTATAGAAATATTGGGATTTTAGATTTTGTAAGGGTTCTTATAGGTTTTAAGAGGATTTATTGTTTTAAGGGTTTTAGGGTATTCTAGTGATTTTAACATTTCTTTTGGTTTTATAGGGGTTTTAAGTGTTTTTATGTTTTTAAGGTTTTATTAGGGGTTTTCATGGTTTTTAGGGTTTTTTCACGTCTTAGGGATTCTTTTTGTTTTTTTTAATTTTTATGGTTTTTTGGTTTTTTTTTGGATTTTGAGGGTTTTTTTTGTTTTTCGGGATTTTAGGAGTTCTTAGGTTTTTAGGTTTTTTTTTGTTTTGGGAGTTGTAGTTATTTTAAGAGTTATTATGTTTTCTATAGTTTTCTTTGGTTTTTAGTGTTTTTTTTGTTCTTATGAATTTTTGCACTTTTTTGTTTTTATATTTTCTAGGTTTTTTGAGGGTTTTTTTGGGTTTTAGGGTTTTTAGAGTTGGTTTGGTTTATTTAGATTTTTTTTCATTTTTTATATTTTTTAGGGGCTTTAGGTATTTTTAGGTATTTAGGGTTTTATGGTTTTCTTATGGTTTCTCAGTGTTTTTAGTGTTTTAATGTTTTTATGGGTTTTTTATGTTTTGTATGGTTTTTAGGGTTCTTTGGGAGTTTGAGGGTTTTAGGGGTTTTAATTAATTTTTTGGGGTTTTAGGGGGTTTTTTAGTTTTTAGGGGTATTAATATTTTCTAGACTTTTTTTATCATTTTTAGGGATTTAAAGGTGTTTCAGTGTTTTTATTGGTTCTTAGGGTTTTACGGTTTTTAAGGTTTTAGTGGTTTTATGGTTTTTATGGGTTTTAGAGTATTTTAGGATTTTAATTTTTATTTATGTATTTATGTGTTTAAAGTGTTATTATGTTTTGATGGTTTTCTTACTACTTTATAGGATTTTTATGTTATTTATGTTTCTAGATTTCAACAATTTTTTTAGGTTTTTAAATTTCTTTACATTTTTTATGGACATAGGGGGGGTTATAAGTATTTTAGGGATGTTAGAATATTTAGGGGTTTTATGTTTTTTAGGATTTTAATGTTTTCAGGGTTTTTAGTGTTATTTATGTTTTTAGGGAATTTTATGGAATTTTTTGGATTTTGTGGTTTTCAATGCTTTTAAAGGTTTTGATGGTTTTTAGGGGTTTTATGGTTTTAGGGTTTTTAGTGTTTTTCAGTTTCTAGGGGTTTTATGTATTTCTAGGTTTTCAAGGTTTTCTTAGGGGTTTTCATGTTTTTTAGGAGTTTTTATAGCTTTCAGGATTTTTAGGATTTTTTTTGAACTTTTATGTGTTTTAAAAAATTTTAAAGACTCTAAGGATTTTAGGGTTTTTATGGGTTTTTTTTATTTTTTAGGGATTTGGGTGTTTTAACATTTTTAGGGTTTTAAAGTTGTTTAGGAGTTTATAGTGGATGTATAAAGGTTTTATGTGTTTTATGAATTTCTAAATTTTTAAGTAGTTTTTATGATCTTAGGTGTTTTTAAGGATTTATAGTGTTTTAGGGTTTTAATTATTTTTTAGGTTTTCTAGGTCTTTTAAGGGTTTATAGATTTTTGATGTTTTGTTTTAGTTTTTCATGTTTTTAGGGGATTTTACATTTTAGGGGGTTTTAGGGAGTTTTTATGATTTTTATAGTTTTTTATAGTTTATGTATTTAGAAGATTTTTAGGGTTTTTATGTGTTTTTAGGGTTTTATAAATTTTCATGTTTGAGGGGTTTTATGGTTTTTTAGGTTTTTAAGGGTTTATTTTGGGTTTTCAGGGTTTTTATATTTTTTCACATTTTTAGGGATTTTTTTTATTTTAATGGTTTCTAGTTTTTTTGAAATTTTGAAGGTTTTTAGGGGATTTTTGGGTTTTTAGAGTTTCTTATGGTTTTAGTGTTTATTATTGGTTTTATATGTTTTTATTTTCTTATTATTTTCTTATGAATTTTTAGGGTGTTTAGACATTTTTATGTTTTTAGGGATTTTTTGGGATTTTTAGGATTTTTATGGTTTTTATGGTGTTTAGGGATTTAAGGGTTTACAGAGTTTTTGTTTTGTTTTTTTTGGATTTTAGGGTGTTTAGTATTTTTTATATATTTAGGGGATTTAATTGTTTTTAGGTTTTAAATGATTTTCTTAATGTTTTTCTAAGTTTTTATTATTTTTATGATTTTAAATATTTTTATGGATTTTTAAGAATTTTATCAATTTTTGGGGTATTAGGGGTTTAAAGGGTTATCAGTGATTATTAGGGTTTTTAGTTTTTTTATTGTTATTGGGTTTTTATTAGTTTTTTCCAGTTTTTTTTTTGTTTTTAATGTTTTAAGAGTTTTCTAATATTTTAGGGGTTTAAATGGATTATATATTTTTAATGGTTTTAATATTTTTTATGGTTATTTAGGGTTTTTTACTATTTTAGGGGTTTTATGGTTTGTAGGATATTTAGGGGTTTTTAATGGTTTTATCATTTTTTAGGTTTGTCTAAGTTTTATGTGATTTTAGGATTTTAAGGTTTTCTTAGGAGTTTTTAGGGTTTCCGGGGTATTTATGAATTTAGGTATTTTTAGCACTTTTTTTTATTTTTACGATTTTTAGGGTTTTAGGTATTTTAAATGTTTTTATGGTTTTAAAAGAGTTTGTTGGTTTTTAGTGGTTTTTTAGTGTTTTTAAGGATTTTTGGATATTTTTAACTTTTTACGAGGTTTAGAGGGTTTTTATATTTTTATTGGTTCTTAGGGTTTTTATTGATTTTTAATGTTTTAGGTGTTTTTTGGGTTTTTGTGTTTTTTGGTCTTCTTAAGGATTTTATGGAATTTTAGTGTTTCTTATGGTTTTTAAGGGTTTTAAGTGTTTTTATGTTTTTAAAGTTTTCTTACATTTTTCAATGTTTTTATGGAATTTTATGAATTTTATGTATTTTATAGGCTTTTTAAGATTTCTATTTCTTTTTTACCTTTAATAGTTTAAAGGATTTTTAGACGTTTTAGTAGTTTTTAAGCTATTTTGGGGTTTTAGGGTTTTTAGAGTTTTTATGGGTTTTAGTGGTTTTTAGGTTTTTAGGGTCTTTGATGATTTTTAGTGTTTTTAATGTTTTTTATGGGTGATATTTTTAGGTTGTTATGGTCTTCATAAGGGTTTTTAGGGTTCTTAGGGTTTTTATATTACTTGGTATTTTTATGTAATTTTGAGTTTCTATGGGTTTTTTAGGGTTTTATGGATTCTTAGGGATTTTAGGGTTTTGGGGTTTTGAGAATTTATGATTTTTTTGGTTTTTTAGGGGATTTATTTTTTTATGTTTTTTAATATTTTCATAGGTTTTTATGGTTTTTAGGGTATTTATTATTTTTATTGTCAGTCGGAGTAGATTACTCAAAAAAGGGGGGTGTGAATTGAGTATCTATAAAAATTTCTTATAAAAAAATATTCTTAAATGGTTTCCCCAAAAGGTTAAATACAACCTAGTTAATCAAAGTAATACAGTTATGAAGGTTTGACTGTTTAAATAACTTCTTAGAAGATTTATTAATTCTCAGTAATCTTAATGTCATTTATTAATATTACTTTTGAAGCTATTCTACTAAGACAAGACAATTATAAATTCTTTCCAAGATTAAATATCAATGTGAATTTAGTGATTTCTGAATTACAAAGTAAATCAGTAAAACAAAGAAGACTAGATTAAGTAGCATAGAGGATATGAAACAAGTGGTTCAGTCTCAAGATGAGACCTAATCCACTCCACTTGGTGATCACCTACCACCAAGAAGTTTATATAAATATACTTGATCCACACCCTGGATCGGGGTTAACAATAGTACATGGGACTGTCCTGGTCACACAGGGACCTCTTCCATAGTTCTTCAGGGGTACAAACAACCAGGCCACACATGGACCTCTTCCACACTTATCTGTGGGTATAAACAAGTGTAAAAATATGTTTGAGTAAGGATATCTTGTATCCTTCAGTTTAATATAAGATATAGTGTGTGTTGTTATATAGATACACACACTAATCGAAAGATAGTAAAAATATACACAACAGAGAAAATATATTGAGATAGGTTTAGAAATGCTCTGAATGATAGTATTTGCAGCTCTGGACTTCTGGGATGAGCATATGTAGAAATAAAGACCTCGTATAGAAAACAGAGTGTCGCAAGTCAGACATATCTGGCTTGTGTTCTTCATGTTGTTTGATAGTGAAAATATATTCTCGATTCTAAGATTAAAGTATACTTTGTGTGTTCTTCAACAGCGTTGAGTTTCATGAGATAATTATTTCCTCAAAAAAATCTCTATGTGTATTCTTTGTTGTTGTGATCACACCCACCCACTTGTTTTGATTTTCAGTATATTTTTGTTTTTGGGTTGCAGTAATCTTTTATCTTGTAGTACATGTGTTTGGGCCGACATTTTTCTTGTATTCTACACCTCGTACCTCATACTGTCAGATGACATGTCTACAATGAAATATTAATTTTGTCGGTGCATTTAAATTATTCAAATATGACCGTTAGAGATTAAATTGAAATAAGACAAAACATATTATGAAGCGGTGTCACAGTATGTCATGGAAACGTGTCTCCTTCACACTGTGTCTGTATTGGTCGCGGTATCTTGTGGTCACAGTGTCTACTTGTTCACTATGTATCATGGTCACGGTGTCTGGATGTCATGGTTTCTACTTGTTCACGATGTCTGTATGTCACGGTGTCTCAGACTTTAGCAAATATCTGTATGCAGACTTAAGCAGTAATATTTATAGAATGGACTAAACTCAATCATTTGTCAGATAAGTCATCATAAAGTAGATCAATAGATAGTGTATAGTAACTTTTATGAGTTTATAGAACTTAAGAGTATTGGATAGCTTTTACTAAACAACTATTCATTTTATGTGAGATAGATTTTATATAGTTATCATGGTTTATATACTGAAAATGATTTCTGATCATTAAAACATGATTAATATAGGAGGAGCCCAACAATCACCCTCTTTTTGATGATTACAATTCATATATATTTAGAGTGTATATTTCTTCTAACAACATAGTTCGAATGTGCATATAACATATATAGAGTGACTGTTCTCCTATAAAGATTTATCCACCTTTTGGGATTATCAAAAAGTAGCAAAAAAATCAAAAACAAAGGAGACAAGAAAAGTGCAGAATGTATTAGATAAAAAGAGAGGCATTAAAAAAGGGAAAACAAATGTAAAAAGATCCCTATCAAAAGAGATTAATAACTTTAATTCATCACTAGTTGGTCTTCTCTTTGCTCTTAGCAACAACAACAGAAGAGGAAGCCATAGGAGCAGAGGATGAGGTAGAAGAAGGGAGTGATCTAGTTTATAGAGAAGGTAATGGAAGACCTTCAAAGACAGAGGGAGCTAGAGTAGGTGTAGTAGAAGACTGAGCTAGTTGTTGATCAAGGATTTCATGCCTGATATGACTCAGTTCCTAACTGATAGACATAGAAGTGGAGGCTAGGGAAGAGGTGAATGTAGGCAAAATAGTTCTCAGAGGTGCAGTTGTAGGAGAAGCAATGGATGTACTCTGTATAGGAAGATAGGGCCTCAGAAGCTTGATTAAATCCTCAATGATCTCTCCACCATACTGCATAGATTTTTCAAAGTCATCCTTGTTTTCCATAAACTTATCCAACAAACGAGTGAACTCTGTGAGCTTTCGGAGTTGAGTCTTGAAAGATTGAGTAACAAGAGGAATCCTCAGATATTCTACAAAATATTTGAAATCATTGGTCATTTCAGTCTTTGAGAAGACTTAGTTGAAGTAGAAATCCACATTCTTGGAAATTTCATTCTGAGCATCATTAGCAGTTTTTGAATGGATTTGGACTATATCAAGAACTTTGTCACTACTCTTAATAACTTTAGATATAGAATCATTATTGAAAACACTAAGCATGGTCGAAAGTTCTTCTTTTACCACTGTGTTGTGCAGGTCACTATCTAGGGATGGTTGAGATGATTGTACTGATGCCTTGATAGCTAAGGTAAGATATTTTAGTTGATTTAGCTCTTTTTGAAGGCACCCTTTATACTCATTAGTGAGCTTGTTAAGATTAACAACAAGCTCTCATGTATCTTTCACAATCTATTTGTTTATTTCTCTGACCTTTTAAGTTTAGGAATCTAAATTAGGTTGAATCCGAGTGGCAATATTCAATGGGGTTTGAGGAACAATAGGCTCCATAGGATAAGAAGCATGATCTGATCTCAAATTCATCACTTTCTACATGTCTTCAATCATACATCTTAGAGTCTTCACCTCATCACTAAGCAGTCAGTTTTCAACACTGACTTCCTAAATCTCATGAAGCATTTTTGGTTGAATCTTCCAAATAATTTTTTCCAAAAACAGTGAGGCATCTCTCTCACTTAGATTTCTTACAAGAGATGGTTTGGTATTCAGGAGTTTTTATACTCCAGAAAAAACGTATCTCTAAATTCTATCATATCATCTTGACTCACCAAGGATGGATGTTATGGTGAAGGTTCAGAGATAGGGACTGAGAAAGGCTCGGGTTTTTTTTTTCAGGGGCATGATTAGAGAAAAATTTCAATTGAAACATAGTGGAATGGTAAAGGCCTTTTATTGAGACTTCATGAGTGTCATTCACATCATAAAAGCTGGGGAACATATACTGACTGTCTATAAGGCTTGCATCAATCGGGTTTTTTACTTCAATAGATTATAGATTTGGGGGTTTGTCTACCTCAACAGTTTCATCCTCCTCGGGACTGAGAGGCATAGGTTCTTGTTCTATTTCCATGAATTCATCTCTTAGATCCTCTCTCATTTCATGTCTAGCTAACTGAAAAGATATCTCCATCCTTTCTTTAGCTGAAGGAATGACTTCAGGAACAGATTATTCCACTGGGAGTTCCTCAAGGACAACTTCTTGCAAAACAGGTAATTCTTCTTCTATAAGATCTTCTGTAGCATTCTTTTAGGTTTCTTTGGAAACAGATTCTGTTTCAACTTCGGGTTGATCTTCCAGATTAATAGCATCTTTAGAAGCAAGGACTTCTTTTTCACTTACTACATGATGGATAAGAGTGTTTTCTTCGTTCTAAGAAACAACTTCCCTGGGAAGCAGAACAACCTCTTATTCTTCTTCTTCTTCAGAATACTCAACAACTTCATCTGGTTCCAAACCAGTATCATAAATATATTTTGGTCTTGAGGGATGTTCTATTGGATTAAAAATTTCATAAATCCTATCATTGCCATCCACTAATGCCCTTTTCCAAGGATTACAATTGATTTTCATCCTCTTGATAATGAATTTTGAAAGGCAGAACTCACAATCCTTGATATCTTCTTCATTAGGTCCAACCATACCATTGGAATGAAGCATGGATGAGATAAGCTGAGAATCAAACAAGGAGGTTTATTTTCATGTTGTTTTTATTAGCTCACACATATGGTGTATGACATAATTACAAAGGTTGATATTGTGCCCATTTTTCATAAGATGAATCAGAAACACATCCTGATATTTTAGTACAACAAAATCACTTTTTATAGGGCTAATCAAGTGAGGTATAAACTTAAACAGAAGCATAGATTCTCTATCCAGTTCAGCAGTGATGGATCTCCTCTTGGTGCCATTTCTAGTTAAGACTTTTAAATCATCTTCCAATACAAATAATTCACTAGAAGGTGGTGGCCATCTCTGATAGTCCTCAATGATTCCTTCATTAGGTATCCTAAGGAATGCAACCCATAACAATGAAGAGAATGTGAATCTATGGCCATTTATCTAGAGTCTTATAGCATATCCATCACCAGAATCAAAAGAGAAATGAACATACTAATAATGTTGAGCCACTAGCTTAGGGTAGATAGGTATATATTCCTTATAAACCATTCTAACCAGCCTTGATCTTTTAAAAATTTCAAAACCAGAGACTTACTCGACATAATCCACTTAGGGAATATCTATTTATCAGATACTACTACTCGGTTCACCAGATTTGTATTTATAGGACCTTTAGGTACCAGTTTAGCTGCGATCTACGTCTTCTTTGAGCGACGTTTCTCAGAAGTCGAGGACAAAGGGCGTTTCATCCTAGGTATTCACCAAAGGTTTGAGAGAGATAAGGGTTTAAGGGTTGCTGATGGGTTAAAAATTTAGTGAATAGAAGAAAGCCCGAGTGAAGGACAAGTGAAACTTCCATTAATTATCATTTAGGAATACCGAACCTCGCAAAAAAATAAAAGCGCAGGAAAATAATGAGGTTAAATGAATAATTAATGTGATACTATTTTTAATTTGTAAATAAAACCCATAAATAATCTTTACGGTGAGACCATATTAGGTCTTTACGGTGAGACCATATCAGGTCTTTATGGTGAGATAGTGAATGAATTTTATGGTGAGACAGTGATTGAACAATACAGTGAGATAGTGATTTAACTTTACGGTGAGACATGGATTGAAATTTGTGGTGAGACAGGGATTGAAATTTACAGTGAGACAATGATTGAACTTTACGATGAGACAGGGACTGACTGACAGTAATCACGAAATACTAACTGTGAGACCGTAAACATGGAATAGTAAGATATAAAATAGTAAGACATAAAACATTAAGACATAAAATAGTTAGACATTTACTTGGGATTTATCATGCCAAGTTCATCTATGATATAGTCTATTTTTTCAAAATTTAATGGTTTAGTAAATATACCAGCAAGCTCATATTCAGTACCACTAAATTCTAAAGTGATATCACCTTATTGATAATGATCTCTTAAAAAGTGATGTCTTACATCAATATGATTTGTCCTAGAATGTGAAACAATATTTTTAAAGATGTTAATAGCACTTGTGTTGTCACAATTTAGAGGTACATGTATGAATTGATATCCATAATATAGTAATGTGTGTTTTATCCACAAGATTTGTGCATAATAACTGCCAGCAGCTTTGTATTCATCATATGTAGTAGATAATGTAACCGAATTTTGTTTCATACTACACCATAATACAAGTGACTTTCCTAAAAAGTGACATGTTCCAGAGGTGCTTTTTCTATCTAACTTACAACCACCAAAGTTAGTATCAGAATAAATAACTAATTCAAATGATTTTCCTCTATGATAGAATAGTCCTAGATTGGGTGTGTGCTTAAGGTATTTAAAAATTCCATTTACACCATTTAAATGAGAGTCCATAGGATTTTCTTAAAAATGAGCACACATACACAAACTAAACAAAATGCCAGGTCAATAAGTAGTTAAGTATAGTAAACTTCCAATCACTCCTCTATAAGTGGTTTGTTCAACAAATATTTTGTCTTCATCAAGATCCAACTTATCAGTGGTACTCATAGGAGTGTCACTAATTTTAGTGCTATCCAATCCAAAAATTATTAGAAGATATCTAGAATACTTACTTTGAGTTAAAATAATACCATCGTTATTTTGAAATATTTGAAATCTGTGAAAGAATTTTAGTTTACCCATTAGACTCATTTCAAATTCATTTTGAATCGTTTTAGAAAAATATACACATAAATAATTTCTTGAATATCCAATGATAATGCCATCTATATATATTTGAACAACTAAAACATCATTAGAAATTATTTTTATAAAAAGGGTAGGATCAAATATTCCTTTTGTAAAACCTTAGTAAATAAGAAAATTACTCAACCTATCATACCAAGATCTTGGAGCTTGTTTTAAAACATATAAAGCTATTGATAATTTAAAAACATGATTTGGAAAATGGGGGTTTGTATAGAAAGGGGTTGTTCAACAAAGAAATCGTTAGCTATATACCTATTTAAGAATTCACTCTTAACATCCATTTGATATAGTTTGAAATTTATATGTGCAGCCTAAGAAAGCAGGATTTTGGTAGATTCATGTCTAGATACCGGTGCAAAGGTATCCTCATAGTCAATTACTTCTTCTTGAATATAACATTGTGTACCCAATCTATCCTTGTTTATAACTATGTTACCATATTCATTTACATTATTTATAAACACCCATTTAGTGCCTATGGTGAATGTGTCCTTGGGTCTTTCAAGAAGTTTCTAAACTCTATTCCTTTCAAATTGATTATATTCTTCTTACATAGCCATCACTAAAATTTTTTCATTGAAATAATCATTAATGTTTTTAGGTTCAAGTTTTGACAAGAAGAGTTGATGTTCAACCTGATTTCTAAGATAATCTCTAGTTTGAGTTCATTTTTCAAGGTCTCCACCAACATCATCTAAAGAATGGTTCTTAAGAGTTCTAACATCTCTAGAAAAGGAGGGAATAGTGATTTCAGGTTCATCAACAGGTTCGGGTTCATTGTGACCTGAGTCTAAGTAATTTCCAGAACTATTAGTTTTCATTGATTCTTTCACAAAATGGTTTGAGGATATTAAATTAATATTCAGATTTGATACATCACCCTCCAGGTTCTCTATAATTGTCTTAGGATCAAGTGGATCTGTTTCATCAAATTTGACATGGATAGATTCTTCCACACATTTAGATTTTTTATTGAACACTCTATAGGATTAACTAGACATGGAATATCCTAAAAATATACCTTCATCACTCTTGGATGCAAATTTTTCATGATTATCCTTAGTATTAAGGATATATATTTTGCAACCAAAAACATTAAAGTAGTTAACCTTGGGTTTTCGATTGTTCCATAACACATAAGGAGTCCTTTTAAGAATAGGTCTAATCAACACTCTATTGATTATGTATAATTCTGTATTAATAGCTTCAGCCCAAAAATAAATAGGTAGGTCATATTCACTAATCATTGTTCTAGTAATCTCTTGCAGGGTTTTTTTATTATTTCTAAAAATCCATTTTGTTGAGGTATTCTAGGGGTTGAAAAATTGTGACTATAACCATTTTGTGAGAAAGAGGATTCAAACTCTTTATTTTCAAACTCACGGCCATGATCACTTATTAAGGATTTAATTCTAAGTCCAATAATATTTTCCATAGACATGGAATATTTAGTAAAATAAGAGCAGGATTCACTTTTGTGAGCCATAAAGAAGGTCCAAGTACATCTTGAAAAGTCATATACAAGAATATAAATGTAGTGATTCCCATTTAAACTATAAACTCTATATGGTCTAAATAAATCCATGTGAACCAGCTTGAGTGGTTGAGAAGTTGATGCTCATTTCATTTGAGTGAGGGAAATTTTGTGTTGTTTTCCCTTTTGACAGGGATTACACACTTTGTCATTTGGAAACTCAAGTTTGGGTAAGTCTTTAACTAATATTTTTCTAGTAATCTTTCTAAGGGAGTGAATATTATAGTGTCCAAGTCTCTTGTGCCAGATCCATGACTCTTTATGAAATACACTTAAGCGTGAAGCATTTTGGGAATCTAAGGAATCTAAGTTAATACTGTAAACATTTTCATTTCATAATGCATAAAACACCAATTTTTCAATAGAATTAAAGACATTGAAAGCATAATTTAAAAATCTAACATTAAATCCATCATCACATAATTGTGAGATACTAAGAAAATTATATTTATTCCATCAAAAAATAGTACTTTAGAAATTAAAACTGAGTTAGTGTTACCGAATTGGCTGAGGCCAATAATCCTTTGGCATTATAACCAAATGATACATGTCCTCTATCTATATTTATTAGGTTATTGCAGTATAAGTAGTCTCCTATCATGTGTCTTGAACATCCACTGTCCAAGTACCATAAACTTTTACAGAAACTCTTTAAGAAACGTTCCTATAAAATTATTAAGAAAAAAAATATTTTGGTACCCATACTTGTTTGGGTCCAGTAATATTAGTAAAAAGTGCATTAGGAACCCATATCTACGTCATAGGTTTCTTATAAGCATTATGTAAAGTATTTAAAATATAAACTCTATTTAGTCCAAAAAAACATGAAATAGTATAAAGTGTATCGTAAATTGAACTAGTTGATTTTTGTCCAGAATTTGGAGTAAAACTATTTTTCCTAAATTTAGAAACAAAATTTGCGCTACCAATGTTTCTTTTTCCATGTTGATAACCAATTCTAGTGTTGTATTTAGGGGAAATTTATTTTTCCTAGAATTTGAGTAAGGGTATTTTTCCCATTGGTAAACTTTTCTAGGTAATTATTCAATTACTCATTGGACATTTTTAATTCGTTGTTCTTCTTGACCAATTGAGCATTTCTCTATTTTTTAGTTGTGAGTTCAGATTTAATAGTCATTGTAAGAGAATATTGTTTCTTAATTGATTTATATTTTTCTTTTAGTTCACTGCATGTTCCTTTAAGCATGTTATAGTATTCAAACATTTCTTCAATAGTTATATTTTCAGTGTCACACTCATCAATAGAATAGTATGGATTATGTATAGGAGAGTCTAGTGTTACCTCAAATGTGTTTGTCATAAAACACATATTGGATTTGTTAGATTGTTCATCATGTGATGTTTCTCAGTTGCCTGAACTGTCCTTATAAGCACTCCATGTTGCTTCCATTTCCATTTTATACTTCATGTACTTTACCTCATATCTCTTTTTGTACATGAGCTTTGGATAGTTAGCCTTGATATGTCATTTCCGCTCACATTCATAGCAGACAATCTCATCAGTCTTGTCACTTATTTTCAAATCCTTCTTCTAACATCATTTGGGGTCATATTTTTCCTTGAAGTTATGATTTTAGAAAAAGTTCTTATTCTTATAAATAACCAAAAAGAATTATTTTTACGGGTTTAAAGGTTTTTAAAGTTCTTAATGTTTTTAGGGGTTTAAAGGGTTTTTAGAGGATTTAGTTGTTTCTTAGGGTATCATGAGTCTTTAGTGTTTGATAAAGTTTTTTTGGGGGGGTTTTATGGAATTTAGTAGTTTTTAGGGGTTTAGGGTTTTTAGAATTTTTATATTTTTAGGGGTCTTAGACATTCATATGTTTTTAAAGATGTATTAGGTTTTTTAAAGTTTTTATGGGTTTTATGGTTTTAGATATTTTATGTATTTTTTAGTATTTTATGGGATTTTAGGGTTTATATGGATTTTTAGGCTTTTAGAGTTTTTATTGTTTTTAGGGATTTTCGCAATTTTTATTCTTTGGGGGTAGTAAATGTTTTATGATTTTTATGTTTTTATAAGGTTTATTCAAGACTTTATCATTTTTAGGTATTTTTAGGGACTTTAGGATTTTTTGAGAGATTTTAGGGTTTTCTTAGGATTTTGAAGGTTTTAGGATTTTTAGGGGTTTTTAAATTTTATTGAGTTTTATGGGTATTTATGGTTTCTTAATTTTTTGGGGGTTTAAAGGTCATTGGGAGTTTTTAGTGGTTATTTATAGTTTTTATGGGTTTTAAGTGGTTTTATGGGTTTTAGGTGTCTAAAGTTCTATTAGGCTTTTCAACATATTTTTTATTTTTAGGAGTGTTAGGGTTTTTATATTTTTGTGGTTTTCTTATGTTATTTTAAGGGTTGGGTGGGATACATTTTTAAGGATTTTAATATATTTTTTAGGATTGAATGGTTTTTTGTGTTTTTAATGATTTTCTGGGTTTATAGGTTTTAGGGACTTTTCGAGCTCATTTCATTTTTTTTGGGTTTTTAGTGGTTTTAAGTGTTTTTAGTTTGTTAATATTTTCTTATGGGTTTTCACGTTTTTTAGTTTTTCTATTTTGTTTGGTATTTTAGTGATTTTTTAGTATTTTTAATATTTTGGGGGTTTTGGGGATTTTTGAGGGTTTATAGATTTTATAAATGTTTTTATGGTTTTTATGTGTTTTTATGTTTTTTTGAGTATTTCAGGGTTTTATGGGTTTTTTATAGTTTTCTAAATTCTTTTTGGTTATTTATGTGTTTTTTGAGTTTTAGTAGTTTTTCAGGGTTTTATATGTTTTAGAGTTTATAGGGGTTTTATGGTTTTTAGGGGTTTAAGAATTTTTTTTGGGTCTTTATAGTTTTATCATTTTTTAGGTTTTTAGGAGATTTAATTTATTTTATATTTTTATGACTTTAATAGGTTCTTTGATTGTTTTTAGGTTTTTTTGTTTTTTGGATTTATAGTGCCTTTTATGATTTTTATGGGTTTTAGGAATTTTACGAATTTTGAGGGGTTTTAGGGGTATTTTTGGTCTTTTAGGTTTTTTTAGGGCTTTTTTGTTTTTTTTTTGTTTTTTATAGGTTTTGAGTATTATTGGGTTTTTATGTTTTTCTTAATTATTTTAATGATTTTTAGCTTTTTTACATTTATAGATATTTATAGGTAATTTTTATGATTATTATGTGATTAAGGGTTTTTAGGGAATAGAGTGTTTTCAGTGTTTTCTAGAAATTTTTGGTTCTTTATTTTTTTTGTGGTTTTATTGTTTCTTTGAGTTTTTATGGGTTTAAGGTTCTTTATATTTTTTTTAAATTTTTTAGGGGTTTAAAGTTTTTAAGTCATTTAGTGTATTTTGGGGGTTTTTATTGGTTTTTAGGGTTTGATGGTATATATGGTTTTTTTTGTGGTAGGGGTTTTCACTTTTTTTTATGTTTTTTGGGGTTTTATGTGCTTTTAGGTTTTTAAGGATTTCATAGGGGGTTTTTAAGGGTTTATGGGAATTTATGTTTTTAGGTATTTTTTGGATGTTATTTATTTTAAGGGTTTTTTATTATTTTTTGGGATTTTGTGGGTTTGGAGGGTGTTTAGGGGCTTTTAGGTGTTTTTGTGTTTTTAGCACCTTTTTTGTTTTTAGAGGATTTATGTTTTTTTTAAGTTTTAAGTTGTTCTTAGGGTTTTTAGGGTTCTTTATGTTTTTTTGGGCTTTATATGTTTCATAAATTTTTAACAGTTTTTAGGGTTTCAGAGATTTTGAGGTTTTTAAGGTCTTTTAGTTTTTTAATGGTTTTTTTTTCATTTTTAGATTTTATTAGTTTTTAGTGTTTTAATAGTTTTTTTAGGTTTTTATCATTTTTAGGGGTTTAAACGGTTTTTACATTCCTTATTTTGTTTTCTGGGTTTTAAGGGTTTTTATGATTTTAAGGGTTTTATGGTTTTTGGGGTGTCTTAGGGTCTTTTAGGATTTTATGGTTTTTTCTATTTTTTAGGGTTTTTATTATTTTTTTTATGGTTTTTAATATTTTTAGATTTTTTAAGACTTTTAATGGTATAAATTATTTTTAGAGTTTTTAGTGTTTTTAGTTCATTTATAATAATTTAGGGGGTTTTAGTTTTTATTGTTTTTAGGTTTATTTAAGATTTTTAGCTATTTTTAGGTTTTGTAGGTGTTTTTATTTTGTTTAGGTATTGAATTATTTCTATGGGGTTTTCACGGTTTTTAGGTTTTCTTATGTTTCTAGAGATTTTTTGGGATTTTTATGGGGTTTTATGGTTTTTAGGGATTTTGAGGGTTTTTAGAGTTTTTATGGGTTTTTAGTTTTTCATAATTTTTTTAGTTTTTTAAATTTTTTATGGTCTTTCCAAATTTTTAATATTTTAATGGGTTTAAAGTGTTCTTATAGTTTTTAGTAGTTTTTAGTATTTTTATGGGATTTTAGTTTTTTTATGTTTTTTAGGGATTTGTATGTTATTAAGGTTTTTTAGGGATTTGAGAATTTTTTATGTTTTTTAGAAGTTTAATGTAATTTTAGGTTTTTAAGGATTTCCTAGGGTTTTTAGGGATTTTAGGGGGTTTTACATTTTAAGGGGTGTTTTAGTCATTTTATGGTTTTTAAGGATTTTGATGGCTTTAGGAGGATTTAGGGTTTTATGGGTTTTATGGGTTTTTGTGATTTTTTGGGATTATTTTGATTTTGTAGGGTTTTAAGGGTTTTTAGAGTTTCTCCACGGGTATTTAGGGTTTTATGCGATTTTATGTTTTTATTGGTTTTATTATTTTTGAGGGTTTTAGGATTATTTTTGTTTTTTAAATTTTTGGGGTTTTAATTATTTTTAGGGTTTTAAGGTTTTTAGTGGGTTTTTACTATTTTTCATGTTTTTAGGGATTTTTACATATTTTTAGGATATTGTGGTTTTTAGGATTTTTAGCGATTTTGATGGTTTATAGGGTTTTTTGGGGTTTTAATGTTTTTATAATTTATTATTTTTTAATCAGATTTCAGTGTTTTTATGTTTTTAAGGATTTCTTAGAGGTTTTCATTGTGTTTAGGGTTTTAGGGATTTTTTTTGGTTTTCAGGGTTTTTAGGGTTTTTAGGGTTGTATGGTTTTTGGGTTTTTAGGTGTGTTTTGAGTTTTTTAGTGGTTTTAATGTTTCTAGAGTTTATTAATGTTTTTATGGGTTTAAAGTGTTTTAAGATTTTTAGTGGGTTTCTAGTGTTTTAATTCATTTATAAAGTTTTTTATGGATTTTGGGGATTTATGGTTTTTTGGTATTTTAGGGTTTTTATAGGGTTTTTAGTGTTTTTAGGTTTTTTAGGTTTTTAGGCATTTTAATTGTTATTATGTTTTTGTGGTTTTCTTATGGGTTTTCAGGGTTTTTTTGTGTTTTTATTATTTTTGGGATTTTAGGACCTTTTATAATTTTTATGGTTTTCTAGGTTTTTATGGATTTTGAGGGGTTTTTGGGTTTTCTATGGTTTTTAGTGTTTTATTGTTTTTAGGTTTTTTTAAAGTTTTTTTGGGTTTTATCATTTTTAGATTTTTTATGTTATTTTAGGATTTGTAGTGTTTTTTTTTCAGTTTTTAGGGGTCTTAATAGTTTTTAGATTTTTAAGATTTTCATAGGGTTTTTATTATTTTTTATTTTTTAGGGATATTTATGGATTTTTTTATTATTTTTATGTTTTTAAGGATTTTTGGGATTCACATTTTTTAGGGTTTTTTTTGTTTTTATGGCAATTTAGTTTTTAGGCCTTTTTTAGATTTTTGGGTTTCTATGGGTTTTAGAGTTTTTTTAATATTTTTAACATTTTAAAGGGTTTAATAATTTTTAGTGTTTTTTATGTATTTTATGGGTTTTATGTTTTTAAGGATTTTAGAGGATATTATGTTTTTTATGTTTTTTTGGTTTTTTAGAGTTTTTTATAGTTTTCAATGTTTTTCAGTTTTTAGTGGATTTATGACTTTTTAGGTTTCTAATAATTTCTTAGGGATTTATAGAGTTTTTATGGTTTTTCAGTTTTTGGGATATTTATGGATTTTTTAGTATTCTTATGGTTTAATTGAGTTTTTAGGTATTTTGAGGGTTTTTAGGGGTTTAAAATATGTTTAAGGTTTTCTTAGTGGTTTATTTGGATTTTAGGGTTTTTACATTTTTACATATGTTTAGGTATTTTTTAAGATTTTTATTGTTTTTATTGTTTATTAGGGATTTTTAGGGATTTATAGGATTTTTGGGTTTTTTGGGGTTTTGGAGATTTTTGGGGTTTTATGGTATTTTGTAATTTTTTACATTTTTAGGGGTTTAAATGGTTTTTAGAGTATTTAGTGGATTTTGGGTTATTATGGGATTTTATGGTTTTAATGTTTTAAGGGTTTTTATGGGGTTTTAGGGTCTTTAGCGTTTTTTGGTTTTTAGGGTTTTCAAGTGTTTTATGATTTTATGGTTTTCTTAGTTTTTTTAGTTATTCTTGGATTTTAATGTTTTTAAGTTTTTTAAGGAATTTTAGGAATTTTATTGTTTTAAGGGTTTTTAGGGATTTTGGGCTGTTTTGGAATTTTTTAGGGTTTCTAGGGTATTTATTGGTTTTTTGTTTTTAGGGTACTTTTAGTTCTTTTTTGGGTTTAAATTTTTTTTATCGTTTTTAAAGTTTTTTGGAATTTAAAAGGTTTTTAGAGTTTTTATTTTTTTTTATGATTTTTATGGTATTTTAAGGTTTTTAGGGGGATTTATGGATTTTATGGTATTTATAATTTTTAGTTTTTCAATCATTTTTATGTTTTATAAGGTGTTTTAGTGTTTTTAGAGTTTTAGGGGTTTCTTATCTGTTTTAAGGGATTTTATGACATTTACATTTTAGGTATTTTTTGGGTTTTAGTATTTTTGGGGTTTTACTATTTTTAGAGATATTTATAGCTCTGAGGATTTTTAAGGGTTTTAAGGATTTATGGGTTTCTTGGGTTTTCTATGGATTTTATGGTTTTTTAGAGTTTTTTAACATTTTAGGAGTTTAAATGGATTTTGGAGTTATTATTGGTTTTTATGGTTTTATGTGGTTTTAAGTTATTTATCATTTTTTTATTTTTCTTATGGAATTTATGGTTTTTTAGGATTCTAAGTGTTTTATTTATTTTTATGATTTTAATTTTTTTCTTATGGATTTCCACGGTATATAGGGATGTTTAGATTTTTTGGTATTTTTTAGGATTTTTTTGTATTTTAGGATTTTAGGGATACTGAAGATTTTATGAGTTTTTGGAGTTCATTAGTTTTTTGGGATTTATATTTTTTTTAGTTGTTATGGTCTATTGTTTTTTATAGTTTTTTATACCTTTTTAAGGTTTAAAATGTTTTTAGATTTTTTAGTGGTTTTAGGGTTTTAAAGGGTTTTGTGTTTTTAAGGTTTTATTTGTTTCAATGGTTTTTGGGGTATTTATGGTTTTTAGGGTCTTTAGGGTTTTATAATTTTGAGTATATTTAGGTGTTTAATGGGTTTTTTGGTTTTTATGAGTTTAAAAGGGTTTTTCTGGGTTCTTATGGTTTTTATGTTCTTAGGTATTTTTATGGATTTCTAAGGATTTTTTTGATTTTTTGGTGTTTTATGGATTTTGAGTGTTTTTAGGGTTTTGGGGGCCTTTTTAGGATTTTTAGTGCCTTTTTAATTTCTTAGGTTTTTATTTGGTTTATTTGTTTTAGTATTTTAAGGTTCTATTAGGTTTTTTAGGTTTCTAGGGATTTTTTTATAATTATTATTTTTTAAGGTTTTCAGTGGTTTTTATGGTTTTGAGGGTTTTATGGTTTTTAGAGTTTTTTAATGTTTTAGGGGATTAAAGGTTTTTTTTAGAAATATTAGGGGGCTTAGGGGTTTTATGTATTTTTAGGGTTTCTATGGCATTTTTGGGTTTTTATCATTTTTATGTTTTTAGGGGTTTTAAGTGTTTTTAGGTTTTTTATGATTTCTTAGGGGTGGTCATGGATTTTAGGGGTTTTTATGTTTTCTTGGTTTTTAGGGTTTTTTGTTTTTAGTTACTTATAGTGTTCTTTTGGATTTTATCGGGGTTTAGAGCATTTTTGGATTTTGATGCATTTTTAGGGTTTTTAGTATTGTTTTTTGGTTTTTAGGGTTTTTTTGAGTTTTTAGGGTATTTAAAGAATTTTTGGAGTTTTTAATGTTTTTAGGGGTTTAAAGGGGTTTTTGAGGTTTTTTTTATTTTATAGGGTTTTATGAGTTTAGGGTTTTTATGGATTTTGGGGGGTTTTAGGTTCTTTTAGATATTTTATGTGTTTTTAGGGTTTTATGTGTTTTTAGATTTTTATGGTTTTCTTATGGGGTTTTCAAGGTTTTTTTCATTTTTCATTTTAATAAATTTTATGGAATTTTAGGATTTTTTTGGTTATTAATGGATTTTAGGGATTTTAAGGGTTTTTAGGGTTTTAAGGTTAAATATATTTTTAGGTATTTTTTGGGTTTTTTTAGGATTTTTACAATTTTTTAGTTTTTGGGGATTTTGAGGAGTTTTATGGTTTTTAATGGTTTTAAGGGGTTTAATGGGTTTTTATGTGTTAATTTTTTTTGAGTTTTTTGAGTTTTTATTATTTTAGTGTTTTTCTACATTTTTAGAGATTTTAAGGGTTTTTAGAGTTTTTATTGAATTTTATGGTTTTTATGGGTTTTTATGATTTTTATGGTTTTAGGGATTTATGGTTTTAGGGGTTTTTAGAGTTTTTTAGATTTTTATCATTTTTATGGTTTTTATGTGTTTTAATTTTTGTTATGTTTTTATGGTTTTCTTAGGTATATTTAGGGGTTTTATGATTTTTTACCTTTCTAGGGATTTTTTTGGATTTTTAATGCTTTTTAATGGTTCTAGGGATTTTGAGTATTTTAGAGTTTTTAGGGTCTATTAGGGATTTGATCTTTTTTCATTTTGGTGGTTTTTACGGTTTTTATGTTTTTTATGTGTTTAAAGTTTTTTAGTGGTTATGAGGCCTTTTATGGTTTTTTAAATTTTTATAGATTTTTTGGTATTTTTTAATTTTATGGTTTTTAGGGGTTTTAGGGATTTTGAGGGTTATTAGAAATTTTTAGTGTATTTAAGGGTATTATGGTTTTTTTTGTCTTTATGGTTTTTCTTTATTTTTTTTATTTTAATGGTTTTTATAGTTTTTTAACATTTTTAGGGGTTTCAAGGGTTTTTTGAGTTTTTAGTGGGGTTTTAGGGTGATTATGGGGGGTTTAGGGAAAGATAGGCTCAGGACCAGGCTATCCCTAGCCCCCCAAAATTTATAGAAGAATGATACACAATAGACAAGGGAGGGGTGAGGTTAATCAACCAACGCCCAAAAATCCTGGACACTCCAACAAGGCCTAAAAGACCCCAAATAACCTAAAAGCATACAAAACTAAACAATGCTGAAATTCAAAACCATCTTCATCAGTATCAACCAACCAACCAACAACCAAAATACCGCAGCACCGTTTTCATCATCCATCTCCTCCTTTCCAAGAATATCCACCGCCAGCAACATAGAACCGACAAAACCAAAATCATATATAGTAGCCTCATCACATCTCATCCAAGTAGAAACCAGCCACTAACACCTCATTTTCAAACAAACAGAACCTCCTTCAATTATCAAACATCTCCCAATACCTTGCATTAGTTCCAACAACGAGTACCAAGAGCGATTCATAACCAATCAAGCCACCCCTCCCAACCAGTGCTCATGATTTTTAGCAACAACACCTCTAGAGCCTCATATTATAGCGAAGACCAACAACCCACAGCTCATTATCCCGCATCCATCACCTTCAAACTCACAACCATGATCACTTATTAAGGATTTAATTCTAAGTTCAACAAGATTTTCCATAGACTTGGCATATTTAGTAAAATAAGAGCAGGATTTACTTTTGTGAGGAATAAAGAAGGTCCAAGTACATGTTGAAAAGTAATCTACAAGAATATAAAGATAGTTCATACCATTTAAACTAGAAACTCTAGATGGTCTAAATAAATCCATGTGAACCAGCTCGAGAGGTTGAGAAGTTGATGCTTATTTCATTGGAGTGAAGGAAATTTTGTGTTTTTTTTCCTTTTGACAGGGATTACACACTTTGTCATTTGGAAACTCACGTTTGGGTAAGTCTTTAACTAAGATATTTCTTGTTAGCTTTCTAAGGAATTTAATATTATAGTGTCCAAGTCTCCTATTCCAGATCCAAGACTCTTTATGAAATACACTTAAGCGTGAAGCATTTTGAGAATATAAGGAATCTAAGTTAATACCGTAAACATATTCATTTCATAATGCAGAAAACAATAATTTTTTATTAGAATTAAAGACATTGAAATCATCATTTTCAAATCTAACATGAAATCCATCATCACATAATTGTGAGATACTAAGCAGATTATATTTTAATCCCTAAAAAAATAGTACTTTAGAAATTAAAACTGAGTTAGAGTTACTGAATTGTTTGAGGCCAATAATCCTTTGGAATTATAACAAAATGATACATGTGCTCTATCTATTTTTATTAGGTTCTTGAAGCATGAGTAGTCTCCTATCATGTTTCTTAAACATCCATTGTCCAAGCACCACAAACTTTTATAGGAACTCTTTAAGAATCTTTCCTACAAAATTATTAAGAAATAACAGATTTTGGTACCCATACTTGTTTGGGTCCAGTAATATTAGTAATAAGTGCTTTAGGAACCCATATCTACCTCATAGGTTTCCTATAATCATTATGTAAATTATTTTAAATATAAACTCTATTTGGTACAAAAAAACATGAAATAGTATGAAGTGTATCATAAATTGAACTAGTTGATTTATGTCCAGAATTTGGAGTAAAACTATTTTTCCTAAATTTAGAAACAAAATTTGTTCTACCAAGTTTTATTTTTCCAGGTTGATAACCAATTCTAGTGTTCTATTAAAGGGAAATTTGTTTTTCATACCATTTGAGTAAGGGTATTTTTCCCATTGGTAAACTTTTCTAGGTAATTCTTCAATTCCTCATTGGACATTTTTAATTCGTTATTCTCTTTGATCAATTGAGAATTTTTCTATTTTTTAGTGGGGAGTTCAGATTTAACAGTCATTGTAAGAGAATATTGTTTCTTAAATGATTTATATTTTTCTTTTAGTTCATTGTATGTTCCTTCAAGCATGTTACAATATTCAAAAATTTATTTAATAGTCATATTTTCAGTGTCACACTCATCTATAGAATTGTATGAATTATGTATAGGAGAGTCCGGTGTTACCTCAGATGTGTTTATCATAAAACACATATTGGATTCGTTAGATTGTTCATTATGTGATGTTTTTGAGTCGCCTGAACTGTCCTCATAAGCACTCCAGGTTTCTTCCATTTCCTTTTTATACTTCCTATACTTTTCCTCATATCTCTTTTTGTACATGAGCTTTGGACAGTTAGCCTTGATATGTCATTTCTTCTTACATTCATAGCAGACAATCTCATTAGTCTTGTCACTTATTTTCAAATCCTTCTTTCAACTTATTTTTTGGTAATATTTTCCCTTGAAGTTATGATTTTGGAAAAAGTTATTCTTCTTATAAAATTTCTTGAATCTTCTAGCTAATTGAGCCATCCCCTCATCACTATCAGGTGATGATTTTTCACTATTGGAACTTTCTACAGAATCTTCCAATTTCCATTTTTCTTTGTGTTTAGAGGTGGGGGTCTTGAATGCAATAGATTTCATTTTTGGTTCATCCTATTCTTCCTTATTAACATTAAAATCTTCTTCATAAATCATCAGTTTCACAATGATTTATTTTATAGGTATATTGCTGATGTCACATGATTCTCTAATAGAGACACTGGTTCTTATCCATCTTTTAGGAAGGCATCTGAGAATTCTCATGATTTGTTCCTTGGCAGTGACTTCTCCTCCAAGAGAAATCATTGCGTTGAAATATCATTGAACATAAGATATATTTCAGAGATAGGATCATTAGGATTAATTTTAAAGTTATCATATTTAATAGTATAAGTATTAAGTCTCATTTCTTTTTCACTAGATGTTTCTTCATGTGAGACAGATAGGGTATCTCAAATTTCATGGGCAGTTTTATAAGCAGAAATTTTACGGAATTACTCATATCTTAAAGAGAAGTATAAATCATTCATAGATTTGAAATTGTTATTGTATGTAGTTTTTAAAGGTTCATCCCCTGGGATTCTATTAGTAGCAGGAATATTATTTTAATCTATAATGGAAGACCAAATTTCAAAACCCATACTTTCTAAATGCATTTTCATTTTAAATTTCCATTGAGCATAGTTGGTTCCATTAAAGAATGGTGGTATGTTGGTTTCAAAACCTTCCAATATATTCTCCATTATATAGAAATACTATCAAGGATATAGAGATTTATAATTAACAGAAATTTACAAATCATCAAAGAACAACTACAATCACAGTTGAATAAGGTTAAAAAAAGTTTATTACAAAAAATCCTCTGATGCCAAATGTTGGTTAGAGTAGATTACTCAAGAGGGGGGGGGGTGAATTGAGTATCTATAAAAATAATTGGTTAAAAATTATTCATAAATGGTTTCCCCAAAAGGTTAAATACAACCCAGTTAATCAAATTAATACGGTTATAATGGTTTGACTGTTTAAATAGCTTCTTAGAATATTGATTAATTCTCATTAATCTTAATGTTAGTTATTAATATTACTTTTGAAGCTAGTCTACTATGAGAAGACAATTATAAATTCTTTCCAATATTAACTATCAAAGTGTATTTACTGATTTCTGAATTATACAGTAAAGCAGTAAAACAGAGGCGACTAATTTAAGTAGCACTGTGGATATGAAACAAGTGGTTCAGCCTCAAGCCGAGACCTAATGCACTCCACTTGGTGATCACCTTCCATCAAGGATTTTATATAAATAAACTTGATCCACATCCTAGATCAGAGTTACAAAAATACATGGGACTGTCCAGGTCACATAGGGACCTCTTCCATAGTTCTTCATGGGTACAAACAACCAGGATACACATGGACCTCTTCAACACTTATCCGTGGGTATAGAAATGTGTAAAAAATATATTTGAGTAAATATATCTTGTATCCTTTAGTTTAATGTAGGTGAAAAAATGTGTTGTTATACAAATACACACTTCTCTAAAGATAGTAAAAAGATACACAACAGAGAAAAAATATTGAGATAGGTTTATAAATGATCCGAATGTTAGTATTTGTAGCTCTAGACTTATGTGATGAAGCAGATTCAGAAATCAAGTCCTCATATGGAAAATAGACTGTCGCAAGTCATACTGATCTGGCCTGTGTTCTTCATGATGTTTGACAGGGTGATGATATTCTTGATTCTGGGATTCAAGTATGATTCATGTTTTCTTCAATAGCATTGAGTTTCATGAGACAGTTATTTATTCAAAAAATTTCTCTAAGTGTATTCTTCATTGTTGTGCTCACTCCCACTCGCTTGTTTCGCTTTTCATTATATTTTTGTTTTTGGGCTGCACTAGTCTTTTATCTTAGAGTGCATGTGTTTGAGCTGAAAGGTTGCATGTATTGGGCACCTTGAACCTCGTACTGTCACATGACATGTCTACAAATAAATATTAATTATGTCAGTGCATTTAAAATATTCAAATATGACCGTTAGAGATTAAATTGAAAGGAGACAAAAATTATTATGAATCAGTGTCACAAAAAGTCATGGAAACAGTGTCTCCTTCACACGGTGTCTGGATTGGTCACGATATCTTGTGGTCTTTGTGTCTCATGGTCATGATGTCTGGATGACATGGTGTCTGCTTATTCACAGTGTCTTAGAATTAGGAAAATATTTGTATTCAGACTTAAGAAGTAATATATATGGAATGGATTAAACTCAATAATTTGTTGGATAAGTCATTATAAATTAGATCAACATATAGTGAATAGTAACCAATCTGAGATTAAAGCACTTAAGATCTTTGGATAGTTTTTTTAAAGAATTGTTCATTTGATGTGAGATATATTACATAGAGTTAACATGGTTTATAGACTGAAAAGGATTTGTGATCATTAAAACGTGATTAATACATAAGGAGTCCAAAATTTATGATTTTTAGGGAATTTTTTGGATTTTTATAGTTTTTAGTGGTTTTATGGATTTTGAGGGTTTGAGGTTTTTAGGGTCTCTTTATTAATTTTAGGGGTTTTAGGTTTTTTGGGGTTTTATGTGTTTTTATGTTTTAAATGTTTTATTATAGTTTTCAAGGTTTGGGGGGGTTAAATTTTTAATTATTTTTATGGTCTTTTATGATTTTATTCAATTTTTGGGTTTTTAGGGCATTTAGGGATTTTGATTTTTTTATGGTTTTTAGGGTTATGATGGTTTTTATGGTTTTTTTTTGTTTTCATGGGTTTTTTGAGTTAATACGGGTTTAAAGGTTTTTAATGTTCTTAATGTTTTTAAGGGTTTAAAGGGTTTTTAGAGGCTTTAGTTATTTCTTAAAGTATCAGTAGTCTTTAGTGTTTGATAAAGTTTTTTTGGGGGTTTTATGGTATTGAGTAGTTTTTAAAGTTTTTAGGGTTTTTTGGAATTTTAGAATTTTTATATTTTTAGGGGTCTTAGAAGTTTTTATGTTTTTAAGGATTTATTATGTTTTTTAATGTTTTTATGGGTTTTATGGTTTTATATATTTTATGTAATTTTTAGGATTTTATGGGATTTTAGGGTTTATAGGGATTTTTAGGCTTTTAGGGTTTTCAGTGTTTTTAGAGATTTTAGCAATTTTTTTTTTGGGGTAGTAAATGTTTTATGATTTTTATGTTTTTATATGGTTTATTCAAGGTTTTATCATTTTTAGGCATTTTTTTGGGATTTTAGGATTTTTGAGGGATTTTAGGGTTTTCTTTGGATTTTGCAGGTTTTTGGATTTTTAGGGGTATTTAAATTTTATTGAGTTTTATGGGTATTTAGATTTTCATAATTTTTTTGGGGTTTAAAGGTTTTTTGGAGTTTTTAGTGGTTATTGAGAGTTTGTATGGGTTTGAAGTGGTTTTATGGGTTTTAGTTGTTTAACGTTCTATTTGGATTTTTGACGAATTTTTTATTTTTAGGAGTGTTAGGGTTTTTATGTTTTTTTGGTTTTCTTATGTTATTTAAAGGTTTAAGTGGGTTACATTTTCAGGGATTTTAATATATTTTTTAGGATTGAATGGTTTTTTGAGTTTTTAAAGATTTTGTGGGTTTATAGGTTTTAGGGACTTTTGGGGTTCATTTCATTTTTTAGGGTTTTTAGTGGTTTTAAGTGTTTTTAGTTTTTTAATATTTTCTTATGGGTTTATATGTTTTTAGGTTTTTTTTATTTTTTTTTGGATTTTAGTCATTTTTTTAGTATTTTTAATATTTTTAGGGTTTTTGGGATTTTTGAGGGTTTAAAGATTTTATAAATGTTTTTATGGTTTTTATGTGTTTTCATATTTTTTTGAGTATTTTAGGGTTTTGTGGGTTTTTATAATTTTTTAAATTATTTTTTGGTATTTAAGTGTTTTTTGAGTTTTAGTAGTTTTTCAGTGTTTTATGTGTTTTAGGGTTTATAGGGGTCTTACGGTTTTTAAGGGTTTAAGAATTTTTTGGGTCTTTATGGTTTTTATCATTTTTTAGGTTTTTAGGAGATTTAATTTACTTTATATTTTTAATATTTTAATAGGTTCTTTGATGATTTTTAGGGTTATTTTCTTTTTATAGATTTATAGGGCCTTTTACAATTTTTATGGGTTTTAAGAATTTTAGGAATTTTGAGGGGTTTTAGGGTTTTTTTGTTCTTTTAGGTGTTTTAGGTTTTTTTTTGTTTTTTTTTGTTTTTTATAGGTTTTAAGTATTATTGGGTTTTTATTTTTTTTCTTAAGTATTTTAATGATTTTTAGGTTTTTTTACATTTTTAGATATTTATAGGTAATTTTTAGTATTATTATGTGATTAAGCATTTTTAGGGAATAGAGGGTTTTTAGTGTTTTCTAGCGATTTTTGGATTTTTAATTTTTTTGTGGTTTTATGGTTTCTTTGAGTTTTTATGGGTTTAATGTTCTTTATATTTTTTTTTAAATTTGTTTAGGGATTTAATGTTTTTAAGTCTTTTAGTGTATTTTAGGGGTTTTTATTGGTTTTTAGGGTTTGATGGTTTTATGGGTTTTTTTGTGGTATGGGTTTTCACTATTTTTATGTTTTTTGGGGTTTTATGTGATTTTAGATTTTTAAGGATTTTATAGGGGGTTTTAAAGGGTTTATGGGTGTTTATATTTTTATGGATTTTTTGGATGTTAATTATTTTAAGGATTTTTTATTATTTTTGGGATTTTCTGGGTTTGGAGGGTGTTTAGGGGCTTCTAGGTGTTTTAGTGTTTTTAACACCTTTTATATTTTTAGAAGATTTGTGTGTTTTTATGTTTTAATTTTTTCTTAGATTTTTTAGGGTTATTTATATTTTTTGGGATTTTTATGTTTCATAAAATTTTTTACAGTTTTTAGGGTTTTAGAGATTTTGAGGGTTTTAAGGTTTTTTAGTTTTTTAATGGTTTTTTTTGTTTTTAGATTTTTTTTAGTTTTTAGTGTTTTAATAGTTTTTGTTGGTTTTTATCATTTTTAGGGGTTTAAATAGTTTTTATATTCCTTATTTGGTTTTTTTGGGTATTAAGGGTTTTTATGAATTTAAGGGTTTTATGGTTTTTAGGGTGTCTTACGGTCTTTTTGGATTTTATTGTTTTTTCTGGTTTTTAGGTTTTTTTTTTTAATATTTTTAGATTTTTTTAACACATTTAATGGTATAAAGTATTTTTTGAGTTTTTAGTGGTTTTAGGACATTTATAAGCATTTAGGAGGTTTTAGTTTTTATTGTTTTTAGGTTTATTTAGGATTTTTAGCTATTTTTAGGTTTTTTTGGTGTTTTTATTTTTTTTAGGTATTGAAGTATTTTTATGGGGTTTTCTTGGTTTTTAGGTTTTCTTAAGTTTCTAGAGATTTTTTTTGGGATTTTTATGTGGTTTTATGGTTTTTAGGAATTTTGAGGGTTTTTAGAGTTTTTATGGGTTTTTTAGTTTTTCATTATTTTTTATTTTTTTACATTTTATATGGTTTTTCATAATTTTTAATATTTTAATGGGTTTAATGTGTTCTTATAGTTTTTAGTGGTTTTTAGGGTTTTATGGGATTTTAGTTTTTTATGTTTTTTTGGATTTTTAGGTTATTAAGGTTTTTTAGGGATTTATGAATTTTTTAAGTTTTTTAGAAGTTTAATGTACTTTTAGGTTTTTAACGTTTTCCTAGGGTTTTCAGGGATTTTAGGGGGTTTTACATTTTAAGGGGTTTTTTAGTTATTTTATGGTTTTTATGGATTTTGAGGGCTTTAGGAGGTTTTAGGGTTTTATTGGTTTTATAGGTTTTTGTGATTTTTTGGGATTATTTAGATTTTGTAGGGTTTTAAGGGCTTTTATAGTTTCTCCGTGGGTATTTAGGGTTTTATTTGATTTTTCATTTTTATGGGTTTTATTATTTTTGAGGGTTTTATGATTATTTTTGTTTTTTAATTTTTAGGTGTTTTAATTATTTTTAGGGATTTAAGGTTTTTAGTGGGTTTTTAGGAATATTTACATATTTTTAAGATATTATGGTTTTTAGGATTTTTAGGGATTTTTATGGTTTGTAGAGTTTTTTGGGGTTTTAAAGTTTTTAGAATTTATTATTTTTTAATTGGGTTTCAGTGTTTTTAAGTTTTTAAGGTTTTCTTAGAGGTTTTCAGTGTGTTTAGGGCTTTTAGGGATTTATTTGGTTTTTAGGATTGTTTAGGGTTTTTAGGTTTTTATGGTTTTTGGATTTTTAGGTGTGTTTTGAGTTTTTTAGGGGTTTTAATTTTTTTAGAGTTTTTTTATGTTTTTACAGGATTAAAGTGTTTTAACATTTTTAGTGGGTTTCTAGTGTTTTAATTAATTTCTAGAGTTTTTATGGATTTAGGGGATTTATGGATTTTAGGGATTTTAGGTTTTATTAGGGTTTTTAAGGTTTTTAGGTTTTTTAGGTTTTTAGGGATTTAAATTGTTATTATGTTTTTGTGGTTTTCTTAGGGGTTTTCAGGGTTTTTTTGTGTTTTTATTATTTTTGGGATTTTAGGACCTTTTATAATTTTTATAGTTTTCTAGAGTTTTATGGATTTTGAGGGGTTTTAGGGTTTTCTATGGTTTTTAGTGTTTTATGGTTTTTAGGTTTTTTTATAGTTTTTTGTATTTTATCATTTTTAGGTTTTTTATGTTATTTTAGGATTTTTAGTGTTTTTTCAGTTTTTAGGGGTCTTAATAGTTTCTATATTTTTAAGATTTTCATAGGGTTTTGTGGTTTTTTATTTTTTTAGGTATTTTTATGGATTTTTTTAGTATTTTTATGTTTTCAAGGATTTTTGGGATTCAGATCATTTTTAGGGTTATTTTGTTTTTATGGAATTTTGGATTTTAGGTTTTTTTAGATTTTAGGGTTTCTTTGGGTTTTAGAGTTTTTTAATATTTTTAACATTTTAAATGGTTTAATAATTTTTTGTATGTTTTTATGTATTTTATGGGTTTTATGGTTTTTAAGGATTTTAGAGGATATTATGGTTTTTATGTTTTTTTGGTTTTTTAGAGTTTTTTACAATTTTCAATGTTTTTCGATTTTTAGGGTATTTAAAACTTTATAGGTTTGTAATAATTTCATAGGTATTTATAGAGTTTTTTGGTTTTTTTCAGTTTTAGGGATATTTATGGATTTTTTAGTATTCTTATGGTCCAATTGTGTTTTTAGGTATTTTGAAGGTTTTTAGGGGTTTAAAATATTTTTTAAGTTTTTAGGTATTCTTATTGGTTTATTTAGATTTTAGGGTTTTTACATTTTTACGTATGTTTAGGTATTTTTGAGGATTTTTATTGTTTTTACTGTTTATTAGTGGTTTTTAAGGTTTTAGGGGATTTTTGGTTTTTTTGGGGTTTTGGAGAATTTTGGGGATTTATGGTATTTTGTACATTTTTTTACATTTGTAGGGGTTTAAATGGTTTTTAATGTATTTAGTGGATTTCGGGTTATTATGGGATTATAGGGTTTTAATGTTTTAGGGGTTTTTATGGGGTTTTAGGGCCTTTAGCATTTTTTGGTTTTTAGGTTTTTCAAGTGTTTTATGATTTTATGGATTTATTATTGTTTTTTAGTCATTCTTAGGTTTTAATGTTTCTAGGTATTTTTAAGGAATTTTAGGAATTTTATTGTTTTAAGGGTTTTTAGGGATTCTGGGGTGTTTTGGAATTTTTTAGGGTTTCTAGGGTATTTATTGGTTTATTTTTTTAGGGTGCTTTTAGTTCTTTTTTGGGTTTAATTTTTTTTATCGTTTTTAATGTTTTTTGAAATTTAAAAGGTTTTTAGAGTTTTTATTTGTTTTTTATAATTTCTATGGTATTTTAAGGTTTTAGGGGGATTTATGGATTTTATGGTATTTATAATTTTTAGGTTTTCTAACATTTTATGTTTTAAAAGTTGTTTGAGTGTTTTTAGGGTTTTAGGGTTTTCTTATCTGTTTTAAGGGATTCTATGACATTTACATTTTAGGTATATTTTGGGTTTTAGTATTTTGGGGGTTTTACTGTTTTTAGCGATTTTTATAACTGTGAGGATTTTAAGGGTTTTAAGGATTTATGGGTTTCTTGGGTTTTCTATTGATTTTAAGGGTTTTTAGAGTTTTTTAACATTTTAGGAGTTTAAATGGATTTTGGAGTTATTATTGGTTTTTAGGGTTTTTTGTGCTTTTAAGTTATTTAGCATTTTTTATTTTTCTTATGTGATTTATGGTTTTTTAGGATTCTAAGTGATTTATTTATTTTTATGATTTTAATTTTTTTTATGGATTTCCAGGGTACATAGGGTTGTTTACATTTTTTTTGATTTTTTAGGATTTTTATGTATTTTAGGATTTTTGGGATACTGACGATTTTATGAGTTTTTGGAGTTCATTGATTTTTTGGTATTTATATTTTTTTTAGTTTTTACGATCTTTATCGTTTTATATAGTTTTTTTAACATTTTAGGGTTTTAAAATGTTTTTAGATTTTTTTGTGGTTTTACGGTTTTAAAGGGTTTTGTGTTTTGAAGGTTTTATTGGTTTCAATGGTTTTAGGGGAATTTATGGTTATTAGGGTCTTTTAGGGTTTTATAATTTTTAGGATATTTAGGTGTTTAATGTGTTTTTGGGTTTTTATGAGTTTAATAGGGGTTTTCAGGGTTCTTATGGTTTTTAGGTTCTTAGGTATTTTTATGGATTTCTAAGGATTTTTATGATTTTTTTGGTTTTTTTAAGGATTTTGAGTATTTTTAGGGTTTTGGGGGCCTTTTTAAGATTTTTAGTGTTTTTATCATTTCTTAGGTTTTTATTTGGTTTAGTTTTTTTAGTATTTTAAGGTTCTATTTGGTTTTTAGGGTTTTTTAGGTTTCCAGGGATTTTTTAAAATATTTAATTTTCATGGTTTTTAGTGGTTTTGAGGGTTTTGAGGGTTTTATGGTTTTTAGAGTTTTCTAATGTTTTAGGGGATTAAAGGTTTTTTAGAAATATTAGGGGGTTTAAGAGTTTTATGTATTTTTAGGGTTTCTATGGTATTTTTGGGATTTAAGGTTTTTAGGGTTCTTAGCATTTTTATGTTTTTAGATGTTTTAAGTGTTTTTAGGTTCATTATGATTTCTTAGGGGTGGTCAAGGATTTTAGGGGTTTTTATGTTTTCTTAGTTTTTAGGGTTTTTTGGTTTTTAGTTATTTTTAGTGTTCTTTTGAATTTTATTGGGTTTTAGAGTATTTTTGGATTTTGATGCATTGTTAGGTTTTTATTTGAGTTTTTAGGGCTATTTAAGAATTTTTGGAGTTTTTAACGTTTTTAAAGACTTTAAGTGTTTTTTGAGGTTTTTGTGTTTTTTAGGGTTTTTATGAGTTTAGGGGTTTTATGGATTTTTGTGTTTTTAGGTTCTTTTAGATATTTTATGTGTTTTTATGGTTTTATGTGTTTTTACATTTTTATGGTTTTCTTGGGGGGTTTTCAAATTTTTATGTGTTTTTCATTTTTATGAATTTTATGGTTTTTAGGATTTTTGTGGTTATTAATGGATGTTAGGGATTTTAAGGGATTTTAGGGTTTTAAGGTTATATATATTTTTATGGATTTTTTGTGTTTTTTTAGGATTTTTACAATTTTTTGGTTTTTAGGGATTTTGAGGATTTTTATGGTTTTTAAAGTTTTCAAGGGGTTTTATGGGGTTTTATGTGTTTTTTTTGAGTTTTTCGGGTTTTTATTATCTTAGTGTTTTTATATATTTTTAGGGATTTTAAGGGTTTTTACAATTTTTATTGAAATATATGGTTTTTATGGGTTATTATGATTTTTATGGTTTTATGGGTTTTTATATTTTTAGGGGTTTTTAGAGTTTTTTACATTTTTATCATTTTAAAGGTTTTAATGTGTTTTAATTTTTTTTTGTTTTTAGTGTTTTCTTAGGTATATTTATGGGTTTTAAGATTTTTTACATTTTTAGGGATTTTTTTTGATTTTTTTGTATTTTTAATTCTTTTTAATGGTTCTAGGTATTTTGAGTATTTTTAGGGTATTTAGGGTCTATTTGGGAGTTTATATTTTTTTCATTTTGGTGGTTTTTACGGTTTTTATTTTTTTTATGTGTTTAATGTTTTTAGTGGTTATGAGGCCTTTTATGGGTTTTTTAATTTTTATAGATTTTTTCTTATTTTTTATTTTTATGTTTTTTAGGGGTTTTAGGGATTTTGAGGGTTATTTGTTATTTTTAGTGTATTTAAGGGTATTATGGTTTTTTTGTCTTTATGGTTTTTCTTTTTCTGTTTTTTATATTAATTTTTTTAGAGTTTTTTAACGTTTTTAGGGGTTTCAAGTGTTTTTTGAGTTTTTAGTGGGGTTTTAGGGTGTTTATGGGGGTTTAGGGAAAGACAGGCTCAGGACCAGGCTATCCCTAGCCCCCAAAAATTTATTAGAAGAACGAGACACAATCGAAAAGGGAGGGACGAGGTTAATCAACCCACAACCAAAAATCCTGGACACCCCAACAAGGCCTAAAATACCCCAAATAATCCAAAAATATACAAAACTAGACAAAGCTGGAATTCAAAACCATCTTCATCAGTATCACCCAACCAACCAGCAACCAACATCCCGCAACACCGTTTTCATCATCCATCACCTCCTTTCCATGAATATCCACCACCAGCAACATAGATCCGAAAAAACCAAAATCATATATAGTAGCCTCATCCCATCCCATCCATGTAGCAACCAGCCACTAACACCTCATTTTCAAACAACCAGCACCTCCTTCAATTATCAATCACCTCCCAATACATCACATTAGTTCCAGCAACAAGTACCAAGAGTGATTCACAACCAATCAAGCCACCCCTCCCAACCAGTGCTCATGAATTTTAGCAACAACACCTCTAGAGCCTCCTATGATAGCAGAAACCAACAACCCATAACTCATTATACTGCATCCATCACCTTCAAGACAGCCAAGACCCAGCATCTAACAACCCAAAACTAAGGGCACTCAGCCAACATTAGAGAAAAACACAGAAAACAACATAGTTCTCAAAATAATGCAGCTCCACCCGCCGCAAAGTTCCAAATATGAAAACAAAATTTTGTGATAGAAGCCTCCACAGATGATCCACTATGGCACCAAATAATTCCATGAAATCAGAGCAAACAATCAATGAAAAACATCAATTTGTACTACGTGACTCTTCCATGGAGTAGTATCCAAACAGAACCATCCACAACAAAACTAGACCCGAAGCCGCAAGAATGTACCTGAAACATGTCCACACAAATTATCCCGAAGAACACAAGCTGCATCACGATCCATCACAGGAGAGACTGCCTGAAACAGGAACAAAAGCTTAAGAGGCCGCTACAATCCCCATAACACCGTGAAAGATTTTGGAAACCAAGGCTGCATCCACGTCGCTACAGAAGCCTCCGAAGAAGGCCATGTGCCGTGAAGTAGAAGAAAGTAATCGTTGCTGTATACGGAGACAACCACCCCATCCAAACATCGAACCCCACTTCACAAGAGATCTGACAATCTGAGCAGAAGAGAGGCCATAACATTCCGCAGGGCTTCCAGAATCACAGATGGAAATCCTCTCCACCAAAAAATCACATCCGTGAAGGGGTCAAGAGCTGAAAGACCAAGAAACAATGCCGCTCGGAAAACAAAGTGTCCTCAAATAACACCATCCACCTTTGATCTGAAGAAATCTGTTGAGGTCTAAAAATGCTAAAGTCGCCCCCCACAAGCGTGATTTAGAACGGGCAAAGATCTGAATCCACAGTTTCTAGGAGAATCCTGAGGAAACCCTAGAAGCCTCAACGAGAGGGAGGGAGCACCAGGGGAGTGCACTGCCAACTTTTCTCTTAATGTTTTTCTTCATATGGGTTTAGGGGTTTTAAAGGCTTTTAAGGGTTTTAAAGGTTTTATGGGATATTTAGGTTTTTAAGGTCATCTATAGTTTTTAGTGTTTTTTGAAGTATTTAGTGTTTTCATTTTTTTTAAGGTATTTTTAGCTGTTTTCATGGTTTCTAGTGTTTTTTTACATTTTTAGATATTTTTGGGCTTTTTACGATATTTAAGGTTTTTTAAGGATTTAAGGATTTTGAGGATTTTTAAGGTATTTTTTAGGTGTTTTAGTTATTTAGGTTTTAAGGTTATTTTAGTGGTTTTTTAGGGTCTGAGTGGTTTTTACCTTTTTAGGGATATTCAATGATTATTTATGGTTTTTAGAAATTTTTATGTCATTTAAATTTTAAGGGTTTTTAGGGTTTTACTAGTTTTAATAGTTTTTTTGGGTTTTTAGGGAATTTTTGAGTTTTATAAAGTTTTTTAGGGTTTAAAAGGGTTTTTATACTTTTTAATGGTTTTTATTATTTTTATGGGTTTTAGGGGTTTTATGTTTTTATGGTTATTTTTTGGTTTCAATGGTATTTGGGAGTGTTTACTGTTTTTAGAGTATTTATCAATTTTATACTTCTAGGGGTTTTAATTATTTTTTGTTTTTAATGTTTTCCATGTTTCTTAAATGTTTTTATGTTCTTTTACATTTTAATTATTTTTTAGAAATTTCATGGGATATTTATTATTTTTATGTATTGTAGGGTTTTTACGGCGTTTAAGGTTTTTATGATCTTTTAGGGGGTTTTTAGTATTTTTTTCATTTTTAGATTTTTAGGGGTTTTAGGTGTTTTCATGTTTTAATGGTTTTCTTAGGATTTTTTAGTGTTTTTAAGGGTTTTATATTTTTTTGTTTTTTTTTTGTTTTTTATATTTTATGATTTTTATAGATTTTAGGGTTTTTATTGATTTTGAGGGCTTTTGTGGGGTTTAAGGGTTTTATGTTTTTTTATGTTTTTATGTATTTTTTTAATTTTTTATGGTTGTAAGGTTTTTTGAGTTTTTTACATTTTTGGGGATTAAAGGGTTTTCAAATTTTTAGTGGGTTTTTAGTGGTTTTATGGGTTTTAGGGGTTTTTATGATTTTTAGGGGTTCTATGTTTTTCAGATGTTTTAGGGGTTTTAGGGTCTTTTAGGGGTTTTTAAAATTTTAGTATTTTTTAGGGTTTTAAAATATTATTAGGTTTTTAAGGTTTTCTTATGGTTTTCAGGAATTTATGTTTTTTTAAGTGTTTTTTTATTTTTTGGGGTTTGTAGGATTTTTATGGTTTTTAGAGTTTTTTGGGATTTTGATGTGTTTTAGGGTTTTTAGAGTCTTTTTAATGTTTTTTGGGGTTTAATAATTTTTCGGTTTTTCAGGATTTTAATACTTTTTAAATTCTTAATGTTTTCCCTGGTTTTTAGAAGTTTTAAAGGAGTTATTGTTTTTAGGGATTTTTGGGATTTTTATCATCTTTAGGGTTTCTAGGGTTTTTAGGTATTTTGAGGGGTTTTAGGGTTTTTTAAATTTTTTTATTTTTTGTAGATTTTTTTAGTTTTTAGGGGTTTTATGTGTTTTTCAAGGTTTTAAGGTTCTCTTGAGGTTTTTAGGTTTTTTTAAAAATTTTAAGAATTTATAGGATTTTTTACTTATTTTGTTTTTAACGATTTTGGGGGGGGGGGTTGGTTTTTAGTGTATTTATAGTATTTTGGGTATTTACTGTTTTTTTATTTTTTTAGTCATTTTCTGGTTTCTTTATGTTTTAAAACATTTTTTAGGGGTTATAGTTCATTAAGAGATTCTATTGGTTTTAGGGTTTTTATGATTTTTTAAGGTTGTAGGGGTTTTATAGTGACATTAGGGTTTTTAGGGTCTTATATGGTTTTTAGCGTTTTTTTTAATTATTTTGGGGATTTAAGTATTTTGTAGTTTTTGAATGTTTCATAGTGTTTTTCAAGGGTTTAAAGGTTTTTTTTATCATTTTGGTAATTTTATGGTTTTTAGTGTTTTTAGTAATTTTGAGGTTTTGTAGGGCTTAAGGGTATTTTTATTAATTTTTTAGGTTTTCAGAATTTTTAGGTTTTTAGGGGAAGTTTTTTTAGTTTATTAAGTTTTTCTTATAGTTATAATGTTTTTTATGTTTTTAATTATTTTTTGGTATTTTTGGATTTTATGGTTTTTAGGGTTTTTAGGTATTTGGGGGGGTTTAAGGGTTTTTTTCTATTTTTTAGGATTTCTTTGGTTTTTTGGTAATTAGGGGTTTTTGAGTTTTTTTAGGGTTTATTAATGTTTTCTTATTGTTTTAAGGTTTTTTATGTTTTTATGTATTGTAGGGATTTTATGTTTTTAGGGGTTTTAGGGTCTTTTAGGGTTTTTTTTTTTTTTTATGTCTTACAAAGAATTTTTATGTTTTTAGAATTTAAGATTTTTTGATGGTATAATCATGGTTTTAGGGATTTTAGTTAATTTCTATGATATTTATGTTTATTTAGGGTTTTTAGGTATCTGGCCGGTTTTATGGGTTTAGGGACTCTTTAGGGGTTTTCAATGTATTTATCATTTTTTATATTTTTTTTTGTTTTTAAGTGTTACTAGTTTTTTAATGTTTTCTTATAGGATTTCATGTTTTTTAAGGATTTAAAGTTTTAATGTATTTTTAGAGTTATTTTAGGATTTGATGGATTTTTCGGATTCAAAGATTTTGAGGTGTTTTAGATATTTTTAGGGGTTTAGGGATTTTTAGAGTTTTAAGGGGTTTTATGGTTTTTTTGGTTTTGTGTTTTTGTTTGAGTGTTTTAGGGTTTTTAAGGTTTTTTATAGTTATTTAATATTTTAAAGCATTTTAGTGGTTTTTTTGAGTTTTTTGTGGTTTTATGATTTTATCAATTTTTAGGGTTTTTAAATGTTTTTGGGGGATTTTATTCTTTTTAGGGTTTTTAGGGTTTTTAGGGTCTTTTAGGGTATTTAGAAAATTTTGGATTTTTGGGGTTTAAAGTGTTACTTGGTTTTAAAGGATTTCTCATGTATTTTCATGGTTTTGGTTTTTTTTGTTTCTAGGGATTTATAGGTATTTTTAAGGATCTTTTATGGATTTTATGATTTTTAAGGATATTAAGGGTTTTAGGGTTTTAGGGTATTTTTAGTGTTTATTTATCTTTTTAAAAAAAATTTGGTTTTTAGATGGATAATTTTTTTTATGTTTTCATGATTTTCTTAGCGATTTTTAGTGGTTTTAGTGTTTTTTACATTTTTACATATTGTTAATGAATTTTTGGATTTTATTAGGTTTTAGGGGTTTTATGGATATTGAGGGTTTTTAGAGTTTTAGTGTTTTTAGTGTTTTTAAGGGTTTTTTGGGCCTTAGGGTTTTATAGGAAATTTTATATATTTTTTTATTTTTAGCGGTTAAAAGTGTGATTGGATTTTTTTAGTGGATTTTTAGCATCTTTATGTTCATTTAGGGGTTTTAAGGTTTTTAGTGGGTTTTATGGTTTCTATGTGTTTGTAAGGTTTTTAGTGTCTCTTAGGGTTTTTTTTCATTTTATTGGGTTTAAGTGTTTTCAGGGTTTTAGGCTTTCTTAGTTATTTTTTGGTTTTAGTGGTTTTTATATTTTTATGAATTTGTAGGTATTTTTAGGATTTTTTTTATTTTTAGTGTTTTAGGATTTTGAGGGTTCGTGGGTTATTTTAGGGATTTTTTGGTTTTTAGTATTTTTAGGTTATTACGGTTTTCTTTTAGAATTTATGTGTTTTAGGATATTTTAAATATTTAGGGATTTTTATGTAATTTTATGATTTTTATTGCTTTTATGGATTTTATAGATTTTGAAGGTTTTTATGGTTTTTAGGAATTTTATATTTTCTATAGTATTTTTGGGTTTTAGGGTTTTCCTGAGGTTTTTAACATTTCTATGGTTTAAAGGGTTTTTAGTTTATTTATTATTTCATTGGATTTTATTTTTGATTTTTAAGGTTTTTTAATTGTTTTTAAGGGGTATTTATGGTTTTTAGGGATTTTTTTTGGGTTTTTTGGGTCTTTTTGGGTCTTTTTGGGTCTTTTTCATTTTTAAATTTTTGGGGGTTTTAATAGTTTTTAGGTGTTTAACGTTTTATGAGGCCTTTTTAAGGTCTTTCATGTTTTTTTGTTTTTATTTAATTTTAGGAAATTTTATGATTTTTATGGGTTTTTTGGGTTTTTAGTGATTTTGAGGGTTTTAGAGGGTTTAGGGTTTTTAGGTTTTTTTAGTATTTTTAGGGTTTTTATTTTTTATTAGATTGTTTTAGGGTTTTTAGGGTTGTTTCCATTTTTAGTGATTCTTATTGATATTTTAAGGTTTTTATTTTATTTGGGGCTTTTAAGGATTTTGAGGGATTTTTTAGATTTTTTTAGGTTTTAGGGTTTATATGGGCATTTTGGGGTTTTATTATTTTTTTTATGTTTTTTAGGATTTTTATGTTTTTTTAGATTTTTCTTACAATTTTTTGGTTTAAATTTATTTTATTGTTTTTAGTGAGTTTTTAGGGTTTTATGGGATTTGAGTATTTTTTAAGGTCTTTTGGAGATTCTATTTTTTTAATGAGTTTTTGAGTCTTTTAATGTTATTAGAATTTTTTTTGTATTTTGGGGTTTTATGAGCTATTTGGTTTTTAAAGTTTTCTTATTATTTTTATGGTTTTTTACATTTTTATGTATTTTTATGGGTTTTATGTGTTTTTATGGTTTTTAGGGATTTTGAAGGGTTTTAGGGGATTAAGGTCTTTTTTTGGTTTTTCAGTTTTTACTGGTTTTAAGTGTCTTAGGTTTTTAGGGTTTTATTAAAATTTTCTAGGGTTTTTTAAGTTGTTTACATTTTTATGGATTTCATGGATTTTTTATGATTTTTATGGGTTTTGAAGGGTTTTATGGGTTTTGAGGTTTTAGAATTTTTTGTTTTTTAGGTATTTTTTTTATTTTTTGTATTTTAATATTTTTATGGGTTTTTAGGGTTTTTATGTTTTTTGGGATTTTTAGGGATTTTGAGGGATTATATGGTTTTTTGGTATTTAGGGTTTTCTTATTTTTTGGGTTTTTATGGGTTCTTAGGGGTTTTAATGTATTTTAGATTTTTTAATGTTTTAGGGGTTTGATGGGTTTTATTCTTTTAGTGTTTTTTATATTTTTTAAACACTAAAAGATAATAAAAACCCTAAATACCCCTAAAAACCATAAAGACCCATAAAAACAATAAAATACCCTAAAACCCATAAAAACCACTAAAACATCAAAAAAACTATAAACCTTTATAAAATATAAAAAAATTAAAAATCCTAAAAACTAAAAAAAACATAAAACCCCAATACCCCATATAAACCCAAAAAATTCTAAACCATTAAAATCCCCAAGAACAAAAAAATCATAAAAATTACTAAAAACCAAAAACCCTTAAATACCATGATAAACCCTAAGGAAACCATAAAAACCTAAAAACAAGTTTATCCCATAAAAACATAAAAACTCTAAAAACCATTAAAACCAAAAAAAACTAAAAAAACCATCAAAAACCCAAAAAACACTAAATACCAATAAAATCCTAAAAAATACTTGAAATAACATAAAAACATTAAAATCCAAAAAACCCCCATAAAAACCTTACGAAATCCTCAAATCCAAAATATAATTAAAATCCCTAAAAAACCAAACAAACTCTACATATCCTAAAAACCCCTAAAAACACTAAAATCCATAAACACTATAACAACCCCTAAAACCCATAGAAAGATTATAGAAACCCCTAAAAACCTTAAACCCCATAAAAACTCTAAAAACATTTCGATCCGCTAAAAACAAAAAAAAACAGTAAAAACCATAAAACCCCTAAAAACGAAAAAACCCTAAAAACAAAAAAACAAAATAACACTGGAATCATTGAAAAACATAAAAACCTCACAATCCCAAAAAAACTCTAAAATACAATAAAAATAATAAAAAAGTACATAAAAATCTCTAAAAATTTAAAAACCCATAAAAACACTAAAAATCCGAAGAAAAACTTACAAATCTAAAAATAATGAAAAAACCCTAAAAATGATAAATATAAAAAAACACTAAAAACCTTAAAAATCTATAAAAATCCCTAAAACTCTAAAAAGATAATAATAAACCCCCCAAAAATAAAAACCCTAAGAAAACCTGAAAAACCTAGCCCCTAAAAACCTTAAAAACGTTAAAAACAATAAAAGACCCAAAAACAATAAAAACCCCCTAAAAACCATAAAAACCCGTAACAACCCATAATTCCACTAAAACCAACTAAAACCTCTTAAAACCCTTTAAACCAACAATAAATTAAAAACTAAAAAAATACTTAAAACCCATAAAAAACTCAAAATACCCTAAAAACTGTAACAAAAACATACAACCCTTAAAACAATTCCTAAAATCCCTCAAAATCCAAAAAAAACCCAGAAAATATAACAATCCTTAACGGTCCCTGAAAATACCTAAAAATTTTAAATCCCTAAAAACACTGAACACCCCTTAGAAACCTTAAAATCCAAAAAAACAATTTAAACCCCTAAAAACCTAAAAACATAATAACCCAAACACCCTATAAACCCGAACTATCACTAAAATTCCTCAAAACCCACATTATCAAAGAAAATAATAAATAATATAAAAAATACATAAAAATACCTAATGTTTAAAACCCCTAAACCCTGCAAACCCTTAGAAAATAGTAAAAACCTAAAAATAGATAAACCTTCTAAAAACATAAAAAACACTAAAACTCTATAAGATCATAAAAACCCTAAAAACAAATAAAAACTTAAACCCACAAAAACCCTGAAAATATATAAAAAACCTAAAACCCAATAAAAAAAATTAAAAACCATTAATCCCCAAAAAATGTTAAATAATTTTAAAACCCGTAATAAACTAAAAAACATAAAAACCCTAAAACCCAAATAAATTATAAAAACCCTAAAATTCTAAAACCCCTAAAATACCTCAAAATACCTAAAAACATAAAACCCATAGAAACTTTAAAATCCATAAATATCCCAAAAAATAAGAAAACCATAAAACCCCTAAAAACCCCTAAGAAAACCTTGAAAACCTCAGAAGACTTAAAACCCAAAAAACATAAAAAACACTAAAATCCCTAAAAACCATAAACACCCTAACATCCTTAAAAATACTAAAACCCCTAAAAACTCTAAAAAAAAATATATACCCTTTAAACCACTAAAAACTACAAAATAATTATAAATAACCTAAAAATTCTAAAAAAACTCAGAAAACCCCTAAAATTAAAAAAAAACACTAAACCCCTAAAATATATCAAAATCCCAAAAAACCATAAAATCCATAATTATCCATATTAAGTCTTAAAAATACATTAAATGTAAAAAAAATTAATAATCCTGAAAACCCCTATGAAATCTTTAGGACCCTAAAAAAATTTAAAATCGCTAAAAACCATAAAAAATATAAAAACCACATAAAAAACTAAAAACCCTAAAAATCATAAAAATCCCTAAAAACCATAAAAACCATAAAAATTTTAAAAATATATAATAATGTAAAAACCTTTAAAACATTGAAAATACCTAAGAACACATTAAAAACAAAAATACACTTAAAAATACTAAAAACTAAAAAATTCTAAAAAAATTAAAAATACTTTAGAAGACCCTAAAACCCATTAAAAACGATAAAACCAAAAAAAAACCAAAAAAAATCCCTATAACTCTAAAAACTATTCGAACCCTAAAAACTTTAAAAAACTCTAAAACCCCTAAAAACTAGAAAAACCCATTAGAACAGAAAAAACAATAAAATCATGAAAACCCCTAAAATATAATATACCCCATCAAAGTCGCTAGACCCTAAAAATTCATAAAAATGAAAAAAAAACATACAAATCACTAAATAAATAATAAAAACTTATAATTCTGAAAAAATATAAGAAAAACTTTAAACCTAAAAACACTTAAAACCACTGAAAAACCTAAAAAATATTAAAACCCAAAAAACCCTAAGATGGCCCTAAAAACCCCTAAAACCCATAAAAACAATCTAAACTATGAAAAACATAAAAACCCTAAAAACTCATAAAAACCCTAAATTACGCTAAAAAATCTAAATATAATTTAAACCTAAGAAAATTTAAAATACTACATACACCTAAAAAATCCAAAAAAAAACTCAAAATCCCTAAAAACAGAAAAAACCATAAAAAATATAAAAACACAAAAAAACCCTCAAATATTCTAAAAACCATTAAAACCTTAAAAATAATAAAAATCACTAAAAATCACTAAAATCCCAAAAAATCCCTAAGAAAACCTTTAAAACCTAAAAACACTTAAAACCCCTAAAAACCTATTAATGCTGAAAACCCTAAAAACAATAAAAATCTATAAAACCCCCTAAAAACATTAATAACACAAAAAACCATAAAACGCCGCTAAAAAGTCTAAAAACCATTTAAACCCCAAAATTGATTGAAAACTCTAAAAACTTTAAAAACACAAAAAAAAACTCAAAGAACCCTAAAAAACATAAAAAAATCCCAAAACCCCCTAAAAATCATAAAAACCCCCAAAATCCCTAAAATCTCTAAAAACAAAAAAAAATCATAAAAAACCTTAAACATCCCAATAAAATGTAAAAAACCTAAAAACCATGCAAGACCCTAAGAAAACATGAAAAACCTAAAAACACTTAAACCCTGAAAAAATAAAAAAAAATTCTAAAAACCCTCAAAACCTGAAAAACCCTCAAAAACCCTAAAAACCCCAAACACCATAAAAATCATAAAAAATACACAAAACCCCCTAAAAACATAAGAAATACTAACACCTATAAAAACCCTTAGAAATACATAAAACCTAAAAAGAATTAAAACCAGTAAAGAAACTAACATGATAAAATCCTTAAAAGACAAAAAAAATTGTAAAAAACACTAAAACATTAAAACTCCATAAAACCTTTAAACACCATAAAACCCATAAAAAACCACTAAAAAATATGAAACACCATAAACACCTAAAAATGTTAAAAAAATCTTTAAAATATGAAAAAACACAAATAAAATAAAAAACCCTAAAACAAAAAAAAACATAAAAAACATAAAAACCCAAAAAAACTCTTAAAATTACTAGAACCATAAAAAATCAAAAAAAAAATCCTTAAAAGGCCTATGTCACGACCCCTCCCACCAAAGATGCCCCTTCTGAGATGGAAATGGTGAAAGGGAGATAATGACCCCTGAGTCCCGCTTCCAGTAGGCCCCGGGGTGGCAAATAGCACCAAGGGTATGAGTTTTCACAAATATGGGAGGCATTACCGTTTTTATTATTTAGGATTGGGAAATAGGACAAGTCAACCACCAAAAAGGAAAAGAAAAAGTGTATAGAAATAAACCCAAACCAAGCCCACATGCATGTTTAAACAATTTTATATCAAGGTTCAAGTACAAGAAAGCTCAAAGTACAAAACCAAAAGAAAACAAGAGAAAAGCAACTGCAACAACTCCAACTATCTGACTAGTAGGGTCCCACATGACCCTGGTACTCCTACTGGAAACCTAAAAGTAAACGTAGGGTGAGCATACAATTATACTAAGTTGGGAAACCTAAAGCTCTCGTGCACAAGTGGGGAGACATCCTAATGTCCCGTGAGAACAATATAAGAAACCTAGCAAGGAATTTTATCCACCCAACCTCACCAGCCACACTCACCAAAACACAAGCACAACAGGTAGTAGTATATATGAAACAAGAGTATTGGGTCCCCCGAACCATTTCCCTTTAGTTAGCTGGTCAACCTAATGGAGAACATCCTAACGTTGCCACACTCTCCCCGCCCGCACATACCTGGGCCTCACAACCATGTATCCCACCCGCACACACCTGGGCCTCACAACCAGGTATCCCGCCCGCACACACCTGGGCCTCACAACCAGGTATCCCGCCCGCACACACCTGGGCCTCACAACCACGTATCCCGCCCGCACACACCTGGGCCTCACAACCACGTATCCCGCCCGCACACACCTGGGCCTCACAACCACGTATCCCGCCCGCACACACCTGGGACTCATCCCGAAGATTCTTGGGAAACAGTAGAACTTTCCCGAAGAGTCTTGGGCTAAATCCACCCCAATCAAAACCAACCCGAAGAGTCTTAGGTGTGAGGTCACCTCAACCCATCACAGCCTAGGGGAGAAGGAGCAGGAAGGAGCTAGTAACTAAGGGAAAACACCCTCTCCCATGAAATGAGAGTGTTCGACACTATGTGCTCAACGTGGGTGGGGTGCGATAAAACACAAAACATACAGATATATATATATATATACCAAACACACAGCCCAACCTATGGCTTCTAAACAGGGAAATTGAGCACATGCCTCGACACTGCTACCATGAAGCATGCATACAACAACAACCCCAACCTCATTTAGGTTCTCACGTTTCAGCAGAATTAGTTTATTAGTTCCTTAACTACTGGGAAACTATCCACAACCAACCACATCGATCGTTCGTAAAACATATCCTTGTCATCCACAAATCAAGTTAGGAAAACACAAGCAACACAACCAAGCCCTTCTTATCAACCACCAACCCATTGATTATTAAACCTGTTCCATTACCATGACCCACCATTCATTGATTCTTCTACATTTTATTTACATCCCAATGTCCGTTCACATTCAACCCATCCCCGCAGCCCCGCTGCCAACCACCATCACCACAACCATACCGAAACCCACAACCAAGCCAACCGCATCCCCACTGCTCACCCGATCCACAACAACCCACAAAACACCCCCTCACATGCCACGTATCCAAGCCAATACCCACATGTTCATTATTCCATTTTTTTCAACTGGGGTGATCACACAAGGGTTCGAGATTTTAAACAAACAACATTACGGGATTAACCAATTCCACATTCCACAAAGTTTCAATCCATAAGAAAATCCAGAAGGAAAGGGAAACATTTAATTGCGTAAGAAAAGGCCCCCAACGACCATGATTTTCAGTAGGTAGAAGCTCATTCAATTCACAACATAATATCACAGGATATAAAGTAAAACAATCACAAAATTCCCAACCCTTTTCTTTAACTGTTTATTATCTTTATTTAATGGTTCAACTGTTTCTCATGAAAACAAGAGGATACCCACCCCTCATGATGTACAAAAGATATAGAGAAAAAGGTAATATCCCTACCTCAACAGGTTCCAATCACAGCGCTCCCTTGGATCAACTTTAGAAGATGTCCGTCGGCATCCGTCACTTATGTCTGGTCCCGGCAAAACCTCCTCGTGTGGAAGTCAGCAAGTAAAGGCCAAAGGAAAGACAAAAAATCCAAGCTCGGAAGTTCTGCCTCGTCTTTACGATCACGTGGCCAATGACGAATCGTAAATCAGTGCTCGGATGAAGAAGTTATGCAAGAAAGATCCTTCGAGTCTCTTGGGAGAACTCTGCTCAGAGGAAAGGGGAGGAGAGGAGAGAGTTGAAAGGAGGAGGGGATCCCTCCTTTTATAGGAACGAAAAGGAAAAGTACACGGTGTGTACATTAGGGTACACAGCGTGTACTCGATTATTTTACACGGTCTCCACGCGGCATCCAACACGGCTCTATGGCCGTTGACTGGTCAACACACTGTTTGAGGGTAACACATACGCGGTGAAAGACTACACGGTGTGTACTAATTTATTGCACATGGAAAGGACACAGCTCCAACATGGTACATGGCCGTTGACTGGTAACGCGTATGCGGGGAAGGACTAGACATTGTGTAGAACTGGGGACACGGCGTGCAACCATTATTTCACACAGCGAGGACTAGGCTTGCAACACGGGGTATACCTGGAAAGGGGGTACACGATGTGTACTCAAACTACAGGGCGTGTAGTTTCAAAATTATGGAAAGTGTGGGAAATGTCCAGTTTACCCTCCAGAACACTTCGTGACCTTATTTTGGACAAAGGAATGGGCCGGAGAGGTCCGGGCCATTACATCAGATACCTCTTAAAACATTCTCATCCCCGAGAATTCAAAACCAACCCAGAGGAAACCCAACAAGATACCTCTTATGGTGCTCGTTATAACAGGAACCCAACCAACAACCCTAATCATATGTGTTAGGAATTCCTTTTCCTATGTCGAGATATTATCCGCTTTAGGCGGCACTGACTCACATGCACGTAATTAATCGCATCCTCATTAATGCCTCCCGATTAGGGATTGGGCCTTCCCACTTCCATATATTAGTATTTTTCAACTCTCACTACCCCAAACACCACAAAACCCACACACTTCCCGAACACGTGGGTTTGGTAAATTCCTTCTCCTATGTTGAGTTATTATCCACTTTAGGTGGCACTAACTCGCCCGCACGGGGTCAATCACATCTACATTAATGCGTCTCGATTAAGGGTCAGGTGTTTCCCTTTCCCACACACTCGGGCATGTTACACATTACCAGGGAACAAGGAAACAAAAGGTCTCACAACTGACAAGCCAAGAATTCCATAAATCAAGGGTACCGAGTACAACATCAACAAAAAGCTCAGAAGAACAAGGGAAAACACAAGTCAAAACAACTCCAGGTACTGAGCGTGCATCTGGGTCTCCCGCTCCCATGTGATCTCCTCGAGGCCGCCATGCATCCAAAACACACGAACCAACGGAATGGTTCATCCATGGAGCACCTTATCTTCACAATCCTCGATCCTAACTGGTCGTTCCTCGAAGGTCGTGTCGTCTCCCATATCTAACTCTCCCTAGTCGATAACATTAGAGTCATCATGTAATTACCAGTGAAGGTGGGAGACGTGGAAGACATCATGAACCTTCTCCAACTGAGGTGGTAGGGCCAGCTGATATGCCACCTCGCCGACTCGCCTCAGCACCTCAAAAGGTCCGAGAACCTAGGTGAGAGCTTTCTCCCTTTCCCAAACCTCTACTGCCCCTGTCGAGGGGAAACCTTCAAGAACACATGATCTCCCACCTCTAACTCCAAGGGCCTCCTCCGACGATCCGCATAAGACTTCTGTTGTAACGCCCTGACCCTAGTTACCCAGAGTCGGTGCATTATTTTAATACATTGGCATGATTAGAAGGAATCAAGTCCCGAAGGACCGATCAGTTTAGCAGTCTTGGAAAAATAGATCACATACATGAATGTTACATTTTCACTTTATGATGTACAAAACAACATAAATAATCTTTATGAATGCCATTATTACCTTGGTTTAACCCTACATATCAATCACATTACGCTTCTTGGAATCCTGGGAAAAATAAAACATAGAAAGGGGTGAGCTCAAATGCTCAGTAAGGGTAAGCAATACAGCAGAAACTTTCAAAAATAAGCATAAACATCTATGGTAATGTATAAAACTAAAACAAAAGCCTTTTAAACTTGAACTTCAGTATAATATGGCAGAAATAAAATTAAATAATGCCATTTAATTATTCACATTGATATTCTACTAATCGAATAATCACATGAAATATCACTAACCACTTTCATAATGATGGAATGCATGATGCCGAACTTTAATTTCTGTGTCGAGGCCTTGTGCCAAGACCTAAGGGATAACTGTAACCAGAACCCAACCCGGAGAGCCTCTGTAACCGGAATCCATCACGGAGTGCCTCTAATTACCAAACACCAACCCAGAGTGCCTCTAATAACTGGACACCAACCCGGAAGGCTTACTTTTACCGGTCCCCAACCCGGAACATACTAGTCCAACACATTCATCTTAAGAAGAGGATGAAATATAACATAAACATTCGTATAAAATCTAACATACAAAATGTCAAAACTTTAATCATAAAACATTAATGGAATAAAAATAACTCGTCCATAGTAAAAAATATCACAAAACATTAAATACAATATGGATGATTTGTATCATAATAAATCAACTTGAAACAAGTTTAAAATTTATCAAAGGATGTTTACATAGATGAAATCAATACTATTTGAGAGAAATATCTCTTTTTTTTAAATCATTTAAAAGTCGCATAATTATACAGAAAACCTTTATTTATTAAATATCTTTATAAGCTTGTGAAGGAAGCTTCAAAGGTGTAATAATGGTAGAGAATAACCGCACCCGCCGAATAAGTTAAAAAAATACATTCTTACCTTAATTTTGTCAAAAGGTTAAAAAGGACCTTGTTTGGAAAATGACGGAAAGACTCCTTTATAAACCTCTTATAAAAAGTCAAACAAGGGTATAAATGCTTTTAACCCATATTCTTGTAAATAGTAAAAATGTGTTGAAATACATTTCTAAGAAACATGGATGTGGATGATAAAGAGATCCCAGTAGATTATTACGTATATACATCCTCGGATAATGAAGAGATTGCGAAATAAACCCTTACCAATTTGGTAACTTACGAAACATACAACCCATGAAAGAGTTATCATACAATGAATATGTAAATATAAATAAATTAAATTTTATTACACAAAGAATATAATTATGGGCAGTACATACACCACACAAAAGGTAATGGTGGCAATATGGCATGAATCTCATGGGAATAAGGAGTGAGATGAAAACCCCTTACCTTGCACTTTCCTTTAGTCGAGGGTACGTTTAACCTCCTGTAAAAAGATCGTAGTATGTTATTAAATTATACCAGAACCATATTAATATTTATGATATCATATATGATTCATTTATGACTTTATATTACCCATTTAATAATAATTTCCATGTTAAGTTAACATTTCGGGTAATAATCTCTTTCTTTATTGTATGTGTTTTAACTTGTCACTCTTGGTTGTATCACTTAGATAATGATTTAAATAATCCCAGAATATAAAACATGATAAATATGTCATATATATTTAGATTATAAATATGTATAATAGACATATATATGAAATGGAAAACACCGTTTATGGAGACGGTAGTCCGTACGTACGCATAAACGGTGTTTCTGTTTTCGTATAGTATTGAACGGAAGTAAGTGAATAAGATATATGTAAGTAAATAAATCCTGATATATATATATATATATATCTCCAGTAGAATTATTATTTCATATATTACGTAATTATATATTTTTATAATCGTCGATTAATGGTGAACTTGGAAGTGAATCTCATCGCGTCGTGGAGACGGTAATCCGTACGTACGGACGAGCGAAAGTATCATTCTTTTGATATTAAAATAATATATAATTTGATGGTATATCATATATAAAGAATAATTATCATGTTATATTTATTATTTACATGAATTAAAAATCATTATTATATCCATCCAAATAATAATATATTTAATAACAATTACACCACGACGTGGAGACGGTAAGCCGTACGTACGCACGTATGGTGACATGTCATTCAAAGGATGGATAGAATTATGAATATGGTTGTACCATATTTATAATAATATTAATTTATATAGAATATACTAGATTCATTATTTTGGAATGGTAATAAAAAATAAATAAGAAGTGGAAGAAGACAAGAACTTGAAAAAGGGTGGTGAAATCATTGCCTCTTCTTCGGGTTCTTCCTTTTGATTTGATCAAAAGGGATCCTTAGGATGGCTTTATGACTAAAGGGAGGCCTCTAGGATGAAGTGAGGGAAGTTGAGAGAGTATTTGGGCAGAGTGTTTCTGAACCAAAAGGCTTTTAAGGTGTGAGTTAATGAGAAGGGAGAGTTCCCTTTTATAAGATGGGTGGTGGGAACCTTTGCAAAAGCTAGAAATATTATTTTATAATAAATTCAGATTAGCTTTATAATAGCTCAAAAGTGGATTATTTAAATGTTAAGGTGGGGATAGGTCGAAAACCACTCAACCAATAGAATTTAGACAGGTTTGGGTCACTATACTATCCTTACCATTAAGTATTATCTCTTAGTTAATTAGTTTCACTTTTACAAAGTCTCTTTGTATTTTTATATTATATGGTTAATAAACTTAATATATACATCCAAGATACCCAAAAGTGGTCCATTAATGATACAACTATCATGATATAAGTCTCTTGGCCGATCCTTAGATTTTTAGAAATTTAATATCAATTAATAATATAATATTTCTTTTAAAAACTCTTTTATGTCAATTTTGACACTATTCAATAATTGATTTTTGTAAAAATCATGACAGAATGTTTAATTCTAAAAAATTCAATTAAATCATTTATAACATTTCATATTAACCTATAAAATTAGTTTAATTCATGAAAAGTCTCAAATTATATTTATTTGGGAATCTACAATATCAATCATTTTAATTTTTCACTATTATGGTAATTACTCAATCACCATTGTGTCATATATAAATTAATTTATTTAATGTATAAAAATTATAAATAAAATATAATTATGTAGGAAATATGTTTATATTTCTAATTAATATTTATAGTCGAAAATCCAACATATATAACTCTATGTAAAAATTGTTTTTCTAAAAGATATATGCTTGTGTCATTTTTGTATTCATTTTAACTTAATTAAAAATAAAGTGTCCCTATCACTTAAAAGTAGCACCATGGGGTCCCAAAATCGACCCAAAGACGACCATGGTCGAACATGTACCAACCAATAATGTTAGGACACGTTTTAGTGTAATTTTTTATTATTATAATATTATTTTTTAACCCTTATTTACCGGATTTACCCTTTAACCATGGTAAATAAAATATTTACCGAAGTAATTATTCAAAATGTCTAAAAATAAAAGTTACCTATTTACACAATTTGAACATCATGATTCCAAATATGGAATCCATTTTTCCAAATTCAAAACACAGAATTGGTAGAAATTAATTTAAAATTAAATCCCGTTGTCAAAACAAAAAACGTGTTTTTAAGATATAATAACTATCAAAAGATTGATACTAGTTTATGTTCGGTTTAATTGTGAAATTATGTCTAATGACCAAAATTGTATTTAATGGTAAAAATATATTACAAATATACTTTAAAACCACTCAAATTCACAATTTATCACTATAAATTATTTTGATTAAAAAAGTTGTTTTTAATTAAAATTTAGTAGTTTTCACTATTCATCAAAATATTAAAGTTATCCGAAAAGTACCAAAATTTCACCTTAGGCTAAATTCGATACTACAAATACAAAAATGATGTCCATATTGAGAGATAAAATTTATAAAATTTTAAAAAGTAGGGATTACTATTCATAACGGCTAGTTTGATCGGTTGTGGGGTGTGTTAGAACTCGAAGTTGCGTACAACACACGCTACTATATTATTCAAAGAGAAGCATACTGTGGAAGCTCGGGGTGTTACATTCTCCCCTCCTTCAACAAATTGCATCCTCGAAATTTGATATTTTTCATTGAAAATAATGGTTGAAAATAGAAAATATCTTTGTGGAAAAAACCCACATCGGAAATTTGGTTAATAAAATTTTAGTCTTACAAGATGAAAAGAGAAATGAAAGGGTCACCACAAAATTATGATCTCGATTACGAGGACATTGGTGGAAATTATAGACATATAACTGGAGGAAAATGTAAATATTTATAGGTAGTGATTGAGTTCATCAATCACAAACAATTTTAAAATTGAGGTCCTTAAATTCATCAATCTATGATGATTTAAAATACCATCAGTTCAACAAAACATAAGGTATTAGGATAACACATTTTTTAAGTTTCAAAATATCTTATTTGAAATCCCACATCGAAAAATGTATTAATGAGGCCTCTATTTAAAATAAAGAGTGGAAAGTATGAAGATTACCGAAAATAACACATACTAGGGTTCCATGTAGGAAAATATGGATATGGAAGAGAAATCTAACCATCAATTATCTGATGGAGAGTGGTAGAGAACATGGCTATGAAAAGGCCAACAATCCCAAATCTATAAATTAGTGATGATCTAAGGTACCATCTAGGAAAACATTTTTATTCTAAGTTCCTTTTCTTAATGATGAGTAATTTATTTAAGAGATTGGCTAAGATAATAAGGAGATATACTTACTTTATAATTAGAGTTTTATCCAGTAATAAATTTCTACCACAAACTCATCTTTCACCCAAAAACATAATACAACTCAAAAATACTCTATTTATCCTAATCGTATAGGGTTCCAAATATAATGAATTTATATTTCACATATTAGACCCTTTATGTAAAGAAAATACAGTATACCATCCAGGAACTTCATATAGCACAATGGCAGGCGATAAATCCCAATTGCACTATGGTTGTGGGTTCGATTCCAGCAGCTTTGTCTGACACGACAGGTCGTCACACAGTCTGCGTGTTTTCCTTTTATAAAAATCCCAAAAACTAACCTTTCAAACTTAATCCATTCCAACCATTAGACTTATCCAAAATAATATTATCCAAACTCACAGTCCAAAATTTACAAGGAAGTTAAATATAATGAGGATCCTTTTTTCCAGGTAATAACATGTGAATGCCTTCCTCATATATTCTTTTAAAACACCACAACATCCTGAATTACCAAAATCAACCATCTCTTATTCCAAAATCACTACCTCAATATTAGGTCCATATTAAGGTTTATCTTTCCTTCAACCATGTAATTTCCAAAAAAAATTAACTCGTTGTAGAGTCACTTTTCATAGTACCATAAAATCTCAAATCCTTAATTAAATAGTACTACAGTACAATCCTTATTTATTTCCCGAACATCATTGATACAACACTTAAATGAAATAATTCTAAAATAAAAACATAGGAACACTAGTCATTCCTTTTCATCTGTGGTAGTATCATAACTTGATTATTATCCAATAGCATAATTTGTGGCATAGTCTGATGACTGGGACATTGTTTCGCATAGTGTCCAAACTCCTTGAAAATGAATCATTGTACATTTGAAACCATTTTCATACCCTTTTAGTCACGTAGTTTGTGCCCTTTTCCTCCACACTTATAACAAACTCCTATTCCTTTCAGGCAAGTTCCAGGGTGTTTGTTCCCACAGTTATCACATATGGGAAAATTATTCTTTTCCCTCTTCCCTTGATCCATCTTTCTCTCTTCCATCCTTTTCTTCTCTCGTTTCCCTTCAAAGCCATAGGACTCTGAGAATTCTTTACTCATATTATCAACATATGATACTATTTCTTCATATGATGATAATACATGGGAAACTATTTCACTTCTAAATTCTGGATTAGGACCACGAAAGATATGATCCTTCTTACTCTTTGGATCATACGTAATACGGGAGTTCACATTTTTTATAATGGGATCCATTTCTATACAATAGCATAAACTAGTTCAGTTTATGAATTGTAATAAATAATTACCAAACTTGTAAAATACCTAACACAAATTGAACAGTTTATGGATATAATCTATAATCAGAAAAATGTTTTCTTTGAGTAAGTATATACTCATAATCCCTTCATAATGGTTTGTAAAGAAAATGAGAATTATTCTAAGCATATCCCATAGGAGTGTCGTAACCAAGAGTGCAGCAAGGCCCGTTGTCGTGCACCAATTCCCATTCGAGTCTAGCTCAAAATGGTGTTTTCGGGTTTTACCCCTAGGTACATCTGTGCCAGAGCCGCCTCTACCTGCTCGTATCCAGATAGGGATGTATTGCTCGGAAAACTCACAAAATCTCTACAATACCAAAATTCTAGGAAGTTCTTCTATACTAATCCTAAAAGTCTATCTTAGGGCTATGTGCTCTAATCAGAGTTTATCTAAATCTAATTTCTAAGGTTATTGATAAACTTCCTCTGATACCAACTGTAATGCCCTGACCCCAGTTACCCATATTCGGTGTATTATTTTAATACATTGGCATGTTTACAAGGAATCAAGTCCCGAAGGACCGATCAGTTTAGCAGTCTTGGAAAAATAGATCACATACATGAATGTTACATTTTCAGTTTTTGACGTACAAAACAACATAAATAATATTTATGAATGCCATTATTCCCTTGGATTAACCCTGCATATCAATCACATTACACTTCATGGAATCCTGGGAAAAATAAAACATAGAAAAGGGGTGAGCTCAAATGCTCAGTAAGGGTAATCAATACAGAAGAAACTTTCAAAAATAAGCATAAACATTTAAGGAAATGTATAAAACTAAAACAAAAGCCTTTTAAACTTGAACTTCAGTATAATATGGTAGAAATAAAATTATATAATTCCATTTACTTATTAAAATGGATATTCTACTAATCGAATAATCACATGAAATATCACTAACCACTTTCATAATGATGGAATGCATGATGCAGAACTTTAATTTCTGTGTCGAGGCCTCGTGCCAAGACCTAAGGGATAACTATAACCAGAACCCAACTCGGAGAGCCTCTGTAACTGGACTCCATCCTGGAGTGCCTCTAATAACCGGACTCCAACCCGGAGTGCCTCTAATAACCGGACACCAACCCGGAGTGCCTATAATAACCGGAAACCAACCCATAGTGCATCTAATAACCGGACACCATCCCGGAGGGCTTACTTTTACAGGTCCCCAACCCGGAACATACTAGTCCAACACATTCATCTTAAGAAGAGGATGAAATATAACATAAACATTCGTATTAAAACTAACATACAAAATGTCAAAAATTTATTCATAAACCATTTATGGCATAAAAATAACTCATCCATAGTAAAAAATATCACAAAACCTTAAATACAATATGGATGATTTGTATCATAATAAATCAACTTGAAACAAGTTTAAAATTTATCAAAGGATGTTGACATAGATTAAATCAATACTATTTGAGATAAATATATATTTTTTTTAAATCATTTAAAAGTCGCAAAATTATAGAGAAACCCTTTATCTTGAAAATATCTTTATAAGATTTTTAAGGAAGCTTCAAAGGTGTATTAATGGTAGAGAATAACTGCACCCTCCATATAAGTTAAAAAAAGACATTCTTACCTTAATTTTTTCAAAAGGTTAAAAAGGACCTCGTTTGGAAAACGACGGAAAGATTCCTTTATAAACCTCTTATAAAAATTCAAAAAAGGGTATAAATGTCTTTAACCCATATTCTTGTAAATAGTAAAAATATTTTGAAATACATTTTTAAGAAACATGGATGTGGATGATAACGAGATCCCAGTAGATTATTACGTATATACAACCTCAGATAATGAAGAGACTGTGAAATAAACCCTTACCAATTTGGTAACTTACGAAACATACAACCCATGAAAGAGGTATCATACAATGAATATATAAATACACATAAATTAAAGTTTATTACACAAAGAATATAATTATGGTCAGTACATACACCACACAAAAGGCAATGGTGGCAAAATGGCATGAATCTCATGGGAATAAGTAGTGAGATGAAAACCCCTTACCTTGCACTTTCCTTTATTCGAGGGTGCGTTTATCCTCCTGTACGAAGATCTTAGTATGTTATTAAATTATACCAGAACCATATTAATATTTATGATATCATACCTGATTCATTTATGACTTTATATTACCCATTTAATAATAATTTCCATGTTAAGTTAACATTTCAGGTGATAATCACTTTCTTTATCGTATGTGTTTTAACGTGTCACTCTTGGTTGTATCACTTAGATAATGATTTAAATACTCCTAGAATATAAAACATGATACATATATCATATATATTCATATTATAAATATGCATAATAGACATATATATGAATTGGAAAACACCGTTTATGGAGACGGTAGTCCGTACGTACTCATAAACGCTATTTCTGTTTTCGTATAGTATTGAACGGAAGTAAGTAAATAAGATATATGTAAGTACATAAATCCTTATATATATATATATATATATATATATATCTTCAGTATAATTATTATGTCATATATTACATACTTATAAATTTTTATAATCGTCGATGAATGGTGAACTTGGAAATGAATCTCATCTCGTCGTGGAGACAGTAATCCATACGTACGCACGAGCAAAAATATCATTCTTTTGATATTAAAATAACATATAATTGGATGGTATATCATATATAAAAAATCATTATCATGTTATATTTATTATTTACATTAATTAAAAATCATTATTATATCCATCCAAATAATAATATATTGAATAACAATTACACCACGACGTGGGGACGGTAAATCGTGCGTACGCACGTATGGTGACATGTCATTCAAAGGATGGATAGAATACTGAATATGGTTGTACCATATTTATAATAATATTACAGTATATAGGAGATACTGGATTCATTATTTTATATTGGTAATAACAAATAAATAAGAAGTAGAAGAAGACAAGAACTTGAAAAAGGTTGGTGAAATCATTAGCTCTTCTTTGGGTCCTTCCTTTTGATTTGATCAAAAGGGCTCCTTAGGATGGATTTCTGACTAAAGGAAGGCCTCTAGGATGAAGTGATTGAAGTTGAGAGAGTATTTGGGTAGAGTTTGGATGAACCAAAAGGATTTTATTGTGTCAGTTAATGAGAAGGGAGAGTGCCCTTTTATAAGAGGGGTGATGGGCACCTTTGGAAAAGCTAGAAATATTATTTTATAATAAATTCATATTCGGTTTCTAATGGGTCCAATGTGGATTATTTAACTGTTAAGGTGGGGATAGGTCGAAAACCACTCAACAAATAGAATTTAGACAGGTTTGGGTCATTATACTAACCTTATCTTTAAGTATTAACTCTTAGTTAATTGATTTCACTTTTACAATGTCTCTTTGTATTTTTATATTATATTGTTAATAAACTTACTATATACATCCAAGAGATACCCAAGTGGTCCATTAATGATACACCTATTCTGATATAAGTCTCTTTGCCGATCCTTAGATTTTTAAGAATTTAATATCATTTAATAATATAATATTTGTTTAAAAACTCTTTTATGTCAATTTTGACACTATTCAATAATTGATTTTTGTAAAAATCATAACAGAATGATTACTTCGAAAACAGTTAATTAAATACTTCCTAACATGTCATATTAACCTATAAAATTAGTTTAATTCATAAAAAGTCTCAAATTATATTTATTTGGGTATCTACAATATCAATCATTTTAATTTTTCACTATTATGGTAATTACTGCATCACCGTTGTGTCATATATAAATTAAATTATTTAATGTCTAAAAATTATAAATAAAATACCATTATGTAGGAAATATTCTTATATTTCTAATTAATATTTATAGTCTAAAATCCAACATATATAACCCTATGTAATTTTTTTTTCTATAATATATATGCTTGTGTCATTTTTGTATTCATTTTAACTTAATTAAAAATAAAGTGTCCCTATCACTTACAAGTGGCACCATGGGGTCCCAAAATGGACCCAAATATGCCCATGGTCGAACATATATCAGCCAATAAGGTTAGGACACGTTTTAGGGGAATTTTTTATTATTATAATATTATTTTTGTAACCCTTATTTACCGGATTTACCCTTTAACCATGGTAAATAAAATATTTACCGAAGTAATTATTCAAAATGTCTAAAAATAAAAGTTACCTATTTACACAATTCGAACATCCTGATTCCAAATATGGAATCCATTTTTCCAAATTCCAAACACAAAAGTGGCAGAAATTAATTTAAAATTAATTCCCGCTGTCAAAACAAAAAGCGTGTTTTTAATATATAATAACTATCAAAAGATAGATAGTTGTTTATGTTCGGTTTAATTGTGAAATTATGTCCAATGACCAACATTGTATTAAATGGTAAAAATATATTCCAAATATACTTTAAAACCACTCAAATTTTTAATTTATCACTATTAATTATTTTGATTAAAAAAGTTGTTTTTAATTATAATTTAGTAATTTTCACTATTCATCAAAATATTAAAGTTATCCGAAAAGTACCAAAATTTCACCTTAGGATAAATTCGATACTACGAATCCAAAAATTAAGTCCATTTTGAGAGTTAAAATTTATAAAATTTCAAAAATTAGGTATTTCTATTCATAACAGCTAGTTTGATCGGTTGTGGTGTGTGTTAGAACTCGAAGTTGCGTACAACACACGCTACTATATTATTTAAAGAGAAGCATACTGTGGAAGCTCGGGGTGTTACATCTGTCGGCCCTGAGACACTTTCATCCTCTCATGCACAAGCTGGACTTTCTCTGTGGTGCTCTACACTACCTCTGGCCCAAGCGCACCTGTCTCACCAACCTCTACCCAGCAAATGGGTGAATGACATGGCCTTCCATACAAAGCCTCAAACGGTGCCATGCCAATAGTATAGTGAAAGATGTTGTTTTAGGTGAACTCTACTAAAGGAAATTGTCATACCCATGACCCTCCGAAATCCAGAAAGCATGCTCGCAACATGTCCTACAACGTCTGGATAGTCCGCTCCATCTGCCCATCGGTCTGGGGGTGGAAAGCAGTGTTAAGGCATAGCTGGGTGCCAAAAGCATGTTGTAACCCCCTCCAGACTCGTGAGGTAAACTGAGTATCCCGATCTGAGACGATAGTCTTTGTAACTCCATGCAACCACACCACCTCGTCTACGTACCTCTGTGCTAAGGTACTCACCGGGCTTGACTCCTTAATTGCTAAGAAGTGAGCTGATTTCGTCATCTGATCCACCACTACCCAGATAGCATCATAACCACCCTGAGCTCTGGGTAGTCCTGTGACGAAGTCCATTGAGATGTCATCCCACTTCTACTCGGGGAAATCTAAAGGATGCAACAAACCACTGAGAACAAGGTGTTCATCTTTCACTTTCTGACACACTAGGCATTTAGCCACAAACTCCGCCACTTCCCATTTCACCCCGGGCCACCAAAATTGTTCCCTCAGGCCTCGGTACATTTTAGAAACTCCTGGATGTACTGCCAAGGCTGAGCTATGGAAATCACAGAGACCTCCCTCATGCATTGCCTCCAGGACAAAAAACCTTCCATGGAAAAGCATCCAATGTTTCCGGTCCTCTGACCAACCCTCTGGAGCATTCCCCTGATCGACACGATCCCACATCACTTCCGCCTCGGAACTGCTACAACAAGGAGGATTGCACTATCATCTGAAACAAACAGCCTCTAAAACCTTCTACCCTGGCATCCAAGTGCATGGCGGCCAACTCTCCCATCGCTTTCCAAGCATCAGTGGATTCCCGAACCACTTCCTAATGCCACTTCCTGATCAGGGCATCAGCCACAACGTTTCCCTTACCTTCATTGTAAGAGATCTCAAATTCATAGTCTTGGAGAAACTCGACCCATCTCCACTGACGTATGTTCAGGTCACGCTAGGAGAAGATATAACGCAGGCTATTGTGATCTGAGAAGACCACAAAGTGCTCCCCAAAGAGGTAATTTCGCCACAAATTCAGTGCGAACACTACTGCTGCAAGCTCTAGGTCATGGGTGGCATAGTTACGCTCGTGAGGGCATAAATGCCTATACCCATAACAGATCACTACCTTCTTCTGCATCAGCATGCACCCCAAACCAAGGCCAGAAGCATCACAAAACACTTTATACAACAACCCTTCCTCTGGAAACTTGAGTGCTGGAGCACTGACCAACTTCTCCTTCAGGTAGTCAAAAGCTTTCCGGCACTGCTCGCTCCATAGGAAGACCTGGTTCTTCCTTGTCAAAGCTGTCAATGGAGCAGCAACTCGAGAGAAGTCGGAAACGAACCTCCGATAGTAACCTGCTAACCCTAGGGAACTATGAACATCTGCCATGATCTTGGGTGCTTTCCAAGAAACAACTGCCTCCACCTTCGACGGGTCCACTGACACTCCATGCTGAGACACCACGTGCCCGAGGAAGTGTACTTCTTGTGTCAGGAACTTACACTTCGACAATTTCCCGTAAAGATGGTGGCGTCGAAGGACTTCCAAGACTGCCCTGAGATTCTCAATGTGCTCCTCCTCTAACCTTGAGTAGATCAGGATGTCATCAATAAAAATAACGACGAACCGATCCAGAAACTCCCGAAATACAAAGTTCATAAGTCCCATGAACACAGCCGGTGCATTTGTAACTCCAAAAGGCATCGCCACAAACTCAAAGTGCCCATACCTGCACCTGAATGCCCTCTTCAAGATGTCGTTGTCCTTTACCCTCAGCTGATGATATCCAAATCAAAGATCAATCTTGGAAAACCAACATGCTCCCATCATTATGTCGAAGAGATCATCTATCCTTGGGAGGGGTTAGCGGTTCTTGACCATTACCTGGGTCAACATTCGGCAGTCTATGCATAGCTTGAGACCACCATCTGCCTTCTTCACGAACAAAAATGGAGCACCCCATGGTGACACGCTGGGTCGAACAAAACCTTTCTCCATCAAATCGTCAATCTGAATCCACAACTCCCTCAACTCCGAAGGTTCCATCTGATAAGGGGCCATCGAAATCGGACGAGCACCAGGCTGTAAGTCTATCCTGAACTCAACGTCACGTCGGGGGGGGGGGGGTAGAGTCACAAACTCCTCAGAAAAAACATTTAGGAACTCCCCAACAACCTTCGGGACATTCATCATATCTGTATCAGATGGAACCACTGATTGCACACCTAATAAGGAAAGGAGAGGCTCCACACGCCGGCTTTCCATCTGATAGCTCATCTCTCCAACGAAAGCTACCAGATGCCCGTCCACGTCGAAGAACACGACTCTTCTCCGGAAGCAGTTAATAATAGAACTAATAGAAATCAACCAGTCGATGCCTATGATGACATCGTATGGCTGCATCTGTAACAGAAGAAGGTCCCCACTAGATCGATGTGGTCCCAACGTCAGCCCACATCCCTGGCAACCACAAGATTTGCTGGTCTGGGCTCCAACTGGTGTACTCAGTACTGGTGTATGGAAAGTCTCTCTACGTCTAGTCTCAAAGCATGGGATAGACCAGGTGCAACGAAGGAGTGAGAAGCTCTCGAATCGAACAAAGCAGAAACAAGAGTGCTGAACAAACAAATCGTACCTCGCACCACCTCTCGTCCTGCTGGAGCTGTCAAATCTGCTGTGTGAAAGTGTCCACACCATGATCCTCTGCCTCTCTGATGTCGTCCACCTCCCTGACCACGCCCTGGTCAAGGTCCCTAAGGAGCACCCTGAGGTCGGCCTCCTCCCGCAAAGTCTTCCCTCGGAGGAGCATGGTCCTGCAGCTGTTGGAAGGGTCTAGCCGGCAACCGGTGCTGCTGAGGTGGACACTGAACCTGCCCACCTCCACCGTACTGAGCTCGGGTCAGGCACCAACTCTAAACGTGCCTGAAACCTCCACAAGAAAAACACCCCGGTATTGGGCTTGTGAAAAAGGGACGAGGACCCGAAGATCGGAACTGGAACTTCTGGGGCCTGCTCCCCACTGGCCTGAAACTGGAAGGTCTCGTCATAGGAGACCTGCTGCTGACTGCCTTCCCCTTCGATGAGCCTGGCTGGATCCCCTATTAGGGTGCACCTCCCAGAGAGTGCATCCTCTCTAAAACCTCTGCCTTCGTCTGTACCTCCAAGTACATAGGAAGGGTGAAGGGGGTGACAACATACTGGAGCGAAGGACGAAGCACCTCCTCCAAACGTCTTGCCTGAGACTCCTCATCCAGAAAGAGATCCAAAGAAAATCACAGGAGATTCTTGAAATTGATCCCTAGATCTCGTCCTGACATACTCCCCTGCTGAAGGGAGAGTAACTCCTGCCGCTTCTCTTCCTTGATCATGGAAGAAAAGAATTCCTCTCAGAATTCCCTCTCAAAGTCAGCCCATGGAGCCTCTGGCTCTATCCTCTCTTCGGGGTAGAGTGTCCACCACTGTTGCACCACACCTCTCAGATGATTGACTGATAGGGGAACCCAGTACTCCCTCGGAGCACAGATCAAGGTAAAAGCGATCCCTATCTCCTCAAGCCATCCCTTCGTCTCCGTATCCGAAGTACTACCCTCGTACTTCTTGAGGGTCTGCCGCTGGAAAGAACGGAGAGTCTTCTTCCACTGGCTATCTTCCTCCTCTCGGTCAATCCTCAGCTAATCGACCACCTGAATCTGTTGGGCGTCGGCCGTCTGAGCCACCCGGGGACGACGTCCAGATGCCATAGGTATACGGTAAACAAAGATCGCCTAAGCCCAAGTAGTAAAGAAAATTTCAAGGTTTTAGTTTATCATTTTATTTCAATTTCTTTCCCAGAACACCCAAATAAAGTAAAACACAAACATGATGATGCATGTACCTTACCTAGGGTCTCTACCCTGCAATCAATGTAGTTTCACTTGGTCGTTCGGTAGGCTCAGAGTCCTTGCATCAGATCACGGGGGGCCCTAAAATCCTGTGTCCTAGCCAGTCTTCCCTGGCCTATGTCACGCACCAAGATTGACTAACATTGTCACCCTACCATCCCATGCATTCCTCACTGTTACTAACTACAGACTCCATCTTATCTCTCAACCTCGCTCTGATACCATTCTTTCATGACCCCCTCCCACCAAAGATGACCCTCCTGAGCTGACAATGGTGAAGAGAGATAATGACCCCCGAGTCCCGCCTCCAGTAGGCCCCGGGGTGGCGACTAGCACCAAGGGTATGAGTTTTCAAAAATATGGGAGGCATTAACCATTTTATTATTTAGGATCGGGAAATAGGAAAAGTCAACCACCAAAAAGGAAAAGAACAAGTGTATAGAAATAAACCCAAACCAAGCCCACATGCATGTTTAAACAATTTTATAATAAGGTGAAAGTACAAGAAAGATCAAAGTACAAAACCAAAAGAAAACATGAGAACAACAACTGCAACAACTCCAACTGTCCGACTAGTAGGGTCCCGCACGGCCCTGGTAGTCCTCCTGGAAACCTGAAAGTAAACATAGGATGAGCATACAAGTATACTCAGTAGGGAAACCTAAAGCTCTCATGCACAAGTAGGGAGACATCCTAATGTCCCGTGAGAACAAAAGAAGAAACCTAGCAAGGAATTTTATCCACCCAACCTCACCAGCCACACTCACCAAAACACAAGAACAACAGGTAGTAGTAGATAAGAAACAAGAGTATTGGGTACCCCACACCATTTCCCTTTAGTTAGCTGCTCTTCCTAACGTCGAACGTCCTGATGCTGCCACGCTCTCCCCGCCCGCACACACCTGGGCCTCTCAACCACGTATCCCGCCCGCACACACCTGGGCCTCACAACCAAGTATCCCGCCCACACACACCTGGGCCTCACAACCACGTATCCCGCCTGCACACTCCTGGGCCTCACAACCACGTATCTCGCCTGCACACACCTGGGCCTCATCCCGAAGATTCTTGGGAAACAGTATAACCTGGCCGAAGAGTCTTGGGCTAAAGCCACCCCAATCGAAACCTACCCGAAGAGTCTTAGGTGTAAGGTCACCTTAAGCAATCACAGCCTAGGGGAGAAGGAGCAGTAAATAGCTAGTAAATAAGGGAAAAACACCCTCTCCCATGAAATGGGAGTGTTCGGCACTAAGTACTCAACTTGGGTGGGGTGCGATAAAACACAAAAGATACAGATATATATATATATACCAAACACACAACCCAACCTATGGATTCTAAACAGAGAAACTGAGCACGTTCCTTGACACTACTACCACAAAGAATGTATACAACAACAACCCCCACCCCATTTAGGTTTTCACGTTTCATCAGAATTAGTTTATTAGTTCCTTAGTTACTGGGCAACTATCCACAACCAACCACATCGATCGTTCGTAAAACATATCTCTGTCATCCACAAATCAAGTTAGGAAAACACAAGCAACACAAAAAATCCCTTCTTATTAACCAACCAACCCATTGATTATTAAACCCGTTCCATTACCATGACCCACCATTCATTAATTCTTCCACTTATTATTGACAACCCAAAGTCCATTCACATTCAACCCATCCCCGTAGCCCCACTGCCAACCACCATCACCACAACCACATCGAAACCCACAACCACGCCAATCGCAGCCCCGCTGCTCACCCGATCCACAACAACCCACAAAACACCCCCATCACATGCCATGTATCCAAGCCAACACCCACATGTTCATTATTCCATTTTGTTCAACCGGGGTGATCACACAAGGGTTCCAGATTTTAAACATACAACTTTATGTGATTAACCAATTCCACATTCCACAAAGTTTCCATCCATAAGAAAATCCAGAAGGAGAGGGAAACATTAAATTGCATAATCAAAGGCCCCAACGACCATGATTTTCAGTAGGTAGAAGCTCATTCAATTCACAACAAAATATCACAAAAGTAACAGCAATCACAAACTTCCCAACCCCGTTCTTTAACCAGTTATTATCTTTATTTAATTGTTCAACTGTTTGTCATGAAAAAAAGAGGATACCCACCTCTCATGATTCACAAAATAGAGAGAGACAAAGGTACGATTCCTACCTCAACAGGTTCTGATCACAGCGCTCCCCCGGATCAACATTAGAAGAAGTTCGTCGGCGTCCGTCACTTCTGTCGAGTCCCGGAAAAACCTCCTATGGTGGAAGTCGGAAAGGAAAGGCCGAAGGAAAGAAAACAGATCCAAGCTCGGAAGTTCCACCTCGTTGTTTCGATCTTGTGGCCACTGATGGATCGTAAATTGGAGCTCGGACGAAGAAGTTGTGGAAGAAAGAGCCATTGAGTCTCTTGGGAGAACTCTGCTCAGAGGAAAGGGGAGGAGAGGAGTGACTTGAAAGGAGGAGGGGACCCCTACTTTTATAGGAGAGAAAAGGAAAAGTAAACGACATGTACTTTAGGGTACACGGCGTGTAAACGGTTATTTTACACGGTCTCCACGCGGCTTCCAACACGGCTCCGCGGCTGTTGACTGGTCAACACACAGGTTGAGGGTAACGCATACGTGGGGAAAGACTACACATCGTGTAGTTTAGACACACGACATGTACTCATTTATTGCACACGACAAGGACACGGCTCCAACACGGTACATGGATATTGACTGGTAATGCATATGCGGGGAATGACTACACGACCTGTAGAACTGGGAACACGGCGTGCACCCATTATTTCACACAGCGAGGACACGGCCTGCAATACGGGGTATACCTAGAAAGGGGGTACACGGCATATACTCAAACTACACAGCGTGTAGTTTAAAAATTCTGGAAAGTGTGAGAAAACTCCAGTTTACCCTCGAGAACACTTCGTGACCTTCTTTTTGACAAAGGAATGGGTCGGAGAGGTCCGGCCCATTATAACCTAAAAATCTCAATGATTAAAATACCTTAAAACCGTAAAAACCATAAAAACATTAGAAAACCATAAAACCTCAAAAAACATTAAACCTCTTAAATACCAAAAAATTCTAAAAACCAAAAAACTATTAAAAACCCAAAAACCCTAAAAAACAACAAATCCCTAAAAATATTAAAAATGTAAAAAAACTAAAATAACTAATAACACTTTGAGACCCCAAAAAAATTAAATAACTCAAAAATCCCTTAAATACCCTAAATAAATAAAAAACTATAAAACCCCCAAAAAACATAACCATAAAAACAAAAAAACACAAAACCCTCAAAATCCTAAAAACCCAAAAACCCATAAAACCCATAAAATCCTAAAAATCCCTAAAACTCCCAAAAAAAATTAGAAACCCATAATCTGCTGATATATCCTAAGAGAATCTTGAAAATCTAAAATAAATAAAACCCCTAAAAACCTAAAAACTCGAAAACACTAAAATACCCTAAAACCCTAAAAATCACTAAAAACCCTAATAACCATAAATATCCTAAAAATTTATAAGAATCCATAAAAACATAAAAAACAATAAAAACTCATAAAATCTTATAATAAAATCTTCAAAACCTAAAAATACTTAAAACTTCAAAAAACATAATAATTTTGAAACCCCTAAAAACCCAAAAAATACTATAAACCCCCTAAAAACCATAAAAACCCTAAAAACATTTAAAAAACATAAGACTAAATAAATATTAACTAAAAACTATAACACCCTATAAAAACCTAAAAATGCTAAAAACTCTAGAAAAACCTTTATTACCCTGAAAACATCAAAAAACCCTAAAACCCATAAATCCATAAAAACCATAAAAACCCTAAACCCCATCAAAATTCCTAAAAACCCTAAAAACCCATACAAATTCATAAAAGCCATGAAATTCCCTAAAAATGTCAAAAAACCTAAAACCCTAGAAAAACCCTAAGAAAATCATAAAAACCTAAAAACTCTTAAAATCCCTAAAAACCTAATAAATGCTAAAAACCATAAAACAACTCTAAATCCATAAAATACAAAAAACCATAAAAATCCTAAAAAATACAAAAAATCACTAAACAAATAAAAAACTCTAAGAAACATTTGAAAACATTAAAATCCTGAAATACTTAAAACCCCAAAACCATAAAAGACCCTAAAAGTCATAAAACCCCTAAAACTCATAAAACACAAACACCATAAAAATCATAAAACCCCTAAAAACCACTTAAAACTCTAAAACCCTTTAAATACCTAAAAGAGTTAAATAAATATAAAAATCCTTAAAATCCTAAAAAACTAAAAAAAACCCTAAAACCCCCATATAGCCATAAAAACTCAAGAACCCTCAAAATCATTATAAAAATCTAAAACCCCATAAAAATCATAAAAAATACCTATAAACCAAAAAAAATCTAAAACCCCTAATAAAACCTTAAAAACATAAAAACAATTAAAACACCTAATAACCAAAAAACACTAGAACCCATAAAAATAGTTAAAACGCCAAATATCCCTCTAAATCCCAAAAAATATAGAAAACCGTTAAAATCCAAAAAAACCCCCCAAAAATCCTTAAAAACCTAAAAACCCTAAAAGATCGAAAAACCATAAGAAAAAATTAAAAACCTAAGAACACTTAAAACCCATCAAAACCTAAGAAACTCTAAAAACACATAAAAGAACATAAAACCCATAAAACACCCTAAAACACGTAAAAAACCCAAAAACTCACAAAAACAATAAAACCCACTAAACTCATAAAAACCATTTGAACACCTAAAAACATTAAAAAATCTAAAAAACATAAAACCCATTAAAAACACAAAAAATGATTAAACCACAAAAAACTATAAAAACCATCAAAACCCTAAAAAACCTAAATACTCTCAAAATCCCTAAAAACATAAAATCCCATAAAAATACTAAAAGATCCATAAAATCCATAAAAACATGAAAACCCATTAAAACCATGAAAAATCCTAAGAAAACCATAAAAACCTTAAAATAATTAAAAACCCAAAAAACTAACAAAAATGTTAAAACCCTTCAAACCCCTTAGAAACCCAAAAACCCCTAAAAACCAAAAAACCCTCAAAATCCCTAAAAGCCTTAAAAACCGTCAAAATCCAAAAAAAATTAAAATTCCCTAAAATTGCAAAAACCCCTAAAACACTAGAAACGAATAAGAGAATCCTAAAAACCGAAAAACACTTTAAAACCCTTAAAGGACCCTAAAAACATAAAAAAATCCCTAAATACCCTAAAAACTCTAAAAACCATAAATAACCCAAAAATACACAAATAAACAAAAAACCCCTAAAAACTATAAAAACACTTTAAACCCCAAAAAAACTATAGAAACACTAAAAACACTAAAACCCTAAAATACTCAAAAAAAACTTTAAAAACCCCAAAAACCAAAAAAACCCCTAAAAACACTAAAACCAGTTAAATTCCCTAAAAACCCTAAAACCCCATAAAAATCCAAAATTATCACAGAAAATATAAAAATTTAAAAAAACTAAAAACTCTTAAAACCCTAAACAAATCCTTAAAAACCTAAAAACACTTAAAAACCTTATAAAACAAAAAAATGAAAAAAAACTCAAAAAACTATAAAAATTGTTAAAACCCTTTAAAACTCAAAAAAACACTGAAGCCTAAAAAACCCAAAAAACCACTAGAACTCTAATACCCCTTTACACCCCTAAAATTTTTATAAAACTCTAAAAACCATAAAAACCATAAAAACATAAATAAACCCCCAAATCCCAGAAACCATAAAATTCCCATAACACTTTAACAACCATTATAATATATAGAAACCTTAAATCTATAAAAATTGAAAAATTCCTGAAAAACCAAAAAAAATGTAAAAACCCCTAAAAACACAAAAATCCTAAGAAAAACTTAAAAATCATAAAACACTTTATACCCTTAAAAGCATAAAAACCAAAAATCTAAGAACCCAAAAAACCAAAAAACCATTAAAATCCCTAAAAACATCAATAACCATAAAATTAATAAAAAACCACAAAATCCTAAAAAAGTACAAAACCCCAAAAACCTTGAATACACTTGATAAATGCTTAAAAACATAAGAACACTTAAAATCTCTAAAAAATGCTAAGAACACTACAAACCCCTAAAAGTCCCTAAACCCCTAAAACCATAAAACCCTTAAAACTCAAAATTCCCTAAAAAACCCATAAAACCCACTAAAAAATCTAAAAACCCATTAATAAAATAAAAATTTGAAAAACCATAAACCCTCCCAAAACTCAAAAAACCCCTAAATATCCAAAAAACCATAAAAACGCTAAAACTATAAAAAATCCCTGAAACACCTCAAATCCCTAAAACCCCTAAAAACCTGTAAAAAAATAAATAAAAATCCCTAAAATTGTAGAAAACTCTAAAAACCTGAATCTCCCTAAGAAAACATTAAAATCCTAAAAAATGCATAAAATCCCTAAAAAGTATGAAAAAATTAAAAACCCTAAAGGTCCTAAAAACCCAAAAATAAAAAACCCCTATAAACCTTAAAGACCACATAAAAACCATAAACACCCACTAAAAATGCAAAAATATCTTTATACACCTAAAACGTTAAAAACCTAAAAAGCATTATAAAATTAATAACATTAAAACCGCTTAAAAATCAAAAATACCCATACAACCCCTCGAACCCTAAAAATATTAAAATCCCTCCAAACCCATCAAAACCCAAATAACCATAAAAATCCTAAAAAATTGTTAAAAATATTGAAAAACATAAAAAATTTAATATCCATAAAAACCAATATGAAAACATTAAAAACCTAAAAACCATAAAACCCCTAAGAACAAAAAAAAACCCAAAAAACCCCTAAAAATTATAAGAACCGCTAAAAAAATAAATACCCTTTAAACCACTAAAAATGTTAAAAAACTCTAAACAACAATTAAAACCCTAAAAACTAAAAAAATTCTAAAACCCCCCCAAAACCCATAAATCCATAAAAACCTTAAACCCCCATAAAATCCAAAAAAATCTCTGAAATGCATAAAAATGTAAAAAACCCTAAATCCATAGAAATCCCTAAGAAAAGCTTAAAAACATAAAAAGACTTAAAACCCCAAAAACTAAAAAAACAGAAAACCATAAAACTATAAAAGAACCTAAAATCCCTAACACCCCTTAAATATGATAAAAACCCACTAGAGACCTTATGACCCCCCAAAACCCCTAAAAATTTAAAACCCCACAAAATTATATAAAACCCATTTAATCCCCTAAAATGTCAAAAACTAAAAAAAATAATAGAAACTCTAAATTATTTTAAAAAATCAATAAAACCCAACAAATCATAAAAAACAAAAAAACATAAAACCATAAAACTCTCAAAAACCCTAAAAACCTAGAAAAATGAAAAATCATAAACAATTCCATAAAAATACCTGAAAAGGTAAAACATCATAAAAACCATAAAAAACTAAGAAAACCTTAAAAATCTAGAATCTTTTAAAACCTATATGAAACCTAAAAAACTCTAAAAACCCTAAACACTTAAGACCCCCAATATCCCTTAGAAACATAAAAAACTACAAAAAATCATAAAAATTCCCTAAAGTCCCTAAAAACACAAAAAACCCAAAAACCCTAAAAACCCTTATGAAATACTTAAAAACATTAAAATGCATAAAAATAACTAAAACCCTAAAATCATTAAAGACCCTAAAAGGCCCTAAAACCCTAAAACTTATAAAACCATAAAACCCTTAAAAATTATAAACCCAACCAAACCAATAAGAACTTTAAAAACCCATTGAACACAAAAAATTTTAAAACACACCAAAATTATTTAAAAAGTATAAAAATCGTCAATCCCTAAAAAACCCTAAAAATCCTGAAAATCCCTAAAAACCTAAAAAAACCAAAAAAAACATCTAAAAAGCCCAATAAATTTTAAAAATACTAAAAACCAATAATCCTTAATAAAACCTTAAAATTTGAAAACAATTAAAACCTCTAAAAAACTTAAAATCACTAAAAACCCTAAAAATACCCATAAAACCCTAAAACCCCTAAAAACCATAAAACACCTAAAAACATAAAAACACTAAATAATCATAAAAACCATAAAAACACTAGAAACTCTAAAAATCCATTAAACCCCTACAAATAATAAAAAAACTAAAAAACTTAATAACTTTAAAGAACTCAAAAGACGATAAAGGAAAAAACCATAAAAACAATAAAAGCCCTCAAATTCCCCAAAAAATATAAAAAACAGAAATAGTTCCTAAAAATTAAAAAACATAAAACCATAAAAAAACTCAAAAAACTAAAAACACTAAACCCCCTAAAACACTAAAAATCCTAAAAACCCTAAAAACATGAAAACCTAAAACTGCCATAAAATCCCTAAAAATTTTAAAAACACAATAACCCCCAAAAAAACCCAAATAAATACATAAAAAATAATTAAGTCTTATAAGAACATAAAAACAACAAAAAACCTAAAAACCTAAAAACCTAAAAACCCCTAAATCCTTAAAACCCCAAAAAACCCAAAAAACCCTAAAAACCGCTTAAAACACTAAAAAATCCTTGAAACCTCTAAAACATTAAAAAAACTCTAAAATCCCTTAAAATACTAAAAACAAAAAAAAATCCCTTAAAATATAAATGATCCATAAAACACTAAAAACCCATAAAACCTTCAAAATCCCCAAAACCCGTAAAAATCTTAACGAATCTTTTAAAATACATAATAAAAAAAACCCCCAAAACCCTAATAAAACCTTAAAAACATAAAAAACATGTAAAACTGCTAAAAATACTAAAAACCTTAAAAATTCTAAAAACAATCAAAATCCATAAATACCATGAAAACTATATAATTTATAAAAATTTACTCAAAATCCATAAAAACATAAAGAACACAAAAACACTTAAAACCCCTTTGAAAACATTAAAATCCTAAAAATTCATAAACCCCCTAAAACATAAAAACGTAAAAACCCTAAAAAACCATAAAACCTAAAAAAACAAACCCCCTAACAACGGAAAAAACCATTTTAAACCCTCAAAACGTTAAAAAAATCTAAAAACCCTTAAAAACATAAAAATTAAAAAAAAATCCTAAAAACCCAAAAATACCATAAAAATCACAAAAATCCCTAAAAATCCCTGAAAAAATAAAAACCCCTAAAAACCTGAAAAATTCCGAGAAAACCAAAAAAACCTAAAAAACAATAAACCCTACAAAAATGTTAAAACCCCAAAACCCGTAAAAACCGTAAAGACCCATAAAGACCATAAAAATCCACAAAAACCAATAAAAATTATATAAAGCTGTTCAAAAAATCATAACCTCCAAACCCTTAAAAATTTTAAAAAACATGAAAGACAAATAAAATCATAAAAACCAAAAAAAAATTAAAAAAACCCAAATCACCATAAAACCCAAAATTTCAAGAAGCCCTAAAAATCCTCAAAGTCCCAAAACCAAAAAAATATAAAAATTCAAAAAAATACCTAAAAACCCATAAAACTATAAAACCCATAAAACCCTAGAAATACTAAGAAATCATTAAAAACCTAGAAACACATAGAAACCCTAAAAAATAAAAAAAAACCCAAAAAACCCAAAAACCCTCCAAATCCAAATTAACCCTAAAATTCATAAAAAAATTAAAATTCAATAAAATTAACTTAGACATAAAAACAAAAAAACCCTGATGAACACAAAGAAAATCTTAAAAACCTAAAAACACTTAAAACCCCCAAAAAATAAGAACATTAAAAACCTAAAAACCCCAAATTATGGTATTGGACACATTTACAAATAAAATTCAAAGAATATATATGGAATATCACAAACCACCTACCTCAACATCGTGAGATCAATATACGTGAACCTCAGTCCTTGAATCTCCCAAGAACACCATAAATCTATAAAAACGTTAAAAAATGTTCAACTGAGGATATCTCATGAAAGTAGAGAAATCAAGAAATGTGGTTCAAGAAGAAGGAAGAACTCACCGATGCGATTCCAACAAAACCAACAGAGTTCAGATCGGAGAACGGATAGCGATTCGGGGGCTCAGAGAAGATCTGGACGTCTCGTTCACTCCCAGACAAGATAGGTCGAGAAGAAGATGGTTTTGTCCATCAAACGTGACCTCGTTCCATTTAGTGAAATAAAAATAAAGTACATGGCATGTACATTCCTTTTCTATCCTCCACTTAAGGGGGTCTCCAGGTCACCACAAATAGATGCCCCCAATGCAGTTTCCGGATCATCACAATCTATTTCACAAAAAAACACTAGTGAGATATGTATCAGGATACCCTTCTTGAAAACAATTTGCTTTCACTACATACAGACTACATAAATATCCAGTCATAACAACATTAAGACTAAAGAATACACATGGTAATTTATGAACCCACACCAATGTTTTTACTTAATTCCCCATGATATTTCCTCTATTAGAACATTTTAAACCATCCCAAAGACAACATCCATGATTAAACTCCACCCAATATCACATCTCAGTTTATACATGGAATTAACCATATAATCCAAATGTATTTGGGTCCACTTATTCCCGAGTATCACAATCTTATCATTTCATCCCATGGTCGGTTCTACACTCTCAGGGCCCTCCCTTCATAAGGGTCACATGCACATAACTAATACATCACTCCCCACCATAATAGTGGTGTTACCTTTTCTTCACAAGACCAAACTCCCAACCTCCATGAACTATGATCCATTAATTTACATACTCAATGATTGGGTGTGGTCAGCCCTATATCACTTAAGATATAATAAAAAAATAATTTACCACATGTTTCTAGCTTCTAATACAAACAACCACAACATGTAATAAGATCCGTCTCACATGTTCTGCTCATTCCATGACACTCTCCTTATTCTCATCCAAAGTTTTAGGTCACCACAACAAAAATAATTTCATCAAAATTTCCAAATCCCCATGAATATAGAGTGTTTATTGAATTATTTTTATCGAAACACAGGGGTGACATGTCATGTTGTGAAAAATTATTACACAATAATTACTGAGATTCCCTTTAGCATGTTAGTTTGACATTAAAAAGAATCACTCTAATCACTTTTCTATTAGACCAACTACCACACTTGGGATACAAGCACCCCAATAACAAATAACATGTGATGTTATCTCAAATACTAAATTGTACACCTATTCTCACACTACACTTAAAAGAATCCAAAAATAATCTTAGTTTTAGGAATCCAAATGATCATTCCCTCTGATACCAACCTCGATATCAAAGAACTAGCACTCAAGGCACCTTCCATAAGAAAACTAAGTCATCACACTAACAACATAATATAATATAAAACATTTTTGTTCATTGATTCCATATGCTAAAACATCTACATGTTCCCCAAACATCTAAAACACATATGATATCATGTTGATCCCTTTCATTGATATCCTCAATCACTAAACCCACCCATTCCAAAAAAATCATAATATTTTTTTATGGATCATTGGTATCTCAAAACTAGTCCCTTTGGTCTTGCCTCACACAATCCACTTCTCATGTGAGGAACTACTAAACCTATTCTAAAACACATGACATCTAATACTCTAAGGACAACTACTTTCCATATTTCTCACAATCCCATTTATACACACCCATTATCATTATAAATAATTTCAAAGGCACCTTCTCTAGGGTTTAATACTTATACAGGTTTTAACTCAACCATCCTACCCACTATCAGGTTAGTTATAAACTTATAATGTTCATGAGAAACTATGATATAAGATGATATCTCACATCTCTTAAGGTTCCATCTCAAACAAAATATAGTAGGTAACATTACACTATCTAGAATATCTCATATCCTTGGTTGAGTTATGTTCAATAAATTCCTTTTAGTGAGGTATGTTATTTATTCTAGGTCATCACACAAGCTAGAAACCCCTCAAATTAAATAAATAATGTGAATTAGTTATTATTTTTTTTTAAAATTTTGTATATGGTATTGTGGTGTTTTTAGCAATTTTTGTATTTGGTATTGTATAGTTTTGTTCATATTCTTGTGGTTTGTGAAATGTATGAAATTTTTGAGGATGGTGTATGCAATATTGGAGGCTTCTCTATATTGGATTCCATGTGTTGGTTCATGTGTGCAATGCTGGAGATGCTATGAAGAGCTGTTGTGGAGCTGCAAATCTTGGTGAATTCTATACCAAGGGTTTATAACCATTGGTATAGTGATGAAAGAGCTTGCGTTTTCCAAAAGTTATGTGTAACCATAGAAAAAACTATATAGAAATGGTTAATAAACCATTGGTATATCCCTAGACATGTCATGTATACCAATGATTGTAAGTAACTATTGGAAAAACTCTAAGCCAAAGGTTCAAAAACCATTGGTATTACACTGTTTCCTTTATAAACCAATGGTTTTAAACCATTGGTAATTATCTATCCCAGTGGTTCTAAGAAACTATTGGGAAATTGTATGTTTTGTAGCCTATACCAATGATTATTTATAAATTTTTGGTATATGTTTATCCAGACACCACACTACCAAATGGTTTGGTAAACCGATGGGATATTGTATACCAACGGTTTACCCCCCTGATAACAATTTGTAACCATTGGGGTTGTTTAATTTTCCAACCATGTAGTTTTCATATAATAGAGCTATAACTGTATTTTTCAATGCATCATCATGGGTGTTCTGTGATCATGAGATGTGATTCAATGTTGGATATGCGGTGAATTCTACCATTAACCATTGTTAATAGTAAAATTGATAAATTATCTCATATTTTATGAGTGTGTAACCCTTGTTGATTTTCTTTATTATCAAAACCGAGCCACCTTTAACCTCCAAGTGGTTTACTGGTATTTGATGTTTCAATACCATGCCTAATATGAGAGCATGATATTCTACCTCATTATTGGTACAACCCTCTGATAATGGTAAGGAGTCTGAAAACACTGCCATCTCTAGGGAGATAAGTAAAATTATTAACCCAACACTTTATAGGATAGTGTATTCAACTCTCATTCCTTTTAGGATCTTCTATAAATCATCAAAATACATTTCCTTAATTTGGGTATCACCTTGAAAAGAAATTATCTCCTCATTTAGAAATTCAGTATTTAAAGACTTCTCTTCTGCAGACGGGTGTTTAGTAAGGAAGTCCACCAATTCGTGACATTTCACTTCTTTATATGGAAAAAAATGTATGTCAAACTGCTAAAGAATAATATACCACCATCTTATATGTATAGTCTATATAGTAATATAGAGGATAAATGTGAGTGGGTAATTTTGAGAAACATAATTGATCCCATGGTGCTACAGATAGTTCCCCAATTTCTGAACTAAGAGGATTAATGCTAGGTACCTCTTCTCGATATCTAAATAACGAGTCTCAAAATAAAGATTTTTTTGATTGAGACAATAAAGGGTATCTTCATTCCTATTATCATTCTTCTACATGAGTAAGGCATCCATTGATCAATCTAGTGACTTTACTTGTAGAATGAGTGGATTTCCTTCACCATGTGGTATCAACACCAGTGGCCTCAAAAGATATTTCATAAGGGTCTTAAATGATTTTTGACAGTCACTAGCCCACTGATATATGAACCCCTTCTTCATAAGTTTGGTGAAGGAAAAAAATTCATGCACAGTTATATATAATATTTTAGATATAGGAAACGTTTTGATTAAGTCCCCTCAGCTTTTTTAGGTTTTTAGGAGGTGAAATGCCAAAGAAATATTTAATTTTCTCAGGATCACCCTCGATGTAATGATGGAGTACAAAAAAAGATGATAAATTTCCTTGAGGTTACCTTTAAAGAACATTTCAAGGGGTTGATCTTCAGGTTATGTTGTCAAATATTATTGAAAATCATCTCTTGGTCATCCAAGTGGTTATAATATTGTCGATACTTGAGCACTATATCATCAATATAGCATTCAAAAAACATCCCTATGAATGGTTTAAAGATGTGATTCATAGTTCTTTGTTTTGTGGAACTAACATTATTTAGGGTCAAGGGAATGACCTGGTTGTAGAATACTCCACGGGGTCGTTGAAAGATATGACTTCTTTACCCTTTAGGGCCATATGGATTTGGTTCCACCCTGCGTACCCATCCATGAAAGAGAGTGCTTGATAACATACTATTACATCAATTAGAATTTATTCAATTTGAACTAATAATTCATATTTTGGACACTCATATTTGAGATATCCAAAATTGATGAAAATTATTATTTTCCCATTCTTCTTTATTTATTCGTAAAATTTTGGCTATCCATTTTAGATACTATACTTCTCAGATAAATTCATCCTTGATGAGAGTTTCCACTTCATCCTTGATTTTGGAGGCATGAGTCAGGTGTGTCTTTCTGGCCACCTGCTTGTATCACAGATGATCTTATGGAAAACCCAAGTGATGAGTGGCCACTATAGGGTTATGTCCTAGTATCTTTGTGTAATTCTAGCATAACACATCACAATGATGCTTTAAAAAGAGTATATAACTTCTATTTTTTGTGATACATGGATTCAATAATTATAATGGGTCATGGATCCCTTTATGTATCCATATTTTTCTCTCTCAGTTTAACCAAAATGGGGGTGATGCATTCCTAAACAATTTTAGGGGCATCACTGAGGTTTTTCTCTTCTTACTCTTCCTTGTTATTTTTTCCTTTCATCTCTCCCTGAGAGGTAGGTGACTAATAAATAATCTACGAGTCAGGGGAATAATTTTCAATTAGACATCTAGAAGATGATTCAATCATTTCTAGATCAATAAATAATGAGAGGCCGTTTAGATTTTCTAAAGAAAAGATGCTGAAATGATAATTAGAATCTCTATCTTCTTGTAATAATGTGAAATTTTTTTCTATCCTATATGAAAAAACATGGTTTTTTTAATGTTATGGGGTGTAATGAATACATTTTCATTCGGGATTTCATCACTATTTGGGGATTTGATAGCCTATCGTGCATTTTCAGATTCATTTTTCAGGATTTAAATTTCATGATTCGACAAATGAGTTCTTAAATTCGAGTCCACCCCTATAATTTCATTAATGGGAAACACATAATCTACACTGAGGTTCTTGAAAGGGTTAGCTAGGATTATATCTAGGCCATTTGGGGAATTTATTTGAGCATTATCATCTACCATGGATTGATTTCCTCCTTTATGATAGAACCTTGCATCAACATTCTTTGAATCGCATATTTTTAATAGGGCCTTATCACTATTATATTTCCCAATTTTACCATTTATACCATATTTGAGACATGTGGTGTAATGAAGGAATAACTACATACTTTTTTAGCCACATTATTCTCATTAGAACATTGGAAACTATATCCTTCCAAAAAACCCTGAATTCTGTATCATACCGAAGATCACCAAATTGAGTTCCAAGTGTGATCTCTCCATGATTATATTTCTCATTATTATCATAAACATGTAAAATCATAGTGGAAAGAGACAAGTGATATTCAATGAGATGCTATTTGTGAAGTTTCTAGACATAAATTTGGTTGACTCCTGATCCAATATCAAGGAAGGATCATCAGATATATATATCAATGTCATTTATTCCTACAGATATTATAATGGTCTAATGTGTCGTTGTATAAAAAACCTCATTATGTTTAGTGAAATAGGAAACTACATGGAATTCTAAGGGGTCATTCTATGCATGATATACTTCAGCAGTAGAAACCTCGACATCAAATTCCATAGGTCTTGATAAGGCATTAGTAAGTGCTTCCTGGAGATCTTTTGACAGACTTAGGGCATCCAGGATTGATAAATAGGTCAGAACATGGGAAAGTTACTTCAAGAAATCATATTTTTGATCTAGAGGTCTATGCCACTAGAAATGGGGATTCTCTATATCATGAACTTTTTTATCTGATGTTTCTAATATCGATGGATGACCCCTTGGGGTAGGAGCTGGAGGTTATCCTATTCAAGGTTGATTAGGCTAGGTGGGTCATGCTACCCACTGGGAAGGCATTAGTGTATCCAATAATCATTCTTCCAAGATGATCATGTAATAGAATACTATGTCATGAATGGAGGAAGAAATAAATTTTTCATATTGATCTCTCTAGAGGATATTTCCCACAATTTTCATCCATGTAGTCAGTTTGAGTAGGGGTTTAGTTGAATTAGTGGCTCTTAGGGTGACCATGTCTTCCCATGTATCCCCAAACTCGAATATTTTTTACTCGAGATCCCCAATCAAGTGTATGGAAATCAGTATCAGAATCCGAATCATTTTTTTTGAAGGGATCCATTAAGTGAATAACATTAACATAACCGAAGATCAACTCCTCGTCTGATGAATCCTCCATCTAATGGGTTGAATCTTATTGTGCCATTTTTTGGTGTGGTGCTTGGGATTTTAGGATTGTTGGCACGAAGTCAGCTAAATTTAGAGATATATTTTCCATGACATGATATCATATTCTTTCATTTCCTTCTTACCCATTTGGACATGCCACTTTCCATAGGATTAACCATTAGAGGATTGATCTACTGATAAATATGGTTTTGCAATGGTGTAACCAATTAAGGGCATAATTGGTTGTTTTATCTAAGCTTAGATAATAGTGTGATCGCAATTTATATTTTTTATAACCATCCAGTCACGTAAATTCTTCATACTCCTACTTTTAACTTCTTTCCACTCATTTTCCTTCTCCAAATTGGAAGCAGAAACACACACTACTTGGGTAGGTGAACTTTTTAGTTTCACATGTCTGGAGTCCACCATATTTTTAAAAGGTATTTGAAAAAAAAAATCCTGGATGGGGTTCCCGAAGATTTGATAGAAGGGAAAATATATTGGGAGATCATCATCACCTTATTTGATGGGATTCTTGGACTTTGTAAACCTGATTGAGCTGTTTTCCAATTTCGAGATGAAGTAGCTAGAGAATACGTAATTTTGAAAAGAATAGACCCTATTTTTCATCTATTTAAACTATTTCCACCTCTAGTAAATATGATCATTCTGATGAGGTGGGCATTGTTATTGGTGCTCATGAAGTTGAGTAATATGGTATGGTGAAGGCTTTGAGGTAGGAGTGGGTATAGGGGTCTGACTAAGTATAACTATATAATACTCTATTTTTCATGTTATCCTTCCCTTATTTGATGTAATTACTCAAGACTGGTCTTTGATATCTATAGTAGAGTTTTCCAGTTATTGAGAAATTTAGGCAAGGTCTAGAAACCCTCATGTGTATTTCATAGGGATCAAAAGTGTTCACAATTCTTTGAAAAGATTATATACATTGATGGAAGATGAATCTTCTTTCGGGAGTTCTAGGTTTCATAATAATTTCATTCCATTCCATTGAGCAATGAAATGTGATACCCTTTTATCCTCTCATTGTATTCAATTTGTGAGATCAATGACAGTTTTCTTCTACAGTGTTGAGATAATCTTAAAGAGAAACTTCTGATGGAGATCTTCCCACCCAATAATCGACCAAGAATAAAAACATGTGTACCAAACAAAGGATGGTTCATTTAGTGATTTCATTAAGCACCTGAGTTTCATCGCCTACTATTGTTCAGGGGTACCCATCATGGGATCATAACAAGATGATAACTGCATAAAATGCTGCTTCGAATCTCCTAAGTCGTTGAATATTAGAAATGTGCAATTCCTAATGTCTGGTAGGGGAATATTCAGATATACCCATTTAGGTTAAGGCTTATTTTTTTTATATTGGTGTGTGTTATTATTTCATGGCTTCCAATCTATCTTTTAATGACTCTATAATATTCATAATCATTTGAGGAATGTATGGATGAGATAGTTCTTGAATAGGTGTGTCATCTGGTGCCTGAATGGGTGTCGCGGCTAGTTATACCAGTGGTGGAAGTACTGATTGTACCTTCCATGGGTAACCAATAGAGATATGACTATATGGATGTGCTTAACCCTACTCTAGTTGCACATGAAACAGAGGGAATTCACAATTAACTGCTACAAGATCCAAATATATTGGTGGTTGGTATCTTGGATTGAGTAGATATTCTAGACCAGCTTTAGTTATTGTAATGAACACCCATTTTTTTGGCTGCTCCATTTATTTTAAATAGATTTGTTCGAAAATTGGAAGGTTGCATCATTCAACATGCACTTAAATCTCCAATTTCTGAATACTATTGTGATATTTATGAAATTTTCGCTATTTGATGGCTGACATCCTCTAAGAGGGATGATTTCTTGATATTATATGATTATTGAAAAAAAAGTCTCTCAAAATCATGCTCTCTTTTGTCCCGACATTGGAGAGAGTCGGCTAAGTCATCTTCTTGTTGAACATATCCTCGGTCATGAACAAATTCCTTTTTTTGATGCTGACATGGGGATATTAAATTTCATGATACCAACTTTGGAGTTCTTTTATGGTTAGGGATTGATGTGAAATTAAATGATCCATGTGCACCCCATCATCTGATGTGAACACCATATGGGGTATTTGCGATCAGTTGTCACAACCTCATTATTGTGCTAAGGAACACACATTTAAGGGATCCTTGTTGTTTCTCGATCTTTGGAAGTCATCAATCTAGGAGAGATGAAAAATAAATTTGGTGTTTCAACCCTTATATTAACTTGATGTGACTTTGATAATTTTCATAGGGTAATAACATTTCTTTAAAATTATGAAGAGTTTTACATATGTTGAGTCAGATTCCAGAGATAAAATATTTCGACAAAATATTCGGAATTCTATATTGAGGGGGGGATAAATACTAGATAATGATTGGTATGTCATCCTTAGCCAAATTCTTCTCCATGTTTCTCATATCTTCTTCATAAATTTCTAGATTTTCCCCTACTTGGTCTGATGATAGAGGAATATTCTTGATTATTTTACTTGAAGCAATGGGATAGGTTTATATTTCCTCTATTATATTTGAAGGAAAATGACACATGGGTGGTTTAGAAAACAACTGTTTCCATGGTTTCGCATCTAGTTCAGAAAGGTTTTCACTTTATATGGAAAAGGAATCATACATGAATAGATTTGTGTTCATATGTTCCTCGCAATAAGAGGGATTTCTCCTCACTACATTTAAAATTGGATAATTCTTTTGACACTATGAAACAATAATACGAAGAGGACTTTTTCATAGAATTCCATCATAGTGAGGACCACCATGGTGGATTATAGTAAGTTAAAGACCCTTTTTCTACCTAATCTTCTTACCACATGGAATTATTTCATGCCACTCATCGGGATATGGGCACTCGATAATGAACATATTGTATCACTAACGAAGGCCTTTATGGTGAAGTGTCCGATGAAGACCTTCAAAATTACTTCTCATGCTCCCGTAATTCAGTTATGGAAGGGTAAGATCATAATATAACATAGATAAGTGTCTAAAGGCTTTAAGAACTCTAGCAATAAGTGGATATGGATCATAGGTAGACTCTTGATTTTAAAATCGTGTTTGATAAGGATTCTTCTTCGATGTGTTCTTACAAGCGATTGGGACCACTTGCTAGGTTAAGTGGTTATCATGGGTAGGTTTTTGCGCCTACCCTGGAGTGGCTTCCATGGGGATTGATAGAGGTTATTTACATATTTTCTATATCAGGGTTCCTTTGATATCTAATAATATTGTATCCACTAATTTTTTTATGATTGAAGAGAATCTTTTTAGGATAATTACGATGTTAATGAAAAATTTTCTTTACTTTCCTGGCTGACTATAGCTTGTCCAATCTTTTTTGTTTATCATACATCCTTATTGGTGCTAACATTCCATCTTATAGAAGAGGGTTATTAAATCTGTTTAATCCAAACATAGATTATTCCTTAATAAGGGTCCTTCTATTACAACATCAGGGGATTAGTGTCTTGGGATTTAATGGTGAGGACTAAAGAGGATGGAAGTTTGGTGATTAAGAATGATCAATATTGGAATAAATCAATTTTGCCTAATAATTTTTGGTACTTATGTAATACTTATCATTATTTATTTTGGGTGGATTGGGTGTGTAATATTCTACTTTGTAATTCTCATTTTTGGGTGGCTAGTGTTCTAGGGAATTTTTCTTGGAATTGGAGGAAGATTTTTTGTCTTTGGGAGTTTCCTATGGATCAAATTTATTTCTCTAATGGAAATTGTTTTATCACCACACTTTGGGTTGATTCATTAATTCCTAGAGGATCTCTCTATTATTCTATTGATGATTGGGTTATTTATTATTCTGGGTTGCCTTTATCTACTCCAGTCATAGATATTATAGTTGATGAGGTCTGGAATCAACCACTTGTTTTTTCTACTGATTTATGGGATGTTCTCCAGGATATTATTATGTTTTCTAATCCAGTACATGGGTGTGATATAATTATATTGAAGGGGTAGTCTAGGTTCCCTATTAGTTTGGTTTGGGAGGAACATAGGAAAAAATTTTCATTAGTTCCCTTATTTTCCATGATTTGGAACTGGTATTATCCAACTAGGTTTCCTTCATTTTGTGGTTATAAATTATTAATAGAATAACATAAAAATATAGATTGTAGTAGAAGAGTTTGGCCTTCCATAATCATTGTATTATTTGTGAGCTTATTTTTGAGAATATTGATAACTTGTTCTACAAATATTGTTTTTCTAAGAAATTTTGGTCCTACTTTTTGAGTCTCATGGATTTGGATTGTTCGAATTCATCCTTTGCAGCAATAAAAAACTATTTTATTGTTTTCTTCAATAGGAATTCACTAAAAAAAATTTTGGGTAAATTGGAGGTGGATTTTCTAGTTTATCTCCTTTAGAAGGAGTCTGACTCTCGCCTGCACGATTCCAATCACCATTTTTTTAGTCATTTTTTGATCAAGATGGGGTTTAATATCAATTATATAATCTAATATTTAATATAGTTCCCTAATTTCAAGGTTAATCAAGAGATGGTATGTGGTTTTTACTTCCCAAAATTGTTTCATAGAGAATATAGGTTATTTAGTTGTGCTTTGTTGGTTCATTTTTCTTTTTTGGATCTCTAGTTTTTCCTATATTTGTGGGTGTATTTTTTTGGTTTTAGTGGATTTTTTATACGATTTATCATTTTATAGATTCTTGTGTTTGGGGGACATACTACTTATTTCAGTGATCAACTTTTGTGGATGGTGCGCATTCGGTCTGAGAGATGGATATTGGGACTTTGGGTTTTCTGTACATGTCTATTGGAAATTATTTTGGTTGGAATAAGGATTTATAATAATGTTTTGGGTGATTTTGTTGGTTCAGGGGATTTCAACTAGGGGTGAGGGGTGCATCTGTGGCTAGTTTTCTTATGTTCATGTGTTTCTAGTGCTTTTGGCAAGGTGGTGGCTTGGTTGCTTTTTCAATTCTGGGAGTTGGGTAGCTAGTTTGGGACTTGTGTTAGAATGATTATGGTCTATTTGGAGGGGTCATGTTTGGTGACTCGTGATTGGCGATGACCTATTTTTAGGCACTATAATGTGTTATAGTGGTTGTTTCTTTATTTTGGGGGGTTAGTTGGTTCATTCTAGTAGTTATATTCCTTACCTGGTGGGACTACATGTATTTGGGGGTAGGTCGGCTCTTATATCTAGTTGGTGTTGGTCTTGTAGGTTAGTCGAGAGGATCCCTTCCATAGATTTATTGAAATTGGTCTCAAAGTGTGATTCACATAGGTCTTGGACATAGGTGTGTGGTGTAGGTGTGTCGGATAGGTGTGCCACGTAGGGCCTAGGAGGAACTGAAAAAATGTTTTGCGTAGGGGGAACATAGCCTACATGAACTGGATAGACCTTGGTAAATGGGAAACTTAGGAAACAACACTTGGGTGAGGATTTTTCCTAGGAACCCTAGGTTTCTTATAGTGTCTCTATAAAGGAATAGATTTGGTCCCTAAATTGGGAGAGGCGCCTCATGTAGGTGGTTTATCTTTAGGGGGAACAATATCATACAATTGTATTATGTTTGGGACCCTTAAGTGGATTCAATCTTACTTATCCCCCTTAATTCCCACTTCTGTTTGTTTTTGCAGGGCTACATGAATAATTATTGGTGATCTGGTCGAATGTTCTCCGTAATTAGAGCTCTAGGTTTTATTCTGATATTCTTGTAGTTCAAATGAGGTGACTATGGGTCCTATTTATAGGCAAAGATGGAACCCTAATCTAAGGTGGGTTTCCATGCAATTCTTCTATGAAGGTTCATGACATTGGTGTTCTACGTAGGGTTTTCCAACTCCTTTAGTCCATGCATGGTAGTTGTGTGGAATTTTTAAATTATAGGGGTTTGTACGCATATGTTGATTTGTGAAATTCCTTTGTTATTCCTCAAGGTTCTTTAACATTTCAGCATTCTCAAGACATACTTCATAATATTTTCACCCTTATTGATAAAAAAGGAGTGTCTACAAATTCCACACTTTTGAATTATATCCAAACGAAAGAGGAGTGTCTAAGCCTGAGGTAAATTAAAATAGAGAAAATATTATTAAGTGTTGAAATGGTGGAACCCACAGGGTATAATGTAGGGTATTTTTACAAGGTCGCCTCATAGGTCATAATGTAGGAATCCCCATGTAGGTGTTGGGTGTAGGGTGTTGGGGTAGGTGTGCAATGCAGACCAACGTTGCCTATAAATACACACACCCCATGTAATTTTCTAGAAATTTTCATGTTTTTGATTTTCTCTCTTGTAGCGCATTTCATACACACATCTACCTCATTCTTTTCTTTTGTGAAGGTCTCCAGGAGGTTCCATCAAGGTATAGCCACTTGAATTATGGGGTTGTGTAGAGTCACATTGGAGAGGATCCTACATAGGAAGCCTTATCAGGGGACCTATGCAAGAACCCTTATCGAGGGACCTATGTGCTAACCTTTATTGAGGGACCTTCGTGAGTTCTTCCCTTTTCCATTTTTTTGGAATTCTTCTATGTGAAAATTTTAATGTTCTCAAGTCAATATATCAAATTATTAAGAGGAATCATTGCCTTATTACATGTTTTCAATGGTTTCTTTAATGAAGAAAACTGGGAAAGATGTTGTGAAATCTTCTGAAATGATCAAATATTTTGGGCCTGATTATTATAACATCATTGAATCAACTCTTCTAGGTCTAGAAAAGTATTCGATCGCCTATAAAAGTGATTACCCACAAAGTGACTACTTACCTATGTAGGGGAACATACTTCTGAGTGATTCCCATATTTCAGTGTTTAAGAAGTACTTCCCAACATCTTGCTTCATGAAGCAAATAAACATCCCTACTGATAACATCTTCTTGAAGGTTGTTCTTATCATGGAAGGAACAACCCCTATCGATTTTATTCAGAATCAATGTGGCTTAATTCTAGATATGGAGCCACATATATAATAGTCGATGACTCATTTTTATGAATCAACCTTATGTGCTAAAATGAAAGATCAAACTCAAGTTTGGAAGGAAGATTCGGAATCTGATCTCATTGGGGAGTGAGGAATGAGTGGACATAGGAATTATGGGTACACCAAAATTATGATGAATTTAATAAATAGATAAAGGAATTTTATATTTACATGGTTTTTTTGGTAGAATTTTTTTTTCTATAACCTAGACATCATACCTAAATTACTAAGATGGTGGATTCTGCAGACAAATTCCTTTCACTTGACGCATCTGGAATTTAGAATCATATTTTGGTATTTCTACCAAATTTCTAGGGTCCCTGTAATGTCTCGGTTCTGGGTGCTGCCCAGAGGTGGCCCGTACCCAGTTGGTCACATGGCCTCAAGCGCAGTTCCCAAAATGATAGATGTTGCTGAATAGCTATGAGGGCCTTGGGTGTGATAGTGGGGAAACTATTCCCTCATTGGCAGAGTAACACAGTGGAAGTAAAACAAACAGCAATAGCGGAAGTAGTAAAACATAAAATAAGTAAACAGTAGAAGTAATAAATAATTGGAGCACACATATATAAATGATTCATGATACATATGTCTAGGAAAACATCCAAATAAATCACGATGCTGGAATATAGTTCTATGCCAAAGTGCAAAAGAAAATCAAGTAAACATCTCCATAGCATGGCAAGCCTCAGCTTGGTCTCATGATCCCCATCTCCACAACAATCAAGTACCTGAAGTAGAAGGGACCTTGACTTTATCTATACATACTGTAATATAATCAGTTTGGGCCCAAAAGCATGACATAAATAGGGTTTGAGACTAATTGTAGTAGGTAACCACCCAAATATTTGTGCCTAATAGTTAGTGAATATATATACGGAAGGTAATAAACAAAATGAATTAGTAAATAGGGAAGTAAACATAGTAACAATCCTACCAATTCAATTTCATTCATTTATATAGATCAAGTAAGCAGCTAATAAAAAGTAGGTAACCCTTTGGGAAGTACTCATAGCCTAACCCCTCTAGTTCAACCAAAAAACACAAGCAAGCCTCTGGGAAGTACTCGCAGTCTAACCCCTCTGGTTCATCTTTAGCAAAGACTCTCCAAGGAAGCACTCACCCCATCAATTCCACATATGGTCTCGTATCAGTAACCAATAGGAACTCTGGGGAATCACTCAATGCCAAATTTCCCATGTGGCCCATATCTAGGAAACTACAAACACTCTGAGGGTGCACAAATTCCATCCCCCCTATTATCTCACAACATAATAGTAAAACAGACACTCTGGGGAAGCCCCCAGTGTCCATTCCCCCTATGGTCTTCTACACCAGGTTCCCACAGCCCTCTGTAAGTCAATAATACAAAAACGATACATGGAATCCAAAGTAAACCTTAGGAACTACATGGATAAACAATCTAAAACAAATCATTGCATGCCAGGTATTAATCACTCCATCCTAACAATTCTAGTTATGGAAATCAAGTAGCCTAATGTGAAAGCTATAAGAAATGGTTAAATCATACAATCATGGAAAAAAATACATAGCATTGAAAAGTTAACCCTATTCAAAAAAAATTAACTTCTATCCAAACAAACAAGTTATAACAGGCAATAAAAGTTCTAAAAATCATAAACATGCAATACCCCAAATGAGGGTATTGGGAACTTTGGTAAATAAAATTCAATGACTATCTATGGAAAGGCACAGACCACCTACCTCAACATTGTGAAATCAATATACATGAACCTCAGGCCTAGAATCTCCCTATAATTCCATCGATCTATAAAAACATTAAAAACGTTCAACTGAGGATATCTTGTGAAAGGGAACAAATCAAGAAATGAGGTTCAAGAAGAAGGAAGAACTCACCGATATGATTCCAACACAAGTGACGAAGTTCGGATCAGAGAATGGATAAAAAGTCAGGGTCTTATAGAAGATCGAGTGGTCTCGTTCGCTCCCAGATGAGATAGGTCAAGAAGAAGATGGTTTTGTCCATCAAACGCGACCTTGATCTATTTAATGAAATAAAAAGAAATTACATGATGTGTTCTTTAAAAGTACATGGTGTGTACTTGCCTTTTCAAGCCTTCGCTTTAGGTGGTCTCCAGGTCACCACAAATTAATGCACTCTATGTAGTTTCTGGATAATCACATTGTATCTCACAAAAAATCACTAGTCAGATATACATCGGGATACCCTTCTTGAAAAAATTTGGCTTTCACTACATACACATTACCTAAATATCAAATCATAACAACTTTAAGACTAAAGGATCCCCATGGTAATTTAGGTACCCCAACCAATGTTTTTACCTAATTCCCCATGATATTTCTTCTATTAGAACATTATAAACCATCCTGAGGAAAACATCCATGCTCAGACTCCACCCAATATCACATCTCAGTTTATACATGGAATTAACCATATAATCCAAGTGTATTTGTGGCCACTAATTCATGAGTATCATAATGTTATCATTCCATTCAATGTTCGGATCCACACTCTCATCGCCCTCCCATTATAAGGGTCCCATGCACATAACTAATACGTCAGTCCCCACCATAATAGTGGGGTTACCTTTTCTTCACTAGACCAAACTCCCAACCTCCCGGAACTATGATCCATTAATTAACATACTCAAATATTGGGTGTGGTTATCCCTATATCACTTATCATATATTAAAAACATAACTAACCACATGTTTCCGGATTCTAAAACCAACACCCACAACATATAATAAGAACCATCTCACATGTGATCCTCATTCCCTGACACTCCCCTTATTCTCATACAAAGTTTCAGGTCACCACACCACAATAATTTCATCAAAATTTCCCAATCCCCATGAATAAGAAGGGTTTAATGACTTATTTTCATTGAAACATAGGGGTTACATGTCATGTTGTGACAAATTGTTAAACTTGAATTATTGAGATGCCCTTTAGCATGTTAGTTTAACATTAAAAAAAATCACTCTAATAACTTTTCTATTAGACCAAATGCTACACTAGGGATACAATCACCCCAATAACAAATAACATGTGATTTAATCTCAAATACTAATGTGAACACCTATTCTCACACTACACTTAAAACAAAACAAAAAAAATCTCAGTTTTAGGCATCTAAATGATCATTCCCTCTGATACCAACCTTGATACCAAAGCACTAGAACTCAAAGAACCTTCCTTAAGAAAACCAAGTCATAAACCTAACAACATAATATAATTTATAACACCATTGTTCATTGATTTTATATGCTAAAACATCTATATGTTCCCCACACATAAAACACCTATGATATCGAGTTGATCCCTTTCATGGATATCCTCAATCACCAAACCCACCAATTCAAAACAATCCTAATATCTGATTATAGATCATTTGGATCTCAAAACTATTCTCTTTGGTCCAGCATCACACAATCCACTTCTCATGTGAGGAACTACTACACCTATTCAAAAACACATGACATCTAATACACTAAGGAAAACTACTTTCCCTATGTCACACAAGCCCATTTATACACACCCATTATCATCATACATAATTTCAAAGGCACCTTCTCTTGGGTTTAATACTTATACAGGTTTATACTCTACCACCCTACCCACTCTGAGGTTAGTTATAAACTTATAATTTTCCTAAGAAACTATGATATAAGATGATATATCACATCTCCTAAGTTTTCATCTCAAACAAAATATAGTAGGTAACATCCCACTATCTAGAATATCTCATATCCATGGGTGAGTTATGTTCAATAGATTCCTTTTAGTGAGGTATTTTATTTATTCTAGGTCACCACACATGCTAGCACCCCCTCAAATTAAATAAATAATGTGATGTTGTTATTATTTTTTAAAATTCTATATATGATATTGTGGTGTTTTTAATGATGCTTGTATTTGGTATTATAGAGTTTATTTCATATTCATGTAGTTTGTGAAATGTATGAAATGTTAGAGGATGGTGTATTCAATATTGGAGGCTTCTCTATATTGTATTCTATGTGTAGGTTCATGTGTGCAATGCTGGAGCTATTGTGGAGAGCTGCTGTGGAGCTGAAAATGTTGGTGAATTCTATACCAAGGGTTTATAACTGTTGGTATAGTGATGAAAGAGAATGTGTTTTCCAAAGTTTATGTGTAACCATTGAAAAAACTATATACCAACAGTTACTAAATCATTGGTATATCCCTAGATATGTCATTTATACTAATGTTTGTAAGTAATGGTTGGAAAAACTCTATTCCAACAGTTTAAAAACCATTGGTATTACACTATTTCCTTTGTAAACCAATGGTTTTAAACTATTAGTAAATATATATCCCAGTGGTTCTAAGAAACTATTGGGAAACTATAAGTTTTGTAGCCTATACCAATGATTATTTGTAAATTTTTGGTATATGTTTATCCTGACACCACACTACCCAATGGTTTGTTAAACCATTGGGATATTGTATACCAACAGTTTACCCCCCCCCAATGCTAACAATTTGTAGCCATTAGTGTAGTTTAACTTTCCAACAGTGTGGTTTGTATCTAATAGAGCTATAGCCGCATTTTACAATGCATAATCTTGGGTGTTAGGTGATCACGGAATGTCATTCAATGTTGGATCTGAGGGGAATTCTACCATTAACCATTTTTAAGAGTCAATCAAATTAATTATCTTATATTTTATGAGGGTGTAACCCTTTTTGATTTTATTTATTATCAAATCTGAGTCACCTTTCACCTATAAGTGGTTTTATGGTATTTTAAGTTCCAATTACATGCCTATAATGAGATCATTTTATTCATCCTCATTATTGGTACAACCCTATGATAACGGAAAGGAGTCTGGTAACACTTCCATATCTAGGGAGATAAGTACAATTATTATCCCAACATGTTTTAGGATAGTGTATTCCACTTTCATTCCTTTTAGGATCCAGTATGGATCATCAAAATACCTTTCCTTAATTTGGGTATCACCTTGAATATAAATTATCTCATCATCTAGAAATTCAATATTTAAAGACTTATCTTCTGCAAACAAGTGTTCAGCAAGGAAGTCCGCCAATTCATGAAATTTCTCTTGTTTCTAAGGCACAAACTATATATCAAACTGCTAAAGAATAACATCCCACCATCACATATGTCCAGTCGGTATATGAAAATTGAGGACAAATTTGAGTGGGTAATTCTGATAAACATAGTTGATCTCATGGTGCAATAGATAGTTCCCCAATTTCTGAACTAATAGGATTACTGATAGATACCTCTTCTCTATATCTGAATAACGAGTCTCAAAATAAAGAATTTTTTTTATTGGGATAATAAAGGTTATCTTCATTCGTATTATCATTCTTCAACACGATTAAGGCGCACATTGATCATTCCAGTGCCTTCACATATATAACGAGTGGATTTCCTTCACCATGTGGCATCAACACCGGTGGGATCAAGAGATATTTCATAAGGGTCTTAAATGATTTTTGATAGTCACTAGTCCACTTATATGTGACCCCCTTCTTCATTAGTTTGGTAATGGTAAAAAAAATTCCTCCAAGGTTAGATATAAAGTGTTAGATATAGGAAAAGTTTTGATTAAGTCCTCTCATCTTTTTTAGGTTTTTAGGAGGCGACATGCCAAGGAAATCTTTAATTTTATCAGGATCACCCTCAATGTCATGATGGAGTACAAAAAATCCAATAACTTTCCCCAAGGTTACCTTGAAAGAACATTTCAATGGGTTGATTTTCAAGTTATATTGTCAAAGCCTACTGAAAATGGTCTCTAGTTCATCCATGTGGTTATAAAATTTTCGAGACTTGTGCACTATATCATCATTATATAATTCAAAAAACTTCCCTATGAATGGTTTAAAGAGGTGATGCATAGATCTTTGGTTTGTCAAACTGACATTATTCAAGCTGAAGGGAATGACCTGGTAGTAGCATACTCCCTGAGGTCTGTGAATGAAATTACTTCTTTACTCTCTAGGGCCATATCGATTTGGTTTCACCCTACGTATCCATCCAGGAAAGAGAGTGATTGATAACCAGCTATTAGATCAATTATATGTTATGTAATTGGAACTAATAAGTCATATTTGGGACACTTATGGTTAAGATATCCAAAATTGAGGCAAATTCTTATTTTACAATTCTTATTCTTCATTGGGAAAATGTTGGGTATCCATTTTGGATTCTATAATTCTGAGATAAATTCATCCTTGGTGAGAGTTTCCACTTTATCCTTGATTTTCGAGGCATGAGTCAGGTGTGTCTTTTTGGCTGTTTTCTTGTAACGCTGATGATCTTATGGAAAACCCAAGTGACGGGTAGCCACTTTAGGGTCAAGGCCTAGTATCTTTGGGTAATTCTAGGAAAACACATCACAATGATGATTTTAAAAATGAAGTATATACCTCCTATTTTTTTATACATAAATTAACTAATTAGAGTGGGTCATGGATCCCTTTTTGTAACCAGATTTATCTCTCTGAGTTTACCCACAATGATGGTGTTACATTCCTCAACTATTTTTGGGGAACCACTGAGGTATTTCTCTTCTTCCTCTTCCTTATTATTTTTTTTCTTTCATCTCTTTCTAAGAGGTAGGTGAGGAATAAATAATCTATGAGTTAGGGGATGAATTTTCAATTGGACATCTAGAAGAAAAGTCAATCATTTCTAGATCAATAAATGATGAGAGGAATTTTTTATTTTCTAAAGAAATGATGAGGGATTGAGATTTAGAATCACTATCTTCTTCCATTAATGTGAGAACTTATCCCATCCTAGATGATGAAACAGGTTTTTTGGAAGCTTAGGGGGTGGAATGAGTACATTTCCATTAGATATTTCATCACTATTCGGGGATTTGATAGCATATTGTTGATTTTTGAATTCATTTTTCATGATTGAAATTACATAATTCAAAAATTGAGTTCTTAAATTCATGTCCACCCATATAATTTGATTAATTTGAAACACATATTCTGCACTGAGCTTCTTGAAAGGGTTAGCTGGGATCATATCTAGGCCATTTGGGGAATTTATTCGCATGATATCATCTGCCATGGATTGTTTTCCTCCTTTATGATAGAACCATGCATCAATATACTTTGAATCATAGAATTTTAATAGGGCCTTATCACTATGATATTTCCCAATTTTACCATTGATACCTTATTTGAGACACTGGTGGTGTGATAAAGGAATAACTGTATTCTTATGTAGCCAACGTATTCCCAGCAGAACATTGAAATCTATATCCTTCCAAACAACCTTGAATTATGAGTCTTACTGGAGATCACCAAATTGAGTTCAAAGTGTGATCTCTCCAATATTATCTTCCTCATTTTCATCATAAAATAGTAAAATTATAGTTTAAGGAGATAAGTGATATTAATTGAGATGCAATTGGTGAAGTTTCTGGACAGGAATTTGGTTGACTCACGATCCATTATCAAGGAAGAATCATTAGATATCAATGTCATTTATTCTACCAGATATATATAATGGTCTAATGTGTAGTTATATGAAAACATCCTCATTATTATTAGTGAAAGAGAAAACTACATGAAATTATAAGGGGTCATTCTATGCATGATATACTTCAGTAGTAGAAACCTCGACATAAAATTTCATAAGACTTGATAAGGAATCATTAAGTGCTTCCTGGAGATCTTTTTAAAGACTTAGGGAATCAAAGATGGATAAATAGGTCAGAACATGGGCCAATTACTTCAAGACATAATATTTTTGATCCAGAGTTCTATTCCACTAGAAATGAGGATTATCTTTTGCATGAACTTTTTTATCTAATGTTTCTGATATTGATAGATGACCCTTTGTGGTAGGAGTTGGAGGTTATCCTATTCTAGGTTGGATAGGATAGGTAGGTCACGCTACCCACTGGGAAGGTTATGGTGTATCCTCTTATAATTCTTCCAATATGACCATGTAAGGGAATACTATGTCATGAATGGGGGGAAAATCCATTTTTCCGATTGAGCTTTCTAGGGGATATTTCCCACAATTTTCATCCATGTAGTCATTTTGAGTAAGGGTTTAGTTGAATTAGTGGCTCCTAGAATGACTATGCCTTCCCTTGTATCCTCAAAATCGATGAATTCTTACTCAAGTTCCCTAATAAAGTGTATGGAAATTGGGTTCATAATCAGAATCATTATGTGTAAATGGATACATTAAGTGAATAACATTAACATAACCAAAGATCAACTCCTCATCTGATGAATATTTCATCTGGTGGGTCCACGCTTTTTGTGCCATTTTTTGGGGAGGTTCTTGTGCTTTATGGAATGTTCGAATGAATTCCTCTAAAGTTAGGGCTAATTTTTCCTTGAAATGATCTCATATTGTTTCATTTTCTTCTTACCCTTTTGGACATGTCACTTTTTAGAGCATTGGCCTTTAGAGGATTGATCTACTAATATATATGGTTGTGCTATGGTGGAACCAATTGAGGGCATAATTGGTTGTTTCATATATTCTTAGATAATAGTGTGGTCCCACTTTATAATTTGTATAACCATCCAGTCCCCTAAATTCTTCATACTCTTACTTTTAACTTTTATCCACTCATTTTACTCCTCCAAATTAGTAGCAGAAACACATGCTACTTGGGTAGGTAAACTTTTTAGTTTCACATGTCTAGAGTCCAGCATATTTTTAGTAGGTATTTGAAAACAAAACAATCCTAGATGGGGTGGCTAAAGATTTGATGGAAGGGGAAATATATTGGGATATCATCATTACATTCTTTTCTGGGATTCTTAGACTTTGGAAACCTGATTATGCTATTTTTCGATTTCGAGATTAAGTACCTAGGGACTAGGTCATTTTGAAATGAATAGACCCTATTTTTAATCTCATTAAACTATTTCCACCTCAAGAAAATTTGATCATTCTGATGAGGTGGGAATTTCTACTGGTGCTCATGAAGTTGAGTAATATGATATGATGCAGGCTTTGAGGTAGGAGTGGGTACATGGGTCTGACTAAGTATAACTATATAACACTCTTTTTTTATGCTATACATCCCTTAGTTTAAGTAATTACTCAAGGCTTGTCTTTGATATCTATAGTGGAATTTTACACTTATTGAGAAATTCAGGGACGGTCCTGAAACCCTCCTTTATATTTCATTGGGATAAAAATTGTTTACAATTCATTGAAAATATTCTATACATTTATGGGAGATGACTCTTTTTTAGGGAGTTGTAGGTTTAAGGATAATGTCATTATATTCCACCGAGCAATGAAATATGAGACCCTTTTATCCTCTCATTGTTTGTAATTTTTGAGATCAAAGAAAGTTTTCATCTATAGTGTTGAGATAAACTGGAAGTGAAACTTATTATGGAGATCATCCTACCCAATAATTTGACCGAGAATACAAAAATGTGTACCAAACAAAGGATTATTCTTTTAGTGATTACACGAAGCACCTGAGTTTCACCACCTCCTATTGTTCAGGGGTACCCGTCATGGGATCATAACAAGATGATTAATACGTAAAGTGATACTATGAACCTCTTAAGTCATTGAAGATTAGTGATTTTTAATTCCTAATGTCTTGTAGGGGAATATTCATACCTAGCCATTTAGTATAAGGATTATTTTTTTTATTGGTGTGTGTTATTATTTCATGGATTCCAATCGATCTTTTAATGACTCAATTGTGTTTATAATCATTTGAGGTATGTCTGGATGAGAAAGTTCTTGAATAGGTGTGCCATATAGTGCCTGAATGGGTGTTGTGGATAGTTATACCTGTGGTGGAAGTATTAATGGTACCTTCCATGGGTTACCCATAGAGATATGACTATATATATGTGCCTAACAATACTATAGTTGCACATAAAACAGAGGGAATTCACGATTAGCTGCTATGAGATCCAAATATATTGGTGGTTGGTATCTTGCATTGAGAAGATGTTTCGGGCCTGCTTTAGTTATTTCAATGAACTCCCATTTTTGTTGTAACGCCCCGACCCCAGCTACCCAGAGTCGGTGCATTACTTCGTAACATTGGCATGATCACAAGAAAGATCAAATCTCGAAAGACCGATTGGTTTAGTAGCCTTGGAAACACTAGATATATTCATAAAGTTTTACATTACATTTCAAAGTGAAAAACTACTACAACAACAAAGTCTTCATATCCACACTATTAACCCCTCATAATATCCCTGCAAGTCAATCATAATTTACTTCTTCACTACCTGGGAAAAATAAAACATAGAAAAGGGGTGAGCTCAAATTCCCAGTAAGGATAACAATATAGCGGAACATTCAAAATAAGCATAAACATTTAAGGCAATGAATTACTAAAACAAAAGCCTTTTAAACATGAACTTCAACATAGTATGGCAAAAGTAAAATGAAATAATTCCATTTACTTATTCACATGGATATTCTACTAATCGAATAATCACATGCAAAATCAATAACCACTTTAATAATGTTGGAATGCATAATGCCAGACTATCATAACCACATAGCCAAGGCCTCGTGCCAAGACTACAAATAAGATTTTGTCAAGGCCTTGTGCCAAGACACTAGTTTGTCTCATGAGACCTACCGATGCATCGAGGAGCTATAGCGGGCTCCCCCCGTCACTTATTAAGTCCAATGCATTCCCATATGAAAAGGTTTAAACATAACATAAACATTCGTATTAAAACTAGCATACGAAATGTCAATAATTTCACCATAAACTATGAATGGTATAAAAATAGCACATCCACAGTCAAACATATCACAAAACCTTCAATACAATATAGAAGTTTTGTATCATAATAAATCAACTTCAAATAATCTTAAAATCCATCAAAGGATGTTGACATAGATGAAATCAAAATTCTTTTTAAAGAAGTATCTCCTTTTATTTTGAAATCATTTAAGGTCCATATAAAAAAAAACATTTTCTTTTAAAATATTCTTATAAGCTTGTATGGAAAGCTTCGACGATTTTATAACGGCGGAAAATAACCGCACCCGCCGTATAAGTTAAAAAAAACATTCTTACCTCAATTCTGTCGAAAAGGTTAAAAAGGACCTTGTTTTGAAAACGACGGAAAGATTCCTTTATAAACCTCTTATAAAAAGTCAAACAAGGGTATAAATGACTTTAACCCATATTCTTGTAAATAGTAAAAATGTTTTGAAATACATTTCGAAGAAACATGGATGTGGATGATAAAGAGATCCCAGTAGATTATTACGTATAATACAACCTCGGATAATGAAGAGATTGTGAAATAACCCTTACCTTGTACTTTTCCTTGGTTGGGGTAGGTTAACCTCCTGTATAATGGTGAAATAATTGTTATTAAATTATAAAAGAATCATATACATTAATATGATATCATATATGATCTTTTAATATTGATTTGATAATATCTTAGTATTATCGTCGTTTCGTGTGTTAACTTACTCATTTTATTTTATATGTTTTGTTACATAAGTCATGTTTGTTGTATCTTATTCATATCCAGAATGATATCAAGTCCTTAAACATCATTTTTAAATCATTAAATGATAATTATACTTGAATGGATACGATGGAGAATGAATCTCATCGCGTTCGTGGAGACGGTAGTCCGTACGTACGCACGAACGCTACTTCCATTTAATTTTTATTTTAAAAGAATTGAATCCAAATGATACATAGGTATATTACTATTCCAGTATAATATAATATTTTATATATGTTACTTAAGTTCATTAACACCATCCTTTATACGTTCCATGTGTGGTATGAACGAGTCATATCATTTTAAGGGGGCAGTAGTCCGCACTTCCTCAAATGAAATTATCGTATGTATATACAACATGAAACGAATAATGGTATGAAATAAAATGGAATTACAGAAGCTTATATATAAAATATATATCATTAATATCATATTTAATTACAGTTCCATCATAATGGCCACCATGAGAGGCGGTAAGATGTATTTGAACAATCATCGTTTCGTGAGGCGTTAGTTTGCCATCCACAGAAACATTATGTTCATCATCCATTAGATGGAGTTGTGTGTATGTGTAGTTTGAATCCTTCTTATAACAACATACTAGTATATTTAGGATACTGGTCTTGTTACAAAAGAAAGGAAATAAAAAGAGTTTGGGGGTTGGAGAAGCAAAATAATTGAAAATAATTTAAGAGAAATCATTACCATTAATTTAGGTAACTCACTTTGGTTGGAACCAAAGGACTTCTTGAAATGCTTTCTGCCTAAGGGTAAGATTCAAGGAGGAGTAGAGGGATGTGGGGAGCTTAGTTGGGCAGAGTTTGGACGATCCAAGTGGCTTGAGAGGTGTGAGGAATGAGTAGAAGTGGTCTCCTTTTATAAGGGGGAGGAGGGGCTCTTTAGGAAAGTGTGAAAGTATTACTTTATAATATATTTTTATTCGGTTTATAATGGTCCAAAAATCATTGAGGTCGAAGATAAGATGACTCATATTCTAAATAACATCAACCAATAAGAATTGTACAGGTTTTAGATAATATTTTAATCATTATAATCTTATTTATTTAAATGATTTATTAATGAGGTAAACATTGCATCATTATTGTGTCATTAATAATTTATATTATTTGATGTATAAAAATTATAAATAAAATATCATTATGTAGGAAATCTTTTTATCTTTCTAATGAATATTTATAATCGAAAATCCAACATGTATAACCCTATGTAAAAATTGTTCTTCTAAAGGATGTAAGCTTATGCCATTTTTATTTTTATTTTAACTTTATTAATATAATGTGTCATTATCACTTACAAGTGGATCCATGGGGTCCCAAAACAGACCCAAAGATGCCCATGGTCGACCATGTATCAACCAATAGGGTTAAGACACGTTTTAGGGTAATTTAGTATTATTATAATATTATTTTTGTAACCCTTATTTACCGGATTTACCCTTTAACCATGGTAAATAAAATATTTACCGCAGTAATTATTCAAAATGTGTAAAAATAAAAGTTACCTATTTACATAATTTGGACATCCTGATTCCAAATATGGAATCCATTTTCCTAAATTCAAAACACAGAAGTGGCAGAAATTAATTTAAAATTAATTCCCGCTGTCAAAACAAAAAGCGTGTTTTTAAGAGGTAATAACTATCAAAAGATTGACACTTGTTTATGTTCGGTTTAATTGTAAAATTATGTCCAATGACCAACATTATATTAAATGGTAAAAATATATTCTAAATATACTTTAAAACCACTCAAATTCACAATTTATCACTATTAATTATTTTAGTTAAAAAAGTTGTTTTTAATTAAAATTTAGTAATTTTTACTATTCATCAAAATATGAAAGTTATCCGAAATGTACCAAAATTTCACACTAGGCTAATTTTGATATTCCGAATCCAAAAATGAAGTCAATTTTCAAATATAAAATATATATAATTTCAAAAAGTAGGTATTAGTATTCACAACGGCTAGTTTAATTAGTTGTGGTGTGTGTTAGAACTCGAGGTTGCGTACAACACAAGCTATCGCATTATTCGAAGGGAAACGTACCGTGGAAGCTTGGGGTGTTACATTCTCCCCTCCTTCAAATAATTGCGTCCCCGCAATTTCTAGAATACTTATTACATGAAAAGACTCGGGTGGTTCTTCATCATAAGTTCCTCGGGTTCCCACGTTGCCTCTTCCATCTTATGGTTTCTCCACAAAACTTTTACCAGACGCGTCGTCCGGTTTCTCAGTACTTGTTCTCTTGTATCAAGAATCCTGACGGGCTCTTCACAATAGGAAAGATCAGGTTCCAGTTCTAATTCCTCATAGGTGAGTACATGCGTTGGGTCAGGCATGTATTTTCTCAACAGAGATACGTGGAACACATCGTGAACTTTGGAGAGACTTGGCGGCATTGCCAATCGGTAAGCTACAGCCCCAATTCGTTCTAGAATTTCGAAAGGTCTGATGTACCTGGGACTCAATTTACCTTTCTTACCAAAACGTATGACTCCCTTCCACGGAGATACCTTTAGGAAAACATGATCACCGACTTGAAATTCCAAATCCTTCCTTCGATTATCGGCATAGCTCTTCTGCCTACTTTGAGCTGCTTTGATGTGATTTTGGATTACCTTCACCTTTTCCACCGTTTCCTCCACTAGTTCTGGGCCTACAAGTTTTCTTTCACCAACATCATCCCAACAGGTTGGTGTACGACATCTCTTTCCGTATAACGCTTCATATGGTGCCATCTGAATACTCGAATGGAAGATATTGTTATAGGAAAATTCTACTAGTGGTAAATATTGATCCCACATACCCTGAAAATCAAGTGAGAAAGATCTCAACATGTCTTCTAAGGTCTGAATAGTCCGTTCTGATTGTCCGTCTGTCTGAGGGTGGTAAGCAGTGCTCAAATGAAGTTCAGTATCCAGGGATTTCTGAAGACTTTTCCAAAATCTTGAAGTAAAACGGGGATCACGATCAGAAACAATCGATAGGGGAACTCCATGAAGTCTCACAACTTCATTAATGTATAGTCTTGCTAGACGTTCCAGGGGTAGATCTTCTCTTATAGCAAGAAAATGTGCTGACTTGGTAAGACGATCAACAATAACCCATATTGCATCGTTCCTTCTAGGAGTCTTTGGTAGCCCCATGACAAAGTCCATCGTAATATTGTCCCATTTCCACTCCGTTATGGGAAGAGGTTGCATGACTCCTCCAGGCTGTTGCCTTCCAGCTTTCACTTGTTGACAAACCATACATCTTGACACAAAATCAGCAATCTCCCTCTTCATGTTGTCCCACCAAAAATGTTCCTTCAAATCTCTATACATTTTGGTGCTCCCAGGGTGTATAGAGAAATTGGAACTATGAGCGTCATCCAGCAATTCCCTTTTTAGATCAGGTATATTGGGAACACAAAGTCTCTTCCCGAATTTCAAAATTCCATCTTCATACACAAAGTCTCTCAATCTCCCATCATTCATAGCTTTAATCTTCTTCTGAAATTCTTCATCATCGGTCTGGGAACTCTTAATCCTTTCTAGTAAAGATGGTTTGGCAACCATTTGAAAAAGCATTGATGTTTCACCTTCCCTGGTTATTCCCATGTCCATCTTCTCTAGATCCATGAAAATTGGATCCCTTTCAATTCTCATCATGTTCAGAACTCCATGGTCTTTTCTGCTCAAAGCATCTGCTACTTTGTTTGCTTTCCCTGGGTGGTAGTGTATCGTGCAATCATAATCCTTGAGTAATTCAAGCAATCTCCTTTGCCTCATGTTGAGTTCTTTTTGTGAGAAAATATACTTCAGACTCTTGTGATCAGTATAAATCTCACATTTTTCACCATAGAGGTAGTGCCTCCATATCTTCAAAGCAAAGATCACAGCTGCTAACTCAAGATCACGAGTAGGATAGTTTTGTTCATGAATTTTCAACTGTCGTGATGCATAGGCAATAACTCTATCATTCTGCATAAGGACACAACCAAGTCCTTTCTTTGATGCATCACTATAAATAACGAACCCATCATTCCCCGATGGTAGAGTCAATATAGGAGCATTGACTAATCTTCTCTTCAGTTCTTCGAAACATTCTTCACACTCTTTTGTCCAAACAAATTTAACCCCTTTACGTGTGAGCTTCGTTAATGGGTTAGCCAATCGGGCAAAATTCTGGACGAAACGTCGATAATAACCTGCCATGCCAATAAAACTACGTACCTCAGTTATACTCGTAGGTGCTGGACATTCTTGGATTGCTTTGGTCTTAGAAGGATCAACAGAGATTCCATCTTTAGAGACAATATGGCCAAGAAAAGAAATCTCCTGAAGCCAGAATTCACACTTGCTAAACTTTCCATATAATTCATGCCTCCTCAGAGTCTTCAAGATAATGCGCAAGTGATTTTCATGATCTTCGTAGGTTTTGGAGTATACCAAGATATCATCAATAAATACCACCACAAATTCATCGAGATACTCCTTGAAAACTCTTTTCATCAGATCCATGAATACAGAGGGTGCATTAGTCAATCCAAACGGCATTACAGTAAACTCGTAATGCCCGTATCTGGTTCGAAATGCTGTCTTCGGAATGTCTTCCTTCTTTACACACAACTGATGGTATCCAGATCGAAGGTCAATCTTTGAAAAGTATTGAGCTCCATGTAGTTGGTCAAATAAATCATCAATACGAGGTAGGGGATACTTGTTCTTTATCGTTATAGCATTGATCTCCCTGTAGTCGATACATAACCTCATAGATCCATCTTTCTTTTTAACAAAAATAACAGGGGCTCCCCATGGAGAAACACTAGGGAGAATAAATCCCTTATTACTCAATTCCTCTAGTTGTTTCTTTAGTTCGACTAACTCTACAGTGGCCATTCTATAAGGGGTCTTCGATATAGGCCTTGATCCAGGAATCAAATCAATGGAAAACTCAACTTCTCGTTCTGGAGGATGTCCAGGTAAATCTTCCGGAAATACATCTACAAATTCTTTCACAACAGGTAAATCCTCTATTTGAACATTACTTTCCTCACCGACAGTTATTTCATTCTCTTCCTCCCCAATAATTGAATTAAGTTGAGCTACTGGGGGTGGATCTAAATAAGAATTAGGTGGTGACGATTCTGCTCTAAAAATAAGGTGTTCCTTATCATTATCATCAAGAATCGTAACCTCTTTCTTCTTACAATAAATCTTCGCATCATAGTCCGAAAGCCAGTCCATGCCGAGGATTATATCAAACTCAATCATAGGTATGACGATGAGATCAGCAGATAAAGAAAATTTATGTGCTCTAATGGGGACTGATTCACAAAACTTTGTTGCAACGATACTTCCCTTAGGAGTTTTGACTGACAACTCCCTTATTAAATCAAATTAGAAATATCTAATTTTCTTAGAAAACTGGGAAGATATGAAACAATGCGATGATCTAGAATCAAATAATGCATTTGCTAAACTTGAGGAAACCATTAAATTACCTGCCACTACGTCTTTCGGAGCTTTTACCTCAGCAGTAGTGATAGCATAAGCCTGGCCTTGATCCCTTGGCCTTTTCTGAGGTAAGTTCTCCTGACGCTTAGGACATGCATTTGCATAATGCCCCATCTCCCTGAAATTGTAGCACTGAACGTTGGTAGCTTCCTTCTTCCCCTTGCAATCATGAGCTTGGTGGCCTTTTTCACCACACTTGTAACAGACTCCCATTACCTTCAGGCAAGCACCGGGGTGTTTCTTCCCGTATTTACCACAAGATGGATATTCAACCTTTCCCTTCTTCCCCTTATTTCCATTCCCAGATTGATCAGCAGGTCTCTTCTTCTCTTGCTTCGCTTTAAAGTCATAAGACTTAGAGAATTCCTTTTCGGTCTTGATAGCACATGAGACAATGTATTCGTATGATGAAAAGTATTGTGAGACTAATGCTCGACGGAGAAATGGTTTTAACCCATCAAAGAAACGATCAATATTACTTCTTGGGTTGCGTATATAATCTTCAGCATACCTCGCTAACCTTGTAAAGTTAGCCTCATACTTTGTGACATTATCATCCTCCTTTTGTCTCAGACTTAGAAATTGCCTTTCCATATCCGCTCGATGGTCGCGAGGGAAGTATTTTTCTAAAAACAGATCTTTGAACTCCCTCCATTCCATATTTGATACTTCATCATCTTCCTTCATGTTTTGAATCAATGACCACCATTGATCAGCATCTCCAGTGAGGCGGTAAACTGCCATGATAACTTTTTCCCTTTCACTGCTCCCCAAAGCCTGAAATATTTTCTCTAGGGAAAATATCCATTGCTCAGCTACTAATGGATTTGTATTCCCGTTGAAAGTTGGTGGTTGTTGCCTCATGAATCGATCTAACATTGATCCTCCACACTGCGGATCAGGGTGCTCCATACGGGTAAGGTTATTATTCATAACCTGAGTAAGTTGTCCCAGTATGGTGATTAGCTGATCGGCACCAGTTGCATCACCAGCCCCACTATAATTATCTTGAGCAGGAGGGCAATCCCTACATGGAGTGCGTGCATTGATACGGTTTCCATTTCTTCCACTAGGCGCCATTTCTAAACAATGGCATAAACTATATCAGTTTATGAATCAAAATACATAATCCCATACTTATAAAACACTTAACATAAATTGAACTATTTATGGATATAATCCATAATCATAAAAATGTTTTCTTTGAGGAAGTATATACTCATAAACCCTTCATAATGATTTGTAAAGAAAATGAGAGTTATCCTAAGCATATCCCTCGGGAGTGTCGTAACCAAGAGTGCAGCAAGGCCCGTTGTCGTGCACCAGTTCCCGTTCGAGTCTAGCTCAAAGCGGTGTTTTCGGGTTTTACACCTAGGTACATCTGTGCCAGAGCCGCCTCTACCTGCTCGTATCCAGACAGGGATGTATTGCTCGGAAAACTCACAAAATCTCTACAATACCAAAATTCTTGGAAGTTCTTCTATACTAATCCTCAAAGTTCATCTTAGGTCTACGTGCTCTAATCAGAGTTTATCTAAATCTAGCTTCCAAGGTTTGTACTAAACTTCCTCTGATACCAACTGTAACGCCCCGACCCCAGCTACCCAGAGTCGGTGCATTACTTCGTAACATTGGCATGATCACAAGAAAGTTCAAATCTCAAAAGACCGATTGGTTTAGTAGCCTTGGAAACACTAGATATATTCATAAAGTTTTACATTACATTTCAAAGTGAAAAACTACTACAACAACAAAGTCTTCATATCCACACTATTAACCCCTCATAATATCCCTGCAAGTCAATTATAATTTACTTCTTCACTACCTGGGAAAAATAAAACATAGAAAAGGGGTGAGCTCAAATGCCCAGTAAGGATAACAATATAGCGGAACATTCAAAATAAGCATAATCATTTAAGGCAATTAATTACTAAAACAAAAGCCTTTTAAACATGAACTTAAACATAGTATGGCAAAAGTAAAATGAAATAATGCCATTTACTTATTCACATGGATATTCTACTAATCGAATAATCACATGCAAAATCAATAACCACTTTCATAATGTTGGAATGCATAATGCCAGACTATCATAACCACATAGCCAAGGCCTCATGCCAAGACTACAAATAAGATTTTGTCAAGGCCTTGTGCCAAGACACTAGTTTTTCTCATGAGACCTACCGATGCATCGAGGAGCTATAGCGGGCTCCACCCGTCACTTATTAAGTCCAATGCATTCCCATATGAAAAGGTTTAAACATAACATAAACATTCGTATTAAAACTAGCATACGAAATGTCAATAATTTCACCATAAACTATGAATGGTATAAAAATAGCACATCCACAGTCAAAAATATCACAAAACCTTCAATACAATATAGAAGTTTTGTATCATAATAAATCAACTTCAAATAATCTTAAAATCCATCAAAGGATGTTGACATAGATGAAATCAAAATTCTTTTTAAAGAAGTATCTCCTTTTATTTTGAAATCATTTAAGGTCCATATAAAATAAAACATTTTCTTTGAAAATATTCTTATAAGCTTGTATGGAAAGCTTCGACGATTTTATAACAGCGGAAAATAACCGCACCCGCCGTATAAGTTAAAAAAAACATTCTTACCTCAATTCTGTCGAAAAGGTTAAAAAGGACATTGTTTTGAAAACGAAGGAAAGATTCCTTTATAAACCTCTTATAAAAAGTCAAACAAGGGTATAAATGACTTTAACCCATATTCTTGTAAATAGTAAAAATGTTTTGAAATACATTTCGAAGAAACATGGATGTGGATGATAAAGAGATCCCAGTAGATTATTACGTATAATACAACCTCAGATAATGAAGAGATTGTGAAATAACCCTTACCTTGTACTTTTCCTTGGTTGGGGTAGGTTAACCTCCTGTATAATGGTGAAATAATTGTTATTAAATTATAAAAGAATCATATACATTAATATGATATCATATATGATCTTTTAATATTGATTTGATAATATCTTAGTATTATCGCCGTTTCGTGTGTTAACTTACTCATTTTCTTTTATATGTTTTGTTACATAAGTCATGTTTGTTGTATCTTATTCATATCCAGAATGATATCAAGTCCTTAAACATCATTTTTAAATCATTAAATGATAATTATACTTGAATGGATACGATGGAGAATGAATCTCATCGCGTTCGTGGAGACGGTAGTCCGTACGTACGCATGAACGCTACTTCCATTTAATTTTTATTTTAAAAGAATCGAATCCAAATGATACATAGGTATATTACTATTCCAGTATAATATAATATTTTATATATGTTACTTAAGTTCATTAACACCATCCTTTATACGTTCCATGTGTGGTATGAATGAGTCATATCATTTTAAGGGGGCGGTAGTCCGCACTTCCTCAAATGAAATTATCGTATGTATATACAACATGAAACGAATAATGGTATGAAATAAAATGGAATTAAAGAAGCTTATATATAAAATATATATCATTAATATCATATTTAATTACAGTTCCATCATAATGGCCACCATGAGAGGCGGTAAGATGTATTTGAACAATCATCGTTTCGTGAGGCGTTAGTTTGCCATCCACAGAAACATTATGTTCATCATCCATTAGATGGAGTTGTGTGTATGTGTAGTTTTAATCCTTCTTATAACAACATCCTAGTATATTGAGGATACTGGTGTTGTTACAAAAGAAAGGAAATAAAAAGAGTTTGGGGGTTGGAGAAGCAAAATAAATGAAAATAATTTAAGAGAAATCGTTACCTTTAATTTAGGTAACTCACTTTGGTTGGAACCAAAGGACTTCTTGAAATGCTTTCTGCCTAAGGGTAAGCTTCAAGGAGGAGGAGAGGGATGTGGGGAGCTTAGTTGGGCAGAGTTTGGACGAGCCAAGTGGCTTGAGAGGTGTTAGGAATGAGTAGAAGTGGTCTCCTTTTATAAGGGGGAGGAGGGGCTCTTTAGGAAAGTGTGAAAGTATTACTTTATAATATATTTGTATTCGGTTTATAATGGTCCAAAAATCATTGAGGTCAAAGATAAGATGACTCATATTCTAAATAACATCAACCAATAAGAATTGGACAGGTTTTAGATAATATTTTAATCATTATAATCTTATTTATTTAAATGATTTATTAATGAGGTAAACATTGCATCATTATTGTGTCATTAATAATTTAAATTATTTGATGTCTAAAAATTATAAATAAAATATCATTATGTAGGAAATCTTTTTATCTTTTTAATGAATATTTATAATCGAAAATAAAACATGTATAACCCTATGTAAAAATTGTTCTTCTAAAATATGTAAGCTTATGCCATTTTTATTTTTATTTTAACTTTATTAATATAATGTGTCATTATCACTTACAAGTGGATCCATGGGGTCCCAAAACAGACCCAAAGATGCCCATGGTCGACCATGTATCAACCAATAGGGTTAAGACACGTTTTAGGGTAATTTAGTATTATTATAATATTATTTTTTTAACCCTTATTTACCGGATTTACCCTTTAACCATGGTAAATAAAATATTTACCGCAGTAATTATTCAAAATGTGTAAAAATAAAAGTAACCTATTTACATAATTTGGACATCCTGATTCCAAATATGGAATCCATTTTCCTAAATTCAAAACACAGAAGTGTCAGAAATTAATTTAAAATTAATTCCCGCTGTCAAAACAAAAAGCGTGTTTTTAAGAGGTAATAACTATCAAAAGATTGACACTTGTTTATGTTCGGTTTAATTGTAAAATTATGTCCAATGACCAACATTATATTAAATGGTAAAAATATATTCTAAATATACTTTAAAACCACTCAAATTCACAATTTATCACTATTAATTATTTTGATTAAAAAAGTTGTTTTTAATTAAAATTTAGTAATTTTTACTATTCATCAAAATATGAAAGTTATCCGAAATGTACCAAAATTTCACCCTAGGCTAATTTTGATATTCCGAATCCAAAAATGAAGTCCATTTTCAAATATAAAATATATATAATTTCAAAAAGTAGGTATTAGTATTCACAACGGCTAGTTTAATTAGTTGTGGTGTGTGTTAGAACTCGAGGTTGCGTACAACACACGCTATCGCATTATTCGAAGGGAAACGTACCGTGGAAGCTTGGGGTGTTACATTTGTGGTACACCAACTATAATTTCATGTTAAGGATATACTTATAAATTATACCTAGTAATAAGGTTTCCTCAGAGTAATTATACATTGAGTCTCCTCAATTATTTTATCTCTTCCTCTAGCTGAGCAAATCATTTCTCTGGTGAAAGGGACTTTGCCTTTCTAGGAGGAAGGTGAGACATGATTTGAACCTTAAATTTTTCTCTGTTGGGTTCCTTTTGAGGAGTTAATGGTGGATTGTTCAAGGGAGATAAAAAATTCAGAGAAAGCCTCTAGTTCTGGGTACACACACATTCTTAATTTGTTTTAGTGTGGGCCCCAATGTGAATCAGAACATCTTCTTATTATGAATCCTTTGAATTGGTAACATGTTCTAAAGAATATGTGAGGGATGTGTTGATGATGTTAAGTAATTTGAAACACATTGTAAACATTATATCAGTCTCTTTGTGATCTTACCTTCCTCTTCACCCTCCACTAGGCCTTTTCATCTCCTTTGTTGATTCTCTAGGAAGTGTTTGCTAAATAGTAACTCAAAGGGAATCTGTAGAGAGTTAAGTCATGAATGTTCTAAGTTAAATTAATGGATCACAGGCTTATAAAAATATGAGTATTCATTCTTTGGTGTCTACTCTAATTATAAGAAAATAGATTCTCATTGAGGAGGTGATTATGTAGGTGAAAAAGCTCCCAACTGTGAGGGATGTGGATTTTCTTATTCTGCTTTCACAACCCTTAGGTCCCTATTGACTGACCTTGAGGGTTGGGTTAAAAATACACTAGATTTACAGTATGTGGATCCTCATGAATTAGAAGGGTGCATCTTTCAAAATAATCTTAAATCTCCAGTCTCTGAATACAGTTGTGCTATTTATGAAATTTTAACTATCTGATGGAAGAAATCATCTATGTGGAAGGATTTCTTGATATTCTACAATTATTGAAACAAATTTCTCTCAAAATCCTACTCTTGTTTTTCATGACATTCGAGAGATTTGGTTGAGGCATGTTTTTCCTGAACATATCCTCGATTAGGAATAGATTCCATTTGTTGATGCTGGCATGGGGATATTACATTTCATGATACCAACTTTGGAATTATTTTCCCATTAGGGAATGATGTGAAATTAAATGATCCATGTGCACCCCATCATCTGATATGAACACCATATGGGGTATTTGATATCAGTTTTCAAAACCTCATTATTGCGCTAAGGCAGACACAATGAAGGTCTCCTTGCAGTTTCTTGATCTTTGAATGTCTTCAATATTGGAGAGATGCCAAGTCAATTTGGTGTTTCAAACCTTAAATTACATTGATGTGAATTTGATAATTTTCATAGGGTCAAACCATTTATTTAAAATGATGAAGATTTTTACATATGTTGAGGTAGATTCCAGAGATAAATTATTCCGACAACATCTTTAGAATTCTATATTAAGGGGTGGCTAAAGAACAGACAATGACTAGTATTATATTCTTATCCAAATTCTTCATAATGTTCCATATATATTCATCATCTATTTCCAGATTTTCCACTACTTGGTCTGACAAGAGAGGAATATTACAGATTGTTTTACCAGAAGTAATTGGAATGGTTAGGATTTCTTCTATTATATTGGAATGAAAATGACACAATGGTGGTTTAGAAAATTAATGTTTCCTTGGTTTCTCATCTAGTTGAGAAATGGTTTCACTTTCTAAGGAAATGGAATCAGACATGACTATCCTTTTGTTCATAATTTCCTCATGATAAGAGGGATTTTTCATCACTACGTTGAAAATTGGTTATTTATTTTGACACTATGAAAAAATAATACGAAGAGGAATTTTTCAAAGAATTCCATCATAGTGAGGACCACCATTGTGGATTATAGTAAGGGGAAGACCCTCTTTCTCCCTGACCTTCTTGTCACATGGATGTTTTTCGTGCCTCTCATCAGGATATGTGCACTCAATATTGATCATATTGTATCACTGAGGATATCCTTTATGGTGAAGTGTCTGATGAGGACCTTCAAAACTACTGCTCATGATACCATAATTTGGTAATGGGAGGGTAAGATCGTTAGATAACATAGATAAGTGTCTAAAGGCTTTAAGAACTCTAGAAATAAGTGGATCTGGATCAGAGGTAGGCTCTTGATTTTCCAATCGTGTTTGATATGGATTCTTCTTTGATGTATTCTTACTAGTGATTGGGACCACTTGCTAGCGGATTTGGTTATCATGGGTAGGTTTTTGCACCTACCTTAGAGTAGCCATTAGGATAGAATGATTACCTTTCATTATAGCAAGTGCATGCCCCTAATCCTGTTTTCTATATATTATTGGTGAGTTTTCTGCCACAAACCTTTCGGATAGGAGTAGAGGCATGTATCTACTCTGGGGTGATATGTTGATGATCCAACCCACTTATGGGGATATATTTATGCTTCCATACCATAGTCACTACTGTCATCACCATTATGATGTCCTAGAAATTTTTGTAAGATATGGGTATGGATATTCATATGCCATTTCACCATTTACAGGATATTCTTGGTGGATTCAGTGACCGGAACGTGGACATATTTCCACTCCTCATATAGAGTATGTGCATGTGCCTACTCCATCCCTCCATTTATTATCATTGGGTATAGATAGTAATCATGTGTGGGGGTAGAGAGTTGAGTCTCCCCCTGCACATCATTGGGACATTCCAATTGACTTCTCTGAATGTTTCCAGACAAGGATACTAGAAGGATTGGTGGGTGAAAGTAGAGGTATGTTCCTACCCATGATATATTGCTTGATATGATTGGTGGGATTCTTTGAAAGCTGCCAGGAAAGTCTGCTAGCTGGATTAATGAAGGTGGACGGGTGTATTTTCCCATTATCAATTTGTAACTAAATTTTGTTGGTGGGATTATTCAGAGGGTGTAGAGGTGTGACCCTACCCCCTGTTGGGCAGTTGTCATCCTTTTTGGCCCATTAATCATGCCCGAGTTTGATGGTTCGGGGCCAGACAACCTAGGACAACACCATTATCATGTTGACGGTTCACTACCACAAGATGTTAGTGGTGGAAATTGTTGGAATGATCCCATGAAAAAGACCCATGTATCTTATTTATGAGGCTATTTATGGCCTCTTTATCCATGTCCCAAGGACATGGGATGGGCTAGTTGTTTTTTTCAAATGACAAGATCCCAAAATGGTTGAATACAACAGTTGGAGCTATCTTCGTCAAGACCACCATTCATCATTGATCTGATGATCGGTGGGGCTTTGCATATTGGATGGATTTTCAGGAAGCCTCTAGGGTTAGGATTGTACCATTTTGATGATTTTCATGTACCAGTGAATTAGATACCCAAAATTGAAGATTCTGAGTTTGTGATGTAATCCTTCATGTAGATGAAGACCTAATTCATTCAACCACCAAGGAGTTTGTTGGTGAATAATTGAATGAAGCCATTAGAGTGAAGGGAGTTCTTAGAAGTAATTTATTAAGAATACATGAAAAAAAAACAACAAAGCCATGTAAAATCAACATATTGTATAAATGAACACATGCATAATTGACTGTCTTATCTATCCCTCTTTTTTTAGTTGAATGTTGACTAATAGATGTGTGACACTATATTCATGGTTAAGGATTCACGTCGGGTTCACCATTTCCCCCCCCCCCTAAAATTTCACGATTCATAATGATTTTCTATTTCTGAATGGGTTCCAATGATATTGTGTGTGGAACTGAAAACAACCAATGGTTATATATATAAAGGTACCTTCTTTCCAAAGGCAGATTCTCATTGGTTATTTTTTCCAATGATGATTAAGAACACACATTGGTCGAGAGGATGAGATTCCTGGCTCATGGAACCCTTATAGGGGGAATTATTTCCTAATATGAGAATCCCTTATTGATTTAAGAAATGTTCATGAATAATTTATTAATCCCCATATATTATGTGTGTCATCTAGAAGTTTACAATCAATTATTAGCATATATAGAGGTTATAATCATTTTTATGTATATGAGGTTCTTCATTAATGGAGATATCTATATGAATATGTTGTTCTCCATCGATGGTATCCTCTTATATACTACATAGAGCTTATTTTGTCATTATTACTATGATGCTGGTTTCCTAGTCTCATAGTGGGAAACTACTGAGTATATATTCATCCAAGGAGTCAAGAGTTGTTTTTGGGTATATATCAAAAAAATAAATGGGATTCCAATGCATTATTGTGAAATAAATCAAAACCCACGTAGTTTAGTGCCGCTTAAAGGGGAATATCATTCCTTTTAATGACATGTGATAAATACCTAAACATACCATTTCATGTGGTAATGAATTATATAAGTAAGTTTCCTAGTCAAATTTTGGTGAGGGGCATATAATGAAGTAGCCTAGGGAAACTAGGAGGAATATGGATTCCTAGGTTGAATTAAACCCTATCGGGAATGTGGCCTCTAAAGAATAGGGTTGATGTAGGGTGTTGGATTTGGACCTCATTGAGTCTTTCTATGTATCTCGTTTGGAGGGGAATCAAAGATCTCATAGTTCGGTGGTGGGGAACAATGCCTATTAAGGCCCTTGAAGGTTTTTTCACATTAGAGTGTGTCCCATTGAGAGGATTAAGTTGGGGATTAATCCTAAGGAGGGTTATCTAGAAAGAGACCATGACAGATGTTTCAACTCATGGTGGTTTTCATGCTTCTTTTGGGGTTTACTACTGAAGAGTATACTCAGATTAAGGGAATTTTGGTTGGGGATTACTTCTGAAGAGGATGTCCATTGAGAACAGGCCCTAAGTGGGAGTCCTATGTATCATAATTGTGGTGGGAATTTTAGTTACCATATTTAAATGGAGTCGCATGGATAGCGGGGACATCATGAACATAATTACCTCAAATCCCACATAATTCCAGATCGATTTGATAAATAAGGGGAAACTAAAGATCCGACAAACCACACACTGTACTTCTGTCCGCAAGTGGACATGGAAACAAATCCCAAGGGGGATGGGGTATTATGTGAACCCATTTCCTCAAACCATTATCTACCATTGGTAGAGGAGGGGAAGTTGGTGGAAGAGGTTGATGTTAAAAAACTCCAACCTCTTCAATTAGACCGGGAATGAGTCCATGATTTGGAGATAGGGGTTTTAAGGAAGCAGGAGAGATAGGAGAGGGATCGGGTGCCCATCCCCTCTCTTACCCAGTGGCCAGGAGGTAAAGAGGAGAAAGAGTGAAACCTCTTGAAGGAAAGGCTAGGTGAATGCTCTAGGAGGGATGCACTAAATATGGATCCTCAATGGGGAAGTAGGATTTCATTCCATTTCAAAAGTAAATTCAAGACTATTTCTTATCCTCCATGCTAGGAATCAGAGGCTTTGGGTCTCATATATGAGAAGGGTAGGACATGGTCCAAACCATTATTTCTAAGACTAGGTACTCACTAATATTGTCCCTGGGGGATGGGTCCTTGTGACCGTAGATATAAAAATACACACATTCCCTCAAGGATCCTAACCATCAACTAGGACTAGTATGGGAAACCTATGACCGTATAAATACAAATCCAAATGGAAGGCATGCTGGTGTGTCTTTTCCTATGTCTTTACAAGTTCATAGGTATTAGTGGAGGTTTCAATTTGGTCCCTTTTGATAAGGGAGCCAATGTAAGATGATCCATTCCATATATGTCTTGAAAGATAGATCAAAGGTTGAATCATGCATGTCTTGGGTGTAGGAGAATGGTGAAGGTGTGTTGCACAAGTGTGCCGCATAGGGCCTGGGAGGAACTGAAATAATGTCTCACGTTGGGGAAATTGATCTAATGTGAACTGGATAACTATCAGTCAATGGAATAATGGGAAAAAAAACATGGGTGAATATTTTTCCTAGGAACCCTAGGTTTCCTCTAGTGTCCCTAGAAAGGACTCATGCATGTCCTTGATTAGGGAGAGGTCCCTCACAGAGATGGTTCCTCTTTAGGGGAGAATGGTCCTCATACATGTGTATTATATTTGGGACATTTAAGGGACTTGGATCATACTAATTCCCCTTAATTACCTCTTCTATCGGATTTCAGAGACCTACCTGAGAAATTTCAGGGGAATTTGGTGAAGGTATTTTACAATCAGAGCTCTAGAGTTTCTTCCAATTTTTTATAGTACAAATGTGGAGCACAAGGGTCCTATTTATAGGTGAAGAGGGAACCCTAGGAGAAGGAGGTTTCTTACCTAGTTCCATGGTGAAGGATTATGAGGTAGGATTTTGGAGTATGGGTGTCCCACTCATTTTGTTCGTGTAGGGTAGTTGTGCGACCTTTATAATGCACAAGGGTCTGTGGGTGTAGGTTAATTTGGGAAAGTCCTTTTTTTCTTCAACGTCCTTAATAATTTAACATGCTCAAGATTCACTTCAAAATCTTTTCATCATCCTTGATAAAAAAAGGAGTGTCTACAATGTTAAACAACTCTAAAAACTCATAAAACCCCAAAAAACTAAATAAACCCTAAAAACCCAAAACCCAAAAAAACCAAAAAAAACACACAATCATTGAAAACATAAAAACCATAAAAATAATAAAAAAATACCTGAAAAAAAAAACTCCAAGAACCGTAAAACCCTAAAAAAAATCTAAAAAACATAAAAACACATAAACCCCTAAAAACATAAAGAAGAAAAAATAGTAAAAACCCCTAAAACCATAAAAAACCCCATAAAACCCTAAAATCCTAAAAATTACTAAAAATCCCTAGAAATTTAAAAAACCCCAAAACCCCGATAACCACAAAGAAATAATTAAAAAATTAAAATCACTTAAAACCCCTAAAAATCTAAAAATGCTAAAAACAAAAAATACTCGTAAAAGACCCTTAAAACCCTAAAACTACCTAAAATCATAAAAACTACTAAAAACCTTATAAACTAAATAAATCCCCCCAAAAAACCACTAAAATAATCGAAAAAACCATTACACCCCAAAAAACATAAAAAACTTTAAAAACCATAAAACTCTTGTAAAACAAAAACACCCCAAAAACCATAAAACTCTAAAAACCTCCAAACCCCCAAACCCCTCAAAATCCTTAATACTCCCAAAAACCATAAAAAATTCCAAAAATACCTAAAAATGTAAAAAACCCAAAAACCTAGGAAAAACTCAAAGAAAAACATAAAAACCTAAAAACACTAAAACCCCTAAAACCCCCTAAAAATACTAAACCCCCCTAAAAAACCTAAAAACCCATAAAATCCCTGAAATCCCTTAAACCTAAACCCCATAAAATCTTTTACAATCCCAAAAATCATTAAATACAAAAAAAAACATTAAAACCCTGAAAAACACTAAGAAAACATAAAAGACCTAAAAATGCTACAAACCCTAGAAGCACATAAAAGGACCCTAAAAATCCCTAAAACCCATGAACACCCATAAAAACCACAAATATCCTAAAACCTCGTAAAAACCATAATACCTATAAAAACTATAAAAACCCTTTAAACCATAGAAAACATTAAAAAATTCAAAAAACCATAAAACCGTAAAAACTAAAAAACCCTAAAAGCCAAAAAACCATAAACTCTCAAAATACCAAAACCCATAAAAATCCTAGAAAAACACAAAAGAATAACTAAAAAGGAAAAACCCCTAAATTCCATAAAAAACAAGAAGAAAAACTCAAAAACCTAAAAACACATAAAACCCCTAAGATCCTATAAAAAACACAAAACACAAAAAACAAAAAAAACCCCTAAAAATCCCTAAAAACACTAAAAACCATAAAAATCCTTAAAAATCCCTAGAAATCCCTAAAAACGTAAACAACTTCGAAAAACCATGAAACCCCTTAGAAAACCATTAAAACCAAAAAACAATTAAAACCCCCAAAAACATAAAAAATCTAAAAACCCCTAAGAACCCTAAAATTCCATAAAACCCTAAAACCATAAAAACCATCAACCCATTAAAACATAAAAACCAAAAACAAAATAAAAACCCTAAAAATCCACTAAAAACTCAATAATCTTGTTAAACTCAAAAAAATGATAAAAAAATCTAAAAACCATAAAACCATAAAAAACTCAACAATACCATAAAAAACCAAAACCCATTAGAACCCTTAAACTATAAAGAACTATAAAACACCTAAATATCACTAAAACCCTAAAAACCATAAAAACAATAAAAATAAAAAAAATCCAAAAAATACAAAAAAAAATAAAGAGACATTAAAAACCCTAAATAACTCTAAGAAAACCTAAAACAATAAAAACACATAAAACCCCTAAAAAATAAAAAAATGCTAAAACACCTAAAAACCCAAAAAACCCATCAAAATCCTTATAACCAATTATAATAAAAATAATAATAAAAAATCCAGACAAATACCTAAAAAATAAAAATCCCTCAAAACCGTGAAAACCCATAAGAAAACCAGAAAACCCTAAATACACTAAAAACCCCTAAAAACAAAAAATATGCTAAAACCCATAAAAATCCATAAAAGTTCCTAAAAACAAGAAAACTCCAAAAAACCATAAAAAACCCTAAAACCAATAAGAACCCTAAGAAACCACTTAAAACTCTAAAAATCCTTTAAAACCCTAAAAACATTAAAAGCTCTAAAAAGCCATAAACACCCTAAAAACTCAAAAAACCCCTAAAACAAAAAAACACCATAAAACTCTTCAAAGTCCCATAACTTCTTAAAAATCAATAAAAATAAAAAAAGACAAAAAAATCACTAAAAATGTAAAAAATCCTAAAAACCCTGAAAACCCCTAAGAAAAACACAAAAAACCTAAAAACACAAAAAACATCTAAAAAATATAAAAGACGATAAAACGTCTAATATACCAAAAAACCATAAAACTCAAAAAGCCATTAAAATCACTTAAAACCATAAAAACCAAAAAATAATTTAAATTTCTAACAACCTTAAAAAATTTACAAACCCTAATACCCTAAAAACCCTAACACCCCCATGCCTTGCAAAAAAACCCCTAAAACATCCTAAAAAACAAAAAAAATCCCTAAACTATTAAAAAAACCCCAAAACAATAAAAACCTTAAAAACCACTAAAAATTTGAAAACCCAATTAAATTACTTAAAATATTAAAAATGTAAAAAAAAATTTAAAAAACCTAAAAATTGAAAAAGAACCCTTAAAACCCATTAAAAATAAAAAAACCCTAAACTATACAAAATCCCCAAAATATTAAAAACCATATATACCCTAAAAAGGCTATAAATCTAAAAATACTAAAACCCCTAAACCCCCTATAAAACCAAATAAAACATTAGAAAACTAAAAACTCTTAAACCCATAAGAAGCCTAAAGAAAATAAAAAACCCAAAAAACCGAAAACCCCTTAAAACACAAAAGCCCAAAATATCACAAAAAACCAAAAAATAATCCATAGAAAACCTAAAAATCCATAAAACCCCCTAAATCATTAAAAAAACTAAAAACCCTAACAAATCGTAAGAAAACAATAAAAACCTACAAAAAGTAAAACTCCTAAAACCATAAAACACCTAATAACCTTCTAAAATTCTAGAAAATCCTAGAAACCCAATAAAAACAAGAAAAACCCTTTTCACCCTTGAAAATGTTTAAAAAAATATAAAAACACATAAAACACTAAATAAATAAAAAACTGTAATACCAAAATAAATCATAAACCCTAAAATCCTTAAATACCCTAAAACCCCTCAAAATCCCTAAAATCCCTAAACACACATAAAGGTTATACAAATCCCTAAAGATCCCTAAAACATAAAATCCTCCAAATATCATAAAAACCACATAGAAAACCAAAAAAAAACTAAAAATCCAGGCAAACCATAAAAACCTAAAAATTGCTAACGACCCTAAAATCCCAAAAAAGACCATATAAACTTTAAAATGCCAAAAACCCATAAAAATCCCTAAAAACCTTAAAAAAACTAAAAACACTAAAAACACAAAAATCACTAAAACCAGTTAAGACTATAAAAACCATATAATCCCATAAAATGTTAAAAACACTAAAAAACCTTAAAACCCAAAATATCCAAAAAACCCAAAAAACCCAAAAATACCTAAAATCCCTAATAACCATATGAAACCCTAAAAATCCATAAAAATCATAAAAGCTAAAAAAATCATAAAATTCCTAAAAAATTCCTAAAAATCCATAAAAACATTAAAACACCTAAAAAACATAAGTAAACCTTTAAAACCTAAAAACAAACTAAACACCTAAAAGTATAAAACTCTAAGAACCAAAATAAGACTAAAATTTCAAAAACCCCTTGATAACCCTCCAAATACAAAAAACCACAAAACCCCATAAAAATCTAAAAAATACCAAAGAACCCCTAAAAAATTAAACAACTATGAAAAACCTGAAAACCCGAATGGAAAATTTCTAAACCTAAAATTACTAAAAATAGATAAAACCATATAAAATGATGAAAACCCTAAAAACCTCGACACTAAAAATACTAAATACCCTATAAATTCCATAAAATAAAAAAACCCTAAAAACCATAAAATACCCCTAAACACCATATAAAACCCTAAAAACCTTTAAAAACCCTAAAAACTAATATCTCCAAAAACCCTTTAAAACCTCAAGAATGTTTAAAACTCCAAAACCCTTTGAAACCTTAGCAAAACTCAAAAAAAAAATCATAAATACATAAAAACAACATTAAAGAACCCTCAAAAACCCAAAAAACCCATAAAATAATTAAAAGATAATAAAATTGAAAAACTATTAAATACCCTGAAAACCCTTAAGAAAGACATAAAAACATAAAAAAACATAAGACCCCTAAAAACCTAAAAATTGATAAAAACCCTAAAAACACCTAAATACCCTAAAAACATAAAAATTGTAAAAAAAATCTCTAAAAATACCTAAAAATGTAAAAACCCTTAAAAACCCTGAGATATCATAAGAAACCCTATACAAATAAAAATAACTCATAAAACTCCTAAAAACCTAAAAATGATAAAAAAAACCCCATAAAACCCACTAAATGGACCCTAAAACACCTAAATACCCATAGAAACCATAAAACCCATATAAACATAAAAAACCAAAAAACCCATAAACCCCTAAAATCACTAACAACTCTAAAAAACCTTTAAACCCCTAAAAATGATAAAAAAATATTTAAAATTTAAACCCCTAAAAAACACCAAAAAAATATAAAATCTCAAAAGAACCATAAAACCCTAAAAATCCTAAAAAATCGTCAAAACATCAAATCCCTAAAAATCCTAAAAATCCTAAAAAATCCATGAAAAACACTTAAATTCCCTAGAAACCTAAAAAACTCTAAAACCATAAGAATGCCTTATAATCCTAAAAACACTTCAAACCCCTAAAAACCGAAAACACTAAAAACCCTAAAAACAAAAAAACCCAAAAAACCCAAAAAACCGAAAAAACCCAAAAACCCAAAAAACCTAAAAAACACTTAAAACCCATAAAAACCTAAAAATAATAAAAACCATAAAACACCATAAAACCCCTAAAAACACATAAAATCTTAAAACCCATTAATCATTAAAACCCCCAAAAAACAGAGAAAAAACCTAAAACCACTAAAAAATATATAAAACCATTAAACCCTAAAAAAGATTAAAAAAATATAAAATCCCTTAAAACCCCTAAATCCCCCAAAAACTAAAAACCCATAAAAACTCAAAAAATCCTAAAAAATCAAAACATATAAGAATAATAAATATCATAAAATTCCCAAAAAAATACCTAAACAGGTAAAAACCCCTAAAAATTATAAAAACCTATAATAAAACCTTAATGACCTAAAAACCCTTAACCCCTAAAAATCTAAAAATATATAAATAACCTAGAACCCCATAAAAAACTAAAAACAAAAAATCCGTCAAAATCTTTGAAAAAAAACATACAAATCCTAAATAAAATCTAAAAATACACAAAAACATGAAAAAAAGTAAAGATCAGGAAAAACCCTAAGAAAACTGTAAAAACCTAAAAACACTAAAAAACCATAAAACCCTAAAAACACTAAAAACCCTAAAAGTGACCTAAACACCTTAAACACCCCTAAAAACCATAAACCCGTAAAAATATAAATACCCAAAAACCCAAAAAAACCCTAAAACCCCAGTAAAAAATCTACCAACACTTTAAACCCCTAAAAATGTTAAGAAATAATAAAAAACATTAAAACCCCTTAAAACTCAAAAAAACCCTAAAAAAACTAAAAACCCCTAAAAACGTTCCTATTCATTAAAATCCCTAAAAAATTCCAAATAATTCCCTAAAAATCCCTATAAAAATAAAAAATAACAAAAAAACATAAATACCCCTCAGAAAACCTTAAAAAAAATAATAAAAAATTTAAACCCCAAAAAACGTAAAAATAAAAAAAACCCTAAAAATCCATAAAATACCCTAAAACAATAAAATCCCTAAATTCCATTGAAATATATAAAAATCATTTACACTACTAAATAAATATAACTTCAGCATGTGAACAAAAAACCATAAAAAACCCCCAAAAAATTATAAATCAAAAAACCAATAAAAACATTAAAATCCCTAAAACCCAAAAAAAACAATAAATATCATAAAAATACCTAAAAACCCTAAAAAAATTAAAAACCATAAAACCCTAAAAATCAATAAGAAAACCTCATAAACCTAAGACCCATAAGAGCACTAAAAACCTAGAAAAAAATAGAAACATTAAAAACCCATAAATTCCATAAATCCCTAAAAATATTTAAATCCCTAAAAACCATAAAAATTATAAAAAACCTCAAATATCCAATAAAATGTAAAAATCCCTATAAATTATGAAAACCCTAACAAAACATTAATAACCAAAAAACACATAAAACCCATAAAAACATAAAAAAATATAATAACTATAAAAACCCATAAAGACCCCAAAACCCTAAAAATGATAAAATCCCTAAATAACCCCCAAAACCATAAAACACTAAAACATTAAAAACCCTAAAAACCAATAAAACCCACTCAAAACTCTAAAAACAATTTAAACCCCATAAAACATTAAAAACTCTAAAAACCCTTAAAATCCTAAAATAATAAAAAAACCCATAAAAACAAAAAAAAATAAACAAAACATAAGACACCTTAAAAACTCTAAAAACCCCTAAAAACCTCAAAATCCAAAAAACACTAAAAACAATAAAGTTCCTAGAAGTCCAAAAAATCCTAATAAATGTAAAAAAACAATAATAACAATAAAACCCCACATAAAACCATAAAAACCTAAAAAGAATTCAATCTTATTACAAATCTAAAAAATAAAAAACCCCTAAAGACCCTAAAAAACCAAAAAAACCCCTAAAAACCTAAAATATCCCTAAATACCTAAAAAACAATAAAAACAATAAAAATCACTGAATTTGGATAGAGAACTCTCTATGGAGAGCATTCTCCACGCTTTCCTTCTCCATTACTCTAGGGTTTCATAGTTCATCCTCGTCTCTACCCCCTAGCTCTCGACTCTACCCCTCAGCTCTAAGATTCTCTCTCCTCTCTTGGTCTCTCCTCTCTGGTGTTTAATGTTATAGGATTTGTTCTGTGGTTTTATTTTTTTTCTCCCATCGAAGGTATGTGTTCTAGACACCCTCTGTTACCTTAACCTTCTTTGGTGTCAATATACTTTGTGGCCCTCTTGGTCAGGGATGGTGTGTTGTTAACCTCGTGGCTTTGGGTTTTTGGTTTGTTGGATAGTGGGTTTTTAGCTGCAACCAGAGTCGGTCTTTCATCGTCGCCCACCCAAACCATCTCTGAACTAGGATTCCACTGCTCCTCTCTAGGTTATAGTTGGAGTGATGGGTACACAAGGTTATGATCCATATGGTTTGTGGTCATCGAGTATAATATTTGGGTTTGTTCCACCACTTTCTTCAAGGTTTCATACCTGGATTTCTTTACTGTTTGCCCCCCAGATTCATTTCCACCTTTTTGGTCTTCTTTCATGATGACAGTTATTATTTTCATTAGTGGTCACCTTTTATGGTTCAAGTTATTTGTGACGAGAAGTCGAGTTTGTGGCTTATTTGATGGGTTTTTTCATTATAGTGGGATATTTGATCAGTACCATTGGTGGTGATGGTGGATTGGATTTGGTGCTTTTTCAATGTCAAATGTGATTGGTTCATGAGAAGTCATTTTTTTGTGCAGGCGGTGGATGTCGGTGAAGCTTCCTGTGGTGATGAGCCGTGGAGGATGAAGACCTTGGTGTGGTGTTGATTGATGAATTTGATAGGGATTATCCGGTGATGTGATGATGGTGTGTCTTGTGATGGATGTGTGACTTGAGGAAATGGCATGATTCATGATGATTCATTTATTGATATAGGTGATGATGAATTTAAATATGAATATTTATTTTTTTTGGTTTTGGAAGGCAGTAGTTTTAGTATTCGGTTCTGGGTTCGATTATGTTTTTGTCTTCATCTAAGTTGGTTTTTGTATTTTGAATTCAGTATGATGATTGTCTAAAAAAGGATGATAAAATACCTAAAAATCCCTAAAATGAAAAAATCCCAAAAACCCTGAAAAAACCTAAGAAAACCTTATAAACCTAAAATCACTTGAATCCCATAAAAACCCTAAAAATGATAAAAACCCTAAAACCCCTAAAAACCCTAAAACCCTAAAACTACTAAAATCCACAGAAACCCCTAAATACCCTAAAAACACTAAAAACCCAACAAAACCCTAAAACCCAAAAAATCCAAAAATTCTTTAAACACCTAATTTTAAAAAAAAATATTAAAACAATAAAACCCCTAAATATCCCTAAAATCCTTAAAACCCATATAAGACCCTAAAAAGCTTCTAAAAACCATAAAAACGTAGAAAACAATAAATACCCTCAAATAACTAATGAAAACCGGAAAAACATAAAAACACTTAAAAACTAAAAATGATAGAAACCATAAAAACCCAAAAACACTCAAAATATAGAAAACCCCCAAAAGTCATAAAAATCCTAAATACCCTAAAAGTTCCTAAAAACATAATAAACACCAAAACTCTAAAAACATATAAGAAAATCTTATGCATCTAAAATTAATTGAAACCCCTAAAAATCCGAAAAACTCTTAAAACCCCTTAAAAGACCCTAAACCCCAAAATTCCCTAAAGCCCATAAAACCCTAAAAACCATAAAAAATCAAAAAACCACTAAAAACAGAAAAATATATTCAAATATCTAAAAATGATAAAAATATATAAAAAGGATTAAAAAATTTAAAAACGCAAAAAACCCTAAAACACTCAAAATCACTAAAAAACCTAAAAAAGAAGGATTTTTTAAAAATTTACCTAAATATCCATAAAAAACATAAAAACTATAAAAACCATGAAAAAAATAAGAAAAACAAAAAAAAAATCCCTTAAAAAACAATAAAACCCTCTAAAAACATAAAAATCCTTAAAATTATAAAAGACAATAAAAATTCTTAAAATAACCTAAAAATATCAAAAAAACATAAAAACCCATAAAAAATAAAAATACACTAAGAAAACCTTGAAAAAAAAAACATAAGAAACCCATAAAAACCAAAAAAATATAAAACCCCTAGAATACCCCAAAAACAAAAAAACCCTAAAAACCATAAAACCCATTGAAATCTTTTAAAAACCCTAAAAATATAGAATAACCTAAAACCACTAAAAACATTGAAAACCATTTAAATTTATAAAAACATTAAAAAAAATAAAAAAACCTTAAAACCCTAAAAACCATAAAAAATATAAAACCCAAAAACTCTAAAACCCTCAAAATTCATAAAAAACCTAAAACACCTAAAAATACGTAAAAAAAAAAACCCTTGAAAATACATCAGAAATATTCAAAAACCTAAAAACTCTAAAATCAACTAGAAAATATAAAAATGAAAAACCCCTAAAACCCCTAAAAACCCTAAAAATTACAAAAAAACATAAAACAATAAAAATCCCTACAAACATAAAAACCCCTAAAAACATTACAAACCCCTATGAAAACCTTAAAAACATAAAAAATTAAAACACCTAGAACACAACATAATGCTAAAACTCTAAATAACCTTAAAAGAACCTAAAACCCCTAAAAACCACGAAATTCATACGAACTGCTAAATACCTCCAATCCCTAAAAACTGATAAAAATCCAAGAAAACCACTGAAATGTAAAAAATTTTAATCCCCTAAAAACATTAAAAAACCTTAAAATCCTTAATAACCCAAAATATTAAAAAATCCCTAAATCCCAAAAAAACCAAAACACCACAGAAAACCATCAAAATCCCTAAAAACCATAAAAATTATTAAAATTTGGAAATGTATTAAAATCACGAAAAACATAAAAAATCCAAAACCTATAAAAACCTACAAAAACCTTCAGACACCATTAAAACACATAATAACCATAAAACCACTAAAAACTCCAAAAGAATTTTAAACCCCTATAAAATATAAAACCCAAAAATCCGTAAAAAATGTAAAAAAACTCAAACCCCCAACCCCTAGAAAACTTCAAAAATATATTCAAAACTCTAAAACCCTATAAATTTTTAAAAATAATCCAAATCCTTAAGAACCTTAATAACCCATAAAAATCATATGAAATTCCTCAAATCATAAAAAAGTAAATAACCCATAAAAACCCTAAAACCATAAAAAAACATTCAAAACCTTAAAAATCCTAATAATTCATAAAACCGTAAAACCCCACAAAAAACTCAAAAACCCCATTAAATCCCTAAAACAATAAAAAAAATATAAAAACATTTTAGACCCTAAAAATCTAAAACAAAACATATAAACCCAAAAAAACCAAAAAAACCCCTTAAAACACACAAAATCACTAAAACATCTAGATACCATAAAATCCAAAAAATCCCTTAAAATCCACAATAACATAAAAGAACCTCTAAAAACTATGAAAACATCTAAGAAAAACTTTAAAACTAAAAAACACTGAAATCCCCTAAAAAACTGAAAATTACTAAAAACCATAAAATACCCTAAAAACTGAAAAACCCACTAAAACGGTTAAAGCCCCTATTACCATAAAAACCCTGAAAATCGAAAAAAACCCAAAAACCCACTCAAAACTCTAAAACACTTTAAACGCCTAAAATTTATAAAAAATTAAAAAAAGCATATAAACCCTAAAAAGCTCAAAAAAACGCCAAAGATCCCAAAAAAATGAAAAAATACCTAAAAAATCCTAAAACCACTCAAAATCCATAAAAACCCTAAAAACCTTAAAATAATAAAAAATACATAAAAGACATGAAATGTAAAAAACACTAAAAACCCAAAAAATCACTAAATTTTTTAAAAACCTTAGAAAAATTAAAACCCATAAAACACTTAAAACGAAAAAAACCCTTAAACCCCCAAAATCCCAATTAAAACCCTAAAAACTCTAAAAAACCATAAAAATATTATGGAATTGAAAAATATTAATAATTCCAAAAAATATCTAAAAACATAAAACCCCCTAAAATATCTAAAAAAACTATCAAAACCATAAAAGTATTAAACAAAATAAAACCCCTAAAAACCAAAAAATCATGAAAATTACAAAAAAACCCCAATAAGACCCAAAAAAACCTAAACCCCCTTAAAAACCTTAAAAAACCGTACAAGCCAAACAAAACATAAAATCCCTAAAACCCTAAAAACCCTAAAACTATCAAAAACCCTAAAACCCTAAGAAACATTAAAAAACCAAAAAAAATCTCAAAATACCCACAAATGTAAAAAAACCCTGAAACTCTCTTAGAAACCTCCAAACCGTAGAGCATATAAGACTCCTAAAAACCAAAAATATTCTAAAAACCCTTTAAACCCCTAAAAATCTCTAAAAACCCAAAAACTAGAAGAATCCATAAAAACCTTTAAAACCCTTAAAAACCAATAAAAACCTAGAAACCAAAAATAAATCTAAAACTCGGTTAATAGAAAAAAATTTAGAAAACTATAAGAAACATTTAAAACCTAAATAACTCGAAAAACCCCAAAAACCAAAAAAAACCATAAAAACCCTAAAAACCCTCAAAATTCTAAAAACCCCTAAAACCATAAGAAAATCAAAAAAACCACCTGAATATCCCTAAAACTATAGAAACCCTGAGAACCATAAAAACTCCAAAGAAAAAAATTAAAGTCCTAAACACACAATAAAACCCACAAAAAACCTAAAAAACACTAAAAAGAAAAAAACCCTAAAAACCTTAAAACCCCTCAAAATATCTAAAACTACTGAAGGCTATAAAAATAAAAACAAGTCCTAAAATTCCTTAAAAATTAAAACACTAAAAATTATATGAAAACCTTAAAAACCATAAAAACATAGTACCCAAAAAAACTAAAAATTGCTAAGAACCCTAAAAACCCTAAAAAGACAATAAAACCCCTAAAACCCATAAAACCGCATAAAAAAATAAAAACCCATAAAACATTAAAAACCCACTAAAAACATTAAAACCCATTTAAACCCTAAAAACATTAAAAAACACAAAACCCTTTAAAACCATAAAAAGTAGAAAAACCCTAAAACCCCCAAAAAGAAGAAAAAGCATACAATATAGAATAAACCCTAAACCCCCTCAAAACACTTAAACGCCCTAAAACCCATAAAAATATTAAAAATCCATAAAAATCCCTAAAAAAGTTAAAAATTATAAAAATAATGAAAACCCTATAGGAACCCATAAAAACATAATATCACTTGAAATCCCTAAAAACTTAAAAATTCTAAAAACATAAAAATCCCTAAAAACTCTAAAAATCCCAAGAAACCTAAAAAACCCTAAAACACCCAAAATTCATAAATCCCGAGACACCCAAAAAATCCAAATCCCCAAAAAAATCTATAAAAGCATAAAAAACTCAACAAAACATAAAAAACATAAGGAAAAAAAATAAAAACCAAAAAACACATAAACCCCCTAAAACCCTAAAAATTATAAATTCCCAAATAACACTAAAAGACTCTAAACCCCATAAAACATAAAAAAACCCTAAAACACCATAAAAAACAAAAAACCCAATATTTAACATAAAAATGATAAAAACCCAAAGAACCCTAAAAACCCCAAAAACACAAAAAACACTCAAAATCACTGAATACCTTACAATCCTTAAAAATTATAAAAATCCCCAAAAATACCTAATAATTTAAAAACCCCTAAAAGCCAGAAAAATCCCTAATGAACCTTTAAAAACTAAAAACACTTAAAATCGATGAAAATCGTAAAAATTATAAAAATCCTAAAATACCAAAAATCCCAAAAAACACTCAAAACCTAAAAAAACCCTAAAAACCATAAAACCCATAAAACCCGTAAAACCCCTAAAAACACTTAACAAATAAAAACCCATTAATCCCCTAAAAACGTTAAAATAATATTAAAAAACTAAATCCCCTTAAAAATTAAAAAACCCCTAAAACCCAAAAAAACCAAAAGAACCAAAAACTCTAAAAACCCTAAAAACCCCTAAAATCCCTAAAACAACATAAAAATCCTAAAAAATCCCTAAAAATATCTAAAAACATAAAAATAACTAAAAATCCAGAAAACCCAAAGAAAATAAAATAAACCTAAAAAACTGAAATCCCCAAGATATCCTAAGAATTGTTAAAAATTCAAAAAACCATAAAATCCAAAAAAATCCAAAAAAACACCATAAAAGACCCTAAAAAGAAATAAACACCAAAAACCACTAAAACTCAAAAGACCCTTTAAACCCCTAAAAACATTATTAAACTATAAAAATCCTTAAATAACTTAAAAAAACTCCAAGTACCTCTGAGAAACTAAAAAATCATTAGAAGCCTAAAAGGTCTAGAAACCCTCAAATTCCCAAAAAACCATAAAACTCCTAAAAACCCTAAAAATTCCTAAAAACATAAAAAACCATAAAATCCCTTATAACCCCTAATAAATCCATAAAAACCTAAAAATAGTTAAAACCCCTAAAAACCTTAAAATTGATAAAAACCCCTAAAAATCCCTAAAAACCCCTAAAAATCTAAAAAAAATCATAAACCCCCTAAAAACCTTAAAAATCATTTAAAAGATAAAAACCATTAAGAACCCAAAAAACCCTAATGAAACCTCAATAACTTAAAAAACTTAAAACCACTGGTAAACAAAAAAACCAAAAAACCATAAAAGACCCTAAAAATATAGAAAACTCCTAAAAACCTTAAAACCCCCAAAAAACAATTAAAACCCCAAAACCCATAAAACCACTAAATAAATAGTAAAAATATAAAAACATTTGAAACCCTAGAGACATTAAAAACTATAAAAACCTAAAGACTCCTAAAAACTCCAAAGAAAAATATAAAATAAAAAAAAGCACAAAAACCTTAAAAATCCAAAAAACCCGCTAAAAACCCTCAAAATACAAAAAAACCATAAAAATTGTGAAAAATCCCCCAAAACCGTAAAATTTTTAAAACTCTAAAATCCATGAAAACACCTTTGAAAACCATAAAAACCTACGACACTTAAAACCCATAAAAAACCAAAAAATTTCTAAAACTCTAAAAAATATAAAAACTGTAAAAACCATAAATCCCCTAAAAACCTTAAAAACTTTAAAAATCATAAAATTATAAAACCATTAAAGGATATAAAAAATATTAAACCCCTAAAAACATTAAAATCTCTAAAAACCCTTAAAACCACTAAAGAACTCAGAAAACACTAAAACCCCTAAAAACTCTAAAAAATCCTAAAAACCCTAAATTCCCTAAAAACCCCTAAAAACCCAGAAAGTCACTAAAAACCAAAAAAGACCTCAAAAATTATAAATGGGATGCTGGAGATAGTGAAAGAGTATGCTGCTGATGGTTTTTATGCTACCAGACATTGGTTTCTTCTTGGATGGAAGGTGATGATGGGGACTTTTTTGGCTTTGTGTGTGTGTGTTTTTTTTGGCGTCATTGTCTTGTGTCGTTAATGGTTTTTGGGTGTGGGTCATTTGACCCCTCCCCTCCCTTGTCTGCAGTGTCTTTGTGTCTTTTTTATAATAAATTTTGGGGGGTGTCAGGAATAGCCTGACCCCGAGCCTTCCTAGAGCCTAAAAACACTAAAACCCCAAAAACTCATAAAACCACTAAAAACCATAAAAACATAAAAACAATTACTACCCTAAAACCCATCTAAACCACTAAAAACGTTTTAAACACATAAAAATTCTTAAAAATGCTAAAAACCTTAATATCCTAAAAAACAATAAATTCCAAAAAACATAGAATCCATAGAAACAATAAATAACTTCAAAACCCTAAAACTCTAAAAAATCCCAAAAAATCTCAAAAAATCACTATAAATCAGTAAAAACATAAAAAACCAAAAAAAAAACATAAGAAAACCTTAAAAATCTAAAAATGATTAAAACCCCAAAAAATATGCAAAATTTTAAAAACCCTATAAAATCCTAAAAACAAAAAATCCCTAAAAACCATAAAAATCCTTAAAAGTCCATAAAAATATCTATAAACATAAAAATCCTTATAAACCCTATGGAAACCATAAAAACATAAAAACATTTGAAATTCCTAAAAAACCAAAAAAATGCTAAAAACCTAAAAAACCTTAAAATGCCTTAAAAACCACTAAAACCACCTAAAAATCTAAACACCCCTAAAACCATAAAAACCCATAAAAATATAAAAACCAGTAAAACTAAATGGAGACCTAAAACCTTAAAAAAACATAAAAACTCTAAAAAACCTTAAATCTTCTAAAAACACAACAAAAACCTAAAAACACAAATAAAATATATCTAAAAACCTAAAAAATGATAAACACTCTCAAAATCCCAAAAAAAAAACCATAAAAACCCATAAATAACCAAAAAATCTCTAAAAACATAAAAACCCTGAAAAATCATAAAACCAATAAAATGCTAAAACCCCTAAAACCCCTTTAAAAACCTAACACACTAGAAAACCCTAAAAAATACAAAAACCTACAAAAAACCCTAAAACCCTAAAACCCCTAAAAATCCAAACTAACTAGAAACCTTGATGACCATAAAAATCCTAAATATCCATAGAAATATCTAGATACATAAGAAATATTAAAACCATAAAAACCCCTAAGAAGACCTTAAAAAACAATAAACACTTAAAACTCCAAAAAAAGGGTTAAAACCCTAAAACTCCTAATAGGACACTAAAACCCCTAAAAACCCCTAAAAACCATAAAAAACCTAAAAACAAAAAAAACCTAAAACCTCATAAAAACCATAAAAACTGTTAAAAATTCAAAAAACATTTTAAACCACGAAAAATGCTAAAAAATCACAAAACTTTAAAAACTTTAAAAAAAAAACCCCTAAAGATTCAAAAAAAACCCTAAAACCCTAAAACCACCCAAATTCCAAAAAACCATAAAAATACTACAAAATCCCTAAAAATACCTAGAATCATAAAAAACACTAACATAATGAAAACACTTGAAAAAACATAAAAACATATAAAACCCTTAAAACCCCTAAACCGAAAAATTCTAAAAACCTAAAAACAGAAATTCCCTAAAATTTCTAAAAACCAATAAAAATCCTATATAATCCCTAAAAATTACTAAAAGCATAAAATACACTAAAATCCTAAAAAAATTAAAAAATATATAAATTTTTAAAAACACATAAAACACATATTAAACCTAAAAAACTCTAAAACCCATAAAACCTATAAAGAGAATAAAAAACAAAAAAAACAAAAAACCCTAAAAACCCTAAAAATTTAAACACCGATAACACATAAACATCATAAAAAACTCTAAAATCTATACAATCATTCTAAACCCCTAAAGCATTAAAAAAATCTAAAAACCGAAAACCCCAATAAACCAGAAAAACCCTAAAAAACCCTAAAACAAACCAAAACCTTAAAGACCCTAAAAATCCATAAAATCCTAAAAAATCCCTAAAAATCCTAAAAATTTTAAAATACCTAAAAACCCCAAAAAACCCTAAGAAAAACATAAAACCCCCAAAAATACTTATCCCCTAAAGAACCTAAATATTTATAAAATACTTCAAAACCCCCTAAAGGACACTAAAACCCCAAAACCACACAAATTCCATGAAAACAATAAAAATTCTAAAAAGACCCTCAAAATCAATAAAATTTAAATAACCGTAAAAACCTGAAGACCCCCCAGATGAACATTTCAACCTTAAAACACATAAAACCCCTTAAACCCTAAAATAATCTAAAACCCCTAAAAACCCTTAAACCCATCAAATTCCCTAAAAAACCAACAACCAGAAAAATAATAAAAACTAACAAAACATAAAATATCCAAAAACCCTAAAAAAACATAAAACCCCTAAAAACTTAAAACGATATAAACCTTAAAACCATAAAAATAAAAAAAATACTAAAAAAACCCCGAAAACCATTGAAAGACTCCAAGAAATCCTTTAAAAATTTAAACACATCAATCCCATAAAATGCTAAAAAAACTCATATAACAATAAAATCCCTAAAACCCCCTAAAACATGTCAAAATTACAAGAACCTCTAAAATCTATAAAAAATATAAAAAACCATAAAAATCACTAAAATAGTAAAAAACCCTCTTATACCTGAAAAATCATAAGAAACCCTTAAAAACCTAAAAAACATAAATCCCATAAAAACAAAAAGTAAATTCTAAAACCATAAAGACCCAAAAATCACTAAATCCCCTAAAAACCATAAAACCCCTAAAAACCATTAAAAATACTAAACCCCCATAAAATCACTAAAATGAACTAGAAGAATTAAAGTCCATTTAAGCACCTAAAAATGCTAAAAACTCTATGCGACAATAAAAACTCTAAAAAATAAAAAATTGGATAAAAAACAAAATGAAAATAAAAACCCAGAAACCCTAAAAACCCAAAAAACCCCACAAAATCCCTAAATACCCTATAAACTATAAAAAGCCAAATAATCACAAATATGTCACCAAAAATGTAAAAAATCCTAAAAATTGAAAACTCCTTGAAAACCATAAAAACCTAAAAAAACTTAATACCCATAAAAAACCACAAAAATGCTAAAACACCTAAACAATTGTAAAAACCACAAAACCCTAAAATTCCTAAAACACCTAAAACCCATTAAAAAATCCTAAAATAAGGGGTTTTGGGTGTGGGTTGTTTGACCCCTCCCCTCCCTTGTCTGCTGTGTCTTTTTTCTCTTCAATAAATTTGGGGGGGGGGTCAGGAATAGCCCGACCCTTGCATTTTCCTTGTCATTAAAAAATCCTAAAAACCTATGAGGACCTTGAAAATAATTTAAAACACTAAATCAATTTAAAATGCTAAAATTTCTAAAACTCCTTGAAACACCTGAATACTAAAAAAATCTAAAACCCCAAAAAACCAAAAAACCCATAAAAACCCTAAATACCATACAAATATAAAAAGTCCCTAAAAACCTAAAAATATAAAATACCATAAAACCCTGAAATCCCCAATGATATCCTTAAAAACCTAAAAACACTTGAAACCCTAAAAAACCTCAAGATTTATATAAACACTAAAAACCCTTAAACCCGAAACTCCTTGAAAAATCCAAAACCCCCCATCAAAATCTAAAAAAGAGCTAAGTATCCGTAAAAACATAAAAACCAATATTAAGCCAAAAAACAACTAAGAAATACTAAAAAATAAAAAAAACACATAAAACCACTAAAAATATAAAAATAATAGAAATCCTAAAATCCTAAAAACCCTAAATCACCTAAAAATACCAAAAAAACCCATAAAAATCCTAAAAATTCCTAGAAATCCCTAAAAACATAAAAAATCATAAACCCTAAAAACCCCATGAAAACCTTGAAAACCATAAAACACATGAATCCCCTAAAACTTAAAAAATGCTAAAAAAACTCAAGAGCAATAGAAACCCTAAAACCCCAAGAAAAAAAAGAACCCCTAAAAACGTTAAAATACCATAAAAACCATAATACCTTAAAACCACAAAAAACTATAAACCCCTTTAAAACTATAAAACTGTTAAAAAACTCTAAAAAACAAAAAATCCCTTAAAAACAAGAAAACCCACTAAAAACCTAAAATCGGAAAAAAAAACATAAGATACTTAAAATCCCTCAAATTATTTAAAAACAATAAAACCCAAAAAATCATAAAAGGAATTAAAAATAATTATAATTTAAAAACCCTAAAACCAGGGGAAAAGCCTATGAAAACATTAAAAATCTCATAACACTTAAAACCCCTAAAGAACATAAAAAAGCTAAAACCCATAAAAACCATAAAAATAATAAAAAACCCTAAAGAAAATAAAAACATAAAAAATCCTTAAGAACCATGAAAACCCCTATGAAAAACATAAAAACCTTAAAAAATTAAATCCCTTAAAAACCAGAAAATGCTAAAAATCCTAAAAAGACAATAAAAAACCTAATAACAATAAAACCACTAAAAACGTTAAAGCACATACAAACCATAAATAACCATTGACAAATCTAAAAATCTTTTAAACCCCTAAAATAGCTAAAAAACTCTAAAAAACATAAATACCCATAAAAACGCAAAAGAACGTAAAAAACCCAAAACATTATAAAATCTCTAAAAAGCCTAAAAACCCCTAAAAACACAAAAATCATAAAAATCCTAAATATCCCAATAATTTGTTAAAAACATAAAACCCCTAAAAAACCTGAAAAACCCTGAGAACCCTTAATAAGACCTTAAAAATATAAAAACTCTTAAAACCCATAAAAACATTAATAAGCCTAAAAACCCCTAAAAACCATAAAACCCCCTAAAACCCTCAAAATCTCTAAAACCCATAAAAAGAAAAAAACATAAAAATCTTTAAAGATCCCCAAAAACATAAAAAACTCTAAAAACCTTAAAAACCTTTAGAAAATAATAAAAAACGTAAAAACAAAAACCCCTAAAAATCAAAATAAAAACTATTGACCCCTAAAAGGATTCTAAAATCCGTAAAATCCCCTAAAAACCATAAAATCCATAAAAACCATAAAAAACCCTAAAAGACCATAATAACTTTAAAACTCAATAAAAACTCTAAATACCATTTAAAACCTAAATAATTGAAAAACTATAAAAAAAACTTGTGAAACCCTAAAAACTAAAAAACCATTAAAACCCAAAAAACAATAAAAATCCTAGAACACATAAAAACTCTCAAAATACCTAAAAACACTAAAATATCATAAAATTTCCTAAAACGCTAAGAAAAAAACATAAAGAAGCCAAAAAAAACCCTGAAAAACCCTAAGAAAACCCATAAAACCTAAAATCACTTAAAACCCCCAAAAACATATAAAACATTGAAAACCTTAAAAACACTAAAAACCAAAAAACTCTCTCAAAATTCTTAAATACCTTAAAATACCATTAAAATCCTAAAAAAATCCGTAAAAATCCCTAAAAACTAACAAAAACCGTAAAAACACTAAAAACCCTATGAAAATCTTAAATACTTAAAAACACGCAAAACCCCTAAAAACCCTAAAAACCCCTAAAACTCAAAAAAAAGTGATAAAATCCCTAACAACCCTTAAACACACCATAACACACTTAAAAAAACTAAACACCATAAAACACCTAAACAAAATAAAAAGACTTTAAAAACACTAAAAAAAATAAAATCTCATTATAAACTCTAAAATCCCTTTAAACCACTGAAAACATTAAAAAAACTAAAAACCATAAAACCATAAGAACAGAAAAACATCCCAAAAACCAAAAAACCCCTAAAAATATGAAAACCCCCTAAAATCCCTCAAAAACCCATAAGAATCCTAAAAACCCCTAAAAATACAAAAACTCAATAAAAACACTTAAAATTCATAAGAAAACCAAAAGCATCCAAAAGAAATTAAAACAGATAAAATCCTAAGAACCCTAAAAACCTAAAAAACACCAAAAACACAAAAAACCCTAAAACCATAAAAATCCCTAAATCTCTAAAATCCTTATAAATGTTAAGAAATCCTAAAACCCTGAAAACCTTAATAAAACCTTAACAAAACATAAAACCCTTAAAAACCTAAAAAAATATAAAAAACCCTAAAAATAAAAAACTCTAACAACCATAAAACCACATAAAACCTAAAAAACCCTAAAAACCCATAAAATCCCTAAAATACCAAAAATAAGAATAAAACCCTTTAAAACCCTAAAACATTAAAAAATACTAAAACCCTTTAAAAAACTAAAAATGAAAAAAAACCCTTAACGTGAAAAAATCATAAAACACTAAATACCCCAGAAGTCCCCAGAAACCCCAAACCCCTAAAAAACATAAACATCCTAAAAAACCCTAAAATCCCTAAAATATTATTAACACATAAAACCATCAAAACCCCTATGAAAACCTTAAAAAAATAAAAATACATTAAAACCCTAAAAACCTAAAAATTCTAAAAACCCTAACACCCTAAAGACTCTAAAATCCCTCAAAATCAAAAAAAACCTAAGAAGTGTAAAAATCCTATTAACCCCTAAAAAACCTAAAAATATAAAGTTTCCTAAAAACCCAAAAAATATCTAAGAAAATGATGGGAACATAAAAACACTTAAAACACCTAAAAACCTAAAAATTCTTAAAACCCATAAATGTTTAAAACCTTTTTAAAAACTGAAAACAATAAACCCCCTAAAATCCATAAAAATGCTAAAAACCTATAAAACCCATAAAACCAAAAAACTCAAAAACTCATTTTTAAAACTAAATTTTTTAAAAAAACTTAATGCCTCTAAAAATAAAATAACCCTAAAACACCAAAAAACACAATGAAATCCTAAAAACACTAAAAAAACCCTCAAAACACCTAAAGAACGCAAAAAACTATATGATTCAAAAAATCCCTAAAAATACATAAAATTGTAAAAAAATTCTAAAACATAGAAAAAAATAATAAAATATTAAAAACCTAAAAAGAAATTATAAAAACTTCTAAAAATTCTAACCCCCTAAACACTAAAAACCATAAACCACTCAAAATCCCTAAAAACCCCAAAAAAGAACATAAAAATCCCAAAAAATCAAAAAATATGAAAAAAATTAAAACCCAGAAAATTCCTATAAAAACAGAAAAAATCCTATAACACTAAAAACCCTAACCCCTTCAAAATCACCAAAACCCAAAAAATCCTTCAAACCCCTAAAAGTCCCTATTAATATAACAACCTTAAAAACCCTAAAAACTTTTAAGAAAAACATAAAAATGTAAAACACAAAACCCCCTTAAAGATCTGAAAAATTATAAGAACCATTAAAACCACTAAAGGACCCTAAAATATTAAAAATTCTCAAAATCCATAAAACCCATTAAAGTACTTAAGATCTCTAAAATGCATAAATTCAAAAAACCCAGAAAACCTAAAAACTCCAAGAGAAAACCTTAAAAACCTTAAAACACATCAAACCCAAAAAAATACAAGAACCCCAAAAAACCAAAAAAAATCCATAAACCCCCTCAAAAACCATGAAAACCCTATGAAAAACCAAAAAACCAAAAAACACTTACCCCCCTCCCCATAAAAAACCCAATAAACACTAAAATCATTGAAAGTCCTTAGAACCCAAAAAACAATAAAAACCCTAATAACCTTAATAAAACCCTAAAAACATATAAAAAACATATAACACAATCAAAACACTAAAAAAATATATAAACATAAAACCCAATCAAAATAATAAAAAACCTTAAAACCCCCCAAATCACTAAAAATTATAAAGACCCAAAAATTTCTAAAAAAGTCATAAAAATCCCTAAAAATTATAAAAACTTTAAAATCCATTAAAACGCCCAAGAAAACCAAAAAAACCTAAAAACACATAAAACCTTAAAAAACCTAAAAACTGTTACAAACCCTAAAAAACCCTAAAATCCCTAAAAAACATAAAAACTCTTAATAAGCATTAAAAACACTAAAAACACTTAAAACATAAAATAAATACTCTAAAACTCCTTAAACCCACAAAAACGTTAAAAACAAAAAAATAACTTTATATCGCTAACAACTCTAAAAACTCTAAAAACCCTAAAATGACATAAAACCATGAAAATCTTAAAAATAATAATATCTCTAAAAACCCTATGATAACCATAAAAACCTAGACACTTTAAACCCCCAAACATTGAAAAATTCTAAAAACCGTAAGAACTATTAAAAACACTAAAAACCATCAAAATCTCTATACCATAAAAATATTAAAAATCCTTAAAAAACCTAAAATTGTAAAAACCCATAAAAATCATGAAAATAGTTAAAACATTAAAAATATAAAATCACTTAAAACCCCTAAAAACATAAAAAATGATAAAAATTCTCAAACACCTAAAAATTGAAAAAACAATAAACCCCTAAAAAAATTTAGAAACCATAAAACCCCATAAAATCCATAGAACCCACTAAAATCTAGAAACACTTTAAATCCATAAAACACAAAAAATAAAAAAAATTTAAAATCCCTAAAAAGAAAAACACCCTAAAATCCCAAATAAAACCATAAAACACCGAAAAATAATATGAAACCCTAAAACCCAACAATATCCCTAAGACCCTAAAAACCTATTAAAATTATAAAAATTCCTAAAAATTATTAAAAATATAGAAACCCCTAAAACTCTTAAAAACCCTAAGAAAAACATAGAAATCAAAAAACACTGAAACATCTAAAAACCTAAAAACACTAAAACTCCCAAAATCCCAAAAACCATCAAAATTCCTAAATAACTACAAAATTATAAAAATCCCTAATAGTCCCAAAAAACATAAAAAAAAATAAAAATCCAAGAAACCCTAAGAAAAACTAAAAATCCTAAAACCCTTCAAACCCCCCAAAATAATTTTTTTTCCTAAAACACTAAAACTCTAAAAATACTAAAAATCCATAAAGACCCATAACAACAATAAAAAACCCTAAAAACCAATAAAATGCCAAAAAAACAAATAAAAAATACAAATATGATTTAAATCCTTAAAAAAGTTAAAAAATGAAGAAAAAATTAAAACCCTACAAACTAAAAAACCCCTAAAACCAAAAAAAACCCATAAACCCCCCTAAAAACTGTAAAAAAACATTGAAAACCCTAAAAACCTACAATCCTAAAAAAATTAAAAAAATCATGAAAAATACCAAAAATCCTTGATAAACATAAAACCCTGAAAAATATAACAAAACATTAAAATTTTAAAATCCATTGAAACCCCTAAAAACATAGAAACGCTAAAACACTAAAAACCCAAAAACCCAAAACCCCCTAAAAACCCTAAAAATCCAAGCAACCATTGAAAACCATAAAAATTCATAAAATCATCTAAAAATACCTAAAAATTTTAAACCACCCTAAAACACTGAAATTCCCTACGAAAACCTTAAAACCCTAAAAACCACTTTAAACCCCTAAAAACAAAAAACGCTAAAAAATCTGAAAGATACTAAAATCCAAAAATACCCTAAATCCATAAGAACAACTAAAATCCTATAAAACCCCAAAACCCATAAAAACACTAAAAACACTAATAACTCTAAAAACTGTTTAAACCTATAAATATATTTTGAAACACTAAAAAACCATAAAACCCTAAAAAAAACAAAAAAAACCTGAAAACCACAATAATACCATAAAAATCTTAGAAAAAATAAAAATCCTTAAAAACCCAAAAAACCCCCAAAAAACCTATAAACCATAAAAATCATCAAAATCCTTAAATATCCCTAAAAATTTAAAAACCCATGAAAACCCTAAAAACCCTATGAAAAATATAAAACCCAAAAAAACAGTTAAACCCCCTAAAAATACTAAAAAATGTTTAAAACCCAACAATATTAATAACCAAAAAACCATAAAACACCTATATAAATAAAAACTCCTAAAAAATATAAAAAACTAAGAGAAACTCTAAGAACCCTTTAAACCCCTAAAAATACTAAAAACACTAAAAAATAATAAAAACCATAAGAAAACTCAAAACCCCTAAACCACTAAAACACTAAGAACAAAAAAACCATAAATAATCATAAAAATCCCTTAAAATATACAAAAATATAAGAAGTAATAAAACCATAGAAACACATAAGAAAAATATAAAAAATTTTAAAACATGTAAATCCTCTAGAAAACCTAGAAAACACAAAAACCCTAAAATCCCTGAAATCACAAAAACCCAAAAAACTATCAAAATCCAAAATAACAATAAAAAATAATAAAAATTCTAAAATTCCTTAAAAATTACAAATAACATAAAAAACAATTAGAATATTAAAAACACTAAGAAACCCATAAAAATAAAAAAACTCTTAAAACACCTAAAAACATAAAAAATGATAAAACCCTTAAAACACTAAAAATATTAAAAACCCAAAAAATATAAAAACCCATAAAACCCCTAAAAACATTAAAACCACTAAAAACCCATAAAAACAGTAAAACCTACTAACAACTACAAAAACAATTTAAATCCCTAAAAATGTTTGAAAAACATAAAACGCCTAAAAACAAAAAAAAACCCTAAAACCCTAAAGAAACCATAAATCCCTAAAAATCCTAGGAAACCCTAAAAACCATTAAAATACAAAAAAATCAAAATAAATATCCAAGACCTTGAAAAATTCCTAAACATCAAAAAAATGAAAAATGCCCGAAAAACACTAAAAACCACTAAGAAAGCCTTTAAAACAAAAAAAACACTCAAGCCCACTAAAAAACCAAAAATAATAAAAACTATAAAAAACACTAAAACCATAAAAACATTAAAAACTATAAAAAAACAAAATACCCAAAATACACCAGAAACCCACTAAAATATCTTAAAACCCGTTAAAACCCTAAAAAACTTAAAAACTCTAAAAACCCTTAAAACACAAAAATACTCAGAAGAAACCCTAAAACTCCAAAAAACCCATTAAATTCCAAAAAATTCCAATAAATCCCAAAAAACTAACCATAAACATTATAAATAATCCATAAAAATACCAAATAATAAAAAAAATCCTATAAAAACACTAAAAATATTAATAACCCTTGAAATCCCTAAATACCATAAAAACCCAAAAAATCTAAAAATATCCCCAAAAATTCCTAAAAGCATAAAAAACCATATGAATCTTGAAAACCCCTATGAAATCCTTACAAAAATAAAAACAATAAAAACACCTAGAAACCAAAAAATTCTAGGAAACATAAAAACCGTAGAAAAAATAAAAACCCTAAAAATAATAAAAACCCCTAAAAACCTAAAACCGCTAAACTATTAAAACCATTTAAACCCATAAATTTGTTATAAAACTCTAAAAATCTTTAAAAACACTAAAAAATAAAAATAAAAAACAGAAACCCAAAAAACCAAAAATACTCTTAAAACCATGACAACCCTAAAAACGATAAAAATCATAAAAACCAGAAATCATAAAAAGAACTAAAAATCCCAAAAAAAAATCTAAAAAAACCAAAAACCACGAAAAACCACTCAAAAATCCTTAAATACCAAAAATTACTTAAAACCCCTATAAACATAAAAAACACAAACAACCCAAAAATCATTAAAAACCCTAAACCCCACAAAATACCTAATAACTGTAAAAAACCAAAAAATACTAAAAAACCATCATAATCAGTAAAAAGATAAAAAATACCAAAAAACATAAAACCCCAAAAACTAAAAAAGAAACCTTAAAACCCATAAAAACCATAAAACCGTAAAACCATAACAAACCCAAAAAAGTCACAAATACTATAAAAAACCTGAAAAGCATAAAATTTTAAAAAATCCCTAAAATTCACTAAAAACATAAAAAAACTATAAAAATTGAAAACCCCCAAGAAAACCTTAAAAAACCTAAAAAAATTAAAACCCCTTAAAAATAAAAAATGAGAAACACCCAAAAATACCATAAAAATTCTAAAAACCATAAACACCATAAAATCACCAAAAATACTTTAATACCCCTAAAATAGATAAAAACCATAAAACATGTTTTTAAAATATAAAAACCCTTTAATCCCTTAAAAATGTTAAAAAATAAAAAAATTAAAAACCCTAAAATGAAAAAATATCTAAAACCAAATAAACTATAAAAAATATAAAACCCTAAGAAATCCTAAAAACCTGAAACATTACTGAAACCCCAACAAACCCTAAAAACCATAAAAATAGAAAAACAATTTTTAAAAATCCCTAAAAACAGAAAAAAACCAAAATTCCTTAAAAATCATAAGAAAACAATAAAAGGTAAAAACAATAAAACACTTAATGCCCCTAAAAACATAAAAAAAACTAAAAACCCTCAAAACCCCCTAAAAACTAAAACCCCCTAAAAACATTAAAAACCATTAAAACATAAAAAACCCCTAAAAACCAATGAATATTCTAAAACCCCATTTTACCCCCTAAAACATTAGAAACTATAAAAAAACTTAAAACTACTAAAAAAATCAAAAAACCATAAAACACTATAAAATCAAGAAACCCCCCAAAAACCCTAAAACACCATAAAAATTCAAAAACTACATAAAAATCCCTAAAAACATAAGAAAGCCTAAAAAAATTGATAAATTCTAAGAAAACCCTAATAACATAAAAAACATAAAACCCATAAAAATATAAAAAACTCTAAAAACCCTAAAGCCCTATAACTACCTAAAGCCATTAAAAAACCATAAAAATCCTAAATTTAATAAAAATAAAAAAAATCATAAATAATCCATGAAAAAATAGAAAACCATAATAAAACCTTAAAACCCTAAAAACCCAAAAAAGATAAAACACCTAAAAGTCCCTAATAACCCCTTAATTAAATAAAACGCCCTAAAACCATAAAAAACTAAAAAATTATAACCCTAATAAACTACTAAAAACAATAAAATTACTTTAAACCTAATAACTGTTAGAAACCAAACAAAAATTTAAAAACCATCAAAACTCAAAAATCCCTTTAAACCCTTATAGCTGTTAATAACTCTGAAAACCCATAAAACCTTAAAAAAGTAAAAAAAACCCAAAAAAACATAAAAACCCTGAAACCCCTAAAACCCTCAAAATCCATAAAAACATAAAAAACAAAAAATTTCCTAAAAAATATTGAAAAATTTGTAAAATGTAAAAAACCCTAAAACCCATGAAAAATCTTAAGATAACCTTAAAAATATAAAATCACATAAAAACCCAAAAAACAAAAAAAAAATCTAAAAATCTGAAAAACCCAAAAAACAATAAAACCCCTAAAATACCAGAGAAATGTTGAAAACCAATAAAACCCATAAGATCCCTAAAAACCACTAAAAACCCTTTAAACCCAATAACGTTAAAAAACTCTTCAAAAACATTAAAACCTAAAAACAAAAAAATCATAAATACCAAAAAGCCAAAAAAACATATGAAACACCAAAAATCCCTTAAACACCTGAAAATCCCTATAACCCTTAAACCCATAAAATCCTAAAAAATCCGTAAAAATATAAAAAACCCTAAAAATCCTAAAAACCATAAGAAGACATTAAAAACATAAAAAACTACAAACCCCTAAAAACCTAAAAATGATAAGAATTGAGTTAAACCCTTAAACCCTAAAAAACCCTAAAACCACACAAAATCCTAAAGAACATTTAAAACCCCAAAATCCAAAAAAAATCCCTCAAAATGTAAAAAAAATGAAAACCCGAAATAAAATTAACAAAACCATAAAAACCTAAAAACACTTAAAATCCATAGAAACAAAAAAAAACTACTAAATCCTTAAAAGAACATAAATACCCTAAAACGCATAAAAATGATTAAAACCATAAAACCCCTAAAACCCCATAAAACACTAAAAACCACTAAAATTTAGAAACCATTTATACCCCAAAAAATTTATAAAAACTATAAAAAACCTTAAAAATCCTAAACAACATTATAACACCCTTAAAAAACCCCAAAACCCAAAAAACACATGAACCCTCAAAATCCCCAAAACTGTTGAAAAATAATAAAAAACCAAAAAAGCCCATAAATATCCCTAATAACATAAAAACTATAAAAACACTAAAAACCCATGTCCTTAAAAACCTAAAAATACTTTAACCCACTAAGAACCTAAAAAATGGTAAAAATACACAAAACCCCCAAAACCTCTAAAACATTAAAAACCTTTTCAAACCCTAAAAATATAAAAAAAAATCTAAAAAATCATAAAACCCCTAAAAAATCAAAAAAAAAAATCCAAAAAACCAATAAAACACCTAAAACCCTAAAAACCATGAAAATCCTTAAAAATCCAAAAACCCATAAAGTACAAAAAAACCTAAAAATATATAGAAACATAAAAACCCTAAAACCCAAAAAAACCTTAAAAAACCATAAAAACATAAAATTACTTAAAAATCCTAAAAACCTAAAAAAGCAAAAATCATTAAAAAAACTCAAAAAACTTAACAACCCTAAAAAACACATAAAAACCCTAAAATCCAACTAAAAACTATAAAAAACCATTTAAACGCCCTAAAGGAATTAACAAACTAGAAAACACTTTAAATACTCTAAAAACACTAAAAAGCCAAAACTCATAAAATCCCTAAACATCCTAAAAACAAGAAAAAATCATAAAAATCCATAAAACCACTAAAAATCCATAAAAATTGTAAAAAATACATAAAAATCCCGAAAACAAAAAAAACCCTAAAATCCCTAAAACCAATAATAAAATAATAAAAAGATAAAAACACATTAAATCACTAAAACCCCTAAAAACTAAAAAATCCTTAAAATCTCAAAAAATTCCTAAAAACCCTTAGAACTATAGAAATCCTATTTTTTAAAAGATACATAAAATATTTAAAAATTCATAACACCTCGAAATCCCCTAACAAAATCTTAAAAACATAAACACTCACAAATCTCTAAAGCACCTAAAAAATTATAAAACCCCTAAAAAACCCAAAAACCCACTAAAACCCATATAAACATTTAAAAACCCACTAATAACCCATAAAAACTCTAAAACACTAGAAATTATAAATACCTTTAAACCCCTATAAATAAGAAAAACTACAAAAAACCTTAAAACCCCTAAAAACTCAAAAAAAACAATACAAACTTAAAAAATATATAATCCCTTAATACCTGAAAAAACCACTAAAAACTATAAACCACCTTTAAAGCCCTAAAAATTAAAAAACACCTAAAAACCTAAAAACCCCATAAACCCCCCAAAATCAATAAAAATACAAAAACCCATAAAAATCCTAAAATATCCCTCAAAATCATTAAAAACATAAAAACCCCTAAAACCCTAATGAACCCTCAGAAAACCTTAAAAACTAAAAATAATTAGAACCCCTAAATCCTAAATGATACTAAGAACCTTAAAAATCGTAAAAACCATAAACCCTTAAAAATAGATAAAATCCTAAAATACTATAATTTTTTTTTGAATGCACTATAAATCCCAAAAAACATAAAAAACCAAACAAAACCCTGAAAACCCCTAAGAAAACCACAAAAATTAGAAACAATTCAATCCCCTAAAAAACTAAACACTACTAAAAACATAAAAACCCTAAAAAGTTCCTTAAGACCCTAAAACCCGCAAAAAGTAAGAACCCATTTAAACCATAAAAACCCATAAAAACCCTAATAACAACTAAAAAACTAATAACACATCAAATTCCTAAAATTTTAAAAAAAAATCTAAAAACCATAGGAGCCCTAAAAACTCAAAAAAAAAAACCATAAAACCCAAAAAACCCTTAAAACTATAAAAATTCTTAAATCCCCCAAATCACTAAGATCCCTAAAAACATAAAAACCCCTAAAACTCTGAAAACCCCCTAAAAAACTGTAAAACCGAAAAAAATATTAATCCCCTAAAAACATAAAAAACTATGAAAACCCCAAAAACCCCAAAAAACCCAAAAAACCATAAAATACCTAAAAACCACAAAAGCCAATAAAAAACTTAAATCCCCATAAAAATTCTAAAATCTTTTTAAACCCATAAAATCCCAAGAACCCATTAGAACACTAAAGCCCATAAAAACATCAATATCCCTAAAAACCATAAAATTGATAAAAATCCTTAAAATCATTAAAAATCACTAAAAACCTAAAAAACCATTGAGAACCTAATAAACCCTAAAAACCTGAATACACTTAAAATACCTAAAAAATTCTAAAAACTGAAAAAACCCAAAAAAATCATAAAACCCCTAAAATAAATTAAAAACTGTAAAACCCATAAGAACCCAAAAAACACTAAATACTCTAAAACCCATTTAAACACCTAAAAAGGTAAAAAAATTAAAAAACATTAACAACCTAAAAAAATGAAATAACCAAAAAACCCACAAAAACCCATAAAAACCCTACAAAATTTAAATAACTCAAAAATACTTCAAAATTCCTAAAAACCCTAAACCCCAAAAAAACATAAAATGCACTAAAAATACATAAAATTTTAAAAATACCAAAAAACCCTAAAAATACCTAAGAAAACCTTAAAATCCTTAAAACACATAAAACCCCTAAAAGAATATAAAACCCCTAAAACCCTAAAAACATAAAATCCCATTATAACCATAGAAACACTGAAAACCCAAAGGCCACTAAAAACACGCCAAACTCTAAAAACCCATGAAAACTCTAAAAATGCTAAAAAAATCTACAAAACATTAAACCCCTCAAAACAAAAAAATGTCAATCCCAAAAAACCAAAAAACCTCTAAAACCCTTGAAAATCCCAAAAAACCATAAAATGCACACAAATCCAAAACAAATCCCTAAAAATCTAAAAACCCTAAAAAACACTAAAAGCTCTAAAGAAAACCTTAAAAATATAAAAATACTTAAAATCCCTAAAAACATAAAAATGATAAAAAAATCTAAACCCCCTAAAAACCTAAATACTATTAAAAGCCCTAAAACCCTTAAAAACTCTAAAACCCCATAAAAACTCTAAAACCACAAAAAACCTAAAACAACTAAAAATTATAAATATATTAAAAACCCTAAAAAAAACTCAAATAAACCATAAAACATAAAAAAAATGGAAGGTCCAAATTTTTTTCACACAAGATCTAGATATGTTTGTTAATATGGAAATAGAGAAAAAAAAACTAAATAAAAGTTCTAGGAAGAATGAATGTGCCATGAAGGATAGAATTATTCTTTAAACTGAAAATCACTTCATGAACCATAATTGTATATGATTTAATGTTCCTAAAAAGGAACTTATGATTGAAAATAGTTTATGGGAATGGGTATATCTAGTGATTCCCACACAAAAATCATTTATGGGAAGAGATAGAAATATACACCTATATGAACAAACCACCCCCATGAAGGAAGCATCCCTACAAAATAAATTGTTCATTGTTTGAGGTGTTATCATCATCTCTATAAAACTAAAAAAATTATTTTTGGGGATAAGAGATGATTTTTGCTCATATGAAGTATTTATCCTACTAAATAGGTACTCCCGGGCTCCCACAAAGTACACCTCAGGGCACTCCCGAGATGACTGGCGATGCCATACCCGATCCCTCCTTTCTTCTATAAATAAACCCTAAGGGAGGTCAAACAACTAAATGAATGAATGGAGAGGGGTTTCCAAGATGAATAGTTTCGAATGAGGCATCGTGAAAACCAGTGCCTTCCAAATATTCTCAGTAGGTAAAACCCACCACGTAGTAGAAAATAAGAAAATAATAAAACATCTAGTGGTTTGTGAACCCAGACACCTTTACAAATATAATCCCATAAGGTGTAAAATTTGATTCCCCTTTTCTAATAGGCTTTTTTCATAGAAAATATCTATACATCTAAAACCCTACCCCTCATAGAAAATTTCTAAATGGGAGAAACTCTACCGCATGTAGAAATCACTATGTGGGAGAAACTCATCCTCACGTCGCAACATGCTACATAGACAGAACATGGACCCACATGGAAAAATTCTACATAGATGGAACCTACTCCCACTTAACAACACTATACACCGGAAGAACATAGTTCTGTAAAGCGTGGATCTATGTGAACAGTCCCCTACCCCGTGTAGTAACAAGCTACGTGGAGGGAACCCCATCCAACCTAGAATTATGCTACGAAAATTGGGGCATCCTAGGGAATTCAAGTGTCCATATCTAATTGTATTCTCCCATAATTTTATCACCCCCATAGTGGCCCCTCTAATAACCATTCCAAGTCCTCAGGACAAGGCCCCTTCCAAAGCCACTTGAAAAGTATGATAACATCATCGGGAACATCATTATGTCTTCTCAAGTTTACAAACCTGTGGTAACTAGATTCATGTGGGTAACCCATGTAGTAAGGTGGAAAACTAAAATATCATCGTTTTTAAATTCCCATTCAAACATGGGTTCCAACCGTGGTGATATCATGGTCAACTCTACGTTCGTGGGATTGTGGGGATCAACTAACCATTCCCTTTAATGAGGGTCAGTGTTGAACATTCCTCTCATTCCCAGAACCAACTTTAGGGAACTCCTCTTGAGGTAAGTCCATAGCCTTTCTTGTGTGAGGCATCACTTTTTACTCCTCTTCGCCTCAGTTATGGGTGTAGCTAGATGGATCATCAAATATTACTATCCTGGATATGAAAATAAAAAAGGATATGGGAACACTCAACTCTCTCTCCCTATCCCTTTGCTCTTTTCACCTTGTGAACCTATGGAAAAAATGAATCACATGATATTCATATTTCTCACATCCTCTATTTTATCACACTAAGCATGAATAATGTGTTCTTATAGGTTAGGGGTAATCATAACATCTATGTTATCCCAATGTGAATCTACCACTCCTTTGTATAAACGCCACATCAAATCCAATGAAGACAAATCCTCTTGTTATGGGATTTCTCCATAGTTTTATGTCCCAACCTCTATACCTCAATATTTAAAGGGCCATATTCCCCATGAAGAAACATGGTCCTCCTATTCAGTATAATCCCCAATCATGCCCCATTTAAATGGAAAGATTCCATGCATCGTCCCAAAGGTACTGAACTATGTGGGCTTTGATTCCTAACTAACTGGGATATATAGGAATCCTCCCTAAGGTCCAAACCCAACCCTGAAATCCACCCTCATGTTCTCTTATCCACCCCTCGGTAGGGTAATATTCTCCCAGGAGGCCACATATCTTCTTGTCCCCTTAGGCCTCCATGGAATAGGTTCTATACCATCCGTGACCAAGAAACTTCTACATCAACATCCTTGATACATGAATTTAAACTCCATGGTTTTGTCCTTATAACATGAACTTAAAAGGTGGTGTTCCCTATTAAGTGGCACTTAACTACATGGGTTATGATTCCTCTCATGAGGATACATTGGATGATCATCTTATGGGCTCAGTACTGACATAAAAATAACTTCTATCCCCCTATATGAGGGTAAACTCCAATGTGTCCTACTGCATGGCTTAAAAACAACATTATCCCAATAAATGTACAAGGAATCTATTATATGTCCACAAAAGGGTAACCTTGATGGGGAAACATGTATAAATACAAACCCTCTATCAATGGAGAACCTCAAATACATACAGATGATTCCAAACCCATGCATAATAATGATTGATCATTACCTCAGTTTAATTCTTGATATAAAAATTTGGTAATGAACCAAGGATTCATAAATATATCTTAAATATAAAATAGATTCCTGAAAAAATAAATAGTTCCCCCAAAAGTCTGTGATGTGACCAACTTCTCAACCTATTAACCAATGTGAGTTTATAAGTGTCTTTGGCTATGTTTACCAGAGAATGTATCCCTTTGGAAAGTGGGTACATGAACCATTTATATAAGAAACATTGGGAATTTCTAGATCCATGAACAAAACCCATTGGAGACCATTCAGAAATATTATACCTGACATGAATTATTGTACAAAATTCAACCCCTTGCAATCATCCATCTGTCCAACCCATTTTTGTCGAAAACAAAATAGTGAACCTGACTTGAATCCTTCAACAATGTGGCAGTGTTACCCCAAATTAGGATACATTTTCATCCAAAATAAAAGACGAACAAATGAGACAATCAATTATACATGTGTTCATGAGATTCTACTTTGATGAGGTTTTGTTTCCTATATTTGTCAAATATATTACAAGCATTCATCAGATCCCCCTTAAATTTGATGGCATCTCAATAGCATTCAAAAACACATGCATATATGACTACATAGGTGTCTGCGTGCTCGAACAATCAATGGAATCCATCACCCACCCAGAATCTCCAACATAAGATTTCAATAAATGTTTTTTGTTATTAATATTTGATGTTATAGTTGGATGTTATTTCACATCAATTGATACACTTCTTGTCTAATGTTACTAATTTCTAATATTTTATAAGATTTTACGCGTGTCCTGGAATGACATGAGAGTTATGAATACCTAAATCAATATAGGCACTCAAAAATTATTTTGACATGTATCATTATAGGCACACATATAAAAGCTAGTTTTGGGTGAATTGTTTAAATTAAATTATTTTGTTTTCTTGTAAAAAGTTAAAATGAAAATGGTGTATAATATAAAGCATAAAAAATAAATAATGAAATATTTTAAAAGTAAAAATCAATAAAATGGGTGTCTAATATGAAATTCAGAATGGTACTCTCCCCACCCTAGAGGCTACTCAACGTTCCCTCATGTCAAACATTCCCCACTATCCATCCATCCAATGACTGTCGATAGCCCAGAACTAGTCGGCTCGAGTAGCCATCTCTGACCATTTAGAGTGATTATCCCTAGAACGTGATAATTATTACCTCCCTTGTATTAGGGAGGTTAATGAATTTATCACCAATGATTTTATCTCAGTAGCATAGGGGTCCCACCCAAGGGATCCTACCAGAAACCTTTGTATCCAACACCATGTGACCCAAAATATTCACCATAATAATGATTCCACATTGTGGGCCCCAATAAAATCTTTGTGGAACCAGGTCCCTTGGGCTTCCCAGACTTGGAAACGATCAAAAAACCATAAATGGGACTTTCACCATATTCGTTCCAGATAATCCCAGCATGAAAATATTGAGGTTCATTACGGGCAGTCACAAATTCATTCTACTACTAACCAATCCCACCATGAAAATAAGGTGGAAAATTATAAGTAAATGCATGTTACTTACAATGCATATGAATCCCTTCAAAAAAATATAGTCACAAAACATTATGAGAAGAAGAAAATTCATTCTCATAAATATGAATCCCACCAGTCAAATAAGGTGGAAACCAAATACATGTAGAATCAAATTTCTAAAAATTAGTATTAATCCCATTATCCAAATAGAGTGGAAAATGGGAAGATACAAATCCATGCTCGTGAAAATGAATCCCATCAGTAAAATATGTTGGATATCGGATAAAACAGCTATTGTATACCATCTAAAAACCATGGGAGACCCATACTTCTACACCCTTATGGGAGAACTATTAGTACTCCCGAAACAGAAATGGAGGAATATAGCAAGAACATTTTCCTGATCTAAAGATGGAATGAGAATATTTCTTTTTCCAGTCAATGATGTTTCTCAAAAATCCTAGAAATGATAGAGGAGGAGGTATAAATCTATAAGCACATAATTTAGAGTTTTCATGATTTAATCACGTCCATGAAAATAGAAAGGATTCGATCCAACAATCCAACCACCCCAAGTGGGGTGACTCATCCATTCAAAAGGGTGGGCACTTCGAAGTAGTCATGCATCCCTATTCCTATCTAGGAGGGTCATCGGTCATATTCCATGATAAATGGATTAGAGGATAGAACATTACTACCCATTCCAACTACGGACACTAGTCCACCACGGTGGCCATTCTAGGGCACCATATATGTCCCTGAAAGAACAGAGGAAGCCCACCAGTGTATCTCAAAAACATCATTGGATCCACTTGAATGGGATACCAAAAATGATAGATGTCACCCATAATAAGAGGCATTGGTCACCGTCAAGAGAGTGCTCAAAAATATTTTGTGAAAAATGAAGCTAGAAAATAAAGAGAAAACTCATGACCCTACTCTATAGGAAGCTGGAGTTTAAGAGGCTATCTATAACCAATCACTATTGTCCCATGATCCTGTTGATTTGTCAACAAATTATGGAAGTGGGAGTATAATTTTCAGACGTCCACCCCATAACAGTGTCCCCATAAGATATATAGGTCCTCCCGAGAGCACATGCCTTGAATTTTTACTACGTGGGAACAAACTGATCGATCTTGAGAGCTTATCTCCTGAAGGGAATCACAAAAACCTTCATCATGTCTAGATAATTGAGCTAAAATAATGTCCTACCCTTATCATCATCCACCCTAAAAGTCCTATGTAGGGTATACACAGCAGATATTCTCCCTATAGTTGGACATCAAGCTATAATGGTTGTCCTCACCATGATAGAACCCACTATGATGTTCCTCCCTATAGTGACATTGTTCCCGCAAGAAGGTAGTCCCCTTTCTATAGTCTACCCTAAAGTCCCTTCCCATTGTATATGATGAAAAAATAACTCAAAACCTGGACATTAATATATGATGGTATTACCCGCCATGAGTTCATTCATTAGGAAGATCCTCCCCATATCCAAATTTCATATTGACAAGGATGTCCTTCCTTTTCCTATTCAAAACCTAGAAAACTATCTTTCTCTGAGGTTCTTATAATGATGGGGAAAAATATGATTGAAACCATATCAATGATAAGAAACATCCATTCAGAACCTGGAGATGTACTTGGGCAATGATCATCCTCTAAGCCACCCAGAACATTCAAATACCAAAGAGACCCATGATAACCCTGCTACTTATGTCAAAAAAATCAAGTAGCGTCCAGGTTTGGTGGATCAAGTAGAGTAGTCTCAGATATAAGATAAAAATGACTTGTTTCTCATGAGGAGACAATAGGCCAAGAATGACATACATGTTATGTTCTATCCCTTATCCAATTCTTAATTTGATATACCCAGGACATTGTTTGAAGAATACATATATAACATTAATCTCAATCTATGGATAACTCCTCAAAACCTGAAAAAAATATTATTTCCGTAAAATTTTAATACAAAACATGTCAAAATATTGGGGGAACATCATCACCAAATCAACCTGTAATCCCTTATGTCTGAATAGGGACCACATTCTGAGAGACGGTGGAATGATCTCCAACTGACTTGCCTCAATGCACTGCATAAGATTCATCATATAATCATCCACACACCATCCTTTGTTCACATATGTGTTTGGGAGGAACATGGATCATTATATTTTACATCACTCCCTATTTAGTATAACCCACTAAAGATGTAATCCTATAATGTCATTACCCCAAAGAGATCATTAAGAAAAACCTATGTTCAGGAATGGTGGAACACTCAATAAGAACGGACCATGAGTAAATCTCAAAAACATTAGGCCCAATGAGAGTAAGCCATAGAAAAAATCATGAAATACAAAACTGACATTATTTAAGAGGATTCTCATTTCAGGCTTGACATCGTATATATCTCATTCTTGAACAGGAAAGTTTGAGATCAAGAGGGTGGCGATGGTAGTAGTAGCCACCAAAGTACAAGATCAACCCCATTCTATAGGAATGGGGGAATTTTTAACACAAAATTCCCCTATTAAATCAACAAATCTAGAATAGGGACCAACAACAATAGAATGGGAGAAACCCCATCCCGCCGGGCTTAGGGATATTTTTACCTCACCATACTCCTCAATTGAAATCAATATTTAACCATTTAGGGAGGATAAAAAAGAAAATAAGTATCCCGTTCTATCCCATCACACAACTCATTCTCCCCAGAAAGGATTTATATAGACCGACCTCATATGGGTTCCCTCTGAGCCACCTTTTCCATAAAACCCAAGTGGGATCCAAGAATAGAAGGAATAGATCTAACAAAAGATGAAAATGACTATACTACCACTCAAAAACCAGTATGATTCCCTCATTGAATTATGCATTAGTGAAAATTGTGGACATAAATCTTATAGACCACACTAAAAATGATGCCAATGAAGAAGATGCATGATAGGATGGTTCCACCAAGGATATGGTCCACACTGAACATGAAGACGTGCGTACTCCTAAATAGAGAGTTTCCATAAATTTGAGAGATCCTTCAAAAAATCCCTCATTGGATCATTTTTTAATCCTTAAAAATAGAAGAATAAAGGCTAGCTCACATTCAACCCGCCTCCTCCTCTTGAAGATAATGATCTTACTATGCTCAAAGAATGATTCCCATGACACAATGAAGAAATGAAAGAGTTGAGGAGAATCAACACAGAGCTAATTCGAGGATGAATTCCTATAGAATATGCTACCAGGATAGAGCCTCAATAAACACTTACAATAGGTGTTCCTAGGCCAGAAGGGTTTATCCTAAAAACTGAATCAAGGTCGAGACATCTTCCCAAATTAGTGATGGGAACATTGGTTTACCTAGAATCTGTTATGGGTGGATATCAATATTTCCTTGCATTAAAAAGACAACTAAAATAGTTTTTGGTAAATACACAAAATATGTCCCTGACTTGATATCTGCCTCTAATAATGGTAGAACTGACACGTCAATTCCTACCCCTCACTACGTCTATCCAAGATCTAGTTTAAAAAATATTAATCAATGGATTATTCATACCATCGAGGAATTGGAATCTCTATTGGAGGACTTGGAGAAGCATTAAATGCTGATACATTCGGAATGAAAGACTCATCCCAACTGGGTGAGTGACACCTCGCCGCCACCAAATTTTGGAAGCCCTATGTTTCCTGCATTAAATGAATCGGGTGATCCAAAATAACATACAATCCACTATACATCCCATTATGATCGCATGAGAGTAACATTAGAGCAGTAACAAGTAGTGAAACACAGATTCTTTGTGCAAACTCAAAAATGGAAAACTTTCGATGGTACAATAGTTTTCTAGCTCGATTGGTCACGGGTTGGGAAGAACTATGTTGAATCTTCCACTTCCAATTCAGCTCAACACTATAAAAGAAAAAACTTAGTGACCTATTGAACAAAAAATAGTGATAGAATTAGAGAGTCATGGACTTCATTTCCTGATGGAAAATAATGAAATATTCCTTAAACTAGACACATCCCTAAGAAGATATGATTGATATGTGCATTGATAACCATCATGCTGATATGTAAACTCCACTCATCATGGATAAATATATTAGTGGGTTCTGGCATTTTTCTACCATCATCCAATGTATGAAATATTCCATATGGAAGACCAAGTTTATTTTTTGGATAACTCCACTGGTCCCTGGGAAAAGAGAATGAAAGGTGGAAGTAGCGTCTTTTACACTTAATCCCACCACTAGGCCTCCCCATATCTAAAACTTGTACCATATCATGAAGCATTACTCAAGTATCAATAGAATCCCCTGCCTCAATAAGACGTGTGGGCTTGATGTAGGTTAATCCTCTCAAGTTTTCTACCTTTATATCTAAAAGTATGTGAACCACCCAACCAAACGACATCACTAGAAGTAGTCATTCATGCATATGCCTCATCATATGTGGAGTTTATCATTAGAAATATTATTTTAATCCACTTAATAGATCCATTCTCCAATGGTGAGTATAGCTATGAACCTAAGTTACCCACACCTGATCGGGAATATGGAGGAAGAGGTCATAGGAGTTGAGGATATATGGGAAGACATAATAAGGGTAGAAACTAGACTTTTATCCCCCCTTGAACTATCAATGCTGTAGAAGCTCATGGGATAACCCTTAAGTGTGTCCAACAATAATCGAAAAACCCATATGAACCTTCCAGAAGACACTTTGACATAATTATTTTGGAGTATCCATCCGATGAAGGATATGTGTCAGATTTCCCTCAGTGGTTAGGAAGGCATGATTGGCCCACCTACCAAGAACATGACCACCTCTTACTCATGTCCTAAGGGCTGATCCATCTACCTAAAATACTTAATCCCCCAAAGTGCCTATAAAATAGAATTCACATGTCATAAAGAACCATCCTTTAGATCAAAATTATGAAATACTGTAGCAGTTAGCTTTGGAACCAGCCAATTTATCAATCTTGGATGTCTTGTTTTTGTCAAAAGATCTCAGGGAAGCACTTAAAGAGGGTTTCCTAAGTCCAATAGAGTTTTAAGTCAAAGTGGTCACTACCAAGGCCTATAGAATAGAGACTGATCCTACAGAATGTCATGCAGTTATATAATTCAAATACCAAGATGAATAGTTCATCACATAAGGTAAAATAATAAACTTTTATGTTTCTAGTAGTATAACTTGTGTAGATATCCAAAAAGTATTCATTTATAATGGACTTGAAGTTAATCTCATTCTATTGTGAACACATCGTCGATTGGGATTTAGTGAGGATAACCTGATGAATTCCACCATGAACCTGATGGGTTATGAAAAAATTGTGAAGAATTCATTATGTAAATTCATTCTCAAGACTTGGTTTGGATACCTTATGGATAAATCCTAATTTAGAGTGATTTGAAAAAACATGGCCATGAACATCCTGCTAGGAAGGCCTTTATTGCATCAACACACAACAATTCCTTCATCATACCATCGATGCATAAAATATTTCATTAATGGAATGCATGGTATGTTACATGCTGATAAGGCCCCATTCTAATCCCATAAATCACACTATATCGATACAATATTCTTTCATGGGAAAGAGAAGCAAACCATAGTCGATGGAGATGAGTGGGTCACTACCCCGAATTGTCTAGGAATGATATCAGATGACCCCTTCAGACATATCAGTGAGGATTATGTTCTAACTATCAACCAGATCGATTGTATGAGTCTAAAATCATGTTTGCATTCAGTAATCTTTATGATTTTTGTCACGACCACCGAGTTTAGCAATGTTAAAAAAATTAGACTCAATAGATTTTTATTAAATCTTGGGTGAAATCACATTAAGTCCATCCCCAGAGCTCTATGAAATATCTTCCTCACAAAATGAGGTAGAGGAAGTCATATCTTCAATATAATCAGATGAAGACACTCCTCCATCATTCACTATATCCACTCCAGAGTCTCACATAGACCCCCTACCGATAGCTCGATAAGAGGAAGTCACTCTATCTTCTGAATATCGAGACATCGACCCCTCACCTAACTCTATAGAACTCATACAATGACTTGCTTCCCCAGAGGAACAATAGTAAGAAGATTAAGAGGGGTAAGAAGATGAGGAGGAGCTTAGGGGTTCCCTTCTAGAATTTAAATAGGTGTCTGTACCTCCATGAATGAAATAAAATAAATAAACATGGGTACAGAAAAATACCCATGGCCCACCTTGATTAGTATGACCATGTCTACCAAGGAGAAATTGGTATACATCTCATTCCTAAAGAAGCATTGAGATGTCTTCTCTTGGAACCACATAGAGATGTTGGGCCTCAATCCTGAGTTGTACAGTCACCACATTGGTCTTCCAAAGTATAATTGATGCTATAAACAAGCTTCTAGGATAATGTGCCAGACACATGCTACTAAAATAGAGGCTGAAGTTGGCCAGATTAGCAATGAAAACATCATTTGGAGGTTCAATGCCCCATCTTGATGGCCAAGATAGTCCCATTCAATAAAAATAATTTCAAAATCATAGTTTTCATTGATTATAGGGATCTCAACCAGCACTGCCTAATGGATGATTTTCCTATCATTGTTAATGTAGCAACTGGATATTAGGTTCTCTCCATCATGAATGGATATTTAGGATACAACCAAATCTATATTTCAAAGAAATATAAAGAAGCAGCTGTCTATTTGGCCCCCATGGTGTATTTTTCTGTTGGGTAATTTCCTTTGGTTTAAATAATGTTGGTGCTACATATCAACACACCATGCATCACATCTTTAAACCCATACTGGTAATGTTTTTTGAATGCTATATTGATGACGTAGTGGTTAAATCTTGACAATTCTCAGATCACATGGAAGACCTTAAAACCATCTTCCACAAAATAAAAAAAATCTTAAAAATCGACCACTTGAAATGTGATTTCTTCATCGCATTATGGAAATTTATCAGCTTCATTATATGCCACTATGGAATCAAAGTGGACCTTGAAAAGACTAAGGGTATCCTTAGAATGTTACATCCCCACAAAATCATAGAGTTGAGATGAATTCTGGGAAATTTATCCTACATTCATTGATTTATATCCAACCTTTCCTGTAAATTTCTTCCCTTCAATAGGATGATGAAAAAATGGGTTACATATCAGTGTATAGAGGATTATTAGGTATCATTTGATAGTCTCAAGAGGTAACTTTTAAGCCCACCAGTGTTATTTACACCAATCAATAGAATTCCAATTATATTGTATTTGATAGCCTTAGAGAAATCATTGAGTTCCTTACACATGTAAAATAATGACACCAGTAATGAAAATAGTCTCTATAATCATATACAAACCATGATCGATGTTGATACTTATTATTCTAACATCAAGAAGTTCCATCTACCTCTAATATTTGCAGTACAAAAACCAAGACACTACCCTCGGCATCATGAGGTCTATTTGGTCTCTTGTTTCAATCCAATCAAATACAATATCAGATGTCAAATGTTGTATAGACAATTTTCATGGCGGGAGGTCATTTTTAATAATTTTGACATTCAATTCATGCCTCAAAAAACAATCCATGTTCAGGCATTATCAGACCTTATGGTGGAGCACACCAAGTTAGAAATGAATTTATTGGACATTGAACTGCTCGATAAATAGGTATTATCTTTTCAAGATGACTCTATGATATGTTAAATTATCTTTGACGGTGTGTTTAGAAGCCTGATAGGAAAGAGGGTGGAAGACACAAAAATCAATAAAGTGGGCATGGGAGTCATACTGATATCTCTAGCTAATTCAGTATTGCCTTAATCTTTCTTTCTATTAGATGGGTGCACAAACAATGAGGCCTAATATTTTCTCTGATTATAGATCTATATATGGAACTAAAAGTATAAATAAAAAACTAAAAGTAAAAATAAAACTCTGGAACATAAAATATGATTCATAATAGGTCTTCAAGAAGGTTAATGATGATTATTCTATCAAGAAAGAAGAGCTAATCCCCCTACTAAATCATGTTTGGGGACAGATGGAAGAATTCCCTTTTGAACTATCATTGACTCATGTCTCATGGTCACAAAATTCCTAGTAAAACAACCAATAAAATACTGCCACAAATCTGGCCAATCTGGACTAAAATGAAACAATCATTAGCATTTCTCACCATTGGATTGTCTCACCATTCGTTTAGGAAAAAAATCAATGATATTAGTCATGTCTCTAAACTAGATGGTCCTACCACTGGCTGGATTACACCCGTTGTAGAATAAATTCAAAAGGGAGAACTACCACTAAATAATGTTGGGAGAGAGAAAATGTGAAGATGAGAAATTAACTTTGTTCATTATGATGACATGTGTTAGAAAAAGGTCCTATATAAACAGATCATTGATATTTTCCTTCTTAGGTGTATCGATGGAGAAGAGATAACCACTGTCATGAAATAAGTACACACTGGGCCTATGGTGCTCACCAACTTGGGTCTAAAATTTCTCAACAAATCTGATGGCTCAGATACTAATGGACCATTATAACATAGGATTTCACTAAGTTCACCATTATGTTCCATTCCTTATAGGTTCAGGAAAACATCATCCACCAACCCCTAGAGTTAATTCACACAACCATGTACTCCTGTAAATTTTCCATGTAAGGAATAGTTATCATTGGACCATACCCTCCCACTACAGCCAATCAATTCAAGTATATTCTCACATTCACTGACTTCTTTTCCAAATGAGTAGATTCCATACTCCTCAAAGAGGTCATTGAAAAGAAACTTTTCAGCAACATGAGGGCTAAAATTATCACAATATTTGGAATCCCTCATATTATATTGATGAGAAAAAACAAAACTTTTTGTTCCCATGAATTAGAAATGGTTTATTATACGTATGAAATCAATTAAAACCATTCATCCTACTATAATGCAGTGACCAACAGACCGATAGAGGTTTTTAAAAAGACCCTATCTGATATAATCTAGATGATGGTGGATACATATAAGAAGTGATTAATGGAAACGATACTCAATGATTTGTAGGGCTACCAGACCATGTACCGCACTGTCACACATGAAAACCCATAATAATTTGTATATAAGACAGAGGCGATCCTACTCATCGAATTTTAATTTCCCTCACTCTATATTTTCATTTATGACTATCCATCCACATTGATGAATCCTAGAAACTACTAGATTAACTGGAGTGAATCGATAATAAGATGGTGTATACCTTGCACCATTTAGAGGTTCACCAAAACCAGATTTCATGAGACTTTAACAAAAAAGTTCACATATGCTCCTTCCTTGAAGGAGAGATGGTGTGGGTTCTTAGAACTCTAATGATACACAAAATGAAACCTCTAAAGTTGGAACTAAAATGGGAAGGGGACTAAAATATACATAGGGTATACTCAAATGTATTTTTTCCTAGATCATGATGGATAAACATGTCACAATGGATCCCACCAATGTCCGGTTCTTGAAGAAATAATTAATGTAACCATGGTAAATTTTTGTTATCGCATGATGTTAAACTGCAAGATAAAATGTCCTTATTAAATTATTTTAAACTTCAAGGTAAAACATCCTGGTAATATGACTTTAAACTTCCTAGGAATCGTTATATCAATAAATGATTCACTGAATATGTTCTAGATCTGTGTGGGAGTAATATAAAATTCATCTATCCCTCTCATGAGAGTCATATTCACGTAGGCTCAAGAACTACACACAACTTGATTACTACCCACATAGGATACATGCGACACCTGGACTTTTGATCTTGTTCTATCCACCTAAAGAAAACATTTCCCCTTCCCGGTACATGGACCAACCCTACATAGGTAACTTTCATTAAGAAATATATGTGGCATGATTCGTTCCTACATAGGATATGTAGTGACCCTTAAACATATCATGTTAGGACTGAATGGAAATTTCCTTCCCTCTATGGGATGAGTTTCTTGCTAGACTTTTTCCTCAGAACCTTGTTTTATATTAGGAATGTGTTTCTTACTTGTCTACAAAAACATGATTCCCATATCTATAAGATCCTCATCTTGATCTCATGATACTAAAATTCATGATACACTATCCACTTTGCATTAAAATAAACTGTATAACACCAATTTCCCCACTGTATGATGTTAAGTTACATAACACTATAATATTCTCATTAGAGAGATTATCACACCTGGTATTGGTCACCTACCATGCCATAGTCAGGAACTACATATGACATGATTCGTGTTTACACGAGATACATAGAAATTCTCGGATATCTAGTTTTGGGTATAGGAAAAAAACATGCTCCCTCCCTATATATGGACCTAAAATTTGTAGGGGGTTTCCTTTTAAGAGCTATGAATGGATTGATTTCTTCCCACACAGGATACATAGAGACCTTCAAACCATGTGTATTGGGGCCCAACCTCAAATATGGAGAAATTCCCCTATATATAGATTAGAACTGCATAGGGAGCCCTATTCATAACTATGTATGGAGTAATTCTTGTTTATATAGGACACATAGCAATTCCTAGATCTCTAGACACTAGTCCAACTGTAGAAAACAAATCACTCTCTATGCATGAGTCCAATCTGTGCAGGGACCCATTTTCAAGAATTGGGTATGGATTGATTCTTATTCACATGGGATACATAAAAAACCTATATTTATCATCTAAGAACAACCATCACAAATAAAAAAAACCCTACCCTTATTTACACCACCCTTTTATTCTGGAATTAACCTTTTCCACCCCTTGTTTCTCACACCGATCATAGCTCACATGGGAATAGGAGTTCTGAAAATGGATTCCACATATAACAAAGGAGAATCAATACATATCAGATGGTCCTGGTAGAATGACCTTAAATATAATACTGGGTATTACCTCATCACAACGACAAATCTATGTCCTCCGCATATGATGTTAAACTGCATGGTACTTCAAGTGAAATGTGTGTCTTGATTCTCATTTGGATGAGATACATAGGGATGCTTGGGAATCATGTCGTAGTCCTAACAATGGGTAAAAACTAAATATTCCCATATAATATGTAGAAATAGGTATCTATTATATGAAGTTCATGTTTGGGGTTCCTCATTGAGGAATCTAAAATGGAAATGAAAATGTCCCCTATATATCAGATTTGGTTCCCTAGAACCAACTTCTTGGTACTTTATGACAACATGTATTCATTTTTTTGAATATTAATAAACTCATTATCACATTATGATTTTTATTCTATGTGACATAGTATGTGATAATGTCCTAGGAGTATTTGTCACACTAATAGGTCATATCAGTTCCCCACAGTGATGAGAATCTTGAAGTTCCACGACACTTATTGAATATATGCTCTATAGCCAGATGATATCATTTGAGGGACACAAACGATACATGATAACAAAGGTGGAGACTCATAGGAATTTGAGTCATATTCTCATAGTTTATGCCCTTCTAAATATCCAATAAGATATTATGGGAATGACACCCGCCAGTAGGAAATCCACATTTCTATGTGTCATCAGATATTTCTATATGTTTACATGTGTATTGATCCTTAGACATTAATATTATTATTAAAGAATATTATGAGCATCATAAATTGATGTGTTGATGAAAATAATGATGAAATATTTTTTTAGTGAGGTAGGATATATTAGGGGCGTCATGAGTAATATTTCTTTAATGAATAATGCAAGAAATTATTTGTCCCTTCTATTTTAAAGGAAATTGATATTTGAAGCCTTTTATGGAAATGATATAGCCTAAATAAATCCATGGCCATGGTTTTCAATACATAAGTTCGTTTTTATGAAATGAATGAAAGATACATCAGGAAATTTGGTTTTTGGAACTAGCATAAAACCTAATTGATTAGAGATATCATGATAAAGGGGGTATATTCCATAATAAGCATCTATATGAGGTAACATGTCATTTCTACATTAACGTCTTTCTATATTGGTGTATTGGAGTGTTTCTAGATACTACCCTTTCACTTTATACTGCTTCACCTAATGCCACTTAGAAAGATGCCTAGAGGGTAACAAAATAAGTGTACCAAGAATCAATGTTAAATAATATAATATTATTTATTATTTGACAATTAGAATAAATATTATTCCAGAACATGATTTAACAACTAATCATGTTTTCTTGATTGCAAATATTCCATCACAAGTTATTTGTGAAAATATAATGAGAGTGGAAATATTTAATACATATTTATTTATTATTTAGTGAATATAATATTTATTTATTTATTAAAGAATTTTGTAGTTATATTTATTTAATAAATAAATATTCATTATTAAATGCCTACTAAATAAGGACTAATGGAGGACCGAGTTTTCAGACCCAGTGAGAAATAATAAATATTGAATATTATTTAATTAAATAAATTTATTATAATTCACGAGTTAAGCACATGTCAATAAATAATAATAATATTATTATTATTTTATAATGGGTTATAAAGGTATTAAATAAATAATAAAGGGAACTTATTCTATTATTTTATTTTAACCCTAGCAATATATAAACCCATTTATTTTATTTTATCAATAAGTCAATTCATTTTGTTGGTTGTGGCCAAAATTTTTGGAGAATCCTCTCAATCCATTGAGAGATTTCATATCCAAGAATTCTCCCGAGAACATATATAATTTTCCTCCACTAGATCAACGCGAACTCTTTGGAATAAATTCTCATAGAAATCAAATGAGGACAAAGAAAATGCTAGGATTAGCCATTATAGCACTCAGAGATTCCTTCGGTGATTTCTGGATATTTGTGGAAGATGTTTGGTTCACCACTAGATAGAATCTGCACTTGAATCTTACATCGCAACAATGGTGCATCACATATTTATTACCATATCTATTAATGAAGAAATAATTTTATCAAAGTTAATTCTTTATTTTGTTAAATTAATTGTAAATAAAATGTGATTATCCTCTATCTGGTTCTGGAATTTTATCCATTGTCTGTATTCCATTATTTAATTATGTTGGCCATGACATTCAACATTGTGTAAAATCTAAGATTAATCCTCAATAAAGGAAAAAAGAAAAGTTGGTCACTGCCCATCACACGCTTCCACTACTCCATAAACCTAAAAGTGGTATCAGAGTAGCCACATAATATTTATAATTACTTAAATATCATTGATGATTTACGTAGTTTAATTTAGTTTTTCAATTCAATTTTAATCGTTATTTTAAATTGAATCAAAAAATTTTCATCCTCCTCTATCATTTCTCATAGATCTAATCAATACAATAATTTTTATGAATAAAATAAAATTGAATATATCATCAAAAGGTTCCAAGTACTCTATATGGTTAACACAATAGTACATGTCGTGTAACCAGAGTAACACTCTATGTAGTTGTGTTCAATTGATAAAAAATTAATTCAAAAATTAATTTGGAGTGTGCGCATTGATGACACACAACGTAGTTGATTCTCACATCGCGTGTTGATCGGACTAGGGTAGCACATGTTCAACCAAAGCACACATCATGTAACCCATGTATATTGCTTGTATTCCCTTTGAGAAATATACAAGCCGTATATTTTAATACACTGCCTACTTGACCAGTGACTATGTAATTCATAGATCACATGGAATGTATCCCATTAGATATGACGTGTACTCTATTTTTCTGATGTACAATCTACACACCAAGTCTCTTGGCATGTACCTCAGAAAGACTGTGAGAAATGTACATGTTGTGTAGCTGACCTATACATATCATGTAATTATACCAAATTATGTAGATTTATGATTTATTTATTATATTATGTAAGACTTGAGGCTTGTTATTGTGTGTGGTCATTATGTTTATTGGAAATTCCATGTGATGTGTTTTAATTTTTTTATATATTTATTTTTAATTAATATTTACATAATGTTTAGATCTTCATATCATGTATAAATCGTATTACAGTTGTTACTCAATGTGAATTGAATCAAAACATGTGATCGAAAAAATCATGTAATTCTTATAATAATTAAGTTTATAGTACACATCATTAACATATGTGATAAGTCATGTATTCCATATATTACAAGGTAAAACCATATATTAATATAATACATATTGGGATGAATTAGATGGGTATTCATTATGTTTCCTCCAATGAACCTTTATGTACATAGTTGCTTTTAAATAATTTTACTTAATTTGTTTATAATTATGATATATGATAATCTTATGAAAATTCAGAAAATAATTATGATAAAATAATTAATTAATTAAAGAAGATAATTAATTGATTTGAGCACGATTTATCCTAAACAAGAACAATTAATAATTATATTATAGTTTTATTTAATCAGTAATTCATTGCATTCATTTGGATGTTCATGAGCATAGACTAAGACTTTGTTTGTGATTGGTTTCATTTCATTTAATTCATTGTTAAATTAAATTGTTGGTATGCATGCCTTCTATACCGTTATTATTTAAGGGCCCATATTAACATGGTTTCTTTTATGTAAAGCCCTTTTCCCCTCACCTGTGTGGGAATAAAAAGCATAAGTAAAGGATGGTGCTCCCATATTAGTGGAGGCGATTTAAGTTCAGAGGTGAGGAAAAACCAATATAAGGGGATACATAAGTGGACAGGTGGAAATATGTAACATGTTCCTTAATAGGTTCAATGTGTTTTTTTCCTAGGCCAATGGTTAGTTTATCAAACACTAGATAAACTAACCATTAGTAAATATCATGATCATGCCAATTTTTCTTTTAATTTATTTCTATATTATGGTTATTTCCCTATGGATATTTTTCATGATCATGTAATTAATTAATTATCGAGCATGCGATATAGAATAAAAATATATTGGATAATGTGTAAATATTATCTAAAACATGGTTAATCACTTAAGTAAATACACATAATATTAACAAGAATGTGATAAAGACAATAATTTTCAATTTATTCTTAAAGGATGAAATACCTCAAATATATATACTAATTTGGTATATACTTTTTCTATGTTAGTTAAAATCAAACCGTAGATCAAATCACTTGACCAAAAAAAGATGTGGTGCTTTCAATTATTAGGGTTTCTTAACTTGATGTTTCAAGTTGACATTACTTTTTCACCTCAAGGTTTGACTATAAAAAAGGAATTGATGTAACTATGAGGAAATGTTTGGGAAAATCTTATTAAATGATTTCATGATTAGGAAGTCCACTCATAGGATCAGTGAATAGTGAGTTAATGTAGTTGGATTTTGGAACGCCTACCTAAAACCATTCATGTTCCTTGAAAAACCAAATATGGGGTAATGATAAAGGTAATATGGATCCTTTAAACTATGATGTCCAATAAACATGATATTATGTAGCCTATGGTGAGGGATATTGGGTTTTGATAAAATAGTTGGAAAATAATAAATATAATATTTACTTATTGGTCTAAAATTTATCAGATAGGTACTAAAATTTCTCTTATCTTATTTTTAGAAACTACAATAAAAATGACTTCAAACATATCATTGTGATCTATACTTGAGAAACAAAACCTTCTCCTTCATAAAAAATTATATGAATGGAAAAGGCACCAACATGTCATCCTTCGCCATGAATGGAATTATACATGCTGAAATAATCTTTTCCTAAAGATCCTAGTAATGTGGAATGTGATGAAGATTTATCACACTACGAGAAACATCCAAATGATGCTATTGATGTTCAGTGATTCATGATGTCATCCATGTCCAATGATCTTTTAAAGAAACATGGGGATTTGGATACCTATAGTGTGATTTCTAACCTTTAGGTTCTCTATTTTGAGAAGAAGAGATAAGAGAGGTCTGAGTTCTCCAATGATTTGTTTACAGCTAATCTTGAAGAGTATGTGATAGTTGGGACTCATGTAGTAAATCTTATTGGATACATTGAATTCTGGAAATCTTATAGATTAAATTCCCATCTGAGTTGCATATAGATATCATAGTATCATCACTGACCAATAACTTCTAAATCATTATTATTAATAATAACGTGATCAATATTGAGAAGATTCTCTCAGAACTTTTTACTTTAATTAGCCAAGTGGATAAGGACATGGGTCGTGATAAACTTGTAGTCCTTATGGTGAATAATAATCGTAATCACAAGGAAAAGTTACCATGATTTAAAAACTATCCAAAACAGCTGAGTAAAGTCCTTCCAAGAAGAAGAATATCTAGATTCAGCGAATGGAAAAGGCGGTAGGATGCTTTTCATGTGGCAAGCCAGACCACTGTAAGAGGAACTGCACTTAGAAGTAAGGGGAACCGAAATGTGTGTTCTTTATCAAGTGAAATATTTCCATATCTACAAATTGAGTATTAGATACATATTGTGGTGATCAAATATATATTCAAATATAGGAACCATGTATATATCAAAATATTTCCAATGGAGATGTGGATCTGAGAGCTGCTAATGGTGCAATCCAAACTACCCTAACCATTGGTGACTACCACCTTTTATTTCCAAGTGGAATGATTTTTGTCTTAAAAGGTTGTTATTATGAACCTAATATTACTAAGAAAATAATTTATTTATCATGACTAGATGCATATTGGTTTATTTTCAACTTTTTAAATAAATTTTTTTTATAATAACATAATACGTTATTGTATTACACATTTAAATAATAGTATTTATGTATTAAATTTAAAAAAACAAGTATTGAAAATTGATAATGAATCATGTTCACAAAAATCATATAACCCTAATCTTTGGCATCACCATCCTGGTCATATAAACAAGATGCTTTTTATAAAGATCAGTCAAAATGGTTTTTTATAATCTTCTTAACTAAAACCACTTGAAAGATGTCCCGATTGTTTATAAGGAAAAAATGACCAAACAACTATTTGGTGGAAAAGGTGAATGATCCATAGATCTTCTTGGATTGGTATAGACTAATATGTGTAGACCATTTACAATAAAATCTAGTGGTTGATGTTCTAACTTTATAACTTTTACTTCGTAATTGATTATATTTGGATATGTCCACTTGATGAGGTATAAGTAATAGTCCTTTGAGAAATTAAAGGAATTCAAGAATGAATTATAGAATATACTTGGTAATAATATAAAGGGGATTCGATTATATCGAGGTGGTGAATATCTTAACCAATATTTCATCCATTTCCTATAAGAGTATGGGATTCTATATCAACTCACTCCTCCTTATACACCGCAGTGGAATGGTAGTAGTGAATGGAGGGACCATACCTTGTTAGACATGGTAAGGTCAATGATGTGTCACGCTGATCTTCCATTATCCCTTTAGAGATATGAATTAAAAAATACAGAATACACATTAAACTCAGTTCTAAATAAAGAGAAAAACATAATTTCCTTCAAGTTATGGAGTTCAAAGAAACCCTTTTTTGTTGAATACATTGGTATGGGGTTGTGAGGCAGTTATTAATGCATTCTTAGGAAACAAAATATAACCCCTGGGGAAAAAATGGATACTACCCATAAAACTCCTCAGACAATAAAGTGACTATTTTCAATCAATATATATTTCTTGAGAGGGAGCACATCCTTAAAAAGTATAGTGGAATAAATATTGACTTCAATGAATTTGATGCTCAAGATACACAAGAGTTGGACCAGGAACGGATTCCATAGGTCCATGTGTAAGAGTTTTACTTGAATCACATGTACAATTTAGATGTTTAATAGATATAAGAGAACCAAAGAATATGATTTTATAGTCACTAAAGATGGTGATTCATTATTACATGACAATGATGAACCTCTCTCCTTCAAGGATGAAGTAGAGATCTCAAAAGTTACAAGATGTAAGGAATCCAAGAATTATTAAATGAATTCTCTGTATCAGAACACATTTTTAGTTTTGTTCGATTCACTAGTTGATGTAAATTTCATTGGGTTAAAATTGGTATTTAAGAAAAACGAGACACAGATGGTAAATTAAATACCTAAAATGAATGTCTAGTGTCTAAAGGGTTTAAAGAATCATTTAATTGACTATGATGAAACCTTTTCACTAGTTTCCATGTATAAATCCATTAGAATTCAACGTTCCATAGAATCTTATGAAGACTAAGAGATTTGGAAGATGGATTCCAAAACCAAATTACTTAATGGGAACGTTCAGGAAGATGTCTATATGACACAATAAAAAGAGTTTGTGTATCTAGGTGATTCCAAAAGTATTTTTAAGTTATATAGATCCATTTATGGATTAAAGAAATATCCAAAGTCATCGAACATTAGATTTTATGAATCTATAAAAGAATTTAGTTTCATTAAGAATGAATGTGATCCATGTGTTTAAAAGAGTTTTAGTGGAAATGCAGTTGTTATCCTAGTAGTATATTTTGATGACATATTACTTATTTGAAATGAAAAACCATTATTGTATTCTATTAATTACTTATTAAACAAATGTTTATCCCTGAAAGACTTAGGTGAAGCAGCTTAAATTTAGGGATCAATATCACTCCTGAAATATCAAATAGGGTTCTTGGACTAAGTCAAAGTACATGTATTGACCAGATACTAAATATATTTAGCATGGAATAATCCAATAGTGTATTGGTTCTAGTGTCACATGTGTTACCTCTCTCTAAGAAAATGTATCCCCAAACCCAATAATAGAAAGATAAAATTAGTGTGCTATCATACTATTTAGTAATAGAATCAATAATGTATTCCATGTTCTATACTATACTTGATGTTGCTTATGTGTTGAGCATGGTAGGAATATTTCAGTTAGATCTATGAGAACAACCTTGGGCTACTGTTAAGGATATCCATAAGTATATAAGAAGAACTAAGGATATGCTCAGGGTGTATGAAGAAGATGAGGAGTTGTTCAATAGGGGTTATACTGATTCTAGTTTTCAGATAGATATGAATGATCTAATGTCATAATCTTAACATTTTTTCTATATTCATGGGGGAACTGTGAGCTGGAAGAGTTCAAAGAATCCATTTATTGCTGATTATATAGTAGAGTCTGAGTATATATCTATTTCTAATGCATACAAGTTAGTAGTTTCGATTGAGAACATTTTCCATGATCTTGATGTTGTACCTATTGGTAAATATTCTATCACATTTTATTGTGATAATACTATAGTTGTGGGTATTTCAAAAGATCTAAGCTCACACAAACAGACAAAGAAAATACTCTGAAATTATCAACTCTGGACGGATTTTTATCAAAGGGGTTAAGTTTCATAAATCATATTACCCATGGAACATAACGTGTTAGACCCCTTGACTAAAGTCTTATCTCAACAAAATCATGAGTATCATGTGAGAGCTAGAATACTGAATGTTGTTAGTAGTTTTCTTTAGGGCATATGGGAGTTTGATAGAGTTGGTGCCTTAGAACCTACTTATCTATACTTTATGATAACATGTATTCATTGTTTTGAAAATTAATAAACTACTTATCACATTATTATTGTTCTTATGCATGAAAAAGTATGTAATAATGTCCTATGAGTAGCTTTTGCAATAAAAGGTAATAATAGTTCCCCACTATGATAAGAACCCAGAATTGATAATACCGTATTTTTTAATATATGTTCTATATCCAGATGATATTATTTTAGGGGTATAATTGATATAGGCTATCAGGGGTGGAGATTTATAGGACTTCGAGGAACCTTCTCATGGTGTACTACCTTGGTAATATCAAGTAGGATATTATGATAACGAGACCCTCTAGTCAGAAATCCACAATTCTATGTGCCATTTTATATTTCTATATGTAGACATGTGTATTGATACTTACACTTTAAGATTATTATTAATTAATATTATGAGTCATGCACTTAGATGTATTGAAAAAAACCACGATGACATGTGTTTGTGGAAAGGTAGGGTATGTTGGGTGTGTCATGAGTAATACCTTATTAATGAATAATGAAAGAATGGTTTTTTCCCATTATGTTTTAATGAAAGTTGGTATCTCAGGACCTTTTATGTAAATGTTATATCCTCAATAAATCAATGGACATGGTGTTCAATAGACAAGTTCATTTTTTGGTAAATTCAATAAATAGAAATCAAGCACTTTGGATGATTGTGCCGACATGCAACCTTCTGGATTAGAGATATCACGATAAAGGGATTATATTTCCCAATAAGTGTCTATATGAGGTAACATGTAATGGTGTAATTAAATTATTTATCTATGGGTGTCTTAGCATGTTTTTAGATTCTAACCTTGGACTTTAGGCTATATTTCCTAATGCCATTGAGAAAGAGGCCTAGAGGGTCACACACTATGTGTATCCAAAATCTCAATTGAATAATATAATGTTATTTATTAATTAAAAATTTGAATAAATATTATTCCCCCACATGGTTTAATAATTATTCATTTTTTTCTTGAACACATATATTTCATCACTAATTATTTTAAAGAATATAGTGTGAGTATAATATCTAATAAATATTTATTTCCTATTTAGTGAATATAATATTTATTTACTTATTGTAAAATAACGAATTGATATTTATTTAATAAATAAATAGTCATTATTAAAGGAATTATAAATATAGAGGAACAGAGGACTGAGTTTTTAGGTCCAGTGAGAAATAATAAATATTGAATATTATTTAATTAAATTATATTTATTATAATTTTCATGTGAAGTGCATGTCGAGGAACAATAAAATTATTATTATTATTTTACATGGGATTTTTTAGGGATTAAATGAATAATTAATGGAATTTTTGATATTATTTTATTTTAACTCTAATAATGTTTAAACCCATTTATATTATTTTTTCAATATTCCAATTAATGTTGTTAGTTGTTCCGAATAACTTTGGAGAATCCTCTCAATTTTTAGAGATATATCTTCTACATGTATGCTCACATGAACATATAGAAAAATCCTCCTCCAGATCAACGAGAAATCTTTGGAAGTTATTCTTATAGTAATCAAAGGAGGAACACACAAGCATAATGATCTATCATGAAAGCACCCAAATATTCCATCAACAACGTTTGGAGATTTATGGATCATGTGTGGATCACCAATATAGGGAATCTTCACCTGATTCATATAACACAATGATAGTGCTTCGTAGATATTTTACTAGATCAATAAATGAAGAAATAATCCCACAAAAAAGTAATTATTTATTTAAATATATTTATTTTTAATAATATGGTATGATACTCTTTCTAGTTCGAGAATTTTATCCCTTGTCTATATTATTTTATTTATTTCCGTTTATCATGGTATTAAATATTTTGTAAAATCTCTTATTAATCATATATCATGGAAAAAAGAAAATTTGAGCACTGCCTAATGCATGATTCTGTTGTGCGTGAAGCCTACACTATATATGAGTCAGATCTATATATGGGATTTCACACTTCAAGGCTGATCATAAGTCTAAATGTTTCTTATGTACCCATATAAATTCCTTATATTCATCACACTATTTTCCCTGATAAATTTTAGAACCTCATAAACTCCCTATGGCCATTTGAAATGGCAGGTTTCAGTGTACTAAGGACACCTCTATTTGAAAATAAAAAACATTCCCCAGCTGGCTGTGCATAAGCTTCCCAAAGAAAGGGTTTATCAACCAAAGGAAAATTCATCCACATGAGAGGATTTTATTATTTTTATACAACCTAATAGATTCTATGCCCCACCTCATTTCTCTTGATCTGAGATTACCTAGGATCATAGTTTACACTTTCATTTCCCCTCACATCTAGGGTATGTCAGAACAACTTGACCCGATCAGCCTCTAGTTACTCGTGGTTTTTGTGATGAATAGTCCTGGCTATATGACCATAAATTGTAGAACCCCAAGAGTGTACATAATACATGATGTTAAAATTAATGGCCAACATCCTAGTCACATGACACTAAACTAAACAACATTAAGAAATACATATTTCTTGATTCCTATCATCCCAAGATACATAGTGACGCCCAAACCTCATATCTGAGGTCCATATATGGGGTAAAAATGTCCACTATTTTAAAATGTATGGGTCATACCTGTATTGAATATTTTATCTACAAAAAAATTTCTCTACTCTCTTATACATGATCTACATCTACATAGGAGAGTATAATATGAGCCTCAACACATCTGTGAGCTCTTATTTGAATGAAAATTACCCTTCCCCATGTAAGAGTTCGATCGATGTGTGGGGAAGCTTCCCCAAAACTATGTAAATCTTAATTCCTATCATCACAGGATACATAATGACATCCAAAACCCATTTCTCAAACCTAACCATCCATAAAATAAGAAAAAAAAATCATACATTTGGCTTCAACTAGTATATGGGAAATGAATTTATCTATCCTCTGTAACTTTTGACATGGAATGACTCTTTCATGTTCAATCACTCTCCTTTCACAAAATATACACTATTTTGAGAATGTTAAAAATTCCTGTAACCCTACTAAACCATTGGAAGTGGAGGGCTAGTGTCTTGAGGACACCTTTGTTTGACTATACACAATATACCTTGGCTGGCACTACATAAGCCACTCACAAAAGGACCTTTCAACCAAAGAATAATTTTTCCCTATGATATGATTTTCCTAACTTTGTATGCCCCAATGATGTTTACATCCCACATCACTCCTCGTATTCATAAATACCCACATCATAGTTTACCACCCTTTTCCCCCTTCATTCCTGAAGATAATAGAATATTCTTGGTCTGATTGCTATGAAAATGGAGAATCGATCATCACATGGTCAAATAAAAGTAACCATATGTCTTAATCATTGAAATTACAGGACATAATACTTTAAAATTCACCATACATGTCCTTGTTTTACAATTTTAAACTACACCATGCTTTATCCCTCTTTTACAGAAGCTAAGTACATGTATAACTGGTTTATCATTCATGTCCAAAGCTGATACAATTCCATCGTCATTTTCCAACATCACTCCCTTGAAAAGTCACCCTTTATGGTCTCAAGAAATCACAATTTTCATAAATTAACCAACTATCAGAAATGGAGGTCTAGTGTCCTGAGGAAACCTTAGTTTTATTACACATAGTATTCCCTACTTGGATTGGCCTATGTTTTTACACCAAAAGGCCTTCTATGTAAAGGAAAAAATCATCCTTGGGATACGTATTTCTTACCTATTAATGTCCCAAGAACATCATTATAGAAACTATTATTTTTCTTACTTCTCATGTAATTTTCCCATATCATGTATTAGATTAAAAAAATCATAAAACAAGGGTCAATAAAAACTCCTCACTCGTGTATGTAAACATTAAGAAATTATCAGCTCAGACACCCTATCGGGGTCCCTCTCCCAATGATTTATGGTCAATGTTGTTTGACCAAAAAAATAATTTGCATTATTTTAGTTTTCATGACTCTATAAAAAGAGACATGAAACACACCAATTTGAAAACTCAAAAAGGGAACCCTAGGTAAAATTCGAGTATCGGCTCGCTAGACTTATGCTCTACATTGTTTAGGAAAAAATTGAGAAATTTGAGAAAATGAAAAGACACAAAACTATTTTGGTCCAAAACCCACAATGTGAGGCCTATGAAAAGTCAATGTACACCTAATATGTCTTAACCATAATGGAATTAGGAAACAATTAGGGTAGTAATAGAAAGGACACAAAGTTTATAGGTTTTTTTTGTGTAACCGATAACAATAATGAAAACTAGGATCATTGAGCCTCTCATATTGGGATTAAATTAAAGCACTACATGATTCTATAAATTTAATTATCCTAAAGGATATTTAAAATTGATACCTATTGATTAATATTTCAAGTCATTTAAATTATTATTTTTACTTTAAAGAAAGGATAATTATGATTGATGGATATTATAGGAAAATTTAAAGAATAAGAATTGTACAATAAAAAAGTGTTTTTTTATCAAATAAGAATATTGGATATCCAATACCTATAATAACTCCATATGAGTAGATCATGGTAATTATAGAAGTTTATTTGTAGATTCACAATGTTCTAATAGCACCTAGTCCAAGACCTCTATTGCTCGATGTTACTCCAATAATGTTGCAGTCTCAGCCTCTGCATCGACCTGCATTTCCTCTTCCTCCTTAGCTGAATCAAATTCAAACATTTCCTCTTCCTCCACTAACTATTTCCCTTCATCAACAATAGCTTTGGTATGCACTAATTCCTACATGAGTTGTTCTAGTTCATGTCTGGGGAGCTCTAACTCTTGATGAACCCTCTTTGCTGAGGTCCTTTTTTCTAAAATTTTACCTTGTCGCCTTGCGACTGTAGAAGCGTACTCAATATATTTGATAAGAAGGATCTTCCTAGCCACAAAAAGATAGGCCATAGAATCCATAATAAAAAGGTGAGAGTGGAGCATGCCAGTTCTTTCCTGGGGCTATGATTAACTGCTTCACGATGTCGTAGATATCATGGAATTCAAACCACCATATCCATGGAATGAAAACATGCAGCCTAATTTGGGTATCATCACTGTCATGTATGTGCGAGGGGTTTGTAAAATACACTTCTATATGTCTATCCATATTTTCAAGAAATAAGTAAAAAGGTCATCCAAATCCTCCTAGTTCACCTTATATTCTCTCTAAGATGGTATGTCATATTCAAGAATAAGAGCCACCAGAGAGGTTCATGACTCGAAACCCTTATAATGACTTGATCCGAAAGTAGCTAATTCTCGTGTAGTATCAGAAAGAAGAACGATCAAAACATTGGTTTTATCCATATAAATGTTGAGTCATAATTATGATTTTGGAAAACTAAAGTAGTAACCAAGATGTTAAAGGAAAATAAAGTGAAATAGAAAGAATAATGTAGAGTTACCTTCACCCTTAGGATCAATAGAATTATTGAACACTAGTGCCTCGTTATATCTTGGTAAAAGGAAGGATGCATCCCCAAACCATGAGTGGACCTCAGGATTTTCTAAATACCCCCATGACTTAGGACCGTGCATAGCTATTTTGGTGGTTTCCAAAATATTACTCACATAAATTGTACCCATAGGAATGATAACCATAGAACTAGGGAAAACAACATATTTTCATCTCCTTGATCTTAAATCACTCCCTCCACCATAGTAGTATTTCTTTGAAGGTAAGGATTAGTATTTTTAGTAGGAATATCAACTCCATAAGACTCCCACATCCATCTATAGGGGAATAATTCCATTGATCCAGAGATTTCGATCTCCTTGGACATGGGGTCTCTCTGACATCCGTAGCTTCTTGGGGATCCCCATTCATCTCATATACTGTTGGTAATGTTTTCACATTCATCCCTATAGGAGCAAGATCAACATGCTTAGTTTAAGCTTCGACATCTAAATAATCCACCACAATCTTGATAAAGGTTGTTTTATCTTGACTTGATTCTCTCCTAGTGCTTTATATACCCCAAATGGTATTAACTATCCTAGAATTTTTATCTTATTCAAATGTAACTATCGGAAATATCACATATACCTTTGAATAAGTAGTTTCAACCAACTCTTGGGTGATTACTACCTAATTACCTATCATACCTTCACCATGCTAGCTGAAAGATGATTAGTCAGAGAATAATGAGGCATAACATGTAGAAAAAATATGGAAGTCCAAAAGTAACCTATTATCCCTAAAATTATATGTTTTGGGAACTGAAACTCTTGCCATCGCTTCATAGTTTTTCATAGGGATGATCCCCTAGAGGGAATTGGGGGAAAGGTTGGGGCTTGAAATTCACCTAGTGTATCTAAAATGACAACCTCCATATATTATACCTCTCTAGGGGATCCTTCTCTAGAAAATACCATGTCTCAAGGGACAGTATCCCTAGTTTTGGTGCCCCTGGGAGTGTTTTACGGGGAAGTAATATTTTCCTAGATCTCCCTATTTTCCTATAAGTATATGGAATAAGGGTTTCTGGTCATGATGACAAGAAGAAGACAAGTTGATAGAAACAAGATTAATCACATATTCATATGTATCGTCAAGCACTGGGATTTCCTCCGTGTATTCTACTTGATTAAATTAATAAATTATACCATTGAAAGAGTGGAGGAAGGTTTTTATCTCTTCTAGATATATAGTGGCATCATGCGGATCATTGTAAGATGAAATCCACAAGGGAGTAATGATTGTTCCTATTCCCATGATCCTATGGGGATATTATTGAAGTGTATCCCATATATCTTTAGCCAACATAATTTCCCTCCAAGTATCATAATCCTTCTAATCTGTTGGTAATGAAAGTATAATAGGGATGGTTAATGCTGGAGGGTCTATCTGGGTATGTGAGGCAGGTTACGATAGCTGTAACTTCTTTCTAGGTTCCTTAGCTTCCCTAGAACCCTATTGAGTAAAGATATTTCATGTCCCCCAATGAAAATAAGGACCCCCCTCTAGTTCTCATAGCAGGATCAAATTCATTAGAAACCCCAAAAGGCATAGTTATCATCATCATCCTTATTAGCCTCCGACCTCAACACGGAAATCAGTCAATAAGAATATTTATGTCAATTGTGACAGGAGTAGATTGGGTTGGGAAGTTCTCAAAGATAGATATACTATATCGTGGGATAATTATAATAATATGTGTTGGTGGGAACTGATATATAACCATACCTAGTTAGTGGGAACTCATTTTATTGCAAAAAATGCCACATGCCACGAGATGAATGATAACCCCTCAGAGAATCCCATTGTCTATTGGATGGAGGGAAATATGAATTTGAAGGGATAAATTCTTAATCATAAGAAGTAGTGCCGATAGACATGGGTTTAAAATATAGGATGTAAAGACTTTCTTGGGAGGTTTAGAAATAAGATACATTCATGGATACTTCCCAGAACTAGAATTCTCAACATTTGTCTTCTGTTTCCCCTCAGCCTCGGATTCCTTTATGACCATAAATACTGGAATGATTTCTTTTAGTTGATCTACCAGGTATGATCAGTTTCATATTTTTGCATAGGATCTGGTAAGGAAAGGATCTAAATTGACAACAGGAAAAATCCTGATTCGACATCAGGTATCCTCCCGACTAAACATCAACCAAAATTGTTGATCTATCATTAAACGATTCTATGAGCACACTTTATTGAGGGTCAGAGGACACTTTATATGGATACAATTGAATTTTTGAGAGAATATGAAGGGTTAATATCCATTATATATAAGTTCCTTGTCGATATTGGAAACCCGAATTCATTCTTGTAGAGAGAAAAGATAGCCTCACTTAGCAAACTCCCCAAATCCGTTATTAACCATTTCACCAAAAGAATCATTGTAAGGATAAAAAGTGAAGTGGTTGTAGTTGTTGATCCATTCCATAAATTCACACTCACTTTAGTATGATGAAATCACCCCACTTATGATTTTGAGGTATGGTTGGATAGTAGCTTCTGAGATCTATTTATGGTTATAAATGTGTATCCTTTTATATGATCTACTACCCAACCCCAGATGATCTGGAAAGGACCTGCCAGCTAGTGTGTTGGTTTCCCCTTTCTACACCATTTAAAAAAATGGAAGATTTTATCCAACATTGGGATGATAAGATTAACACACCTTCTTGTGGACTATTGAGCTGCCATGATAAATTTTGGGACTCTAACCATAGTATCAGAATCACAAATCGATAGAATCCAACCACTAGAAAACATGTTTAGAAAGGAATCCAAACATAACAACTGATCATCATTAGGGGGGATCTTTTAACACCATTCATTGAACCAACCCTCTTACAGAATGGGCCAATACACACCCAACCTACTTCAATTTTCAATGGTTGGGGATGTTTATGGTCTCATCACACAGGGATGTCAGGGACTTTGTGTAGAAAAGGTGTTAATTCAAATAGGAAATAAGATATCTTTCTTTGGGTGAGGATTCTCTTCCAAGTGGGCCTTTGCCTTGGAACTGAGTTTCTTGGATTGACGAGGAGTCCTCTCCTCACCATCTCATGTAGAGGAGGGAGGTAAAAATTATTCATACATTTCACCAATAATTGAAACAATCAAAATCATCTCGAAATCCAAAAGAATAATGTTGACTTCACTATGCACCAAGTGGAAGGTGTCAATGTTCGAGATCCACCTTATCAATGACTCCGGGATAAGCAATTGATTTCAGTGGGAGTAGGTATGTGAAACCAAGACCAGCTTGTATATCCACACATACTGCAACTAGAATTTAAATTCCTCATAACTCTGGTGGACCCAAAAGGGCCACCCCTAGTCCAAACTAAATGATCCCCTTAGATGAAGGTCCCATTTTGATGCCCACCCCAGTTTCTCACTCACCATGGACTTCCATGAAATGCCTTGATAGTAATGGATTTTTTATACGGACCACATAGGGTTTCCTCTAGTGATAGAGGATCATAATTAAAAAGAGATCAAATAGAAAGGAACTCTCAGATAGATGCTCGATTGCTGAAATATTGTCCAGGGGAATATTTCTATTTTTAAATATCCCAGTAGAAGGTTGAGGTTTTGTGCGCAGTTTCGGGATCACTACATCAGATGGTAGCCCACATCCCTAAAGTGAAAACCTTTCTGAGACCAAATAATATCATTTACCAGCACTAAGAATTTCTGTGAAGAGTTTATGATAGATTTGATAATGATTTTTTTTTCAATAGAATCAGTCATAGATTTAATTTGTTCATCACCATTCGAGAGAGAAGAAATAGTAGAAGAAGAAGCTATAGTAAAAGATAATTATGAAGGGTTCATCCATTTTTTTCATCAAAGGTTTTTAATTAAAGTAAATAATTTCTACAAAACAAATTTATAGGTATGAAACCCATGTACAGTCATCTTGAGATGGTTCCTTTGAACCATTAGTGCACAGATGTAATGATCCAGAAAACGATCATTTTGTGGAAACTATATCCATAAAAACGATTAGTACATAAAAGAACTATCTGATGAAGCATTGGATACTGGAGAAATAGTCTACAAGACAATCATTTTGTGAAGCATATGACCAATATACAGAATATTGAATGTCACCATTTTTGGTTAAGTTTTTCAGTTCACAGGCGAACAATATCAGTTCGTGGAAATTCTGGTAGAAAAGAAGGATGTTAGTGAAATCCATATGTATTTGAGAGTTTGAATGAGCGACGAGTTCAGTGAGAAAATCCATAAATGAAAAATAGGTTGGGATCCCTATTTATAGGCATGGTCCCCTTCGATAGGTCCACCTGCATACCGTAAACAAGTTCAAAAAATAACTTCTTTCCTCATCGAAATATCTTCCTCTTCATCCTAACCAGAATCCATTATGATGGGGTGTATTTTTTGGGTCCTAAATTTTCTAAAAAAATATCTGGATAAGTACTATACTTTGAAAAAGGAGAAAAAGAAATCTGAAGAGGATTTCGAGGAAGAATGGACAACTGAGAGGGATGGAATGATTCTGTGAATTGAAAATCACTTCACAGACCGATGTTCCACATGACATTACATGCCTCTCGTATCACCTATGAAAGAAAAATGTTTGCAATAAGGGACGTAACCTGCAAATGAAAAAGATTCATTTTTGGGTAGAGGTAGAAATATCCACCTCAGGGAACAAACAATACCCAAAAATGAACCATCCCCATGAACTAATTTTTTCGCATGGCGATGAAGTATTGTTGGATACTACAAATGAAATGAATTATTTTATAGGTCCAAACAATGATTTCTACCCCCAAAATGGATTTCCCCCGCTAAATATGTCCTCCTGGGATAATGTAAAAGACACCACGCGGCCCTCCGTGGACAATTGGCCTCGATCGGACCTGGTCCCTCCACTCTAATATAAATATACCCTAAGGGGGGATAAAAAATGAATAGAAAAGATGAAGCGGGATGCCAAATATAAAGAGAAATTAATGAGGCACCTAAAATACCAAATCATTTTGAAGATTCATAGTAGGTAAAACCTACCACATAGTAGAAAAGGAGGAAACAATAAAACATATGGTGTCCTGAGAACACAAACCCTTTGAGGATATAATCCTGTGAGGAATAAAAAATTATGTCCCCATTCCAAATAGGCATCCCTCATAGTAATGATCTATGTAGGTGGAACCCTACCCCATATAGAAAATTGATACATGGGGAAAACTCTACCCCCACGTATCAAATCTCTATGTGAGAGAAACTAATCCCCATATAAAAACATGCTATGAAGAAGGAACTCAGCCTTGCGTATCAACATGCTATGCAGTAGAACCTAAACCCTTTTTGTAATACTCTATATAGGTAGAACCCAGGTCCATGTTTCATGGTGCTACATGGATAGTTCCCTCACCCACATAGCAACACACTATATGAAGGGAACCACATTCAGCCTATAAAGATGCTACGCAGAATGGGGAATCCAAGGGAATTCAAGTTTCTAGATCCCATTATCCTCTTCCATCAAATCATCATCCCACATGGTGGCCCTTCCATGAACCACTCCAATGGAATCATGGCAAGGCCCCTTCCAAATCCACATGAAAGGTATGGTGACATCTTCAAGAACATCAGCATGTCCTCTTGATTTTACATACTCTTGTTAAGAAGAGTCATGTAGGTAACCTCTGTAGTTAAATGGAACCCCATAATATCATCATGTTTACATTCCACTGGTAACATGGGTTTCGATCAGGGGGTGCTCACGTGAACCTCCCTATTCTAAGGATTAAGAGGATCCATTGGCCTATCCCTTCAATGAGGGTCAGTGACGAACATTACTCTCCTTCCCAAAACCAATTTTGGGAACTCTTCCGATGGTAAGACCCAAGCATTTCTTGTGGGAGGCATCAATTTTTCACCTCTTAACCTTAGCTTGAGACTTATCCATATAGATCATAAAATATGATTGTCATGACTATGAAAATAAAAGAGGAGACATGCACACTCAACTCCATCTCCCTCTCCCTTTTGTATTTATTCCCTTATCTTCCAGCGGATAGAGTGGATCACGTGATATTCATATTTATTGATTCTGCTTGTTTCTCACACCGAACATGACTCATGTGGGCATTGAAGCTATGGGTAATCGTGAAATTAGTGTGATCCAAAAGAGAATGGGCTAATCCTATGCATAATCCAATCAAAAAATCTGATCAAGAGAAATCCTCTTATGATGGTCATTCTTCAAATATTTAAGTCCCATCATTTATACCTCAATCTTCAAATGGCCATATTTTTGCTCAAGCAGCATGGGCCTCGTATTTGGTTTAAGCCCCAACTATGAACCCTTTAAATGGAAATATTACACAGTAATCCCCATGTTTCTAAACTATATGGGATTTTATTATAAACTATCTAGGATACATAGGAATCCTTCCTGAGGTCTAAACCCAACACCCAAATCTGTACTAAAGTTCTCCGGGCCACCCCTGGTAGGGCCATATTTACCCTGGAGTCCACATCCCTTTTGGCTTCAATGGTCTTCCTTGACATAGGTACCGCACCATCCTTTACTAGGAACTATTTTCCTGAACATCCTTTTTGCATGACGTTAAACTACATGGTTCAGTCCTTTCCACATGGCCTAAAAATATGATGTTCTCTATTAAGTGACACTGAACTACATGGTTTCTGATTCCTCTTAGAAGGATACATAAGATTATAGTCTTATGGGTTTGATCCCAACATTAAAACAACATATTTCTCCATGGATGATGACAAACTCCAAGATTCCCCACCACATGGTTTAAAACCATCATCGTCCGAATAATGACAAAGGAATCCCAGATCTTTACATAAAATGGTATCCTTGGGGGAGAACCATAGTTACATACACATCCCTCTATTGATGGAGAACCTCTGTTAAATATAGATTATTTCAAACCCATGAGTACAAATGATTGATCATTACTTCATGGTAATCTGTGATATAAAAATTTGGGAATGAACCAAGGATTGATAAACAAATCTTAAATCTATAAGAGAGTCCCAGAATAGTAAATAGTTCACCCAAAAAGGGTGTGATGTGCCCGACTTCACATCCTCTCAACTAATATGAGTTCTTAAGTTTTTTTGTCCAAGTTACTCGATGAATGCCTCTCTTTGGAATGTGGGTCCATGAATCATGGATGTGAGAGCCATTTGGAGTTTTCAGCTCTATAAACAAAACCTGTTGGAGAACATTTAGAAATAGTAGACCTAATGTGAATGATTATACAAAACTCAACCCCATTAATCATCCATCAGGCCAATTTGTTACCATCGGTAACAAACCATAAAACCCTAAAGATGTTTAAACCACTAAAACCATTCAAAATCACTTAAAACCCTAGAAAACCACAAAAACCTAAAAAAATTCCTAAAATTCCCTATAAATATAAAAAACCCTAAAAAACTAAAAAACCACAAGAAAACCATAAAAAATAAATAATCTTAAAACCATGAATCACCTAAAACCCTTATAAACCCTAAAAACCATTAAAACCCTAGAAGCCATCAAAATTTCTAAAAACCTTAAAAAACCATAAAATCCAAAAGGCCCAAAAATTTCTGAAAAAATCAAAACCCAGAAAACCCCTAAGTAAACTTTAACAATCTAAAAAAGCTAAACCCCTCAAAACCTAAAAAATTATAAAAACCAAAAAACCCTAAAAGTCTCTAAAACCCCTAAAACCTCGTAAAAACCATAAAACCCCTAAGAACCATAAAAACCCATAAAACTAATAAGAACCCTAAAACTACTTAAAGAAATACAAAAACATTAAAACCCAAAATACACTAAAAATCCCTAAAACCAAAAATAACTCAAAAAATCTCTAAAAAGACAAAAAACCTTAAAACCCCTTAAAATGATAAAAACCATAAAACCCCTCAAAATCCATAATACTCTAAAACCAAAACAGTACTAAAAATCCCTAAAAACCAAAAAATGTAAAAAACCATAAAAACAATGAAAACCCATAATAAAATCATAAAAATATAAAAACACATAAGACCCCTAAAAATCCTAAAAAATAGTAAACCCAAAATACCCTAAAATTGCTAAAAACAATAAAAAACGTAATACCAAAAAAAAATTAAGCACAATAAAACCAATAAAAACCCTAAAAACCACTATAAACACTAAAAACCCATTAATACATTAAAAACATTAAAAACACAAAAAAACCCTTAAAAACTCAAAAAACACCTAAAATCTCAAATAACCAAGAAACACCCTTAAAAACCTAAAATTCCTAAAAACCCTAAAAACAATTAAAATAAAACAAATACCCAATAATAGTTAAAAACCTAAAAACCCTAAAAAACATAAAAACCATATAAAACTAAAAACAATTAAAACTCCTAAAAACCTAAAAACGAAAAAACCCTAAAACCCTAAAAACCATAAAACCCGCCTAAAACAATAAAAACCCCAAAAGACCAATAAAAAACCCTCACAACCCAAAAAATCTATAATAACCTTGTAAACCACTAAAAACCTTAAATAAATCTAAAAAATATAAAATCCTTAAAAAACTAATAAACATAAAAACCTAAAAAATCAAAAAACCTAAAAAATTCCCTAAAACCCTCTAAACCCTTAAAATCGTAAAAACCATAAAATCCTAAAAATCCATAAAAATGTAAAAAACCCTAAAAACCTTGAAATCCTTTATGAAATCCTGAAAAAAATAAAAACCCTAAACCTTTTAAAAACACTAAAGACCCAAAAAAACATTTAGACCCCTAATATCCTTCAATGTCCCAAAAATCGCTAGAAAAATAAAAGACATAAAAATCCATAAAACTAAAAAATGTAAAATAATGAAAAACTCATAAAAACATTAAAAAAATAGAAACGATTAAAACCTATAAAAATCGAAAAAATTATAAAAACCCTAGAAAACTATAAAAACTCTAAAACCCCTAAAACCCACTAAAAACATTTAAAACCATTAAACACCCCCAAAACCCATAAATCCCCTAAACCCCAATAAAAACTCTAAAAAATCGTTAAACACCTAAAAAATTAAAAAAACAATAAAACCATTAAAAACCTTCAAAACCCAACCCCCACCTAAAAACTAAAAAACACTAAAACCCCCAAAAAAACCTAAAATCCCAAACAATTTCAAAAAAACCAAAAAACCATAAAAATATTAAAACGACCCTAAAAATCCCTAAAAACTAAAGAAACGCTAAAAAAACATTAAAACCCCTATGAATACCTTAATATAATGAAAAGACATAAAATACCATAAAACATAAAAAATGATAAAAAACTAGAAAAACAATAAAATTCAAAAAACTAACCCCCCCCCCCCCCAAAACAAACAGAAAAAGCATAAAAAACCTAAAACCCCATAGAAATCCTAAAAACCAATAAAAAAACTTAAAAACTTTTAATCCCCTAAAAATCTTTAAAAACTCTAAAAATATTAATATCCCCAAAGACTCAAAAAAAAGCCTCACACCCAAAAAAAATCATAAATACAGTAAAAACCCTAAAAATCTCTAACACCCTAAATACCCATAAAAAACTAATTCATCCCAAAGATTCCATAAGAATGAAAAAACCATAAAAACGCTGAAAACCCCTAAGAATATATTAAAATACTATAAAAATTAAAACCCCTAAAAACCTAAAACACAATAAAACCCCTAAAAACCCTAATGACCATAAAACCCTTAAAAACCATAAAAAACCTAATACCAATAAAATTCTAAAAACCCATTAAAACTGTAAAAAAGTTAAATAAAAACTCTAAAACCATAAATTCATTAAAAAAGACAACAAATTATTAAAAAATAAAAAAACATACAAACCGTAAAACCCATTAACACCCCAAACCCTAAAATCCCTAAAAATTGTAAAAAATGTAAAAAATTTTAGGATCCCTAAAAATTTAAAAAATCCTAAAAACCCTAAAAAAAACCCTTAAAAAATTTAGTTATATAAAAATGATTAAAATACATAAAGACCTAAAAATTCTAAAAACACTAAAAACCCTTAAAATCCCTAAAACCACAAAAAACCATTAAAATAATAAAAATTCCCAAAAGGCCAAAAAAATAATAAAACCCTAAAACCCTAAGAAAAACTTAAAAACATAAACCAACATAAACCCCCAAAAAACCTAAAAAATGATAAACCCCTAAAAAACCCTAAAACCATAATAATCCCTAAAAACATGAAAAACCCGAAAAACCCTAAAAACCAATAAAACTACTAAAACACATTGATCACCTAAAACATTAAAAAACTATAAAACATAAAATAATTAAAAAAACTAAAAAACCCAAAAAAACCCAAAAAAACAATAATAAAAACCCCAAAAAACCCTTAAAAAAAATTGAAACACTGAAAAATCCTTATAAAACCAAAAAAACCTAAAATCACATAAAACCCCAAAAATACCTAAAAACTATAAAAGCCCTATAACCCTAAAAACAAATAAATCCCCAAAACCAAAAAAAATCCATACAAACCCTAAAAACCAAAAAAGTCCTAAAAAATCTCTAAAAAGACCTAAAAATGTAAATCCCCAAAATAACCTTGAAAACAAAAAAAAATTAAAAAACTAAAAACACTTAAAACCCATAAAAATGTAAAAATTCTAAAACCCTAAAAACCCAAAAACTTGTAAAAACAATTGAAACCCTAAAACCCCTAAAACCTTAAAACCACTAAAAATCTAAAAAACCCTTTAAACCACTAAAACCCTTTAAACCACTAAAACCCTTTAAACCACTAAAACATTTTAAAACACTAAAAAAATTAAACCCTGTAAAAAAATTCAAAAAACACTAAATAACCAAAATAACCAAAAATACTTAAAAAATCAAAAACTATACCCCCCCCCCCCCAAATACATAAAAATAATAAAAAACCCATAAAAATCATAAAAAATCCATAAAAATGTAAAAATAAAAAATGACCCTAAAACCCAAAGAAAATATTAAAACCCAATAAAATATTATACCCATAAAAAAAAAATTATAAAAACATTAAAACCCTAAAAATCCCAATAACCCCCCCCCCCAAAACACAAAAACCCCCAAAAAACCATAAAACCCCAGAAAACCCAAAAAACACCCAAAAACAGTAAAACTCTAAAAATCCTTTAAATCACTAAAAATGTTATGAAAATCTAAAGACCTTAAAATCCTAAAAAATCAAAAAAGCTCCCTAAAACCCAAAAAATCATAAAACACTAAAAAACCTAAAAACATTTAAAAAATTTCAAAATCCCTAAATACCATAAAACCCCTACAAATCCTAAAAAAGTACTAAAAATCCCTAAAAATGTAAAAACCCCTAAAAACCTTGAAACCCCTAAGAAAACATTAAAAACCAAAAAAAACTAAAACCCCTAAAAACATAAAAAACATAAAACCCTAAAAATCCTAAAAATATTCGAAAAAACAAAAAAAACCATAATACCCCCTAAAACCCATAAAAACACTAAACCCCAAAAAACCCTAAAAACACAATTAAAACACTAGAAACCCTTTAAACTCCAAAACATGTAAAAAACTCAAAAAAAAACTATAAAACCCTTAAAAATTAAAAAAAACCCTGGAATCCCAAAAAACCCAAAAAACCCTTAAAATCCCTAAAACCCCTAAAAACACATAAAATCATAAAAATCACTAAAAATACAAAAACAATAAAAAACCCTAAAAAACTTGAAAACCCCTAAGAAAAATTTAAATTCCTTAAATCAATTAAAACCCCTAAAAACCTAAAAACACTAAAAACCCTAAAAATCTAAAGAATCCTGAAAAACCAGCAAAATCCATAAAACCCCTAGATACCCTAAAAACCCATAAAATTTTAAAAAGTCAACAAAATCCCTAGAACATAAAAAAACCAAAAAACACTAAAAACCTAAAGAAAACTTTAAAACCCTAAAAGTGGCAGTAATACCTAAACCTTTTAAAAACCCATTAAAACCCATTAAAACCATAAAACCCCAAAAAACAACAAAACCCCTATAACCCTCAAAAAAACCCAAAAAACCCAAAAAACCACTAAATTCTATAAAAAACATTTAAAAAACTAAAAATGTTTCAAAAAACAATAAAAACCACAAAACCCAAAGAACTCAAAAAAACCCTAAAAACCCAAAGAATCCAAAAAACCCTTCAAAAACAAAAAACCACCAAAACCCCTTAAAAACCTTAAAATCCCAAAAAACATAAAAATACTAAAAAACCTTAAAAATAACTAAAAACATAAAAACCCCAAAATCCATGAAAAATTTAAGAAAACCATTAAAACCTAAAAATGCTTAAAACCCTAAGAAACCTAAAAACCCATAAAACCATTAAAACCTATAAAATCCCTAAAAACATAGAAAACCCTAAAAATAGATAAAAACCATAAAACAACAATTAAAAATAAAAAACCCTTTAAACCCCTAAAAACATTAAAAATAGTAAAAAAACATAAAAACACTAAAATACCCAAAAACCATAAAAAAACACTTAAAACCCTAAAAACCACTAAACTTCCTCAATATTACTAAAATCATTAAAAAAATAAAAATCTTAAAAAAATTAAAAATCCCAAAAAATGTAAGGAACCATGAAATCCTAGAAAAAAAGTATAAAAACCTAAAAACACTTAAAAACTATAAAAAACAATAAATTATAAAAACCATAAAAACCATAAAACCCTAAAAATCCCTTAAAACGATAAAAATTACAAACAAACCTTAAAATCCCTAAAAACATAAAATCTTCTAAAAACTCTGAAACACCTATGCAAACCATAAAAATATCAAAACATGTTATACCCCTAATGACCTAAAAAATGATAAAAACCTAGAAACCCAAAAATACCTTAAAACCCCACCCCTCAAAACCATAAAACCCCTAAAAACCATAAAAACCCTAAAACCCCATAGAACCCTAAAAAACCACTAAAATCTCAAGAGACACTTTAAAACCCTAAGAACATTAAAAAATATAAAAAATGTAAATACTTAAACCCCCCAAAAAACATAAAACCCCTCAAAAAACCAAAACCTATAAAAAACCCTAAAAACTCTAAAAACAATCAAAATAACTAATACCCTAAAACCATAAATATCATAATAAATCCATAAAAACACCTAAAATATAAAAAAACTAAAAATTTTGGAAACTCTAATAAAACCTTAAAAACCTAAAAATAATTTAAACAACTAAAAAACTAAAAAACACTAAAAAACACTAAAAAACCTAGAAATCCTAAAGAATAAAAACCCATAGAAATATTAAAAACCCTAAAAACAAATGAATACCCAAAATATCCATAAATTCCCTAAAAACCACTAAGAACCCTAAAACCCCTTTAAACCCCTAAAAATGTTAAAAAAATATAAAACCCTTGATAATTCTAAAATCTAAAAAAACCCTAAAAACATAAAAAACCTATAAATACCCTTAAACCCATAAAAAACCATAAAACCCCCAAAAAACTCAAAATTCGTAAAATCCTAAAACTACATAAAAATCAAATATATATATATATATATATATATATATATATATATAAATCCACAAAAAACCCTAAAAACATGTAAAGCACAAAAAACCAAAAAATATATAAAAAAAATTAAAACCTAAAGAAACATAAAACCCCAAACAACCCTAAAAATGATAAAATCCCTCAAAGTCCTAAAAATAATAAAACCCTAAAAATCGTAAAAAACCATAAAACCTATAAGAACCATGAAAACCCAATAAAAACTCTAAAACACTTTAAAACCCTAAAAACATTAGAAAACTCTATGAAACCATAAATACCCCCAAAAAACTCAAATAAAACCCTAAAAACCGAAAAAAAAACCATTAAAACCTTTAAAAAATCTAAAAACCCTCAAAATCACTAAAAATATTAAAAACCCTAAAAATTTTAATGATGGAAAAAATTCCCTAAAAAAATAAAAACCCATAAAAACCCTAAAAAACTTAAGAAAATTGTAAAAACATTAAAACATTAAAACATGTAAAAATGATAAAACCCTAAAAAACCCAAAAAAACCCAAAAACTCATAAAAACATTAAAACCCCTAAAATACCAATAAAACCCCTAAAATACCATTAAAAACTCTAAAAACACTTTAAACCCATAAAACCATTAAAAACTATAAAAAACCTTATAACCCCTCAAAACAAAAAAAACATAAAATCTCTAAAACACCTGAAAACCCCTAAACACCCTCAAAATTCCTAATAATCCTAAATAACCTAAAAAAACTAAAAATATCTAAAAAATACTAAAAACAAAATTAAAAACTTAAAAAACTGAAAAAAACCTATGAAAATATTAAAATACTAAAACACTTAAAACCCCAACAAACCTAAAAAACTCTAAAAACCCTAAAGCCCTGAAAATCCCTAAAAATTATAATAACCCATAAAAATCCAAAAAATTACCAAAAATTTCCAAAAAATGTAGAAATCCTTGAAACCCCAAAAAACCCATTCTAAAAACATAAAAAACATAAAAAACATTGAAAAACCTAAAAACCAACTAAACAAAATTAAAATGATTTAAACACCTTACCACATTAAAAACCCTAAAACCCCTAAAATGCTAAAAAAACCTTAAAACTCAAAAAACATAAATATAGAAAATGATCGCTCCTCAGTGATGGCCTAGTGCTTCCCCCTTCCTAAGAAGCACAGATGACTTCTCCTGACCCTCCCCCACTAGTGGGTAGGGGTCCCTATTATTTGCCAAAGCATCCCTCCTTCACTTTGTTCTCGAATCCTGACTACATTCCTAATTTACCTCAAATTACCCTAACTCTAAAGTTTCCTGAATGGTTCAAGGACACTCTGTAGCTTTCAATCTCAGACTGTGAGTTTACTAATGATTCCCCATTTCTTAATCTAACCCTAATTTTAATATTCGGTCACCACTGACCCTCTATAGTTTTTTTTACCAACATATCTTTAATTCATTGGGGTTTCAAGAACATGTGACTGTATGACTCCATGATCCCAACCATTTCATGCTTCATTTCACTTTAGAGGAGGACTTGATCATATCCTGATCATCAACTTCTCAAAGGTGTAATGGTTTTAGATTCTTTCTCCTCAAATGGTCCTTTAATTTTCATATGTAGCAGGATATGTTGACTATAGATATTTGGGTGAGTTTACATGAACTCTATCCTCCATTTAAGAATGATGTAATTCTATGTAAGTTAGGGAATATCATGGGAAGATATCTCTACTAGGAAAGTTGGACTTGTGATGTATTCTATCTGATTTAACCTAGATACTTAGTTGAGGTATATGTTGAAAAGACATAGGTTTACTCTCTTTGTATTGATGTAAGCGATCAGTTACACTACAAACAATCAGTCATTTTTGAAACTTGGTGTAATTTTTGTTCATCGTGAAAATTTTTGGGACACTTATCGGTGATGTACAAGAATGGATAAAGGCGGTCGAATGTACCTGTTTTACTTGGTGTTGTTTCCCCTCCCATTTAACACGATTCCATGGAAGTATCGATGGGTTGGGCCTGTCCTAATATTCCTCTTTCTAATGAAGCCTCAGATTTGGCACAAATGGATTCCCCTACTACTGTTTCTGATCAAGGAAACATGTAGTTGAATAATAATGTCTCTTAGAATGAATATGTTGCTACCTTAATGATTTTTTATTGTTACAGTGATGTGGGGGAGGAGGTGGAGGAAGTGGGTGCTGGGTAGGAGGAAATTCATCCAGGATAGATAGTCTATGTAGGAAATGAATAAAGGATTTTGGCCCTTTATGTTGGTTCTAGAACTATTAACAGACAACACGAGGTGGAGGTGAATGAAGCTATACCCACTAATTCTCCTAACTGGGTGACCTTGGATGTTGTTGTTAAGTAGACGTAGAAGTTACCATTGGTTACCACACAAAATTCATTGGTTTCTACTATTTTTAATCGATTGAGGTCTGATCTGGGGATCTTTGTCTATGATGCAGCATATTAGAGTTTTTTGTCTTTGTGTAACTCTGATTTTATGAAAATGAATAACAGTGATTTTTCCTTGAGTTGGGTGGTTCATGTGGAGAGTGAGGTGTAGGCCATACAGATTATCCCTTATGATGGGTAGGATAGACAGATGCCTAGAAAGAGTTACATTGATGCTATGAACAAATGCATTGAATCATGATTTCTTACTTTGTAAGTGAGGATAAGTGGGTGGAAACTGATTATGATGAAAACGAATTGGATTAGATTCAATTTGACCACAATGCATGTGTGGACCTGAAAAGGGGGGATTAGGATCTGCAATTGGTCCCAGTGGTATCTGAAAGAGTTTATTTAGAAAACCCCCACTATCTGGTTCTTAGGGATATTTCCTACGAGGACATCAATGTGCTTCCAAAGAGATGGGGGGAGGAGGATGGTATTGACAAATGTATGGTGAATGAAAAAAATGAGGCCTTGAGAATGAAAAGTTACGGAATCTTGCATGGGATGGATAATATGCCTGAGGGATTCATCTCTGCTCCCCTAAAGAGGAGGCAAGTAAGTACTACTCGACTCTTCTAAATCCCATGGATACCAGTGCTTCATCTATGGTAGTAGAAAAGAATGAAACTACATTCAAGCGAAGATGGACTGACAAGGTCTCTTCTTGAACAAAACATACTTTTGAGAAACAAATACTCATGGACAAGTATTTATCACTATTCAAGTATCAGGAGGACTTTGAGTCTATATGAAACACGATGGATGCTGGATCAAACACTAACATTGATTTTGGTGATGTTGTTGATCGTCTTCACATGTAGTTTTTGGATTTTCTCTATTTGGAATAGACACTTTTTCCCCTTGTTCTGCCTTTACTTTTGTTTTATGAAATTTTTCGGGGCCAAGCATTCTTGGTCATGAATCTTATTGTCCCAAAAAAAACATAAAAACCCTAAAATACCCTAAAAACCATCAAAATTCCTAAAAAACCTAAAAACCATAAAAATTATAAAAAAGTCCTAAAAATATATAAAAATGATAAAACCAGAAAAAACCTAAAAACCCCTAAGAAATTATTAAAACCACTGAAAATTAAAGCCCCTAAATACAATAAAAATTTAAAAAATCTCTAAGAAATCTAATAATCATTAAAATTACTTAAAACATAAAAAATCTGGCAAAACCCATAAAAAACCTAGAAAATTACTAAAAAATATAATAACCCTTCAATCCCATTAAATTTTAAAAACATTTAAACACCTTAAAACCCTAAATAACTCAAAAATAATAAAAACAAAAAAAACCATGAATCACTAAAAATACCTCAAAATCTATAAAAACATGAGAATCCCTAAAACCCCAGATAATTCAAAAAAACACATAAAATACTAAATATATTTTAAACCACTAAAACCAAAAAAAAGCTTAAAACCCCAAAAAACCTCAAAACCCCTAAAATTACTAAAAGCCAATAAAAATTGAAAAATCCGTAAAAATCACAAGATACATTAAAACCCCAAAAAACCCAGAAAAACCATACAAAAATATTAAAAACCTAAAAACACCTAAAATCACTAAAAACCTAAAAAACCTAAAAAGCCGTTGAACCCCTAAAAACCCTAAAAACCATAAAATCCCCTAAAACATTAAAAACCCTAAAAACCATAAAAAACATAAAAATATCTAAAGAATCTAAAAACCTCTTAAACCCATAAAAATGTTAAAAAAATCATAAAACACCTAAAACCAAAAAAAACTATGACAACCCTAAAATCCAAAAATATAATAAAAACCCTAAAAATCCATAAAAACTCTAAAACCCCATAAAAATCCTCAAAAATCACTAAATATCCATAAAAATATAAAAAACCCTAAAACCATTAAAAGCTTGAGAAATAATTAAAAACCTAAAAACACTTAAATCTCTTGAAAACCCTAAAAAATTCAAAAAACACTAAAAACCCTTTAGGCCCCTAAAAACCATAAAACACCAAATCATTAAAAAATCTACTAAAAACTATAAAACCCCATTAAAAATCGTAAACAAATCCAATAAATACCTAAATACCCAAAATAACTATAAAAAATCCTAAAACACCTAAAAATATTTAAAACCCCTAAAAGAAAGTAAAAATTATATTAAAGTAGTAAAAATCCATAAATATGTAAAATACCATGAAAACCCCTTATTAAATCCTTAAAAACCTAAAAACACTTAAATCCCTAAAAAATAATAAATTTTAAAACCCATAAAAACCCTAGAAACCCTAAATGCCATAAAACCCCCTAAAAACCTGTAAAACCCCTAAAACCACAAAAAAACACTAAAACCCCCTCAAACCCCTAAAAATGTTAAAAAAAACTCATAAGACATTAAAAATGCTAAAAACACACACAAAAACCATAAAATTCAAAAAAATATAAAAACCCTAATACCCTAAAGAGGCTATAAACCCCTAAAAATCCCTAAAAACAATAAATTAAAAAAATAAGGTAAAAAAATACCTAAAAAATACTACAAAACTAAAAACCACCAAAACCATAAAAGAATCTAATATACAATCCACGACCCACTTATAATTGTCTTTGGAATCATGTTCAACATCCACGTATTGAGCACCCAGATCTCCCCAAGAAAATAAGTGATAAGAAAATAAATGGTTTAAAAACGAAGAATTGAGAGAGTTAGAAAAAGTAGAACCCAAAGAGTAATAGTCTCTATGAAATATATCCACAAGACTCAACAAAGGTTGAATAATCCTTTGATACATCATGAATTAGCAAGAACACAAAGGTCGCAATAAAAACTCACCATAATATAATTACCTACATTCATGATGTTCAAATAGTACATGGGGGAATAAATTTATATCCAAAGAGTGATACAAAATTCTATCAAATAGTTTCCACAGGTAAAAGAGCCTAAATGAGTATTTTGAAACTTTTGGAACATGCCTATGAATTTACCAGACAAGTAGCACACCATTTTGGAAAATAAAGACAACTAGACCACCACTTTTGAATTTGAAGATTCTACGATAGGATGGGATTGAAATTCATAGAAAACCATGGGAAGGGTCAGAAAAATCAGTTTTGGACCTTAATTAATGAAAATATTGGCTCTGATTATTCCCCCAAGAAAGGGTATTGGGAATCCCCTTGTAATTCCATAATTAACCCATTTAAGGCATCCTTCATTCTCTTGGCTCACTCATTTTTCATTGGTCCACCAACTCCTTTCAATGGGTATTGTACAACCATACACATTAGACACTTATCATTAAGTCTACCTTCAGAACATTTATTCCCTTGTGTTCTATACTCCTCATTGTCCCCTCCCTCTTCAAAATGATCCATCCTCGAATCTAACAATTTAAAGGGATAAGGATAAATAATTTTATTGGTGGGACTAAAATTTACACACCTATCAGGTAACTAAATATTTTTAGGGATTATCATTGATATTATACAATACTTGGAAAGTTTTTTCTCCTCTTGGATGATGTTTGAATTTCTGTTTCTCTAAGAACCTCCCTTTTAGAATGATTTTTCATGCCAAACAACATAGATAAAATGTATCTCATTTCCAAAACTTCCTTCATTGATCACTTTATTATAGTAATAAAGAAACAAAAAAATAAGTAATTTATTGTTTGATAGAGTTAGTGGTAAGAATTATACCTTTCATAGAATCATGATAGTTTCCTCCACCTCTAAATCTCTTTCTATCTCTCTTTCTATCATAAAATAAACTCACTTTTCCATCTACACACTTGTTTTCACTCTTATTTTCATTGTTTTTACAACTATTTTCTTTTATTGATTTATATTAATGTCACTCATCACTCTATTTTCACTCTTTATTTTTCCATTCTCCCTATTTTTTTCTAACTTTTATTTTTCTCTCTTTTGAAAATATCTCGTAATCCTTATTTGGTCTTGATAAGCTTACAATAGCCTTAGGGGTGTAAGTATAATTGTACTCCCATTGTACTCATAATAATATATGTTGGTTTATTAATAATATATGACCATCCTATACAATTTCCAAGGCCTATCCAATAATATACGACGATCATGCATGGTAACAACATCACATAAAACCATTTATTAATACTTCACAATATATAATAGAACTTTTTCTTTCTTAGTCACCTTAACATCCCCACTATTATTTAACCATTACAATATATATAGCCTAGGATGATTTTTTTGTATCTGAAACAAATTTATCAAATATAAAACAAGTTTCTAGTTTTGTGAAAATATCCCCATAAATGATCATGCTACATACCATATCTTTGATTAAGATTCTAGTATGAAAAATTGTGTTCCTTTAATCTTGATCATGTTCTCCTTCATGCTGATAACTCAAAGAATGCCTTCCCACTAGAATTTTTCCATATGTGGGGATCTCTATTTCCGTATCCAAATACTCTTCAAGTGGTTGCATTTCATATTCTATTTATCTATCACTAATAACATCTCCATCATCCAAAATGATCATGGTACTCTTATTTTGGAATTATGAGACAAAATTTCCAAAACCATGACATTTAAAATAATTTAAATAAAGTGATTTGGAAACAAATTTTCCCTCTATTTTTTCATTTTGATTCTAGAAATAATGGGTTTGGTTTGGTAACCTCTTTTTAATCCTTTTTTATACCATTACATTTTCTTTTAGTTAGGAATACATAAACCTAAAATAATATTTATAATCTTTACGATAAGCTATAGGGAGAATCCCTCTTTCCTTTAATTGACTCTATGCTTTAGTATCCATGTAAATAAGATCCTCCATATCCAAATAGAAGTACACCTACACTATGTCTCATATTTCATGGTTTTGGTCATTTACAAACCTTACTATGGTGGTATCTATCTCCACATTAATATTATCCAAAACCATAATGATATCCATAACTTTATGACACTTCTCAATAATCATAGATCCTAGTTTTAATCCCAACAACTCGATGAAAAATTCATGATAATAGTGGTAATAAATAAACCACTTATGAATTAACACTTTCATCTCCACCTAAGTGCATATGGGTATTTCTCCACCTTTTCATATACTCACTTGTAGTGGGTCCCACCAAATACTAACATAGTCAGTGAATTCCAAAGCCACCAACTTCACCTTATTTTGCTCATAATATTTATGACAACTAAAAACATTCTCTATATTTTGTACCCATTCCAAGTATGTTTTTGGATCATTCTTACCTTGGAATTAAGGGATCCTTAAGTTTACTACTCCAAGATAATTGGTTTTCCTCCACGGTGGTTTCTTTCACCGAATTTTTGAATCATGAAAATAAAAAAATTCCTCTTCTTATTCAGTGAACCTATACCTAGGTGGTGCCCTATAATTGGGAGGTCATTTCAATTCATCCATCTTATCATTCATCTTTTGGAATTTTTCATTCACATACCTCATGAACAACTTAATGTGTGTTTCATTGGTGTTACTCACCTTCACTGTTTAAGAATCTTGCAATAAGAATTGAAGAGAAAGGAATTTGGACCTCACACACTCCCTCATGTTATCACACATGAAAATATTATGTTCTCTTATATTTCACTAAATGTTTTATTTTGAATAGAATGTTTCATTATTGACTTCAACCACTCAACATTATTCCTATAGTCTTGTCACCAAATTCTAAAAAATCTAAAAGACCATTGGAGTGTATAAATAACAAACTATAATACAAAGATAAAATTCAAAAATGAATTCAATATGAATATGTGGAAAAAAGAATAAAGTAGATAAAGAAAAATGATAAATGGACATAGGACTCAAGATATTGAAATTTTTTTGAGCTATTTTTTTTGATTTATGAGATCATTTTCTAAATAAATACAATATGAACAAGAAAAATTTACAATATGTAAATGTAGGAGAAGAAATAATTTGAATCGTCATATAAAATCAAAGTTTGATTTGCATTGTTACATCCTTCCCCACCTCATTGTCTTGAGATGTGATAGGGGAGCTACTAGGCCTTAAGTGGCATCCCCAAGACACTAATGGATAGAATTAAATTCCAAGGTCTTCAAAAACTATTAGGGGATAATTTTTCCTTTATTTATAAAATGACAAAAATAATAAAAACCATCATAACCAATCTTCTTAATGATGTGTGATTACCAAAATTATAGCCAATACAAGACTAATCCAAAAGATAATATTTGAGTAAAAGAAGAATCTATGTGAATTAACTAATGGAACTAAAAGACAATTAAACTAAAATAAATGAAAATAAACCAAAATTACTTCCAATATTCTCTAACTTCCAAATAAGAATTACTAACCTAATTAATCAATATTAATCAACAAATAATTGGGATACCCTGCCTTTACCTATGTATCGATATATAACATTTACAAATTCACCATAGTGCCCAAGCAGGGGGTGAGTATAAAACTCAATTGGACTTCCCCAATGACTTCCCAAATCCTTCCACTAGGATTTAACATGTTATAAAAATTATATATAATAGTTTAAAACAATTTGAAGCTCTTTATGTCAAACCAAAATAGTTTTCCCAGAAAAATAATCAAACAAGCATTTAAGGCCATTTTTTCAAGGAATACATCAACATGTAACATAATAATTTTTCAAGGAGAATCAAAAAATATTTTAATAATTTATAAATTTTTTATTTGTCATAAAAAAATTATATTTCCACACACATTCTCAACACAAATACACAAAGAATCTTGGTGTTACCGTTGATAGTGGAAATTCTCATCCATACTTCATCCCTTTGATGGTGGTGCTTTATGACCATTATCCATCCCATTAAAATCATTCACAACCATTATTCCCAAATTATATCAACCAATTTAAATAAAATAATTTCAATAAATACTTGGCTTGCATCAACCATGAATAATTATAAAATTGACATTCTAAAATTTCAAATAATGATTTTCCAAAAAGCCATCAAATTCCCATGATTTCAAAAAACTATTATTAAAAAGTGAATTTCATCAAATAAAACCCTAATTTTTACAAAAAATTGAATTAATGAAATCAATTTCTATAAATAATTCATGTAATAATAAATTAGATTTGAGAGAGAATACACCAAGCACACAAACATAATAAAAATTAATAATGGCACAACAACTTTAATAAACCATCATAAAACATCAAGAATCAAACTTAGATCTAGTTAGCTTAAATAAAAAAACATATTAAATCAATATTGAAATAAAAAAACATGGATAGATCCCCAAAAAACTATATCAATGATTCAAAAAGAGGGAAGGAGTAGAGATATAAGGAAAATGATGAAGAACAATAACTTCCCAATGAATTCGGGTCTCCAACGCACATAGATTCACCTAGGAATCACCCAGATCCCAAGGAAATGTATAAAACCCTTGGGGGGTGATGAAATCATGTTTAAGGACTATTTATCTGAAATAAGAGTGTTTTAGAAGTTAAATCAGATTAGATCTGTAATTTTTAGATCTAATTTTCCATGGTGCATGGTTAGGGAAATTGTGCACTAACTGTGCATGAGACAATGCGTCCAAATACACCTCACAAGGTTGTCTCACATGGTTAGGAAAAATATAACCAATAATGATATACCCAACTATCCAATATTTCACAATTTCTATTAGTCATTCTCACAGTTTTCCTAAATCGTGGCCTAACCATGAACATCCCCAGTATCCACTGTTTCTATTGCATAGTTTTTTAGAGGTGTTTCAAAGATTATAGTAACCTTAATCAAACTTTGAACCTCTATAAAATCCTAAAGAACACTTTAAGGATCCTAGGATCCTCCTGAAATATACCCCAATAAATTTATATACTTAAAATACAAAAATAAATGGTCAATTATCTGAAACCAAGGGTGATACATTCTATCCATCATTGGTATTTTCATCTCAAATAAGTATAATACAATATTTTTCCTTGAAGAGTTTTGGACATTACTACATAATTTCTATTTCATTCTACCATGTTTCATAATGAATATGACCATTTTTCTATAAAAATTTCACTAGACCGATGATTTTCCCATTCAAGACTTTCTCTTGCCTATCCAGAAAATATACTGATTTAGGAACCACCATTGCATCTGGATCTAGGTCAACGTGATCCCATCAAATCACTTGGTCAGGGTTAGGTTGATACTTATTCAATTGAGATACATGAAATACATTATTCATTAAATGAAACATTTTTAGAAAATCCAACCAGCATTCCACCTCACCCACCCTTTCATGTATCTCAAAAGAGACTATGTATCAAGGTGATAAATTACACTCCTTCCCAAAACGATGATGCCCAAGCCTTAGAGAGATTCTCCAAAACACTTGATCACTCAGAAAAAATAGCAAAGACCATCAATGATGATCTTCATGTGATTTATGAAGACTCTATGTCATCTTCATTCACTTTTTTACTAACTAAATCTTCTCTATTATCTCTTTTACAAGGCATGATCCAACCAGTGAAGTCAAACTTATTTCCACCCAACAATGTAGAGAATGATTAGGACAGCCACACAATTATTAAAAAGTATCCATATGTATCGAGTCCTGATAAATGTTGTTGTATGAGAACTCTACTAATAGTATGTTCTCCCCCCATGTGACACCAAAATCCATTACAAAATCCCTAATAATGTTCTATAATGATTGATTTATCCTTTTGAACTATCCATAAATTTGAGGATAATACTCACTGCTCATAATCAACTAGGTCCCAAGGAATTTCTGTAATGATTTCAAAAAAGATACATATACCCAAGGCCACTTTCTGATATAGTTGACTATGGAACACCATGTCGCTTTATAGTTTCTCGGTTATAGATTTTTGAAAAGTCCTCCATCTTATTGGATTTCTGCATATGGATGAAATTGGGAAAATTTATGAGCTAATCCACTATCACCTATATATAATCTTGTTTACAAACCACTATTGAATGTCATGATTCAAAATCCATAGTTATATGTTGCCATTTTTTCCTGAGAATCTATAAAAACTATAGCATACCCACTTGTCATTGGGGATCTTCTTTAACTTTCTGATAGGTGAGGCATCTCAAAACAAACTCAACCAGCTTTATTTTCATGAAATCCTAACAGAATTTTTCTTTCAGTGCATCATAAATCATTTTTATTCTAGTATGATCAACCAATCTTCTATAGTGATAAACATGAACGATTTTTTTCCAAAGAGGATAAAGGTATCACCATCCTATCACAAACAATACCAATGATCTTCTTTCAAGATCACTACCCTCAATTTTCTCCACACTATTGATTTTTGACCTCATAGAATAACATTTATAATCAAATGTCTATGCCTCTATAATATTCTTTACAAAATCAGGAACAAAATATACTAGAATAAAAAAATCAACACTACCTTAGTCTTCACAATCCATGTGCATGTTGGAAATTACCGACATTATCTACCATTGATCAGAATCCTCTTTTACCAACTGACTATATGAATTTATGATTATTTAATCCTCCACAAGGTTTCCATTATCTGTTTTATACATTACTTCAATGTTAAACATTTGAGTTTACTCCATCCATATTATTTTCTTCAAATTCAATTCTCTCTGTGAGAAAATTTATTTCAATCTCTTATGATCTGTAAAAACCATGATTTTCCCATAAAAAAAGATAATGATACAAGGTATTCAAATAATGGACCACATTAGATAATTAAAAATCATGTTTTGGGTAGTTATTATCATGTTACAATAACATACATGATCCATAAGAAACAACATGATTTGTCGGTATGAGAAAAAACCCTGACCTATATCTCGAAGCATCACAATACACCACATAGAATTATCCTTATTCTAGAGATATCATGATCGATGATTATGTAAGGAGAACTTTAAGATCTTTAAAATACTTAAGCCATTGATAATTACATTATAATGGAATAATTTTACATGTTAAATATATAATTGGTGAATCTACTAATGAAAATTCATGAACAAAATGCCAGTAATAACTTGATAGGCCAAGGAAAATGTGTATCTAAAAGTCATTATTTTCCGGTCCCCAAGAGATATCAATATATATCTTTTATGGATAAAAAGAATCATCTTTTTAGAGATCACATGTCCCAGAAAACAGACCTCTTGTATTAAAAAATAACACATTGAAGGATTTTCATACAGAAGATGATCCCACAAGATACACAACACTATTGCCAAGTGATGCTAATGCTCAACCATTGTTCTAGAATACAAAAGTATGTCATCCGAAAATAACAGTAAAAAAATAACCTGGATACCTTTTAAATATCTGATCCATCAATTCCATAAAGATAACCGGTGAAATCATAAGGCTGAAAGGAATAACCACATACTCATAATGTTCATATCTTCTTCTAAAAGATGTCTCCAGAATATCCTCTTTTTGAACTTGCAGTTGGTGATCACCTGAAATCAAGTCAATTTTGGTTAATCCCTAGGCCCCCTAAATTGATAAAATAAATCATTAATGTGTGGAAGAAGATAACAATTCTTTATTTTTACTTGATTAATTTTATAATAATCCACACAATTTCTAAGAGTTTTATCTACCTTTTTCACTAAAGAATCGGTACTTCTCGTGAAGATATACCTTCCGAATCAACCATTTGATTTCAAAACCTTCTAATTGGAATTTCAATTCCCGTATTTCTTTTTGTTCCATCCAATAATATGGAAGTGAGATTAGAATGGTCCTTGGTAAGAGATCAATTGTATAATCTACATCTATTATGGGTAGAAACCCTGAGAAATTATCTGGAAAACCTTAAAAAACTAATCAAAAATTTTTGGAAGACCAATATTCTATATCTCATACATAGATACCAAGTTCATGGATTCCATCTAGTATGACATAGTTACAACATCTGGTGCCAACAATCCCACTGTACTTTCCTTCACAATCCAATTTCCACAGAAGAGATGATCGACATTATCATTAGTTGTAAAACTTACCCTTCATGTATTACAGTGGATGTGATATTTGAACATTATCAAACAGACCATACTAAGGGTTATGTTAATGATATCCATCTCAAATAAATATAATCCCCATAAATAGTTTTAGAACATGATTTTCAGACAGAAGATCAACATTATTTTTGTTCAAGAGGAGTTTGATGTTTCATTATAGGGGGCATCATCTCAACCTGAAAACCCAGAAGATCAACAGCATGAGAAGAAATAAATGGACGTGACACACCCATATTAAACAAAAACATCATAAGGGTATCATTCAAATAAATCGCACTTATCACCATTAAAGGCCCCTATTGATCATCCATGATCGTAGCTCCATAAAATTTCTTACTCATTGTAATTTTTTCTTTTTTACCCTATTAATATTTCCCTAGTTGAGGATTCATGGTGTTCCTATAATCATTATGGATTTATCATGTTTTCTGATGATATATATTTTACTACACTCATCTCATTGAAGCATATAATGTCTGAGAATCATAAGGTGTGTCCCTAGAACCCAGCATGATAGCACTTGAACAATAACGTTGTAGATGTCAAATATTATTTTAATTGTTGCATTCTATAGGTGGTGTTTTATGATATCACATTATGTGATCAAGAGAACCACATTAAAAACAATCAAGTATACCCTTTATTTTATGAGGACGATTCACTAATCCCATTATCTAATTCTGAGTCATACCACCACCTTTGAAATAGGTTTCCCTATTATTATTATTCTGAGCAATAGAGTTCCCACGAATTTATATAATTATTAAAATTATTTCTCTAAGTATATTTCCTGGGATAACACTTGATTTTACTATTTATCTATTGATCATCTCTATATAATTCAATATAAACCACATAGAAATATTTGATTGAATCTCTGGCCTCAACCCCAATTCAAAAATGGATGTATTAAATGATGTACTTGAAGTAAATTTTGGTGTAAATCAGACTAAATTTATAAATTTAGTCTCATACTCGATCATTATGAGGTTATCTTGATTCATACAGAATAAATCTACTATTCTTGAAATCCATAAAGTACGAGGATTGAATTTTTTGTTAAACAATTAATAAAAATATTATATATTCATGACTTTGTCCAATTTACCCCAAAATTCTCATTCTCACCACTTAAATAAAAGATATTCCAAAATTTACATTTCTAATGTTAGCATCAGATCACCTAGTGTACTAAGAAAATCAAAGAATTGATTCATCCTATTTAGCCACACTTATCCATTTTTAGTTCTAAATCACCCCAAAAGATAGATGGATTCTAGTTTTGGAAATGAACTAAATAATCCAATTTTTTTTGTTTATTGTTTATGTTCCCTATTTCTAGAAATTGAAAATCATGGGAAATACTCTTAACCAAATATTGGTTCACCAAAGGTTCAGGTGAAACCACATTCTTGGTATCCTCTTATGGGATGTTTATACAGTTCCAAACGAGTTTCATTAACTATAACCAAAAGAAAATTACATTTATTATCACTCTCTATAAACACAAGGCTTAGAAATTTTAAATTTATCACATCACACATTTCATGAAAAGTCTTTCCAAAATTCAACAATTTTCACTTTCAAATCATTTTTCAAAATTTCACCATGGTTTTGAAAATAAAAACATTTTCAAATATTTTCAAAATTAAGTACTTTTTCACCAAATCAAAAACCATTAGTCCGAATGGTTTATATACTATTAGTGGGAAGTCATTTTTATCAATTCATGTCATGATCTTATCGTCGCCTAAACCTATGATGATGATGTGAAAACTCCTAGAATTGTATCAAAACACTCATGTACCCAAATCCATGGTAACATGAGTTTCAGTATAAATGGTGTGAAATTATTTTTTATGCTTTACATTTCTAGTTTTGATAATCCTACCTCCTTTATAAAATACCAAGATAAAGTCCAATATAATTTCAAAGTCAAGGAACGAACAAGATTATACAATTTGTAACATCCCGTCCCTTTTCATTGTCATAAGAAGTGAAGAGGGAGATACTAAGCCTTTAGTGACATCCCCAAGACACCAAAGGCTAGAAATAAATTCCAAGGGCCTCATAAATAGTTGGAAGATGATTGATCCTTTTAAGATAAAATGAACAAACCAATGATAACCATAAAACCAATCTTATCAATGATAATTGAGTTCCAAAATGAAATAAATACAATACTAAACCAAAAGATAATATCAGAGTACAAGCAGAACCAATGTGACATTACCAATGTAACCAAATGAGGAAAATACCAAAAGACACCAAAGACACAAAAAGTAACTCCCAATATTCTCCAAGCTCCAAATCTACATGGCCAAACCAAGGTATCAAGAAACAACAATAAATAACCAGGTTACATTTCCTGTACTCATGAATCGATATATAATATCTAAAAATGAACCATAGTTCCTATTAATTGGTGAGTATAAATTTCAATAGGATTTCCTCAATGACTTCCCAACTCATGACATTAGGATTGAAAATGTTATCACATTTAGGTAAAATAGTTTAAAAATAATTTAATGAAGTTTATATCCAACCAAAATAGTTTTACAAGGAACCATAATATCACACCATTTCAATTAAATCATTTAAAAAAATACTTTTCTTGCATCAACCTACCATAATTCTAAAATAACAATTTTAAAATTATAAACAGTTTTGCAAAATACCATTGAATTTCTATCTTTTCTAAAACTATTATTCTAATGATAATTCCATCAAATCAAACCATGATTTTTATAAACATTTAATATATATTAAAAAAATTTAAAATCAATACTTAAATTTTAAAATAAGAGGATTCAATAAAGAATCCAACTACCACTCAAACACAGGAAAAAACAATGATTAAACTAAAAACATTAACAAACTAGCTTAAAACCTCAAGATTCCAACTTAGATCTCCCTCCCTTCAGTCAAAAAAATCATATCCCATCAAGATTGATCTCACTAAACATGAATATATCCCCAAAATACTAGATACATAATTCCAAAATATCTAAGGAGAATATATCAATGGAAAAAATTTAAGAATGATCACTTATCTACAAATTCGGGTCTCCAACGCACTTCGATTCGCCTAGGAATTTCTATTTGATTGAAAAGAATTGTCTCCACCACCTTGGAAGGAATAGGAATCCATGATATGTCTTTTTTATGGAGAAAATAAGTTGTTTAGGAGGTAAATCAGATTAGACCCAAAATTTTCAGAGCTAATTTTCCATGATTTATGGTTAGAAAACCCATGCAGTAACTGTTCATGACCCACTGCCTCCAAACACACATCGAATGATTTTATCACATGGTTAAACAAACAATTTTCCAAAAATGTTATTCCCCACTATCTATAATTTCATGGTATTTATTGGGTATCCACATGTTTTGGCCAAACTGTTTGCCTTCCTAGTGTCCACTATTTTAGTTTCGTAATTTCTTTGATGTGTTTCATGGTTTTTAATAACCGTTCTCAAATTGTACACATCCGGAATGGCCTAAAAACATGAAAAATATCATTTGAACCTCTAAAAACATAACAAAGTCATATTATATAATTAAAATTCAAAAATAAAGGTTCATGCACCTGAAACTAGGGGGTGCTACAAGAGAATTTTTAAAATTGAATAATTTATCAAAAAATTTAACCATGTTGTATCTCATGGGTTAGAGAATCGATTTAAATGATTCCAAATGGAGTAGAAAGATGATCTTACAAAATACATGATTGATATATTGTATATCAAAAATTATGATGAAATGATATCTATAGGGGAATAAAAAAATGTACTAGAATTAATGTCGGTCTGATTCAAAGAGATAAGAAGATGGAAGAAGGGATTAAAAAATGATGAACCTAATTTAATCTAATTGTGATTTTATACAAAATGATACTTGATACAAGGCGCATTAGGATGTTTCCTAGGAACCTTTTTCAATTTTCACATGTTTTTAACTCATAAATCCATAAAAAAAAGTGAGAAGGGCTATAAATGGGGGAAATCTAGAAGAAAGTAGAGATTTGGTAAAGGTATAACCCAAAGATAACTTGTATCTAAGAACTCTAGCCACAATATTCCACAAAAGATGAAAAATAATTTAAAAAGTCAATAATTAAGCAATAATAAATTGGTTGTAACAAAACCCCACCATAATAAAATTTCCTTATTTCACGATGTTCAATGAATATATGTTGGTGGTTATTTCTAGACAAAGAGTGATACAAAAGTCTAACACCTATTTTCCAAAACTAAAAAAGTCTAAATTATGATTTTGATAGTTTTTACACATGACCATGACTTTAAGGGACAATTAGCACACCCTTTTAGAATGTAAAGACAATTATCCCACCACTTTTGACTTTTAAGATTCCATGGTGGGGTGGGCTTGAAATTCATAGCACACAATGGGATGGGTCATTAAAAGCATGTTTGGGCCCTAATTAATATAAATAAATGCCTAAATACTTCCCCCAGGTGAGGGTAATGGGACTCCCCTTGGAATTCCATGATTATCCAATTTAATTCCTTCATTCTCTTGGTCTGATCCCTTATCATTGGGTCACCAACTCTTCTCAATTGGTCATATGCAATCGTGCACATTTTTCTCTCCTCATCCAGTTTCCTTCTACCCCTATATGACCATGTGGGAAATGATCCTAATCAAACCCTATGAGAACCTTAAAAACCTAAAACACTTTAAAACAGTAAAAACATAAAAAATTATAATGCCTAAAAACCCATAAAAATCACTAAAAACCTTAAAATCCATAAAACCCTATAAAACCAAAAAGATCCTAAAAACCCTTATAAATACATAAAATGTAAAAAACCCAAAAAAATGCTAAGAAAACCGTATAAACATAAAAAAAAAATATAAAACCCTTATATCCCTAAAAATTTCAAAAAAACCGAAAACCACAAACCCACTAAAAACATTAGAAACCCCAAAAATCCATCAAAACCCAAAAAACCCTCTAAAAACTATAAACACCATTTAAAACGCTATAAACATAAATAACTATAAAAACATTAAATCCCAAAAAAACCCAGAAAACCTTAAATCCCAAAAAACCCTAAAAACCATGAAACCCTCAAATTCCCTATAAAACCTTAAAATACCTAACAACCATAAAAATGAAATAATATCCCTAAAATCCCGAAAATAGTAAAAAAAACCTAAATACCCTAAAAACCATAAGAAAATCATTAAATCCTAAAACACTTAAAACCCCTAAAAAACATAAAAATGCTAAAAACTCTAAACACGGTAGAAAACCCTAGAAAACCTAAAACCCCTTAAAACCATAAAAATCCAAAAAACACCTAAAAACTATAAAAACCCTTTAAATCCCTAAAAAATTCAAAAACATCTATGAATCCTTAAATCCCATAATATGTCAAAAAACCCTATACCCCCAAAAACACATAAAAACCCTAAAAACCCTCAAACCCCTCAAAATCCCTAAAAACTATAAAAATCTAAAAAGTCCTCAAAATTCGCTAAAAAAAACTATAAATTTGAAAAACCCTTGGAACCATGAAAAAAAAATAATAAAACATTAAAAACCTAAAAAGAAATAAAAGCACTAAAAACATAAAAACACTAAAAACCAAAAAAACTACCAACCCATAAAAACCATTAAACAATTAAAAACTATAAAAACACTCTAAACACCTAAAAACATTTAAGAACACTAAAAAACCATAAAAACATAAAAAACAGAATAAAGAACTAAAAACCCAAAAAGACCATAAAAACCCAAAACCCTAAAAAATATAAAATCCCCGAAAATCTATAAGTACCACAAAAACACATAAAATTCCTCAAATTCCCTTACATTCCCAAAAAACGTAAAAACCCTGAAAACCCATTAAAAATCCTTAAAACCTAAAATTAAATAAAACCCCTACATAGCCTAAAAAACACTAAAAACCCTATAAACATAAAAAACACTTAAACCCCTAAAAACCATAACACCCCTAAAAACCCTAAAAACCCATAATAACCCTAAAAACCCACAAAAACTCTAAAAACACTTTGAACCACAAAAAAATGTTAAAAAACAATAATAATATGAAAAAAAATAAAAAACCCCATAAAAACCCCATAAAAACTACTTAAACGATAAAAAACCTAAAAACCCTAAAACCCATAAAAATCCATAAAAACCCTAAAAACCATAAAATACTGAAAAAATTCCTAAAAATTAAGGAAAATTTATAATTCCCTAAAACTCCTAATAAAACCATAAAAACCTAAGAACTCTTAATGCCCCTAAAATACCTAAAATTTCTAAAAACACTAAAAGAACACTAAAAACCATAAAATACCCTAAAACCCATCAAAATAAATGATAAGTCAAAATACAACAAAAATTATCAAAATACCTTTAAAACCCTAAAAATGTAAAAACCCTAAAACCCCTAAAAACCCCAGAGAAAACTTTAAAATCCTAAAAATAGTTATACCCCCCTAAACCCTAAAAAACCCTAAAAACCATAAAATAAAATAAAAATACAAATAAGCATAAAACCCCTTAAAACCATAAAAACCCAAAAAAATAAAAAACCCCACTATAAATTCCAAAAAACCCTTTAAATCCCTCAAAATCATAAAAACCGTAAACACCTAAAAAATTCCAAAAACCCATAAAAACCTTCAAATTCCCAAAAACCCTAAAAAAGAGTAAAAATCCGATAAAAACCTAAAAAATCCCTAAAAACATAAAAAACATAAAAACCCTCAAAACCCCTACGAAAAACACCAAAACATAAAGACACTTAAAACCCATAAAAAACCTAAAAAACACCAAAAACCATAAAAAACCCTAAAATCCAAAAAACCATGAAAATACAAAAAACCATAAACCTTTAAAAACGTTTAGAAAACCATAACAACCCATAAAAAACATAAAACCCACTAAAAAATCTAAAACCATTTAAAACCCTATAAATGTTAAAAACTCTAAAAACCATAAAACCATAAAAAACTCAAAAAACCTAAAACTACAAAAAAGACCATAGACTGACTTACTAAAAATATAATTTGATTTGTTTTTCTATACTTGTTTTATGGGTGAGAAGGAACTAAAATATACGAAACGAAAAATCATAGTTTAATATCAAAAACATTCACGACACCCAGAAAAATCGTGAATCAGAATCATGCACATCAACAAAAGGCAAGTCCCCTGCCACCAACATCATGAGACCCTATCGCTGTCACCATCCATCATCGCTATCAAAATCATTGTAAAACCACCACTCTGATGGATAATGTTAGAGACCCCAAAATCCACTAAAACGGTCACCCCATAATCATCTTCCCCTAATGAATCATTGAAAACAACCAGAAAACACAAATCAAGATCACCTTCTTGAAAATCATTCGACATGGTACCCTCGAGAGAAACCTGACGACCACCACCATATCCAATGATGAACAAAAAATGCAATAAAAACACAAATTGAACACCAAAAATCAGAAATAAACAGATAAACCATTGATAATAAACAACCAAAACATCAAAGAAATCATAGGGAAGAAATATGAATATCCAAATCCATTAACGTTGGGAGCATTCCTAGAATACTGGCACCCTCCAAACCACACCCCCCAAAACTTCAATGTCACCACTGCTTCAGATCCAACATGGAGTAGAGTATCAGGACAAGATTTTTGAGCAGTGGTAAGATTGTTCGAGGGCTCCAAGTGTCGGCATCATTGATGAGGCAGAGAACTCAGAGCCTTCAAAGTAGAAGCAAACCGACCCAATCATCGCCTTGAGACCCATCAAATTTAGGATCGTAAATCCCAAAACCCCTATGAACCACTAATCCAAATCTAACATGGAGTGGAGATAAGGAACAATGGGTCAGTGACACAGAATAAAAATTTGAGGGCAACAACATCAGATAATCAACATCGGGACCCCAAAAATTAAAAACCCCAAAAATACCCTAAGAACCATAAAAAATATGGAAAACCCTCAAAATCCCTAAAAACCCTATAAATCCATTAAAATCCTATAAAATACCTAGGAATCCATAAACACAAAAAAAATATAAATACCCTAAAAAACCTATGAAAACCTATGAAAACATTAAAAATCTTACATCCCATTAAACCCCAAAAATGAAAAAACCCTGCAAAAACCATAAAAACCTATAAAAACCATAAAACCAATAAAAACCATAAAAACCCTAAAACCCATAAAAATCCTAAAATACAATAGAGTAAAAAACCAATTAAACCCGTAATTTTTTCAAAAACTCAAAAAACCGTAAAAATTCATAAAAATCCTACAAACCCCAAAAAAACATAAAAAAACTAAAACCCCTCAAAATCCCAAAAAACCCAAAAAACCATAAATATCCTTAAAATCCTTAAAAATACTAAAAAACAAAAAAAAAACCCAAAATAACTTTAAAACCACTAAGAAAACCATAAAAACTATTTTTTTTAAACCTTTAAAAAACATAAATATAGAAAAAACCCAAAAAACACCTAAAAACAATAAAAACCTCTAAAACCGTAAAAAATTGTAAAAACCTATAAAAGCCCTAGAAAACCACTAAACCACTAAAAACCCATTAAGCCTCTAAAAATATTCAAAACACTAAAAAATCATAAAAACCTTATTATACTCAAAATCCCCTAAAAATCAGGAAAAATCCTAAAAATACTAAAAACACATAAACCCCCCAAAACCTTAAAAATCCAAAAAAAATAAAAAATACAAACCCCCTAGAATCCCTAAAATAGTAAAAACCACTAAAAACCCCTAAAACCCTAAGAAAAAATTAAAACCCTAAAACACTTAAGGCCTATAAAAACCTAAAAAAAATCAAAAAACAGTAAACACCATAAAAATACCTAAAACCCATAAAAATACATGAAAACATAAAAAACCCGAAAAACTCATAAAAAACCTAAAACCAAGTACAAAACACTAAAAATCCTTTAAAACCCTAATATGATTAAAAAACTATTAAAAAATATAAGAACTAAGAAAATAAAAAAAAACCTAAAACCCTAAAAACATTAACACCCCTAAAAACTTCTAAAAATACACAAAACCCTAAAATTCTTAAAAAAGCATAAAAATCTTAAAAATACGTAAGAATCACTAAAAACATAAAAACCTTTAAAAACTCTAAAATCCCCTAAGAAAACATTAAAAATATAAAAACACTTAAACCTGAAAAACCTTAAAAACTCTAAACACAATAAAAACCCTAAAAATCACAAAAACCCTCAAAAACAAAAAAACCCTAAAAACGATAAAATCCTAAAAAATACCTAAAAACATCTAAAATATTAAAGAAAATACAGAAACCCAAACCCCCCTAATAAATCTATAAAAAACAAAAAACAATTAAAACACCTAAAAAACCTAAAAAAACGAAAACCCCAAAATGACCTTAAAACCCCCTGAAAACCACAAAACCCTTAAAAAACATAAAATCCATAAAATCCTATAAAACCCCAAATAAACAACTAAAAACTCTAAAAAACATTTAAACCCCTAAAAATATTAAAAAACTCTAGAAAAAAATAAAACCAATAAAAACTCAAAAAATTCCCTTAAAACCACCAAAAGAACATAAAACCTTAAAACCCCTAAAAACTCCCAAAATCCATAATAACCCAAAAAAACATAAAAACCAAAAAATGTCTAGAAATGTTTAAAAATATAAAAACATAAAAGACCATAATAATTACTTAGAAAACATGAAAATCTTTAAAACACTTAAAACCCTAAAAAATATGAAAAACGTTAAGAACCATAAAAAACATTAAAACTACTAAAACCCTACAAACCATAAAACACATAAAAAACATTAAGAAACCTAAAAACCTATAAAAACCTAAAAAACACTTAAAATTTGATAAACCTTTTAATCCCCTGAAAAAATTAAAAACCCTAAAAAATTAAAATCCTAAAAAACACAAAAAACCCATAATACCCAAAAACCATAAAACCCAAAAAATACTAAAAATCCTAAAAACCCTAAAACCCTAAAAAACCCATAAAAATCCTAAAAAACATAAAAATTCTGTAAACATAATTAATAAAATAAAAACCTGTAAAACCCTGAGAAACCCTAAAAACACTAAAAACCTAAAAACAAATAAAGCCACTAAATAACATAAAAACACTAAATACAATAAAAACCCTAAAAACATAAAAATCCCTAAAACCCTAAAAGGCCATAAAAATAATAAAAAATCCCTAAAAATCACTAAAAATATAAAAACATAAAAACACAAAGAAAAAATTAAAAACCTAGAAACACTTGAAACCCTTAAAAACCTAGAAAATGCTAAAAACCCTAAAAGAACCTAAAACCCATTAAAAACTCTAAAAATCCTAAAAATCCCAAAGAACACCTAAAACAACTAAAACTCTAAAATCCATTTAAACCCCTAAAACATTAAAAACTAAAAAAAGCCCTAAGAACCCAAAAAACCTAAAACCCCAAAAAACCCAAAAACCCTTAAACACCTCAAAATACACAAAGTCCCTAAAAACTTAAGAATTCAAAAAATTCATTAAAATCCATAAAATTATAAAAAAACCCAAAAAAACCAAAAAAATACAAAGAATACATAAAAAACATAAAAAAACATAAAACCCCCAAATACCAAAAAATGATAGAAAGCATAAAAACCTAAAAAATCGTAAAATCCCTCAAAATAGCTAAAAACATTAAAACCCCATAGAAATCCTATAAAATACCTAATAACTCTAAAAATAATAAAATCCTAGAAAATCCATATAAAAACATTAAAATCTAAAAACAATTTAAACCCATATAAACCTGAAAGGCACTAAAAACCCATAAATACCCAAAGACCCTGAAAATACCAAAAATTCACAATAACCCATATAAACCATAAAAAACCCTTAAATCCCTAAAAAACCATAAACACCCAATAAAAACTGCAAAAAAGTTTAAACTCCTTAAAACAACAAAAAAGTATAAGAACCCTAAAACCCCTAAAAACTAAAAAACCCCAAAAAATTAATAAAATCCCTAAAATGTGAGTAAAATTCAAAATACCTAAAAACTGTATAAAACCATAACACTCATAAAAATACCACAAATCCCTAAAAACATAAAAAACATAAAAAAACCCTGAAATCCCCTATGAAAAAAAATTAAAATTCTAAAACTCATAAAACTCATAAAAACTAAATAAACTAAATAAACCCTAAAAACATAAAATCTTTAAAAAAACACTAAAAATCATAAAAAACCATAAAACCTGTAAAAACACTAAAACTAGTTTATACCCCTAAAATAGTTTAAAAACTATAAAAACCATTAATAACCTAAAAACTCAACCCCCAACCCCTAATAAACATAAAACCCCTAATACCCTAAAAAACCTAAGAGCCAAAAAAATACATTAAACCCCCCAAAACAATAAAAATCCTAAAACACCTAACATTCCTAAAAATTATAAAATCCCTAAAAACCATGAAAAACCATCAAAAACCTTAAAAACAAGGAACCCCGTAAAACATAAAAATGAAAAATTACTTTAAAAAATCGTAAAAACAATATAAAAAACTGAAACCCCGAAAATCCCTAAAACCCAAAAAAATTCAAAAATCCCTAAAATCTAAAAAAACGTAATAATCCAAAAAATGAAGAAAACCCCTAGTAAAAACATAAAAACGCAAAAATTCATAAAACCTCTTCAAAAACCTAAAAATACTAAAAACCCTAAATGACCCTAAATGCCCTAAAAACCTCTGAAAACCATAAAACCTATAAAAACCTTTAAAAATCTTAAAAACCCATAAAAACCCAAAAGGAACTAAAAATTTTAAAAACTATTTAAATCCATAAAAATGTTAAAAACTATAAAAACCATAAAAACCCAGAAAAACTATAAAAATTGTAAAAGTCCTAAAACCCCTAAAACCCTAGAAAATCCCTAAAAACTAAAAATCCTTAAACTCCAAAAAAATCTATAAAAATAACTACAAATGTAAAAAATCCTAAAATGCTTGAAAAACCACTATCAAATCCTTAATAACATAGCAACACTTAAAACCCCCAAAAAATAGAAAACAATATAAAATATAAAAACCATAAAACCCCTAAAACACATAAAAAACCATAAAACCGATAAATAACCTAAAACTCACTAAAACTCTGAAACACCTTTAAACCCAAAAAGATGTGAAAAAATGTAAAAAACCTTAAGACATTTTAAAAACTCAACACCCCCCCCCCCAAAAACTATAAAAACACACAAAAGACTAGAAGCACTAAAAACCATAAAAATACTAAAAAATATCTAAATATCACTAAAAATGTAAAACACCCTAAAACCCCTAAGATATAATTAAAGGTCTAAAGGAACATAAAACCCTAAAGACGTATATAATAATAAAACCATAAAACCTATAAAACCCCTAAAAACAGCAAAATCCAAAAAAAAACCAAAAAACCCTTAAAAATTCCCAAAAACCTAAAAATACGTAAATACATTTAAAACCCTAAAACACTGAAAACCCCTAAGAATATCTTAAAAACCAAAAAATGGTTAAAACTCCTAACATCCCAAAAAGAAAAAAAACCCTAAAAACTATTAATAACCCTTAATAACCCTAAAATCTATAAAAACCATAAACCAACTAAACCATTAACCCCCAATGCATAAAAATAATAAAAACCACTAAAAACAATAATACCCCTTTAAACCCATAAAACATAAAAAACTCTAAAAACCCATAAAACCCTAAGAATCTCAAAAAACATAAACTTCCCAAAAAGAAAATAAAAACCGTAAAGCCCCTAAATAACCTTAAAAAATCTCAATATCCATAAAATCCATAGAAAACATAAAAATATTTTAAATCCATAAAAATCCATAAAAATTATGAAAAACCTAAGAAAACCACTAAACCCTAAAAATAATTAAAACCCTTAAATGACTAAAGGAAGATAAAAATCCTAAAACCCATAAAAATAGCTCAAATCATTAAAACCCCTAAGAAGTTCCAAAAACCCTAAAAACCACCTTAAAACTCTAAAACCCATTTAAACCCCAAAAAAATGTTCAAAAATTGAAAAGAAATTTAAACCCCTAGAACTAAAAGAAACTCAAAAACCCAAAAAACTATAAAACCCCAAAAAAACACTAAAACCAATCAATATCCCTAAAAACCCTAAAAACCATAAAAATCCTGAAAAGCAGTAAAATTTATGAAAAATTTAAAAAACCCTAAAAAATATGAAAAATACTAAGATAACCATAAATACATAAAATATACATAAAACCCTCAAAAAACTAAAGGCTCTAAAAATCATAAAAACACTAAAAACCATAAAACCCCTAAAAACCCTAAAAATCCATAAATATCCTTAAAAACCTAAAGCCACTAAAAAACTATAAAAACATTTAAATTCTAAAAAATGTTAAAAAACTCTAAAAAAGTTAAAAACCTAGAAATAAACTCAAAAACCCATAAATAACCAAAAACACCGAAACCCCCTAAAACCTTCAAAAAACCATAAATCCCTAAAAACCCATAAAAATCCTATAGAGGCCCTAAAAATCCCTAAAAATGTAAAAAACCCAAAAAAACTAAAAAACTCTGTGAAAACCTAAAACCCCTAAAAACACATAAATTCCCTATAAATATTAAAAATTTAAAAACCATAAAAACACCTAAAAACCTTAAAATCCCCAAAAACCATAAAACCCCCCAAAACCATAAAAATCCTAAAAAAGCACTAAAACCCCCTAATAATGTAAAGAACCAAACAAACCATGAAATAACTTAAGAAAAAATTATAAACCTAAAAACACTTAAAGTCCTTATAAAACCTAAAAAACACTAAAACCCCAAAATACTCTAAAAACCTAAAACCACCTAAAAACCATAAAAACCCATTAAAAAAATAAAAATCTATAAAACATATAAAATCCTAAAAACCACTAAAAAAATTAACACCCATAAAACCCGTAAAAATATTTAAAACTTTAAAAAAACCGTAAAGACCCTAAAAAAATGAAAACCCCGTAAAACCCAGAAAACAGAAAAACCCCTAAAAACCCTAAAAAAACCAAAAAACCCTAAAAACTCATAAAAATACTAAAAATTCCTAAAAATTAGTAAAAAGGTAGAAAACCCTAAAAAACTAGAGAACCCCAAAGACAACCCTAAAAACATAAAAACACAAAAAACAAAAAAACATTATCAATTATAAAACTAAGAAGAAACCCAGAAAATCCTAAAAACCATAAAACCCCTAAAAACCATTAAAACATCAAAAACCCATAAAACCCACTAGAATATCTAAAATCCCTTTAAACCCCAAAAAATAAAAAAAATATAAAAACATAAAAACATCAAAAAACATTAAAAAAACCTAAAACCTCAAAAAAAACCATTATAATTATAAAAACCCTAAAAACACTAAATACCAACAAAATCCCAAAAAACCCAAAAACCCCATAAAAATCCTAAAAAATATCTAAAATCCCAAAAAAATGTAAAAAAACTAAAAAAAACCTTTAAATCCCATAAAATTTTTAAAAACATAAACCCTAAACACCAAAAAATATAAGAACCCAAAAAAAATCCCAAATCCCCCAAAAAACCAAAAAAAAAACAAAAAAAACTCAAAATTTCCTAAAACACTAAAATGTTAAGAATCATAAAATCCCTACAAATCCCTAAAATAAAAAAACATAAAAAACAAAACCCCTATGAAAAAATTACAAAAATGAAATCACATAAACCACTAAAAAAACACAAAAATCAAAAAGAATTAAAACCCCTTAAATACCATAAAAACCTTAAAACCTTAAAAAACAGAAAATCTATAATAGGCCTAAAAGCCCACTAAAATTTCTAAACCCCTATAAACCCCTTAAATTTTGAGAAACTTTACATTGCAAGTGGTGGATATTCCTGGTGAGGAGGTGATATAGGATGCAGATGATATTGGGTTCGTGCTACTGATGGTTGATATTCATGGAAAGGAGATGTTTAATGATGGTAACACTGCTATGGACTGGTTACTGTTTGGCTGCAATGCGATGAAGTTTGTGGGTTGGAATTTGGCGTTGTTGGTTTTGTGGTGCTTGCGGTGGACCTTCTTAGAGGAGAGGTGATGGATTCTGGATCTTGTGAGAATGGATTATGGTTGCTGCATAGATGTGCTGGATGCTGACATTTGTGAGATTGGATGTTGGTCGTTTTCTTGGTAGTGAGATGTTGGATACTATTTGACACTGGATGTTGTTGATGGTTGTTGCTTGGATTTGTGTGTGTTTTTTGGTTTGGTTTGGTTTTTATTTTTGACTATTTCGTGTTTCTTTCTTTGTTTTTGGGGTCGTTAAGGGTTTTTGGGAGCGGGTCATTTGACACCGCCCCTCCTATGTCTGTTGTGCCTTTTCTGTTGTGTCATTTTATCTAATAAATTTGTGGGGGGGGGGGGGGGGGCGGGAATAGCCTCACCTCCACATCTCCTTTGCCCATAAAGACACAAAATACACTAAAAACCTAATTAACCCTAATAAGACATTAAAAACCTAAAAACACTTAAAGCCCCCAAAAAACCTCAAAAAAGAAAAAAACCATAAAACCCATAAAACCCTCAAAAACCCTAAAACCCCTAAAATCTCATAAAATACTAAAAAATCCCTAAAACCCCTAAAAATATAAAAACCCATTAGAACCCTAAATACCCCTAAAAACCATAAAATCCCTAAATCCTTAAAAGACCCTTAAACCCCATAAAAACCACAGACTCACAAATGAAGCCACAAAAACCACCTTAAATCCTAAAATTTCATTAAAATATCAAAAAACAATAAAACCCCTAAAAAATCCATGAAAACCCTAAAACCCAAAAAACCCATAAAAATACTACACACCCTAACAACCCTAAAACCCCTAAAACCCTTAAAACCTTTAAAATCATTATAATTCATGAAAAACCCTATAAACATAAAAAAATTCCAAAAAACTCAGAAATACATTTGTAAACCTTGAATACCTAAAAACACTTAATACCTCTCAAAACATAAAAAATGATAAATACTATAAAAACCATAAAACCCTAAATATCATCAAAATACATTAAATAATAAAAACCCATAATAATCTTCAAAAATAAAAAAACCCTAGAAACCCTAGAAACCCCAAAGAAGGCCTTAGTATCCTAAAAAAACTTTAAACCCCTAAAAACCAAAAAAACCCTAAAAACCCTAAAAACCCCTAAAAATTATAAAACCCCTAAAAACCTTAAAATAACCAAAAAACAAAAAAAACACCTAAAAATACTAAAAACTATAAAAACCCTTAAAACCCCTTAAGATATTGAAAAACTATAAAAACCATAATAACTTTATATATGTCAAAAAACCCATATAAACCAAAAAAACCTAAATAACCTAGACCTCTAAAAATCCCTAAAACACTAAAAACCCATAAAAATAATATAAAATTCATTAAATCCCTAAAAACATAAATACAGTAAAAACCATAAAAACACTAAGAAAACCTTAAAACATTAAAATTACTTAAAACCCCTATGAAACCTAAACAACGCTAAAAACCCAAAAGAACCCAAAAACCCTAATAAAAACTCAAAATCTTATAATTATTTAAAACCCCTAAGAAACCTAAACCATTGCTAAAAATCCAAAAAAATATAATACCATAAAACTCCTAAAAACCTAAAAACCCATAAAAAACAGTAAAAACTCTAAAAATCATTTAAACCCCTTCATTTTTTTAAAAACTATAAAAACCCTTAAAACCCCTAAAAAACACAATAAAATCCCCAAACCCTCCCAAAAACCACACAAACCGTAAACACTGTCAAAATCCCAAAACCCCTAAAAACTATATAAATCATAAAGAATTCATAAATATCCATTAAAAGTTAAAAAACATGGAAAAACATGAAAAAAACATGGAAAATCTTAATAGATACTTAAAAACCAAAGATGACTTAAAATACCCAAAAACATAAGAAAACTAAAAACCCTTAAATTATAAAAAACACAAAAAAACCATAAAAATCCCAAAAACCATAAAAACCCATAAAACCTAAAAAAACCACTAAAAACTCTAAAAATCCTTTAAACCCATAAAAATTTAAAAAAAAATACAAAATGATTATAAACACTAAATAACTCAAAAAAACCAAAAAACATCAGAAACCCACAAAACCCCTTAAATTTTCTAAAAACTCTCAAAAACCGAAAAAACCATAAAAATGTTATAAGATTGCTAAAAATACTTTAAAATGAAAAAAACACTATACACCCTAAAACCCCTAAGAAATTTGTAACTTCTAGAAACACTTAAATCCACTAAAATATCTAAAAAATGCTAAATCCCTAAACACCCAAAAAACCCTAAAATGCCTAAAAATATAAAACCCCCCAAAACTATAAAAAACTATAAAAACACATAAAAACCCAAAAACCACTAAAAACTCTAAAACCCAATTAAACCCAATTCATTTTAAAAACTCCAAAAAACATAAAAATTATAAAAACTAAAAAACCCTAAAACCCCAAAAAACTCATAAATACCCTAAAACCTCTAAATCCCACTAAAACCCTAAAAATACCTAAAAACCCTAAAAAATATTTAAATCCTAAAAATTACCTAAAAAGACATAAAAATATAAAAAACACTAAAATCTGTTAAAAACCCAAATAAAAAACATAAAAACATAAAAAACAATTATAACCACTAAAAAAAATCTAAAAACCCTAAAACCCAAAAAACCAAAAAAACTCTAAAAACTGTAAAGCTGCTAAAAACCAAAACAAACAATAAAAACCCATAAAAAAATAAAAACCCCACTAAAATATCTAAAAACCCATTAAACCCATAAAAATGTTAAAAATTATAAAATCAATGAAAACCCAAAAAAATGAAAAAAATATTAAGCATCTGAAGAAAACAATAAAAATTTTAAAAACACTAATAACAATCAAAATCCATAAATACACTAAAAACCATAAAATTCCAAAAACAAATCCCTAAAAATCTATAAAAATGTAAATAATCCTAAAACACTGGAAAAAACTAAGAAAACCTTGAACACCAATGAACACATAAAACACCTAAAAAATCTAAAAATGCTAAAAACCTCAATCACCGTAAAATCCCATAAATCCCCTCAAAATTTATAAGAACCCTAAAAACAATAAAAATAATAAAAGATAAATAAAAATACATAAAAACATATAAATGTTAAAATCCCTAGAAAATCCTATGAAAATTTTAAAAACCAAAAACCACTTAAAACCCCTAAAAGGACTAAAAACCCTAAAAACCCCTAAAACCCATTAAAACCCTAAATTCCTTAAAAACCCACTAAAACACAACAAAACTTTAATATTTTAAAATACTATAAAAAACCAAAAATACTTAAAAAAATAAAAAAACTCTAAAACCAAAAAAACTCATAAAGAGCATAAAAACCCTAAAACACCTAAAAAGCATAAAAAGCCAAAAAAATCCTAAAAATCCCCAAAATTCCCTAAAAACATAAAAACACTAAAAATGTTGAAAAATCCTAATAAAAACATAAAAACATAAAAAACATAAAACCCCTAAAAAATAAATACTCTAAAAAACCTAAAACCCCCTAAAACCCTCAAAAAACATAAAAACCCATAAAGACCATAAAAATCCAAAAAATCCCTAAAAATCCCTAAAATATTCAAAAAACCCTAAAAACACTAATAAACCATAAAAACCCCTTAAAAACAAAAAAAAAACATAAAACCCATAAAAATTCAAAATTGTTAAAAACCATAAAAAACCCTAAAAGACCTAAAAGACCTAAAAGACCCTAAAAACTCCTAAAAACTATAAAAAACCTAATAAACATAAAAATCCTAAATACCATTTAAATCCCTATATCCAAACCAAGATTCTAAAAAACCCTTTAAACCCCTAAAAATTAAAAAAACACTAAAAACCATAAAACCCTAAAAAATTAAAACAAAAATCCCTAAAACCAAAAAACACCTTAAAAGACCTAAAAACACTAAAAAACAACAAAATACCTAAAATCCCTAAAAACCATAAAACCATAAAAACCTTAAAAATCCAAAAAAATCCATAAAAACATAAAAAAATCTAAAAACCATGAAAATCCCTATGAAAAACATAAAAAACTTAAAACAATTAAAACACAAAAATGCTAAAAACCATAAAAACCAAAAAAAATAAAACCATTAAACCCCTTTATAAATTTAAAAACCATAAAAATATATAAAAAACTAGAAAGAACTAAAAAATATAAAACCCTTTAAACAACTAAAAATGAAAAAACACTCAAAACCATAAAAATCATTAAAAAAACTTAATAAAAAATAATAATAACGCAAAAAAAACTATAAGAACTAGAAAAACCTAATAAAACATAAAACCCCTCAAAATCCCTAAAACCCTAAAAACTATAAAAATACTAAAAAGGCACTAAAATACCTAAAAACATTAAAAATACATAAAAACTCTATGAAATCTTTAAAAACATAAAAACACTTAAGACTATTAAAAACCTAAATAACCAAACAATTGAGAAAAAACCATCTATAAACACTAAGAATACCAGAAAAACACTCCAAATCATTAAAAACTATAAAAATCCATAAAAATCCTAAAATACCAAAAAATAAAAAAACATAAAACCCCTAAAAACCTTGAAAACCCTAGAAGAAAAATAAAATCCTTAAAATACATAAATTCCTAAAAAACCTAAAAACGACGAAAACCCTAGAAACCCTAAAACTACACTAAAAACTATAATAACCCAAAAACCCCTAGAATCTGTAAGAATCCATAATACCCATAAAAACCCAGAAACCCACAAACTTTATAAAACGTTTTAATCCCTTAAAAATGTTAAAAAACTATAAAAATTAATTCAACCATAGAAACTAAAAAATCACATAAAAACGCAAAAAAAATACATAATCCCCAAAAAACACAAAAAACCCTCAAAATCACTAAAAACCCTATAACCAAAAAAACCCAAAAATTCTATAAAATTCTTAAAAACATAGAAAACCCTAAAAAACCTAAGAAACGATAATAAATACGTAAAATTAAAAAACAAAAAAAACCCTAAATCACCTAAAAATACTGAAAACCCTAAAAACCTAAAAATTATAAATATCATAAAAATTTATAAAAAACATAAAAAATATAGAACACATAAAACCCTAAAACCCATTAAAAACACTAAAACAATGAAACCCCAAAAATGTACAAATGCATTAAAAACATTATAAATATAAAAATTATAAATCCATTTAATCCCAAAAAACCCATAAAATCCAAAAAAATGCCTAAACCCCTCAAAATCTATACCAACCCTAAAAACCATAAAAATCCTAAATATACCTAAAAATACAAAAACATGAAAATTCCCTAACACCCTTGAAAACCCTTAATAAAACCATAAAAAATAAAAACACTTAAAATCCATAAAAACCTAAAACTCTACAGACCCTAAAAATCCCTAAAAATCCTCAAAACCCTTATATACGAGAAAACCCCTAAAAATATTAAAATCCATTAAAACCCAAAAAACCACTAATAACTCTAAAATCCCTTTTAAACCATAAAAATATTAGAAAAATATAAAAACCGTGAAATCTATAAAAATAAAAAAAAAACCCAAAAAAACCAAAAAAACCATAAACCCCAAAAATTCATATAAAATCCTAAAACCCCTCAAAATTCATAAAACCCTAAAAAACATAAAAATATGAGAGAATCCCTAAAATTCCCTAAAAACATAAAAAAAACCTTAAAAAATATCAAAAACCCCTAAGAAAACAAAAAAAAACATAAAAAAATTAAAATCCCTAAAAACAAAAAAAAATTGATAAAATCCTTAAAAACCTTTAACCCAAAAAACCAAAAAACCCCTAGAACATAAAAAACACTAAAAACCTATAAAAACTATAAAAACCCACTAAAAAACTACAATCCTTTAAACCATTGAATTGTTAAAAAAATCTTCAATCCCTAAAAAATCATAAAAACTAAAAAAACACTAATCCCCAAAAAAATAACATAAAGCACAAAAATCCTTCAAAACGCACAAAACCCCTAAAACCATAAAAAACCATTAATGTCATAAAAAACTCTAAAAATACTAAAAAATTTAAGAAATCCAAAAACACTTGAAAATACTAAGAAATCCTTAAAAATTAATAACAATTAAAACCGTAAAAAAATAAAAACGCTAAATATTGTAAAAACCCTAAAAACCATATAAAAAACTAAAAACATAAAAACACATAAAATCCATAAAAATCATAAAAAATTAAAAAAAAATACAAACCACTAAAAACCATAAAAACAAATTTAAACCCGTGAAAATGTTAAAAAAAATTAAAAACCATAAAAATTCTAAAAATATCAAAAAAATCCTAAAAAACATAAAAACTCTAAAAACCCTAAAAAACATAAAAACCCTAAAAAAACCCTAAAAACCTTCAAAAAACAAAAAAACCATTAAACAAAATAAATATCTTAAAATTCCCAAAAAACCTTAAAATATCAAAAACCCAAAGATGATTAAGAAAAAATTTAAAAAATAAAATGACTTAAAACCCCTAAAAAATAAAAATTGATAGAGACCCTAAAAACCCTTGAAAACATGAAACCCTAAAAACCATAAAAACCAATCAAAATCATAAAAAACCATAAAAACCCAATAAGAACATTAAAAATTCATTAAACAACTAAAAACATTATAAAACACTAAAAACCCTAATAACCATAAAAAAATAAAAAAAATAAACAAAAACCCTAACATCCCTAAAAACCAAGAAAACAATCAAAATCCTTAAAACACTAAAAAACTATAAAAAACTAAAAATTCCCAAAAAATTACTAAAATTATAAATATTCTTAAAACCTTGAAAACCCTAAATAAAACCACACAAACCATAAAAACATAAAACCCTTAAAAATATTCAAATGATAAAACCCTAAATAACCCTAAAATACCAAAAAAACATATATACCCCCAAAAACCTTAAAAACTGATGAAAACTCTAAAAAATTTCTAAAAACTCTGAAACCCATTTAAAAACATAAAAATTATAAAAAATCTATATAACATTGAAAACCCCAAAAAACTAAAAAAACACACTAAAAATCCAAAAAAATATAAAACCAAAAGAACCCTAAATCCCCTCAAAATCCATAAAACCCCTAGAAATCATAAAATTCTTAATGAAAACCTTAAATCACTAAAACATAAACACAACTAAAAACTCTATGAATCCCTAGAAAAAACATAAAATCCTAAAATAATCTAAAACCCCTAAAAAACACTAAAATCCATAGAAACCCTAAAAACCCCTAAAAATAATAAACCCCTAAAAAGCATAGAAAAAACTAAAAATATATAAAAACCATAAAAAACCCACTAAAAACTCTAAAAAGCATTTAAACCCGCAAAACATTATAAAAATATAAAAACCATAAAACCCTAAAAAACAAAAAACAAACAAAAAAACCCCTAAAAATCAAAAAAACTATAAAAACCCTAAAATAATTAAAAAAACTAAAAAACAATAAAAAACATAAAAATACCTCAAATTCCATAAAAAATTAAAAACTCTAAAAACTATAAAAAACCCCTAGAATACATTAAAAACCCAAAACACTTAAAACCCCTAAAAAAGTAATGCTCAAACCCCTAAAAACCCAAAAAAAATCAAAAACCCATAAAAATCTATAAAAATCCATAAAATCCTAAAAATTCCAAAAAATACTTAAAGATGTAAAAAATCCTAAAAAACCCAAAAACCCCCGATGAAAATAAAAAAATGATTAAAAAAAATTAAAACCCCTTAAAATAGAAAAATTCTAATAACCCTAAAAGACCTTTAAACCCCTAAATGTGTAAAAAAACATAACATATATAAAAACATAACAACCTTAAAACCCTATAAAATCCCACTAAAACAATAAAAACATGTTAATCCTTTAAAAAATTACAAACTCTAAACATCCATAAAAATCCAAAAAGACACAAAAACCCCTAAAAACCCTAAAAACCAAAAAATAACCCTTAAAACCATAATAACCTTAAGCAGCTTCAAAATCCATAATAACCATAAAAACTATAAAAATCCAATGAAATAAATAAAAATACCTAAAACATAAAAAAACCCTTAAAAACATGAAACCCCCTTATAAAATCATAAATACATAGAACAACATAAAACCCCTAAAAATTATAAAAATGATAAAAACTATTCAGAACCTAAAAACCATAAAACCCATAAAAACCATAAAAACATTAAAAACCCTACAAACCAATAAAAACAAAAAAAATAATTAAAACCCTTTAATCCCATAAAAATGTTTAAAATCTCTAAAAAATATTTATAACCATAAAAACTCAAAAAACCCCTAAAACCCAAAAAACTTTAAATACCCTAAAACCCCTAAAACCCTTAAAATCCCCAACAACCCTAAAAGCCCTAAAAACCAATAAAAATACTAAACAATATCTAAAATTCCCAAAATGTAAAAAACCCTAAAAATCATGAAAAAAACCTAGAGAACCTAGAAATATAAAAAAACATAAAACCCCTAAAACCCTAAAAAAATATAAAACCCGTGAAAACCCTAAAAACCCAAAAAACCATAAAAACTATAAGAATACCTAAAACGTAAAAATACCTAAAAACAACCAAACACCTAAAAACCCTAAATACCTTAAACCTTTATAAAACCATACAAATGTTAAAAAATTATAAAAATCCTTAAAATCCGTAAAAACCTAAAAAACTAAAAAAAACCCTAAAACCACCATAAAATGATAAAAACCTCAAAACCCTAAAAACATAAAAACACTCAAAATCCATAAATCCCAAAGAAACCATAAAAATCATAAAAATACCTAAGAACATAAAAACCCTAAAACTCTAAAAAACACTTATACGCGATTAAAGACCCAATAAGAATTTTCATAGAAACCAACTTCAATGTTTTCATGTTGAGAACATAGATATCTGTAATAAAACAAGTGATAAGGGTTATAAATGTTGGAAATAATTAGTAAAGGAGAGTGTTGGTATATGTTGAATCCCAATATAACTTTTCTCTAAGAACTCTAGCCCCAAGACACCACAAAGAAAGTCCAATTCTTTGATAATTCAATAATTTGGAAAGAACATAAAGGTTTCAATAAAAAACTATAATTACATTAAATAAATACATGATATTCAAATAGTACAAGGGGAGGATATTTATAGGAAAATATTGATAAAAAATTCTAACACCTATTTTCGATAAGTGAAAAATCCTAAATGATTATTTTAAAAATCTGGGCACATAACCATGACTTTAAGACACAAGTAGAAAAAAATATTGGAAAGTAAAGACAACTAGACCACTACTTTTGCCTTTGAATATTCAACTATGGGGGCTTGAAATTCATAAAACACCATGGGATGGGACTTTAAAAAAAATTGGCCCTCAATTAATATAAATATATGCCCAGGTGATTCCCATATACAACAGTATTGGACCTCCCCTTGGACTTCAATGATTAACACACTAAGTCCTCCTTCATTATCTTGGTCTTCCCCTAGTGTTTGGGCCATCAATTCCTCACAACAAGTCTTTTTCATTCATATACATTCTTCCCCCCTCATTACATCCTCCTTCATCCACTCTATGGATTAGTTCTCCATGATCCTCATCATCCCATCCCTCAAAAGGATTCATCCTTGAATCTGAAAACTAAAATGAGAAAAGTGCAGCAACATTAAAGGCGACACTAGAATTTCTATACCTTTCAGGTAACTCAATAATGTAAGCATTATCATTGATCTTATCTAATAATTTTAAAGGTCCATATACTCATGGATTAATTTTTATTTTCATTTCTTTCTAAACCTTCTTTTTAGTATGTTTTTCCATACCAAACCACCTGGATCAAATATATCTCATTTCCAACACTTCCTCGCTAGATCACCATATTCTTATAATAATGTCACAACAAAATAATGCATTTCTGGGATAAAATAGTTAGTTGTAAATAATTATCCATTTAATATAATCAGGAGAGTTTCCTCCCCCCTAATCCCATTATTATCTCTCATTTTCCTGAAAATAAACTAACTTTTCCCTCAACACATTTTTTTCAATCTTATTTTCATGCTTGTTTGAAACTCTTTTACTTACCTAATATTTTTTACTTGTCCCCATCACTCATTTTTTACTCATGATTTTTCCATTCAATTTAGTTTTTATCACTTTTAATTTTCTCTCTTTTCATAAACTCACTTAATCCTCACATTATCTTGATAATATTGAAATAGACTTAAGGGTGTTAGTATAACTAACATTCCATTGTACTCAAAAGAATATACATTGGTTCATCCATCATGTGTGACCCTCCTATCAAAATTCCACATCCTTCTCAAAAAGGCATGACTATAATGCATGATAATAACATCAAATATCACCATGTCTTCATACATGCTAATAGAAATTGGAACATGCACTTGGTTAGTCACTTTAAAATGCCCATTATTATTTAAAAATTATAATATATAAGGCCTAAGATTATTTATCATATATATACCCCATTTATCAATAATCAAACAACTAGTTACGTTTGGGAAACTAACTCCATCAGTGATCATACTGCATACCTTATCTTTGAAGAGGCATATTATATAACAATTGTGCTCCCATTTCTCTTGATCATGTTCTCTATCAGGTTGAGCACTCAAAGAATGCCTTTCCATAAGCATTATCCATGTATGGGTCTCTCTATTTCCATATCCAAACTCTCCTCATGTGTTGGAATTTCATATTCACCTAAGATACCACTAATAATATATCCATCATAAAAAAGTATCATGTTTCTATTATTTGGTAATTTTGAGGTAAACTGTAAAAATCCTTTAAATTTAAAACATTAAATATCACATTATTTGGAAACAACCATACCCCCTATTTTACCTTTAGATTTGGGAAATAATGGTTTTGGATTGGTCACCTCCTTTGAATATAATTTACATTCCCTTTATAAGTATTTTTGGTTTAGAATCCTTGAAATTGAAAGATGATTTATAATTGTTACTATAATATGTAGGGAGAATACATATTTAATTTACTTACCTCTACACTTTAGTATCTATGTGATGAAAATTTTCTATATCCAAATTTTGGTGAATGTCCACTATGTCCTGAATTTCATGATTGAGTTAATTCTTAAAACATTCCATTGTGGCCTCACATTCCTCATCAATATTGGAATGAGTCAAGATGATATATATCTATTTATGATACACCTCAACACTCATAGATCCTTGTTTTGGACCCTACAGTTTGAGTAAAAAATCACGATAATAGTGGCTAGAAATAAACCTCTTACACATTACCAATTTCATCTCCTCCCAAGTGTGGATGGGTCTTTATCTACTTTTTCATAAAATCACTTGTAGTAGGTCCCACCCAATACTAGAATATTCGATGAACTTCATAACTGTGAACTTCCCCTTATTTTACACTAAAAAGTTTTGATAACTAAAAATATGATCTACCTTTTATTCCCATTACAAGTATGTTTTGGGGTCATTCATACCATAAAATAAAAGGATCATCAACTTTAATCCTCTAAGATCCTTAGTTTTCCTACATGGTGGTTGATTTATCCAAAATCATATAATTCAACCTCTTATTCAATGGCCCTTGTCCTTGGTGGTTCTCTAGAAATATATGTGTATTTCAATTCATCAATTTTCACATTTAACTGTTGGAATTATTCATGAATAACCTTCATGAACAACTTAATGTTTATTTAATTGGTGTTACTAATCTCCACTACTTAGGAATCCTGTTAGAAAATTTTAAGATAAAAGAAAATGGACCTCACACACTCCCTTACATGTTTACAAAAAAATATTATGTTCTTCTGTTTCACAAAATTTTTTATTTTTTAACAAAATGTATCACTCTTGTATTTTTTCACTTAATTCAATTCCTTTAGCGTTCATACCAAATTACAAAAAATCAATAAGACCACTGGAGTGCTGAAATTATGAACTATAATTCAATGATAAAATTTAAAATATATTAAAGTGGAAAATGTGGGAAGGGGAAGATGATAGATAAAGAAAAATGTTAAATGGACGTAGAAATTATGATATTGCAATTTTTTGGGCATTTTTTGGGGAGATTTTTTTAATAAATAAAGAAGAAACAAGATGATTTTTTAATATGAAAATATAAAATAATAAATAATTAGAAAAATAAAATTGAATCAAAGTGAGTGTTATGTTGTAACATCCCACCTTACCTCATTGGCTTCAGATGTGATGGGGGAGATACTGGGCCTTATGTGAAAACCTCAAGACACAAAAATATGAAAATAAATTAAAAGGGCATCATAAATAGTTTGGTGAATATTTTCTATTTTTTGATAAAATTACCAAACTAATGATATCCATAACTACTAAAATTCTTAATGATGCATGAGTACCAAAATGAAATCCAATACAATACTAAAGAAAAATACAATATCTGAGTACAAGCAGAATCAATGGGACATAACCAATAGAACTGAATTATGAAAAAATAAAAATAAACTAAAGAAACCAAAAACAACTACAATTCTTCTTCATTAACCAAATCCACATTATAAACCCAAGATATTTAGAATAATCACTAGAGAACCAAGATATTATTCCTTTACCTATGTCCTGATATATAACAACTACAAACAAATCATAGTTCCCAAGAAGGGGGTGAGTATAAAACTCAGTAATATTTCCCCATTGACATCCCAACTCACACAACTAGGATTAAAAATTTTAGAAAATTTATATAAAATAGTTTAAAAACAATTTAATGTAGTTTATATTCAACCAAAACAATTTTCCAAGGAAAAAAATCAAACAATACTTCAAAATATTTTTTTTAAGGAATACATAAAAAACTAACATAATAATTTTTCATGGAACATCAATAAATCATTTAACCATTTCTCAATTTATGACATGTAATAGACATTTACATGTACACACACATCCTCAACACTAAAACACACTTGTGCAGAATTACCATTGATTATGGAACTTCACATCCATACTTCGTCCCTTTGATGGTGGTACTTCACAACCATTATCCATCCCATTCAAGTAATTCCCAACCATTAATCCCAAATCAAATCAAAACATTTCAATAAAATAATTTTAAAAAATACTTTACTTTCATTATCCAACCATAATTTTGAAATCACCATTTTAAAATTATAAACAATTCTTTTTTAAAAAATCCATCCCATTACCATGATTTTAAAAACTTTAATTCCAAAACGAATTACATCAAATCAAACCATGATTTTCAAAAACAATTAAAAAATTATATAAATTTTAAATAAAGATATCACATTATAATGAAAATATGTTTAATGAAAATCCACCTACTTCTCAATCCTAGGATAAAATGAAGAACAACAGAAAAAATTTAACAACCCAACTTAAATCATCAAGATTCACACTTATATCTCATTCCCTTTAATCAAAAAAAATTATATCCCATTAATATTGGCATTAAAAAATCCTATATATAACCCCATAGAAGTAGTTCTATGATTATAAAAGAGGTAATGAGAAGAGATATTAGTAAAATGATGAAGAATGGGAACTTACTGACAAATCTAGGTCTCCAACACACTTATGTTTGCATAGGAATCACTCATTGATAGAAAAAAATTGTTTTCACCACCTTTAGGGGGATGGCATCCATGTAATGAACTATTTATTGGAATTGATTGGTTTATGATGTAAATCATATTGAATACAAAATTTTGGGTCAAATTTTCCATTGTGTATAGTCAGGGGGCACGATTTGGAAAACCATATGTTAACCATTCATGAGAAACTACCTCCAAACACACCTCGTATGGGTGGATCACATGGTTAGACAAAAAATGAACCCACTGTGTTATACCCAAGTATCTATCATTTATTGTTTTCTTCTAGGAATAAACATGGTTTGGAAAAACCATGCACCTAACCATGTTCTTCTTCAATGTCCATTGTATCAAATAAATGGTTTCTTAGAGGGGTCTCAAAGTTTATACTAACCGTGCTTAGACCATGAACCCACAAATAGCCTAAAAAGTGACAATGCTCTTTTAAAACTTCTAAAACATAACCCAATAATTTTATATACATAAAATACATAAATAAAGGGTCATATTTTTTAAACCAAGGGTGATAAAATTCTTCCAACTACTTGTCTTTAAGTCCCTCGAAATTTGAAAAAATGAGTTTTACCTAAAGAGTTCTAGCTATTACTCTATCATATCCCTTTCGATCATCTTAGTTTACTCCAAAATCTAACCATATTTCCGTAAAACCCGGACTAGACTAATGAGTTTCTCTTGAATGACTTTATATTTTCTATCAAGAATATATAATGGACTATGAACCACCATAGCATCTAGCTCTAAGTCAACATGATCCCATTTAATCACAAGGTGGGGTTAGGTTGATACTTCTTCAATTGAAATATATGAAATACATTAATCACTAGAATAAACCTTGGTGACAAATCCAATTGATATTCAACCTCACCCACCCATTCAAGTACCTAAAAAGGGCCTATGTATCAAGATATAACTATCCCATCTTCCTAAAACAATGATGCCCAAGCCTTGAAGATATTGTCAATAACACATGATAACTCACCTCAAATGAAAATTTTCATAGTCAATGATCAACATATTATTTCTGATGACGTTGTGTGATCTTCATCCTCTTTCTGGTTAAACGAATATTATTCACTATATCTTGCACCATGCATGGTCAAAGTAGTGAAGTATCACATGTTTCGACCCAAATAAGTAGTGTATGATAAGGATTCCCATACAATGATTCAAAATGATCTATATGCAATAATTCATGATAACTATTGTTTCACTAGATCTCCACTAATGATATGTTCTTCTCCCATGAGCCATCAAAATTCATTATACAGTCCCTAATAATATAGAACAATGTATGGATTGTCCTTTTATATTTTCCATTATTTTTTGGATGATATGATTTACTCGTAGTCAACTGAGTCCCAATGTATTCCTGTAAATATTTCGAAAAATGAGATGTAAAACTGGGGTCTCTGTTAGATACAATGGAAACTAGAACACCATACCTCTTTTAAAAATTAATGGATATAGTTTTCTAAGAAGTCCTCCACCATATTGGATTAATGAATAGGGATGAAATGGACCGACATTGTGAGATTATGTGCTATCACCCATATGACATGACCTATTATAAAATTAATTATTATATTCTCCTATTTACTCATGGGAATCATTAAATATTGATGCATACCCACTGGATGGTGGTGCTCCACCTTAACCTACTGATAGGTTAAGAATATCAAAAAAACTCGAACACCTTTCTTTCCATAAAATCCAAAAAAAAATCTTTCAATTTCTTATTCATATTTTTTATTCTAGCATGAACAACCCATGTTGAATGGTGATAATCATAAAGGATTTATTTCTGACATGTAAAAGGTATGGCCACCCAATCTCAAAACCATAAATCTGATATTTTTTTAAGATTCCATCACCCAATGGTCTCCCCACCATTTAGATTTTACCACATAGAAACACATTTAAAATTATATGTATGAAAATATTTAACCTCATCTACAAAATTATGAATAAAAGAAATCGAAAAGAAAATACAAACACTACCTCGATCTTTACAATCCAAGTGCATGTCAGAAATAACTAACACGAGCTTCCATTAATTTGATGCCTCTTTTGAAAACTGACAATATGAATTTTTTCTTAATAAATTTTCCAGAATGATCCCTTTACATAGTTCATACATTAAGTAAAATTCAAACATTTTGAGACACTAAATCCATCTTCATTGTCAGAAATTCAAACGTATGTGCGAGAAATTGTGTTTTATAATTTTATGATCCATAAATAATTGGAATTTTTCACAAAAAATATAATGATTCCTGGTATTCAATTAATAAACCACAATAGCTAATTGTGAATCATGTGTTGGGAAGTTCATCTCATGTAACCATAACTACTATGATCCATAAGCAACAACACTATCTCTCTACATAAGAATACACCCCTTCCCAGATCCCAAATAATTATAATACACCACATAACATTTTCATGATTATGTAAATATCAAGATCAATGTTTATGTAAGGAAAAAATTTAGCTCTTGAAAATACTTTTGAAATTGATTATTACATTGTAATTGAATAATTTTCAATATAAAATATTTAATTGGTTAATATAGTCATGAAAATTTATGAACATAACATTTGTAATAACTAGATATTCTAAGGAAACTGTGAATCTAGGAGTCATTATTTTATAGTTTCTAAGATTTCACAACCTCTATCTTTTCTATATCCACAGAAACAACGTTTTCAAAGATAATATAGAAAATTAAACGAACCTATTGTATCTAAAAATAACACTTTTAATGTTTTGTATACAGACAATGATCGCAAAAGATACCCAACACTATCACCAAGTGTTTCTCATGCTCAACCATTTTCCTAGACTACACTAGTATGTCATACAAAAATAACACTACAAATTAATCCAGATACCTTTAAAATGTATGATTTATCAATTCCATAAATATAGATGGTGCATCTATAATACCAAAAGGAATAACTACATACTCATAATAAAAATATCTACTACTAAAATATATTTTTAGAATATCCACCTTCCATACCCATAATTAGTGATATCCTAAATGAAATTCAATTTTATAGAACCATTATCCTTCCCTCAATTGATCAAATAGGTTATAAATTCATGGAAGAAGATACCAATTCTTTTTACATAAACTGATTATGATTATGATAATACACACAAATTCAAATCAAATTTTCTTCTATTTTAACAAGAAGAACCAGTGACTCCACTGGAGATGTACTAGGTCAAATGAACCATTTTATTTCTAACTCTTACTATAATAAATTCAATTCCATTAATTCAATTGGTTCCATATAATAATATGAAAGTGATATAGGACGGTTCCTTAGTAAGTGATCAATCATAACCTCTACTTCTCTTGTGTATGGAAATCCTAAGAAATTATCAGTAAAAACATCATGAAACCGACGAAAAATTACTATAAAACCTCTATTCTCAATTGAATCCACATATTCCAAGATCAAGGATTCCAACTAGTATGAGATATTTTTAACTACTTGTGCAAGAAATATTACTCTACTTTACATTACATCTTAATTACCATTTAAGAGATGCTCGATGCCACCATTAGTTGTAAAACTAACCCTTTAGGTATAATATTCGATGTGATATTTGATCATTATAAACCAATCCATACCTAGTATTAAGGCATAGACATCAATCATAACCACAGAGAGGTCCCAATTTAATTAATCTCCATCAATAGTTAAAAAAAATATTTTCACATAAAGGATAGACATTATATTTGTCCAATATAAGTTTGATGTATCAAAATAGACCACATCAACTCTAAATAAAAACCAAGAAGATAAAAAACATGAGAATAAATAAATGTATGTGACATACCTGTGTCAAACAATTCTTGCATAAGGTTAGAATTCAGAATAATTGTACCTCTCACTAAAAAGGCATTGATTGATCATCCATGGTTATATTCTTAGTTTTATAAAATTTATTATTCAAATTACTTTTATCTTTCATATCTATTGCTATTTCACTAGTTTAAGAGTCATGGTATTACTAGAATTATCATGTATTTCTTGGTTTTGATGAAAAGAGAGATTCTACAACACTCGTCTCGTCGAATCATAGGTTTCCTGGGAAGCAGTAGATGTGTCCCTAGCACCCGAACTTAGATCACTACGATAATAACATTATAGATGTCCCATGTTATTTAAATTATGACATCATCTAGGTTGTTTTGTTCATTCTATATGTATGTTATTAAGATAAACACATTGAAAACAATTGGGTATACCATTTGGTTTAGGAAGAATATTCCTTGATTCTGTTGTCTTATTGTGAGTCATACCTGCACCTTGGAAATAGGTGTCACTCTTCTACTTATTCCTAGCATTAGAGTTACCAACTATTCACATAGGTATTAACATTATTCATCTAACCATACTTTCTAAGATATATTTTTCTGTGACTGTTTAAATATTGACCTTATATGTATGATCAAATATGCATGGAAAAATAATATAAGAATGAATCTCTGGCCACAACCCTGATTAAAAAATTCATTCTTTCAACAACATACTTGTAAAAAATTCATGTGCAGAGTGGAAGAAATTCACTAATTTAGTTGCATACTCCGTCACTTTTAGGTTCTCATGCTTCAAACTAAATAAATCAATTGTTCTTGTAATCGGACGAGTATGAGGATATGATTTATCATTAATAAATTCTTCAAAAGTCTTCCCATATCATTAATTGATCCAATTTATTTTGAACTTCTAAATCCCACCACTGACAAAAAGGATATTTTTGTATGTAAGTTATAAACATCTACATAATCTCATTTGGCGTTCTAAGGAAATATAATATTCACTTAATCCTATTTATTCACACTTCTTCTTCTTCTTTTTGGTTCTAAATCACTAAAAAATATGGGCAGATTCTTCTTTTGGAACTAAACTAAACAATCCACATTCTAGGGTTCATTTTTTATATTCCCACTATCCATATCCGAAAATTCATGGAAAATACTTTGAACCAATTGCTGGTTCACCCATGGCTCAAGTGAAACCACATTCTCAGCAACCTCTTCTAGTTGGTTCCTAAAATGCCAACACAATGTAATTTTATATAACCAAAATAAAAAATAATTTAGTATCATTCTCTAGAAATTGAAGTCATAGAAATTTCAAATTTACCACATCACACATATCGCAATAAGGATTTCCAAAATTCATTAATTTCCACTTTGAAACCATTTTGGAAAATTCCACCATACTTTTGAAAATAAAACCATTTTCAACTTTTTCAAAATTAAATATTTCTTCTTCAAATCATAAATCATTACTAAAAATGAATTATGTACTCTTATTGGGAATTAATTTCTATCAATGAATTTAATTATCACATAATTGGATAAACCAATGACAATGAGGTGAAAACTCTTAGAAGTGTCTCAAAACACTCTTGTAACCAACTCCCTAGTAACGTGAGTTTCAACATTAAAAGGTTATATATTTTCTCATTATAGTTCATGTTCTGACAATCCTATATCCTTAATACCATTATAAGAGATAGACCAATACCATTTTATAGTCAATAACAAAAAAAGACGATACCATTAGTAACATATCACCCATCCTTACTGACTTGAGTAGTGATGGGGAAGATACTAGGCCTTAGGTGACATCCCCAAGACACCAAAATCTATAAATAAATGCCAAGGGCCTCTTAAATAGATGGGGTTGAATATTCCTTTTAATATAAAACACTCAATCCAATGGTAACTATAATAACCAAACTTCTTATAGGTTCATGAGTAATAGAATTCAAGATAATACATGACTAAACTGAAGGACAATATCAGAGCAGAAGTGGAACCGATGTGATATAAATAATGAAACCAAATGAAAAAAACAAAAGACATTGTAGATTTCAACGGGAACTCAAAATATTCTCCATGATACAAATCCACATGCCCAATTCAAGGTATCATGAAGAATCAGTAAAGAACTGGGTTAACTTTTTTTTACCTATGTCTCAATATATAACATCTGCAAACACACTATAGTGACCAAGAAATAGGTGAGTATAAAACTCAGTATGATTTCTCCACTGACTATCAAACTTATGGAACTAGTATTGAAAATATTATCAAATTTATATAAAATAATTTAAAAAGTAATTAGAAACTATTTCATATCCAACCAAATTGGTCTTCCAAGTAAAATAATCATACAATCCTTCAAAACCTTTTTATTAAGGAATACATTAAAAAATAACATAATTATTTATTCAAGGAACATAAAAAATATTTTAACCATTTCTTAATTTATGATTTGACATAAAAATTTTCTTTTATACACACATAATAAAAAACAACACACACAAAATCTTAGTGTTACCATTGAAAATTGGACTTTGCATCCATACTCCGTCCCATTGATGGTGGTACTTCATGACCATTATTTATCCCATTCAAATCATGACCAACCATAATTCCAAAATCAAATCATCCAATTTTAGTAAAAGAATATCAGTAAATAATTTACTTTAATTAACCAACCATAAAATTAAAATCATTATTTTAAAATTATAAAGAATGGTTTCCCAAAAATCCATCCGATTCCCATGATTTCCAAAACCAGAATTCAAATGAGAATTCCATCAAATCACAAAATAATTTTAACAAAACATAATAAATTAAATAAAATTAAAATCTGGACATAAAATTTTAATCAAGGGTAGTTGAGGGAGAATCCTACTACCTCTCAAAATAAGACAAAAATTAAGAACAACACAATAACTTTAACAAACTTGCTTAAATTTTCAAGAGTCCAACTTAGATCTCGTTCCATTCAATCAAAACAACAATATCCCATAAATATTGACATAATAAACATAGATATATACCTAATATATGATATCCATGAATGTAAATGATATTAAGAGAATATATCTAAGGGAAAATATGAAGAAATATCACTTATCGACAAATACATGTCTCTGACGCACTAGGATTCACCTAGGAATCAATCTCGGAATGAAAGGAATTGTCTACAAAACCTTGTAAGGAAGTGGAATTATTTTTATGGGATATTAAGAGAGAAAATGAGTTTTTTATGAGGTAAATGATATTAGATCCATAATTTTCAGATCTAATCTTCTATAGCGCACATTTAGAGTGCATAGTTTGGAAAACTGTGTGCTAACCATGCTTGAGACACTGCCTCAAAACACACATCGTGCGGTTGGCTTGCCTCGTTATACAAAACATATGAATACTATGTTATACCCCACTATCTAACATTACATGAGTTATATTAGGAATCCACATGGTTTTTCCAAACTGTGGGCCTCCCAAGTGTCCACTATTTCAGTTTCACAGTTTCCTGGAGGTGTTACATGGTTTCTTCTGACCATGCTCAAACCATGCACCTGCAAAAAATCCTAAAAACTATCAAAATATCATTCAAACCTCCTAAAACATAACCCATTAAATTATATACTTAAAATAAAAAAATAAAGGGTCATGTACTTGAATCCAAGTGTGATAAAGGCATGGTTTTAAAATTGAAAAACCAATCACAAAATTTGAACCCTCTATATCACATGATTTGTCGCTTTGATTTCAAGGATTACAGATAGATAAGAAATACGAGCTTATCAAATATTGGATTTAAATATTGTACGTGAAAAATGATCACGTAATGATGTATATATGTGAAGAACACTGGGACCCATAATTTACGTCCTCCCGATTTAAAGAGAAAATAACATGGAAGAAGGGATAAAAAATAATGAACCTGATTTCTTAATATTGGGATCTAATACAAAATAATATGTGATCAAAGACCCACTAGGATGATTCATAGGAACCTTATTCAACATTCTCAGGTTTAGAACCTAGATCTCCATAAGAAAAAAGTGTAAATGGCTATTAATGGTGGAAATAAGGAAGAAAGGTGAGGCTCGTTCAAGGTAGAACCCAAATATAACATTTCTATAAGAACTCTAGCCACAATATTCCAAAAAAGAATTACTTATCCTTGGATAAGTCAATAATTAAGCAAGAACACAAAGGTTACAAGACAAATTCACCATAATAATACTTCCATTATTTATAATGTTCAAAGAGTAAAATGGGTGGATATTTATAGGAAAATAGTGATACAAAATTCAAACACCTAGTTTTCATAAGTTAGGTAACTGAAATAGAGGTTTTGAAAATTTTAGCACATGCCCACGAATTTAAGGGACAAGTAGAACACACTTTTGAAATGTAAAAACAAATATCCCACCACATTTAAATTTGAATATTCCATGGTGGGGTGGACTTTAAATTCATAGAACACCATGGATTAGGTCTTTAAAAGCATGTTTGGGCCTTAATTAATGAAAATATAGTCCCAAATGCATCCCCTAATGAAGGATATTAGAAATCCCCTTATAATTACATAATAAACCGATTTATGGACTCCTTCATTCTCTTGGTCCTCTCCCTTATCATTGAGCCACCAACTCCTCGCAACAGGTCTTGTGAAATCATATGCATTCCTCCCACCTCATAATGTTTGCCTTCCAAATGTCGATTGCCATGTTTTTGATAATCCTCAAAAAACCCTAAGAAAACCATAAGAACAAAAAAAACACTTAAAACACTAAAAAAGATTAAAAAAATCTAAAAACCCTAAAAACTGTAAAAACACTAAAAACTATAAAATTCCCTAAAAACCAAAAAACCCTAAAAAACCCTAAAAATAATTGAAAACAAAAAAGACACTAAAACCCCTAAAACCCTAAGGAATACTTAAAATGTAAAAAATACTTAAAACCCTTAAGAACCCAAAAAAACGTTAAAAAACCCTAAAAACCCTAAAAACATTAAAACCCCTAAAACCCTTAAAAAACCCTAAAAAATTTGTAAAAACCCTAAAAAGACACTAAAGACACTAAAAACATTTTAGACCCATAATAGTGTAAAAAAATATAAAAACTATAAAAAACTCAAAAAACTCTAAAACCTAAAAAACAAAAAAACCCTAAAACTATAAAAAACCTCAAATGTTTTAAAAATCCTGTAAACCATAAAATACTAAAAAATACTTAAAATCCCTAAAAATATAAAAAAACCTAAAAACCATAAAAATATTTATGAAAACATTAAAAACATAAGAAAACATAAAAACCCCAAATAACATAGAAATGATAAAATCTCTTAAAAACCCTAAAATCCTTAAAACCATAAAACCCCTAAAAAACATAAAAACACTAAAAATCCATTAAACAACTAAATCACTCTAAAAACTCAAAAAAAACTTTAATCCACATAAAAAGTAAAAAACCTCTAAAAACCATAAAAACCTAAGAAAACATTAAAAAACTAAAAACACTTAAACCCCTAAAAACCCTAAAAATGCTAAAAATCCCCAAAAACCCAAATAACCCAAAAATCCTTAAAAAAGACTAATGTAATATCAAAAACCTAAACCCCATAATAACTCTAAAACCCCAATAATGAATCTAAAAATAATTTAAACCCCTAAAAACATTAAAAAACTATAAAACCATTAAAACCCCTAAAGAATAAATAAATCCCTTAAACCACTAAAACCCATAAAAACCGTAAAAACCATAAATATACTAAAAAATCCGAAAAATACATAAAAAGGTAAAAAAAATTAAAACCCATAAAACCCCTAAGACACTTGGAAAAATAAAAACACTTAAAACCCCTAAAACCTAAAAGTAATAAAAACGCTAAAACCCATAAAAACCCCAAACCGCTCATAATCCGTAGAAACCATAAAAACTAAAAAATCATTAAAATTATATAAAAATCCATAAAACTATAAAAACCCTAATACCCCTAAAAACCCTATGAAAACTGTAAAATCTTATAAACATTGAAAACCCAAAAAATAAAAATAATGCTAAGAACCATCACAACCCCCAAAACCCCAATACCTCTAAAATCCATAAACACCCCTAAAAACCATTAAAACATTAAAAATATTAAAATTCCTAAGAACCTATAAAAAAAATAAACCCACTAAAAACTCCGAAAACACTTCAAACCCCTAAAAACCTTAAAAACTCTAAAAACACACTAAAACCCAAAAACTAAAAAACACTAAAATGAAAAAACAAAGTAAAAAACCTAAAACCCCTAAAAATAATAAAAACCCGCAAAACCCAAAAACCCTAATAACAAAAAAAATCTTAAAAAGACCTAAAAATCACAAAAATTATAAAAACACAAAAGACCCTAAGAAATTCTATGAAAACCTCAAAAACCAAAAAAATCTTAAAACCATAAAACCCATAAAAACACTAAAAACCCTCAAAATCATCAAAATCCTTGAAAACCAAAAAAACCAAAAAACCATAAAAATATGAAAAAAAATATACATAAAGTGTAGACAACACTAAAACCCTAAAAAATATAATAATATAATAAAAACCTAAAAACACTTAAAACCATTATAATCCATTAAATTCTAAAAAAACCTTAAAAACCCATAAAACCCCAAAACTCCAAATATCCATAAAAAACCCTAAAAACATAAAACCACTAAAATCTCTAAAAATCTTTTAAAACACTAAAAAATTTAAAAAAAGACAATAAAACATAAAAAAATCTCAAATACAAAACCATAAAAACCCATAAAATTTTTAAACACTTAAAAAACCCAACACCACCCCCCAAAACCCCCCCAAAACCCTAAAACATTAAAAAACATAAAAATTACTAAAAATACCTAAAAATATTAAAACCCAAAAATAACTGAGAATCCCTAAGAAAACTATGAAAACCTAAAAAAGTCAAAAAACCCTAAAACCCTAAAAATTCTTGAAACCATGAAAACGCCTAAAAACATAAAAATCCCTAAAAAAACTAAAAACCATAATTATCATAAAAATTCCTAAAAATAAAAAACAAATCTTGAAAAACATGAAAATCCCAAATAAAACCTTAAAAAACATAAAACATTTAAAACTCATAAAAAAGCTAAAAAATATTAAAAAACCTAAAAAACTAAAAACCCCTAGAACTAGAAAAAACAATAAAACCGTTAAAAATATTACAACCCATAAAGAACCTAAAAACTATTTAAATATTTAAAAACCCTTCAAACATTTAAGTACTTAAAAAAACTATAAGAACACTTACAAACATTAAAAAACTAATACAACCCCAAGAAAGACAAAAAAACCAAAAAACCCTAAAACAACTCAAAATCCCCAAAAACCATAAAAATATGAAAAAACACCTAAAAATATTTAAGAACATAAAAAACCTAAAATCCAGAAAACCATAAAAACAGAAAAAAATCCATAAACCACTAAAAACATAAAAACAAGTTAGAAACCCTTAAAACCATAAAACTGTAACAAATCCAAAAAATACTCACAATCTCTAAAATTACTAAAAACCATAAAAATTCTAAAAAATAATTAAAATGTTAAAAGCAATAAAAAACTAAAAAATAATAAGAAAACCGTAAAACCATAAAAACACTTAAAACCTCTAATAAAACTAAAAAACCATATAATCCCTAAAAGACCCAAAAATCCAAAAAAAAACCCTAAAACCACATAAAAATTTTAAAATCCCAAAAAACGAATAGAAACCCTAAAACCATTAAAACAACAAAAACCTTTTAAACCTCTAAAAATATTACAAACTATACAAAACATTAAAACCTCAAAAAAACAAAAAAAATTAAAATCCAGAAAAACTGTTAAAATTGTAAAAAACCTAAAAACCCCAAAACTATCTAAAAATTATAAAATCCTACAAACCACAAAAAAACTAAAAAAAATTAAAACCATAATAAACCCAAAAAACTAAATAACCCCTAAAACCCTTAAAAACCCCAAAAAATATTAAAATACCCTAAAAACCCATAAAATCCCTAAAAAACTAAAATCTATAAAACCCATTAAACCCATAAGAATATTAGAAAACTCAAAAAACCTAAAAACCATAAAAATATGAAAAAACACTAAAAACAAAAAAAACCCTTAAATCCCTTAAAAATTTAAAAACCCTTAGACCCACCATGAATCCCCCAAAACCTTAAAAACCATAAAAATGATAAAAAAATCCTAAAAACTCCCTAAAAAATATAAAAAAACCCTAAAAACCTTAAAAACCTTATGAAAATGTTAAAAACATAAAACAAAAAAAACCCATAAAAAACTTAAAAACACTAAATGCCTTAAAAACATTAAAACCACTAAGAACCAAAAACCCCTAAAAACACTAAAATTTTTAAAACTAATTTAAACCCCTAAAAACATTAAAAACGCTAAAAACTTTAAAAACCCAAAAAACAGAAAAAACCCCCTAAAACCCCGAAGAATCATAAAAAGCCTAAAACCCTAAAAACCCGAATAACCCAAAAAAACCCTAAAACCCATAAATATTCAAAATAATCCCCAAAAATAACTAAAAACAAAAAACACCCCAAGAACCATGAAAAAACCTAAAAAATTTAAATTCTGAAAAACACATAAAAACCCAAAAAACCAAAAAAAACCTAAGGAAACTAGAAACCCAAAAACCCTTAAAACCCATAAAATCCCTCAAAATAATAAAAATCATAAAAAAATAATTTTAAATATTTAAAATGTAAAAAACCCATAAAACACTGAAAACCCAAAAGAAAACATTAAAAACCTAAAAGCACGTACAACCCCTAAAAAACCAAAAAAAAATCTAAAAACACTAAAAACAACAAAACATTAAAAACCTAAAAAACAAAAGCTCCTAAAAACATTAGAAACCCATAAAACCGAAAAAAATAAATAATCAAAAAACCCTTTAAATGCCTAAAAAAGAATAAAATCTATAAAAAACCTTAAAAACTCTAAAATCTAAGAAAGACCTTAAAGACCCAAAAAAATTAAAACCCTAAAAACCCACCAAACCATAAATCCTTAAAAAACATAAACCATTAAAAAATCCCTAAAACCACCAAAAAACGTAAAAAACCTTAAAACATATGATAACCATATAAAAATAATAATAACTGAAAATCACTTAAAACCCCTAGAAAACATAAAAATAAAAAAACCCAAGAAAACCCTAAACCCCTTCAAATCCCTAAAAACACTAAAAAATCATAAAAAATATAAAATCTTTGAAAATTCCTAAAAACATAAAAAACACAAAAACCCATGAAAACTCTAAGAAGACATTAAAAAAATAACATAAAATTCCTAAAACCCTAAATAACGCAAAAAACACTAGAAAACCGTAAAAACCCTGAATACCCTAAAAACCATAAACCCCCTAGAACCATAAAAACCCCTAAAACCCCATAAAAACCTAAAAACTAATAAAACTCTAAAAACCCTTCAAACTCTTATAAATGTTAAAAAAATATAGAAACCTTAAAAAACCTAAAATATCTAAAAACACCTAAAATTCTAAAAAACAATAAAAACCCTAAAACATCAAAACCAATAAAAATCCCTACAAACTATAAAAACACGTTAAAAATCCTAAAAAATCCATAAAATACATAAAAATGTAAAAAAACCAAAAAACAATAAAAACCCCTAAGAAACCATAAATACCGAAAATCACTTAAAACCCCCAAAACCCTAAAAATTGATAACCCCCCCCCTCAAATAAAACCCTTAAAACAAAAATCAACTAAAAACCATAAAATCCTTAAAACCCCATAAAAACCCTAAAATCACTAAAAACATTAAAACACGTTAAACCCCTAAAAATGTTAAAAAATCTAAAAACCCATAAAACCCTAAAAAACTCAGCAAAACCTAAAAATCCAAAAACCCCAAAAACCCCTAAATACCCTAAAAAGGATAAATATCCTAAAAACAAAAAAAATATATAAAATTTTAAAAAAAACTAAACACCATGAAAAACCTAATGAAAACCAAAGAAACCTAAATATAATTAAAACCCCTAAAAAACAAAAAAACCCTAAAACCCATAAAAACCCTAAAACCCATAAAAACATAAAATCCTTCAAAACACTAAAAACCCATTAAAATCCTAAAATATCCCTAAACTTCCTTGAAAATATAAAAACCCAAAAAGACCATGGATAACATTTATAAAACCTTAAAAATATAAAGAACACTTAAAACCCCTAAAAATCCAAGTTACTCTAAAAAAAGTAGAATCCCAAAAACCCCAAAAACCCATATAAACCTTTAAAATCCATAAAAGCCAAAAAACCCTTGAAACCAATAAAAACTATAAAAATCCATTAAACCCCTAAAAATGATAAAAACTATAAAAACAATCAAAACCCCCTATGAACTAAAAATGACCCTAAAAACGTAGAAAAACATTGAAACCCTAAAATCCCTTAAACCCCTCAAAATTAATAAAAACCCTAAAAACCCTAAAACACATAAAAATTTAAAAAAAATCCAAAAAATCCAAAAAATACCTAAAAACATAAAAATCCCTAAAAATCCTGAAAATAAAAATAAAATCTTAAGAACTAAAGAAAACATAAATCCCCTAAAACCTAAATAATACTAAAAAATAATAAAAACCCTATAACCCTAACCACCCTAAAAACCCATAAAAACCTTAAAAATCATAAAAATCCAAAAAAATATAAAAAATCCCTAAAACCCTTGATATCAGCTAAACACTATTAAACCCTTTAAAAAACAAGAAAAATGATAAAAAAACTAGAAAACAAACAAATCCATAAAAAAATCCCACAAACCCTATGAAATACATAAAAACACTAAAAACCCATCGTCCTTAAGAACCCTTCAAAACCGTAATAACTTAGAAAACATAAAATTAGAAAATATCATTAAAATTTCCAAAAATGTAAAAACCCTAAAAATATTGAAGAACACTATGAAAAAATTAAAATCATAGAAACACTAAAACCCTAAACTCCAAAAAAAATGTTAAAACCCCAAAAAACCCAAAAATACCAATCCCCCACCACAAATCCCTAAAAATCCAAAAAACCCATAAGAGTCCTAAAAATCAAAAAATACCTAAAAGCATAAAAGACCCTAAAAACCCTTAAAAACTATGAAAACATTAAAAACTGAAAAACATAAAACAACTAAAACCCATAAAATTGTAAATACCTAAAAAACCACAAAACCACTACAGACCTTAAAAATTCCAAAACAATACCCTAAGACCCTAAAAAACAAATAAAAAATCAGAAATCCCTTTAAACCCCTAATAACGTTGAAAACATTAAAAATCCTTAAAAACCATAAAAAATAAAAAAATAATAATAAAACCCCAAAAAAACAGAGAAACCCTAAAATCCCTAAAAAACCTAAAGCTCAAAAAATCCCTAAAAATCGGAAAAACCCATAAAATTCCTAAAAAATTATAAAAATTATAAAAATGTAAAAAACTGTGAAATAACATAAGAGAAAATTAAAAACAAAAAATAGTTACAAACAATAACAAACCTAAAAATGATAAAACCCTAAAAAACCAAAAAACCATCAAAATACCTTAGATCCCTAAAACCAATGAAAATCTCAAAATGGCCCTTAAAATATGTAAAAATTTAAAATACCCAAAAAAACATGAAAACCCCAAAAAATCCTAAAAATAATAATAATAAATATACATAAAAAAAATAAACAAAGCTAAAAACCCTAAAACCCCTAAAATCCCAGAAAAAAACTAAAAATATCCAAAACACTAAAAACTTTTAAACACCGAAAAATGTAAAAAACATTAAAATCCTTAAAATAATTAAAAACAACAAAAACACTATAAACCAATGGAAACTATAAAAACACTAATACACCAAAAAATCCCTAGAAACTATAAAAAACATAAAAATCCAAAAAATACCTAAAATCCCTAAAAAATGTAAAACCCCTAAAAATCTTGAAACCCCTTAAGAAAACATCAAAAACCTAAAAAAAACATAAAACTCTTAAAATCATATGAATTATAAAAACCCAAAGAACCCTAAAATACAAAAAACCCTAAAACACAAAAAACCCTAAAACTATCAAAATCCATAAAAACCATAAAAATCATGACCCTAGAAAATTAAAAACCCATCAAAACTTTGAAAAAACCTATGAAAAACATAAAAAACTAAAAACACTTATAACCCATAAAAATTAAAAAAATGATAAAAACCATAAAAATAATAAAAACCCCAAAACACTAAACCCCCTCAAAATCATTAAAATCCTAAAATAAATAAAAATTTTAAAAAATAACTAAAATCATAAAACCCCCCAAAAACATGATAATCCTTAAGAAAAACATTAAAACCTAGAATCACTTAAAACCCCTAAAAACATAAAAACACTAAAAACTCTAAAATAACCTAAAAACCAGAAAATAAAAACATTATAAAAACTCCTAAAAAACATAAAAATCCTTAAAAACCCATTAAAACCCTAAAAACTCTAAAAACCCTTTAAAGCCCTAAAATTAATAAAAAACTAAAAATACCTTAAAACCCCCCCAAAAACTCAAAAAAACTATAACCCAAAAAAACATTTAAAAAAGTATATTTTTTAAAAAACCCTAAAATACACAAAAACCACCATAAAACCACAAAAACCATAAAAACCGTAAAACCCTGAAAACCCCTAAAACAACCCAATATCCCTAAAACCCTAAAAATGGTAAAATCTTAAAATTCCTTAAAAATCCATAAAATCATAAAAAAACCCTAAAAACCATAAAAGATCTAAAAAATCACAATAAAACCTTAAAAAATTTAAACACCTAAAACCCTTAAGAAACCTAATAAACACTAAAACCCAAAAAAAAACCCTAAATTCCATTAGGTCCTCCAATTTACTAAAAACCACAAAAACAATAAAAATCCTAGAAACGTTCTATAAGTCCCTAAAAATGTAAAAAACCTAAAAACTCTGAAGACCCCAAAGAAAAACATAAAAACATAAAAACACTTAAAATACCTAAAAATACTAAAAACCCTAATAGACCCTAAAAATCCTAAAAACTCTTAAAAACCATAAAAACCCTAAAAACCTTAAAAAACCCCTAAGTTCTAATAAAATCCTAAAAATTCCAAAAATAATATCAAAACATTTAAAACCCAAAAATAATATAAAAACACACTAAAAACAAAGAAAAACCTATAAAAACCCTATAGACCTAAAAATACATAAAGGCTCGCAATATCCCCACAAACACTAAAAAATTTAAAGATCTTAAGAAGCCCAAAAATCCCAAAATACCTAAAAACCCATAAAAACTATTAAAACCCCTAAGAAAATCATAAAAACCTAAAAACACAAAAAAACCCCTAAAACATAAAAAATTCTAATAACCCTAAAAATCCTGAAAAAGTCTTTAAATCCATATATCCCCTAAAACCCCTAAAAACCCATATTAACCCCTTAAATCCATAAACCACTAAAAACTCAAAGACCCCTCGTCTGTTGTGTTTTCTTTTTTACTTATAATAAATTTGGGGGGGGGGGGAATAGTCAGACCCTCACATCTTCCTTGCCCAAAAAACATTAAAAACTCTTAAATTCCTTAAAAACCCAAAAAACTCAAAAAACATAAAAAACCATTAAATTCCAAAAAAGCCCAAAAAATCCATAAAAACATAAAAAATACTAGACACCTAAAAACCAAATAAAACCTTTAATCATAAAATCACTTAAAAAACCAAAAAACCAGAAAACAGAAAAAATCAAAAAACCCAAAAAAACCCCAAAATCCTACAAATCAATAAAATCGCTAAAAAACCATTAAAATCCAAAAAAACCTAAAAATCCATAAAACTGTAAAACACTAAAAATCATGAAAAACATAATAAAAACCTAAACATCTAATAATAATTTAAACCACTAAAATCATAAAGAATGTTACAAACACTAAAAGACACTAAAAACCCAAAACCACCAAAAACCAATAAAAACCTCTAAAACCACTAAAAATAGTAAAAACCATAAAAATCCTAAAAAACAGGAAAATATAAAAATCCATTAACCCCAAAAAATGTAAAGAACTATAAAAAATTAAAACTATAAAAGAACACAAGAAAAACTGAAAATCCAAAAAAACAATAAACCGTTAAAAACCCAAAACCCCAAAACCTCCCAAATTCCTTAAAAACGATAAAAATGGTAAAAAAATCCCTACAAATATCTAAATTTGTAAAGAACCCTAAAAACAATTAAAAGTCAAAAAACCATTAAAAACATAAAAAAACGTAAAACCAGTAAATAAATAAAAAACACAAGAAACCAAAAAAAACCAAAAAACCGTAAAAAACCATAAAAAACCTAAAAACCTTAAAAACCCATAAACCCCCTAAAAACTATAAAAACCCTAAAACCCAAAAAACTCATTAAAATCTTAAAAAAGCCCAAAAAACCCTAAAAATGTAAAAAACCCATAAATACCATAAAAACCCGAAGAAAAACATAAAAACCAAAAAACACTTAAAAAAAGAAAAAATCTAAAAAATTATAAAAACCCTATAAAAACCTAAAAACACAAATACCCATCAAAATCCCAAAAATACAAAAAACCATAAAAACCCAAAAAAATACCTAAAATCATAAAAAACCCTATAAACCCTAAAAAAAATAAAAACCTGCAACACTAAAATCTCATAAAATGCTACAAATACAAAATCCAAAAAACAGCAATCACCTAAAACATAAAAAACCCTAATAACCCATAAAAACTCTAAAACTCCACTAAAAACACTCAAATCTCTTCCCAAAACTAAAATATTTAAAATATATAAAAATACATAAATAATATGAAAACTGAAAAAACCACTAATAACCTAAAAAACCATAACAACCCTAAAACCCTAAAAACCCTAAAATCCAAAAAACCCTAAAACCCATAAAAATACTAAAAAATACCTAAAAATCCATTAAAACATACACCCTACGAAAAAAATAAAAACCTAATGACACATAGCACCCATAAAAAAACTAAAAATAAATAACCCTAAAACACTAAAAACCCTAAAAAACCTAAAACTCCTCAAAATTACAAAAAACAAAAATAACCCATAAAAATACCTTAAAACGTAAAAACCCTAAAACCATAAGAACTACTAAAAACCCCTTAAAACCTAAAAACACATAAAACCCCGAATAAATCTAAAAAACAAAAAAAATCTAAAATACCCAAAAAAACCCCTAAAAACATAAACCCCCTAAAAACATTAAAAACACCAAAAACCCATAAATCCCTAATAAGATACCAAAAAATCTAAAAACGTTTCAAACCCCAAAAAAACATTAAAAAATTCTTTAAAACATAAAACCCATTACAATCATAGAAAAAAACCAAAAAACCCCTAAATTCCCTAAATACCTCAAACTCCATAAATCCCCTAAAATAGTAAAAACCCATAAAAACCATAAAAAACCAATAAAAACTATAAAAATCCTTTAAAACACTTTAAAACCCACAAAATGTTACAAAACACTAAAAATCTTTAAAACCCCTAAAAACATATAAAAACCATCAAGAACCCTAAAACCCCCAAAAAAACTATAAAAACTATAAAAAATCAATTATAATCCATAAAAACATAAAAACACCTAAAACCCCTGAAAAACCTAAACACCCCTTAAAACCCAAAAAACTTAAAAAATCTCAATATCTCTAAAACCCCTAAAAATCCCTAAAAACCCTAAAAAGAACTAAAATTAGACAAAATACCAATGAATATAAAAACACCCCAAAACAAATAAGTACACCTTAAAAACCTAAAAAGAAAAAAATCTCTAAAAACCTAAAAATCCTAAAAATCCTAAAAGACCCTAAAAACCCAAAAAACTCTAAAATCCATAAAACCCCTAAAAACCTTAAAAAATCAATAAAAATCATAAAACCCATTAAAAACAATAAAAACCCATTATACCCTTAAAAATGATAAAAATATATAGAAACCATGAAAACCTATAAAATAAAAAAACATAAAAACCCAAAATTACGATAAATCCTGGAATGCACTAAAATCCACAAAACCCCTCAAAATCTCTAAAAGACTAAAAAACTTTAGAAATCCTAGAAAAAACTATAAAATCCATAATAATGTGAAAAACACTGGAAACACAGAAAAACCCTATGAAAACCATAAAAAACCTAAATACACTTAAATCCTTAAAACCCTATAAAACACTAAGAACCCTAAAAAATCCTAAAAACCCTAAAAACATTAAAAACCCTAAAAACCCATGAAAACTATAGAATACAAAAAACCCCTAAAAACCCAAAAAACCAATAATAACTCTAAAGCCCCATTAAACAACTAAAAAAGTTAAAAAAATTCTAAAAAACCATATAAAACCTAAAAATATAATGAAACCCATAAAACAATTAAAACCCTTTAAAAACCATAAAACACTCAAAAATCATAAAACACCAAAAAAATGATAAAAACCCTTAAAATCCATAAAAATACTTAAAAATGTAAAAAACCCCAAAACCTCGAAACACCATAAGAAAAACAAAAAAATACACTTAAACCCTCTAAAAACCTTAAAACACTAAGAACCCTAAAAAACCCTAAAAACTCTGAAATCCTCAAAGTCCTTAAAAACCATAAAATACCTTAAAAACAATAAAAATACCTTGAAATCCATAAAAACATAAAAACACTAAAAATCATAAAAAAATATGACAAAACCAAAAAACCCAAGATATGCATTAAACCCCTAAAAACTAAAATACTCTAAAAACAATAAAAGACCCTAAAACCACTAAAAACCATAAAAACCCAACAATCCTTAAAAAATAATACACAACAAAATCCTAAAAAACCTACAAAAACTATAAAACATTTCAAACACCTAAAAAAATTAAAAAACCCTTAAAACATTAGAAACCTAAAAAACAGTAAATAACCGAAAAACCAAAAAACCAATAAACTTTTTAAAAATCCATAAAAACCCTAAACACCCTAAAAATACTAAAATAATCCCTAAAAATCCATGAAGACATAAAAAACAAAATATATTGGAAAATCCCAAAGAAAACCATAAAAAACTAAAAACACTTAAAACCGATAAAAAATCAAAAAAATGAGAAAACACAGAAAAAATCTAAAACCCTAAAACCCTTAAAAACCCGAAAAACCAATTAAAACCAAGAAACCAAATGAAAAATATAAAAAAAAACTTTTATCCCATAAAATAATCTAAAAACCCTAAAACCCCTTTAAAACCCCAAAAAAATTAACTAGTCTAAAAAATCCACAACCAAAAATTGTAAAAACTATAAAAACATTCAAAACCCCAAAAAATTTCTAAAAAACCTCCAAATCCTAAAACCCAAAAACACCTAAAACCCCTCAAAATCCCTAAATTTTTTAAAAACACAAGAATTCCAACGAAAATATTAAAATCCTAAAAATATGTAAAAGAACTAAAAACCCAAAAAAATGATAAAAACCATAAAAATTCTAAAAGACCACAAAAACCATAAATCCCCTAAAAAAATAAAAAAACTATAAAAATCATAAAATCCCTGAAAACCACTACAATATCTAAAAACCCTTTAGACCCACTATAACATTAAAAACTCTAAAAAACATGAAATCCATAAAAAATTAAAAAAACCGCTAAAACCCCCAAAAATTAATAAAAACATTATAACCCTATAAATACCTAAAACCCTAAAAATCCCTAAAAACCAAAACAAAACATAAAAAACCATAAAAACCCTAAAATAAATAAAAATTTAAACAAAAATAAAACCCTTCAAAAACACTTTAAAAATATTAAAACACAAAAACACTTAAAACCCCCAGAAAACATAAAAAACCCTAAAACCCTAAAAACAAAAAACACATAAAAATCATAAAAAATTCTAAAAAATCAAAAAATGTAATAAGACCTTAAAAACACGAATAAAACCTTAAAAACATAAAATTACTTAAAACCCTTTAAAACCTAAAAAATAAAAACCCTAAAATACATTTAAAACAATAAAACTCTCTAAAATCAATAAAACCCATTAAACCATAAAAAAAACTATAAAATAATTAAAACCATAAAATAAATAAAAACTCTAAAACACTTTAAATACTTGAAAAAGTAAAAAAAACTCGAAAAACCATAAAAACCCTAAAATTTCAGAAAAATATTAAAAAAGCTCTAAAAATCCCTAAAAATGAAAAAATACTAAAAACATTGAGAAATCCATAAAAACAAAAAAAATGCTTAAAACCCCTAAAAACACAAAAAAACACTAAATTAATAAAAGGCCCAAAGTCCTTAAATATACATAAAACCATAAACACCTAAAAACCTCAGAACACCTAAAAATACAAAAAACCACTAAAAACTATGAAAACCCTTTAAACCCCAAAAAAACTAAAAAATATAAAATCCTTAAAAACCCTAAATACATTAAAAAACCTAAAAGACCAAAAAATAATAAAATCACTAAAAACACTCGAAAACCATTAAACCACTCAAAATGTCTAATAACCCTAAAATCTATAAAAATCCTAAAAACCACAAAAAACGTAAATACCCCTAAAAATCTTGAAAACCCCAAAAAACATTAAAAAATAAAAAATAACCGAAAAAACTATAAAAACCCAAAATAATCTTAAAAAAATATGAAAAACCTAAAAACCTAAAAACCCATAAAAACATAAAAACCCATAAAACACATAAAAACCCGGAAAACCACAAAAAGCTCTAAAAACCATCTAAACCCCTAATAAGATTAAAAAACACTAAAACCCCATAAAACCCAAAAAAAACTCAAAAAAATAACCCAAAAAATACCAATCAAATAGAAAAAACTAAAAACTATAAAAAACCTAAAATCATTAATTACCTGAAAACCAAAAAATATATAAAAACCATAAAATCCAAAAAAAATCCCAAAAAATGCATAAAAATGTAAACATACCTAAAACCTTGATAACACCTAGGAAAACCATAAAAACCAAAAAATACATAAAACCGCAAAAAAATAAAAAACACTGAAGACCCCAAAAATCCTAAAACCCTAAAAACCCATAAAACTGTTTAAGTCCGTAAAACACTAAAAACCATAAAAATCATAAAAAAATATTAAAATTCCCTAAAAATGTAAAAAAACCTAAGGTAAACTCAGAAACCTAAAAATAGTGTCATGACCCATCCCCCGGGGCCCGTATCGTGACTACCCCAATCCTGCCTTCCATAGGCCAGGGGCTGGAAACCAGCACCAAAGGCGTAAATCTCTAAACTGGGAAGGAATTGCATTTATAACTATAAAAAAACACAACAGAGTACACAACTAGAATCAAAATACTAGGTAAAACTATATGAAAAAAGTGTGCTGGAATGTAAAAGGGGATGGAAATACAAGACCAACTGTAAAGTAGAAGTACAACTGAAAAAGGGAAAAACAACTGAAGGGTAACGATCATCTCCTAGATCATCCTCCAAGGTTACTACCTGAAGGGTAGGTACAGATGGCCACCTCATCACTCTACGTCAGTTAGAATCCTCTGTGTACCGACTCGTCGTAAGGTCCACCTTTGGGTACCGTCCAGTCCTAGGGCTCTCAGCCTCCATCAGCGTTGTCCGTCATCTGAATCCAACAAAATGAGGTGCGGGCATAGCCCGTGCATGGGTGTGTATAACGATACTCAGTAGGGACCCTGAGACCCATAAGGTCTCACAAAATACAATAAGGATAATTCACAAGGTACGAAAACAACGAATACCCATTACATAGGTATATGCACATACATATACATAAGTTATCTAGTAACCCATCTCAATCATGAGGAAAACACAAAAGTCAAAGACTCAGCTCAAACCAAGATTTTTGTTATCGAAACCTCGACTGGTGGCATAATCCTCCTCTATCGAGTAAAGTGGGTCTGTCGCGTCACATAGAGGCACTTCCCACTAACCTTAGACCGCTGAGGAACTCCTCCTATCGACTGTCGTGGGTCTGCTACGTCACACAGAGGCGCTCCCCACCTTGGGTCTACCACGTCACATAGAGGTGCTCCCACTAATAGCCTAAAAAGATACTCCTCCTGTCGAGTATCATGGGTATTCCGCGCTCACACAGAGGCGCTCCTCTGCCATGGGTTTTCCACGTCACATAGAGGCACTCCCCACAGGGCTATTTGAGTCACTCTGAGTCTAATCGGTCACGCAGTCATCAGGTCTCAGCCAGCTACTAGTTCTCTGTACACTGTCTGTTCATCATCGGAAGGATCCGCTCCACGAGCTACTAGTCGATACAACATGTTTCTCGAAGTCTCACGTAGAAGTATCTCAATGGACCGCCACATCATATGGGTCTCAACGAAATATATGGTGCCTCAATTGGACACTTAGTTTGTGAGTTATTAGCCTTTTAGTCCTGGGGGCCCGGTTGGATTCGTGTACAAACCAACCTGACCATATCTTAGCTATACCCCAAAATCCAGTGGGGTATAATCAAAGGGACCATCTCTCATCCAGATTACCAGTGCCACTGAAGACTCTTCAAACGGACGCCCAGTGCCATAGATATGGCCAAAGTAAACAAAGGGTCGGTAGTGGGCCTAGGTCCAGTCCAACCCGATCGGACCGACTTGACCCAACCCATTTTGGGCCGACCCGATCTGGGTCAACCCGAATAGAAACAATGGGTCTGACCCAGCCAGTTTGGCGGGTCAGCCCACTATGTTAGGCCCGGTCTACTAGGCCCGGCCCAACGGATTGCGATGTCGGTTTGGCATGGATGCCTCCACGCAGGCGACATGGCCCGAAGGCTGGGTCCGGTTTGGCCATCACCGCGAAGGGCGCGACTCGGGAGGTTGGCAGCCAGGAGGCTAGCGAGCATGCCATGCGAGACAAGGGTCGTCCGACTAGACGCCAGGCAGGCCACGGGTGCACTGGGCATGCCGCAGTGGCACGCGAGCAGCGCACAGGGGCACTGAGAAGGGCGCGAGGGCACTGGGCAAGGCACCAACAGAACCAAGAAGCGTGTGGGGCACGCGGGCAGGCAGGGCGGGGTACGGCGGCCCGCATGGAGGAGGCGCGAGGCACGGTGGGGAGAGGGCATGTGGCGCGGGGCACAGTAACGTGCAGGTAGGCCGACATGGGCCACAGTGGTGTTCGGACGGATGTATAGGTGCGCCACGGGGGTGGTGCGATTCGCGGAGGCCGTGGGTAGCGCAACCTATGTTGTTGTTACCTTCATTTCTGTCGCCTCATCACCATGATGAAGAATCATTACGAAAGAATGGAAGAGGGAGTCGGGCCATGTTAGTTTGGCCCGCACCTTCCACGATTAGAAATTATATCATTTGGCTCATCAAAATGAAGATCAAAAATTAATTACAACAATTTGTATCAATTGTTCATTCGATGATGAGATGAATAAAAGGGAAGCATCAACATGAAATAACCCCTACCTTATTGTTTCTTGTTTGTCGTTCGTTGACGTTTGAAGTCATGGGAATAAGACTAAATAATTCTTCATTTGTCACATCCATCACAATCTCTGAATCGTGAGTTGAGTCGGCCACGAAAGTCGCTCCACATCGGTAGGATTTGAGGAAAGAAGTCGAAGAAGAAATCTGGTGTTCTTCACGTTCTTCGTTGGTAGGAGCATTTTTCGTTGGGAGCACTTTTCTCCCAAGCTCCTCTCAATTCCACCAAATGATAAATTCCAATGAAATAATATTATATTAGTCATCTAATATTACGTTGGCACACTAAATCAAAAAGGAGAATTAAAAAAACCTGGATCCACCAAATTAAATGCATGAGTGTTGTCCCATTAATTTGGAGGAGCCAAGAGGGTCTCATTTATAAAACACGCATGTTGTCTCAATTAGTTGCACAGGGAGGTAAAAATGCTCTCCCTCATTAATGAGGGAGAGTGGGGAGGTTTCACCCTCCACCATCAAGAGGGGTCAGGTGGTCCCCACCCCTATCATTAATAGGGAGGTTATGCGGCTCGGGTGGTCCCCACCACTATTATCCTCCCATGGGAAGTTATGCTCTGGTGGGCCCCACCACCATAACCTCTCATGGGAGGTTAGGGTGTTACAGTCCCACCACCAACTACCAAGGGGAGGTTTTAACCAACACACTCAACACATGGTAGCTTAAAAATAAAATAAAGTGTTGTACTTTATTTTATTATTTTTTTATAAAATTCCAAAAAATAACTTTTATTTTCGATCGTCTGTCATCTAGGTAAAAGTCTTCGTAAGAGAATATCGGCGCTACGAGTTCAATGGTGCCCTTGGATTTTAGTTCCCAGCACTGGCTCAAAATATATAGAAACCCTCTCGTATGTTTACTGAACGTACAGGAACAAAACATTAGAAATTGATTCCAAGAACACCTGGACTCAGAATCAAGCACCATAAATTTTCATGGACTCGTAAAAATACCATTTATTTAAGAAAAAAAATTTCACATAATTTATGGGTCTTTTCATTCTCCCCACCTTAGGGTTTCATGTCCCCGTAAGATACAACTCACACTAAAGGAACAAATGGGGATAATGAGCACGCATCTGAGCCTCCCTCTCCCATGTGATCCCCTGGAGGTTTCCGTGCTGCCAACGAATGCGCACCATAGGTATCGCCCATCCATGTAGGACCCGCTCCTATCAATCCTCAATATCCAATGGAACCTCCGAAAAATTCACCCCATCATCGATGTCCATCTCCCTATGGTCGATGATGTGAGATGGGTCATGCACATATCTCCTCAGTTGAGATACGTGGAAGATGTCATGAACCCGATGCAAATAAGGTGGAAGAGCTAGGTGGTAATCCACCTCGTCTACTCTAATGAGGACAATAAAAGGTCCGATTAACCTCAAAGATAACTTGTTGCCTCAGCCAAATATCTATAGTCCTCATCGAGGTGAAACACTTATGAAGATGTGGTCACCATCCTTGAACTCTAGATGTCTCTATCTAATGTCAGCTTACGAATTCTATCTGCTCTGTGCCGTCTTCATCTGCTCATGGATGATCTGCACCTTCTCTGTGGTATCTCGTACCATCTCTGGTCCCACTAGTGCAAACTCCTCTGGGTATGTCCAGTACAGGGGTGACCTTCAAGGTCACCTGTACAACGCCTCCAAAGGTGTCATCCATATGGTGGGGTGATAGCTGTTAATGGTATCTGATCCTCCCAGTTGTGACCAAAGTCGAGGACACGTGCACGTAGCATGTCCTCGAGGGTCTGAATGGGTTTCTCAGTCTAGCCATCCGTATGAGGATGAAAGGCATTGATAAGACGTAGCTGCAGCCCGAAAGCCTCCTAGAACCCCTTCTATAGTCGGGAAGTAAACCATGTGTCATGGTCGAAGACTATAGAAGTAGGTAACCCATGGAAATTCAGAATCTCCAATATATATTAGCATCCCAATATCTCTACTGAGCCCTTCTCTCTGATCGGTAGGAATTGGTCCGACATGGTGAGTCATTCGACAATCACCCAAATCGAATCGTGACTCATGGTTGTATGTGGAAGACCTGTCACAAAGTCCATGGATATTCCATCCCACTTCCACTCTCGGACCTCTAAGGGATGAACCAAGACTACTGGTACCTAGTGCTTCGCCTTCACTTGCTGACAAGTGAGGCATCGTGAGACAAAATCAGCTACTTCCTTCTTCATACCTCGCCACTAGTGCTGTTGTCGGTGATCCTGATACATCTTCGCCCCACCTGGATCTACCGCTAGAGGAGATGTGTGGTACTCCCTAAAAACTTCCTCCTAAAGTGCTATCAAAAACATAGTATGTCCTATTAAGAAAATGGCGTGCTACCCACCTTCAGAAAATTCATCAGGTGCATGTCCTATGGATATCTGAGCACGTCGCGTCCCACAATCAGCCTTCCTATGTTGCGCCTCCCTGACTCGCTGAAGAAGTGGAGGAGTGACTATAAAAGACGGAAGGAAAGCTACCCCATCTTGGTCTACATAAGAAATCTGTAAAGCATCCAGTTTCACTGTTACCTCTCTTAGTAGCTGAATACCATTCCTCCTACTGAGCATGTCCGCTACAACATTCCCCTTCCCATGAGTATAGATTTTCTCGAAGTTATAGTCCTAGAGGAACTCGAGCCATCGCCATTTTCTCATGTTCAAGTCCTTCTAAGAGAAGATATACCTGAAAATCTTGGGATCAGAGTACATGGTAAAACGTTCACCCATCAGATACTGCCACCACATCTTCAAGGCAAAGACCACTCTTGAAAACTCCTGATCAATGGTAGTGTAGTTCTACTCATGCTACCTCAGCTGCTAAGAACCATATGCGATCACCACTCTCTCCTGCATCAGGACACACCCGAGTCTGGTCCCTGATGCGTCGCAGTAGACTACGTACCCTATGCCTTCCTCTGTAAGTCTCATGATAGGGGCACTAGTCAGCCTCTACCTCATCTCCTGAAAGTTCTGCTGGCATCTTTCTGACCACAGAAAGGGTTTCCCCTTCTTTCTCAAGGATGAAAGTGGTGCAACAAATCTGGAGAAGTCTGGAATGAACCTCCGATAGTAACCAGCCAAACCCAGGAAACATTGCACCTTAGTCACGCTCCTGGGTGGCTCCCAAGAAAGTACCGCTTCAATATTCATTGGATCTACTGCCACTCCAGCCTCTAAGATGACATGTCCAAAGAAGTGAACCTCTCGAATCCATAACTAGAACTTTGAGTGATTATCGTAAAGCTGGCTCTCTCGGACTATGTCCAGTACTTCCCACAAATGGTAGGCATGCTCCTCCTCAGTAGTCGAGTAGATCAAAATGTCATCAATGAAGACTACAATAAAGCAATCGAGGTATGGCTGGATAATCCTGTTCATGAGACTCATGAACAGTATTGGAGCATTGGTTATACCAAAGGGAATAACCAAGAACTCATAGTGACATAACGAAACCTAAAGGTTGTCTTCTGCACATCCTCGTCTCATACTCTGAGCTGGTGATAGCCTGATATGAGGTCTATCTTCAAGAACCACCGATCCCCCTTTAGCTGATCAAAGAGGTCGTAAATCCTTCGGAGTGGGTACTTTTTCTTCACAGTCACCTAGTTCAGGCGACGGTAGTAGACACAGAGTCTCAAGCTCCCATCTGCCTTCTTGGAGAACAGAATTAGGACGGCCCAGGGAGAAACACTATGCTGATTGAATCCCTTTCCCTACAGGTCATCTAGCTGTACCCGTAGCTCGCGAAGCTCTATGGGATCCATCCTATACACTGGAGTGGATATAAATGTCGTCCCGGGGGTACAAGTCAATGTATAAGTCCACCTCTCTATGAAGAGGAAGTCCTGGAACATCTTCAGGAAAAACATCCGCATACTGGTCCACCACTACAGGATAAGTCGGACTCTCCACATCTACTACTCTAAAGGTAAGGCAAGCCAACTAGTGAGTGATCGACTGTACCCTCCTCCGAGTATGTCCATCCTATGCTAAAAAGGTTACCTTCTCACTGGTGAAGGTAAACCTGGTCCCATCTGTGTGGACACAACACAATTTTTTCCTAATACAGTCAATCTGAGCATGGACTATAGATAACCAGTCCATATCCAAGATGACGTTGTAAGGCCTCAACGCCGCTACTAAGAGATCCCAGCTGAAGATCCTACCTCCTAGAGTAATCTCGCACTGGTGGAACCAGTGTGTAATCATCGAGTCTGCTCCCGCAGGAGTCTATATCCGTAAGGATCAAGCCGACGGCTCCATAGGAATCTCTGAGCTCCGAACGAGGGTAGTGGAAATGAAAGAGTGACTGGCACCTGTGTCTATAAGAACTGCAGATAAGGTGGAGTAGACATAGATCGTACCTCGAATCATCTCCGGAGTGCCATGGTCATATGCTTCAGCTGCATGAAGCTGAGCTCTCCCCAGTCCACCTACTCCCTGCAGTCGGGGTGGACCTCCTGGTGGTGGTGGTGGTAGCACTTCGTAACGTCATCCACCACCAGCTACTCGACCAACTCCTCTACCACATCCACCTGAGCCCTGCGGACCGCCTCGATCAAATCACTACCTCTGCCTGGGAGGTCCCTCAACTGTCTGATGATCATCAGAACAGTGGGTTAGACAGTCACGAGCCATGTGACCATGCTCGTCGCATGAGTAACAATGCCTGCTACCGACATGCGTCTCTCTACTCTGTGTGCCCTGCACAACCGATCCTGAGTCATGTGGTTGACCATCTGCAGTTCTGGCCCTCTTGGATCTCTGCGACATATGTCTACTGTCAGTTGTAGAAGACTCTGCAACATGTCACCTAGTGGTGGGTCACGTTGCTGCTGACTGCTCAGCAAGAAAACTCTCTACTAGGAGGGCTATCTCAAACAGCCCTGTCTGAGTCGAGATGCAAAGTGATATCACCAAAGCTCTGATCTCCCGCCTGAGTCCCTGCTCGAAGGTCCAAGACCTAAATAACAAGTATCGTACCATATATGTTGAGTAGTGCGAGAGGTCGGTGAACCTCGCTGAGTACTGGTCCACCGTCATGCTACGCTTCCGTAGATGCAGTACCTCTTGTATCTTCACAAAAAAAAGTACTAAAACCCTAAAAACCCAAAATGACCCTAAAACACTAAAAACTCTAAAACCAATAAAAACATTAAAACCATAAAAATTAATTAAACCAATAAAACCCCTAAAAATCCACTAAATCTCTAAAGATCCTTTACCCCCATAAAAATGTAAACAAAACTCTGAAATTACTTAAAACTATAAAAAACTCAAAAGGCCCTAAAACCACTCCAACAAACCATAAAACCTCTTAAATTCCCAAAACCCTAAAAACCATAAAGACCTAAAAATCCTAAACAAGACCAAAAAATCCATAAAAAGTAAAGATAAGAAACCCTAAAAACCCATAAGGAAACTATAAAAACCTAAAAAACACATAAAACTACTAAAAAACCTAAAACCCCTAAGAACCCTAAAAAACTGTAACACCCTTAAAAACCCTAGAATCCCTCAAAACCCCTAAAAACCCTAAAAATATGTAAACATCCTTAAAATCCCTAAATATCCATAAAATCATTAAAAACCCTTAAACCTGATAAAAAACCTAGGAATGCCTTAAAACCCTAAAAACACTTAAAACCATGAAGGATCATAAAAACACTAAAAACTAAAAAAACCAAAAGTACTCTAAAACCCCAAAATACATAAATCCCCTAAAACCCTTAAAAAACCTAAACACCCATTAAAACCCTAAAACCACTAAAAACTAAAAATTATTTTAAACCCCAAAAAATGTTTAAAAACTCTAAAAAAACTTTAAAAATCCAAAAAAATAAAAAAATAAAAATCCAAAAAACCATAATATCCAAAAAAACATGGAAAAACCAAAAGCCCTCAAAATCCCTAGAAACACTAAAAAACATAGAAATCCTATAAAATCCTTATAAACTTCCAAAAAAAGAAAAAAACAATAATAACCCAAAAAAACCTGAAGAAAAACATAAAATCCTAAAAACACATAAACCTATAAAAGTAGTAAAACCACTAAAAAACCAAAAAATCCTAAAAAACCCTAAAAACCATCAACATCACTAAAACCCTAAAAACCCATAAAAATGTAAAAAAATACCTAAAATTTACTAAAAACATAAACAACCCTAAAATCCATGAATAACCCTATGAAAACATTAGAAAGATGAAAAATTTTAAAAACCATAAAAACTCTATAAACCCTAATAGAACCCAAACACCCCAAAAAAATCATAAATCCCCAAAAAACTATAAAACCACAAAAAATCATAATAATTTCAAAATCTCACAAATACCCTAAAAAACTACTAAAAACAATAAAAACCTTTAAAAACCCCAAAAACATTAAGAAACTATTAAAAATACTAAAACCCTAAAAAACTCAATAAAAAACTATAAGAACCCAAAAAAACCATAAAACCCCTGAAATCCGAAAAAGTCCATTAAACATAAAAATCCATTAATACCATAAAAGACCATAAAAATCGTATAAAACCCCAAAATATCCATAAAAGTATAAAGAACCTTCAAAACCATGAAATTACAAAAGAAAACCTTAGAAACCTAAATATACAAAAAAATACTTAAAACCTAATAACTATAAATACCCTAAAAAAAATCCAAATACCCCTAAACCCATAAAACATCATAAAACCATAAAAACCCTAAAAACCCAAAAAAACCGTGAAACCTAGAAAAAACATTAAACCCCATTAAACCTCTAAAAACATTAAAAAATGGAAATAAATCCTTCAAACCCTAAAAAATAAGAAAATCAAAAAATCTAAAAAACCCATAAAAACCCTAGAAACCCTAAAAAAACTCAGGACACTCGAAATCCCTAATAACCCATAAAAACCATTAAAATCTTTTAAAATCTGCAAAAACCATAAAAAATTAAAAACCCATAAATCCCTGAAAATCCCTAAGAAAACATAAAAAACATAAAAAAACTTAAAAACCTTAAAAACTAGAAAATTCTAAAGATACTAAAAACCCATAAACACCCTAAAAACCCTACACCACCTAAAAATCCCTAAAAACCCTAAAAACCATTAAAAACCTAAAAATATGTAAAATCACAAAAACTACATAAAAATTATAAAACACTAGAAATACCTAAGAAAATATTAAAAACATAAAAAAACCTAAAACACTAAAAAACTAAAAAATACATAAAAACTAAAAATCCTAAAAGACCTTAAAAACCCTAAAACCCCTGACAACTATAAAACCCTAAACCATAACAAATAATAAAAACCCATAAAATCTCAATAAAACCACATAAAACTCTAAAACCATAAATATATTTGAAAACTATAAATTTAAAAACCCTCAAAACTAAAAAAAGACCATAAACCCAAAAAAACCATAAAACCCCTAAAACCTTGAAAAAATTCAAAATCCATAAATACCATAAAAACCTTAAAAATTATAAAAAATCCCTATAGGTCCTTAAAAATATAAGACTCTAAAAACCATGATAACCCATAAGAGAACCTTAAAAACCTAAAAGAACCTAAATACCCTAAAACCTAAAAAATGATAAATACCCTAAAATACACTAAAATACCCTAAAACACTACAATCCTATAAAATACTCAAAATCCCTAAAACCCCTAAAAATAATAAAAAACATAAAAATCAATAAAAATTTCAGAAAAAATTAAAATTTAAAATACCCCTGAAAAAACCTAACAAAACATTAAATGACCAAAAAAACATAAAATCCCTAAAACACTAAAAACGTGAAAACCCCTAAAAGGAATAAAAATACCATAAAAACCATAAAAATTACTAAATGAATTAAAAACCCTAAATAACTATGAAAACCCTTAAAACAATTAAAATTTTCAAAAACACTTTAAACCCCCAAATACATCTAAAAACTATAAAAACCACTAAAACCATAAAAATATCAAAAAACCCATAGAACCCCACCAAAATAACATAAAACCCTAAAATCATAAAAATCATAAAATGCCCTCAAAATCCCAAAAACACTAAAAACAATAAAACCACAAATATGTAAATAATTTAAAAACCATAAAATACCCTATGAAAACCATAAATAAAAAAATAAAATTAAACCCCTAAAATGCTAAAAACACTAAAACCCTAAAAAACTCATTAAACAATAATACGCTAAAAACACCAAAAACCCTTAAAAATAGTAAACATCCCCAAAACCCCCAAAAACCATAAAAATCCTATAAAGTCCATGAAAACTCTTAAAAATTTTAAAATCTCTAAAAACCTTGAAAACCCCAAAGAAAACAATAAAAATATAAAAATACCTAATAAAGATAAAAAACAAAAAATGCTTAGAACCATAACATATCCTAAAAACATAAAAACCACAAAAAACCTCTATAAACCCCTTAAATCCAAAAATAACACAAAAAATCAGAAAAACCCTAAAACTCGACAAGAACTCTAAAACCAATTTAAACCCTGAAAGCCTTAAAAACTATAAAAACCCTAAATACCCAAAAAACTGAAAATCCCTATAACCCCAAAAAGTCATAAAAATCGTAAAAAAACTAAATCCCCTCAAAATCACTAGAAACTCTATAAACTATATAAATCCAAAAATCCCAAAAAAATGTAAAAAACCCGAAAAAACCCCTAAAAATCATCAGAAAACCATAAAATCCTAAAAATAATTAAAACCCATAAACCCCTAAAAACTCTAAAATTATGAAAACCCTAAAAACCCTCAAAATCTAAAAAACTCTTAAAAATGATAAAAATACTGTAAAATACATAAATGTCCCTAAAAACATAAAATCCCTTATAAAAATTAAAACCCCTTAAGAAAACTTAAAAACCTAAAAACACATAAACCCCTAAAACCCTAAAAAATGATAAAAATATGAAGAATCCCTGAAACCCATAACAAAATCAAAAAACCAAAAATATCTAAAAAAACAATAAAAACATTAAAAATAATAAGGCCCTAAAAATCCCTAAAAATGTAAAAAAACCTAAAAACCCTAAAATACCTGAATCCAAAATTAAAAACCAAAAAATAAATAAAAGCCTTAAAAATTAAAAGAATGGTAAAAACCTTTAAAGACTCTAAAACCCCCAAAAAACATAAAACCTTGGAGAACCTCTAAAAACATTAAATACTCTAAAATCCCCTAAAATCCAAAAAAAAACTCTAAAAACCCTTTAAACCTCTAAAAACATCAACAAACTCAAAAAATCATAAGACTCTGAATAACTAGAAAACCATAAAAACTATGAAAACCCTAAAATCCCTTAAGAACCCTAAAACCCCTAAACTTCAATAAAAACACTAAAAATCAATAAAAATTCAAAAAATCACCTAAAAACCATAAAAATGTAAAAACCCTAAAAACCCTAAAAACCCTAAAAACCCTAAAAACCCTAAAAACACTTAAAACCCCTTAAGAACATAAACATTATAAAAACCCCAAAATGTCTAAAAAGTCATAAAAACACTAAAAAAAACTAAAAAAACTACTAAAATCCCCTAAAAACCCATAAAGAATAAAAAATCCATTAAAAACTAAAATGCCTTCAAAACCGTAAAAATGTTGAAAACTCTAAAAACATTAAAACCCAAAAGAACAAAAAACCTAAAAACCAAAAAAACATCCAAACTCTCAAAAACCCAAACAACCCTAACAACCCATAGAAACCAAAAGAATCCCTAAATATACATAAAATATAAAAAGCATAAAAACCATGAAAACTCCAATGAAAAACTTAACGAATGAAAAAAACTCAAAACACCTAAAAAATTAAAAGAATGCTAAAATCCCCAAATGACCATAATAAACCCTGAACCCAAAAAAACCAAAAAACCCCTAAAAATATTTGAAAACATTAGAATCCCATAAATACCCAATAAAGAACCTAAAAATTCTTAAAACCCTTAAACCCCTATTTATTTGAAAAACTCAATAAAACCTTAAAATCCTAATTAATATCAAAACCACCTAAAAACCAAAAAAAACCATAGAGACCCTAAAACTCTAAAAAACCAAAATCCATCAAAATCCCTAGAAACCCCAAAAAAAATAAAAATACAAAAAAACATAACAAATACCTAAAAACGTAAAAATCCAAAAAACCCGTGAAAATCCATAGGGAAATCTGAAAAACTAAAAACACGTAAACCCCCTAAAAACCTATAAAAAGACCAAAACCCCTTAAAACCTAAAAAATACCTAACCCAAAAAATCAGAAAAACCCATAATATCGTTTAAAACCCTAAAAACATAAAAAACCTAAAAACCACTAAAAATAGTAAAAATCCATTAAACCCCTAAAACATTAAAACTCTAATAAACCCTAAAAAAAATTTAAAAAAAGAAAAAACCCTAAATACCCAAAAAAACCATAAAAACCTAAAAAACATCAAACCCCCCTAAAATCCTATACAAATACTAACAAAATAAATAAAATTTTCTAAAAACATGAAAAACCATAAAAAATCGATAAACCATAATAAAACCATAAAAACATAAAAACATATAAAACCCCTAAAAATCCTAAAAAATGATAAAAACAATAAAAAGACTTAAGACCCATAAACCCCCCAAAATTTCTTAAAACCCTAAAAATCATACAAATCCCAAAATTCCCTAAAAAATAAAAAATTTTAAAATACCCTAAATACCATGAAAACCTGTAAGAAAACCATAAAAACCAAAAAAACGCTTTAAACCACTAAAAACCTAAAAACCAATGCACACCCAAAAAATCACTAAAAACTCTAAAAACCCATAAAAACCATAATCACCTGTAAAAACCACAAAATTCTAAAACCCATAAAAATCTAAAACCACTAAAAAATATAACAACACATTAAAACCATAAAAACGCTAAAAACGATAAAAACATTAACAATCCTACAAAACAGAGAAACCAAAAAATCAAAAATACCATAAAAACTCTAAAAACCCTAATACCACAAAATCCCTCAAAATCCCAAAAATCCCTAAAACCACTTTTTTTTAAAACCCATTAAAATATGAAAAAAATTAAAAGACCCAAACAAAACTAAGAAAACCTTAGAAAACTTTAAAAACCTAAAAACAACTAAAATACCAAAAAATGGTAAAAATCCTAGAAAGGACTAAAAACTCATGTACCCATAATACCTCAAAAGATCCATAAAAACACTAAACATCACTACAAATTATAAACAATTTAAACCCCTAAAACATTAACTAATTATAAAAAACCTTAAAATGAAAAAAAATAATAAAAACAAAAAAACTGTAAAAACCATAAAAACCGTAAAAGCCAACAAAATCCTTAAAACCCATAAAACCATAAAAATATTAAAAAATATCTAAAAATCCCTAAAAATCTAAAAAAACCTTAAAAACCCTAAAATCCAATGATAAAATATTAAAAAACTAAAAACACTTAAAAAACCTAAAGACACTAAACAACATTAAAAACCACAAATACCTTTGAAACCCCTAAAACCACCAGAAACCATAAAAAAAATCATAATCCCTAAAGGAAATAAAAACCATAAAAATCCTTAAAGGCCCTAAGAACCCCTAAAAATAAATAAAACCATAAAACCCCAAAAAACATTAAAAATTTGAAAACACCAAAAATTTATAAAAACGTAAACAATGTTAGAACCCATAAAAGTCAATAAAAACATAAAATTACAACAAACATTTAAAATCCCATAAATCCCAAAAAATAATAAAAATCCCAAGAAGCCCTAAAAATACCAAAAACATAAAAAACACTAAAATTCCTGAAAATATTCAAGAAACCCATAAAAACCTAAAAAACATAAAACAACTAAATACCTAAATACACCAAAAATACCCTAGAAGCCCCTAAATAGGCTCTAAATCCCTGAAAACACCGAAAAAACATAAAACCTACTAAAAAACGTATAAAAAACAAAATCCATAAACCTCATAAAATAGGTAAAAACTCCAAAACACCCTTAAAACCCTAAAAATGGTAAAAACCTCTAAAAGTATTAGAAACACAGAAAACACAAAAACCCCAATAAAAACAAAAAAAAACCCCAAAGAAACCTCAAAATCCCTAAAAATACTAAACAACATAAAAGAACTAAAAAAAATACTAAAATATCCTTAAAACGTAATAAATACTGGAAACTATAAAAATCCCTATGAAAACCATAAAATCCAATTAACAGTTCAACCCCCTAAAAACCTAAAAATGCAAACAAAAACCCCGAAAAATTCTGAAAAAACCCTAAAAACCCAATAAACACCAATAAAAACCCTAAAACCATCCAAATCCATAAAAAATAAAAAAATCCATATACAACCTAAAAATTTCTAAAAACCGTCAAAATAGGAAAACCAAAAAAACTTATATAACCCTTAAGAAAAACATAAAAACATGAAAATACTTTAAACCATTAAAAAACACAAAACTCGAAAAACCATAAAAATTACTAAAAAAACCTAACCACCCTAAAAACGATAAAATTTATAAAAATAATAAAAAATATATAAACCCATAACACCATAAAAATTCACTAAAACACTAAAAACCCTTTAAATATTTAAAATTGTAAAATCTATAAAAACATTTACATCCTAAAAATCAAAAAACACTAAAAAACACAAAAAAATACATAAAAACGCAAAAACCATGAAATCCCTAAATGCCCCTCGAAATCCTAAATGACCCAAAAAATTCATAAAAGTCCTAAAAATTCATAAAATTACCTAAAAACCTAAAGAACACTAAAAACCATGGAAACCCCAAAGAAAATAGTTAAAATAAAAAAACACATGACCCCCCCCCCCCCCAACCTAAAAAAACCTCAAACCCCTAAAAAACCCGAAAAACACTGAAAACCCTAAAGATACCTAAAAACTCTAAAAAATCTTAAAACATACAAAAGAATCCTTAAAAATATAATAAACCATATAAACCCAAAGGAAACCAAAAAAATAATTAAACCCCAAAAAACCTGAAAAAATGCTAAAAACCATATAAGACCCCAAATGCACTATAAATACCAAATAACCATAAAAACCATAAAAACATTAAAAACCTTAAAACCCCTTGAAAACCATAAAAACCACTAAACCCTAAACCCTATAAAATCCCTAAAAACCATTAAAACCCTAAAAAAATCCCTAAAAATACCAAAAAATTTAAAGACCCTACAAACCCTTAAAAACCAATAAGATAACCTTACAAACAAAAAAACACTTAAAAACCCTAAAGAGACATAAAACTAAATAACATAAAAGTACATAAAAACCATAAAATCATTAAAACCCGTCAAAATCCCTAATGACCCTTAAAACCATAAAAATACTCAAAGATTCCTAAAAACCCCTAAAAACATATAAATTCTTAAAAACCATGAAAAACCAAAAGAAAACCTTTAAAAGCATAAAATACTTAAAACAAATAGAAACCACAAAACACTAGAAAAATTTAAAAACACCTAAAAACCTTATAAAACAACTAAAATCACTAAAAACAAAAAACCCTTCAACCCCTAAAAACACTAAAACCCTAAAAAATTCTAAGACCCTCAAAATCCATAAAATCCCTAAAAAATTAAAATTCCTAAAAATCACAAAAAAATTTAATTCCCAAAAAATTCCTTAAAACACCTTAGAAAACCATAGAAACTTTTAAACTACTTAAATGCCCTAAAAACCTTAAAACCCCCAAAAACCATAAAAACCCTAAAAACACAAAAAAGCACAAAAATCCCATAAAATGCCTAATAGAAAATGATATATCTAAAAACCATTTAAACACAAAAAAATGTTAACAACAATTAAAAACATTAAAAAAAGTATCAAATTCAAAAAAAAACTCTAAAACCCAAAAAACCATAAAAGTCCTAAGAAACCAAAAATCCCATAAAAACCATAAAAATTCTTAAAAACCCTAAACACCATAAAATTATTAAAATCCCTAAAAACATAAAAAAAAAATATAAAAGGTATTCGGTCCATAGGGCCTTCGGGGCATTGTGGACAATGAAGTAGCCTTGTTTACACAGAACATGCCCCAGATGAGGATCAGAGCACCGGTAGCAGTCACCAGAAGTAGAGCTAATCAGATTGGAAGAATGAGAGGGTATAGCTACCGCCATCGGGACCAGGCATCGTGCAGGTTCTTACGGGTAAATGATAGCCGATCATCAATGCATGTGGGGAGATAAAGGCAATAAATGATGGAGAAGCTGGGGAGGGGCAGTTCTATTGGGCTGGGCCTACGAGTCATGTATTGGGCAAGGTATGCCTCTGGGCTTTCGGGTCATGTATTACGGGTCAAGTCGGGCCTTATGCCTTGGGACTACGGGTCATGTATGGGTTCCCTTCAACCCTTAAAAGGGGGATTATCTATAATAAAATAAAAAAGAAGGCCTTCGGGCCATTCGGGTAAAACCCTTAATAGTCCTAAAAATTATAAAATCACTAAACACCCTAAAAAAGATATAAATACCTAAAACACCCCAAAATCCCTAAAAACCCTAAATACCCTAAAACCTATAAATGTCCTTAAAATTATAAAAAACTCAGAAAACCTGTATGAAAACCATAAAAACCAAAAACACTTAAAACCCCTAAAAACCAAAAAAAACCCTAAAACCCCTCAAAGACACTAAAAACCCTAAAAACCGCTAAAACCCATAAAACTATAAAATCAAAAAAAAAACCTAAATACCATTGTAAACTATGAAACCCTTAAAATGTTAAAAAAATCTCTAAAAACATGAAAAACTTAAAAAAACCCCAAAATAATCTAATAAAACTGAATACCCCAAAAAACCACTAAATCATTATAAACCCTAAAAATCATAATAATCCTAAAAAATCCTTAAAAATCCCTAAAAACATTGAAGGTAGAAAAACTTTAACGCCCGTAAGAAATTCATAAAACAGAAAGACACCTGAAAACCCTAAAAACATAAAAATGATAAAAAACCTAAAAACAATAAAACCCCTAAAACCCTAAAAACCATAAAAACCACAATAAACCTTAAAATTTATAAAAAACCATAAAACCCCTAGAAACCAATAAAAATTCTAAAAACCAATTAAAAATTTATTTTTTAAAAAACACTAAAAACCTTAAACCCCTAAAAAATAAAAACCCTACAAAAACGAAAAAAATATAAATCCCTAAAAAGCTAAAGCACTCAAAATCCATAAAAAACCCTAAATTCATACAATTTTTAAAAAACACCATAAAAATCCCAAAAACATAAAAAACCTGAAAAACTCAAAAAACTATAAAAAATCATAAAAATCTAAAAACAATTAAAACCCCTAAAAACCCAAAAAAACACAACAACTCCTAAAAACCCTAAAAACACTTAAAACCCTAAAAAAATAAAAAAAAAAACCTAAAATCCCTCAAAATCCAAAAAAACCCATCAGAAACATAAAAATTAAAAAAATACCTAAAACTCCCTAAAAATCCCTAAAAATTTTAAAACCCTAAACCTGAAAAACTTTAAGAAAATCATAAAAATCCTTTAAAAACATAAAATCCAAAAAAACACCTAAAAATTCTAAAAACCACTAAAAACAAAAAAAACCGAAATCCCCCAAAAAAACATAAAACCCCCTAAAGCCTATAAAGACCAAAAAACCCACTAAAACAATAATTAACCTTTCAAAAAAAACAAAAAAAAACATAAATCCCTCAATGTACCTAAAAACCCAAAAACCAATAAAATAGTAAAAAATCCATAAAAATCCTTGAAAATGTAAAGAACTCCAAAAAAACCCAGAAAACCCCTATGAAAAACCTAAAAACCTAAAAACACATAAAACCCAAAAGAAACAAAAAAAAATACTACAAACCCTACAATACCCTAAAATAAAAAGAACCCAAATCCCCCAAAATCCCTAAAAACCCTAAAAACATGAAAATCCTAATAAATCCCATAAAATCACTAAAAATGTAAAAACCCATGAAAATCCCTATGAATGCTTTAAAAACATAAATAATAATAAAACCACTAAATAACCTAAAAACTATAAAAAATTTAAAACCCTATATCCCTAAAAATCCCTAACAACTAAGAAACTCCTAAAACAAATAAAAACCTAGAAGTCGACAAAAACCCTAAAAATGATTAAAAATAAAAAACCCCTCTCAATACAGAAAAAAATAGAACTCTAATAATAATTAAAACACCTAAAAACTCAAAAAACCCTAAACAAAAAACTGATTAAACCCTCAAAATTCCTAAAGATCGTAAAAACCGTAAAATCATTAAAAATATCTAAAATTATAAGAAACCCAACTACAATGAAAAACTGTAAGAAAACCTTAAACAACTAAAAAAACTAAAATCCTTAAAAAACCAAAAAATTGTAAAAACCCTAAACACCCTAAAATCCCTAAGGTTTATAAAAAAAGAAAAATACAAAAAAATTCTAAAAATAAATAATAATATTAATGATACTAAAAACCTAGAAACCTTTAAAAAAACCACAAATCCTTAAAAACACATAAAATCTCTAAAAATAAAAAATATTATAAAATTACTAAAATCCATAATAGACTCTAAAACATTAAAACTCATAAAACCCATAAACATCAATAAAAAACATAAAAAACATAAAAACCCTACAAACCCACTAAAACTCTTTAAAACCCTAAAAAAATTAAAAAAATATAAAAAAACATTAAAACTAAATAAACTAAAAAAACCATACCCCCCAATATAAAAACCCTAAAACCCCCCAAAAAAATAAACCCCCCTCAAAATTCCCAAAAATTCAAAAAAACATAAAAATCATTAAAAATACCAAAAAAATATTCAAAACATTAAATCACAAAAAATAGTAAAAATCCATAAGAATACCATAAAACTAGAAAAAACAGAAAAAACACTAAAAATTTAAATTATTTATAAAAACCCTAAAAAACATAAAAACTCTAAAACCCCTAAAACCCCTCAAAATCCCTTAAATCCTATAAAAACATAAAATTCCTAAAAAATTATGAAAAATACATAAAAACCCCCAAAACCCCAAAAAAATCCTTACAAACGAAAAGAAAATTAAGCCCCTCAAAAACCTAAAAAAAGATTGAAAACCTAAAACCATAAAAACTTAAAATCCTTTAAAATCAAAAATCCCCTAAAACCTATAAAACCCCTAAAACCCATAAAAAAACTAAGAACCACAAAATATTTAAAAAACCATTAAACCACTAAAAATGTAAAAACTACTAAAAACCCATGAAACTGAAAAAAAAAATCTAAAAAACTCCCCTAAAATCCAAAAAAACCCTAAAATTACAAAAAAACCAAAAGCCATTAAACTCTCAGAATCCATAGAAACACTAAAAAATAATTTTCATATAAAATCCCTTAAAATAAATAAAAATTTAAAATTTAAAAAAAATACTAAATACCTCAATGAAAATATTAAAAAACTATAAACGCCTAAACCCCTAAAAGTGATAAAAACCCTAAACACCCTAAAAACCTGAAACCCCATAAAATTCCTAAAAAACCAAGAACCATAAAAATCCCCAAAAAAGTTTACAATTTCCTAAAAAATGTAAACAAACCTAAAAACCATGAATACACCTTTAAAATCGTTAAAAAATAAATAACAATTGAAGCTCCTAAAAAATCATAAAACCCTAATAGAACCAAAAAAACGCCTAAAAATTGTAAACACCCCTAAAAACATTAAAAAAAATTCAATACCCATAAAACCACTAAAAACTATAAAAACCCTTAAAAACCAAAAAAATGTTTAAAAAACTATAAAAACCCTTTAAAACAATAAAACACTCAAAAAAGATTACAAACCTAAAAAACCAAAGAAATCCTAAAATCCTCAAAAAACCAAAATCCTAAAAATCCATAAAACACTAAATAATCATTAAAATCCCAAAAACACCTAAAATATATAAAAATGTAAAACCATAAAAACCTAAAAACCAATTCCAAACCCTTAAAACATAAATACACATAAAACCACTAAAAATCTAAAAAACCCTAAAAACCACAAAAAACTCTAAATAACATAATAAACCATAAAACTACTAAAACCATTAAAAACCATACAACCATTAAAACCATTAAAAACTATAAAACTTTATTAAACGTCTAAAAATGATAAATTCTCCAAAAACATTGCTCCCTTAAAAAACCCTAAAATTTCATAAAAATCCAAAAAACCCAAAAACCCCACAAAATACCTAAACCCTTTAAATCCGTAAAAACCCTAAAAACCCATAAAAATAATAAAAATCCCTAAAAACAAAAAAAACATAAAAATCTCTAAAATCACTGAAATTTTTAAAAAAAAATTAAACCCTAAAAAATTTAAAATCCTAAAAACCATAAAAAGATAGAAACCAAAAAAAGCCATAAAGACCAAATAAAACCTAAAACAACTCAAAATCTCTAAAAACCTTAACACAATAAAAACCCTGAAAAATATCTAAAAATCCCTAAAAAACCTAAAAAAACCCAAGAAAACTAAAAAACCTCCCCCTAGAAATTTCAGTTTCCCAATGGTTGAATGTAGGTCGTTGAGTTTGTACAATAATTCAAGTCAGGTTAACTGTTTCCAAATAATCTCCAACTGGTTTTATTTAGGGATTTAGAAATAGTGAATGGCCCTAGTTTCTATGATTCATGTACCTAGTTTCTAAAGGTAGTCTTTCATTGGGTAACTTGGCCAATGAAATTGAAGAACTCGCATTGGTTGAGAGGATGGGAATTTGGGTCATCTCACCATTTTTGGGGGAACTATTTCCTATTTCGGGACTCTCTTAGAGATTTATGATTTGTTCATGATTCCTTGGTTCATTCCCAAGTATGTATATTATGGATTACCTATAGCAATGATCCATTATGACTACTCATGGTTCATAATTATATGTATGTATTCACTGTTCTCCATCAATGTAGAGATCTATAGGTATCCAATGTTCCCCATCAATGTTACCTATTTATAAAAAAACCATGTATTATTCGGTTTCTTATTGATATGATATTATGTTTAATACGTGTGATTGGGAGCTCTAAAGATTACCATCATACATGGCTGAAAAATGTTATTTTGATTTCTATATCAAACCCATCAGATGGGATTTCTATATATCCTCATGAGAGGTATCAGAACCCATGTAGTTTGATGTCACTTAGATGGACTCTTCACCTTTTAAGGTCATGTGATGAGGACCCAACCATGTTGTAAAACATCATGCGGGCAGGAAATCCAAGTCAAAGGTTAACTAGTCTAGGAAAGTGTGAGACTTATGTCGAGGTTTTCCAAGGCACCTAGAAGAGATATAGTCTCTTGAGTGGATATGAACCTATCATAAATATTGATTGAAAAATATTAGGGTGGATTTGGGTTTTGGGTTTGGAACTCAAAAATGATTCCTACGTATCCCAGTAACATGGGAATCAAAGCCCGTGCATTTTTTTAATCACTGGGGCTTAGGTGTGGAGGATACACCTTAAAGGGCCATGATTTGTGATTATACCGAATAGTCTTCCCATCACATATCATTAGGAATATGGCCCTTTAAAGATATATGTATTTGAAGTTGGAACATACATATATGGGGAAATGCCATTGGAGGAGGATTGTAGTTGATTAGAATTGGTGTGGGGATTTGGCATGGGATTGGCCCATTTTCTTTTAGTATTATATAGATTTAATGATTTCCAATAACCTATAATACCACTTAAGTCAATATCAGTGTGAGAAACATGAGGAAGAAGGAAATCTAAAAATCCTAAGATTTACTCTATCTAGTGGTGGACATTGGGACAAATACAAAAGGGAAAGGGATGAGACTTTGAGTTTTCAGGTATCCTCTTTTATTTTGGTAACCAGGATAGTGACATTAGGGGATATATTTGACTATATCCCAATGAGGAGGTGATGATGATCAAAAGAACCACCTCTCATAAAAAAGGCTATGGGATTACCTTAGGAGGAATGACCTAAGATCGTTTCTAAGGAAATAAAAAATGTTTCACACTAGCCCTCATATAAGGTAAAGAATAGTGGTTTCTCTTAATACTTAAAACATGGAGGTTCATGTGAGAATCCCAAGGTCAGAAACCTCATTACCATGGGAATTTTTACTCAAGGATATTCCAAGGGTCTTCCCTATTTCTGGGATAACTCACAAAACTCTTCTAAACATGGGTTTATAAAATCCAAAGGGTATGCTGATGTTTCTAATGATCCCATCATAAATGTATGGTGTCTATGGAAGTGGAATTGTCCTGAAGCCATTAGACTAGTTCACAAAGGGATTGAAATAGGTTATGAGGACACTATGGAACATAATGATTGGATATAGAGAGAAGACCGCCCAAGGGTAACCCATTCTGCGTAACTTGTTCATACATTGGATGGGGTTACCTCCACGTAGAATGTTTCTATGTGGGTAAGGTGACCATCCACCTAGTGTATCATTACGCAGATCTGTGTTTTTTCCATGTGGAATTTGACTATGTGGTTTCAAGTTCCACCCATGTAGTGAATTTCTATGTGGGGGTGAGTTCCTCCCATGTCTATGTGGGGTAGGTTTCTGCTTACAATGAATTTTTCTATGCATGATTCTTATTTTAAATGGGGAAAATTGATTTTTATACCCTATGGAAATTATGTCCACAATTTACTTTGGGTTCATATACCACTATATGATTTATTATTTACTCCTTAATGATATACGGTGGGTTTTATCTGTGAGGAGTCATCGAAAAGCTCAGGGCGTGATTCTATTCTTACATTCTTATAGAGGTCACCTCTTTGTTTTACTCTCTATGGTTCCATAAATTCCCTTTTTTGGTCCCCTTTATGTCCTTTTATAGATGAATTCCATACCGGGTTAGCCAGTTGTGATGGGTCAAGGGGGCTCCATTTGTGGAATCCCATTGAGAATGCCCTAGCTCAAAGATAACTGGTTAGCGAGGGGTGTCGTTTTTGGGAACTAGCGATTCCAACTCATCCCATGAATTACTTTTTTTACCAGTTCGAAAATCACTACCTTAATCATGAAAATGTATTTCTTTCATTTTCAGGTGTTGGAGGCACCACCTCCATCTGTGAAATAGAGTAATTCCATGTAGAGGGGTAGTCTGCAAAGTGTTTTATCTTTCACAGTCACATCCCTTTGAATATTTTCTTCAATATTATTCTGGGATTCCTTTATACACTTTTATGAATTTGATATAATTCTCTTTATAAATAAGGAATGTTTAGAACCCAACAAAATCCACCCATCAGAATATGTTCTAATCAGAAAAAAGAGGAGGTTATTCCGATGTAGAAGCAATCCTCGTTTAAATTGATGATAAGATAAAAATCTAATTTTTTCCGGAACCAATGTAATCAGCAAGAATAGTATCAATATTTCTAGGGTCACATGAAAAACCCAATGAACATTATGTTTTTTCTATTTTTTCCGTAATTTTTTACTAATCCCACTATGATGTAGGTTCATGGGTACAATAAAGATTTTTATTATGACACTTTTTGAGGCTTTTTGAACTAACAAGTTTTGTTCCTATTTGATATCTTAATTTCTAGATATTTTTATGAAATCATGCAAAGAATAAGTCCAATGAGCTCATACATGACTTTTACCCAGCTTTACATCTGTGTATTTTCAACCTATAATGTTTTATGTCTCTTTTCATAGGAAATTTAGAGTCTTTAAAAGTGGTCTAACATTACTGACGTTTTAGGTCAAACAACATTGACCATGAATTATAGTGCAAGGGCCCTAAAAGGTTTTAACATCCGAGAATGTCATAAAATTTTTCATATATGAATGATGGATTTTTCGTGACCCCAATTTGGTGATTTATAAATCCAAAACGTGATATGGGGAAAATACGTATGGATTAAATGTAATATCTGTTTCCAACATGATGTTTCTGGTGTGTATGGAAGTAAGAAATGCCTCTCCCAAGGATCAATTATCCTTTTCTTAATAGAACGTTTTAGTGGGTCACATATGGTGAGCCAACTAGGGTATATTGTGTATAGTCAAACAAAGGTATAATAATGGCACCGATCCTCTATTTCTGATGACCATATAATTTTACAGCGATTCAAATTTTTAAGGACATTGAATGGTGTATTTTCTAGGGATAGATATATTAAAATTATGAGAGAATCTATATCTTATTTTGATGTTGAATGGAAAACCACTCCTACATGAATTGTTCTTTTGTAAAAGAGGGTTGGATCATAGGATGGTATACTATTATTCCATTAGGTCATGGTTAGTCTTGTTTAATTTCTTGCCTCTATGTCTTTAGGGACTTTAAATAAAGATAAATGCGTAAAGGATTCATCGTGTTTTATAGTAGTTTGACTGAGAACTTTCTTCCATCTTCAAGCATAAAGGGGGGAAGAATATAAATGATAATCTAGGGTGTTTCTGAACCCAAAGAATGATGTGGGATGTAAAATTCATAGTGGATTATGGTGTTAGGAAAAGAATCTATTGGGGATAAATTTTCTTTTGGTTGATAGGAAGTTTAGTGGGAGACTTTGGTAGATTAATTTGGGACATATTGTAAAAATTCAAATAAAGGTGTCCTCAAGACACTAGTCTTACATTTCTGATGGTAGAGGAGGGTTATGTGGATTCATATCTTTTTAGATAGAGAGTATGGTCAGTGAGAGGAGGGTTCTTGAACATGAAAATGGGCATTCCAAGTCGAACTTCCCAAGCAAAGGTGGAGACATTCCCCTTATACAGGTAAGAGAAGGTTCACTATGTAGGTCTGACCCATGCACAAGGAAGGGACATTTAATTATTTTGATGCTCGATCCAAGATTAATGATATGGGTGCCACTATGTATCATGTGGGGATAATAATAATGTTGCACATAGTACTAGGATGGCCATGATGCATAAAGTCTTTCGGAATTAATGTTTATCAACCTACGTGAAGAAGAAATAATGTTTTGTAAATCCCAAAACATGATATTTGAGAACCCCTATGTGTTCTCCCAGTCCAAGAATCATTCCATATATAGTTCATGAATGATTCCCCACCTAGGTCTGACACATGAACATGGAAAGGGACATTATTGTTTTTTTTACTTTCCTATGAGGATTTATCTCTTGCATAGGAATATGGGGGAAACATTTTCTTTTTGTCTCGGGAGATTTCTTCTGTGGGTATGAACCACACATAGGAAAAGAGGGGATATTTTTTCCCAAGGATGGACCTAGAATACGATGTTTGGGCATCACTACACATCATGAAAGTGTTGGAATCAAACCAGAAGTGGTTTTTGAAAGATTCCCCATGCACGTCCGACTTGTACACTGGGAAGGGGAATTTATAATCTTCACCACGGCTTCACCAAAGGTTGAGCATCTAGTGCCTCTATTTATCCCATAAAATTAGAATCAAGCCACACATTGTTCTTTATAGTATTATGTTTTAGTGTCACGTGATTTAGACATTGGTTGTGCTATTAATCGTCATGTGGAATGGGCAATGGAGGGATAATATAAAATTCTTAAAACCCCTAAAAACCCAAAAAACCTAAAAAATTTAAAACCCCATGAAACCCCAAAAAATACCTAATAAATCATTAAAAACATAAAAACACTTTAAACCCCTAAAAACATAAAAAACGCTAAAAACCCCAAAAACCCTATTGACCCAAAGAAACCTAAACCCCTCGAAATCCCTAAAAATCCTAAAAATCGATGAAAATTCCTAAAAAAATCCCTAAACTTTTTAAAAGAACTAGAAACCAAAGAAAACCTTAAAACCTTAAAACCCATAGATGCATTTAAAAAACTAAAAAAATTTAAAAACCCTAAAAATCCAAAAAACAATAAAAACCCATAAAAACAGTAAAAAAAACTAAAAACCGATAATAATCTAAAAAACCACAATAAACTCTAAAATCCCGTTAGACCACTAAACCATTATAAACTTTAAATAACATAAATCCATTAAAAACCCAAAAACTGGCTAAAACCCCAAAAAATAATAAAAACATGATAACCCTAAAAAAACCAAAGAACTCTTAAAATCCACAAAAAACCCAAACAAATATAAAAACCCTAAAAATCTGTAAAAATACATAAAAACACAAGAAACCATACAAACCATGAAAAACAATAAATAATCCATAAAACCCCAAAAACTCTTAAAACCCCTAAAAACATAAAAACACTAAAAACCATAAAAACCCCAAAAATCACATAACAATCATAAATATCCCTAAAAATATCTAAAAATGTATGAATACCTTAAGAACCATAATAAATCCTTAAAAACCTAAAAATACTTAAAACACCTAAAAACCTAAAAAACGCTAATAACCCAAAAACATTAAAAAATATAAAATCCATATAACCCTCTAAATCCTAAAAAACACCTATAAAAAAATTAAACCAAAAAATAACTAAAAACTCTAAAACCCATTAAATCCTTGAAAATGCTAAAAAAACTCAAAAAACCCAAGAGAAACATGAAAAATCCATAAAAATCATAAAAAATCTATAAAAATACCTAATAATGAAAAAAAATCCTAATAAAAACTTAAAAAATTAAAAATGCATAAAACCCCTAAAAACATAAAAACACTAAAATCCTAATACGCCCAAAAACCGTAAAAAACCATAAAAACATAATACATATAAAAACCACAAAACACCTAAAAACCAAAAAAACTACTAAATACACTAAATACATTTAAACCCCAAAAAACCTGAAAAACAATAAAATCCTTAAAACCCCTAAAAAACTCAAAAAAAATCCTAAAAGCCCCAAAAAACATAAAATCTATAAAAACACTAGAAAACCCTAAAATCCCTCAAAATCCCCAAAAACACAAAAAACCATAAAAATCCTAAAAATATATAAATATTAAAAACCCTTAACAACACTAAAATCCTAAAAACATAAAAAACATTAAAACACTAAAAAATCCCAAAAAATCTGAAAAACCCTAAAAACTATAAAACCCCTACAAAACATTAAAATTTGTAAAACACTTAAAATCCTATAAACCACTAAAAACTCCCAAAACCCTTTAAACCCCCCAAAAGGATAAAACTATAAAAACCCATAAAACCAAAAAAAATCAAATAATACATAAAAATAAAATTATAAAAAAACACTAAAAACAATAAAAAACCTAAAATCCCTAAAATCACTAAAAACCTAAAAATCGTAAAATCTTAAAAAGCCCAAAAAAACCTAAAAATTTCAAAAAACCTAAAACCCTAAAAAGAAATAACAAAATCATAAAAAACCGAAAACACATCAAACCCCTAAAATCTTAAAAACAGTGAAAACCTAAAAAACCCTAAAACCATAAAAAACACTTAATCTGTTGAAATACCTAAAACCCAAAAAACTCTAAAAATCCAAACAAAAAACTAAAAAACCTTAAAAATTTAAAAACACTAAAATAATTAAAAACCCTATGAGAATATCAAAAAACTAAAAATATCTAAAACCCCAAAAATTCCAAAAAAATGCTAAAAACCAAAATCCGCTAAAAAAACCTAAACCCCTAAAAACCCTTAAAAACCTTTAAACCCCTAACAATCCAATAATAAACACTAAAAAATATAACAACACATTGAATTTGTAAAATGTTAAAAAACACAAAAATACTTAAAACCCCAAAAAAAACAAAAAAACCAAATACCCATAAAAAACCTGAAAACCCAAAAAAATTCCAAATCCTTCAAAATCACTATAAACCTGAAAAAACCATAAGAATCCTTAAAAATCCCTAAAAATCCCTAATAACATAAATTACCACTAAATCCTCAAATTTTTTTAAAAACATTAAAAACTAAAACTCTTTAAATCCCTAAAAATCCTAAAAAATTCTAAAAGCCGTAAAAACCCATAAAACCCTTAAAAACTGTTAAATCCCCCAAAATCTAAAAAAACACTTAATAACTATAAAAATACTAAACATTATCTGAAAATACCAAAAAATGTAAAAAAACCTAAAAACATTGAAAACCCCTAAAAAATATTTAAAAGGAAAAACACTTAAAACCCAAAAAAACTATAAATGATAAAACCCCTAAAAACCCTAACCCCCCCCCCCCACAAAAAAACCAGAAAGCCCACAATAACTATAAAAACCATAAAAACCAATAAACACTGTAAAACCCTCTATACACTCTAAAAACCATTACACTACTTAAAATACTAAAAAAAACTAAACCATAAAAAATCCAAAAAACCAAAATAATAACCCCCCATAAAACCCTTAAAAACTCAAGAAAACCCTGAAAACCCTCAAAATCCCCAAAACCCCTCAAAATACTAAAATACCTTTAAAATACATAAAAATCCCTAAGAAAACCATACAAACCTTAAAAACATAAAAATCCTAAAACTTGAAATACACTAAAACGCCTATAAAACCCTAAACACTCTAAAATCCAAAACACGCCTAAAAACATTAAAAACCCATAAATTACTGTAAAAACACTAGAATCCTCTAAAAACAATTTAAAGCTCTGAAAATGTTAAAAACAATTAAAAACCATAAAACCACAAAACCCCAAAAAAAACCCCTAAAATCCGAAAAAAATAAATACTGAAAAACCCCAAAACCCGCAAAATCTCTAATAACCTTAAAAAACAATTAAAATAATGAAAATACACATAAATAACTAAAATTGTAAACACCCTCAAAACCTAAAAATCTCTAAGAAAACATTAAAAACCTAAAAAAAACATAAAACTTATAAAATCTGAAAAAACACTAAACTAGTATAAAACATTAAAAACCCATAAAAACTATAAAAACCCTAAAACCCTAAAACCCCTCCAAATACCTAAAAACATAAGTTACCATAAAATAAAAAAATCCCTAAAATACCTAAAAATATAAAAAACCTAAAAAATCTATGAAAACCATTAAAACTAAAACCACTTAAAACCCTGAAATAACATAAAAATTCTATAAACCCTTAAAGTTTTAAAAAAACATTTAAATCCCTAAAACCAAAAAAACCCACAATACTACAAAAACCCTAAAAATGTATAAAAATCCTAAAAACTAATAAAACTGTAAAAACCATTTAAACCCCTAAAAACATTAAAAAACTCTAAAAACAATAAATTCCCTAATAAATTAAAATAACATAAAAACCATAAAATAAAAAACCTTAAAACCATATAACCCTTAAAATCCTCAATATTGATAAAATCCTAAAAACTATTTAAATATTAAAAAACCACTAAAAATCATTAAAACCTAAAAACCATAAAACCCAAAAAACCCTAATAAAACTAAAAATCCCAAAAAACACTTAAAAATTCTAAAAACACAAAAAATGCTAAAAATTAAAAAAAAATAAAACCCTTAAGACCCTCAAATTTTGTAAAAACCAAAAAAACAATAAAAATACTAAACAATCCCTAAAAATCCCTAAAAACAAAAAAAATGCCTAAAATCCATGAAAACGCCTAAGAAAACCCTAAAAATCTAAAAGCACATCGAACCCCAATAACACTTAAAAGCACTAAAAACCCTAACAAACCTAAAACCCATAAAACCCCTAAAACCATTAAAAGACCATAAAACCCATAAAACTAAAAAAACACATAATAAACTATAAAAAAATTTAAACCAGAACTTTTTTTCAAAATCATGGAAAAACATAAAACAGTTAATACTGCTAAAAAACCAAAAATACCGCATAAAAACCCTAAAAATACTTAAAAAATATATAAAAACCCATAAAAACCATAAAAACAATTAAAATTAGAAAAAAAAACTATAATCTCTAAAATCCATTCAAACCAATAAAAATAATAAAAACCATTAAAACCCCTTTAATCCCCTAAAAACTTTAAAAACAATAAAAAAAACTATAAACCAAAAAAATAGAAATACTAAAAAATAACTAAAAATAACTAAAAACAATAATACCCTAAAAACATAGAAATACCCTAAGAAATCATTTAAAACCTATAAGAACTTAACCCCCATAAAACATAAAAAATTCAAAAAACCCTTAAACCCTCATAATATAAAAAAAACCCTAAAAACCGTAAAATATCCTTAAAATACCTAAAAATACCTAAAAATGTTTAAAACCCCAATAAACCAAGAATAACACTAATAAAACAATAAAAACCTAAAAACACTAAAAACACCTAAAAAACTAAAAATGATAAAACCCTAAAAGACATTAAGAAGTCTAAAAACCATAAAACCACCCAAAAAACATAAAACCCTAAATACCAATAAATATAATAAAACCCTCTAAACCCCTAAAATGATAAAAATCTATAAAAAATATTAAACCCCTTAAAACATAAAAAACCATAATAACCACATAAATACGATTACACCCCCAAAAATCCCACCCCACCCAATCCTAACAATCCCAGAAAAACCATACATATCCTAAAAATCCCTAAAAAACCATAAATATGAAGAAAAAAAACTTGGAAAACCCCTATGAAAATATGAAAAACATAAAAACACATAAAACCCCCCAAAAAACCTAAAAACACTTAAAAAACCCAAAAAACCTAAAAAATTAAAAAAACCATAAAACCCCTATGTAGCCCGAAAAACCATAAAACCCTTAAAAGCAATAAAACCTATAAAATGCCTAAAACCCACTAAAAACTCATTACACCCCTTGAAAAATTAAAAATAAAAAAACCTATAAAATCCAAAATAACTAAAAAATGACTTAAATGACCAAAAAATCATAAAAACCCTAAAATCCCTAAAAAACCTAAAAAACCTAAAAACCCCTAAAACCCCTAAACCATAAAAACTATAAAAATACTAAAATTTCACTAAAAATCCATAAAAATGTAAATTCCCTAAAACACATAAAAACCCCGTAGAAAAGAATAAAAACCTAAAAAACATTAAACCCCTGAGAACATAAAAAGTGAAAATATTCCAAAAAACCCTAAAACTCTTAAAAAACCTTCAAAATCCACAAAATCTATAAAAGCATAAAAATCCTAAAAACCACAAAAAAAAAATCAAACAAAAACTTAAAAACCCAAAAACCCCTAAGAAAACCGTAAAAACATCAAAATCACATAAAAACAACTAAATCTCACAAAAATGAAAAAAACCTTTAAAACCATATAAATCATAAAAATTACTAAAAACCATAAAAGCCTCTAAAAAACATAAAACCCATAAAAACACACTAAAAACACTAATATACAATTAAACATCTAAAATATTCAAAAACACTAAAAAACGTTAAACCCGAAGAAACTAAAAAACTCGAAAACCCCCTAAAAAACTAAAAAGCCCATAAAATCCTAGAAACCCTAAAACCCCTCAAAATCCCTAAAATCCTAAAAACCGTAAAAATTCAAAAATAGTCCTAAAAACCCATAAAAACATTAAGAACCCTAAAACTAGAAAAAAACTAAGAAAACCTTAAAAAAGAAACAAACTTAAAACCCTAAAAACATAAAACTTCTAAAAACCATAAAAATCCTAAAAACACTAAAAATCTATAACATATTTTATCCTCCCAAAAGAAGCAAGAATCTAAGAAATACTAAAAAAAGAAACCCTTAAAACCCTAAAAACACTAAAAACCCCACAAAAACCTAAATGAACCTAAAACCAAAAAAGCCCATAAAGCATAAAAAACTTTTAACAATATTAAAATACAAAAAATCCTAAAAACCCATAAAACCCTTAAAATAACTAAAAACACTAGTAACCCATCAAAACCTTAATTTTTTTAAAAACTCTAAAAAAGATAACACCTTAAAAAATAAATAAAATCCCCAAAACCCCCCAAAACCATAAAAACGAAAAAAACTCTAAAACCTTTAAAAAACTCAATATCTGAATAACCATAAAAAACTGTAAAATCTTAAAAAACCCCCAAAACCCAAAAAAACATAAAATAACCTAAAAACATGAAAAACCCGAAGAAAACATTAAAAAAATTAAAATAAAAAAAAACAAAAAACCTAAAAGTGCTAAAAACTCTAAAAAACTGTAACACCCTAAAAACGATTCAAAATACCTAAAAACCTAAAAACCATTAAATTCCCAAAAAATCCCTAAATATACATAAAAACATAAAAACCCTAAAACCCTAAAAACACTAAGAAATAATTAAAATCCTAAAAACAATTAAACCCCAAAAACATTTAAAAAGATAAAACCCGAAAAGAACGTAAAAAACCCTAAAAACCCTAAAACCTCTAAAAACCATAAAAACCCTAAAAACATAAAAAACCTGAAAAAAACTAAAAAATATAAAAACCATTTAAAACAAGGAAATTGATAAATATATATATAACACATTAAAGTCCCCAAAAAATTTAAACAACCATGAATACCCTAAAAACACAAAAAACGTTAAAAACACTAAAAACCCTCAAAATCCATCAAAACCATAAAAATCCTAAAAAATCCCTAAATACCCTACAGTATAAAAAACCATTAAAACAATAAGAAAATATTTATATAAAAAAAACAATTAAGAATCCTAAAAAACCTTAAATACTAAAAACAATAAATCCATAAAAACCCAAAAAAATGTAAAAACTATTAAAACCATAAAAAATATTAAAAACCATAAGACCATTTAAATCAAAAAAACATTACATATCTCTAAAAACATTAAAAACCTTGAAAATAATCAAAAAACATCAAAAACCAAAAAAACCATAGAAACTAAAAAAAATCTAAAAAACATATAAACCCTCAAAATCCCCAAAAACCCTAAAAACCATAAAATTCTGATGAAATCCCTAAAAATCATTAAAAATGAAAAAAAATACCTAAATACCCTAAAATACCCTATAAAACCCATAAAATCTTAGATACACTAAAACCCCTAAAAATCTAAAAAACGCTAAATACCCTTAAAAACCCCAAACCCCCCAAAAATCTTAAAAACGAAAAAAATAAAAGATGATGGTACTTGGTGATGGTTTTTGCTTTGTTGAGAGGTGGAGAATTTGGAAAAAATGACTTTGATGCGGGTGGTTTGATGATATTGGTGATGGATACGCTTGGCAAGGAGGTGCTGGATGATGAAAATGGTTTTGCAGGATGTTGGTTGAGGTTTGGCTAGGAGATGTTATTGGAGTTTCTTCTGATTTTCTATTTCTTCTTGTTTAGTGTGACTATTGGTTTTTTTGGGGACTCTTGGGTTTTTTGGGGGTGTCTAGGGTTTTTTGGAGTGGGTTGATTGACCCCAACCCTCCCTTGTCTGCTATGTCATTTTTCTAGTAAATTTTGAGTGGGGTTAGGAATAGCCTAGCCTTGTGCCTTCCTTACCAAAAATTATTTAAAAACCCTAAAAACCTAAAATCCTAAGAACCCCTAAAAGAATTTAAAAACCCAAAAAATCCATAAATCCTTAAAAAACCCTAAAACTCTCAGAATCTCTAAAACCTCTAAAAACCCAAAATATCTAAAAAATCCAAAAAATTCTATAAAAAACATAAATCCCCAAAAAACCATAAAAACCCATATGAAAACATTAAAAACCCAAAAATACATAATACCACTAAAAACCTAAAAAATGGAAAAACACTTAAAACCCTGGAAAACCCTAGAAACCATAAAAACTATGAAACCCCAAAAACATTTAAACCCTAAAATCCATAAAACCCTAAAACCACTAGAAACTCAAAAAACCCCTTAATCCACTATAAACAATAAAATAAATATTAAGAAACTTCAAAACACTAAAAAAACTCAAAACAAACCCCAAAACCCAAAAAACCATAAAAATACCAAATCCCTTAAAACCCAAAAAATCCCAAAAAATCCATAAAACCCTTAAATACTCTAAAAATCCTAAAATATCAATAAAACTCCCTAAAACCCCATAATAACCCTAAAACCCATAAAATACATTAACTCCACTAAAAACATCAGAAACACAAGAACCCTATAAACTATATAATCACAATAATAACTCTAAAAACTGTTTAAACCCCTAAAAATGTAAAAAAACACTAAAACCCAATAAACACCTAAAAACATAAACCCCCTGAAAACCCAAAAAATATAAATAACCTATAATCCCTCCCTAATAATACATATTAATCTAAATAAATTATTAAAAATCCCAAAAAAACCAAAATAAAAAATAAAAAATATAAAAAAACAAAAGAGAACATTATCAACAAAAATACAACTTAAAACCCCTAAATACATAAAATATTAAAACCCTAAAAACCCAAGAAAATGATTAAACCCCTTAAAATCCATAAATCCCTAAAGACCCATAAAAATCATAAGAATGCCCTAAAAATCACTAAAAATTTTAAAAATACTTAAAACCTAGAAATATCAAAAGAAAACCTTAAAGCCATAAAACATAAAAAAACATAAAACCCTAATAAAACCTAGAAAATTAGAAAACCCAAAAAACAATAAAACCCCCAAATCCCCTAAAAACCATAAACACCTATAAACGTTTAAAACCCAAAAAATCCAAAAAACTCTAAAACCCACTAAAAGATCTTAAACACCTTTAATCCCCTAAAAATATACAAAAACTCCAAAAAACCTTAAAACCCAAAAATCTAAAAAAACACGAAAATCCCAAAAAAACCATAAAACCCCTAAAATCCTTAAAAAACCATTAAAATCCCTCAAAATCATTATTAAACCTAAAAAACATAAAAATCATAAAAAAATTCTAAAAATCACTAATAAGGTAAAAAACCAAAAACCCAAATAACCCAATGAAAATCATAAAAACATAAAAACACTTCAAACCAGAAAAATTCTAAATAACTCTAGAAACCTTAAATTTACAGAAAACCTGAAAACACTAAAACCTTAAAAATCCAAAATAATCCTAAAAAAATAAAAAATCTAAAAAAAGCACTAAAAATCCCTAAAACATAAAAAAATATTAAAACATTAAATTAACAATGAAAATATTAAAAACCTAAAAAATATAAAAACCTAAATAATTAAAAAACACTAAAAACTAAAAAACACCATAAAAACCTAAAAACCTCCAAAAAACTATAAAACCCCGTAAAATCCTTTAAAACCATAAAACAACTAAACCCCCAAAAACCCACTAAAAAGTGTAAAAATAATTTAAACACATAAAATGTTAACAAAACTCTTAAAATCCATAAAAATGCCAGAAAAAAAAATAAAAAAATACCCTATACCCTGTATCCTAGAAACCCCAAAACCCTAAAAATATCTAAAAACCATAAAACTCATCGAATCCTAAAAAATCCCTCAAAATCCTTAAAAATCTAAAAAACTATAAAACCAATGAAAACCCTAATAAAACCATAAAAACCAAAAAAACAATTAAAATTCCCCAAAAACCTAAAAAACCCTAAAACCCCTAACAAAATAAAAAACCCTAAAATTTCATAGAAAATTTAGAAACCTAAAGACCCTTAAAACTCCTAAAAACCTAAAAAATGCTAGAAACCCTAAAAAACACTTAAAAACCATAAAATTTATCAAAACCTTAAAAACCCCAATAGACCTGAAAAACCCATAAAACCCATAAAACCAAAAAACAACTACAAACTCTAAAAATATTTTAAACCCCTAAAAACCATAAAACACTCTAAAAGCCTTAAAACCCTAAAAAACTAAAAATAACCATAAAACAACAGAAAACAATAAAACCTTAAAAACCATAAAAACCATAAAATACTTAAAAAACCTAAAAAATCCCTAAAGATACCTAAAAATGTAAAATATCCAAAAACCCAAAAAACCTAACAAAACCTTCAAAACCTAAACACACATAAAACCGTAAAAACAACTAAAAGTCCTAAAAATCCATAGAACCTTAAAACCCAAAAAAATCCAAAAAAACACTAAAAACCAAAAATACCTAAAAGGCCATAAAATAATTAAAAATGTAAAAATACATAAAAACCCAAAAAAAAGGAAAAACCCTAAGAAAATTATAGACACCTAAAACAAAAAATAATAATAAAAACCTAAAAAGTCCTAAAAACCCTAAAAAGTCCCTAAAAACCCTAAAACCCAAAAAAACCATAAAGCCCTAGAAACCATAAAAAACACTAAAAAATCCCAAAACCCCTAATAACTAATAGAAACTATAAAAACCCTTTAAACCCCTAAAAATTATTAAATACACTAATAACCTTAAAAACCCTCAAAAACTCATAAAAATCCTATAACCCAAAAAATATTAAAACCCAAAAAAAAACCTCTATAAATCCCTAAAATACCTAAAAATGTAAAAAATTAATAAAACCCTAAAAAAAATGAAAAACATAAAAACATAAAAACATGAAAAACATAAAACCCCTAAATAACATAAAAATGTTAAAAATCCTAAAACCCCTTAAAGACCCTAAAACCCCTAAACCCCCTTAAAACCCTAAGAATCTAATAAAACCCTAAAACCCCACTAAAAATCTAAAAACCGATTAAACCCTTAAAAACATATAAAATTTAAAAAATAAATAATCACAAAAAAACTAAAGAGATGCTAAATACCCAGAAAACCATAATACTCTAAAACCCCTAAAAAACCCCCCACAAAACCCACAAAATACCTAAAACATTAATAATTCATAAAAATCAAAAAAATCCTTACTTATTCCTAAATATTTAAAAACCCTTAAAAACCCTGAAAATCCCTAATAAAACAGTAAAAACATAAAAAATACTTTAAACCACTTAAAACCAAAAAACCCAAAAAAACCAAAAAACCCCAAAAAACATTAAAAACATTAAAAATCATTAAAAAATCTAAAAAGATAAAAATAATAAAAAACACTAAAAATCCAGAAAATAGATAAAAAATCCCAAAAACCCTGAAATTTTTTTAGAAAATAGTAAAAACCATAAAACATATAAAACACCAAAAAAACCTAAAATTGCAAAAAAATATAAAAGAAACTAAAACATTAAAAACCCCATAAAACCAAAAAACAAATAAAAATATTAAAAAATCCCAAAACCAGATAAAATTCAAAAAATACATAAAACTATAAAAACCCTAAAAACCTTAAAGACTCTCAAAATCCCAAAAATTCCTAAACACCATAAAAATCCTAAAAAATTCCTAAATATATCTAATATTATAGAAAACTTAAAACCCTAAAAACCATAATAATCATACAAATTCAATAAAATCCCAAAAAATGTAAAAAAACATGAAACCATGAAATAAACATGAGAAAAATATAAAAACCTACAAACACTTAAAACCATTAAAAACCTTAAACACTCTAAAAAACCAAAAAAACCTAAAAACCCTAAATAAAATTAAAATAAATTAAATCCCTAAAATCCTAAAAATCTAAACAAGGCCTGAAAATACCTAAAATCTTAAAAACCCCTAAATCCCCTAAAAACAACTATGAAATACTTAAAACCGAAAACAAAATTAATACACCTAAAAACCTAAAAATTCTAAAATTCCTAGGCAACCAGAAAATACAAAAAAAAAACGAAAATTAACATAAAAACATCAAAGAACCAAAAAAACTTTTAAAACCCTATTAATCCCATAAAATGTTAAAAAAACTTTTAAAACCCTTAAAACCCTACAAACTAAAAAAACCATAGAACCCATTGAAAAAAACCCTGAAACCCCTAAAATCCCCCAAACCCTCAAAATCCCTAAAAATCCTAAAAAACCATAAAAATTCTAAAAATTCCCCAAAAAATATGAAAATGAAAAAAAAACCAAACACCCATAAAAATCCCTAAGAAATCCTTAAAAATATAAAAATAGTTAAATCCACTAAAAACTCATAAATTTTAAAAACCCTAAAAAACCATAAAAACACTCAAAATCCCTAACACCCCTAAAAACCATAAATATACAAAAAAATCCAAAAAATATTAAAAACCATAAAAACCGTAAAAACCCATAAGAAAAAATTAAAAACCCAAATCCCTCAAAACCAATAAAAACATAAAAATCATTAAAAACCCTCAAAGACCTTAAAAACCATAATAACCTCTAATAACTATAATTGCTAATAAAATGTAAAACCCCAAAAATCCCAAAAACACTAAAAAGCCAAAAAAACCATAATTTTTTTAATACATTAAAAATATTATAAATCACTAAAACCCATAAATGTTGTAAGAAAACCCTTAAACTCGCAAAAAACTAAAAAAACACAATGAACCCAAAAAACCCAAAAAACCCCAAAAAACTAAAAAAATCCCAAACAACCCTAAAAACTATAAAAATTATTAAATATATATAAAAATCCATAAAAAAAATTAAAAACACTAAAAAACCTAAAAAAATTTATGAAAATCATAAAAATCTAAAAACCCATAAAACCATTAAAAACCTAAAAATTGCAAAAAAAACCTAAAACCCTAAAAACCCTAAAAACCCCCTATAACTCCATAAAAACCCTAAAAAATAGTGTTTTAATAAAAAAATTACATTCATAAAAATGTTAAAAAAACTCTAAAAACTTTAAAAACACTAAAAACTAAAAAATCCAAAACTCAAAACAAAAACAATAAACTCTAAAACCCAGAGAACCTTAAAATCACTAAAAACCATAAAAATAATAATAATCCCAAGGAATCCTTAAAAATCTAAAAAAATCAAGAAACCCTAAAAAATCCCTAATAACCCCTTAAAAACTAAAAACACTTAAATACCTTAAAAACCCTAAAAACCATAAAAATACTTCAAATCCCTAAAAGATTTAAAAGCCATAAAATTCATAAAAAATCTTTAAAAATCACTAAAAACATAGAAAACCCAAAAAATTATTGAAAACACCAAGAATTCCTTCAGAACCTAAAAACACTAGACACCCATAAAAACCCTAACAACCTCTTAAAACCCTAAAAACCTCAAAAACCTTTAAAACATTCAAAATCCATAAAAACCATTAAAACTTTAAATTTTTTAAACATTCCTAAAAACATTAAAAATCTAAAAACAACATAAAGATATGATAAACCCTAAGAAAACCATTAAAACAAAAAACACTTAAAACACATAAAAATTAATAAATTCTTCGAAACCCTAGAAATTATTAAAAGACGCTAAAAAACTAAAAACACCTAAAAACTATAATAACCCCTAAAAACCTAAGATTACCATAAATCCCCATAAAAACCCATTAAATTCTAAAAACAATAAAATCCCTTAAAACCCATAAAAATGGTTAAAACTCCAAAAACATTATAACCCTGAAAAAACTTAAAAAAAACAAAAAACCTCCAAAAAACCAAATAAATGAAATAAACTCAAAAAACCCTAAAATAACCCAAAACTCTAAGAAACATAAAATTCATTAAAATTTCTAAATATCTCTAAAAACATAGAAAACCCTAAAACCATGAAAAAACATAAAACACCTAAGAAAACTTTAGAAACCTAATAACACTTAAAACACCCAAAAACCCAAATACACTAAAAAACTGAAAAAATCCTAAAACCCTAATAAACCCTAAAACCCATCAAAATCCCTAAAACAACTATAAAACTATAAAAATCAAAACAAAACTTTAAAAATAAAGAAAATATAAATAAAACTAAAACCCTAAAATTCCAAAGTATATTGTAAAACCCTAAAACATTTAAGACAACTAAAGACACTAAAATGCTAAAACCCTAAAAACATAAAAACCCATAAAAACCCTAAAACAAAAACCCCATAAAAACCTTAAGAATCCTTAAAACCCATAAATACTCAAATAAACAAATAAAAAATCAAAATTACTATAAAACCCTGAAAAATATTGAAAAAATCTAAAACCTTAAAAAACCAAAAAAACACAAAAAGCCATAAACCCCCTAATATACACAAAAAAACCCTAAAAACAAAAAAACATCCATAAAATTATAAAAATCCTAAGAAACCATAAAAACATTAAAATCCATAAAAAACTTAAAAACCGGTAGAAATCATTAAAAATTCATTAGAATTCGTAAAAAAATTAAAATAACCATAACAACCCTAGAAAACCCAAAGAAAACAATAAAATTATAAAAACACTAAAACCCCCTAAAATTTAAAAAACCATAAAACACAAAAAACCCTAAAAAATCTCAAATCCCTCAAAATTTCTAAAGACGCTAAAAAAGAAAAAATTCTAAAAAATCCCATCAAATTATAATTACATAAAAACCCATTAAAAACATTGAAACCCCTTAACTAAAACATAAAAACACATAAAACAAAAAAATGATAAAATGATAAAAACCCTAAGAGACCCCAAAACCGGTAAAAACCGTAAAACCCCTAAAAACCATAAAACCCTAAGAACACATATAAATCATAAAACCACTAAAAACTATAAAAACCATAAAATCCCCTAAAACCCTTTAGAAAACTAAAAAACCAAAAACCCATAAAACTAAAAACAACCCCAAAACCCCAATAATAACCTTAAAAACCCAAAATCCATAAAAATCCTAAAACCCCTCAAAATCACAAAAAACTCAAAAAATGATAAAAATCCTAAAAATAACTAATAATGTAAAACCCCCTGAAATCATTAAAAAATGAAAGATAACCTTAAAAACATAAAAAAATTAACCCATAAAACCATAAAAATGATAAAAAACCTAAAACTCTATTAAACCCTAAAAACCCAAAACCCCAAAAAACTCCTGATGCCCTAAAACCCCTGAAAACTATTAAAAATACAAAAAACCCACAGAAAAATTAAAAAACTATTTAAACCCCTAAAATGGAATTTTTTTTACAAAGCCTTAAAACCATAAAATATCACAAAACCTATAAATACCCAAAAATTTATAAAAACCCTCAAAATCCCAAAAATCATAAAACCCCATAAAAACATAAAAAATCACTAAAATACATAAAAACAGAAAAAAACCTAAAAAACCATTAAAAACCCATAAAACATGAAAAACCATTCAAAAACCTAAAAAAACTCTTAATACCCATATGAACAAAAAAAACTCTAAAAACTATAATAAATCTAAAAGACCCAAAAACCCAAAAATTCCCTAAAAACCCTAAAAACCATAAAAATCATCGAAATCCCTAAAAATCCATAAAAAATAAAAACCCTTAAACACCTTAAAAACCCATAATAAGACATTAAAAAAATAAAAACAGTTAAATCCCTTAAAAAATATTAAAACCCTAATTTATCCTAAAAGGACCTTAAAAACCTAAAAACACCTAAAAACCACAAAACCCCTAATTTCCCATAAAACCAAAAAATCCAAAAAACCCTTCAAACACTAAAGACTCTAAAGAACATTATGCTCATAAAAATGATAAAAACATTACAAACCATAAAATCCCAAAAAATTAAAAAAAAAACTCTAAATCCTTAAAAAACCATTAATACCCTAAAAAATGGACAAAACTATAAAAGTTCCAAATTTCCCAAGTACCAAATAACCATAAAAATCCTTAAAAACATTAAAAATCCCTTAAAACATAAAAAATTCTAAAAACCATGAAAACCCATAAGAAACCCACAAATTCGAAAAAAACCACTAAAAACCTAAAAATTCCTAAAAACCCTAGAAAACCCAGAAACACTAAGAACCATAAAATCCCAAAAAACCTAAAACCACTAAAATCCCATAAAACCCATAAAACCCATAAAAACAACTAAAAATATAAAAAACCTTTCGACCCCAAAAAATGATTAAAACAACTAAAAACCTTTAAAACTCAAAAAACACCTAAAAACAGTAAAATCCAAAAAAAAACCCTAAAAGCTCAAATTCTCTAAAACCATCACAATCTCTTAAAACCCTAAAAACCTTAAAAGTCCGAAAAATCCATAAAAATCCCAAAAAAATCATTAAAACCCTAAACCCCCTAAAAAAATTAAAAACAAAAAAAAACTTAAAAATGCATGGAAACAAAAAGATGATAAAACCCCAAAAAACCAAAAACCCTAAAATATCCATAAAAACATCAAAATCCCTAAAAATCGTAATACTCGATAAAAACACAATAAAACCCAAAAATTCCCTAAAAACATAAAAAACCATAAAAAACCTAAAAATATTTATGAAAACCATAGAAAAATAAAAACACTTAAAACCCCTAATAATATAAAAATTTATTAAAACACTAACAACAACAAAAACCCTAAAATCACTTATACACTATAAAACCCCAAAATACTATAAAACACCTTAAATATAATAAAAAATTTAAAAACCCACTAAAAACTCTAAAAACCATGTAAATCCCTAAAAATGTAAAAAACTATAGAAAAAATTAAAATCCTAAAAAAACTCAAAAAATCTAATGAAATATAAAAAACCATAAAACCCTAAAAACTCTAAAAACCTTTAAACTCCACAAAATCACTAAAAACCCTAAAAATATTAAAAACCCCAAAAAATAATTAAAATACATAAAAAATAAAAGGCCATAAAATACCTAAAATCCCCTATTAAAACCTTAAAACCCTAAAACACATAAAAACCCCCTAGAAAAAGCATAAAAACCTAAAAAACATTAAACCCCTGAGAACATAAAAAGTGAAAATAATCCAAAAAACCCTAAAACCGTTAAAAAACATTCAAAATCCACAAAATCTATAAAAGCATAAAAATACTAGAAACCACAAAAAAATTCAAACAAAAACATAAAAAACCCAAAAACCCCTAAGAAAACCTTAAAATCCTCAAAATCACATAAAAACCACTAAAACCCACAAAAATGAAAAAAACCATAAAAACCATATAAATCATAAAAACTACTAAAAACCATAAAAGACTCTAAAAAACATAAAACCCATAAAAACCCACTAAAAACACTAATATACCATTAAACATCTAAAATATTCAAAAATACTAAAAAACGTTAAACCCGAAGAAACTTAAAAACTCTAAAACCCCCTAAAAAACTAAAAAGCACATAAAACCCTAAAAACCCTAAAACCCCTCAAAATCCCTAAAATCCTAAAAACCGTAAAAATTAAAAATTAGTCCTAAAAACCCATAAAAACATTAAGAACCCTAAAACTAGAAAAAAACTAAGAAAAAATTTAAAAAGAAACAAACTTAAAACCCTAAAAACAAAAAAACTACTAAAAACCATAAAAATCCTAAAACCAATAAAAATCTAAAACATATTTTATCCTCCCAAAAGAAGCAAGAATCTAAGAAACACTAAAAAAAGAAACCCTAAAAACCCTAAAAACACTAAAAACCCCTCAAAAACCTAAAAGAACCTAAAACCAAAAAATCCCATAAAGCATAAATAACTTTTAACAATATTAAAATAACAAAAATCCTAAAAACCCATAAAACCCTAAAAACAACTAAAAACACTAATAACCCATCAAAACCTTAATTTTTTTAAAAAATATAAACAACATAAAACCTTAAAAAATAAATAAAATCCCCAAAACCCCCCAAAACCATAAAAACCAAAAAAACCCTAAAACCTTTAAAAAACTCAATATCCGAATAACCATAAAAAACTGTAAAATCTTAAAAAAACCCCAAAAACCCAAAAAAACATAAAATAACCTAAAAATATGAAAAACCAGAAGAAAAAATTAAAAACATTAAAATAAAAAAAACAAATAACCTAAAAATGCTAAAAACTCTAAAAAACTGTAAAACCCTAAAAACCATTCAAAATACCTAAAAACCTAAAAACCATTAAATCCCCAAAAAATCCCTAAATATACATAAAAACATAAAAACCCTAAAACCCTAAAAACACTAAGAAATAATTAAAATCCTAAAAACAATTAAACCCCTAAAAACATTTAAAAAGATAAAACCCAAAAAGAACATAAAAAACCCTAAAAACCCTAAAACCTCTAAAAACCATAAAAACCCTAAAAACCATAAAAAACCTGAAAGAAACTAAAAAATATAAAAAACATTTAAAACAAGGAAAATGATAAATATATATATAACACATTAAAGTCCCCAGAAAATTTAAAGAACCCAGAATAACCAAAAACCCAAAAAACTTTAAAAACACTAAAAACCCTCCAAATCTATCAAAACCAAAAAAATCCAAAAAAATCCATAAAAACCCAACAGTATAAAAAACCGTTAAAACAATAAGAAAATATTTATATCAAAAAAACAATTAAGAATCCTAAAAAACCTTAAATACTAAAAACAATAAATCCATAAAAACCCCAAAAATTGTAAAAACTATTAAAACCATAAAAAATATTAAATTCCATAAAACCCTTTAAATCAAAAAAATATTACATATCTCTAAAAACATTAAAAACCTTGAAAATGATCAAAAAAACATCAAAAAAAAAAATCCATAGAAACGGAAAAAAATCTAAAAAACATATAAACCCTCAAAATCCCCAAAAACCCTAAAAACCATAAAATTATGATGAAATCCCTAAAAATCATTAAAAATGAAAAAAATACCTAAATACCCTAAAATACCCTATAAAACCCATAAAATCTTAAAAGCACTAAAACCCCTAAAAAATCTAAAAAATGCTAAATACCCTTAAAAACCCCAAACCCCCCCAAAATCATAAAAAAAAGATGACGGTACTTGGTGATGGTTTCTGCTTTGTTGAGAGGTGGAGAATTTGGAAAAAATGACTTTGATGCTGGTGGTTTGATGATATTGGTGATGGATACGCTTGGCAAGGAGGTGCTGGATGATGAAAATGGTTTTGCAGGATGTCGGTCGAGGTTTGGCTAGGAGATGTTATTGGAGTTTCTTCTGATTTTCTATTTCTTCTTGTTTAGTGTGACTATTGGTTTTTTTGGGGACTCTGGGGTTTTTTGGGGGTGTCCAGGGTTTTTTGGAGTTGGTTGATTGACCCTAACCCTCCCTTGTCTGCTATGTCATTTTTCTAGTAAATTTTGAGCGGGGTGAGGAATAGCCTAGCCTTGTGCCTTCCTTACCAAAAATTATTTAAAAACCCTAAAAACCTAAAATCATAAGAACCCCTAAAAGCATTTAAAAACCCAAAAAAACCATAAATCCTTAAAAAACCCTAAAACTCTCAGAATCTCTAAAACCTCTAAAAACCCAAAATATCTAAAAAATCCCAAAAATTCTATAAAAAACATAAATCCCCGAAAAACCATGAAAACCCATAAGAAAACATTAAAAACCTAAAAATACATAATACCACTAAAAACCTAAAAAACGGAAAAACACTTAAAACCCTAGAAAACCCTAGAAACCCTAAAAACTATGAAACCCCAAAATCATTTAAACCCTAAAATCCATAAAACCCTAAAACCACTAGAAACTCAAAAAACCCCTTAATCCACTATAAACAATAAAATAAATATTAAGAAACTTCAAAACACTAAAAAAACTCAAAACAAACCCAAAAACCCAAAAAACCATAAAAATACCAAATCCCTTAAAACCCAAATAATCCCAAAAAATCCATAAAACCCTTAAATACTCTAAAAATCCTAAAATATCAATAAAACTCCCTAAAACCCCATAATAACCCTAAAATCCATAAAATACATTAACGCCACTGAAAACATCTGAAACACAAGAACCCTATAAACTAATAATTACAATAATAACTCTAAATACTGTTTAAACCCTTAAAAATGTAAAAAAACACTAAAACCCAACAAACACCTAAAAACATAAACCCCCTGAAAACCCAAAAAATATAAATAACCTATAATCCGTCCCTAATAATACATATTAATCTAAATAAATTCTTAAAAATCCCAAAAAAACCAAAATAAAAAATAAAAAATATAAAAAAACATAAGAGAACATTATCAACAAAAATACAACTTAAAACCCCTAAAAACTAAAATATTAAAACCCTAAAAACCCATGAAAATGATTAAACCCCTTAAAATCCATAAATCCCTAAAAACCCATAAAAATCATTAGAATCCCCTAAAAATCACTAAAAATGTAAAAAATACATAAAAGCTAGAAATATCACAAGAAAACCTTAAAGCTATAAAACATAAAAAAACAGAAAACCCTAATAAAACCTAGAAAATTAGAAAACCCAAAAAACAATAAAACCCCCAAATCCCCTAAAAAACATAAACACCTATAAACGTTTAAACCCCAAAAAATCCAAAAAACTCTAAAACCCACTAAAAGATATTAAACACCTTTAATCCCCTAAAAATGTAAAAAACTCCAAAAAACCTTAAAAACCAAAAATCTAAAAAATCACTAAAATCCCAAAAAAAACCAGAAAACCCCTAAAATCCTTAAAAAAACCTTTAAAATCCCTCAAAATCTTTATTAAACCTAAAAATCATAAAAATCATAAAAAAATTCTAAAAATCACTAATAAGGTAAAAAACCAAAAACCCAAATAACCCAATGAAAATCATAAAAACATAAAAACACTTAAAACAAAAAAAATTATAAAGAACTCTAGAAACCTTTAATTTACAGAAAACCTAAAAACACTAAAACCTTCAAAATCAAAAACAATCCTAAAAAATAAAAAATCTAAAAAAAGCACTAAAAATCCCTAAAACGTAAAAAAACCCTAAAACATTAAATTAACAATGAAAATATTAAAAACCTAAAAAATATAAAAACCTAAATAATTAAAAAACACTAAAAACGTAAAAACACCATAAAATCCAAAAAAAACCTCCAAAAAACTATAAAACCCTTTAAAATCCATTAAAACCATAAAACAACTAAACCCCAAAAAACCCACTAAAAAGTGTAAAAATAATTTAAACACCTAAAATGTTAAATAAAACGCTTAAAATCCATAAAAATGCCAGAAAAATAAATAAACAAAATACCCTATACCCTGTATCCTAGAAACCCCAAAACCCTAAAAATATCTAAAAACCATAAAACTCATCTAATCCTAAAAAATCCCTTAAAATCCCTAAAAATCTAAAAAACTATAAAACCCATGAAAACCCTAATAAAACCATAAAAACGAAAAAAAACAATTAAAATTCCCCAAATACCTAAAAAACCCTAAAACCCCTAACAAAATAAAAAACCCTAAAATTTCATAGAAAAATTAGAAACCTAAAGACCCTTAAAACTCCTAAAAACCTAAAAAATGCTAGAAACCCTAAAAACACTTAAAAACCATAAAATATATCAAAACCTTAAAAACCCCAATAGACATTAAAAACCGATAAAACCGATAAAACCAAAAAACAACTACAAACTCTAAAAATATTTTAAACCCCTAAAAACCATAAAACACTCTAAAAGCCTTAAAACCCTAAGAAACTAAAAATAACCATAAAACCACAAAAAACAATAAAACCCTAAAAACCATAAAAACCATAAAATACATAAAAAACCTAAAATATCCCTAAAGATACCTAAAAATGTAAAATATCCAAAAACCCAAAAAAACCTAAGAAAACCTTCAAAACCTAAACACACATAAAACCGTAAAAACAACTAAAAGTCCTAAAAATCCTTAGAACCTTAAAACCCAAAAAAATCCAAAAAAACACTAAAAACCAAAAATACCTAAAAGGCCATAAAATAACTAAAAATGTAAAAATCCATAAAAACCCTAAGAAAATTATAGACACCTAAAACAAAAAATAATAATAAAATCCTAAAAAGTCCTAAAAACCCTAAAAATTCCCTAAAAACCCTAAAACCCCAAAAAACCATAAACCCCTAGAAACCATAAAAACACTAAAAAATCACAAAAACCCTAATAACTAATAGAAACTATAAAAACCCTTTAAACCCCTAAAAATTATTAAATACACTAAAAACCATAAAAACCCTCAAAACTCATAAAAATCCTATAACCCGAAAAATATTAAAACCCAAAAAAACCTCTATAAATCCGTAAAATACATAAAAATGTAAAAAAAATTAATAAAACCCTAAAAACAATGAAAAACATAAAAACATAAAAACATAAAAAACATAAAACCCCTAAATAACATAAAAATGTTAAAAATCCTAAAACCCCTTAAAGACCCTAAAACCCCTAAAACCCCTTAAAACCTTAAGAATCTAATAAAACCCTAAAACCCCATTAAAAATCTAAAAACCGATTAAACCCTTAAAAACATATAAAATTTAAAAAAAAAATCACCTAAAAAAAATAAAGAGATGCTAAACACCCCAAAAACCATAATACTCTAAAACCCCTAAAACCCCCCACAAAACCCTCAAAATACCTAAAACATTAATAATTCATAAAAATCCTTAAAATACTTACTTATTCCTAAAAATTTAAAAACCCTAAAAAACCCTGAAAATCCATAATAAAACTGTAAAAACATAAAAAATACTTTAAACCACTTAAAACCAAAAAACCCAAAAAAACCAAAAAACCCAATAAAACTTTAAAAACTTTAAAAATCATTAAAAAATCTAAAAAGATAAAAATCATAAAAAACACTAAAAATCCAAAAAAATGATTAAAAATCACAAAAACCCAGAATTTTTTTAGAAAATAGTAAAAATCATAAAACATATAAAACACCAAAAAACCTAAAAATGCTAAAAAATCTAAAATAAACTAAAACATTAAAAACCCCATAAAACCAAAAAAGACCTTAAAATATTAAAAAATACCAAAACCTGATAAAATTCAAAAAATACATAAAACTATAAAAACCCTAAAAACCTTAAAAACTCTCAAAATCCCAAAAAAACCTAAACACCATAAAAATCCTAAAAAATTCCTAAATATATCTAATATTATAGAAAACCTAAAACCCTAAAAACCATAATAAAACCTAAAAACACATAAAAATTCAAAATAAAAAAATAAAAAAAATATTAAAAACCATTAAAACCCATAAAACCACTAAAAACACTAGAAAACATAAACATCCCTAAACAATTAAAACCCCAAAAACCCAATAAAACCCAAATGACCACTATAAACTCTAAAACCCATTTAAACCCCTAAAAACATTAAAAAATTCTAAAAAACCAAAAAAACCCGAAAACATAAAAAAACCTAAAACCCCCAAAAAACAATAAAGCCCTAAACCCCATAAAAATATCTAAACACCTTAAAAACCATAAAAATCATACAAATTCAATAAAATCCCAAAAAATGTAAAAAAACACGAAACCATGAAAAAAACATGAGAAAAACATAAAAACCTACAAACACTTAAAACCATTAAAATCCATAAACACTCTAAAAACCAAAAAAAAACCTAAAAAAATTAAAATAAATTAAATCGCTAAAATCATAAAAATCTTAACAAGACCTGAAAATACCTAAAATTTAAAAAAAACCTAAATCACCTATAAACAACTATGAAATAACCATAACAACCCTAGAAAACCCAAATAAAACAATAAAATTATAAAAACACTAAAACCCCCTAAAATTTAAAAAACCATAAAACACAAAAAACCCTAAAAAATCTCAAATCCCTCAAAATTTCTAAAGACGCTAAAAAATAAAAAATCCTAGAAAATCCCATCAAATTATAATTACATAAAACCCATTAAAAACATTGAAACCCATTAACTAAAACATAAAAACACATAAAACAAAAAATGGTAAAATGATAAAAACCCTAAGAGACCCCAAAACCCGTAAAAACCATAAAACCCCTAAAAACCATAAAACCCTAAGAACACATATAAATCATAAAAACCACTAAAAACTATAAAAACCACAAAATCCCCTAAACACATTTAGAAAACTAAAAAACCAAAAACCCATAAAACTAAAAACAACCCCAAAACCCCAATAATAACCTTAAAAACCCAAAATCTATAAAAACCCTAAAACCCCTCAAAATCACAAAAAACTCAAAAAAGTGATAAAAATCCTAAAAATAACTAATAATGTAAAACCCCCTGAAATCATTAAAAAATGAAAGATAACTTTAAAAACATAAAAAAAATAAAACCCCTAAAACCATAAAAATGATAAAAAACCTAAAACTCTAATAAACCCTAAAAACCCAAAACCCCAAAAAACACCTGATGCCCTAAAACCCCTAAAAACTAATAAAAATACTAAAAACCCAATGAAAAATTAAAAAACTATTTAAACCCCTAAAATGGAAAAAGTTTTACAAAGCCTTAAAACCATAAAATTTCACAAAACCTATAAATACCCAAAAATTTATAAAAACCCTCAAAATCACAAAAATCATAAAACCCCATAAAAACATAAAAAATCACTAAAATACATAAAAATAGAAAAAAAACCTGAAAACCCATTCAAAAACCATAAAACATGAAAAACCATTCAAAAACCAATAAAAACTCTTAATACCCATAAGAACAAAAAAAAAACTCTAAAAACTATAATAAATCTAAAAGACCAAAAAACCCAAAAATTCCCTAAAAACCCTAAAAACCATAAAAATCATAGAAATCCCTAAAAATCCATAAAAAATAAAAACCCTTAAACACCTTAAAACCCAATAATAATACATTAAAAAAATAAAAACACTTAAATCCCTTAAAAAATATTAAAACCTTAATTTATCCTAAAAGGACCTTAAAAACCTAAAAACACCTAAAAACCACAAAACCCCTAATTTCCCATAAAACCAAAAAAACCAAAAAAACCCTTAAAACACTAAAGACTCTAAAGAACATTATGCTCATAAAAATGATAAAAACATTACAAACCATAAAATCCCAAAAAATTAAAAAAAAACTCTAAAACCCTAAAAACCCATTAATACCCTAAAAAATGAACAAAACTATAAAAGTTCCAAATTTCCCAAGTACCAAATAACCATAAAACTCCTAAAAAACATTAAAAATACCTAAAAACATAAAAAATCCTAAAAACCATAAAAACCCAAAAGAAACCCACAAATTCAAAAAAACCACTAAAAATCTAAAAATTGCTAAAAACCCTAGAAATCCCAGAAACACTAAGAACCATAAAATCCAAAAAAACCTAAAACCACCAAAAGCCCATAAAACCCATAAAACCCCTAAAAACAACTAAAAATATAAAAAACCTTTCGACCCCAAAAAATGATTAAATAAACTAAAAACCATAAAAACTCAAAAAACACCTAAAAACAGTAAAATCCCAAAAAAAACCCTAAAAGCTCAAATTCCCTAAAACCATCAAAATCTCTTAAAACCCTAAAAACCATAAAAGTCCGAAAAATCCCTAAAAATCCCAAAAAAAATCATTAAAACCCTAAACCTTCTAAAAACATTAAAAACCAAAAAAACATAAAAATGCATGAAAACATAAAAATGATAAAACCCCAAAAAACCAAAAAACCCTAAAATATCCCAAAAAACATCAAAATCTCTAAAAATTGTAATACTCGATAAAAATACATTAAAACCCAAAAATTCCATAAAAACAAAAAAAACCATAAAAAACCTAAAAATATTTATAAAAACCATAGAAAAATAAAAACACTTAAAACCCCTAATAATATAAAAATTGATAAAAACACTAAAAACAATAAAACCCCTAAAATCACTTATACACTATAAAACCCCAAAATACTATAAAACTCGTTAAATACAAAAAAAAATTAAAAACCCACTAAAAGCTCTAAAAACCATGTAAATCCCTAAAAATGTAAAAAACTATAGAAAATATTATATTCCTAAAAAAACTCAAAAAATATAATGAAATATAAAAAACCATAAAACCCTAAAAATTTTAAAAACCTTTAAACTCCACAAAATCACTAAAAACCCTAAAAATATTAAAAACCCCAAAAAATAATTAAAATACATAAAAAGTAAAAGGCCATAAAATCCATAAAATCCCCTATTAAAACCTTAAAACCTTAAAACCCTAAAACACATAAAAACCCCCTAGAAAAGCATAAAAACCTAAAAACAATTAAACCCCTGAGAACATAAAAAATGAAAATAATCCAAAAAACCCTAAAACCCTTAAAAACCCTTCAAAATCCACAAAATCCATAAAAGCATAAAAATCCTAAAAACCACAAAAAAAATCATACAAAAACATAAAAAACCCAAAACCCCCTAAGAAAACCTTAAAAACATCAAAATAACATAAAAACCACTAAAACCCACAAAAATGAAAAAAACCTTAAAAACCATATAAATCATAAAAACTACTAAAGACCTTAAAAGACTCTAAAAAACATAAAACCCATAAAAACCCACAAAAAACACTAATATACAATTAAACATCTAAAATATTCAAAAACACTAAAAAATGTTAAACCTGAAGAAACTAAAAAACTTGAAAACCCCCTAAAAAACTAACAAGCCCATAAAACCCTAAAAACCCTAAAACCCCTCAAAATCCCTAAAATCCTAAAAACCATAAAAATTCAAAAATAGTCTTAAAAACCCATAAAAACATTAAGAACCCTAAAAATAGAAAAAAACTAAGAAAAACTTAAAAAAGAAACAAACTTAAAACCCTAAAAACATAGAAACTGCTAAAAACCATAAAAATCCTAAAAACACTAAAAATCTAAAACATATTTTATCCTCCCAAAAGAAGCAAGAATCTAAGAAACACTAAAAAAAAGAAACCCTAAAAATCCTAAAAACCCCTCAAAAACCTAAAATAACCTAAAACCTAAAAAGCCCATAAAGCATAATAAAATTTAACAATATTAAAATACCAAAAATCCTAAAAACCCATAAAAACCTAAAAACAACTAAAAACACTAATAACCCATCAAAACCTTAATTTTTTAAAAAACTTTAAAAAACATAAAACCTTAAAAAATAAATAAAATCCCCAAACCCCCCAAAACCATAAAAAACAAAAAAACCCTAAAACCTTTAAAAAACACAATATCTGAATAACCATAAAAAACTGTAAAATCTTAAATACCACCAAAAAACCAAAAAAACATAAAATAACATATAAACATGAAAAACCTGAAGAAAACATTAAAAACATTAAAATAAAAAAAACCAAAAACCTAAAAATGCTAAAAACGCTAAAAAACTGTAAAACCCTAAAACCCATTCAAAATACCTAAAAACCTAAAAACCATTAAATTCCCCAAAAATCCCTAAATATACATAAAACATAAAAACCCTAAAACCCGAAAAACACTAAGAAATAATTAAAATCCTAAAAACAATTGAACCCCTAAAAACATTTAAAAAGATAAAACCTGAAAAGAACATAAAAAACCCTAAAAACCCTAAAACCTCTAAAAACCAGGAAAACCCTAAAAACCATAAAAAACATGAAAGAAACTAAAAAATATAAAAACCATTTAAAACAAGGAAAATGATAAATATATATAAAACACATTAAAGTCCCTAGAAAATTTAAACAACCCAGAATAACCAAAAAACCCAAAAAACATTAAAAACACTAAAAACACTCAAAATCCATCAAAACCATAAAAATCCTAAAAAATCCCTAAAAACCCTACAGTATAAAAAACCCTTAAAATAATAAGAAAATATTTATATCAAAAAAACAATTAAGAATCCTAAAAAACCTTAAATACTAAAAACAATAAATCTATAAAAACCCTAAAAATGTAAAAACTATTAAAACCATAAAAAATATTAAAAACCATAAAACCCTTTAAATCAAAAAAAACATTACATATCTCTAAAAACATTAAAAACCTTGAAAATAATCAAAAAAACATCAAAAACCAAAAAAACCATAGAAATGGGAAAAAATATAAAAAACATATAAACCCTCAAAATCCCCAAAAACCCTAAAAACCATAATATTCTGATGAAATCCCTAAAAATCATTAAAAATGCAAAAAATACCTAAATACCCTAAAATACCCTATAAAACCCATAAAATCTTAAAAACTCTAAAACCCCTAAAAAATCTAAAAAACACTAAATACCCGTAAAAACCCCAAACCCCCCAGAAATCTTAAAAACGAAAAAAATAAAAGACGATGGTACTTGGTGATGGTTTCTGCTTTGTTGAGAGGTGGGGAATTTGGAAAAAAATGACTTTGATGCTGGGGGTTTGATGATATTGGGGATGGATACGCTTGGCAAGGAGGTGCTGGATGATGAAAATTGTTTTGCAGGATGTCGGTCGAGGTTTGGCTAGGAGATGTTATTGGAGTTTCTTCTGATTTTCTATTTCTTCTTATTTAGTGTAACTATTGGCTTTTTTGGGGACTCTTGGGTTTTTTGGGGGTGTCCAGGGTTTTTTGGAGTGGGTTGATTGACCCTAACCCTCCCTTGTCTGCTATGTCATTTTTCTAGTAAATTTTGAGCGGGGTTAGGAATAGCCTAGCCTTGTGCCTTCCTTACCAAAAATTATTTAAAAACCCTAAAAACCTAAAATCCTAAGAACCCATAAAAGCATTTAAAAACCCAAAAAAACCATAAATCCTTAAGAAACCCTAAAACTCTCAGAATCTCTAAAACCTCTAAAAACCCAAAATATCTAAAAAATCTCAAAAATTCTATAAAAACATAAATCCCCAAAAAACCATGAAAACCCAGAAGAAAACATTAAAAACCTAAAAATACATAATACCACTAAAAACCTCAAAAATGGAGAAACACAGAAAACCCTAGAAAACCCTAGAAACCATAAAAACTATGAAACCCCAAAAACATTTAAACCCTAAAACCCATAAAACCCAAAAACCACTAGAAACTCAAAAACCCCTTAATACACTATAAAAAATAAAATAAATATTAAGAAACTTCAAAACACTAAAAAAATCAAAAAAAAACCCAAAAACCCAAAAAACCATAAAAATACCAAATCCCTTAAAACCCAAAAAATCCCAAAAAAAATCCATAAAATCCTTAAATACTCTAAAAATCCTAAAATATCAATAAAACTCCCTAAAATCCCATAATAACCCTAAAATCCATAAAATACATTAACGCCACTAAAAAAAATCAGAAACACAAGAACCCTATGAAGTATATAATCATAATAATAACTCTAAAAACTGTTTAAACCCCTGAAAATGTAAAAAAAAACACTAAAACCCAATAAACACCTAAAGACATAAACCCCCTGAAAACCCAAAAAATATAAATAACCTATAATCCCTCCCTAATAATACATATTAATCTAAATAAATTCTTAAAAATCCCAAAAAAACCAAAATAAAAAATAAAAAATATAAAAAAACATACGAGAACATAATCAACAAAAATACAACTTAAAACCCCTAAAAACATAAAATATTGAAACCCTAAAAACCCAAGAAAATTATTAAACCCATTAAAATCCATAAATCCATAAAAACCCATAAAAATCATAAGAATGCCTTAAAAATCACAAAAAATGTAAAAAATACTTAAAACCTAGAAATATCAAAAGAAAACCTTAAAGCCATAAACCATAAAAAAACATAAAACCCTAATAAAACCTAGAAAATTAGAAAACCCAAAAAACAATAAAACCCCCAAATCCCCTAAAAACCATAAACACCTATAAATGCTTAAAACCCAAAAAATCCAAAAAACTCTAAAACCCACTAAAAGATCTTAAACACCTTTAATCCCCTAAAAATGTGCAAAAACTCCAAAAAACCTTAAAACCCAAAAATCTAAAAAAAACACTAAAATCCCAAAAAAACCATAAAACCCCTAAAATCCTTAAAAAACCTTTAGAATCCCTCAAAAGCTTTATTAAACCTAAAAAACATAAATATCATAAAAAAATTCTAAAAATCACTAATAAGGTAGAAAACCAAAAACCCATATAACCTAATGAAAATCATAAAAACATAAAAACACATAAAACCAGAAAAATTCTAATAAACCCTAGAAGCCTTAAATTTACAGAAAACCTAAAAACACTAAAACCTTCAAAATCCAAAATAATCATAAAAAAATAAAAAATCTAAAAAAAGCACTAAAAATCCCTAAAACGTGAAAAAAACCCTAAAACATTAAATTAACATTGAAAATATTAAAAACCTAAAAAATATAAAAACCTAAATAATTAAATAACATGAAAAACTAAAAAACACCATAAAAGCCTAAAACCCTCCAAAAAACAATAAAAACCCTTAAAATCCTTTAAAACCATAAAACAACTAAACCACAAAAAGCCCACTAAAAAGTGTAAAAATAATTTAAACACCTAAAATGTTAAAAAAACTCTTAAAATCCATAAAAATGCCAGAAAAAAAAATAAAAAAAATACCCCATACCCTGTATCCTAGAAACCCCAATACCCTAAAAATATCTAAAAACCATAAAACTCATCGAATCCTAGAAAAGACCTCAAAATCCCTAAAAATCTAAAAAACTATAAAACCCATGAAAACTCTGATAAAACCATAAAAACCAAAAAAACAATTAAAATTCCCCAAAAACCTAAAAAACCCTAAAACCCCAAACAAAATAAAAAACCCTAAAATTTCATAGAAAAGTTAGAAACCTAAAGACCCTTAAAACTCCTAAAAACCTAAAAAATGCTAGAAACCCTAAAAAACAATTAAAAACCATAAAATTTATCAAAACCTTAAAAACCCCAATAGACCTTAAAAACCCATAAAACCAAAAAACAACTACAAACTCTAAAAATATTTTAAACCCCTAAAAACCATAAAACACTCTAAAATCGTTCAAACCCTAAAAAACTAAAAATAACCATAAAACCACAAAAAACAATAAAACCCTAAAAACCATAAAAACCATAAAATACTTAAAAACCTAAAATATCCCTAAAGATGCCTTAAAATGTAAAATATCCAAAAACCCAAAAAAACCTAAGAAAACCTTCAAAACCTAAACACTCATAAAACCGTAAAAACAACCAAAAGTCCTAAAAATCCTTAGAACCTTAGAACCCAAATAAATCCAAAAAAAAACACTAAAAACCAAAAATACCTAAAAGGCCATAAAATAACTAAAAATGTAAAAATCCATAAAAACCCTAAAAAAATGGAAAAACCCTAAGAAAATTATAGACACCTAAAACAAAAAAAATAATAAAAACCTAAAAAGTCCTAAAAACCCTAAAAAGTCCCTAAAAACCCTAAAACCCCAAAAAACCATAAACCCCTAGAAACCATAAAAAACACTAAAAAATCACAAAACCCCTAATAACTAATAGAAACTATAAAAACCATTTAAACCCTTAAAAATTATTAAATACACTAAAAACCTTAAAACCCTCAAAAACTCATAAAAATCCTATAACCCAAAAAAATATTAAAACCCAAAAAAACCTCTATAAATCTTTAAAATACCTAAAAATGTAAAAAACAATTAATAAAACCCTAAAAAACAATGAAAAACATAAAAACATAAAAACATAAAAAACATAAAACCCCTAAATAACATAAAAATTTTAAAAATCCTAAAACCCCTTAAAGACCCTAAAACCCCTAGACCCCTTAAAACCTTAAGAATCTAATAAAACCCTAAAACCCCACTAAAAATCTAAAAACCGATTAAACCCTTAAAAAGATATAAAATTTAAAAAAAAAAAATAATCACCCAAAAAAACTAAAGAGATGCTAAACACCCAAAAAACCATAATACTCTAAAACCCCTAAAACCCCCATAAAACCCACAAAATACCTAAAACATTAATAATTCATAAATATCCAAAAAAATCCTTACTTATTCCTAAAAATTTAAAAACCCTTAAAAACTCTGAAAATCCCTAATAAATTTTGAGCGGGGTCAGGAATAGCCTAGCCTTGTGCCTTCCTTACCAAAAATTATTTAAAAACCCTAAAAACCAAAAATCATAAGAACCCCTAAAAGCATTTAAAAACCCAAAAAAACCATAAATCCTTAAAAAAACCCTAAAACTCTCAGAATCTCTAAAACCTCTAAAAACCCAAAATATCTAAAAAATCCCAAAAATTCTATAAAAAACATAAATCCCCGAAAAACCATGAAAACCCATAAGAAAACAATAAAAACCTAAAAATACATAATACCACTAAAAACCTAAAAAATGGAAAAACACTTAAAACCCTAGAAAACCCTAGAAACCATAAAAACTATGAAACCCCAAAATCATTTAAACCCTAAAATCCATAAAACCCTAAAACCACTAGAAACTCAAAAAACCCCTTAATCCACTATAAACAATAAAATAAATATTAAGAAACTTCAAAACACAAAAAAAACTCAAAACAAACCCAAAAACCTAAAAAACCATAAAAATACCAAATCCCTTAAAACCCAAAAAATCCCAAAAAATCCATAAAACCCTTAAATACTCTAAAAATCCTAAAATATCAATAAAACTCCCTAAAACCCCATAATAACCCTAGAATCCATAAAATACATTAACTCCACTGAAAACATCTGAAACACAAGAACCCTATAAACTATATAATCACAATAATAACTCTAAAAACTGTTTAAACCCATAAAAATGTAAAAAAACACTAAAACCCAATAAACACCTAAAAACATAAACCCCCTGATAACCCAAAAAATATAAATAACCTATAATCCCTCCCTAATAATACATATTAATCTAAATAAATTCTTAAAAATCCCAAAAAAACCAAAATAAAAAATAAAAAATATAAAAAAACATAAGAGAACATTATCAACAAAAATACAACTTAAAACCCCTAAAAACTAAAATATTAAAACCCTAAAAACCCATGAAAATTATTAAACCCCTTAAAATCCATAAATCCCTAAAAACCCACAAAAATCATTAGAATCCCCTAAAAATCACTAAAAATGTAAAAAATACATAAAAGCTAGAAATATCAAAAGAAAACCTTAAAGCTATAAAACATAAAAAACAGAAAACCCTAATAAAACCTAGAAAATTAGAAAACCCAAAAAACAATAAAACCCCCAAATCCCCTAAAAAACATAAACACCTATAAACGTTTAAAACCCAAAAAATCCAAAAAACTATAAAACCCACTAAAAGATCTTAAACACCTTTAATCCCCTAAAAATGTAAAAAACTCCAAAAAACCTTAAAACCCAAAAATCTAAAAAAACACTAAAATCCCCAAAAAAACCATAAAACCCCTAAAATCCTTAAAAAACCTTTAAAATCCCTCAAAATCTTTATTAAACCTAAAAAACATAAAAATCACTAATAAGGTAAAAAACCAAAAACCCAAATAACCCAATGAAAATCATAAAAACATAAAAACACTTAAAACAACAAAAATTCTAAAGAACTCTAGAAACCTTAAATTTACAGAAAACCTAAAAACACTAAAACCTTCAAAATCCAAAATAATCCTAAAAAAATAAAAAATCTAAAAAAGCACTAAAAATCCCTAAAACGTAAAAAGAACCCTAAAACATTAAATTAACAATGAAAATATTAAAAACCTAAAAAATATAAATACCTAAATAATTAAAAAACACTAAAAACGTAAAAACACCATAAAAGCCAAAAAAACCTCCAAAAAACTATAAAACCCTTTAAAATCCATTAAAACCATAATACAACTAAACCCCAAAAAACCCACTAAAAAGTGTAAAAATAATTTAAACACCTAAAAGGTTAAAAAAAACTCTTAAAATCCATAAAAATTCCAGAAAAAAAATAAACAAAATACCCTATACCCTGTATCCTAGAAACCCCAAAACCCTAAAAATATCTAAAAACCTTAAAACTCATCTAATCCTAAAAAATCCCTCAAAATCCCTAAAAATCTAAAAAACTATAAAACCCATGAAAACCCTAATAAAACCATAAAAACGAAGAAAAAAACAATTAAAATTCACCAAAAACCTAAAAAACCCTAAAACCCATAACAAAATAAAAAACCCTAAAATTTCATAGAAAAGTTAGAAACCTAAAGACCCTTAAAACTCCTAAAAACCTAAAAAATGCTAGAAAGCCTAAAAACACTTAAAAACCATAAAATATATCAAAACCTTAAAAACCCCAATAGACATTAAAAACCGATAAAACCCATAAAACCAAAAAACAACTACAAACTCTAAAAATATTTTAAACCCCTAAAAACCATAAAACACTCTAAAAGCCTTAAAACCCTAAGAAACTAAAAATAACCATAAAACCACAAAAAACAATAAAACCCTAAAAACCATAAAAACCATAAAATACATAAAAAACCTAAAATATCCCTAAAGATACCTAAAAATATAAAAAACCCAAAAACCCAAAAAAACCTAAGAAAAACTTCAAAACCTAAACACACATAAACCCGTAAAAACAACTAAAAGTCCTAAAAATCCTTAGAACCTTAAAACCCAAGAAAATCCAAAAAAACACTAAAAACCAAAAATACCTAAAAGGCCATAAAATAACTAAAAATGTAAAAATCCATAAAAAACTAAAAAAATGAAAAAACCCTAAGAAAATTATAGACACCTAAAACAAAAAATAATAATAAAATCCTAAAAAGTCCTAGAAACCCTAAAAATTCTCTAAAAACCCTAAAACCCCAAAAAACCATAAACCCCTAGAAACCATAAAAACACTAAAAAATCACAAAACCCCTAATAACTAATAGAAACTATAAAAACCCTTTAAACCCCTAAAAATTATTAAATACACTAAAAAACATAAAAACCCTCAAAAACTCATAAAAATCCTATAACCCGAAAAATATTAAAACCCAAAAAAACCTCTATAAATCCGTAAAATACATAAAAATGTAAATAAATTAATAAAACCCTAAAAACAATGAAAAACATAAAAACATAAAAACATAGAAAACATAAAACCCCTAAATAACATAAAAATGTTAAAAATCCTAAAACCCCTTAAAGACCCTAAAACCCCTAAAACCCCTTAAAACCTTAAGAATCTAATAAAACCCTAAAACCCCATTAAAAATCTAAAAACCGATTAAACCCTTAAAAACATATAAAATTTAAAAAAAATCACCCAAAAAAATAAAGAGATGCTAAACACCCCGAAAACCATAATACTCTAAAACCCCTAAAACCCCCCACAAAACCCACAAAATACCTAAAACATTAATAATTCATAAAAATCCTTAAAATCCTTACTTATTCCTAAAAATTTAAAAACCCTAAAAAACCCTGAAAATCCATAATAAAACTGTAAAAACATAAAAAATACATTAAACCACTTAAAACCAAAAAACCCAAAAAAACCAAAAAACCCAAAAAAACTTTAAAAACTTTAAAAATCATTAAAAAATATAAAAAGATAAAAATCATAAAAAACACTAAAAATCCAGAAAAATGATTAAAAATCCCAAAACCCTGGATTTTTTTAGAAAATAGTAAAAACCATAAAACATATAAAACATCAAAAAACCTAAAAATGCTAAAAAATCTAAAATAAACTAAAACATTAAGAACCCCATAAAACCAAAAAACACCTTAAAATATTAAAAAATACCAAAACCTGATAAAATTCAAAAAATACATAAAACTATAAAAACCCTAAAAACCTTAAAGACTCTCAAAATACCAAAAAATCCTAAAAAATTCCTAAATATATCTAATATTATAGAAAACCTAAAACCCTAAAAACCATAATAAAACCTAAAAACACATAAAAATTCAAAATAAAAAAATGAAAAAAATATTAAAAACCATTAAAACTCATAAAACCACTAAAAACACTAGAAAACATAAACATCCCTAAACAATTAAAACCCCAAAAAACCAATAAAACCCAAATGACCACTATAAACTCTAAAAACCATTTAAACCCCTAAAAACATTAAAAAATTATAAAAAACCAAAAAAACCCGAAAACATAAAAAAACCTAAAACCCCCAAAAAACAATAAATCCCTAAATCCCGTAAAAATATCTAAACACCTTAAAAACCATAAAAATCATACAAATTCAATAAAATCCCAAAAAATGTAAAAAAACACGAAACCATGAAAAAAAAACATGAGAAAAACATAAAAACCTACAAACACTTAAAACCATTAAAAACCATAAACACTCTAAAAACCAAAAAAAACAAAATAACCTAAAAAAATTAAAATAAATTAAATCCCTAAAATCATAAAAATCTTAACAAGACCTGAAAATACCTAAAATTTTAAAAAACCCCTAAATCACCTATAAGCAACTATGAAATAACCATAACAACCCTAGAAAACCCAAATAAAACAATAAAATTATAAAAACACTAAAACCCCCTAAAATTTAAAAAACCATAAAACACAAAAAACCCTAAAAAATCTCAAATCCCTCAAAATTTCTGAAGACACTAAAAAATAAAAAATCCTAGAAAATACCATCAAATTATAATTACATAAAACCCATTAAAAACATTGAAACCCCTTAACTAAAACATAAAAACACATAAAACAAAAAAATGGTAAAATGATAAAAACCCTAAGAGACCCCAAAACCCGTAAAAACCATAAAACCCCTAAAAACCATAAAACCCTATGAACACATATAAATCATAAAAACCACTAAAAACTATAAAATCCATAAAATCCCCTAAACACATTTAGAAAACTAAAAAACCAAAAACCCATAAAACTAAAAACAACCCCAAAACCCCAATAATAACCTTAAAAACCCAAAATCCATAAAAACCCTAAAACCCCTCAAAATCAAAAAAAACTCAAAAAAATGATAAAAATCCTAAAAATAACTAATAATGTAAAACCCCCTGAAATCATTAAAAAATGAAAGATAACTTTAAAAACATAAAAAAAATAAAACCCCTAAAACCATAAAAATGATAAAAAACCTAAAACTCTAATAAACCCTAAAAACCCAAAACCCCAAAAAACTCCTGATGCCCTAAAACCCCTAAAAACTAATAAAAATACTAAAAACCCACTGAAAATTTAAAAAACTATTTAAACCCCTAAAATGGAAAAAGTTTTACAAAGCCTTAAAACCATAAAATTTCACAAAACCTATAAATACCCAAAAATTTATAAAAACCCTCAAAATCACAAAAATCATAAAAGCCCATAAAAACATAAAAAATCACTAAAATACATAAAAATAGAAAAAAAACCTGAAAACCCATTCAAAAACCATAAAACATGAAAAACCATTCAAAAACCAATAAAAACTCTTAATACCCATAAGAACAAAAAAACTCTGAAAACTATAATAAATCTAAAAGACCAAAAAACCCAAAAATTCCCTAAAAACCCTAAAAACCATAAAATTCATAGAAATCCCTAAAAATCCATAAAAAATAAAAACCCTTAAACACCTTAAAACCCCATAATAAGACATTAAAAAAATAAAAACACTTAAATCCCTTAAAAAATATTAAAACCCTAATTTATCCTAAAAGGACCTTAAAAACCTAAAAACACCTAAAAACCACAAAACCCCTAATTTCCCATAAAACCAAAAAATCCAAAAAAAACCCTTAAAACACTAAAGACTCTAAAGAACATTCTGCTCATAAAAATGATAAAAACATTACAAACCATAAAATCCCAAAAAATAAAAAAACTCTAAAACCCTAAAAACCCAATAATACCCTAAAAAATGAACAAAACTATAAAAGTTCCAAATTTCCCAAGTACCAAATAACCATATAAATCCTAAAAACATTAAAAATACCTAAAAACATAAAAAATCCTAAAAACCATGAAAACCCAAAAGAAACCCACAAATTCAAAAAACCCACTAAAAATCTAAAAATTGCTAAAAACCCTAGAAATCCCAGAAACACTAAGAACCATAAAATCCCAAAAAACCTAAAACCACTAAAAGCCCATAAAACCCATAAAACCCATAAAAACAACTAAAAATATAAAAAACCTTTCGACCCCAAAAATCATTAAATAAACTAAAAACCATAAAAACTCAAAAAACACCTAAAAACAGTAAAATCCCAAAAAAACCCTAAAAGCTCAAATTCCCTAAAACCATCAAAAGCTCTTAAAACCCTAAAAACCATAAAAGTCCGAAAAATCCCTAAAAATCCCAAAAAAATCATTAAAACCCTAAACCCCCTAAAAACATTAAAAACCAAAAAAAACTTAAAAATGCATGAAAACATAAAAATGATAAAACCCCAAAAAACCAAAAAACCCTAAAATTTCCCAAAAAACATCAAAATCCCTAAAAATTGTAATACTCGATAAAAATACATTAAAACCCAAAAATTCCATAAAAACAAAAAAAACCATAAAAAACCTAAAAAAATTTATAAAAACCATAGAAAAATAAAAACACTTAAAACCCCTAATAATATAAAAATTGGTAAAAACACTAAAAACAATAAAAACCCTAAAATGACTTATACACTATAAAACCCCAAAATACTATAAAACACGTTAAATACAAAAAAAATTTAAAAACCCACTAAAAACTCTAAAAACCATGTAAATCCCTAAAAATGTAAAAAACTATAGAAAATATTATATTCCTAAAAAAACTCAAAAAATCTAATGAAATATAAAAAACCATAAAACCCTAAAAATTATAAAAACCTTTAAACTCCACAAAATCACTAAAAACCCTAAAAATATTAAAAACCACAAAAAATAATTAAAATACATAAAAAGTAAAAGGCCTTAAAATCCTTAAAATCCCCTATTAAAACCTTAAAACCTTAAAACCCTAAAACACATAAAAACCCCCTAGAAAAGCATAAAAACCTTAAAAAAATTAAACCCCTGAGAACATAAAAAATGAAAATAATCCAAAAAACCCTAAAACCCTTAAAAAACCTTCAAAATCCACAAAATCCATAAAAGCATAAAAATCCTAAAAACCACAAAAAAAAATCATACAAAAACATAAAAAACCCAAAAACACCTAAGAAAACCTTAAAAACATCAAAATAACATAAAAACCACTAAAACCCACAAAAATGAAAAAAACCTTAAAAACCATATAAATCATAAAAACTACTAAAGACCTTAAAAGACTCTAAAAACATAAAACCCATAAAAACCCACTAAAAACACTAATATACCATTAAACATCTAAAATATTCAAAAACACTAAAAAACGTTAAACCTGAAGAAACTAAAAAACTTGAAAACCCCCTAAAAAACTAACAAGCCCATAAAACCCTAAAAACCCTAAAACCCCTCAAAATCCCTAAAATCCTAAAAACCGTAAAAATTCAAAAATAGTCTTAAAAACCCATAAAAACATTAAGAACCATAAAAATAGAAAAAAACTAAGAAAACATTAAAAAAGAAACAAACTTAAAACCCTAAAAACATAAAAACTGCTAAATACCATAAAAATCCTAAAAACACTAAAAATCTAAAACATATTTTATCCTCCCAAAAGAAGCAAGAATCTAAGAAACACTAAAAAAAGAAACCCTAAAAACCCTAAAAACCCCTCAAAAACCTAAAAGAACCTAAAACCTAAAAAGACCATAAAGCATAAAAAAATTTAACAATATTAAAATACCAAAAATCCTAAAAACCCATAAAAACCTAAAAACAACTAAAAACACTAATAACCCATCAAAATCTTAATTTTTTTAAAAAATCTAAAAAACATAAAACCTTAAAAAATAAATAAAATCCCCAAACCCCCCAAAACCATAAAAACCAAAAAAACCCTAAAACCTTTAAAAAACACAATATCTGAATAACCATAAAAAACTGTAAAATCATAAAAACCCCCAAAAACCCAAAAAAAAACATAAAATTACATAAAAACATGAAAAACCTGAAGAAAACATTAAAAACATTAAAATAAAAAAAACAAAAACCTAAAAATCCTAAAAACGCTAAAAAACTAAAAAACCCTAAAAACCATTCAAAATACCTAAAAACCTAAAAACCATTAAATTCCCCAAAAATCCCTAAATATACATAAAAACATAAAAACCCTAAAACCCGAAAAACACTAAGAAATAATTAAAATCCTAAAAACAATTAAACCCCTAAAAACATTTAAAAAGATAAAACCTGAAAAGAACATAAAAAACCCTAAAAACCCTAAAACCTCTAAAACCCATAAAAACCCTAAAAACCATAAAAAACATGAAAGAAAATAAAAAAATATAAAAACCATTTAAAACAAGGAAAATGATAAATATATATAAAACACATTAAAGTCCCCAGAAAATTTAAACAACCCAGAATAACCAAAAAACCCAAAATACTTTAAAAACACTAAAAACACTCAAAATCCATCAAAACCATAAAAATCCTAAAAAATCCCTAAAAACCCTACAGTATAAAAAACCATTAAAATAATAAGAAAATATTTATATCAAAAACACAATTAAGAATCCTAAAAAACCTTAAATACTAAAAACAATAAATCTATAAAAACCCTAAAAAATGTAAAAACTATTAAAACCATAAAAAATATTAAAAACCATAAAACCCTTTAAATCAAAAAAAACATTACATATCTCTAAAAACATTAAAAACCTTGAAAATAATCAAAAAAAACATCAAAAACCAAAAAAAACCATAGAAATGGGAAAAAATATAAAAAACATATAAACCCTCAAAATCCCCAAAAACCCTAAAACCATAATATTCTGATGAAATCCCTAAAAATCATTAAAAATGCAAAAAATACCTAAATACCCTAAAATACCCTATAAAACCCATAAAATCTTAAAAACTCTAAAACCCCTAAAAAATCTAAAAAACACTAAATACCCGTAAAAACCCCAAACCCCCCAGAAATCTTAAAAACGAAAAAAATAAAAGATGATGGTACTTGGTGATGGTTTCTGCTTTGTTGAGAGGTGGGGAATTTGGAAAAAAATGACTTTGATGCTGGGGGTTTGATGATATTGGTGATGGATACGCTTGGCAAGGAGGTGATAGATGATGAAAATTGTTTTGCAGGATGTCGGTCGAGGTTTGGCTAGGAGATGTTATTGGAGTTTCTTCTGATTTTCTATTTCTTCTTGTTTAGTGTAACTATTGGCTTTTTTGGGGACTCTTGGGTTTTTTGGGGGTGTCCAGGGTTTTTTGGAGTGGGTTGATTGACCCTAACCCTCCCTTGTCTGCTATGTCATTTTTCTAGAAAATTTTGAGCGGGGTTAGGAATAGCCTAGCCTTGTGCCTTCCTTACCAAAAATTTTATAAAAACCCTAAAAACCTAAAATCCTAAGAACCCCTAAAATCATTTAAAAACCCAAAAAAACCATAAATCCTTAAAAAACCCTAAAACTCTCAGAATCTCTAAAACCTCTAAAAACCTAAAATATCTAAAAAATCCCAAAAATTCTATAAAAACATAAATCCCCGAAAAACCATGAAAACCCATAAGAAAACATTAAAAACCTAAAAATACATAATACCACTAAAAACCTAAAAAATGGAGAAACACAAAAAACCCTAGAAAACCCTAGAAACCATAAAAACTATGAAACCCTAAAACCCATAAAACCCAAAAACCACTAGAAACTCAAAAACCCCTTAATACACTATAAACAATAAAATAAATATTAAGAAACTTCAAAACACTAAAAAAATCAAAAAAACCCAAAAATCCAAAAAACCATAAAAATACCAAATCCCTTAAAACCCAAAAAATCCCAAAAAAAATCCATAAAATCCTTAAATACTCTAAAAATCCTAAAATATCAATAAAACTCGCTAAAACCCCATAATAACCCTAAAATCCATAAAATACATTAACGCCACTAAAAAAATCAGAAACACAAGAACCCTATGAAGTATATAATCATAATAATAACTCTAAAAACTGTTTAAACCCCTGAAAATGTAAAAAAACACTAAAACCCAATAAACACCTAAAGACATAAACCCCCAGAAAACCCAAAAAATATAAATAACCTATAATCCTTCCCTAATAATACATATTAATCTAAATAAATTCTTGAAAATCCCAAAAAAACCAAAATAAAAAATAAAAAATATAAAAAAACATACGAGAACATAATCAACAAAAATACAACTTAAAACCCCTAAAAACATAAAATATTGAAACCCTAAAAACCCAAGAAAATGATTAAACCCCTTAAAATCCATAAATCCATAAAACCCCATAAAAATCATAATAATTCCATAAAAATCACTAAAAATGTAAAAAATACTTAAAACCTAGAAATATCAAAAGAAAACCTTAAAGCCATAAAACATAAAAAAACATAAAACCCTAATAAAACCTAGAAAATTAGAAAACCCAAAAAACAATAAAACCCCCAAATCCCCTAAAAACCATAAACACCTATAAATGCTTAAAACCCAAAAAATCCAAAAATCTCTAAAACCCACTAAAAGATCTTAAACACCTTTAATCCCCTAAAAATGTACAAAAACTCCAAAAAACCTTAAAACCCAAAAATCTAAAAAAACACTAAAATCCCAAAAAAACCATAAAACCCCTAAAATCCTTAAAAAAACCTTTAGAATCCCTCAAAATCTTTATTAAACCTAAAAAACATAAAAATCATAAAAAAATTCTAAAAATCACTAATAAGGTAAAAAACCAAAAACCCATATAACCTAATGAAAATCATAAAAACATAAAAACACATAAAACCAGAAAAATTATAATAAACCCTAGAAACCTTAAATTTACAGAAAACCTAAAAACACTAAAACCTTCAAAATCCAAAATAATCATAAAAAAATAAAAAATCTAAAAAAAGCACTAAAAATCCCTAAAACGTAAAAAAACCCTAAAACATTAAATTAACAATGAAAATATTAAAAACCTAAATAATATAAAAACCTAAATAATTAAAAAACACTAAAAACTAAAAAACACCATAAAAGCCTAAAAACCTCCAAAAAACAATAAAAACCCTTAAAATCCTTTAAAACCATAAAACAAATAAACCCCAAAAAACCCACTAAAAAGTGTAAAAATAATTTAAACACCTAAAATGCTTAAAAAACTCTTAAAATCCATAAAAATGCCAGAAAAAAAAATAAAAAAAATACCCCATACCATGTATCCTAGAAACCTCAATACCCTAAAAATATCTAAAAACCATAAAACTCATCGAATCCTAGAAAGACCTCAAAATCCCTAAAAATCTAAAAAACTATAAAACCCATGAAAACCCTAATAAAACCATAAAAACCAAAAAAACAATTAAAATTCCCCAAAAACCTAAAAAACCCTAAAACCCCTAACAAAATAAAAAACCCTAAAATTTCATAGAAAATTTAGAAACCTAAAGACCCTTAAAAATCCTAAAAACCTAAAAAATGCTATAAACCCTAAAAAACACTTAAAAACCATAAAATTTATCAAAACCTTAAAAACCCCAATAGACCTTAAAAACCCATAAAACCCATAAAACTAAAAAACAACTACAAACTCTAAAAATATTTTAAACCCCTAAAAACCATAAACCACTCTAAAATCCTTCAAACCCTAAAAAATTAAAATAACCATAAAACCACAAAAAACAATAAAACCCTAAAAACCATAAAAACCATAAAATACTTAAAAACCTAAAATATCCCTAAAGATACCTTAAAATGTAAAATATCCAAAAACCCAAAAAAACCTAAGAAAACCTTCAAAACCTAAACACTCATAAAACCGTAAAAACAACTAAAAGTCCTAAAAATCCTTAGAACCTTAAAACCAAAATAAATCCAAAAAAACACTAAAAACCAAAAATACCTAAAAGGCCATAAAATAACTAAAAATGTAAAAATCCATAAAAACCCTAAAAAAATGGAAAAACCCTAAGAAAATTATAAACACCTAAAACAAAAAAAATAATAAAAACCTAAAAAGTCTTAAAAACCCTAAAAAGTCCCTAAAAACCCTAAAACCCCAAAAAACCATAAACCCCTAGAAACCATATAAAACACTAAAAAATCACAAAACCCCTAATAACTAATAGAAACTATAAAAACCCTTTAAACCCCAAAAAATAATTAAATACACTAAAAACCATAAAACCCTCAAAAAATCATAAAAATCCTATAACCCAAAAAATATTAAAACCCAAAAAAAACCTCTATAAATCCCTAAAATACCTAAAAATGTAAAAAAAAATTAATAAAACCCTAAAAAACAATGAAAAACATAAAAACATAAAAACATAAAAAACATAAAACCCCTAAATAACATAAAATTTTTAAAAATCCTAAAACCCCTTAAAGACCCTAAAACCCCTAGACCCCTTAAAACCTTAAGAATCTAATAAAACCCTAAAACCCCACTAAAAATATAAAAACCGATTAAACCCTTAAAAAGATATAAAATTTAAAAAAAAAATTAATCACCCAAAAAAACTAAAGAGATGCTAAATACCCAGAAAACCATAATACTCTAAAACCCCTAAAACCCCCATAAAACCCACAAAATACCTAAAACATTAATAATTCATAAATATCCAAAAAAAATCCTTACTTATTCCTGAAAATTTAAAAACCCTTAAAAACTCTGAAAATCCCTAATAAAACTGTAAAAACATAAAAAATAATTTAAACCACTTAAAACCAAAAAACCCAAAAAAACCAATAAACCCAAAAAAACTTTAAAAACATTAAAAATCAATAAAAAATCAAAAAAGATTAAAATCATAAAAAACACTAAAAATCCGGAAAAATGATAAAAAATCCCAAAAACCCTGAATTTTTTTAGAAAATAGTAAAAACCATAAAACATATAAAACACCAAAAAAACCTAAAAATGCTAAAAAACACGTAAAACCATTAAAAACCGTAAACACTCTAAAAACCAAAATAACCAAAATAACCTAAATAAAATTAAAATAAATTAAATCCCTAAAATCATAAAAATCTAAAAAAGACCTGAAAATACCTAAAATCTTAAAAAACCCCTAAATCCCCTAAAACAACTATGAAATCCTTAAAACCCAAAACAAAATTAATTCACCTAAAAACCTAAAAATTCTAAAACTCCTAGGCAACCATAAAATACAAAAAAAACAAAAATTAACATAAAAACATCAAAGAACCAAAAAAACTATAAAAATAAATTAAATCACTAAAATCCACTAAAAACTCTAAAACCCTATTAATCCCATAAAATGTTAAAAAAAACTTTTAAAACCCTTAAAACCCTACAAACTAAAAAAACCATAGAACCCAATGAAAAAACCCTGAAACCCCTAAAAACCCCCAAACCCTCAAAATCCCTAGAAATCATAAAAAACCATAAAAATTCTAAAAAATCCCCAAAAAATATGAAAATGAAAAAAAAACAAACACCCATAAAAATCCATAAGAAATCCTTAAAAATATAAAAATAGTTAAATCCACTAAAAACTCATAAAATTTAAAAACCCTAAAAAACCATAAAAACACTAAAAATCCCTAAGACCCCTAAAAACCATAAATATACAAAAAAATCCAAAAAAATAAAAAAAAATTTAAAAACCCTAAAAACCGTGAAAACCCATAAGAAAAAATTAAAAACCCCAAAGCCCTCAAAACCAATAAAAACATAAAAATCATTAAAAACCCTCAAAGACCTTAAAAACCATAAAGACCTCTAAAAACTATAAAAATTATTAAAAATATATAAAAAAACATAAAAAATTAAAAACACTAAAAAACTAAAAAAATTTATGAAAATCATACAAATCTAAAAATCCATAAAACCATTAAAAACATGAAAATTGCTAAAAAAAACCTAAAACCCTAAAAACCCTAAAAACTCCCCTATAACCCCATTAAATCCCTAAAAACAAATAAGGTTTTTTTAAAAAAAATTACATTCATAAAAATGTTAAAAAAACTCTAAAAACGTGAAAAACACTAAAAAACTAAAAAATCCAAAACTCAAAACAAAAACAATAAACTCTAAAACCCAGAGAACCTTAAAATCACTAAAAACCATAAAAATAATAATAATCCCAAGGAATCCTTAAAAATCTAAAAAAATCAAGAAACCCTAAAAAACCCCTAATAACCCCTTAAAAACTAAAAACACTTAAATACCTTAAAAACCCAAAAAACCATAAAAATACTTCGAATCCCTAAAAGATTTAAAAACCATAAAATTCATAAAAAATATTTAAAAATCACTAAAAACATAGAAAACCCAAAAAATTATTGAAAACACCAAGAATTCCTTCAGAACCTAAAAACACTAGACACCCATAAAAACTCTAACAAGCTCTTAAAACCCTAAAAACCTCAAAAACCTCTAAAACATTCAAAATCCATAAAAACCATAAAAACCTTAAATTTTTTAATCATTCCTAAAAACATTAAAAATCTAAAAAAAACATAAAGATATGATAAACCCTAAGAAAACCATTAAAACAAAAAACACTTAAAACACATAAAAATTAATAAATTCTTCGAAACCCTAGAAATTATTAAAAGACGCTAAAAAACTAAAAACACCTAAAAAATATAATAACCCCTAAAAACCTAAGATAACCATAAAACCCCATAAAAACCCATTAAATTCTAAAAACAATAAAATCCCTTAAAAACCATAAAAATGGTTAAAACTCCAAAAACATTATAACCCTGAAAAAACTAAAAAAAAACCTCCAAAAAACCAAATAAATGAAATAAACTCAAAAAACCCTCAAAATAACCCAAAACTCTTAGTAACATAAAATTCATAAAAATTTCTAAATATCTCTAAAAACATAGAAAACCCTAAAACCATGAAAAAACTTAAAACACCTAAGAAAACTTTAGAAACCTAATAACACTTAAAACACACAAAAACCCAAAAACACTAAAAAACTGAAAAATCCTAAAACCCTAATAAACCCTAAAACCCATCAAAATTCCTAAAACAACTATAAAACTATAAAAATCAAAACAAAACTTTAAAAATAAAGAAAATATAAAAAAACTAATACCCTAAAATTCCAAAGTATATTGTAAAACCCTAAAACATTTAAGACAACTAAAAACACTAAAATGAAAAAACCCTAAAAGACATAAAAACCCATAAAAACCCATAAAAACCCTAAAACAAAAAACCCCTAAAAACCTTAAGAATCCCTAAAACCCATAAATACTCAAATAAACAAATAAAAAATCAAAATTACTATAAAACCCTGAAAAATATTGAAAAACACTAAATCCTTAAAAAACCAAAAAAACACAAAAAGCCATAAAACCCCTAAAATACACAAAAAAACCCTAAAAACCAGAAAACTTCCATAAAATTATAAAAATCCTAAGAAACCATAAAAACATTAAAATCCATAAAAAAAATTAAAAACTGGTAGAAATCATTAAAAATTCATTAGAATCCGTAAAAAAATTAAAAAAACCATAATAACCCTAGAAAACCCAAAGAAAACAATAAAATTATAAAAACACTAAAACCCCCTAAAATTTTAAAAACCATAAAACACAAAAAACCCTAAAAAATATCAGATCCCTCAAAATTTCTAAAGACGCTAAAAAAGAAAAAATCCTAAAAAATACCATCAAATTATAATTACATAAAAACCCATTAAAAACATTGAAACCCCTTAACTAAAACATAAAAACACATAAAACAAAAAATTGATAAAATGATAAAAACCCTAAGAGACCCCAAAACCCGTAAAAACCTTAAAACCCGTAAAAACCCTAAAACCCTAAGAACACATATAAATCATAAAACCACTAAAAACTATAAAAACCATAAAATCCCCTAAAAACCATTAGAAAACTAAAAAACCAAAAACCCATAAAACTAAATACAACCCCAAAACCCCAATAATAACCTTAAAAACCCAAAATCCATAAAACCCTAAAACCCCTCAAAAGCACAAAAAACTCAAAAAATGATAAAAATCCTAAAAATAACTAATAATGTAAAACCCCCTGAAATCATTAAAAAATGAAAGATAACCTTAAAAACATAAAAAAATTAAAACCCCTAAAACCATAAAAATGATAAAAAACCTAAAACTCTAATAAACCATAAAACCCCAAAACCCCAAAAAACTCCTCATGCCCTAAAACCCCTAAAATCTAATAAAAATACTAAAAACCCACTGAAAAATTAAAAAACTATTTAAACCCCTAAAATGGAAAAAAATTTACAAATCCTTAAAACCATAAAATATCACAAAACCTATAAATACCCAAAAATTTATAAAAACCCCCAAAATCCAAAAAATCATAAAACCCCATAAAAAGATAAAAAATCATTAAAATACATAAAAACAGAAAAAAAAACCTGAAAAACCATTCAAAAACCATAAAACATGAAAAAACATTCAAAAACCTAAAAAAACTCTTAATACCCATAAGAACAAAAAAAACACTAAAAACTATAATAAATCTAAAAGACCAAAAAACCCAAAAATTCCCTAAAAACCCCAAAAACCATAAAAATCATAGAAATCCCTAAAAATCCATATAAAATAAAAACCCTTAAACACCTTAAAAAACCATAATAAGACATTAAAAAAATAAAAACACTTAAATCCATTAAAAAATATTAAAACCCTAATTTATCCTAAAAGGACCTTAAAAACCTAAAAACACCTAAAAACCACAAAACCCCTAATTTCCCATAAAACCAAAGAAATCCAAAAAACCCCTTAAAACACTAAAGACTCTAAAGAACGTTATGCTCATAAAAATGATAAAAACATTACAAACCATAAAATCCCAAAAAATTAAAAAAAACTCTAAAACTCTAAAAAACAATTAATACCCTAAAAAATGAACAAAACTATAAAAGTTCCAAATTTCCCAAGTACCAAATAACCATAAAAATCCTAAAATACATTAAAAATCCCTAAAAACATAAAAAAATCCTAAAAACCATGAAAACCCATAAGAAACCCACAAATTCAAAAAAAAAACTAAAAACCTAAAAATTGCTAAAAACCCTAGAAAACCCAGAAACACTAAGAACCATAAAATCCCAAAAAACCTAAAACCACTAAAATCCCATAAAACCCATAAAACCCATAAAAACATCTAAAAATATAAAAAACCTTTCGACCCCAAAAAATGATTAAAAAAACTAAAAACCTTAAAAACTCAAAAAACACCTAAAAACAGTAAAATCCCAAAAAACCCGAAAAGCTGAAATTCCCTAAAACCATCAAAATCTCTTAAAACCCTAAAAACCATAAATGTCCGAAAAATCCCTAAAAATCAAAAAAAAATTATTAAAACCCTAAACCCCCTAAAAACATTAAAAACCAAAAAAAACTTAAAAATGCATGAAAACATAAAAATGATAAAACCCCAAAAAACGAAAAAACCCTAAAATATCCCTAAAAACATCAAAATCCCTAAAAATCGTAATACTCGATAAAAATACATTAAAACCCAAAAATTCCCTAAAAACATAAAAAACTATAAAAAACCTAAAAACATTTATGAAAACCATAGAAAAATAAAAACACTTAAAACCCCTAATAATATAAAAATTGATAAAAACACAAAAAACAATAAAAACCCTAAAATCACTTATACACTATAAAACCCCAAAATACTATAAAACACCTTAAATACAAAAAAAAAATTAAAAACCCACTAAAAACACTAAAAACCATGTAAATCCCTAAAAATGTAAAAAACTATAGAAAATATTAAAATCCTAAAAAAACTCAAAAAATCTAATGAAATATAAAAAACCATAAAACCCTAAAAACTCTAAAAACCTTTAAACTCCTCAAAATCACTAAAAACCCTAAAATTATTAAAAACCAAATAAAATAATTAAAATACATAAAAAGTAAAAGGCCATAAAATCCCTAAAATCCCCTATTAAAAACTTAAAACCCTAAAACACATAAAAACCCCCTAGGAAAGCATAAAAACCTTAAAAACATTAAACCCCTGAGAACATAAAAAGTGAAGATAATCCAAAAAACCCTAAAACCCTTAAAAAACCTTCAAAATCCACAAAATCTATAAAAGCATAAAAATCATAAAAACCACAAAAAAAAAATCAAACAAAAACATAAAAAACCCAAAAACCCCTAAGAAAACCTTAAAAACAACAAAATCACATAAAAACCACTAAAACCCACAAAAATGAAAAAAACCTTAAAAACCATATAAATCATAAAAACTCCTAAAAACCTTAAAAGACTCTAAAAAACATAAAACCCATAAAAACCCACTAAAAACACTAATATACCATTAAACATTTAAAATATTCAAAAACACTAAAAAACGATAAACCCGAAGAAACTAAAAAACTCTAAAACCCCCTAAAAAACTAAAAAGTCCATAAAACCCTAAAAACCCTAAAACCCCTCAAAATCCCTAAAATCCTAAAAACTGTAAAAATAAAAAAATAGTCCTAAAAACCCATAAAAACATTAAGAACCCTAAAACTAGAAAAAAACTAAGAAAAACTTAAAAAAGAAACAAACTTAAAACCCTAAAAACATAAAAACTGCTAAAAACCATAAAAATCCTAAAAACACTAAAAATCTAAAACATATTTTATCCTTCCAAAAGAAGCAAGAATCTAAGAAACACTAAAAAAATAAACCCTTAAAACCCTAAAAACACTAAAAACCCCTCAAAAACCTAAAAGAACCTAAAACCTAAAAAGCCCATAAAGCATAAAAAACTTTTAACAATATTAAAATACCAAAAATCCTAAAAACCCATAAAACCCTAAAAACAACTAAAAACACTAATAACCCATCAAAACGTTAATTTTTTTAAAAACTCTAAAAAACATAAAACCTTAAAAAATAAATAAAATCCCCAAAACCCCCCAAAACCAAAAAAACCCTAAAACCTTTAAAAAACTCAATATCCGAATAACCATAAAAAACTGTAAAATCTTAAAAAACCCAAAAAACATAAAATAAGATAAAAACGTGAAAAACCCGGAGAAAACATTAAAACATTAAAATAAAAAAACAAAAAACCTAAAAATGCTAAAAACTCTAAAAAACTCTAAAACCCTAAAAACCATTCAAAATACCTAAAAACCTAAAAACCATTAAATTCCCAAAAAATCGCTAAATATACAAAAAAACATAAAAACCCTAAAACCCTAAAAACACTAAGAAATAATTAAAATCCTAAGAACAATTAAACCCCTAAAAACATTTAAAAATATAAAACCCGAAAAGAACTTAAAAACCCCTAAAAACCCTAAAAACCTCTAAAAACCATAAAAACCCTAAAAACCATAAAAAACCTGAATGAAACTAAAAAATATAAAAACCATTTAAAATAAGGAAAATGATAAATATATATAAAACACATTAAAGTACCCAGAAAATTTAAACAACCCAGAATACCCAAAAAACCCAAAAAATTTAAAAACACTAAAAACCCTCAAAATCCATCAAAACGAAAAAAAATCCTAAAAAATCCCTAAAAACCCTACAGTATAAAAAACCCTTAAAACAATAAGAAAATATTTATATCAAAAAAACAATTAAGAATCCTAAAAAACCTTAAATACTAAAAACAATAAATCCATAAAAACCCTAAAAAATGTAAAATCTATTAAAACCAAAAAAAATATTAAAAACCATAAAACCCTTTAAATAAAAAAAACATTACATATCTCTAAAAACATTAAAAACCTTGAAAATAATCAAAAAAACATCAAAAACCAAAAAAACCATAGAAACGAAAAAAATCTAAAAAACATATAAACCCTCAAAATCCCCAAAAACCCTAAAAACAATAAAATTATGATGAAATCCGTAAAAATCATTAAAAATGAAAAAAATACCTAAATACCCTAAAATACCCTATAAATCAAATAAAATCTTAAAAACACTAAAACCACTAAAAAATCTAAACAACGATAAATACCATTAAAAACCCCAAACCCCCCAAAAATCATAAAAACGAAAAAAATTAAAAGATGATGGTACTTGGTGATGGTTTCTGCTTTGTTGAGAGGTGGAGAATTTGGAAAAAATGACTTTGATGCTGGTGGTTTGATGATATTGGTGATGGATACGCTTGGCAAGGAGGTGCTGGATGATGAAAATGGTTTTGCAAGATGTCGGTCGAGGTTTGGCTAGGAGATGTTATTGGAGTTTCTTCTGATTTTCTATTTCTTCTTGTTTAGTGTGACTATTGGTTTTTTTGGGGACTCTTGGGTTTTTTGGTGGTGTCCAGGGTTTTTTGGAGTGGGTTGATTGACCCCAACCCTCCCTTGTCTGCTATGTCATTTTTCTAGTAAATTTTGAGCGGGGTCAGGAATAGCCTAGCCTTGTGCCTTCCTTACCAAAAATTATTTAAAAACCCTAAAAACCTAAAATCATAAGAATCCCTAAAAGCATTTAAAAACACAAAAAACCATAAATCCTTAAAAAACCCAAAAACTCTCAGAATCTCTAAAACCTCTAAAAACCCAAAATATCTAAAAAATCCCAAAAATTCTATAAAAAACCTAAATCCCCGAAAAACCATGAAAACCCATAAGAAAACATTAAAAACCTAAAAATACATAATACCACTAAAAACCTAAAAAATGGAAAAACACTTAAAACCCTAGAAAACCCTAGAAACCATAAAAACTATGAAACCCCAAAAAAATTTAAACCCTAAAATCCATAAAACCCTAAAACAACTAGAAACTCAAAAAACCCCTTAATCCACTATAAACAATAAAATAAATATTAAGAAACTTCATAACACTAAAAAAACTCAAAACAAACCCAAAAACCCAAAAAACCATAAAAATACCAAATCCCTTAAAACCCAAAAAATCCATAAAACCCTTAAATACTCTAAAAATACTAAAATATCAATAAAACTCCCTAAAACCCCAAAATAACCCTAAAATCAATAAAATACATTAACGCCACTAAAAACATCAGAAACACAAGAAACTTATAAACTATATAATCATAATAATAACTCTAAAAACTGTTTAAACCCCTAAAAATGTAAAAAAACACTAAAACCCAATAAACACCTAAAAACATAAACCCCCTGAAAACCCAAAAAATATAAATAACCTATAATCTCTACCTAATAATACATATTAATCAAAATAAATTATTAAAAATCCCAAAAAAACCAAAATAAAAAATAAAAAATATAAAAAAAACATAAGATAACATTATCAACAAAAATACAACTTAAAACCCCTAAATACATAAAATATTAAAACCCTAAAAACCCAAGAAAATGATTAAACCCCTTAAAATCCATAAATCCCTAAAAACCCATAAAAATCATAAAAATGCCCTAAAAATCACTAAAAATGTAAAAAATACTTAAAACCTAGAAATATCAAAAGAAAACCTTAAAGCCATAAAACATAAAAAAACATAAAACCCTAATAAAACATAGAAAATTAGAAAACCCAAAAAACAATAAAACCCCCAAATCCCCTAAAAACCATAAACACCTATAAACTTTTAATACCCAAAAAATCCAAAAAACTCTAACACCCACTAAAAGATCTTAAACACCTTTAATCCCCTAAAAATGTACAAAAACTCCAAAAAACCTTAAAACCCAAAAATCTAAAAAAACACTAAAATCCCAAAAAAAACCATAAAACCCCTAAAATCCATAAAAAACCATTAAAATACCTCAAAATATTTATTAAACCTAAAAAACATAAAAATCATAAAAAAATTCTAAAAATCACTAATAAGGTAAAAAACCAAAAACCCAAATAACCCAATGAAAATCATAAAAACATAAAAACACTTAAAACCAGAAAAATTCTAAAGAAATCTAGAAACCTTAAATTTACAGAAAGCCTAAAAACACTAAAACCTTCAAAATCCAAAATAATCCTAAAAAGATAAAAAATCTAAAAAAGCACTAAAAATCCCTAAAACGTAAAAAAAACCCTAAAACATTAAATTGACAATGAAAATATTAAAAACTTAAAGAATATAAAAACCTAAATAATTAAAAAACACTAAAAACTAAAAAAACACCATAAAAGCCTAAAAACCTCCAAAAAACTATAAAACCCTTTAAAATCCTTTAAAAGCATAAAACAACTAAACCCCAAAAAACCCACTAAAAAGTGTAAAAATAATTTAAACACCTAAAATGATCAAAAAAAATCTTAAAATCCATAAAAATGCCAGAAAAAAATAAAAAAAATACCCTATACCCTGTATCCTAGAAACCCCAAAACCCTAAAAATATCTAAAAACCATAAAACTCATCGAATCCTAAAAAATCCCTAAAAATATAAAAAACTATAAAACCCATGAAAACACTAATAAAACCATAAAAACCAAAAAAAATTAAAATTCCCCAAATACCTAAAAAACTCTAAAACCCCTAACAAAATAAAAAACCCTAAAATTTCATAGAAAAGATAGAAACCTAAAGACCCTTAATACTCCTAAAAACCTAAAAAATTATAGAAACCCTAAAAACACTTAAAAACCATAAAATTTAGGAAAACCATAAAAACCCCAATAGACCTTAAAAACCCATAAAACCCATAAAACCAAAAAACAACTACAAACTCTAAAAATATTTTAAACCCCTAAAAACCATAAAACACTCTAAAAGCCTTAAAACCCTAAAAAACTAAAAATAACCATAAAACCACAAAAAACAATAATACCCTAAAAACCATAAAAACCATAAAATACTTAAAAAACCTAAAATATCCCTAAAGATACCTAAAAATGTAAAATATCCAAAAACCCAAAAAAACCTAAGAAAACCTTCAAAACCTAAACACACATAAAACTGTAAAAACAACTAAAAGTCCTAAAAATCATTAGAACCTTAAAACCCAAAAAAAATCCAAAAAAACAATAAAAACAAAAAATTCCTAAAAGGCCATAAAATAACTAAAAATGTTAAAATCCATAAAAACCCTAAAAAATGGAAAAACCCTAAGAAAATTGTAGACAGCTAAAACATAAAAAATAATAAAAACATAAAAAAGTCCTAAAACCCTAAAAAAGTCCCTAAAAACCCTAAAACCCCAAAAAACAATAAACCCCTAGAAACCATAAAAACACTAAAAAATCACAAAAACCCTAATAACTAATAAAAACTATAAAAACACTTTTAACCCCTAAAAATTATTAAATACACCAAAAACCTTAAACACCCTCAAAAACTCATAAAAATTTTATAACCCGAAGAATATTAAAACCAAAAAAAACCTCTATAAATCCCTAAAATACCTAAAAATGTAAAAAAATTAATAAAACCCTAAAAAACAATGAAAAACATAAAAACATAAAAACATAAAACCCCTAAATAGCATAAAAATGCTAAAAATCCTAAAACCCCTTAAAGAACCTAAAACCCCTAAACCAACTTAAAACCTTAAGAATCTAATAAAACCCTAAAACCCCACTAAAAATCTAAAAACCGATTAATCCCTTAAAAACATATAAAATTTAAAAAAAAATTAATCACCCAAAAAAACTAAAGAGATACTAAATACCCAGAAAACCATAATACTCTAAAACCCCTAAAAAACCCCCACAAAACCCACAAAATACCTAAAACATTAATAATTCATAAAAATCCAAAAAATCCTTACTTATTCCTAAAAATTTAAAAACCCTTAAAAACCCTGAAAATCCCTAATAAAACTGTAAAAACATAAAAAATACTTTAAACCACTTAAAACCAAAAAACCCAAAAAAACCAAAAAACCCAAAAAAACCAAAAAACCCAAAAAAAAAACATTAAAAACATTAAAAACATTAAAAATCATTAAAAAATCTAAAAAGATAAAAATCATAAAAAACACTAAAAATTCAGAAAAATGATAAAAAAATCCCAATAACCATGAATTTTTTTAGAAAATAGTAAAAACCATAAAACATATAAAACACCAAAAAAACCTAAAAATGCTAAAAAATCTATAAGAAACTAAAACATTAAAAACCCCATAAAACCAAAAAACACCTAAAAATATTTAAAAAATCCCAAAACCAGATAAAATTCAAAAAATACATAAAACTCTAAAAACCCTAAAAACCTTAAAGACTCTCAAAATACCAAAAAATCCTAAACACCATAAAAATCTTAAAAAATTCCTAAATATATCTAATATTATAGAAATCCTAAAACCCTAAAAACCATAATAAAACCTAAAAACACATAAAAATTCAAAAAAAATTAAAAAAATATTAAAAACCATTAAAACCCATAAAACCACTAAAAACACTAGAAAACATAAACATCCCTAAACAATTAAAACCCCTAAAAACCAATAAAACCCAATTGACCACTATAAACTCTAAAAACCATTTAAACCCCTAAAAACATTAAAAAATTCTAAAAAACCATAAAAAACCCAAAACATAAAAAAATCTAAAACCCCCAAAAAACAATAAAACCCTAAACCCCATAAAAATATCTAAACACCTTAAAAACCATAAAAATCATACAAATTCAATAAAATCCCAAAAATTTTAAAAAAACACGAAACCATGAAAAAAAACATGAGAAAAACATAAAAACCTACAAACACTTAAAACCATTAAAAACCTTAAACACTCTAAAAACAAAAAAACCTATATAACATAAATAAAATTAAAATGAATTAAATCCCTAAAATCATAAAAATCTAAACAAGACCTGAAAATACATAAAATCTTAAAAAACACCTAAATCCCCTAAAAACAACTATGAAATCCGTAAAACCGAAAACAAAATTAATACACCTAAAAACCTAAAAATTCAAAAACTCCTAGGCAACCATAAAATACAAAAAAAACAAAAATTAACATAAAAACATCAAAGAACCAAAAAAACTATAAAAATAAATTAAATCACTAAAATCCACTAAAAACTCTAAAACCCTCTTAATCCCATTAAATGTTAAAAAAACTTTTAAAACCCTTAAAACCCTACAAACTAAAAAAACCATAGAACCCAAGGAAAAAACCCTAAAACCCCTAAAATCCCCCAATCCCTCAAAATCCCTAGAAATCCTAAAAAACCATAAAAATTCTAAAAAATCCCCAAAAAATATGAAAATGAAAAAAAACCAAACACCCATAAAAATCCCTAAGAAATCCTAAAAAATATAAAAATAGTTAAATCCACTAAAAACTCATAAAATTTAAAAACCCTAAAAACCCATAAAAACACTCAAAATCCCTAACACCCCTAAAAACCATAAATATACAAAAAATCCAAAAAAAATCAAAAAATATTAAAAACCCTAAAAACTGTGAAAACCCATAAGAAAAAATTAAAAACCCAAAATCCCTCAAAACCAATAAAAACATAAAAATCATTAAAAACCCTCAAAGACCTTAAAAACCATAAAGACCTCTAAAAACTATAATTGCTAATAAAATGTAAAACCCCAAAAATCCCTAAAACACTAAAAAGCCAACAAAACCATAATTTTTTTAATACATTAAAAATGATAAACACTAAAAACTATATAAACTATAAAAAATAAATAAAATTCCATAAAAAAATTAAAAACACTAAAAAACCTAAAAACAATTATGAAAATCATAAAAATCTAAAAACCCATAAAACCATTAAAAACCTAAAAATTGCTAAAAAAACCTAAAACACTAAAAACCATAAAAACCCCCCTATAACCCCATAAAAACCCTAAAAACAAATAAGGTTTTTTTAAAAAAGTTACATTCATAAAAATGTTAAAAAAAACTCTAAAAACGTTAAAAACACTAAAAAACTAAAAAATCCAAAACTCAAAATAAAAACAATAAACTCTAAAACCCAGAGAACCTTAAAATCACTAAAAACAATAAAAATAATAATAATCCCAAGGAATCCTTAAAAATTTAAAAAAATCAAGAAACCCTAAAAAACCCCTAATAACCCATTAAAAACTAAAAACACTTAAATACCTTAAAAACCTTAAAAACCATAAAAATACTTCGAATCCCTAAAAGATTTAAAAACCATAAAATTCATAAAAAAACTTTAAAAATCACTAAAAACATAGAAAACCCCAAAAATTATTGAAAACACCAAGAATTCCTTCAGAACCTAAAAACACTAGACACCCATAAAAACCCTAACAAGCTCTTAAAACCCTAAAAACCTCAAAAACCTTTAAAACATTCAAAATCCGTAAAAACCATAAAAACCAAAAAAAAAATTAAACATTCATAAAAACATTAAAAATCTAAAAACAACATAAAGATATGATAAACCCTAAGAAAACCATTAAAACAAAAAACACTTAAAACACATAAAAATTAATAAATTCTTTGAAACCCTAGAAATTATTAAAAGACGCTAAAAAACTAAAAACACCTAAAAACTATAATAACCCCTAAAAACCTAAGATAACCATAAAACCCCATAAAAACCTATTAAATTCTAAAAACAATAAAATCCCTTAAAACCCATAAAAATGGTTAAAACTCCAAAAACATTTTAACCCTGAAAAAACTAAAAAAAACAAAAACCTCCAAAAAACCAAATAAATGAAATAAACTCAAAAACCCTCAAAATAACCCAAAACTCTAAGAAACATAAAATTCATAAAAATTTCTAAATATCTCTAAAAACATAGAAAACCCTAAAACCATGAAAAAACTTAAAACACCTAAGAAATCTTTAGAAACCTAATAACACTTAAAACACCCAAAAACCCAAAAACACTAAAAAACTGAAAAACCCTAAAACCCTAATAAACCCTAAAAACCATCAAAATCCCTAAAACATCTATAAAACTATAAAAATCAAAACAAAACATTAAAAATACAGAAAATATAAAAAAACTAAAACCCTAAAATTCCAAAGTACATTGTAAAACCCTAAAACATTTAAGACAACTAAAAACACTAAAATGCTAAAACCCTAAAAAACATAAAAACCCATAAAAATCCTAAAACAAAAAACCCCTAAAAACCTTAAGAATACCTAAAACCCATAAATAATAAAATAAACAAATAAAAAATCAAAATTACTATAAAACCCTGAAAAATATTGAAAAACTATAAAACCTTAAAAAACCAAAAAAACACAAAAAGCCATAAAACACCTAAAATACACAAAAAAAAACCCTAAAAACCAAAAAACTTCCATAAAATTATAAAAATCCTAAGAAACCATAAAAACATTAAAATCCTTAAAAAAAACTTAAAAACAGGTAGAAATCATTAAAAAATCATTAGAATCCGTAAAAAAATTAAAAAAACCATAACAACCCTAGAAAAACCAAAGAAAACAATAAAATTATAAAAACACTAAAACCCCCAAAAATTTAAAAAACCATAAAACACAAAAAACCCTACAAAATCTCAAATCCCTCAAAATTTCTAAAGATGCTAAAAAAGAAAAAATCCTAAAAAATCCCATCAAATTATAATTACATAAAAACCCATTAAAAACATTGAAACCCCTTAACTAAAACATAAAAACACATAAAACAAAAAATGATAAAATGATAAAAACCCTAAGAGACCCCAAAACCCGTAAAAACCATAAAACCCCTAAAAACCATAAAACCCTAAGAACACATATAAATCATAAAACCACTAAAAACTATAAAAACCATAAATACCCTAAAAACCTTTAGAAAACTAAAAAACAAAAAACCCATAAAACTAAAAACAACCGCAAAACCCCAATAATAACCTTAAAAACCCAAAATACACAAAAACCCTAAAACCCCTCAAAATCACAAAAAACTCAAAAAAATGATAAAAATCCTAAAAATAACTAATAATGTAAAGCCCCCTGAAATCATTAAAAAATGAAAGATAACCTTAAAAACATAAAAAAAAACTAAAACCCCTAAAACCATAAAAATGATAAAAAACCTAAAACTCTAATAAACCCTAAAAACCCAAAACCCCAAAAAACTCCTGATGCCCTTAAACCCCTAAAAACTAATAAAAATACTAAAAACCCACTGAAAAATTAAAAACCTATTTAAACCCCTAAAATGGAAAAAAATTTACAAAGCCTTAAAACCATAAAATATCACAAAACCTATAAATACCCAAAAATTTATAAAAACCCTCAAAATCCCAAAAATCATAAAACCCCATAAAAACATAAAAAATCACTAAAATACATAAAAACAGAAAAAAACCTGAAAAACCATTCAAAAACCATACAACATGAAAAACCATTCAAAAACCTAAAAAAACTCTTAATACCCATAAGAACAAAAAAACTCTAAAAACTATAATAAATCTAAAAGACCAAAAAACCCAAAAATTCCATGAAAACCCTAAAAACCATAAAAATCATAGAAATCTATAAAAATCCATAAAAAATAAAAACCCTTAAACACCTTAAAAACCCATAATAAGGCATTAAAAAAATAAAAACACTTAAATCCCTTAAAAAATATTAAAACCCTAATTTATCCTAAAAGGACCTTAAAAACCTAAAAACACCTAAAAACCACAAAACCCCTAATTTCCCATAAAACCAAAAAATCCAAAAAAACCCTTAAAACACTAAAGACTCTAAAGAACATTATGATCATAAAAATGATAAAAACATTACAAACCATAAAATCCCAAAAAATTAAAAAAAAAACTCTAAAGCCCGAAAAAACCATTAATACCCTAAAAAATGAACAAAACTATAAAACTTCCAAATTTCCCAAGTACAAAATAACCATAAAAATAATAAAAAACATTAAAAATCCCTAAAAACATAAAAAACCTAAAAACCATGAAAACCCATAAGAAACTCACAAAATCAAAAAAAAACCACTCAAAACCTAAAAATTGCTAAAAACCCTAGAAAACCCAGAAACACTAAGAACCATAAAATCCCAAAAAACCTAATACCACTAAAAGCCCATAAAACCCATAAAACCCATAAAAACAACTAAAAATATAAAAAACCTTTCGACCCCAAAAAATGATTAAAAAAACTAAAAACCTTAAAAACTCAAAAAACACCTAAAAGTAGTAAAATCCCAAAAAAACCTAAAAGCTCAAATTCCCTAAAACCATCAAAATCTCTTAAAACCCTAAAAACCATAAAAGTCCCAAAAATCCCTAAAAATCCCAAAAAAATCATTAAAACCCTAAACCCCCTAAAAACATTAAAAACCAAAAAAACTTAAAAATGCATGAAACCATAAAAATGATAAAACCCCAAAAAACCAAAAAACCCTAAATTATCCCTAAAAACATCAAAATCCCTAAAAATCGTAATACTCGATAAAAATACATTAAAACCCAAAAATTCCCTAAAAACATAAAAAACCATAAAAAATATAAAAATATTTATGAAAACCATAGAAAAATAAAAACAATTAAAACCCCTAATAATATAAAAATTGATAAAAACACTAAAATCATTAAAATCCCTAAAATCACTTATACACTATAAAACCCCAAAATACTATAAAACACCTTAAATACAAAAAAAAAATTAAAAACCCACTAAGAACTCTAAAAACCATGTAAATCCCTAAAAATGTAAAAAACTATAGAAAATATTAAAATCCTAAAAAATTCAAAAAATCTAATGAAATATAAAAAACCATAAAACCTTAAAAACTCTAAAAACCTTTAAACACCACAAAATCACTAAAAACCCAAAAAATATTAAAAACCACAAAAAATAATTAAAATACATAAAAAGTAAAAGGCCATAAAATCCCTAAAATCCCCTATTAAAACCTTAAAACCCTAAAACACATAAAAACCCCCTAGAAAAGCATAAAAACCTAAAAACATTAAACCCCTGAGAACATAAAAAGTGAAAATAATCCAAAAAACCCTAACACCCTTAAAAAACCTTCAAAATCCATAAAATCTATAACAGCATAAAAATCCTAAAAACCACAAAAAAAAAATCAAACAAAAACATAAAAAACCCAAAAACCCCTCAAAAAACCTTAAAAACATCAAAATCACATAAAAACCACTAAAACCCACAAAAATGAAAAAAACCTTAAAAACCATATAAATCATAAAAACTACTAAAACCCTTAAAAGACTCTAAAAAACATAAAACCCATAAAAACCCACTAAAAACACTAATATACCATTAAACATCTAAAATATTCAAAAACACTAAAAAAAGTTAAACCCGAAGAAACTAAAAAACTCTAAAACCCCCTAAAAAACTAAAAAGCCCATAAAACCCTAAAAACCCTAAAACCCGTCAAAATCCCTAAAATCCTAAAAACCGTAAAAATTCAAAAATAGTCCTAAAACCCCATAAAAACATTAATAACCCTAAAACTAGAAAAAAAACTATGAAACCCTTAAAAAAGAAACAAACTTAAAACCCTAAAAACATAAAAACTACTAAAAACCATAAAATTCCTAAAAACACTAAAAATCTAAAACATATTTTATCCTCCCAAAAGAAGCAAGAATCTAAGAAACACTAAAAAAAGAAACCCTTAAAACCCTAAAAACACTTAAAACCCCTCAAAAACCTAAAAGAACCTAAAACCTAAAAAGCCCATAAAGCATAAAAAACTTTTAACAATATTAAAATACCAAAAAACCAAAAAACCCATAAAACCCTAAAAACAACTAAAAACACTAATAAACCATCAAAACCTTAATTTTTTTTAAAAACTCTAAAAAACATAAAACCTTAAAAAATAAATAAAATCCCCAAAACCCCCCAAAACCATAAAAACCAAAAAAACCCTAAAACCTTTAAAAAAACTCAATATCCGAATAACCATAAAAAACTGTAAAATCTTAAAAAACCCCAAAACCCCAAAAAACATAAAATAACCTAAAAACATGAAAAACCCGAAGAAAACATTAAAAACATTAAAATAAAATAAAACCAAAAACCTAAAAATGCTAAAAACTCTATAAAACTGTAAAACCCTAAAAACCATTCAAAATACCTAAAAACCTAAAAACCATTAAAATCCCAAAAAATCCCTAAATATACATAAAAACATAAAAACCCTAAAACCCTAAAACACTAAGAAATAATGAAAATCCTAAAAACAATTAAACCCCTAAAACATTTAAAAAGATAAAACCCGAAAAGAACTTAAAAACCCTAAAAACCCTAAAACCTCTAAAAACCATAAAAACCCTAAAAACCATAAAAAATCTGAAAGAAACTAATAAATATAAAAACCATTTAAAACAAGTAAAATGATAATTATATATAAAACACATTAAAGTCCCCAGAAAATTTAAACAACCCAGAATACCCAAAAAAACCAAAAAACTTTAAAAACACTAAAAACCCTCAAAATCCATCAAAACCAACAAAATCCTAAAAAATCCCTAAAAACCCTACAGTATAAAAAACCCTTAAATCAATAAGAATATATTTATATCAAAAAAACAATTAAGAATCCTAAAAAACCTTAAATACTAAAAATAATAAATCCATAAAAATCCTAAAAAATGAAAAAACTATTAAAACCATAAAAAATATTAAAAACCATAAAACCCTTTAAATCAAAAAATATTACATATCTCTAAGAACATTAAAAACCTTGAAGATAATCAAAAAAACATCAAAAACCAAAAAAACCATAGAAACAGAAAAAAAATCTAAAAAACATATAAACCCTCAAAATCCCCAAAAACCCTAAAAACCATAAAATTCTAATGAAATCCCTAAAAATCATTAAAAATGAAAAAAATACCTAAATACCCTAAAATACCCTATAAAACCCATAAAATCTTAAAAACCCCAAACCCCCCAAAAATCATAAAAACGAAAAAAAAATAAAAGTTGATGGTACTTGGTGATGGTTTCTGCTTTGTTGATAGGTGGAGAATTTGGAAAGACTTTGATGCTGGTGGTTTGATGATATTGGTGATGGATACGCTTGGCAAGGAGGTGCTGGATGATGAAAATGGTTTTGCAGGATGTCGGTCGAGGTTTGGCTAGGAGATGTTATTGGAGTTTCTTCTGATTTTCTATTTCTTCTTGTTTAGTGTGACTATTGGTTTTTTTGGGGACTCTTGGGTTTTTTGGGGGTGTCCAGGGTTTTTTGGAGTGGGTTGATTGACCCCAACCCTCACTTGTCTGCTATGTCATTTTCCTAGTAAATTTTGAGCGGGGTCAGGAATAGCCTATCCTTGTGCCTTCCTTACCAAAAATTATTTAAAAACCCTAAGAAAATAAAATCCTAAGAACCCCTAAAAGCATTTAAAAACCCAAAAAAACCATAAATCCTTAAAAAACCCTAAAACTCTGAGAATCTCTAAAACCTCTAAAAACCCAAAATATCTAAAAAATCCCAAAAATTCTATAAAAAACATAAATCCCCGAAAAACCATGAAAACCCATAAGAAAACATTAAAAACCTAAAAATACATAATACCACTAAAAACCTAAAAAATGGAAAAACACTTAAAACCCTAGAAAACCCTAGAAACCATAAAAACTATGAAACCCCAAAAACATTTAAACCCTAAAATCCATAAAACCCTAAACCACTAGAAACTAAAAAAACCCCTTAATCCACTATAAACAATAAAATAAATATTAAGAAACTTCAAAACCCTAAAAAAACTCAAAACAAACCCAAAAACCCAAAAAACCATAAAAATACCAAATCCCTTAAAACCCAAAAAATCCCAAAAAAAATCCATAAAACCCTTAAATACTCTAAAAATCCTAAAATATCAATAAAACTCCCTAAAACCCCATAATAACCCTAAAATCCATAAAATACATTAACTCCACTAAAAACATCAGAAACACAAGAACCCTATAAACTATATAATCACAATAATAACTCTAAAAAATGTTTAAACCCCTAAAAATGTAAAAAACACTAAAACCCAATAAACACCTAAAAAAATAAACCCCCTGAAAACCCAAAAAATATAAATAACCTATAATCCCTCCCTAATAATACATATTAATCAAAATAAATTCTTAAAAATCCCAAAAAAAACAAAAATAAAAAACAAAAAATATAAAAAAACATAAGAGAACATTATCAACAAAATACAACTTAAAACCCCTAAAAACATAAAATTTTAAAACCCTAAAAACCCAAGAAAATTATTAAACCCCTTAAAATCCATAAATCCCAAAAAACCCATAAAAATCATAAGAATGCCCTAAAAATCACTAAAAATGTAAAAAATACTTAAAACCTAGAAATATCAAAAGAAAACCTTAAAGCCATAAAACATAAAGAAACATAAAACCCTAACAAAACCTAGAAAATTAGAAAACCCAAAAAAAAGAAAACCCCCAAATCCCCTAAAAACCATAAACACCTATAAACATTTAAAACCCAAAAAATTCAAAAAAACTCTAAAACCCACTAAATGATCTTAAACACCTTTAATCCCCTAAAAATGTACAAAAAACTCCAGAAAACCTTAAAACCCAAAAATATAAAAAAACACTAAAATCCCAAAAAAACCATAAAACCCCTAAAATCCTTAAAAACCCTTTAAAATCCCTTAAAATCTTTACTAAACCTAAAAAACATAAAAATCATAAAAAAATTCTAAAAAACACTAATAAGGTAAAAAACCAAAAACCCAAATAACCCAATGAAAATCATAAAAACATAAAAACACTTTAAACCAGAAAAATTCTAAAGAACTCTAGAAACCTTAAATTTACAGAAAACCTAAAAACACTAAAACCTTCAAAATCCAAAATAATCCTAAAAAAATAAAAAATCAAAAAAAAGAACTAAAAATCCCTAAAACGTAAAAAAACCCTAAAATATTAAATTAACAATGAAAATATTAAAAACCTAAATAATTAAAAAACACTATAAACTAAAAAACATTATAAAAGCCTAAAAACCTCTAAAAACTATAAAACCCCTTAAAATCCTTTAAAACCATAAAAAAAACTAAACCCCAAAAAACCCACTAAAAAGTGTAAAAATAATTTAAACACCTAAAATGTTAAAAAAAACTCTTAAAATCCATAAAAATGTCAGAAAATAAAAATAAAAAAAATACCCTATACCCTGTATCCTAGAAACCCTAAAACCCTAAAAATATCTAAATACCGTAACACTCATCAAATCCTAAAAAATACCTCAAAATCCCTAAAAATCTAAAAAACTATAAAACCCATGAAAACCCTAATAAAACCATAAAAACCAAAAAAACAATTAAAATTCCCCAAAAACCTTAAAAACCCTAAAACCCCTAACAAAATAAAAAACCCTAAAATTTCATAGAAAAGATAGAAACCTAAAGACTCTTAAAACTCCTATAAACCTAAAAAATGCTAGAAACCCTAAAAAACACTTAAAACCATAAAATTTATCAAAACCTTAAAAACCCCAATAGACCTTAAAAACCCATAAAACCCATAAAACCAAAAACCAACTACAAACTCTAAAAATATTTTAAACCCCTAAAAACCATAAAACACTCTAAAAACCTTAAAACCCTAAAAACTAAAAATTACCATAAAACCACAAAAAACAATAAAACCATAAAAACCATAAAAACCATAAAATACTTAAAAAACCTAAAATATCCCTAATGATACCTAAAAATGTAAAATATCCAAAACCCCAAAAAAACCTAAGAAAACCATCAAAACCTAAACACACATAAAACCGTAAAAACAACTAAAAGTCCTAAAAATCCTTAGAACCTTAAAACCCAAAAAATCCAAAAAAACACTAAAAACCAAAAATAACTAAAAGGCCATAAAATAACTAAAAATGTAAAAATCCATAAAAAACCTAAAAAATGGAAAAACCCTAAGAAAATTATAGACACCTAAAACAAAAAATAATAATAAAATCCTAAAAAGTCCTAAAAACCCTAAAAAATCCCTAAAAACCCTAAAACCCCAAAAAAACATAAACCCTAGAAACCATAAAAAACACTAAAAAATCACAAAACCCCTAATAACTAATAGAAAATATAAAAACCCTTTAAACCCCTAAAAATTATTAAATACACTAAAAACCTTAAAAACCCTCAAAAACTCATAAAAATCCTATAACCCGAAAAATATTAAAACCCAAAAAAAACATCTATAAATCCCAAAAATACCTAAAAATGTAAAAAAATTAATAAAACCTTAAAAAATAATGAAAAACATAAAAACATAAAAACATAAAAAACATAAAACCCCTAAATAACATAAAAATGATAAAAATCCTAAAACCCCTTAAAGACCCTAAAACCCCTAAACCCCCTTAAAACCTTAAGAATCTAATAAAACCTTAAAAACCCACCAAAAAACTTAAAAACCGATTAAACCCTTAAAAACATATAAATTTAAAAAAAAAATCACCCAAAAAAACTAAAGAGATGCTAAATACCCAGAAAACCATAATACTCTAAAACCCCTAAAAACCCCCCACAAAACCCACAACATACCTAAAACATTAATAATTCATAAAAATCCAAAAAATCCTTACTTATTCCTAAAAATTTAAAACCCCTAAAAATCCCTAATAAAACTATAAAAACATAAAAAATACTTTAAACCACATAAAACCAAAAAAACAAAAAAAAACCAAAAAACCCAAAAAAACTTTAAAAACATTAAAAATCCTTAAAAAATCCAAAAAGATAAAAATCATAAAAAACAATAAAAATCCAGAAAAACTATAAAAAATCCCAAAAACCATGAAATTTTTTAGAAAATAGTAAAAACCATAAAACATATAAAACACCAAAAAAACCTAAAAATGCTAAAAAATCAAAAAGAAACTAAAACATTAAAAACCCCATAAAACCAAAAAATACCAAAAAATATTAAAAAATCCCAAAACCAGATAAAATTTAAAAAATACATAAAACTATAAAAACCCTGAAAACTTTAAAGACTCTCAAAATCCCAAAAAATCCTAAACACCATAAAAATCTTAACAAATTCCTAAATATATCTAATATTATAGAAAACCTAAAACCCTAAAAACCATAATAAAACCTAAAAACACATAAAATTCAAAAAAAAATTAAAAAAAATATTAAAACCCACTAAAACCCATAAAACCACTAAAAACACTAGAAAACATAAACATCCCTAAACAATTAAAACCCCTAAAAACCAATAAAACCCAAATGACCACTATAAACTCTAAAAACCATTTAAACCCCTAAAAACATTAAAAAATTCTAAAAAACCATAAAAACCCCAAAACATAAAAAAAACCTAAAACCCCCAAAAAACAATAAAACCCTAAACCCCATAAAAATATCTAAACACCTTAAAACCCATAAAAATCATACAAATTCAATAAAATCCCAAAAAATGTAAAAAAACACGAAACCGTGAAAAAAACATGAGAAAAACATAAAAACCTACAAACACTTAAAACCATTAAAAACCTTAAACACTCTAAAAAACCAAAAAAACCTAAATAACCTGAATAAAATTAAAATAAATTAAATCCCTAAAATCATAAATATCTAAACAAGACTTGAAAATACCTAAAATCTTAAAAAATCCCTAAATCCCATAAAAACAACTATGAAATCCTTAAAACCCAAAACAAAATTAATACATCTAAAAACATAAAACATGTAAAACTCCTAGGCAACCATAAAATAAAAAAAAACAAAAATTAACATAAAAACATCAAAGAACCAAAAAAACTATAAAAATAAATTAAATCACTAAAATCCACTAAAAACTCTAAAACCTTATTAATCCCATAAAATGTTAAAAAAACTTTTAAAACCCTTAAAACCCTACAAACTAAAAAAACCATAGAACCCAATGAAAAAACCCTGAAACCCCTAAAATCCCCCAAACCCTCAAAATCCCAAGAAATCATAAAAAACCATAAAAATTCTAAAAAATCCCTAAAAAATATGAAAATGAAAAAAAAACCAAACACCCATAAAAATCCCCAAGAAATCCTTAAAAATATAAAAATAGTTAAATCCACTAAAAACTCATAAAATTTAAAAACCCTAAAAAACCATAAAAACACTCAAAATCCCTAACACCCCTAAAAACCATAAATATATAAAAAAATCCAAAAAAATTAAAAAATATTAAAAACCCTAAAAACCATGAAAACCCATAAGAAAAAATTAAAAACCCAAAATCCCTCAAAACCAATAAAAACATAAAAATCATTAAAAACCCTCAAAGACCATAAAAACCATAAAGAACTCTAAAAACTATAATTGCTAATAAAATGTAAAACCCCCAAAAATCCCTAAAACACTAAAAAGCCAAAAAAAACCATAATTTTTATAATACATTAAAAATGTTAAAAATCACTAAAAACCCATAAATGTTGAAGAAAACCCCTAAACTCGCAAAAAACTAAAAAAACACAATGAACCCAAAAGAAACCCAAAAAACCCCCAAAAAACTACAAAAATCTTAAACAACCCTAAAAACCATAAAAATTATTAATAATATATAAAAATCCATAAATAAATTAAAAACACTAAAAAACCTAAAAAATTTTATGAAAACCATAAAAATCTAAAAACCCATAAAACCATTAAAAACCTAAAAATTTCTAAAAAACCTAAAACCCTAAAAACCCTAAAAACCCCCCTATAACCCCATAAAAACCCTAAAAACAAATAATGTTTTTTAAAAAAAAATTACATTCATAAAAATGTTAAAAAAAACTCTAAAAACTTTAAAAACACTAAAAAACTAAAAAATCCAAAACTCAAAACAAAAATAATAAACTCTAAAACCCAGAGAACCTTAAAATCACTAAAAACCATAAATATAATAACAATCCCAAGGAATCCTTAAAAATCTAAAAAAATCAAGAAACCCTAAAAAACCCCTATTAACCCCTTAAAAACTAAAAACACTTAAAGACCTTAAAAACCCTATAAACCATAAGAATACTTCGAATCCCTAAAATATTTAAAAACCATAAAATTCATAAAAAAATCTTTAAAAATCACTAAAAACATAGAAAACCCAAAAAATTATTGAAAACACCAAGAATTCCTTCAGAACCTAAAAACACTAGACACCCATAAAAATCATAACAAGCTCTTAAAACCCTAAAAACCTCAAAAACCTTTAAAACATTCAAAATCCGTAAAAACCATAAAAACCATAAAATTTTTAAACATTCCTAAAAACATTAAAAATCTAAAAACAACATAAAGATATGATAAACCCTAAGAAAACCATTAAAACAAAAAACACTTAAAACACATAAAAATTAATAAATTCTTCGAAACCCTAGAAATTATTTAAAGACGCTAAAAAACTAAAAACACCTAAAAACTATAATAACCCCTAAAAACCTAAGATAACCATAAAACCCCATAGAAACCCATTAAATTCTAAAAACAATAAAATCCCTTAAAACCAATAAAAATGGTTAAAACTCCAAAAACATTATAACCCTGAAAAAACTAAAAAAAACAAAAAACCTCCAAAAAACCAAATAAATGAAATAAACTCAAAAAACCCTCAAAATAACCCAAAACTCTAAGAAACATAAAATTCATAAAAATTTCAAAATATCTCTATAAACATAGAAAACCCTAAAACCATGAAAAAACTTAAAACACCTAAGAAAACTTTAGAAACCTAATAACACTTAAAACACCCAAAAACCCAAAAACACTAAAAAAATGAAAAATTCTAAAACCCTAATAAACCCTAAAACCCATCAAAATCCCTAAAACAACTATAAAACTATAAAAATCAAAACAAAACTTTAAAAATACAAGAAATATAAAAAAACTAAAACCCTAAAATTCCAAAGTATATTGTAAAACCCTAAAACATTTAAGACAACTAAAAACACTAAAATTCTAAAACCCTAAAAAACATAAAAACCCATAAAAACCCTAAAACAAAAAACCCCTAAAAACCTTAAGAATCCCTAAAACCCATAAATACTCAAATAAACAAATAAAAAATCAAAATTACTATGAAGCCCTGAAAAATATTGAAAAACTCTAAAACCTTAAAAAACCAAAAAAATAAAAAAAAGCCATAAAACCCTTAAAATACACAAAAAAACCCTAAAAACCAAAAAACTTCCATAAAATTATAAAAATCCTAAGAAACCATAAAAACATTAAAATTCATAAAAAAACATAAAAACCGGTAGAAATCATTAAAAATTCATTAGAATCCGTAAAAAAATTAAAAAAACCATAACAACCCTAGAAAACCCAAAGAAAACAATAAAATTATAAAAACACTAAAACCCCCTAAAATTTAAAAAACCATAAAACACAAAAAACCCTAAAAAATCTCAAATCCCTCAAAATTTCTAAAGACGCTAAAAAAGAAAAAATCCTAAAAAATACCATCAAATTATAATTACATAAAAACCCATTAAAAACATTGAAACCCCTTAACTAAAACATAAAAACACATAAAACAAAAAATGATAAAATGATAAAAACCCTAAGAGACCCCAAAACCCGTAAAAACCATAAAACCCCTAAAAACCATAAAACCCTAAGAACACATATAAATCATAAAACCACTAAAAACTATAAAAACCATAAAATCCCCTAAAAACCATTAGAAAACTAAAAAACCAAAAACCCATAAAACTAAAAACAACCCCAAAACCCCAATAATAACCTTAAAAATCCAAAATTCATAAAAACCCTAAAACCCCTCAAAATCACAAAAAACTCAAAAAATGATAAAAATCCTAAAAATAACTAATAATGTAAAACCCCCTGAAATCATTAAAAAATGAAATATGACCTTAAAACCATAAAAAAATTAACCCCTAAAACCATAAAAATGATAAAAAAACCTAAAACTCTATTAAACCCTAAAAACCCAAAACCCCAAAAAACTCATGATGCCCTAAAACCCCTAAAAACTATTAAAAATACTAAAAACCCACTGAAAAATTAAAAAACTATTTAAACCCCTAAAATGGAAATTTTTTTACAAAGCCTTAAAACCATAAAATATCACAAAACCTATAAATACCCAAAAATTTATAAAAACCCTCAAAATCCCAAAAATCAGAAAACCCCATAAAAACATAAAAAATCACTAAAATACATAAAAACAGAAAAAAACCTAAAAACCCATTCAAAAACCATAAAACATGAAAAACCATTCAAAAACCTAAAAAAACTCTTAATACCCATAAGAACAAAAAAACTCTAAAAACTATAATAAATCTAAAAGACCAAAAAACCCAAAAATTCCCTAAAAACCCTAAAAACCATAAAAATCCTAGAAATCCCTAAAAATCCATAAAAAATAAAAACCCTTAAACACCTTAAAAACCGATAATAAGACATTAAAAAAATAAAAACACTTAAATCCCTTATAAAAAATTAAACCCCTAATTTATCCTAAAAGGACCTTAAAAACCTAAAAACACCTAAAAACCACAAAACCCCTAATTTCCCATAAAACCAAAAAAACCGAAAAACCCTTCAAACACTAAAGACTCTAAAGAACATTATGCTCATAAAAATGATAAAAACATTACAAACCATAAAATCCCAAAAAATTAAAAAAAAACTCTAAATCCCTAAAAAACCATTAATACCCTAAAAAATGAACAAAACTATAAAAGTTCCAAATTTCCCAAGTACCAAATAACCATAAAAATCCTAAAAAACAGTAAAAATCCCAAAAAACATAAAAAATTCTAAAAACCATGAAAACCCATAAGAAACCCACAAATTCAAAAAAAACCACTAAAAACCTAAAAATTCCTAAAAACCCTAGAAAACCCAGAAACACTAAGAACCATAAAATCCCAAAAAACCTAAAACCACTAAAAGCCCATAAAACCCATAAAAACCCATAAAAACAACTAAAAATATAAAAAACCTTTCGACCCCAAAAAATGATTAAAACGACTAAAAACCTTAAAAACTCAAAAAACACCTAAAAACAGTAAAATCCCAAAAAAACCCTAAAAGCTCAAATTCCCTAAAACCATCACAATCTCTTAAAACCCTAAAAACCATAAAAGTCTGAAAAATCCCTAAAAATCCCAAAAAAATCATTAAAACCCTAAACCCCCTAAAAACATTAAAAACCAAAAAAAACATAAAAATGCATGAAAACATAAAAATGATAAATCCCCAAAAAACCAAAAAACCCTAAAATATCCCTAAAAACATCAAAATCCCTAAAAATCGTAATACTCGATAAAAATACATTAAAACCCAAAAATTCCCTAAAAACATAAAAAACCATAAACAACCTAAAAATATTTATGAAAACCATAGAAAAATAAAAAAACTTAAAACCCCTAATAATATAAAAATTGATTAAAACCCTAAAAACAATAAAAACCCTAAAATCACTTATACACTATAAAACCCCAAAATACTATAAAACACCTTAAATACAAAAAAAAATTTAAAAACCCACTAAAAACTCTAAAAACCATGTAAATCCCTAAAAATGTAAAAAACTATAGAAAATATTAAAATCCTAAAAAAACTCGAAATATCTAATGAAATATAAAAAACCATAAAACCCTAAAAACTCTAAAAACCATTAAACTCCACAAAATCACTAAAAACCCAAAAATATTAAAAACCCTAAAAAATAATTAAAATACATAAAAATTAAAAGGCCATAAAATCCCTAAAATCCCCTATTAAAACCTTAAAACCCTAAAACACATAAAACCCCCCGAGAAAAGCATAAAAACCTAAAAAACATTAAACCTCTGAGAACATAAAAAGTGAAGAAAATCTAAAAAACCCTAAAACCCTTAAAAAACCTTCAAAATCCACAAAATTTATAAAAGCATAAAAATCCTAGAAACCACAGAAAAATCAAACAAAAACATAAATAACCCAAAAACCCCTAAGAAAACCTTAAAAACCTCAAAATCACATAAAAACCACTAAAACCCACAAAAATGAAAAAATCCTTAAAAACCATATAAATCATAAAAACTACTAAAAACCTTAAAAGACTCTAAAAAACATAAAACCCATAAAAACCCACTAAAAACACTAATATACCATTAAACATCTAAAATATTCAAAAACGCTAAAAAACGTTAAACCCGAAGAAACTAAAAAACTCTAAAACCCCCTAAAAAACTAAAAATCCCATAAAACCCTAAAAACCCTAAAACCCCTCAAAATCCCTAAAATCCTAAAAACCGTAAAAATTCAAAAATATTCCTAAAAACCCATAAAAACATTAAGAACCCTAAAACTAGAAAAAACTAAGAAAACCTTAAAAAAGAAACAAACTTAAAACCCTAAAAACAAAAAAACTGCTAAAAACCATAAAAATCCTAAAAACACTAAAAATCTAAAACATATTTTATCCTCCCAAAAGAAGCAAGAATCTATGAAACACTAAAAAAAGAAACCCTTAAAACCCTAAAAACACTAAAAACCCCTCAAAAACCTAAAAGAACCTAAAACCTAAAAATCCCATAAAGCATAAAAAACTTTTAACAATATTAAAATACCAAAAATCCTAAAAACACATAAAACCCTAAAAACAACTAAAAACACTAATAACCCATCAAAACCTTAATTTTTTTAAAAACACTAAAAAACATAAAACCTTAAAAAATAAATAAAATCCCCAAAACCCCCCAAAACCATAAAAACCAAAAAAAACCCTAAATCCTTTAAAAAACTCAATATCCGAATAACCATAAAAAACTGTAAAATCTTAAAAAACCCCAAAAACCCAAAAAAACATAAAATAACTTAAAAACATGAAAAACCCGAAGAAAAAATTAAAAACATTAAAATAAAAAAAACAAATAACCTAAAAATGCTAAAAACTCTAAAAAACTGTAAAACCCTAAAAACCATTCAAAATACCTAAAAACCTAAAAACCATTAAATTCCCAAAAAATCCCTAAATATACATAAAAACATAAAAACCCTAAAACCCTAAAAACACTAAGAAATAATTAAAATCCTAAAAACAATTAAACCCCTATAAACATTTAAAAAGATAAAACCCAAAAAGAACTTAAAAACCCTAAAAACCCTAAAACCTCTAAAAACCATAAAAACCCTAAAAACCATAAAAACCTGAAAGAAACTAAAAAATATAAAAACCATTTAAAACAAGGAAAATGATAAATATATATATAACACATTAATGTCCCCAGAAAATTTAAACAACCCAGAATAACCAAAAACCCAAAAAACATTAAAAACACTAAAAACCCTCAAAATCCATCAAAACCAAAAAAATCCAAAAAATTCCATAAAAACCCTACAGTATAAAAAACCCTTAAAACAATAAGAAAATATTTATATCAAAAAAACAATTTAGAATCCTAAAAAACCATAAATACTAAAAACAATAAATCCATAAAAACCCTAAAAAATGTAAAAACTACTAAAACCATAAAAAATATTAAAAACCATAAAACCCTTTAAATCAAAAAAACATTACAGATCTCTAAAAACATTAAAAACCATGAAAATAATCAAAAAAAAACATCAAAAACCAAAAAAACCATAGAAATGGAAAAAAATCTAAAAAAATATAAACCCTCAAAATCTACAAAAACCCTAAAAACCATAAAATTCTGTTGAAATCCCTAAAAATCATTAAAAATAAAAAAATACCTAAATACCGTAAAATAGCTTATAAAACCCATAAAATCTTAAAAACACTAAAACCCCTAAAAAATCTAAAAAACGCTAAATACCCTTAAAAACCCCAAACCCCCCAAAAATCATAAAAACAAAAAAAATAAAAGATGATGGTACTTGGTGATGGTTTCTTCTTTGTTGAGAGGTGGAGAATTTGGAAAAAATGACTTTGATGGTGGTGGTTTGATGATATTGGTGAAGGATACGCTTGGCAAGGAGGTGCTGGATGATGAAAATGGTTTTGCAGGATGTCGGTCGAGGTTTGGCTAGGAGATGTTATTGGAGTTTCTTCTGATTTTCTATTTCTTCTTGTTTAGTGTGACTATTGGTTTTTTTGGGGACTCTTGGGTTTTTGGGGGTGTCCAGGGTTTTTTGGAGTGGGTTGATTGACCCTAACCCTCCCTTGTCTACTATGTCATTTTTCTAGTAAATTTTGAGCGGGGTCAGGAATAGCCTAGCCTTTTGCCTTCCTTACCAAAAATTATTTAAAAACCCTAAAAACCTAAAATCCTAAGAACCCCTAAAAGCATTTAAAAACCCAAAAAACCATAAATCCTTAAAAAAAACCCTAAAACTCTCAGAATCTCTAAAACCTCTAAAAACCCAAAATATTTAAAAAATCCAAAAAATTCTATAAAAAACATAAATCCCCGAAAAACCATGAAAACCCATAAGAAAACAATAAAAACCTAAAAATACATAATACCACTAAAAACCTAAAAATGGAAAAACACTTAAACCCCTAGAAAACCCTAGAAACCATAAAAACTATGAAACCCCAAAAACATTTAAACCCTAAAATCCATAAAACCCTAAAACCACTAGAAACTCAAAAAACCCCTTAATACACTATAAAAAATAAAATAAATATTAAGAAACTTCAAAACACTAAAAAAACTCAAAACAAACCCAAAAACCCAAAAAACCATAAAAATACCAAATCCCTTAAAACCCAAAAAATCCCAAAAAATCCATAAAACCCTTAAATACTCTAAAAATCCTAAAATATCAATAAAACTCCCTAAAACCCCATAATAACCCTAAAATCCGTAAAATACATTAACGCCACTAAAAACATCAGAAACACAAGAACCCTATAAACTATATAATCACAATAATAACTCTAAAAACTTTTTAAACCCATAAAAATGTAAAAAAACACTAAAACTCAATAAACACCTAAAAACATAAACCCCTGAAAACCCAAAAAATATAAATAACCTATAATCCCTCCCTAATAATACATATTAATCTAAATAAATTCTTAAAAATCCCAAAAAAACCAAATTAAAAAATAAAAAATATAAAAAAACATAAGAGAACATTATCAACAAAAATACAACTTAAACCCCCTAAAAACTAAAATATTAAAACCCTAAAAACCCATGAAAATGATTAAACCCCTTAAAATCCATAAATCCCTAAAAACCCATATAAATCATAAGAATTCCCTAAAAATCACTAAAAATGTAAAAAATACTTAAAACCTAGAAATATCAAAAGAAAACCTTAAAGCCATAAAATATAAAAAAAATAGAAAACCCTAATAAAACCTAGAAAATTAGAAAACCCAAAAAACAATAAAACCCCCAAATCCCCTAAAAAACATAAACACCTATAAACGTTTAAAACCCAAAAAATTCAAAAAACTCTAAAACCCACTAAAAGATCTTAAACACCTTTAATCCCCTAAAAATGTACAAAAACTCCAAAAAACCTTAAAACCCAAAAATCTAAAAAAACACTAAAATCCCAAAAAAAACAATAAAACCCCTAAAATCCTTTAAAAACCTTTTAAATCCCTCAAAATCATTATTAAACCTAAAAAACATAAAAATCATAAAAAAATTCTAAAAATCACTAATAAGGTAAAAAACCAAAAACCCAAATAACCCAATGAAAATCATAAAAACATAAAAACACTTAAAACCACAAAAAATCTAAAGAACTCTAGAAACCTTAAATTTACAGAAAACCTAAAAACACTAAAACCTTCAAAATCCAAAATAATCCTAAAAAATAAAAAATCTAAAAAAAGCACTAAAAATCCCTAAAATGTTAAAGAAACCCTAAAACATTAAATTAACAATGAAAATATTAAAAACCTAAAGAATATAAAAACCTAAAAAATTAAAAAACACTAAAAACTAAAAAACACCATAAAAGCCTAAAAACCTCCAAAAAACTATAAAACCCTTTAAAATACTTTAAAACCATAAAACAACTAAACCCCAAAAAACCCACTAAAAAGTGTAAAAATAATTTAAACACCTAAAATGATCAAAAAAAAATCTTAAAATCCATAAAAATGCCAGAAAAAAATAAAAAAAATACCCTATACCCTGTATCCTAGAAACCCCAAAACCCTAAAAATATCTAAAAACCATAAAACTCATCGAATCCTAAAAAATCCCTAAAAATCTAAAAAACTATAAAACCCATGAAAACACTAATAAAACCATAAAAACCAAAAAAAAATTAAAATTCCCCAAAAACCTAAAAAACTCTAAAACCCCTAACAAAATAAAAAACCCTAAAATTTCATAGAAAAGTTAGAAACCTAAAGACCCTTAATAATCCTAAAAACCTAAAAAATTCTAGAAACCCTAAAAACACTTAAAAACAATAAAATTTGTGAAAACCATAAAAACCCCAATAGACCTTAAAACCCATAAAACCCATAAAACCAAAAAAGAACTACAAACTCTAAAAATATTTTAAACCCCTAAAAACCATAAAACACTCTAAAAGCCTTAAAACCCTAAAAAACTAAAAATAACCATAAAACCACAAAAAACAATAATACCCTAAAAACCATAAAAACCATAAAAAACTTAAAAAACCTAAAATATCCCTAAAGATACCTAAAAATGTAAAATATCCAAAAACCCAAAAAAAACCTAAGAAAACCTTCAAAACCTAAACACACATAAAACTGTAAAAACAACAAAAAGTCCTAAAAATCATTAGAACCTTAAAACCCAAAAAAATCCAAAAAAACACTAAAAACCAAAAATTCCTAAAAGGCCATAAAATAACTAGAAATGTTAAAATCCATAAAAACCCTAAAAATGGAAAAAACCTAAGAAAATTATGAACACCTAAAACAAAAAAAATAATAAAAACATAAAAAAGTCCTAAAAACCCTAAAAAAGTCCCTAAAAACCCTAAAACCCCAAAAAACAATAAACCCCTAGAAACCATAAAAACACTAAAAAATCACAAAAACCCTAATAACTAATAAAAACTATAAAAACACTTTTAACCCCTAAAAATTATTAAATACACCAAAAACCTTAAAAACCATCAAAAACTCATAAAAATTTTATAACCCGAAGAATATTAAAACAAAAAAAAAACCTCTATAAATCCCTAAAATACATAAAAATGTAAAAAAATTAATAAAACCCTAAAAAACAATGAAAAACATAAAAACATAAAAACATAAAACCCCTAAATAACATAAAAATGCTAAAAATCCTAAAACCCCTTAAAGAACCTAAAACCCCTAAACCAACTTAAAACCTTAAGAATCTAATAAAACCCTAAACCCCCACTAAAAATCTAAAAACCGATTAATCCCTTAAAAACATAAAAAATTTAAAAAAAATTAATCACCCAAAAAAACTAAAGAGATACTAAATACCCAGAAAACCATAATGCTCTAAAACCCCTAAAAACCCCCACAAAACCAACAAAATACCTAAAACATTAATAATTCATAAAAATCCAAAAAATCCTTACTTATTCCTAAAAATTTAAAAACCCTTAAAAACCCTGAAAATCCCTAATAAAACTGTAAAAACATAAAAAATACTTTAAACCACTTAAAACCAAAAAACCCAAAAAAAACCAAAAAACCCAAAAAAAACATTAAAAACATTAAAAATCATTAAAAAATCTAAAAAGATAAAAATCATAAAAAACACTAAAAATTCAGAAAAATGATAAAAAAATCCCAATAACCATGAATTTTTTTAGAAAATAGTAAAAACCATAAAACATATAAAACACCAAAAAAACCTAAAAATGCTAAAAAATCTAAAAGAAACTAAAACATTAAAAACCCCATAAAACCAAAAAACACCTAAAAATATTTAAAAAATCCCAAAACCAGATAAAATTCAAAAAATACATAAAACTATAAAAACCCTAAAAACCTTAAAGAATCTCAAAATCCCAAAAAATCCTAAACACCATAAAAATCTTAAAAAATTCCTAAATATATCTAATATTATAGAAAACCTAAAACCCTAAAAACCATAATAAAACCTAAAAACACATAAAAATTCAAAAAAAATTAAAAAAATATTAAAAAACATTAAAACCCATAAAACCACTAAAAACACTAGAAAACATAAACATCCCTAAACAATTAAAACCCCTAAAAACCAATAAAACCCAATTGACCACTATAAACTCTAAAAACCATTTAAACCCCTAAAAACATTAAAAAATTCTAAAAAACCATAAAAACCCCAAAACTTAAAAAAATCTAAAACCCCCAAAAAACAATAAAACCCTAAACCCCATAAAAATATCTAAACACCCTAAAAACCATAAAAATCATACAAATTCAATAAAATCCCAAAAATTGTAAAAAAACACGAAACCATGAAAAAAAACATGAGAAAAACATAAAAACCTACAAACACATAAAACCATTAAAAACCTTAAACACTCTAAAAACAAAAAAACCTAAATAACATAAATAAAATTAAAATGAATTAAATCCCTAAAATCATAAAAATCTAAACAAGACCTGAAAATACATAAAATCTTAAAAAACACCTAAATCCCCTAAAAACAACTATGAAGTCCTTAAAACCGAAAACAAAATTAATACACCTAAAAACCTAAAAATTCTAAAACTCCTAGGCAACCATAAAATACAAAAAAAAAAATTAACATAAAAACATCAAAGAACCAAAAAAACTATAAAAATAAATTAAATCACTAAAATCCACTAAAAACTCTAAAACCCTCTTAATCCTATTAAATGTTAAAAAAACTTTTAAAACCCTCAAAACCCTACAAACTAAAAAAACCATAGAACCCAAGGAAAAAACCCTAAAACCCCTAAAATCCCCCAAACCCTCAAAATCCCTAGAAATCCTAAAAAACCATAAAAATTCTAAAAAATCCCCAAAAAATATGAAAATGAAAAAAAACCAAACACCCATAAAAATCTCTAAGAAATCCTAAAAAATATAAAAATAGTTAAATCCACTAAAAACTCATAAAATTTAAAAACCCTAAAAACCCATAAAAACACTCAAAATCCCTAACACCCCTAAAAACCATAAATATACAAAAAATCCAAAAAAAATCAAAAAATATTAAAAACCCTAAAAACTGTGAAAACCCATAAGAAAAAATTAAAAACCCAAAATCCCTCAAAACCAATAAAAACATAAAAATCATTAAAAACCCTCAAAACCTTAAAAACCCCAATAGACCTTAAAACCCCCTAAAACCCATAAAACCAAAAAACAACTACAAACTCTAAAAATATTTTAAACCCCTAAAAACCATAAAACACTCTAAAATCCTTAAAACCCTAAGAAACTAAAAATAACCATAAAACCACAAAAAACAATAAAACCCTAAAAACCATAAAATACATAAAAAACCTAAAATATCCCTAAAGATACCTAAAATGTAAAATATCCAAAAACCCAAAAAAAAACCTAAGAAAACCTTCAAAACCTAAACACACATAAAACCGTAAAAACAACTAAAAGTCCTAAAAATCCTTAGAACCTTAAAAACCAAAAAAAATCCAAAAAAACACTAAAAACCAAAAATACCTAAAAGGCCATAAAATAAATAAAAATGTAAAAATCCATAAAAACTCTAAAAAATGGAAAAACCCTAAGAAAATTATAGACACCTAAAACAAAAATATAATAAACCTAAAAAGTCCTAAAAACCCTAAAAAGTCCATAAAAACCCTAAAACCCCAAAAAACCATAAACCCCTAGAAACCATAAAAACACTAAAAAATCACAAAACCCCTAATAACTAATAGAAACTATAAAAACCCTTTAAACCCCTAAAAATTATTAAATACACTAAAAACCTTAAAAACCCTCAAAACTCATAAAAATCCTATAACCCGAAAAATATTAAAACCCAAAAAAAAACCTCTATAAATCCCTAAAATACATAAAAATGTAAAAAAATTATTAAAACCCTAAAAACAATGAAACCCATAAAAACATAAAACCCCTAAATAACATAAAAAAGTTAAAAATTTTAAAACCCCTTAAAGACCTTAATACCCCTAAAACCCCTTAAAACCTTAAGAATCTAATAAAACCCTAAAACCCCATTAAAAATCTAAAAACCAATTAAACCCTTAAAAACATATAAAATTTAAAAAAAATCACCAAAAAAAATAAAGAGATGTTAAACACCCAGAAAACCATAATACTCTAAAACCCCTAAAACCCCCCACAAAACCCACAAAATACCAAAAACATTAATAATTCATAAAAATCCTTAAAATCCTAACTTATTCCTAAAAATTTAAAAACCCTTAAAAACCCTAAAAATCCCTAATAAAACTGTAAAAACATAAAAAATACTTTAAACCACTTAAAACCAAAAAACCCAAAAAAACCAAAAAACCCAAAAAAACATTGAAAACTTTAAAAATCATTAAAAAATCTAAAAAGATAAAAATCATAAAAAACACTAAAAATCCAGAAAAATGATTAAAAATCCCAAAAACCCTGAAATTTTTCAGAAAATAGTAAAAACCATAAAACATATAAAACACCAAAAAATCTAAAAATGCTAAAAAATCTAAAATAAACTAAAACATTAAAAACCCCATAAAACCAAAAAAACACCTTAAAATTTTAAAAAATCCCAAAACCTGATAAAATTCAAAAAATACATAAAACTATAAAAACCCTAAAAACCTTAAAGACTATCAAAATCCCAAAAAATCTTAAACACCAAAAAAATCCTAAAAAATTCCTAAATATATCTAATATTATAGAAAACCTAAAACCCTAAAAACCATAATAAAACCTAAAAACACATAAAAATTCAAAAAAAAAATAAAAAAAATATTAAAAACCATTAAAACCAATAAAACCACTAAAAACACTAGAAAACATAAACATCCCTAAACAATTAAAACCCCTAAAAACCAATAAAACCCAAATGACCACTATAAACTCTAAAAACCATTTAAACCCCTAAAAACATTAAAAAATTCTAAAAAACCAAAAAAACCCGAAAACATAAAAAACCTAAAACCCCCAAAAAACAATAAAGCCCTAAACCCCATAAAAATATCTAAACACCTTAAAAACCATAAAAATCACAAAAATTCAATAAAATCCCAAAAAATGTAAAAAAACACGAAACCATGAAAAAAACATGAGAAAAACATAAAAACCTACAAACACTTAAAACCATTAAAAACCATAAACACTCTAAAAACCAAAAAAAAATAACCTAAAAAAAATTAAAATAAATTAAATCCCTAAAATCATGAAAATCTAAACAAGACCTGAAAATACCTAAAATCTTAAAAAACCCCAAAATCACCTAAAAACAACAATGAAATCCTTAAAACCCAAAACAAAATTAATACACCTAAAAACCTAAAACATTCTAAAACTCCTAGGCAACCATAAAATACAAAAAAAAACAAAAATTAACATAAAAACACCAAAGAACCAAAAAAACTATAAAAATAAATCAAATCACTAAAATCCACTAAAAACTCTAAAACCCTATAAATCCCATAAAATGTTAAAAAAACTTTTAAAACCCTTAAAACCCTACAAACTAAAAAAACCATAGAACCCAATGAAAAAACCCTGAAACCCCTAAAATCCCCCAAACCCTCATAATCCCTAGAAATCCTAAAAACCATAAAAATTCTAATAAATCCCCAAAAAATTTGAAAATGAAAAAAAAAACCAAACACCCATAAAAATCCCTAAAAAATCCTTAAAAATATAAAAATAGTTAAATCCACTAAAAACTCATAAAAATTAAAAACCCTAAAAAACCATAAAAACACTCAAAATCCCTAACACCCCTAGAAACCATAAATATACTAAAAAATCCAAAAAAATAAAAAAATATTAAAAACACTAGAAAACGTGAAAACCCATAAGAAAAAATTAAAAACCCAAAAGCCCTTAAAAACAATAAAAATATAAAAATCATTAAAACCCTCAAAGACCTTAAAAACCATAAAAACCTCTAAAAACTATAATTTCTAATAAAATGTAAAACCCCAAAAATCCCTAAAACACTAAAAAGCCAAAAAACAATAATTTTTTTAATACATTAAAAATGTTAAAAATCACTAAAAACCCGTAAATGTTGTAAGAAAACCCCTAAACTCACAAAAAACTAAAAAAACACAATGAACCCAAAAAAACCCTAAAAAACCCAAATAACTAAAAAAAATCCCAAACAACCATAAAAACTATAAAAATTATTAAAAATATATAAAAATCCATAAAAAAATTAAAAACACTAAAAACCTAAAAAAATTATGAAAATCATAAAAATCTAAAAACCCATAAATCCATTAAAAACCTAAAAATTGTTAAAAAAACCTAAAACCCTAAAAACCCTAAAAACCCTAAAAACCCCCCTATAACCCCATAAAAACCCTTAAAACAAATAAGGTTTTTTGAAAAAAATTACATTCATAAAAATGTTAAAAAAACTCTAAAAACATTAAAAACACTAAAAAACTAAAAAATACAAAACTCAAAACAAAAACAATAAAATCTAAAACCCAGAGAACCTTAAAATCACTAAAAACCATAAAAATAATAATAATCCCAAGGAATCCTTAAAAATCTAAAAAAATCAGGAAATGCTAAAAAACCCCTAATAACCCCTTAATAACTAAAAACACTTAAATACCTTAAAACCCCTAAAAACCATAAAAATACTTCGAATCCCTAAAAGATTTAAAAACCATAAAATTCATAAATAAATCTTTAAAAATCACTAAAAACATAGAAAACCCAAAAATTTATTGAAAACACAAAGAATTCATTCAGAACCTAAAAACACTAGACACCCATAAAAACCCTAACAAGCTGTTACAACCCTAAAAACTTCAAAAACCTTTAAAACATTCAAAATCCGTAAAAACCATAAATACCTTAAAATTTTTAAACATCACTAAAAACATTAAAAATCTAAAAATAACATAAAGATATGATAAACCCTAAGAAAACCATTAAAACAAAAGACACTTAAAACACATAAAAATTAATAAATTCTTTGAAACCCTAGAAATTATTAAAAGACGCTAAAAAACTTAAAACACCTAAAAACTATAATAACCCCTAAAAACCTAAGATAACCATAAAACCCCACAAAACCCCATTAAATTCAAAAAACAATAAAATCCCTTAAAACCCATAAAAATGGTAAAAACTCCAAAAACATTATAACCCTGAAAAAACTAAAAAAAAACAAAAAACCTCCAAAAAAACGTAATAAATGAAATAAACTCAAAAAACACTCAAAATAACCCAAAACTCTAAGAAACATAAAATTTATAAAAATTTCTAAATATCTCTAAAAACATAAAAAACCCTAAAACCCTGAAAAAACTTAAAACACCTAAGAAAACATTAGAAACCTAATAACACTTAAAACACCCAAAAATCCAAAAACACTAAAAACGGCAAAATCCTAAAACCCTAATAAACCCTAAAACCCATCAAAATCTTGAAAACAACTATAAAACTATAAAAATAAAAAAAAACATTAAAAATACATAAAATATAAAAAAAACTAAAACCCTAAAAATTCCAAAGTATATTGTAAAACCCTAAAACATTTAAGACAACTAAAAACACTAAAATGCTAAAACCCTAAAAAACATAAAAACCCATAAAAACTCTAAAACAAAAAACCCCTAAAAACCTTAAGAATCCCTAAAACCCATTAATACTCAAATAAACAAATAAAAAATAAAAATTACTATAAAACCCTGAAAAATATTGAAAAACTCTAAAACCTTAAAGAACCAAAAAAACAAAAAAAATCCATAAAACCCCTAAAATACACCAAAAAACCCTAAAAAAAACTTCCAAAAAATTATAAAAATCCTAAGAAACCATAAAAACATTAAAATCCATAAAAAACTTTAAAACCCGTAGAAATCATTAAAAATTCATTAGAATCTGTAAAAAAAAATTAAAAAAACCATAACAACCCTAGAAAACCCAAAGAAAACAATAAAATTATAAAAACACTAAAACCCCCTAAAATTTAAAAAACCATAAGACACAAAAAACCCTAAAAAATCTCAAATCCCTCAAAATTTCTATTGACGCTAAAAAAGAATAAATCCTAAAAAATCCCATCAAATTATAATTACAAAAAAACCCATTAAAAACATTGAAACCTCTTAACTAAAACATAAAAACACATAAAACAAAAAAAATGATAAAATGATAAAAACACTAAGAGACCCCAAAACCCGTAAAAACCATAAAACCCCTAAAAACCATAAATCCCTAAGAACACATATAAATCATAAAACCACTAAAAACTATAAAAACCATAAAATCCCCTAAAAACCTTTAGAAAACTAAAAAACCAAAACCCCATAAAACTAAAAACAACCCCAAAACCCCAATAATAAACTTAAAAACCCAAAATCCATAAAAACCCTAAAACCCCTCAAAATCACAAAAAACTCAAAAAAATGATAAAAATCCTAAAAATAACTAATAATGTAAAACCCCCTGAAATCATTAAAAAAATGAAATATAACCTTAAAGACATAAAAAAATTAAAACCCCTAAAACCATAAAAATGATAAAAACCCTAAAACTCTAATAAACCCTAAAAACCCAAAACCCCAAAAAACTCCTGATGCCCTAAAACCCCTAAAACCTTTTAAAAATACTAAAAAATCATTGAAATATTAAAAAACTATTTAAACCCCTAAAATGGAAAAAATTATACAATGCCTTAAAACCATAAAATATCACAAAGCCTATAAATACCCAAAAATTTATAAAAACCCTCAAAATACCAAAAATCATAAAACCCTATAAAAACATAAAAAATCACGAAAATACATAAAAACAGAAAAAAAACCTGAAAACCCATTCAAAAACCATAAAACATGAAAAACCATTCAAAAACCTAAAATAACTCTTAATACCCATAAGAACAAAAAAAACTCTAAAAACTATAATAAATCTAAAATACCAAAAAACCCAAAAATTTCTCTAAAAACCCTAAAAACCATAAAAATCATAGAAATCCCTAAAAATCCATAAAAAATAAAAACCCTTAAACACCTTAAAAACCCATAATAAGACATTAAAAAAATAAAAACACTTAAATCCCTTAAAAAATATTAAAACCCTAATTTATCCTAAAAGGACCTTAAAAACCTAAAAACACTTAAAAACCACAAAACCCCTAATTTCCCATAAAACCAAATAATCCAAAAACCCTTAAAACACTAAAGACTCTAAAGAACATTATGCTCATAAAAATGATAAAAACATTACAAACCATAAAATCCCAAAAAATTAAAAAAAACTCTAAAAACCTAAAAAAACATTAATACCCTAAAAATGAACAAAACTATAAAAGTTTCAAATTTCCCAAGTACCAAATAACCATAAAAATACTAAAATCATTAAAAATCCCTAAAAATATAAAAAATCCTAAAAACCATGAAAACCCATAAGAAACCCACAAATTCAAAAAAACCACTAAAAACCTAAAAATTGCTAAAAACCCTAGAAAACCCAGAAACACTAAGAACCATAAAATCCCAAAAAACCTAAAACCACTAAATGAACATAAAACCCATAAAACCCATAAAAACAACTAAAATTATAAAAACCCTTTCGACCCCAAAAAATGATTAAAAAAACTAAAAACCTTAAAAAATCAAAAAACACCTAAAAACAGTAAAATCCCAAAAAAAAACCCTAAAAGCTCAAATTCCCTAAAACAATCACAATCTCTTAAAACCCTAAAACCCATAAAATTCTGAAAAATCCCTAAAAATCCCAAAAATATCATTAAAACCCTAAACCCCCTAAAAACATTAAAAACCCAAAAAAACTTAAAAATGCATGAAAACATAAAAATGATAAAACCCCAAAAAACCAAAAAACCTTAAAATATCCCTAAAAACATCAAAATCCCTAAAAATTTTAAAACTCGATAAAAATACATTAAAACCCAAAAATTCCCTAAAAACATAAAAAAACCATAACAAACCTAAAAATATTTATGAAAACCATAGAAAAATAAAAACACTTAAAACCCCTAATAATATAAAAATTGATAAAAACACTAAAAACAATAAAAACCCTAAAATCACTTATACACTATAAAACCCCAAAATACTATAAAACACCTTAAATACAAAAAAAATTTAAAAACCCACTAAAAACACTAAAAACCATTTAAACCCCTAAAAATGTAAAAAACTATAGAAAATATTAAAATCCTAAAAAAATCAAAAAATATAATGAAATATAAAAAACCATAAGACCCTAAAAACTCTAAAAACCTTTAAACTCCACATAATCGCTAAAACACCTAAAAATATTAAAAACCCCAAAAAATAATTAAAATACATAAAAAGTAAAAGGCCATAAAATCCCTAAAATCCCCTATTAAAACCTTAAAACCCTAAAAACACTTAAATCCATGGAAAAAATAAAAAATTATAAAAACTCTAAAATTCCCTTAAAACCTTAAAAAAATTAAAACCCATAAAAACATTAAAAAACACTAAAACCCATTAAAAAACTAAAACCCCACAAAAAACTCTAAAAACCCATTAAACCCTTAAAATTTATAAAACTTTTAAAAACCATGAATCCCTAAAAAGAACAAAAAATCTAAAAACACGAAAAACAATAATATCACTAAAAACGATCAAAATCCCTAAAACAATAGGAATCTTAAAAATTTTGTCAAAATACATAAAAATTTAAAAACCCCTATAAACTGAGATAAACCATAAGAAAAACTTAAAAACATAATATGACTTAAAACCCATAAAAACATAAAAAGATAAAAATAGTAAAAGCCCTCAAAATCCTTAAAATCCCTAAAAACCTCTGAAAATCATATAAAATCCCTAAGAACATAAAAATACTAAAACACATAAAAAACCTAAAAACAATTAATAATCTAAAAATACATAAGACCCCTAAAAACCTAAAAATAGAAAGAAAACCCAAAAAATCCCGAGAAACAACTAAAAACATAAAAAACTCTAAAAACATTAAAAACCCTAAAAACACTAAAACTCTAAAAACCATTAAACCCCTATAAATAATTGAAGAAACTAAAAACCCAAAAAAACATAAAAAATAAAGAAAACATAAAAACATAAAAAACCATAATACCCTAACCCTTAAACCCCAAAAAACCCACATAATCCCGAAAATCACTAAAAACCAACAAAAATCCTAAAAAAGTCCTAAAATCCCAAAAAACCTAGAAACGCCTAATACCCTTGAAAACCCCTTAGAAATATTTAAAAGCCTATAAATAAATAAAATTGTTAAAAACCCTAAAGACACTAAAAAACATAAAACACCCCTGAAATACCTAAAGCCCCTCAAAATACCAGGAAACCTAAAAATCACAATATTTGTAAAAAATAACAAAAAATTAAAAACCCAAAAATCCCTAGAATCCCCTCATAAAACCTTAAAATATTTAAAACATTTAATTCCATTAAAAACCTAAAAAATGATAAAAAACCAAAAACCAACTTAAAACCCCTCAAATACTTAAAAACTATTAAAAATCATAAATACCCTAAAACCCTTAAAACTCTGAAAACATCTATAAACTTTAAACAATCCCTTAACCCCCAAAAATAATAAAAAAAACTCTAAAAAACATTAAATTCGTAAAAAACAAAAAAACCACAAAAAGTTCATAGAACCCATAGAATACCTTAAAAATCGTAAATAATCTCTCAAAATCCCAAAAAACCAACTAAACCAAAAAAATCCAAAAATCCATTAAATTCCTGTATAAATGTAAAAAACCTATGAGTTGTGAAAAATTCTACAAAAACATTTAAAACATAAAAACAATTCAAACCCCTAAATAACATAAAAATTCTAAAAACCATAAAAATTATTTAAAAAGCCCTTAAAACACAAAAAATTACTAAAACCATAAAACCCCTAAAAATATTAAAACAAAAAAATACCTACAAAAAACCACGAAAAACGCAAAACACACATTAACCCCTTAAAATTTTAAAGATTTATAAAAGGCCTTAAAACCCAGAAAAATTCAAAAAAAACTCTTAAAACATCAAAACAATCTGAAAAACCCTAAAATCCCGCTAAAAACCTGAAAAACCCGAAAAAACCTTAAATATCCTTAAAAATCACTAAAACCCCTAAAACATCTTCAGAAAAACATAAAACCCTAAAAAAACTTACAAACCATAAACAAATATGTAATGATGTCAACCTTAAAATAGACTGAAAACCAATAACCCCCCCCCCCATTCCCTAAAATCATAAAAATATTAAAACATCAATAAAAATCACTAAAAAAGTAAAATTCCAAAAAAAACCATGAAAACCCAAAAGAAAGTCCTAAAACATAAAAACATTAAAAACATCTAAAAACATAAAAAATGATAAAAATAGTAAAAACCATAAAACCTAAAGAACCCTAAAAACTTTTAAATCCCTAAAACCATGAAAAATTCATAAAAATATTAAAAATGACATAAAATTCCATAAAGACACAAAACCCCTAAAACTGTTGAAAAATCTTAAGACCAAAATAAAAACCTATAAACAATTAAATCCCCTAAAAACCAAAAAAAATTCAGAAACCCAAAAATATCATAAGGGCCCTAAAACCCTAAAAACCTCTTAAATACATACAAAACCCTTGAAACCCATAAATACCCTAAAAACACTAGAAACTTGAAAATCCATTTAATCCACTACAATGTTAAAAATATATAATAAACCTTAAAACCCAAACAAAATCAAAATAAAAACCCTAAACCCTAAATAAAATATGAAAATATTGAAACAAAGAAAACCCTAAAAACCATCAAGATCCCTAAAAACCCTAAAACAAAAAGATCCTAAAAAATACATAAAAATCCCAAAAATAACATAAAAACCCCTAAAACCCCATAAAGAAACTTAAAAACACTTAAAATCCCTAAACACCTAAAAAATGATTAAAACCCTAAAAGGGTCATAAAATTATTATAAAACCTGAAATATCGAAAAAATCTATAAAAACCATAGACACTAATAAAAATCAATAAAATACCTAAAACCCCCTAAAATCATAAAAACTACAAAAAACATGAAAACCATATAGAAGTCATTAAAAGCCTAAAAGTATCTAAAACCCCTAAAAACCTAAAAACCCTAAAAACCAAAAAACCCACAAAAGGCCCTAAAATCCCTAAAACCCAAATAACTACAGAAACCCATTAAAACTATAAAGTCCCCTAAAACCCCATAAAAACCAAAAACTCACCAAAAAAATTAAAAGACCCATTAAACCTCAAAAAATGTTAAAAAAATATAAAAACCAACTAAACCTTAAAACTCCAAAAAACCCTAAAACCCTTAAAACCCCGAAAATTATCTAAAAACCCTAAAAAAATAATAATCCTAAAAAGTCCCTAAAATTTCCTAAACACAATAAATCCCAAAAAAAACTATAAAATACTTTGAAAAAATTAAAACCCAGAAAACATTAAAACAAAGAAAACACTTAGTACCCACAAACCCCAAAAACATTAAAACCCCAAAAAACCCAAATAAACCCTAAAAATTCTAAAACCCCTAAAAATCTCAAAAAAAGCAGAAAAACCAATAGAAATCATAATAAGCCTAAAAAAATCATAAAAATATAAAAAACCCAAAAAACCCTGAAAAAACCAAAACAAAAACAAAAAAAAAATCTAAAAAATTTTAAAACCCTTAAAAACCTAAAAAATTATAAAAACCCTAAAAGACCCTAAAAACAATAGAAACCTCTAAAAACCAAAAAACACCTATAATCCATAATACACATTAAAAAAGATAAATCTCTTAAATACCAATAAATACTCTTATATCCCTTTAAACCCAAAAAAACATTTAAAAAACTAAAAAACCATAAAAACACAAAAATTCAAAAAAACTAAAAAATGCCCTAAAAATGAAGAAGAAAAAATAGGAAAACCATTAAACCCACAAAATCACTAAAACCCCTAAATATCATTAAAATTGTAAAAATCATTAAAAAATAATTAAAAAGGTAACAAACTGTAAAAACATTGAAAAAACCAAATAAAACCTTAAAAACCTAGAAACAAATAAAAACCCTAAAAACGCTAAAACCCGAAAAAAAAAATTTAAAACCCTAAATCCACTAATACCATCAAAATACCTAAATATATAAAAACCATAAAAATACTAAAAAATCATAAAAAATCACAAAAATACCCTAATTTGTAAAGAACCCTAAAAACCTAAAAAAACTGGGAGAAAAACATAAAATCCTAAAAAAAATTATAACCCTTAAAACCTAAAAAATGAAAAAAACCCAAAAAACCCTAAAAGACCACAAAAACTATTAAAAACCATTAAAACACCTGAAAAAATAAAAAACCTAAAAACCCATAGAAACCATAAAAACCACTAAAGACTATAAAACCCTTCAAACCCCTAAATACACTAAATACTCTAAAAACCATAAAACCACTAAAAAAATTAAAAACCCCAAAACCCCAATAGACAATTAAAACCCTATATACCCTAAGAAACCGTAAGCCCCACCAAATTCCATAAAAACCATAAAAATCGTAAAAATCCAAAAAACACTTAAACCTGCTAAAAAGATAAAACATTAAAAGACCCTAAATTCCGAAAAAACCCTAAAAACCATAAACCCATAAAACCCAATAAAGACCCAAAAAACCCCAAAAAAACTCAAAACACCCTTTAAAACCCTAAAATGATAAAAAATTAAAACACATTAAATACACTAACAACTTTAAAAAAACCCTAAACCCCCAAAAACCATATATATACCAAAAAAAGTAAAACCCCTCAAATTCCTTAAAAACCCAAAAAACAAAAAAAAACCCTAAAAAACCCTAAAAACATAAAAAACCCTAAAACCCTAAAAACACCAAGAAAAACATTAAAAAAATAAAAACTATTAAAAACCCTAGAAACCAAATAACAATAAATAACCTGAAATAAAAAAACAATAAAAATACTAAAAAATCATAAAAACCCTAAAAATCCATAAGAATAATTATTTCATGGCGAGGGGACATGATTGGTTCCCATGTCTGGTTAAATGGATTCAACGTTATTTAAACATTTCTCTAGTGTTCCCTATATTTGTGGCTTCCCTGGTCTTCAACGGATTTATTTGTGGAGCCAGAAACACCCAATGGTTCTTGTATCTAACGATCCATGGACCTGCTTTCCAAGTGAAACCACTCATTGATCGATATGGCCAACGAAACCTAAGAACTCACATTGGATGAGAGGATGGGAATTCAGGCTCATCTCACCCTTTTGGGGGAATTATTGCCTATTATGGGACTCTCTTATAGATTTATGATGTGTTTATATGTTTGTGAATCTTTGGTTTATCCCAAAGCACAGTATCTTTAGATTACCCCTGTGTTGCAAGTCACAGGTATACATAGGGATTCAGAACTGTCTACATCCAAGGTTTACCATCCCTCATTGGATTAGAGATTCTGGGGAAGTTTTAGTTTGTTCAGATAGCACTGGTCTCAAGGCTTTTAATTGGGTGCTCTCTAGAGTTTATTGTCATCCAAGTGGGACAGAGAGTGACTTGAGAAATAGGATCAATCCCATAATACGAGCTTCCTATGTATCCTTATGAAAGGAATCAGAATCCACATAGTTTGTTTCCACTTAATGGGACATATCACCTTTTAAGGTTGTGTGACAAGGACCCAACCATACAATTTAATGTCATGTGGCAATGACATCTAGGAAACATGTTCCTAGTCACATTTATTGCGGGACTTACACCGAAAAGGCCTAGAGGACCTGGGAAAAAATGAATTCCTAGGCCTGGTTATTGTCTTTCTAGGGGCATGAGGATATAGTCTGATAAGGATGAATGGGTATCAGACTTGGATCTTGGGCTTGTGCCCCGGAAAGGTTTTATACCTATCCTGGTTGGTTGGGAATCAAAGTGGATGTAGTTCTGGAAGGTTAGGGATTACGTGTGATAGTTTCCTATAAAGACCATGATTAGTAGCCCATGCAGGGGTATGGTTGGGGCTTACATGTGGTTGGTGACCCGAGTTGGGATTGAACCTCAGGGAGTTGTCCTATATACCCTTCTTAGGAGGAAGGTATGAAAATCCATGTAGTTTGTTCTACCTCTGATGTTGTATGGATGTTGTGACCATCAAAAATCACTATTCCAACGTGAGTCATGCTCGATGTGAGAAACAAAAGAATGTGAAAGAATCATCAAGCCACACACTTTTTCCTTACTAACGAAAGATGCAGATGATGATGACATAGTGAGAGGTTCGAGACCATGAGACATTCATTACCCCTAGTGTTGAGGATGTAACGAAGGTAGAAGTTGTGTCGGCAGAGGCCACTGTTCGACGTTGAAGGGAACAGATCCATAAACCTTCCCAGATGGAAGGGGAAAAGGTATTTTCATCTATTGAGGATGGTGTGGGGATTACTCTAAGAGGGAAACCCTGTTAATATCTTCATGGGGGGGAGAAGTGCTCACTGCTTGTTCTCAATTGAATGGAAAATATAGTGCGATCCCTCAATCTTGAAGAGTGGAGAGGCACAAAGGGGATCCCGGGCTCAGAATCTGGACTACCGTGGGTATGTGAACCCAATAATGCTCCGGATGTCCATTCAAGGGATGGGGTAACACCTTTGCCTCCATCTACTATGGGTATGTGAACTCAAGAGTGCATGTTGATGTACCTGAAAGTTTCAGCATTCCGGTCTGGTGGATTTGGGAGAGGCCTTGGCGTGGTGCCGATGGATAGGCTACTGATGGGATTCTGGAGGATTGGACTGAATTGGAAGGGCCTTATCTGACTCGGGTGGATGGATACATCTACGTTCTTGGTAGATCATATATATATATGAGGAGTGGAACCCTTCATGTAAGTAAGTGCTACGTGGATGGAGAGGTCATCCGCAGAACAGGGTGGTATGCGGATGGAAGGGCATCCCACGTACCAGAGTGCTATGCGACTTTGGGTTTGGTGAATGTACCAAATTGGTACGCAGCGCTAGATTCCGCTCGAGTGTCAGCGGCCGAGCGAAGTATTGGTTAGGGCTTTTCCCACATAGGATGGTTCTATGTTGAGCGATGGATCAAAAAGAAAAGTCATAGGCTCCCCAGTTCGCGGGGAGTGCATCTATATAGGGGCTACGATTCCCTGTTCACCAATTTTAGGTTTGTGGTTTACCAATTTATTTATGTGTTCTTAAATTCTTAACAATTCATCCCCAGTTTATACATGTTTTCGATTCACGAATCATAATTTTATAGTCCACAAAATCCTAAGCTCTTGAAAACCTCTTCCATCTCTAAAAGTTTGATGCATTCCTTCAAAAAGTTGATCTTCCAGAATCTGATCATCCAAAATCTGATCCCTTTCTTCTCCCCATTGACGTACTTTTACAGTGGGGGAAAAGTGTGGTATATATTGTCATGCGACACCTTTTTTAGAGGCTCATGACCGAAAACCCGGCCTACGGATGACTTAGCCAACCAAAAAATCTCAAAAAACCCTGTAAAAACATTAAATTTCAAAAAACAATTAAAACCACTAAAACCCTAAAAAATATGAAAAATCCTAGAAAACCTAAAAAGAACCTAAAAATCATAAAACCTAGAATATTACTTAAAGCCCAAAATAAGTATAAAAAAACTAGAAACGACTAAAAATGTTAAAATCCCTTTAAAACCTAATTTTATTTAAAAAACTATAAAAAATCATAAAAACGCTAAAAATCTAAAAAAACCATAGAACCCCATAAAAACCATAAAACCCTAAAAATTCTAAAATACCTTGAAAATTCATAAAAATGTAAAAAATGTAAAAACCATAATAAAGCCTTAAATGCCTAAAAACCCATTAAAACACTAAGAACACATAAAACCCTAAAAAACCCTTGAAACCCTAAAAACCCTAAAATCCCCTAAAAATAGTAAAAATCCCCAAAACCCAAAAATATATAAAAAACCTATAAAATTACTAAAAATTCCAAAAAAATATAAAATCCTTAAAATCTAGAAAACCCATAAGAAAACATTAGTATCCTAAAAATACTTAAAATAACTAAAAAAGATAAAAACACTAAACTTGTAATAGATCCTAAACCCATAGAAACCACTAAAAACCACTAAACCCCCCCTAAAAATATAAAACCCCCTTAAACACAATAAAAAAATAAAAAACCCACTAAGAACCCTAAAACCAATTTAAACCCCTCAATGCCATAAAAACTATAAAAACACTAAATACCCTAAAAAACTGAAAAACCTTAAAACCCCAAAAAGCTATAAAACTCTAAAAAACCTAAAGCCCCTCAAAATCCCTTAAACCCTATAAACAATAAGTATCCTAAAATCCCTAAAATTGTTAAAAAATCAAAAAAACTAAAAAACCTTAAGAAAACCATAAAACCCTAAAAATTATTAAAACCCCTAAAACACTAAAAACCCTAAAATATTGAAAAACCTAAAAACACTAAAAATCCAGAAAAACTCTAATAAATGATAAAAATCCTAAAAAATCCATAAAAGTTAGAAAAAACATAAAATCCCCTATAAACCATGAAAACCCATAAGAAAACCTTAAAACTATAAAACACTTAAAAAACCTAAAACCATAAAAAATGTTAAAAACACTAAGAAACACTAACAAACCCAAAAACAGACAATATCCTTAAAAACACCAAAAAACCATAAAAATCCTAGAAGGACCCAAAATCCCAAAAAATGTAAAAAAAAACTAAAACCCTGAAGCCCCAAAATAAAATCTTATAAACCTTAAAAAATCATATAACCCTTAAAAAATAAAAAACGGTAAAACCTTAAAAGACCCTAAAATATGTAAAAACCCTTAAAAACATGAGAACATATAAAAACATTAAAATCCCAAAAAATCCCTAAAAATCTATATAAAACCACAGAATAAATTAAAAATACTTTAACCCACACAAAAAAACAAACTCTAAAAACCATAAGACTCTGAGAAAATCTAAAATACCCTAAAAACTGAGAAAACAAAGAAAACCCTAAAACCCGTAAGAATCCTAAAACCCAAAAATATCCTTAAACCCCCATAAAATCCCAAAACAATCCCAGAAAATATAAAAACCCCCCAAAAAATATTAAAACCTTAAAAAACTAAAAACACTTAAAACCCATAAAAACATAAATATGCCAAAACCCCAAAAACCCCTGAAAAAGTCCAAAAAACCTAGAAACACATAAAAACAAAAAAACCATAAAACCTTAAAATCAATTAAAAATTCTAGCAACCATTTAAACCCCTAAAAATGGATAACTCGAAAAACCTTACAAACCCAAAATAAATAAAAAAATACAAATCCAAGATAACACAAAACCCTCAAAAACCCTAACAAGCCTAAAAAACCATAAAGAACCAAAAGAGCCCTAAAAATACATAAAAACCAAAAAACCCCCTATGAAATCCTTAACTACACAAAAAAACTAAAAAACCCTAAAAAAATAAAATGACGCTAAAAACCCTAAATGACCATAAAAAATGCTAAACCCCATAAAAACCATAAAACCCTTAAACACCGTAGAAAAAGATAAAAACCCATAAAAACCCTATAAAGAACCTAAAAATGCTAAAAACCCATTAAACCCCTAAAAATGTTGAATAACTCTATAAACCCAAAAAAACCCAAAAAAAAATTAAAACCACTTAAAATTGAAAAAAACATTAAGACCCTAAAACCCTAAATAACCCAAAACCCTTAACATCCCAAAAAAAACCAGAAAAAATCATAAAAATATAAAACAATCCCTAAAAATACCTAAAAATGTAACGAACCGAAAAAACCATGAAAACCCCAATGAAAAACTAAAAAAATAAAAACACTTAAATCCCTATAAAACCTAAAAAACATAAAAACCCCTAAAAACCCTAAAAATCCAAACCCAAAAAAACATAAAAACCCATAATATCCTTTAAAACCCTAAAACACATAAAAACACTAAAATGCAATAAAAACTTGTAAAAACCCAATAAACCCCTTAAAACATTTAAAACTATAAAAACCCATAAAAACCATTAAAAATTTATAAACCCCTATAAACCAAAAAAAAACCCCTAAAAATAAAAAAAAACTCAAAAAACAATTAAATCCTATAAAAGTCCTAAAAATTACCTAAAAATCTCTAAAATCATTAAAACCATAATAAACCATATGAAAATCATAAAACTTAAAAACATTTAAAACCCCTAAAAACCCTAAAAAAATTGAAAATCATAAAACCCATCAAATCCATAAAAACCATAAAAAATAATAATAATTTCAAAATGCCTGAAAAATACAAAAAATGTGAAAAACCCTAAAAACTCCAACACCCATGAAAAATCATTAAAAACCCAAAAAAAACACATAAAACCCTTTAAAACATAAAAACTACTAAAAACCTTAAAAGTCTCTAAAACCCCTAAAATCCTCTAAAAATCATAATCACCCCTAAAAACCTTACAAGCCTAAAACCCATAAAAATATAAAAACATCAAAAAAATAATAAAACACTTTAAACTCCAAAGTTGTTAAAAATTATAAAAAAATTAACAACCCTACAAAAAACCCAAATATAAAACAAAATACCATAAAACGCTAAAAACCCTAAAACCCAAAAATCCCTCAAAATCCCTAAAATCCCTAAAAACCCATATTTTAAAAAAAAAACCCTTAAAATCCAAAAACAAAAATTAAAAGACATAAAAACCAAGGAAAATCTTAAGAAAAATTTAAAAACCTAAAAAACCCCTAATATCCCTAAAACCTCTAAAAACCTAAACATGTTAAAAACCCTACAAACACTAAAACCATAATACCCATAAAACCCCTGTAGACCCAAAAAAACACTAAAATTTTAAAAACCCTTTCAAGCCCAAAAACATTAAAAATTTATAAAAAATATTAAAACAAAATAAAAATAAAAAACCTATAAAACCCTAAAAACCCTTAAAACGATAAAAATTTTAAATTCCCTAAAAATCCCTAAAAACACTAATACCCCTAAAAATACTAAAAATTCTCTGAAAATCCCTAAAAATCAAAAAAACCATAAACCAAAGAAAATCCTAATAAAACATTAAAAAACTAAAAACACCTAAAAAACCTATAGACACTAAGAGACTAAAAACCATAAAAAACCCTAATCCTCTAAAAACCGTAAAAATTCTCAGAACCGCTAAAGACAATTAAAAACCATAATAATCCAAAAAGGCCATAACAATACCGAAAAATGAATAAAAGCATAAACCTATAAAAAAACTCAAATACTAATTAGTCTAAAATACCCAAAAAAATAAATAATGTTAAAACATGTAAAAAACTCTAATAACCTAATTTTTTTTTAAAAACACCTCAAATTCCCATAAATCCACAAAAAAATAATAAAAGTCCAAAGAATGCCTAAAAATATGGAAATCATAAAAAAATCTAAAATCCCTGAAAATCCTGAAGAAAGCATTTAAAACATAAACTCTACATAAAACCCCCAAAATCCTAAATACACAAAAAATACGAAAACCCCTAAATAGACCCTAAAACAAAAAACACCTCAAAATTATAAAAAACCCCAAACCCATAAAATCTATAAAAATGGTTAAAAATTATAAAACACCATTAAAACCCTAAATTTTTTAAAAATATCTAAAAACATTAAAACACAAAAAGCTCAAGAAACTCAAAAAAACCCAAAAAACCATGAAAACCCTCAAAATCCCTAAAAACCCCAAAAGTCATAAAACTAATAATATATCACTAAAAAAATAAAAACATAAAAAAACTAAAAACCCTGAAAAACACAAAGAAAACCTTAAAAATCCTAAAAATAGATCAATCCCCTAAAAACCTAAAAATGCTAAAAACACAAAAAAACTAAAATCCCAAAAAAACAAAAAACCATCAAAATCTCAAAAAATCCTAAAAATCTATAAAAACCCTTAAAAATATATAAAAACACTAAAAATGTAAAAACCTAAAAACACTGAAAAACCCTAATAAAACCATAAAAATGAAAAAAAATACTTAAAACCTTTAAAAAAACTCTAAAACCCCAGAAAACCCCTAAAGACCCTCAAAACCATTAAAAACCTAAAAACATAAAAAACATAAAAAATCCTTAAAACCCACAAAAAACCATGGAAATTAAATAAAACTCTAAAAACAAATTATACCCCTAAAACATTAAAAAATCTAAAAATCCATAAAACCTTAAAAATTGAAAAAAACCAAAAAAACTCAAAAAAAATCCCTAAAATCCCAAAAACCAAGAAAGACCGAAAACCCTAAAAACCCTAAAACCCTCAAAATCCCAAAAATCCTAAAGTCCAAAGCAATATTTAAAATACATAAAATTCCCTAAAAACCAAAAAAATACTAAAAATCTTGAAAACACTAATAAAACCTTAAAAAAATAAAAAAACACTTGAACCACCAAAAAACCTAAAAAAACCCAAAACTCTTAAAAAACCATAAAAAACCTAAAATTCCTAAATCCCTAAAGATACCAAAAAACCCTAAAAAAACCAAAAAACATCCCAAAAATCCTAAAAAAATAATAATCTCTAAAAACCCTAAAAACCCTAACAAAAGCATAAAAAAATTGAACCTAAAAAACCTGAAAAAATGCTAAAATCGTAAAAGACCCTAAAACCACAAAAAATACCTAATAACCATAAAAAAAATAAAAACATTAAAAACCCAAAATCCTCAAGAAAATCTAAAAAACACTAAAAACTCTAAAAACCCATTAAATCATGGGAAATGATAAATCAATCTAAAAACCATAAAAAATAAAAAAAACCTAGAAACATTAAAAACCCACAAAATCCCTAAAATCATAAAAATATAAAAGCCATTAAAGCCCTAATAATCTCCAAAAATGTAAGAAAACCAAAAATCCATGAACACCGCTAAGAAAACCTTAGATACCAAAAATCCCTGAAAATCCTTAAAAAACCAAAAACACCCAAAAACATTAAAATATCCCAACACCCCTAAAAACCATAAAAATCCCACAAAACCTCAAAAGAAACCTAAAATACCATAAGAACCCAAAAATCCCACTAAAATATCTAAAAACACCTAAAAACAAAAAAAACCATAAAAACCATAAAAACCCTACAAACCATAAAAAACCCTCAAAATCCCTAAAATCCCTAAAAAACATAAAAACCTAAAAAACCACTAAAAATCCCAAAAAAAGTAAAAAAGAATAAAAATAACGAAAACCCCTTTGAAAACATTAAAACATAAAAAAATGAAAAACCATAAAAAACCTAAAAATTATAAAATAACTAATAAACCCTAAAATCCATAAAACCCCGAAAACCCCTCAAAATCCACAAAAAATTGAAAAACCCCTAAAAATCCTAAAAATCCCGAAAACTCACTAAAACTTCCTAAAAGTAAAAAATCATAAAACCCTAAAAACCCCTAAGAAAAACTTATAAACCAAAAATACCTAAAACCACTAAAAAACTAAAAAAACTAAAATTAATAAAAACCACTAAAATAAACTAAAATCCTTTTAAACCACTAATAACCATAAAACCACTAAAAACTATAAAAAATCTTCACTATCAAAAAAAATTTAAATACCAACAAAAAATACTTAAAACCCTTTTAAAGCCAAAAAAAAATTAAAAAAACTCTAAAAAAATTAAAAAACCTAAATAATCAAAATAACCATAAGAACCCAAAAAAACATAAAAAAAACACTGAAAACCATAAAAATCCTAGAAAAGCCCTAAAAAATCCAAATAAAATTAATAAACCCTAAAATCCATCATAAATAATAAGAAAACATTAAAAACCTAAATGCACATAAAACCTATAAGAAACCTAAAAATGCTAAAACCCTAAAAACCTTGAAAACCCTAATGCCCCTTAAAACCCTAAATCCCTTCAATATCCTTAAAAACCCCAAAAATCATAAAACCCTAAAAATCCATGAATATAAAAAATACAAAGAACCTTGAAAAATTGTATGAAAACCTTAGAACTCTAAAATAACATTAAACCTTAAAATACCTAAAAAATCTAAAACCCTAAAAGAACATAAATGTCCCTAAAAAAACCTAAATACATAAAAACCCCCATAACCTAAAAAATCCTAAAACCCATAAAAATCTTTAAAAACCTCTAAAAACTCTAAAAACACTATAAATACTTTAAACTTATAAAATTGAAAATAATTTAAAAACCATAAAAATACATAAAAACACAATAACCTAAAAATCGATAAAAACCATGAAAACCAATAAGAAAAAATTAAAACCCTAAAACACTAAAAACCCCTAATAACATAAAAAACTATAAACCCCTAAAAACCCTAAAACCCCTAAAAACCATGTATACCCTCTAATCCCTTAAAACCATAAAAGTACTAAAAAGGACTAAAAATCCTTAAAAACATTAAAACACAAAACCATAAACACCTTAAAGAAAACCTCAAAACCCTAAAAAAAATAAAACCCCTACAGACCTAAAAAACACTAAAAACCATAAAAGTCCCTAAAACCCCTAAAAATCCATAAAATCATAAAACACCTAAATACCATAAAAACCCTAAAAATCTATAAAGACCCTAATACCACTAAAATTTAAAAAAACCCATTAAAAACTAAAAAAATTAAAATCTCTAAAAAACCTAAAAAAGTCAAAATAAACACTTAAAACCCAAAATAATTGCAACACCAAAAAACCAAAAAACAAAAAAACTCTACAAAATCCCAAATAACCCAGAAACCATTAAAATACATAAATGGCCCCAAAAATCCCTAAAATGTAAAAAGTAAAAAACACTATGGAAAACCCTTAGAAAAGGTTACAGAAAGTAAATAAAACATAAAACCCCTAAAAATCAAAGAAATGCTAAACCCATAAAAACCATAAAAATTGAAAAAACCATAAAACCCCTAATTATTTAAAAACCCTAAAAACCATAAAACCCATAAAAAGATTAAATACTCTAAAAACACATTAAACCCCTAAATATGTTAATAACAATAAAAACATAAATTCCCTAAAAACCCAAAAACACTTTAAAACCAAATAAACCCCTAAAACCACTAAAAACCCTAAAACCCTTAAAATCCCTAAGAACTATAAAAATACAAAAAAATCCTAAAAAATCAATAAAAATACCTAAAAAACTAAAAAACCATAAAACCTATAAAAATCCTTGTGGAATCCTTATAATCCAAAAAAAAACACATAAAATCCTAAAAAACCCAAAAGACGCTAAAAACCCTAAAAACCCAAAAAAACCCAAACCCCCAAATCCACGAAAACCTTAAAAAACAAAAAACTCCTACAAAATTGATAAAAAAAACTAATATCATAAAAACCATTAAAACCCTGGAAATCCCTAAGAAAACCTAAGACAAAAACACATAAAAACCCTAAAATACTAAAAAACATTAAACACACTAAAAACTCAAAAAACCCTTAAAAACCAAATGAACCATAAATCCCATAAAACCCTTGAAAACCCTAAAACCCATAAAATCACAACAACCCAATAAAACTATAAAAATCCTAATGCCCCCAAAAAAGTAAAAAAACTATAAAAACCCATAAACCCCAAAAAACTAAAATAACCCAAAAACTCTATAAAACCCTAAAACCCCAATAGAACACACAAAATCACATAAATCTAAAAATACAGTAAAAATCCTAAAAATCCTAAAAATCCCTAAATAATACTAACAGAGTAAAAAACCTAAATACCCTCATAAACCCTATAAAAACTTCAAAACTCTAAAAACACTTTAAACCCTTAAAACATTAGAAATATTAAACCCCCTACAAAACCATAAAACACTAAATTCCCGAAATACCCTTTAAATCCCTAAAACACATAAAAATATTATAATTTTTAAAAAACCCCTGGAATCCCTAAAAAAACCCCCTAAAATCCCTGAAAACCCCCTAGGAATCCATTAAATCCTAAAAACACATAATACCCCTAAAAACCAAAAAATTATAAAAACCATAAAAAGACCTTAAAACCACAAAAAACCATAAAACCCCTAAAAAAATTTAAAACCCAAAAACAATAAAAACCATGAAAACCAAAAAATACACTAAAAATCAATTAAAGACCTTAAAATGTTAACAAACACTAAAAACTAAAAAACACTAAAAACTCATATAAATATGAAGAACCCTAAAATGCATAAAAACATTAAAAATCCGACATAATCCCTAAAATGCCTATAAATTTTAGAACCCTTGAAAACCCCTTACAAAACCATAAACACCTAAAAATAATTAAGACCCCTAAAAATCCTAAAAATGCTAAAAAACATAAAAACACTAAAAACCCTAAAAACCCTTAAACCCTTAAAACCCCTCAAAAATACTAAAACCCATATAAATCGTTAAAACCCGGTAAAAATCCCTAGAAACATAAAAAACCTTATGAAATGTAAAAAATATAAGAAAACCATAAAAACCTAAAAACATTTATAACCCCTAAAAAGCCTAAAAAATTCTAAAACCCCTAGAAAAACCTAAAAATACGCCAAAAACCCAAAAACCCTCAAAAACCACAAAACCCCCAAAAACCTTAAAACCCCTAAAAACAAATAAAGAACATAAAATGACCCTAAAAATTCTAAAAACATTTACACCCCTAAAACATGAAAATACTATATGAAACATTATAAACCCTAAAAAAACTCATAAAATCAACATAAATCAATAAAAACCATGAAAATACTAAATACTATAAAAACCCCAAACCCCCTAAAAATCCCAAAAAACCAAAGAAACTAATAATATATTTAAAAATCCACAAAAATACAGAGAAAAGTAAATGCCCGTAAAAAATAAAAACACTAAGAATAACTTAAACAAGTAAAAACACCTAAAACCCCAAAAACGAAAAAATTCTAAAAACCCTAAAACACCTAAAACACATAAAAAAACCTTAAAACCCATAAAAACACAAACAAACCTAATAATTAGAAAAATCACAAGAAATCCCTACAAACGTAAAAATCCCTAAAACCCAAAAATCCTGAAGAAAACATTAAAATCCAAAATACACCTAAAATCCCCAAAATACCTACATAGTGAAAAAAATTAATAGACACCAAAAAAACCTAAATTCCCCACAAAATACTTAAAAAAATCCATAAATATATTAAAAACCCTAAAAATTCTAAAAACCTTAAATACCAGAAAACCATGAAAAACACTTAAAAACCCTTAAAAAGATAAAAATAATTAATACCACTAAAAAACTAAAAAACACCAAAAACACATAAAACATAAAAAGGACACAAGAATACAACTAACCATAATCCCACTAAAAACCACAAAAACCCCTAATAGCCCATAAAACCCTATACAACTGAAAGCACAAAAAACCATTTAAACCTTATACACCCCTAAAACATTAAAACACTCTAGAAAAACTTAAAAACCATAAAAAACACAAAAAACACAAAAAAAACTACAAAAACCATAAAACTCCAAAAATACCTATAAACCATAAATAAACATAAAAATAATAAAAAATCACAAAAAAGCCTAAAAATGTAAATACACCTGAAAAACTAAAGAGCCCAAAAATAACCTTAAAATCTGTTAAAACTCATAAAACCCTTATAAAAACTAAAAAACAATAGAAAACCTAAAAACCATAATTTCCCTAAAACACCAAAAACCCTAAAATCCATCAAAATCCCTAAAAACATCACAAATAATAAATATCATTTGAAATTTTAAAAAATTCATAAAAAGTAAAAAGCCATAAAAAACATTAAAAACCCTAAGAAAAAATTAAAAACAAATAAACACTTAAAGCCTCAAAGAAACCAAAAAATTGATAAAAACTCTGAAACCCCCTAAAAGTCACTAAAATTCATAAAAACTGCTAAAAACCATGAAATCCCCTAAAAACCATAAAATTTGTAAAAATATATAAAATCACTATAAAACAACTAAAAATTATCAGTACCCTACATACCCCTGTAAATGCTATGAAACTAAAAAAATTAAAAACTCTAAAAATTCATAATAACAAAAAAAACTAAAAAATCAAAAAAACCCAAAAACTGTAAAAACCTAGATAAAACCAAAAAATTCCTTAAAAATAACTAAATATCCCTAAATACAAAGGCAACATGCACCATTTTTCAGCGAACCTCTCGTCCCCTCGACTCCGTGGGAACTGGCCCAAGCCCAAGGGTTGGCCGCCTTGGGCCTAGCTGGGGGCGTTCGGCGCGCAGGTGGGCAGGCCAGCCCTATACCTCGTTACCCATAAAACATGTTTTCCTCACAAAGGCAACGCGTACCATTTGTCAAAGAACCTCTCGTCCCCTCGACTCTGTGGGAACTAGCCCAAGCCCAAGGGTTGGCCACCATGGGCCTAGCTGGGGGCGTGCGGCGCGCAGGTGGGCAGGCCAGCCCTATACCTCGTTACCCATACAACACGTTTTGAAAAAAAAACCCCTAAACAACCCCTAAGGGGGATGGATGGCGCCGCTCTTGCCTGGTCTCTCCTGCTCGACGTGGAGATTTCTGAGGCTTCCCCTCGGAATCCTTCTCTTCGGCTTCGATGATCACTTGCTTCGTGATGCGGATCGATGGTGGAAGAAGAGGCGGATACTTGAAGGTGGGGGTTCTGGCGGGCTGCGACAGGGACTGGAGACCGAGGCTTGGTTGGGATTTCGCAAGGTTTTGGTCTGAATTTGGTAGATCTGGATCACTTTCTTAACCAGACTTTGTTCTTGTTGCTCCGTGGTGGCAGCGCTGATGTTTCCCCGATGGATTGGGTGATGACGCTGAGGGTTTCTGCCTTCGATCTAGATCTGATCTTCTGATGGGTTTCCGTTGACTTTCTGTTTTGCTGCATGTCCCTTTTGGCGCTTCGATTATGTTCTCAGCTTTGGTCTAAACTGGCGATGTTCTTATGTTTGAAGAAAGTGGTCTTATTTTCTTGGAACATGGTTGTGATGAAGATTCAGCGGTGGGGTGCGGGCAAGGCAGACATGGAGTCTGCTTTTAGGGTTTCAGGAGCTGCGGATCTGACAGTGACGCTCGATCGGCGAGGCAAGGTTCATTTTTTTCTTGCTTCTGTCGATCTCCTGGATTTTTTCTGAATGTTGGTTTCTATGATGTATTTTGGAAGTGCTTTGCATGTTCTTGGTAGCCGTTGTGGTGATGATGCTTGGTCTGTTTGTGCTTTATTGTTGCTGTTGATTCATGTGCTCGCTGCAAGACTTGAGTTCTGCTTCTTAAGGTGGTATTGCTTGTGGTTAATGGGTTATTCTATGGTTTCTTCCTTCGCTTGGCTGCGGGTTATTTTCCACTGGTTTTGTTGTTGGGTGAGAATTAATAGATTGTTGGATGCTGTATGGTTGAGACGTGATGAAGTTCGGGTTCTTTCTTTGGCTGGCGGTGGCTCTAAAAAAGGGTGTGCTGGAAAATAATGGTGTTATTTGTTTGCTGTATTTGGTTATATGCTGCTGTTTAGGGATCTGGATGGTGTGGAGGTACTGGCTACTGTGGAGGCTGGTGTTTGTGGCACTGGTGATGTGCTGTTATTGGCGGTGAGTCTCCTTTGTGGGAAGTTGTCAGGTGCTTGCTGGTTGTTGGGAAGTGATAGTGGTTGGGATTGGCTGCGATTGTGCTGGTGCTTGATGCTGCTAGTTGTGATTGGTTGTGTTGTCGGTTTTGGTACTACTGGTTGCTGGGGCTGGTTGGTTTGGTTGTGCTTCTACTACTCTGTAGCTGTGATGACTGGATGTGGTGCTGCTGGATGCTGGTACTGGCTGGATGTGAAGTGATGCTGCTGCTATTGTGTCTGTTTTTGAGTCTTTTTCTCTCTTTGTTTTTCTTTTTTGGCATGGGTTGTAAGGGGCTTTTGGGTGTGGGTCGATCGACACCTCCCCTCCCTTGTCTGTAGTGTCTGTGTCTTTTTGTTTTATAAATTTTGGGGGGCCAGGACTAGCCTGGACCCGAGCCTTCTTTGCCTAAATACAAAAATAACACTAAAAAACATGAAAGATGCTAATAACAATGTAAAAACCTAAAAACACTTAAAGCCTGTAAAAACCCTAGAAAAATAAAAAAACCCTAGAAACCTTAAAAACCTTGAAACTATAAAACACGTCAAAATCCCTAAAAACCAAAAAAAAAACAATAAAAATCCTAAATATCCCTACAAATCCCTAGAAATTTAAAAAACCCTAAAAAATCCCTAAGAAAACCATAAAAACCTAATACAGTTAAAACCCTTAAAAATCCTATAAAACACTAAAAACCCTAAAAACCCTAAATCCCCAAAAAACACAAGGAACCATAAAAATCCATAAAATCCATAAAAACTGTAAAACCACAAAAATATATAATACCATTAAACACAAAAAAAATGAAAAAAACATCTAAAAGCCCTTAAAAATCTTTAAAAAACTCAAAGAAATCCCTAAAACCCCAAAAACCATCAAAATGCTAAAAATCACTAACAACCCTTAAAAACAACTAAAAAATCTAAGGAATCTGTTAACCCAAAAAAATGTTAAAAACTCTAAATAAACATAAAACCCATAGAAACTAAAAAAAAATTTAAAACCCCAAAAAGAACATAAAAACACTGAAATCCCCTAAAACCCTCAAAATTCCTAAAACATTAAAAACCATATAAATACAAAAAAAAACCTAAAAATACCAAAAAAAAAAATAAACCCCCTCTAAAAACATTGGAAACCCCTATGAAAATCTAAAAAAACTAAAAACACTCAAACACTAAAAAAATATAAAAACCTAAAAATCCATAAAAATCCAAAAAATCATAAAACCAACAAAATATATAAAAACCCTATGAAACAATAAAAAACCTTAAAATCCATAAGACATAAGAAACCCTGAGAACCAAAAAAATCCTAAAAAACCATAAAAAACTAAGAACACATCAAATAATTCAAAAACATAAAAAGGTTAAACACCCTAAAAAACCCCAAAACCCTAAAACTCGTAAAAACCATAAAACACCTAAAAACCATTAAAAACTCTAAAAACCCATAAAACCCCTAAAAAAGTTAAATCTCAAATACCCATTAAACCCATAAAAATGTTCAAAATTCTAAAAAACATTCTAAACCATAACAAATTGAAAAAATCCCTAAAAAACATAAAATAACTAAAAACCCTCAAATTCCCAAAAAATCTAAAAAAACATAAAGATCCAAAAAAATAGCTAAAACCCCTAAAAACATAAAAACCCTAAAAACATGAAAATCCAAAGAAAACCTTAAAACCAAAAAAAACATAATACCCCTATACAACCTAAAAAATGAAAAAACCATAAAAACCAATAAACCCCTGAGAATCCTTAAAAACCCTTAAAAATCCTAAAAAGTCCCAAAAAAATCTCTAAAAACATAAAAAACCCCAAAAACCTTGCAATAACAAAGTAAAATTTTTAAAAATTAAAAAAACATAAAATCCAATAAAAACATAAAAATCATAAAAAAAACTAAAACCCCAAAAAAACATAAAAACCCATAAAACCCGTAAAAACCCACTAAAATCATAAAAATACATTTACCACCTAAATAAAATTAGAAACTCTAAAAAACCTTAAAACCACTAAAAAATCATAAAATACCCTAAAATACAAAAAAACATGAAAAAACTCTAAAACCCCTAAAAACCCAAAAAACCCTTAAACCCTAATTACCATAAATATACCTAAAAAAATAAAAACCAATAAGAAATATGAAACCCTTAAGAAAACATTATCATTCTAAAAACACTTAAAAACCAAGAAACCTAAAAAATGTAAAAACCCAAAAAAACCATAAAACCCCTCAAAATCCATAAAAAGACTAAAAACCAAATAAAATCTTTAAAATTACTAAAAATAACTAAAATGTAAAAATAAATAAAACCTCTAAAACCCTAATAAAAAGTTAAAATACTATAAACATTTAAATACCATTAAAAACTAAAAATGCAACACACATTTAAAACCCCTAAAGCCATTAAAAACCCTAAAATCCCTAAGAACCATAAAAATACCTACAATACATAAAATACCATAAAACCCCATAAAACCCTAAAAACAGCTAAAAACTCTAAAAACCAAAAATAAACACTTAAAATCCCTAAAAACCCTAAAACCCATAAAAACCAAAAAAATTAAAAACCCAATAAAATATCTAAAATCATAAAAACACTAAAAACTCTAAAAGACCTATGAAAACCATAAAAAACATTTAAAATAACTAAAAAACCAAAAAACACTAAAACCCCTAAAAATCATAAAAATATGAAATCCATAAAACCAACTAAACCCTTAGAAACATTAAAAAACTATAAAAAAATTTAACCCAAAAAATATAAACACCTAAAAACACAAAAAATTAATAAATACCCTAAAAACCCTAAAAACATAATAACACTCTGAATCCCAAAAAACCTTAAAAGCTGTTAAAATCCTTAAAAATCCCTAAAAGTCCCCCAAATTATAAAAACTAATAAAAACCATGAAAATTCCTAATAAATACTTAAAAGCCTAAAATTATTAAAACACCTAGAAACCCTAAAAATGCTTAAAATCATAATAACCCATAAAAAATCATTAAAACCCAAAAAACCAAAAAACCCTAAAAATCATGAAAATCCAGAAAAATTTAAAAAACCTTAAAAACCTAAAAACCCCTAAGGAAATATTAGAATCCTAAAAATACTTTATACTCCTAAAAATTAAAAAACCATAAAAACCTTAAAGTACTAAAAATCCATAAATATCCCTAAAACCCATAAAACCCCACAAAACCCTAAAACTACTAAAACTATAAAAACCCTTTATCCCTTAAGAAAATATTTAAGAACATTAAATCCCTTTAAAAAACTGAAAATCTAAAAAAACCCCAAAAACCCAAAAACCATAAAAATACGAAAAGAGAATCCAAAAAAATGTCAAAAACACTAAAAAACAGTAATATCCTAAATTCCCTAAAAATCCTAAATTTCCTAAAAATACCCAAAAACATAAATACCCCTAAAAACCTAAAAAATCCTAAGAAAACCTTTAAAAACTAAAATATTTGAAACCAATAATAAACCTAAAATATGTTAAAAACCCTTAAAATCTATAAAGACCCCAAAACACTAAAACTGTTAAAAACCATAAATATCCCAAAATACCTAAAAACACATAAAACTCCAAACACCCTTCAAACCCTAAAATAATTTAAAATCAAAAAGACCATAAAAATCCTAAAAAAACTCAAAAAAACCCTAGAACTCCCCAAAAACCATAAAAAACCTAAAACCAATCAAACTCCCTAAAACACCTAGAAATAATAAAAAATCCATAAAAATAAAAAAACCCTAAAAACCTGAAAAACTCCTTTGAAAACCATAATAATCTAAAAACACTTAAAGCCCAAAAAACCTAAAATTAAAAAAATTCCTAAAGACCCTAAAAATCCTAAAACCACTAAAAATCCCTAAACCCCTAAAAACAATAATAATCCTAAATAATTCATAAAATTACGTGAAAATATAAAACCCATAAAAACCCTAAAAATTATAAATATAAGAAAAACCCTAAAAGATAATAAAGAATCGTAAACAACCTAAAAAATATAAAAAACTTGAAAACCATTAAAAATAGAAATACCCTTTAAATCCCTAAAAACATTAAAAAATATAAAAAATATTAAATACTATAAAAACTCATAAAAAATACAAAAACACCAACCAAACCATGAAACCCTAAAAAACCTAAAAAACCCTCAAAATCCAAAAAAACCTTAAAAAAATTAGAAATCCAAAAAATGCCCTAAAAGTACCTAAAAAAATTGAAACCCAAAAACCATAAAAAAATGAAAAAACCTTGAAAACATAAAAAACACTAAAACTCCAAATAAACCCAAAAAACAATAAAAACCATAAAAACCCAAAATACCCTAAAAACCATAAAAACCCAATAATAAAAAAAGATTCTAAAAACCAAATAAATCTTAAAAACCCACGAAAAACGAAAAAACTCTTTAAACTATTAAAAATTTGAAAACTTTAAAAAATATTAAAGACCCTAAAAACTCACAAAAATCATAAAACCCCAATAAAATCTTTAAAAATCCTTAAAACCCTAAAAACCCTTAAAAATATATATAACCCATTAAAACCATAAAAGTCCTAAAAATGCCCCAAAAATCAATAAAAAACAAAAAACCGGAAACTCGTGAAAAACTCTAAGTAAAAATTAAAAAACTAAAACCCCTCAAAACCCCTAAAAAATAAAAAAAAACTCTAAAACCTCTAAAAATCCTAAAAACCCATAAAACCCCCAAAAAAACCAAAAAACTGTCAAAATCCATAAAAACCATAAAACCCAAAAAAATATGTTCAAATCCATGAAAACATAAAAATTATAATCCTCAGAAATCTCTAAGAAAAACATGAATATATATAAACACATAAAATCCCAAAAAAAATATAAAACATCTAAAAGACAATTGAAACAACTAAAAAATATATATTCAAAATCCTAAAATACAAAAAACCACTAAAAATAGTTAAAACCCCTAAAAAATTAAAAACTATAAAGAAACTTGAAAGCCATAAAGAACTCAAAATTCCCCTAAAAACCTAAAAAAACATGAAAACCCCATAGAAACCACAAAACCTTGAAAATACCTAAAATCCTATAAACCATATAAACCCCAAAAAATCCAAACAGTCCCTAAAAACATAGAAATCCTTAAAAAACCTAAAAAACCCTATGAAATAATTCAAGCCCTAAAAATAGTTAAAGTCCCTTAAAACCAAAAAAGTTTTAAAACCCTATAAAACCCTAGAAAAAATGGGCTTTCAAACCTTGTATTCAGGCCACTTGGCCTTGGGCCTTCAGGCTATATAATGGGTCTCCCTCTACGCAGTCTAAAAAGGTCTTTTCTTTTATAATAAATTGAGGCTTCCGCCCCAACCTTTAAAAAACCAGAAAAACCCATAAAACCCATAAAACCCACTAAAAACACTAAAAACTCTCTAAATACCAAAACACATAAAAAACCCTAAAAACCCATTAAACTCCTAAAAACCCAAGAAAACCCTAAAAACAAAAAAAATACCATAGAAACCATAAAAACCCTTTAAAACACTAAATATGTTAAAAACATTAAAAAAATACTAAATATCCTAAAAACTCGAAAACACCCTGAAATCAAAGAAAATCATAAAACCCTTAATAACCTAAAAAGCCCTAAAACCCCTCAAAATCCCTAAAAACCATAAAAATCCTTAAAATCAATAAAAATAATTAAAAACCAAAAAAACCTTATCACCCATAAAAACCCTTATAAAAACCATCAAAAAAATTACATAAATTCCCCCAAAACCTAAAAGATGCTAAAATGACAAAAACCCCCAAAAAACTCAAAAGACCACCAAATCCATAAAAACCATAAAAAAACCACAAAAATACAACAAAATCCATAAAATACCTGAAACCATAAAAACCATAAAAACCCTGAAAACCCCAAAGAAAACTGTAGAATCATAAAAAAACTTAAAATCCATAAAAAACTAAAAAACCCTAAAACCCTAAATCCTTTTAAAAAACCTTATGAACCATAAAAAATCTAAAAACATTAAAAACCCTAAAATCCATAAAATCTATAAAACCAAATAAAAACTCTAAAAAACCTTTAAACCACTAACAATCATAAAAAAACATAAAAAACACATAAAACCGTAAAAAATAAAAAACCAAAAAAACCCTAACACCGCCCCCTAAAACCCTCTAAAAACACTCAAAATCACTAAAAACCCTAAATTACATAAAAATCATCAAGAGCCCTAAAACTCCTAAAATCATAAAAACCCTAAAAACCATGATAAAACCTACAAAAATATTATAAACCTAAAAACAATTAAAAAACATAGAATCATAGAAACACTAAACCCCCTAAAAACCAAAAAAACCATAAATTCCCTAAATACCCTAAAAATCCCTAAAAACGATATAAACATTAAAAATAATAATGAAATCCATAGAATACCTAAAAACATAAAACCCCTTAAAAATCTTGAAAACCCCAATAAAAATCTGAAACCCCACTAAGAAAACCCCTAGAAAAACATTAAATCCTATTAACACATAAGACCTCTAAAAACTGAAAAATTATAAAAAACCTGAAAACCCTAAAACAACCAAAAACCATAAAACCCTAAAAACCCATAAAAACCCTAAAACCATAAAAACCCTAAAACCATAAAAACCCTAAAAACCAATAAAAAGTCTAAAAACCCATCAAAGAACTAAAAAAGTTTAGAAACACTAAAAACTATAAAACTGCTAAAAACTCAAAAGAACCATAAGAACCCTAAAATGCCGAAAAATAATAAAAATCCTTTAAAATCCCTAAGATCCTGAAAAATGTAAAAACCCCTTATAAAACACTAAGAACCTAAAAAAAATAAGACCACTAAGAAAACTAAAAAACTCTATGAAAAATAAGAAACCCTAAAACCCCTAAAAACCATTTCACTCTTAAAACCCCTAAAAACACTAAAACCCATACAAATCGTTAAAACCCCCATAAAATATCTAAAAACATAAAAAATACTAAGAACTGTCAAAACTCTAAGAAAATATTAAAAACCTAAAAACATTTAAAATCCCTAAAAATAAATAAAAAATCTAAAACCCCTAGAAAACCCTAAAAATACCCCGGATAACCTAAACCCCCCAAAACCATAAACCCACAAAAACCTTAAAACCTCTAAAAACAAATAAAGACCCTAAAATGACACTAATAAATCTAATCTCCTTCAAAATACCAAAATAAAATTAAAATTATAAATACCCTAAAAACCCTAAATTCCCTCAAAATCCCAAAAAACCCAAAAAACTGATAAAAATATCTTAAAATACCTAGAAATGTAAAATCCCTTATTAAAATAAAAACAGTATGAATACACTAAAAAATTAAAAACACTTAAAACCCCTAAAAATATAAAAATGGTTAAAACCCTAAAAACCCTAAAAACCCTAAAACACCAAAAAACACTGAAACCCCTAAAAACCCTAAAAAACCTAAAAACCAAAAAAATTAAAAAGTACTAAATTTGTAAAAATACTCTAAAAACCTAAAACCCTAAAGAAAAAATTAATAACCAAATACACATAAAATCCCCAAAATACCTAAAAAATGAAAAAAAGGAAAAAACCCAAAAATCCTAAAAACCACTAAATTTCCTCAAAATCCCATAAAATTTTAAAAACCATAAAACCCTCAAAAAAATTTAAAAACACTGAAAACCATTAAAAACTTAAAACCAATTAAAACAAATAAAAACCCTTAAAAAAATAAAACCCCCAAAACCATAAAAAGAACACAAAACCCTAAAACGCATAAATCCATTAAAAACCTTAAAACCACCTAAAAACCAGTAAAACCCTAAACCACTAAAAACCCTAAAATACATTTAAAACCCTAAAACATTAAAAAAATCTAAAAATATTTAAAAACCCTAAAAACACAAAAAACCAAAAATAAAAAATAAAAAATAAAAAAACCCAAAAAACCCCAAAAACTCCAAAATTCCTTAAAAACCATAAATAACCCTAAAAATAATAAAAAAATCCCTAAAAAGTCCAAAAAAAGTAAAAAAAAACCTAATAAACTAAAAACCCTTAAAAATTCAGAAAACATGAAAGACACATAAAACCCCAATAAAACCTAAAAAATAATTGAAACCCTAAAACACTAAATTCACTAAACCCTAGAAACCCTAAAATCCCTAAAAATCCCAAAAAACCCTAACAAACCCAAAAAATCCTAATAAATCCCTCAAAATACCTTACAATATAAAAAACCATAACAAACATTAAAAACCCTAAGAAACCCATAAAACCCTAAAAACATGTAAAGGCTCTAAGAACCCTATAAAATGATAAAAACTATAAAAAACCTAAAATTCCCAAAAAAAATTCATAAAAATCACTAAAAATCAAGAAATACCCTAAAAACTGTAAAAATCCTAAAACCCATAAAATTACAATAATAACACTAAAAATTCTAAAAACTCTATTAACCCCTATAAATGTAAAAAATCTAATAAAACATTAATAAATATAAAAAACTAAAAAAACCATTAAAACCCAAAAAAAAAAATACCTAAAACCTAAAAAACCAAAAAAACAAAAAACCCATTAAAATGTACTAAAAATCCCTAAATACATAAATAAAACTAAAAAACATGAAAAAAACTATGAAAATTGTAAAAAAACTAAAACACTTGATCCCCATAAGAAACCTAAGAAACAAAAAAATTCTAAAAACCCTTATAACACTTGAAACTATAAACCCCCTAGAAATCCCTACAAACCCCCAAAACCCATAAAAATAATAAATATCCCTAAAATTACTTAGAAATGTAAAAAACCCTAAAAAACCCTAAAAACCTTGGAAACCCATAAGAAAACCATAACAAACAAAAAACACCTAAAACCCCCAAAAACCTATAAAACACTAAAAACCATTAAAACTCAAAAAACCCTAAAACCACAAAGAACCAAAAAAACCCCAAAAACCCTAAATAAGCCTAAAACCAAAAAAAACTACAAAACCCATTGAACCTAATTTTTTAAAAAAAACTCTAAAAACCTTAAATAATGTAAAAACATAAAGAAATCCATAAAACCCCCCAAAAAACCATAAAAACCCTAAAAACCATCAAAACACCAAAAATCACTAAAAACCCTAAAAACTATTAAAAACCTAAAAAAACTTTAAAGATAAAAAAGCCTTAAAAACCATGAAAAAACCCAAAGAAAAATCTAAAAACATAAAAACTTAAAAATACTTAAAACCCTTAAAAATCGAAAAAACGCTAAAAACCCTAAAAACCATAAAAAATCCTAAAAACCATCTAAATCCCTAAAAACCAAAATAACCCTTAAAAATCCTAAAAAATACATAAAGATACCTAAAAAATAAAAACCTTTTAAAACCATGAAAAACCCTAAGAAAACTATAAATTCAAAACAACACTCTTTAATATGATAAAAATATAAAAATCAAAAAAATCATAAAATACCCAAAATCACTAAAAACCACTCAAAACCATAAAACCACCAGAAACCATAGTCACCCTAAAAACCAATAAAAACCCTAAAACCTCTAAAAATTATAAAAACAATTTAATCCCCTAAAAAATTAAATACACAAAAAATATATAAAAAACCTAAACAACTGAAAAAACCCCTAAAACCCTAAAATAAACATAAAACTCAAAAACCCGAAAAAACCTTAAAACCCCTAAAAAACATGAAAATCTGAAATAAGAACTAAAAATCCCTAAAATGTAAAATAACTTAAAAACCCATAACACCCCTAAGAATACCGTACAATCCTAAAAAAATTAAAACAACAAAACCTAAAAAATGCTAAAATCCCTAAAACCAACCAAAACACAAAAATCATTAAGCATACCTACTTTTCATAAAATAATTAAAACCCATAAAAATTTTCAAAAACACTAATAAAACCATAATAATGAGAAAACACTAAAGACCACTATAAACTAAAAAATGACTATAACCCAAAAAATCCTAAAATACCCTATAAACTTTAAAAACCTTAAAAACCCCTAATAACCTTAAAAATACATAAAACCCTTAAATACCAAAAAAAATAACTAAAAACTATAAATACTCTTAAACCCAAAAAAAATGTTAAAAACTCTATAAAACCATAAAATCCCAATAAACTCAAAAAAAACCTAAAGGCCCAAAATAACATGAAAACCTTAAATACCCTAAAACCCTCAATGTTACTAGAAAATAGTAAAAACCATAAAAGACTAAAAAATACCTAAAAATACTAATAAATTTAAAAAACCCTAAAACATGAAAAAACCTAAGAGAATATTAAAAACCAGAAAAAACTCAATCGCCCAAAATATCATAAAAAGGGATTAAACCATTAAAAATAACTAAAAAACTTATAAACCATAAAACCCTCAAAACCCCTAAAACCCTTAAGAAACCATATAAATCCTTAAAATCCATAAAAACATAAGAATCCCTAAGAACCAAAAAAAGTACAAAGAAAACCTTAAAAACCAAAAAATACATAAAACACTTTAAAACATAAAAGGATAAAAACCATTAAAGACCCCAAGAAACCACTAAAACTTGTAAAAACCATAAAGCCCCTAAAATCATTTAAAATCACTAAAAACCAATAAATACCCTAAAAACACTAAAAGCTCAATTAATACTTCAAACCCTTAAAAATATTTATATATATATATATATATATATATATATAACCTTATAAACCCAAGAAAAATGAAAAAACCATAAAACCATAAAATCCCTAAAAACCTTTAAACCCCAAATAAACCCTAAAAATCCCAAAACCCTAAAAACCATAATAATTCAAAAAAAATCCATAAAAATACCTAAAAACATAAAAAACCCCTGAAAACCTTGATAATACTAAGAAAACCTTAAAACCTAAAAAACAAAAAACCCCTATAAAATCTAAAAAATGTTAACACCATAAAATCCCAAAAAAGAAAAAAACCAATAAAATCCTTTAAACCCAAAAAACCATAAAACCCTTAAAAATACTAAAAATTACCTAATTTTTTTAAAAAACATAAAAAAACCAGACCCATAAGTACCCTAGGAAAAGTTTTAAAAATTAAATATAGTTAAAACCCACTAAAAACATAAAAAATACTTAAAACCCGAAAAACCCCAAAAAAGACCCTAAAACACCATAAAACCCAAAACCCCCAAGAAAACCCTGAAAACCCACTAAAAACCCTAAAAAATTACCAAAAAAATTAAAAACTCAAAAAAAAATCTTAAAAACATGATCAACTCAAAAATATGCTAAAAACCTTAAAACCCTAAAAACCCATAAAAACCCTAAAACCCATAAAAACACACCAAAAACCATAAAACCCTAAAAACCCATAAAAACCCTAAAACCATAAAAACCCTAAAACCATAAAAACCCTAAAAACCAATAAAAAGTCTAAAAACCCATCAAAGAAATAAAAAAGTTTAGAAACACTAAAAACTATAAAACTGCTAAAAACTCAAAAGAACCATAAGAACCCTAAAATGCCGAAAAATAATAAAAATCCTTTAAAATCCCTAAGATCCTGAAAAATGTAAAAACCCCTTATAAAACACTAAAAACCTAAAAAAATAAGACCACTAAGAAAACTAAAAAACTCTATAAAAAATAAGAAACCCTAAAACCCCTAAAAACCATTTCACTCTTAAAACCCCTAAAAACACTAAAACCCATACAAATCGTTAAAACCCCCATAAAATATCTAAAAACATAAAAAATAATAAGAACTGTCAAAACTCTAAGAAAATATTAAAAACCTAAAAACATTTAAAATCCCTAAAAATAAATAAAAAATCTAAAACCCTAGAAAACCCTAAAAATACCCCGGATAACCTAAACCCCCCAAAACCATAAACCCACAAAAACCTTAAAACCTCTAAAAACAAATAAAGACCCTAAAATGACACTAATAAATCAAATCTCCTTCAAAATACCAAAATAACATTAAAATTATAAATACCCTAAAAACCCTAAATTCCCTCAAAATCCCAAAAAACCCAAAAAACTGATAAAAATATCTTAAAATACCTAGAAATATAAAATCCCTTATTAAAATAAAAACAGTATGAATACACTAAAAAATTAAAAACACTTAAAACCCCTAAAAAATATAAAAATGGTTAAAACCCTAAAAATCCTAAAACACCTAAAAACACTGAAACCCCTAAAAACCCTAAAAAACCTAAAAACCAAAAAAAATTAAAAAGTACTAAATTTGTAAAAATACTCTAAAAACCTAAAACCCTAAAGAAAAAATTAATAACCAAATACACATAAAATCCCCAAAATACCTAAAAAATGAAAAAAAGGAAAAAACCCAAAAATCCTAAAAACCACTAAATTTCCTCAAAATCCCTTAAAATTTTAAAAACCATAAAACCCCCAAAAAAATTTAAAAACACTGAAAACCATTAAAAACTTAAAACCAATTAAAACAAATAAAAACCCTTAAAAAAATAAAACCCCCAAAACCATAAATAGAACACAAAACCCTAAAACGCATAAATCCATTAAAAACCTTTAAACCACCTAAAAACCAGTAAAACCCTAAACCACTAAAAACCCTAAAATATATTTAAAACCCTAAAACATTAAAAAATCTAAAAATATTTAAAAACCCTAAAAACACAAAAAACAAAAAATAAAAAATAAAAAATAAAAAAACCCAAAAAACCCCAAAAACTCCAAAATTCCTTAAAAACCATAAATAACCCTAAAAATAATGAAAAATCCCTAAAAATTCCTAAAAAAGTAAAAAAAAACCTAATAAACTAAAAACCCTTAAAAATCCAGAAAACATGAAAGACACATAAAACCCCAATAAAACCTAAAAAATAATTGAAACCCTAAAACACTAAATTCACTAAACCCTAGAAACCCTAAAATCCCTCAAAATCCCAAAAAACCCTAACAAACCCAAAAAATCCTAATAAATCCCTCAAAATACCTTAAAATATAAAAAACCATAACAAACATTAAAAACCCTAAGAAACCCATAAAACCCTAAAAACATGTAAAGGCTCTAAGAACCCTATAAAATGATAAAAACTATAAAAAACCTAAAATTCCCAAAAAAAATTCATAAAAATCGCTAAAAACCAAGAAATACCCTAAAAACTGTAAAAATCCTAAAACCCATAAAATTACAATAATAACACTAAAAATTCTAAAAACTCTATTAACCCCTATAAATGTAAAAAATCTAATAAAACATTAATAAATATAAAAAACTAAAAAAAACCATTAAAACCCAAAAAACAAAAAAACCTAAAACCTAAAAAACCAAAAAAACAAAAAACCCATTAAAATGTACTAAAAATCCCTAAATACATAAATAAAACTAAAAAACTTGAAAAAAATATGAAAATTGTAAAAAAACTAAAACACTTAATCCCCATAAGAAACCTAAGAAACAAAAAAATTCTAAAAACCCTTATATCACTTGAAACTATAAACCCCCTAGAAATCCCTACAAACCCCCAAAACCCATAAAAATAATAAATATCCCGAAAATTACCTAGAAATGTAAAAAACCCTAAAAAACCCTAAAAACCATGGAAACCCATAAGAAAACCATAACAAAAAAAACACCTAAAACCCCCAAAAACCTATAAAACACTAAAAACCATTAAAACTCAAAAAACCCTAAAACCACAAAGAACCATAAAAACCCCAAAAATCCCAAATAACCCTAAAACAAAAAAAACTACAAAACCCATTGAACCTAATTTTTTAAAAAAAACTCTAAAAACCTTAAATAATGTAAAAACATAAAGAAATCCATAAAACCCCCCAAAAAACCATAAAAACCCTAAAAACCATCAAAACACCAAAAATCACTAAAAACCCTAAAAACTATTAAAAACCTAAAAAATACTTTAAAGATAAAAAAGCCTTAAAAACCATGAAAAATCCCAAAGAAAAACCTAAAAACCTAAAAACATAAAAACCTAAAAACACTTAAAACCCTTAAAAATCTAAAAAACACTAAAAACCCTAAAAACCATAATAAATCCTAAAAACCATCTAAATCCCTAAAAACAAAATAACCCTTAAAAATCCTAAAAAATACATAAAAATACATAAAAAATAAAAACCTTTTAAAACCATGAAAAACCCTAAGAAAACTATAAATGCAAAACAAAACTCTTTAATATGATAAAAATATAAAAATCAAAAAAATCATAAAAGACCCAAAATCACTAAAAACCACTCAAAACCATAAAACCACCAGAAACCATAGTCACCCTAAAAACCAATAAAAACCCTAAAACCTCTAAAAATTATAAAAACAATTTAATCCCCTAAAAAATTAAATACACAAAAAATATATAAAAAAAACCTAAACAACTGAAAAAACCCCTAAAACCCTAAAATAAACATAAAACTCAAAAACCCGAAAAAACCTTAAAACCCCTAAAAAACATGAAAATCTGAAATAATAACTAAAAATCCCTAAAATGTAAAATAACTTAAAACCCCTTAACACCCCTAAGAATACCGTACAATCCTAAAAAAATTAAAACAACAAAACCTAAAAAATGCTAAAATCCCTAAAACCAACCAAAACACAAAAATCATTAAGCATACCTTCTTTTCATAAAATAATTAAAACCCATAAAAAATTTCAAAAACACTAATAAAACCATAATAATGCGAAAACACTAAAGACCACTATAAACTAAAAAATGACTATAACCCAAAAAAATCCTAAAATACCCTATAAACTTTAAAAACCTTAAAAACCCCTAATAACCTTAAAAATACATAAAACCCTTAAATACCAAAAAAAAACTAAAAATTATAAATACTCTTAAACCCAAAAAAATGTTAAAAACTCTATAAAACCATAAAATCCCAATAAACTCAAAAAAACCTAAAGGCCCAAAATAACATGAAAACCTTAAATACCCTAAAACGCTCAATGTTACTAGAAAATAGTAAAAACCATAAAAAGACTAAAAAATACCTAAAAATACTAATAAATTAAAAAAACCCTAAAACATGAAAAAACCTAAGAGAATATTAAAAACCAGAAAAAACTAAATAGCCCAAAATATCATAAAAAGTAATTAAACCATTAAAAATAACTAAAAAACTTATAAACCATAAAACCCTCAAAACCCCTAAAACCCTTAAGAAACCATATAAATCCTAAAAATCCATAAAAACATAAGAATCCCTAAGAACCAAAAAAAGTCCAAAGAAAACCTTAAAAACCAAAAAATACATAAAACACTTTAAAACATAAAAGGATAAAAACCATTAAAGACCCCAAGAAACCACTAAAACTTGTAAAAACCATAAAGCCCCTAAAATCATTTAAAATCACTAAAACCCAATAAATACCCTAAAAACACTAAAAGCTCAATTAATACTTCAAACCCTTAAAAATATTTATATATATATATATATATAACCTTATAAACCCAAGAAAGATGAAAAAACCATAAAACCATAAAATCCCTAAAAACCTTTAAACCCCAAATAAACCCTAAAAATCCCAAAACCCTAAAAACCATAATAATTCAAAAAAATCCATAAAAATACCTAAAAACATAAAAAACCCTTGAAAACCTTGAAAATACTAAGAAAACCTTAAAACCTAAAAAACAAAAAACCCCTATAAAATCTAAAAAATGTTAACACCATAAAAGCCCAAAAAAGAAAAAAACCAATAAAATCCTTTAAACCCAAAAAACCATAAAACCCTTAAAAATACTAAAAATTACGTAATTTTTTTAAAAAATATAAAAAAACCAGACCCATAAGTACCCTAGGAAAAGTTTTAAAAATTAAATACAGTTAAAACCCACTAAAAACATAAAAAATACTTAAAACCCTAAAAACCCCAAAAAAGACCCTAAAGCACCATAAAACCCAAAACCCCCAAAAAAACCCTGAAAACCCACTAAAACCCCTAAAAAAATTACCAAAAAAATAAAAACTCAAAAAAAATCTTAAAAACATGATAAACTCAAAAATATGCTAAAAACCTAAAAACCCTAAAAAACTCTAAAAACCCTAAAAATCCATAAAACCCTAAAAACCCATAAAAATTGATAAAACCCTAAAAACCATAAAATTAGCTAAAAACATAAAAAACACTAAGAACTATGAAACCCCTATGAAAATATTATTAACCTAAAACACATAGGAAACCTAAAAACATAAAAAACCCTAGAAACCTTAAAAAACAACAAACCCCTCAAAATCCTTAAAAATTCTAAAAATCCAAAAATTCATTAAAATACCGAAAAATACCTAAAACATAAAAATTTATAAAACCCCTAATAACTATAAGAAAATCATAAAATAATATAAATGTTTAAATCCCATGAAAACATAAAAATGCTAAAAATATTTAAAACCTTTAAAAAGATCCTAAAAACCCAAAAACTCTTAAGAACCATAAAAATAACTAAAACCTTTAAAGGCCCATAAAACCCTAAAACCACTAAAAATTCATAAAACTCTTTAAAACCATAAAAACAATAAGAAACATTTCAAAACCATAAAACACCAATAAAAAGAAAAAACCCTAAAACCCAAAAGTACTATAAAAATCTTAAAAATCCAAAAAACAATTAAAATTCCTAAAAACCTAAAGACCCATAAAAAACAAAAAAAACCTAAAAAACCAATAATAAAATATAAAAACATCAAAACCCAAAAAAACTTTGAAATAACCTAAGAAAACCATAAATAAGAAAAAAAAACATTTAAATGCACTAAAAACCCTAAAAGCCCAAAAAAACCTAAAATTCCATAAAAATCATAAAAAACCTAAATCCCTAAAACCATCTAAACTACTACTAACATTATAAAAACCCTAGAAAATATTTACAACCCAAGAAAAATAAGAACACCTAAAACCCCAAAAAAGCCTAAAAACCCTAAATAAAAAATAACATTATGAATCTCTAAAAACTATAATAAACCATTTAAATGTTAAAAAATCCATAAAAGTCCCCCAAAACATAAAAAATCCTAAAAACCATAAAAATATCTAAGAAAACATTAAAATCCTAAAATTATTAAAACCCTGAGAAATAATGAAAATGCTAAAAATAGTAAAAATCCATAAAAACCATAAAACCAAAAAAAACCATAAAAATCATAAACATCTAGAAAATCCATAAAAATTTAAAAAACTTTGATACACTAAAAACCCGTAAGAAAATATTAGAAACCTAATAGCACATTAAACCCACTAAAAAATTAAAAATTTCTAAAAAAACAAGAACCCCATAAAACCCTAAAAACCAAAAAGATCCCTTATAACCATAAAAACCCAAATAAACCATATAAACTTCTAAAACTATAAAAACCATTTAACCCCCAAAAAACATTAAAAACTTTTAAACCCCTTAAAACCAGAAAAACTAAAAATACACTAAACAACCCAAAAACCCAAAAAAGCCTAAAAATTATAAAAAAGACATAATATCCCTAAAAATGTAAAACACACTAAAAACCTTCATAATCCCTATGAAAAAGGCAAATACCTAAAAATAAATAAAATCCATGAAAAATATAAAATAACTAACAACCCAAAAAAACCCAAAACCTATAAATAACCCTAGAAAATCCCTAAAAGCACTATAAAAATATAAAAATCCTAAAATCCCTTAAAATAACTAAAAACCTGAAAACCCACAAAAACCCTAAAAATCCCTAAGAAAACCATAAAAACCAAAAAACACTTGAAACCCATAAAAACATAAAATATACTAAAAACCCTAATAAAAGATAAACATGCCCCAAAAACGCCTAAAATACCTAAAACCATAAATACCCCTAAATACCAATAAAACACATAAAATCCTAAAAACCAATTAAAACTCAAAATAATCCTTTGATCCCCTAAAAACATTAAATACTTTAAAACACCATAAAACCCCTAAAATTCCAAAAAAACCCTAAAACCCCAAAAAAAAAACCATAAAACCCACAAAAACCATAAAAACATAAACCTCTAAAACTCCCTAAAACATCTAAAGAGGATGCTGACGCTCTCGCCAAGTTCCCTCCCATTTTCACGTTTTTGAGGATTTCCTCCTTGAACCCATCTCGGCAGCTTCACTGCTCCTTTCAAGATATTGCGGTGTGAAGTGGATGCGGCATTTGGCGATGGGGCTTCATGCTGGCATGGATCTGTGCTTGAGACGTTCTTCATGAGGAATCTGGCTCGCGAGGTGTTGTGAACTTCAAGGTTCCACCTTGTCCTCTCTGATGGAGAGGTGTTCGGGTGACTGGAGGCACGTCTGTGGGCATCGAAGAGCCTCCCTAATAGATCTGGGCTCCGGTGGTGTTTCCCTGTTCTTGTCAACATCGTTTTCGACGGATTTTTGCAGTGGTGTGGGGCAGGCACGACAGATCTGGAATCTAATTATAGGGACTCAAGATCTGTGGATCTGACGGTGGGGATCCTCGATCAGGGAGGCACGGTTTGTGTTTGTCCCTTCTATGATGTTGATTTTGTGGTCCTTCCAAACCTATGTTTGGGAGGTCTGTGATGGATTTTCTGGATTTTCTGGCACTATGACGGTCTATGGTGGATGATAGGAGGGATGTGGTGGTTTATCTTTTGGAGGTTCACGCCTGATGAAAAGATACAGGTTCGTTTTCGGATTGCTTCTTTTCATGCTGATGTCGATCTTATGGATTTTTTCTGCATGTTGGATGCTATGTTGGACTTTGGAGGTGCTTTGTGTGTTATTGTTGGCCTCTGTGGTGATGATGTTTGGTCTGGTTTTGATTTATTGTTGCTGTTGGATCATGAGTCTGTTGCAAGACATGAATTCTTTATTATCATGTGTTATTTCATGAGGTTGTCTCGTACTGCTGAGAATGGCCCTTGTCTTGGCTGCTGGTGATTTATTTCCATTGGTTTTGCTGCTCGGTGCGACTTGATGGAATGTTGGTTGTTTTAGGGTTGAGATGTGATGAATTTATTGTTCTTTCTTCTACTGGCGGTGGTTTTGGAAATGGGTGTGATAGAAAATGCTGGTGTATTATGTTTGTTGTCTTTGGTTCTGTGTTGTTGGCTATGGATCTTACTGGCGTGGAGGTGATGGCTGCTGTGGAGGCTGGTGATTTTGGTGCTGGGGGTTTGCTATTGTTGGTTGTGAGTATTCTTTGTGAGAAGTGGTCTAGTACTGGAAGCTGTACTATTGGACTCTGGTTACTGTTTAGCTGGGAGGTGCGGAAGGTATGCGGCTCTATGACTCTGGTGGTGGATATGTTTGGAAAAGGGAAGTTGACTAGTGAAAATTGTGTTGCGAGATGCTAATTGTTGTTTGGCTGGGAGGTGTTGGATGCTGGATTTTTTGAGTTTGGATGCTGGTCATTGGTTAGCTGTGATCTGCTGGATGCTGGATGCTGGTTGATGCTGGAGGATGGTGGTGGCTGCTTGGATCTGGGTGTTTTTTCTTTTTTCTTTTTCTTTTTTGATTTTCCTTTTTTTGGACTTTTTTCGTTCTAACAAATTTGGGGGGGGGGGCTGGGAATAGCCCGACCCTCGCATCTTCCTTTCCCTAAAACATCTAAAACTTTTAAAAAATCCATAAAAATTAAAAAATGTAGAAACCCTAAATACATCTAAGAAATCATTAATAACCTAAAAACACATAAAACCCATAAAAATCTACAATTTCTAAAACACCAAAAAATATCTAAAAATCCTAAAACCCCTAAATCCCTGACCCCCCTCCAATATAATAATCCTAAAAAATCCATAAAAATTATCTAAAAATGTGAAACCCCTAAAAACCCTAAAAACACTAAAAATTTGAAAAAACCTAAAAGATAAAAAAAACAGAAAAAAACCCTAATATTTTAAAAACCCTAAAAACTATTAAAAACTCAAAACCCTTTCAAACCATAAAAACGTTAACATACATTAAAAAAAATTTAGAACCCTAAAAACTCATAAAAACCCATAAAAACACTAAAAAGTCCCCAAAATCCAAAAAACCCTAAAAACCTGAAAAACCCCTAATAAAACCGTTAAAACCATAAAACACTTAAAACCCCTAAAAACCTAAAAACACTAAAAACCCAAAAAAAAACAAAAAATACAGTAAAAACCCAAAAACAACTAAAAACCAAAAAACCACTAAAAACATAAAATAACCAAAAAACCCTATAAAAACACTAAAAACCACTAAAAACCTAAAAACCCTCTAAATACCAAAACACATTAAAATTATTTAAAAAACATAAAAACCAAAAAAATCAAAAAAAAACCCTAAAAACCCAATGATATCATAAAAATCCTAAAAAACTCAAAAAACCCCAAAAACACTAAAAATCCATAAACCCCTAAAAACTATAAATTTACTAAAAAATTCCTAATTCCATAAAAAGGTAAAAAAACACTAAAAACGAGGAAAACACCTATTAAAATCCTTAAAAACTCAAAAAAACACTAAATACCCAAAAAACCAAAACCCCTCTAAATCCCTAAAAACCATAAATATCCTAGAAAATCCTTAAAAATACCAAAAAATGTAAAAAAATAAAATAAAACCCTAAAAAACCCTAAGAAAACCTAAAAAACCTAGAAAAACATTAAAACCCATAAAAACACTAAAACCTAAAAATACGTATCAATTCCTAATATTATTAAAAACATAAAAAATTATGAAAGCCCTAAAAAACCCAAAGAAAACCATAAAACCATAAAACCAAAAAACATTTAAAAACCCTAAAAAACTAAAGAAAATAAACCATAAAAACCCAAAAACATTGAAATACCCTAATAATAGATTAAAAACCTAAGCACACATAAACCCCCTAAAACCTTATAAATAGAAAAACTCTTAAAAATCATAAAATACCCTAGAAGCCCCTAAAAACCTAAAAACCCCTAAAACCTATAAAAACAATAAAACAACAAATACACTAAAACAATAAAAACATTTTAAATCCCTAAAAACATTAAAAATCTCAAAAAATCATAAAAAACCATCAAAATAAAAAATCCATTAGAAGCATAAAACCCTATGAAAAACTTGAAAACCAAAACATACTTAATACACCTAAAAACTATAAAAATTATAAAAAACCTAAACACCCCATGAACCATAAATACACTAAAACCCCCCAAAATCACTAAAAAATATAAAAACCGTCAAAATACTAAAAAAACCCATAATATCCCTAAAACAATTTTATACCAAAAAAATTAAAAAAAATACTAAGAAAAACATCAAAACATCAGAACACTTAAAACCCCTAAAAATTGAAAAATATTAAAACCCCTAAAAAGTCTCTAAAACCCCTAAAATCCTTAAAAACCCTAAACCCCTTAAAAGAACAAAAAATAATAAAAAACTAAAAAATAACAAAAAACTCTAAAAACCCTTTAAACCACTAAAAAAAGTTAACGAACTATAAAAAACCTTAAAACCATAAAAACTAAAGATAAACCCTAAAAACCCAAAAGGGGAAACCATTAAAATCTTAATACCCTTAATATCCCTAAAACCCCAAAAAATCATAAAAATTGTAAAAAAGTTCAAAAAATAACTAAAACATTAAAAACCCCAAAACACTAAAAAACCTAAAAAATCATCATAAACCTAAAATCTCTTAAAACCCCTAAAAACCTAAAAACTCTTAAAACCCTAAAAACCATAAACCCCTCATAATCGATAAAACCATAAAACCAATAGAAATCCTAAAAAGTTCTATATAAATCATAAAAAACTAAAAACTGATATAAACCCTGAGAAGTATAAGAAAACGTTACTGACCTAAAAACACTCAAAACCATTAAACAATAAAGAAATCCTAAAAATCCTAAAACTCAAAAATGACCCTAAACCCCTAAAAACCATAAAACACCAAAAAACATATAAAATCACTAAAACCCAAATAAAACTACTGAAAACAACGAAAAACCCTAAAAAATATTAAAACCCTAAAAAACCTCAAAAAATCCATAAATATCCAAAAAAAATCCATAAAAACCCAAAAAACACTCAAATCCCTCATAAACCTGAAAACCCAAAAAACCCCATAAAAATCCAATAAAAATCCCTAAAAACCTGTAAAAACATAAAAAATCCTAGAAACCTGAAAACCATTAATAAAATCATTAAAACCTAAAAACACTTAAATCCCCTAAAAACCAAAAAACATTAATAACCCTAAAATACTAAAAATACTAAAACACTCAGTGTCCATGAAATCCATAAAAAACATAAAAATCCTAAAAAACTCTAACTATACCCATAAATATAAAATCCTTTAAAATAATGGAAACCTCTTAGAAAACCATATAAACCTAAAACACTAAAAACCCCAAAAAATCTAAAAACACTAAAAACATTAAAACCCCCTAAAAAGACCATAAAACCCCCAAAATACCTAAAATAATAAAAACCAATAAAACCTAAAAGAATCCAGAAAACTGATAAAACCCCCTAAAACTTCTAAAAATCATTTTATCCCCTAAAAATTTTAAAAACATCCAAAAAACATAAAAACCCTAAAAAACTGAAAAAAACTATAAAACTCTAAAAAACTATAGAACTTAAATTTCATTAATATCTCTAAAAACCATAAAACCATAAAAATACCAAAAAATCCCTAAAAATTCATAAAAACATAAAAATAACTAAATATCAAAAAAACCCTAAGAAAAACTTATAATCCCAAAAACACAATAAAACCCTAAAATTCCAAAAAATGCTAAAACCGTAAAAAACCCAAAAAAACTTAAACCCCTAAAAATCCGTAAAAACCATAAAAACCTCAAAATTATTTTCAAATCCCTAAAAACATAAAAAATAATAAAAACCACAAAAAACCCCGATGAAAATAATAAAAACCTAAACAACTAAAAAATATAAAATACCTAAATTACTCTAAAAACCCAAAAAACCATAAAAAGACGCTAAAAACTTAAAAACCCTAACAACCCTAAAAACATTTATAACATTAAAAATCTAAAACAACCAAAAAACATAAAAAAATATAAAAATATAAAAACCATGTAAACCACTAAAAACATTTATAAAACATAAAAAGATTAAAACCCTTTAAAACTCAAAAATCCCTAAAAAGAAAATACCCTAAAAACCCTAAAACCCATGAAAACCCCGATGAATCTTGAAAAAACCATAAAAATACTAATAATACTATTCAAATTCCTAAAAACAAAAAAACTATAAAAACCCTCATAAAACATGAAATATAATAAAATAGTTAAAACCACTAAAAATCCTAAAATCGCTAAAACCAAAAAAATTTAAAAAAATATAAAAAAGATAAAACCCTTAAAAACCCCAAAAACCTATAGAAAACCACGAAACTCTAAAAACTATTTAAATAGAAGAAATGTATAAACTATAAAAATATTAAAATTTTTAAAAACTCTTTAAAAATAAAAGAATCATACATACCCTAAAAATGCAAAAATCTATAAAGCCCCTCAAAACCCAGAAAAACAATTAAAAACCATAAAAATCCAAAAAAAGGGAAAAAATACCTATAAACATAAATACTCCCAAAACCCTTTAAAATCCATAAGAAAACATTAAAATCATAAAAACACTAAAACTCCTTAAAAACCTAAAAATTCAAAAAAACCCTAAAAAACCTAAAAATCCGTTAAAACACCTACAAAATCAAAAATATCTTTAAACCCTAAAAATCTTAAAAACCTAAAAAATCCATCAAAATACCTAAAAACATTAAAAACTCTAAAAATCCTAAAACCCCTAAAAACATTAATTTCCAAAGATCACTTAAACCCTGTAAAAAGGGGGAAAATACTAAAAACACTTAAATCCCTAAAATACCAACAAAACCCTAAAAACTGTTGAAAACCACAAAATCCCCTAGAAACCTTAAAATATATAAAAACCTATAAAACCCTAAAAACCAACTATAAAAACAAAAATCCATTTAAACCCCTAAAAATGTTTAAAAAACTCCAAAAACCCTTAAAACCTCTAAAAATATAAAAAACCTGAAAACCCAAAAACCATAAATCCTAAACCACCCTATAACACATCATAATAATAAAAAGAATAAAAAGAATACCAATCCTAAAAATCCTAAAATATCTAAAAACTCCAAAAATCCATAAGAAATCTATAAAAACCTAAAAACACACAAAACCCCTAAAACCTATAATATGCTAAAAACCCTAAAAACCACAAAAAAACTTTTAAACTGTAAAATTCCATACAAAAACTAAAAAGGAATAAAAATCCCACAAAAAATCTTAGAAATCCATAAAAATAAAAAATTCTAAAAAACTTTAAAACCCCTTGGAAAACCTTCAAAAAATAGAAACACATAAAACCCCTAAAAAACATAAAAAACCTAAAATCCCTAAAAACATCATAAACCCCATAAAATCCTCAAAATCACATAAAACCCTTTAAACCAATAAAAAACCTTTATAAAAAGAAAAAACATAAACTACTAATAATAATCTAAAAATTGTTTGAACTGCAAAAATGATTAAAACCTTAAGACTCCAAAAAACTCAAAAAACCCCAAAAAACTCAAAAAAGGATAAAAACCCAAAAAACCGAAAACCCCTTAAAAACATTCAAAATCCCAAAAAACCCTAAAAACAAAATAAATACTATGAATTCCCTTAAAATCTCTAAAAAATAAAAAAAATGAGAATCCCATAAAAAAGATAAGAACCTATAACAGTTAAAACCCCTAAAATCATAAATACACTAAAAACCCAAAAAACCCAAAAAACCTAAAAAGCTTCAAAATATCTAAAAAATAGAAAAAACCATAAAAATAGTAAAAAAGGCATAAAAATCACTTAAAATTTTAAAAACAATAAAAAACCTGAAGATCCCTTGGAAAACCTTAGACAATTGAAATTTTTTAAAACCCTAAAATTGCTAAACCCCCTAAACCCCCCCCCCCCCAAAAAAATCATAAAACCCAAACAGCCAAAAAATAACCTAAAACCATAAAAAACACTTTAAACCCATTAAACCAATAAAAACAATAAAACTCTAAAATCCCTTTAAACCCATAAAAACATTAAAAAACTATAGAAACCTTAATGAACTTAAAAAACTCAAAAAATGTATAAAAACCTTAAAAAATCATAAAACCCAAAAATACCTAAAAAATCCCTAAAAATGCCTTGAAGGAAAAAAACCCTAAAAACCCTAAGAAAACATTAAAATCATAAAAACACTTAGAACCCCAGAAAAACAAAAAACCCCTAAAAACCTTAAAACCCCTAAAAAACATGAAATCAATAAAAACTCCAAAAAACTGATAGAACCCATAAAATCCATAAAAACCACCGAAAACTCTAAAAACTCTAAAAAGCCCAAAATAAGTTAAAAACTATAAAAAACCCAAAAGACCAAAAACAATTAAAACTACCCTAACACCTTAAAACATAAAAACCCAAAAAATAAAAAAAACCTAAAACCCCAAAAAATCACCAAAAATCTAAAAACCCATAAAAATCCTAAAAAATCCCTAAAAATATGAAAAACCCTAAAACCTTGAAAAAACAAAATAAAATATTAACAAACTAAAAATACTTAAAACCTATAAATACCTAGAAGACAATAAAACCCCTAAAATAATCCAAAAAATCCAATAAACCATAAATCCTCTAAAAATCCATATTACATTAAAAATCCACAAAAATCATAAAAATCCGAATAAATGCATAAAAACCTAAAAAACACTAAAAAAATGAAAAATTAAATGAAAACCATAAAACCCTAAAAACACTTTAAACCCCTAAAAACTAACAAAAAAAACTAAAATCCATAAGAATCCTAAAAAACCTAAAAAACCATAGAAATATCAAAAACCCAAACAATTATAAAAACCTAAAAAAGGCCTTAAAGTCCATATAAACATAAAAACCCAAAAAAAACTAAGAAAAAACCCTAAGAAAATCATAAAACACTAAAACAATTAAAACTGCTAAATCCCCAATAAATCTAAAAACCCTAAAGAAATCTAAAACGTTAAAAAAATCCTAAAACCCACTAAAACCCACAAAACTCTCTACATACTATAAAAAACCCAAACACCCCATTAAAACCAAATCCCCACTAAAAAAATCTAAAATCCCTTTAATCCCCTAAACACCTTAAAGTATTCTAAAAAACACAAACCCCCTAAACAATTAAAAAAACCCTAAAACCCCAAAAAATAATAAAACCCTGAAAAAAACTAAAAACCCTCAAAATCCATAATACCCAAAAACCATAAAAATCCTAAAAAACACTAAGTATCATTAAAAACATAAAAAATTATAAAAACCCTGAAAACCTATAAGAAAATATTAAAACCTAAAAATGACCAAGACACCTAAAAAACTAAAAAACAATAAAAAAACCTAAAACCATAAAAACCCTAAAAATCCTTAAAAACCTAGAAACTCAAAAAATCCTAAAAAATTCATAAATTACCTAAAATGAAAAAAAACTAAAACCATAAAAATTTATAAAAAACCTTAAAAATCTAAAGACGCATGAAACCTATAAAATCGTAAAAATGAAAAACCCTAAAAAGACGCAAAAAACAATAAAACATCTAAAAAACATAAAACCCCCAAAACCATAAAATTCCTAAAAATCATAAAATCCACAAAAAACTCTAAAAACCATTTAAACCCCTGAAACAAAAATAAAACTCTAAAGAAACATAAAATCACTAAAAAACTCAAAAAACCCAAAAAATCCAAAAAACCAAAAGAACCACAAAACTATAAAACCCTAAAAACCTTCAAAATCCCTAAAAACAAAAACCCATAAAAATCTAAAAAAATCAAAAACTTTCCCTAAAAACATAAAAAACACTAAAAACTATGTGAAACCATTAGAGAACCTTTAAAGCAATAAAACACATTAAACCCCTAATAACCAAAAAAATGCTAAAAACCATAAAAAAGTCAAAAAATACTCAAAACACTAAAAAACCTAAAAACCATAAAAACCAAAAAAATCCACAAAACCCCAATAACCCCCAAAACCATACAAATACTAAAAACCCCAAAAATACCTGAAAAAATAAAATCCCTAAAAGACCTGAAAACCTTAAGAAAACCTTAAAAGGATAAAATTATAAAAAATCAATCAAACAATAAATAACTAGAAAACTCTAAAAGTACATAAGAACCCTAAGACCCCTAAAAACAATAATAACCTAAAAACCCATAAAATCCAAAAAAAATTAAATAAAAAAATATACACAACATTATAACCCCCAAAAACATTAAAAACCCTAAAATCTCTTACAACCCTAAAAATTTTAAAAAAACCCCACAAACCCAAAAAAAACAATCAAACCCCTAAATCCCACAAACACCTTAAAAATATAGAAAATCCTAAAAACACTAAAAATACAAAACTATCCTTAAAAATCACTAAAACATAAAAAAACCTATAATCTTTGAAAACTTCTATGAAAACCTTAAAAACCTAAAAACACATAAAACCCATTAAACACTAAAAAAACTAAAATACCTAAAAAATTAAGAAACATAAAAAATATAAAACCCCTACAACTATAAAATCACCTAAAAACCACAAAAATTGTAAAATTCCATTAAACCACTAAAAAATGTTAAAAGTCTATAAGAAACACTAATAATCCAAAAAACCTAAAAAAATTGAAAACCCATTAAAACCAAAAAAAACCCAAAAAACCCCAAAAATGCCACAAAATATATGAAAACCATAAATCCCAAAAAGTCATATAAAAGCTGTAAAAACCCTAAAAACATAAAAAACCCTAAAACCCGTAAAACCCGTAATAAACCCATCCAAACATAATAAATTAAAAACTCTAGAAAACTAAACAACATTAAAATCAATAAACCCTAAAAATCATAAAAAAATCTATGAACCATAAAAACCCTAAAAACTTAGGAAAACCATAAAAAATATTTAATCCCCATAAAACAATACAACCAAAAAAAGTCTAAAAAACATAAAACATTAAACATATTAAAAATTCAAAAAAAAATAGATAACCGCTATAACACCAAAAAATCCTTGTAACCCCAAATAAATTATAAAAACAGTAAAAACCCCAAAACTCCTCTAAATCGTTAAAAACCATAACAAATAGTAGAAATCTAAAAAAATCCCTACAAAATGAAGAATCATAAAAAACCCTTGAAAAACACAACGAAATCCTTGAAAATCTAAATAAAATTAAAACCATAAGAACATAAAAATACTAAAAATACTATTAACTCATAAAATACTAAACAACCTAAAACCCTAAAAATCCCTAATACACCTAAAATCCCATAAAACTCTAAAAAAGACCTATAAATTCCTATAAATTTAAAAACCCCAAAAACCTAAAAAACACCAAAGAAACATTAAAAAATAAAAACACATTAAACACCTTAAAACCAAAAAATTCTAAACCCCATAAAAATACCCTAAAAACTATGAAACCCCTAAAAACCATAAAACCCATAAAAACCTTAAAAACCCTATAACCCATAAAAATGATAATAAACCATTAAAAACACTAAAAACCCATTAAACCCTTAAAAACATTAAAAGCACAAAACTCTCTAAAATACCTAAAAACTAAAAAACCCCAAAGACCCCTAAAAAATTCCAAAAAACCCACTCAAAATCAATAAAAACCCTAAAACCCCAATAAATAATATGAAAAAGCTAAAATACCTAAAAATATAAATAACCTTAAAACCCCTGAAAACCCAAATAAATAAAAAAATATAAAATAACATAAATAACCTAATGACCTAAAAATGATAAAACCTATAAATCCCCTAAACTCCATAAAAACCATAAAAACCTAAAAACTCTAAAAAAATAAGAAAATACTAGAAAATCCTTCAAAAACCCTTTAAAATATAAAAAATCTGAAAAACATGAAAACCCTTATGAAAAAAATTAAGAACATAAAAATAATTAAAACCCTTAAAAACTATAAAATCGCTAAAAACCCTAAAAACCTAAAAAACTCTAAAATCCCTAAAAAGACCTTAAAGATATGAAAATTCATAAAACCATAAACGCCCTAAAACTAAAAAAACTATAAAAACCCATTAATATCATAAAAACATTAAAACTAAATAAAATTAGAAAACCATAAAAATCTCAACTAACACAAAAAAACCAATAAAACCAATAGAAAACAAAAAAACCACTAAAAACCCAAAAAAAACCCATCAAAATACCTAAATATCATAAAACCCTTAAAAATCCTCAAAATGCCTAAAAATCCCTATAAACATGAAAACTACTTAGAAGCCTTAAAACCCCTTTGAAAACCCTAAAGGACTCTAAAACCCTGAAAATCCCTAAAAATGTCAAAATCCCTAAAACCCTTAAAAACTATTTAAATATCCTTTAATGGACCAAATATCCATAAAAATTTGAAACTGTTTAAAAAAAACATAAGAAAATAGAAAAAAACTAAAAAAAATTAAAACCAATAAAAACATAAAAAATGATATATTCATGAGCATAACACAATAAAACCCTAAAACCCATAAAAAGACCAATCAACCCAAAAAACCATAAAACCCTACAAAACACTAAAAATAACATAACACTCAAAAACCCATTAAACCCTCTAAAAATTTAAAAACTATAAACAAAATATAAACCATAAAATGCTAAATAAAGTAAAAAAACAGGAAAAAATGTTAAAAACCATAAAACCCACAAAAAAAATAAAACCCTAAAAATCCATAAAAATACTAAAAGGCCATAAAATTTGTAAAAATAAAAAATCTCTATAATCCTTGAAAAATTTAGGAAATACTTAAGAATTTAAAAACACATAAACACCCAAGAAAACATAAAAAAGGAAAAAAAACACTCAATACCATAAAATCCTTAAAAACTCTAAAACCCCTCCAAATCCATCAAACCCTAAAAACCAGAAAAAAATTTCAAAAATTCAAAAAATCCATAAATGAATTAATAACTCTAAAAACACTAAAAACCATAAAAAAATATTAAAATCGTAAAAAAAATCAAAACCCCTAAAAATTTTAAAAATGCTAAAATACTATCATGACCCGACCCTACCCAGGCTCGAGCCGCAACTACCCCAAGCCCGCCTCCATAGGACAGGGGCTGGAGACCAGCGCTGAAGACACAATAACTCGGGGAGGCCTTTGCCTAAGTACCCATACACACACACACACAACACACTCAATGCAACAGTGCAGAGTAAAAGAAAAGACAAGAAAAGAAAAGGGCAACTACTATAAAAATATCAAAAAGTGCATCAACCTCTAAATAGTACAAAGTACAAGCTGAAAAGAAAAGGGGAAAATACACACCCAACCAAAAAGTGCCACAACCCGGTAATAGGTAAACAAAAAGAAAGAGCTGACGGGTCACCCACGTGGAACCCGGCCACGACCACCACACGCGGTCCAAGCTCCCAAGCTCCTATGCTCCACTGAAGCCACGACCAACATGTCCATCGTCTACAAGGGAACACCAAGTGTGGGCAAAGCCTAGGTAGGGGTGAGTATAAAAATACTCAGTAGGATACCCCGAATGCATGAGGGAGCAAAAAAGGATGTACCAAAGGGTGAGTAGTAGATCGAACAGAGAAAAGTAAGGGAGTACAACCGAAAGTGAAGTAAGGATTACAGTAAAGAGTCCAGCTCAACCCAACAAGAGGAAAGAAGGTAGACTCGTCCAGGAACAAGGAGCTGGAAATGGTGAGAAGATGAACTTCTCGTCGAGTCTTCGCTACCTATAGCAGGTGAGTAGACTCGTCCAACCATGAGAAGCTAGACACTGAAAGCACTTGGCATACCCCGCGTATCTTCGCCTCTCCTGAAAGGAGAGTAACCAAACCCAATAAGTGGGTACCAGAAACAAGGTATATAAATATCCTTATACTCTATCAAGAAGCCCGAACATGGTCGTAAGGGGATCTCCATCCGGTAGCTCAGCCCAAGAAAATGAGTCACCAACAGTCCCAGAGGTAAACACCATCGATACCCAGCATCCCGCACGTCTGCCCCGAACCGTAATCCAAGGGGCTCAATCACCGCACCTTGACACTATCCGCTTTGGGCGGCACTGACTCGTCCGCACGGTTTTAGATTGCTTCACAAGAACGCGTCTCGGTGGGGAAAGTTCCTCTCGTACATTAGAGTTCTAGGGAAATTCAAACCACACCTCGTCACTGCCCTGTAGTTGAGAGGTCTCCTCAAAGTCAAAGTCATTCCATCAATGACCCGTACAACCAACGGTCCCGCTCTGGTGGTCACGGAGGAAGGCCACAGACTATCCTAGTAGAAAGGACTGAGTCAGGAATGCCAATGGGTGTCCCACTGCCTAGCCCTGCTGGAGGGTAATTCATAATAGGATATTGGGTGACCCCGTGCCCAGCCCTGCTGGAGAGTAAAACATAATACATCATCAGGCGACCCACTGCCCAGCCACGCTGGAGGGTAGACTTGGAATAAGTCGACAGGCGACCCACTGTCCAGTCGTGCTGGAGGGTAGACCTGGAACTAGATGACGGGTGACCCATTGTCCAGCCCTGTTGGAGGGTATTCCCTAAGAGGTCGTCGGGTGACCCACTGCCCAATCTCTACTGGAAGGTAGACCCTAAGTGCGTCGGGCAACCCACTTCCCAGTCTCTGCTGGAGGGTAGACCCTAAGAGCGTCGGGTGACCTAATGCCCAGTCTCTGCTGGAGGGTATACCCTAAGAGGTCGTCGGGTGACCCACTGCCCAGTCTCTACTGGAGGGTAGACCCTTAGAGTATCAGGTGACCCACTACCTAGTCTCTCCTGGAGGGTAAACCCTAAAAGACAGTGAGCAACCCACTACCCAGCCCCGCTCGATGGTAAACCCGAAGAACTGCTCTAGCCATCTCTACTGGAGGGTGCAACACTAGCCAACCGAACATGGAGTGGGTATTGCACAACCACCCAACTATAGAACAACTCTCCCAAAGTGGTTCAGCGCATGTTCTATCACTGGGTGTCACCAACACCACTACCGGCCGATCCATTGAGGACAAAACCAGGGGGAGACCACTCAACCCTTCTGGTCAAACAAATGAGTACAGAGCCAAGGGAAAATCTCCACCCTGGTGGTCAAATAATCAATCACAGAGGGACCCTCTTTGTCGCGAGAGGTCAAATTATGCAAAGTAGAACACGACACGCACATGGGGCCCACACGACGTGTGGCCCCACGTCAACCCCAACTGAGCACACAAACATTCTCAGGTACAAACCACACGCACCTCCAAGCGCTCCCGTATACTCCCATAGTATACCACGTTCCAGCCCAAAGGCTATCGTGCACATGGCACCCAATGTCAACGCGAAGGCGTGACGTAACAACTCCACCTCAATGGCCCAGGCACGACCAACCACATTTCGTGAATCATTTATATCACTATCCAAAGAGTGCACGATCACACACCAAGGGTCTGCTACAAACATGGTAGGATGAACCACCACCGGAGCACCTTTCATGCTTCCAATTTTAATAAGATCGTGAAAGAGGCTCTGCACAACCAAATGGATCACACCGTTGTAATCATTGAAAAACAACACATGAGATCGACTACTTACTCGCCTCCAATGGATATCCGACGGAAAAGTCACCAACACCACCTCACGCCCGAACAGCGTCCCGTGATCCCGAGCCTCGACCCCGAAAATAGTCGGGCGCATCGCACCAATGTGATCCCCTCGGGAAAACATGTCAAAAGCACTACTCACTTGAGCGGAATGGATATCCGGAGAAAAAGATACGTTCCGGCGCACCGCACATGAGCGGTGCTTTGTGGGACCCGCAAATCGGTCCTGAAACTCAACGAACGGGCCACACCGTTTCGATCCTCTCGAAAACGCACACAAGATGGACTATTCACTTGTCCAAAATGGTCGCCCGGTGATAAAGATGGAAAATCACCGTCGACGCCCAAACGAACCTCGTGGGCCCCGCATCATCATGCCGAATTAGAGAAGGAGGATTTCACCGTTGCAATCCCCTTATAAAAACATCCAGAAATGACTGCTCGCACTCCCCGAACGGACGTCTGATGAAAAAGTCGGGAAACGCTGCACGCAGCTCGAAAGACGGGTCGTGGGGCCCATGACTCAAATCCAGTCTCAACACCCGAAATTGCACTGGAAACCTTCGCCCCTGCGCCAGGGTCCTAACGCCACTAACGGCGCTTAAAACGGGCATCAGATACGTCCGCACCGCCCAAAACAAGTATCTCGGGAAAGATGCTCGTCCACTTAAAGACGTGTCGTGCCTCCGCGGCCCCTCGTTTCGGGAATTAAAAATTCCTGAAATCCATCTCAAAGTGTTTCCCTCGATACGAGGTCCGCACTGTCGCTGATGGCGTGCAAAACGGGCGCCCGTAGCGAAAATTATGGGCGTCGGAAATTACAAAAGGGGGGGGGACCCCCTTGGGCCGGACCGGCCTGGTCCGCCCGGTCCGCCCACAGTCGGCCCGCGGCCCGGCCGCGGGTCCGGTTCGATCCACCGCGGCCAGCTAGCCACGACCTGTTGTCACCTGACTGGCCAGGGTGGCCGGTCCCGTTGCCCCCACGTGGAGTCCCGCGGTTCACGGTTCTCTGTCCGCTGAGGTCGTGTCGCGACCCTGGACGCCGCCGGGGACCAGCGAGCTCGGCCTGCCGTGCCGCCTGAGCCGTCCGCTGGTGCGCCGCCGTCCCGGAAGCCGCCGCCGTCCCGGATGCCGCCGTCGTCCCCGACCGCCGGGCTGAAGAGCCGCCGCCGCCTGAGCTGTGGTCCGCTGTCGCTCCGCCGCCACGCGAAGGGGCTGCCGTCCGCCGGACCACCATGCCGAAAAACACCCAAAACCCCCAAACCGGCCAGATTCACCATAAAAACCAGCAACTTTCGCCGGACCACCGCGGACTCCCCCGAACTCCGATTGACAAACAAAAAAGGGCGATGGAAAGCTCAAAATTCATACAGCACGATTATGGGATATGTTTGAAGATAAGACAATGATTTGATACATTTAATCGAGCTCAAAGGGGGATTCGGAAATTAAAATGCAAAACGCATAATCCTACCTCATGGGCATTGCCCGGAGCTTCGCCGCCGAACCGCCGCCTTGCCGGAGCTACCTCGCCGGAGGAGGAGGAGGAGAGGTAGAGGAGGGGATTCCAGGGGAAAGGGGAAGGAGAGGGGTGGGGTTAGGGTTTAAAAAGAAAAATTAAATTAATTAAATTTTAATTAATTTAATCTTAAATTTTTGATCCGCATCCGAGACGCCCGATGGGGTCAAGGTTATGCCTCCCCTAGGGTAAACACCACATCTCGAGCACAACGGTGGTCTCAGAATTTGATTCTGAGGTTCCATTTTAATGTTATAATGCTGGACGCCCAAAGCCACCAAATTACAAAAATGCCCCTGGGGCCATTTTTCACAGACGGGCCGCGCCCACAAAACTTATACCCCTCCTAGGGTAAACGGCACGCTCTGAACTCAACGGTTCCCTCAGTTTCCCAATCCGAGCCACTATTTAGAAGATACTAGTGTTTCACCATTAAACGAATAAATTTATTAATTAATTTATCTGTTTAACGTTTTGAAATCGAGCGAGGGGTCCAAACGTCCCGCGCTGACATGTTTTATGTCATTCCTAGGGTAAACACCCAATTCCGGACCCATATGTACACTTGGATCCCTGATCCGGTGTACCTTTTAGGAGTAATCACATTTATTTGGCATTTTCAGTGTGAACGCACTGAAAATTTAATTTCGGCCACTCTGGGGCTCGGAATCGCACGCCGTCTGAAGACGCTTCTCTTGAACATCATCAAGAATATTAGAAAGTCTTCCAAATCAAAAGCTGGGTTCTTAAAATCATTCCCTTCTTCAATCTTTTCATCCCCGAAAAGCAAAACTATGGAGAAACACAGGGTACTAAGCCCGCACCTGGCTTTCCCATACCCAGAAGAACCCACGCACAGCTCTGTGTCATCGCACACAGACCAAAGGATTGATCTGTCCCTGCAAATTCTTCCCTTGACGATGTCGTTCACCCACTCCAGAATTTGGGGTTAAGGCAAGGCGATAGGGTACCTTGCCATCCCTTTGCACGGTCTCAAACGGCCCAAAGGCCCTCGGGGGTAGCTCACCACCCATGTCAAACCCTTACGTCGCACACCGCGACCGGAATCACCACCCGCACCTGGAACAAGGCCTGGTGATTCCATCCTTCAGAATATCCATATGGTGAAACAACCAATGATATCTAGTCATGCAAGGTTCCACAGTCAATGATCTCTTACACGCTCAAAAGGTGAAGGATTCGACACCATCGAATAAAGAAAAATGTCCCACACCCTTTTATCATACCAACACAGGGTTACACTGATGCCCCGTTCCACCCTGGTAACACCTCAAGCAAGGAGCAGGGAGGAAAGCATTTCACACATAGAGTATAAAAATTCTACTTCAAGAAGTAGAAGAGTCGCAAGGGGTACCTCTTTCCACCTTATGCTCTGTAGGTTCGTAGACATCCAAAGCTCGCGGCTGTCTGCAGTCCCAACTGTCAGCTCCCGGAGCCTGACGTGGACTGCCTAGTGTTGATGGGTAGACCGTGTAAAGTCATCCCCCACTACCAGCTCCTCCCGCTCCTCTACTAGCACTGCCCCTCTGGGTACTACTCTGATCACGGCGCTGCCTCTGCCCTGGTGGTGCACCTGCTGCCTGCCTGATTCTCTCAACAACTCGGGTTGGGCAGTCTCATGCCAAGTGACCTCGCCCATCACAAGCATAGCACCAAATCTCTCTGGAATGCACTGGTTCCCTCCGGTGCCACTGTGGTGTACGAACATGCCCCTGATTCCAGTTGCCAGAAAGCCACCTATGTCGAGGTCTTTCTTGCCGACGTCCACTAGCTGCGGCAGACGTCTCGGCTCCGACGTGTCTGCTGCCACCACCAACTCCGGAACGTGACAGGAATCCCTCGGTCACCAGCTCCTGCTCTAGCACCCCGACATACGTGTAAATTCCCAAGGGTACTATGACAGCACGAATCTCTCGGAGGAGACCCTGCTCAAACATCCGCGCTCGGATGTTGTCGTCATGGACCATGTCCGGGTAAAGGCGTGCATGGTCTGCAAAACTAGTTGCGTACTCGGCCACCGTCATCCCACCCTACTGAAACTGTAGGAGACCCTGAATCCGAAAGGAGCGCAAGCAGGAGGGAAAAAATACCTCATGAAACAACAACTGAAATTCATCCAACGGAAGCAACGACTCCTCAAGAAACTGAGTCACCAGACTCCACCAACGCCAAACTGCTCCACGAAAAAGGGTGGCTGCCAAAGCCACTCTCTGATCTGTCGGCGTCTGAACAAGCCTGAAAAGGCGAACCACTACCTCGAGCCAAACAACTACTGCCTGAGGGTCCGGATCACCACTGAACCTCAGCGGTCTCTGCCTCTGGAACTCACGGAGCGTGCTCAACCTGCGCTCAAGCTCAGCCTACTCTGCTGAAACTGTCTGCTGCTCAACAAGTGGGGGTTCTGCTACCGGCCCACTCAGAGAAAGGGGATCACATGATGGGTCCTGGATTGTGGCCTCGTAGCTCATTGGTTCATCGTCATGAACCAAATCCGGTATTCTGGCAGGCTGTCTTCGCGGAGACATCCTAAATATTATCAAGGAGTACCGCGGTCAGATGAGCATATATGTATATACCAATAACAACGATGGGGAGCTGACTCAATAAGGACAGTTAAAGACTCAATCTTATGTGACGCACAAACCAATTTCCTTGCAATAAGTTTCTCAGCATACCTATTCGACAAACGGGTTATCAAGGTCCTGGTGAATGGATACGTCGGCCGCCGCACCATCACTGGACTCCCTGGCCTGAGAGCCGCTCTCGAGACACGTTAACAATATTTCCCTAAATCCCAACCAATTATTCTTTTAGGGACGTTCAAACAGCATCCCAAGGAACAAACCACCTCTGATACAACTTCTTCACGACCCGACCCTACCCGGGCTCGAGCCGCAACTACCCCAAGCCCGCCTCCATAGGCCAGGGTCTGGCGACCAGCACCGAAGGCACAACAACCCAGGGAGGCCTTTGCCTAAGTACCCGTACACACACACGCAGCACACTCAATGCAACAGTGCAGAGTAAAATAAATACAAGCAAAGAAAAGGGAAACTGCTATAAAAATACCACAAAGTGCATCGACCACTAAACAGTACAAAGTACAAGCTGAAAAGAAAAGAAGAAAACACGCGCCCAACCAAAAAGTGCCACAACCCAACAACAGGTAAACAAAAAGAAACAGCTGATGGGTCCCCCACCTGGAACCCAGCCACAACCACCGCACGCGGTCCAAGCTCCCAAGCTCATATGCTCCAATAAAGTCAGAACCAACCTGTATGTCGTCTCCAAGGGCACACAATGTGCGGGCAAAGCCCAAGCAGGGGTGAGTATAAAAATACTCAGTAGGATACCCCGAAGGCTCGAGGGAGCAAAAAATGAGGTACCGAAGGGTGATAAGTAGAGCGAAAAGAGAAAAGTAAGGGAGTACAACCAAAAGTGAAGTAAGAAGTACAATAAAGAGTCCAGCTCAACCCAACAATAAGAAATAAGGTAGGCTCATCCAGGCACAAGGAGCTGGAAATGGTGACAAGATGAACTTCTCGTCGAGTCTTCGATACCTATAGTAGGCGAGTAGACTCGTCCAACCATGAGAAGCTAGATACAGAAAGCACGTGGCATACCCCGCGTGTCTTCGCCTCTCCTGGAAGAAGAGTAACCAAACACAAGAAGTGGGTACCAGAAACAAGGCATATACATATCCTTATACTCTGTCAAGAAACCTGAACAAGGTCGTAAGGTGATCTCCATCACGTAGCTCAGCCCAAGAAAATGAGTCGCCAACAGTCCCATAGGTAAACACCATTGATACCCAGCATCCCGCACGTCTGACCCGAACCGCAAGCCAAGGGGCTCAATCACCGCACCTTGACACTATCCCCTTTGGGCGGCACTGACTCGCCCACACGGTTTTAGATCACGTCACAAGAACGTGTCTCGGTGGGGAAAGTGCCCCTAGTACTTGAGAGTTCTAGGGAAAGTCAAACCAAACCTCGTCACTACCCTGCAGTCGAGAGGTCTCCTCAAATTCAAAGTCGTTCCATCACCGACCCGTACAACCAAGGGTCCCGCTCTGGTGGTCACGGAGGAAAGCCACATACTAGCCTAGTAGAAAGGATTGAGTCTGGAATGCCAATGGGTGTCCCACTGCCCAGCCCTGTTGGAGGGTAATTCATAATAGGATATCGGGTGACCCACTGCCCAGTCATACTGGAGGGTAAACCATAATACATCATCAGGCGACCCACTGCCCAGCCCCGCTGGAGGGTAGACCTTAATACATCATCAGGAAACCCACTGCCCAGCCCTGCTGGAGGGTAGACCTGGAATAAGTCGACATGCGACCCATTGCCCAGCCGTGCTGGAGGGTAGACCTGGAACTAGATGACGGGAGACCCACTGCCCAGCCCTACTGGAGGGTAGACCCTAAGTGGTCTTCGGGTGACCCACTGCCCAGTCTATACTAGAGGGTAGACCCTAAGTGCGTCGGGAGACCCACTGCCCAGTCTCTGCTAGTAGGTAGACCCTAAGACCGTCGGGTGACCCACTGCCCAGTCTCTGCTAGAGGGTAGACCCTAAGAGGTCATTGGGTGACCCTTCTGCACAGTCTCTGCTGGAGCGTTGACCCTAAGAGCGTCGGGTGACCCACTACCCAGTCTCTACTGTAGGGTAAACCCTAAAAGTCAGTGAGCAACCCACTACCCATCCCCGCTAGAGGGTAAACCCAAAGAACTAATCTGGACATCTCTACTGGAGGGTGCAACACTTGACAACCGAACACGGAGTGGGTATCGCGCAACCACCCAACTCCAGAACAACTCACCCAAAGGGGTTCAGCACCTGTTCCATCACTGGGTGTCACCAGCACTGCTACCGGCTGATCCATCGAGAACGAAACCAGGGGGAGACCACTCAACCCTACGGATCAAACTAACGAGCATAGATCCAGGGGAAAAGCTCCACCCTGTTGGTCAAACAATCGAGCACAAAGGGACCCTCTACGCCGCGAGAGGTCAAAGTACACAAAGTAGATCACGAAATGCACATGGGGCCCACACGACGTGTGGCCCCACGTCAACCCTAACTGAGTGCACAAATGTTCTCAGGTACAAACCACACGTACCTCCAAGCGCTCCCGTATACTCCCATAGTATACCACATTCCAGCTCAAAGGCTATCGTGCACACGACACCCAACGTCAACGCGAAGGCGTGACGTAACAACTCCACCTCAAAGGCCCAGGCATGGCCAACTACATCTTGTGAATCGTTTATATCACTCTCCAAAGAGTGTGCGATCACACGCCAAGGGTCCGCTACAAACATGGTAGGATGAACCACCACTGGAGCACCTTTCATGCTTCCACTTTTAACAAGATCTCGCAAGAGGCTCCACACAACCAAACGGATCACACCGTTCAATCCTTGCGGAAAAACACGTGATATCGACTACTTACTCGCCTCCAACGGATATCCGATGGAAAATTCACCAACACCGCCTCACGCCCGAACGACGTCCCGTGATCCCGAGCCTCGACCCCGAAAACAGTCGGGCGCATCGCACCAATGTGATCCCCTCGGGAAAACACGTTAAAATCACTACTCACTTGAGTGTAACGGATATCCGGAGGAAAAGATATGTTCCGGCGCACCGCACACGAGCGGTGCTTCGTGGGACCCGAAACCCGGTCCCGATACTCAACGAATGGACCGCACCATTTCGATCCTCTCGAAAAAGCACACAAGATGGACTATTCACTTGTCCAAAACGGTCGCTCGGTGATAAAGATGGAAAATCATCGTCGACGCCCAAACGACCCTCGTGGGCCCTGCACCATCGTGCCTAATTAGAGCGGGAAGATTGAATCGTTGCAATCCCCTTGTATAAACATCCAGAAAGACTGCTCGCACGCCCCAAACGGACGTCCGATGAAAAAGTCGTGAAACGCTGCATGCAGCTCGAAAGACGGGTCGTGGGGCCCATGCCACAAATCCAGTCTCAACACCCAAAACTGCCCTGGAAACCTTCTCCCCAGCGCCAGGGTCCCAACGCCACTGACGGCGCTTAAAACGGACGTCAGATACGTCTGCGCCGCCCATAACAAGTATCTCAGGAAAGACGCTCGTCCACTTAAAGACACGTCTCACCTCTTCGGACCCTCGTTTCGGGAATTAAAAATTCTCGAAACCCATCTCAAAGCATTTCACTCGAAGCGAGGTCTGCGCTGCCGCTGGCGGCACGCAAAACGGATGCTCGTAGCGAAAACTACGGGCGTCAGAAATTCCAAAAGGGGGGGGGACCCCCTTGGGTCGGACCGGCCCGGTCCGCCCACAGCCTGCCCGGGGCCCGGCCGTGGGTCCGGTTCGGTCCACCGCAACCAGATAAACGCGGCCTACTGTCACCCGACCGGCCAGGGTGGCCGATCCCGCTGCCCCCACGCGGAGACCCGCGGTTCGCGGGTCTCTGTCCGCCGAGGTCGCGCCGCGACCCTGGACGCCGCCCGGGACCGGCGAGCTCGGCATGCCGCTCCGCCTGAGCCGCCCGCTGGCGCACCACCATCCCGGAAGCTACCGTCGTCCCGGATCACCGAGCTAAAGATCCGCCTCTGCCTGAGCCGTGGTCCACTGTCGTGCCGCCGCCGTGCCGAGGGGCTGCCGTCCGCCGGACCACCATGCCGGAAAACACCCAAAAACCCCCAAACCGGCTGGATTCATCTCAAAAACCCGCAGCTTTTGTCGGACCACCGCTGACTCCTACGAACTCCAATTTACAAACCGAAAAGGGTTATAGAAAGCTCAAAATTTATGCAACACGATTATGGGATTTTTTCAAGGATTAAACAACGATTGGAAACATTTAATCGAGCTCAAAGGGGGGTTCGGAAATTAAAACGCAAAACGCATAATCCTACCTCGTGGGCGTTGCCCGGAGCTTCACCGCCAAACCGCCGCCTTGCCAGATCTGCCTCGCCAGAGGAGGAGGAGGAGAGGGAGAGGAGGGGCTACCATGGGAAAGGGGATGGAGAGGGGTGGGGTTAGGGTTTAAAAAGAAAAATTAATTAATTAATTTTTAATTAATTTAATCTTCAATTTTTGACCCGCACCCAAAACGCCCGACAGGGTCGAGGTTAAGCCTCCCCTAGGGTAAACACCACCTCCCGAGCACAACAGTTGTCTCGGAATATGATTCTGAGCTTCCATTTGAAAGTTATAAATCTGGACGCCCAAAGCCACCAAATTACGAAAACACCCCTGGGGCCATTTTTCACAGACGGGCCGCGCCCGTGAAACTTATACCCCTTCTAGGGTAAAAGGAACTCTCCGAACTCAACGGTGCCCTCGGTATCCCAATCCCAGCCACCGTTTAGAAGATACTAGTGTTTCACCATTAAACAAATAAATTTATTAATTATTATATCCATTTAACGTTTTGAAAGCGAGCGAGGGGTCCAAACGTCCCGCGCCGACATGTTTTATGTCGTTCCTAGGGTAAACACCCCATTCCGGACCCATCCGTACACTCAGATCCATGATCCGGTGCACCTTTTATGAGTTATCGCATTTATTTGGCATTTCCAGTGTGAACACACTAAAAATTTAATTTCGGCCACTCCGAAGCTCGGAATCGCACGCCATCTGAAGGCGCTGCTCTGGAACATCATCAAGAATATTCCAAAGTATTCCACAGCAAAAACCGGGTTCTTACAAATACTGAATAACCCTAAAAAGTCCTTAAACCCCCCCAAAACACATTAAAACCATAAAGACCCAAAAACCCCATAAAAACCCGAAAGGACCAGAAAAAACTCTAAAACACCTTCAAACCCCAAAAACTGTTAAAATATATTAAAAACTAATAAAACCATCAAAACTCAAAGAACCCTCAAACAAAAAACCCATTAAAACCCTAAAACCACTGAAAACCCTCATAATCCCTAAAAAGCTAAAAACCAAAAAATTCCATAAAATTCCAAAAAATATAAAAAACCTAAATACTCTAAAAAACCCTTAATAAAAACTTAAAAACCGAAAACACTTAAAACTGATAAAAACCTATGAAATAAAAAATCTAAAAAAACACTAAAAAACCCTAAAACCATAAAACACTACAAAAAACCATTGAAACCCATAAAACACATAAAACCCCTAAAACCACTGAAAAATATAAAACCCATTAAAAACATAGAATCCATAAAATAATCTTAAAACATTAAAACACCTAAATAAAAAAAACTCAAACCCAAAAAACTATAAAAAACTCAAAAACAAAAAAACCCATCAAAATACCAAAACACAAAAAAAACACATAAAAATAAAAAAACAACTAAAAATACCAAACAACATAAAAAAACTAAAAACATCTAAGCAAATCATAAAAACCATCAAATCCCCTAAAACCCATACAAAACCGTAAATTTCTAGAAACCGTAAAAACCATGAAAACCCCTAAGAAACCAAAACAACCATAAAAAACAAAAAAACCATAAAAATAGTATAAATCCCCAAAAATTACATCAAAACATAAAAAACCTTAAAAACCAGGAAAACCGTAACAAATCCTTTAAAACCTAAAAATAATTAATTCCCCTAAAACTTAAAACTGTTAAAAACTCTAAAAACCCATTAAACCCCCAAAAACGTTATAAAAGTATAAAAAAATTAATCCTCTGAAAAAATAAAAAAACCTAAAATTGCCAATAAATTCATAAGACCCCTAAAACCCTAATAAACCCTCAGAACCCTAAAAATCCTAAAACCACTAAAAAAATAAAAAACATAAAAAACCCTTAAAATACGTAAAAAGGTAAACCCCCCTAAAACCCATGAAAACTCTTATGAAAACCTTAGAAACCAAAAAATACTTAAAACCCATGAAATATCTAAAAATGGCAATCCCCTAAAAAACCATAAAACACTAGAAATCCCAAAAATCCATAAAAACAATAAAATCCTAAAAATCCCTAAATTCCCTAAAAACATAAAAATCCCTAAAAACCATGAAAACACCTAAAAATTACAATCCTATAAAATTTTTTAATCCCCTTAAAAACCTAAACATGCTAAAAAACTAAAAAAAACCAAAAAAAACCAAAAAAATCATGAAAATACTTTAAAACCCTAAAAACATTAAAATCCATAAAATCACTAAAACCTTAAATCTCCTTAAACCCTAAAAACATTAACAAACTAAAAAACCCTGAAAATGCTAAAAATTTAACCCCCCTAAAAACATAAAACCCCTAAAAACCCATTAATATCCTAAAAAACAAAAAACAATCCCGAAAACATGTTACTATAAAACTCAGAAAAACCATAAGAAAACCTTAAAACCCTAAAAGACATAAAACCCATAAGAAACCTAAAAACACTAAAAATACTAAAAGACCCTAAAACCCCAAAAATCTATGAAACCCAAGAAAACAAAAAAACCATAAAAACCCATAAAAACCCAAGACACCAAAAAAACTATAAAACCCCATTAAAATCTTAAAAATGTTAAAAACACAAGAAAACCATAAAACCCCTAAAAACTCAACAAACCCCTAAAACCCATAAAAACCATAAAACCCCTAAAACACTAAAATCCTTCAAAGTACATAACAACTATACCAATTCATAAAACCCATAAAATTACCTAAAATACTAAAAACCTGTGAAAACACATAAGAAAATCAAAAAACACTTAAAACCCTTAAAAATATAAAATACACTAAAAACCCTAAAAAACCTTAAAAACCCTAAAATCCATAAACCCATAAAAACCATAAAAAACCTTAAAACCCCATAAAATCAATAAAATCCCTGAAAATCTAAATACCATTTAAACCATAAATGCATTAAAAAATACTATATTCTTAAAAACACTAAAAAACTCAAAAAAACCGAAATTCCCAAAAAACCCATAAAAATATAAAACCAATCGAAATCCCTAAATCCCCAAAAAACCATAAAAATCATAAAAATCCTTAAAAATCCCAAAAACTGTAAAAAAAACGAAAAACCTAAGGAAAAATTACAAACCTAAAAACAAAAAAAACAACTAAAAGCCTAAAAATGGTAAAAACCTAATAAAACACTATAAACACCAAAAACCATAAAAACTTAAATAACATAAAACCCTAAAGCCCCATTAAAATCTTAAAACCAATAATAAATCTAAAAACCCTTCTCACCCTTAAAAAAGTTAAATAACTCTAAAAACACTAAAAACCCTAAAAACTCAAAAACATTGAAACCCCAAAAAACCATAAATACACTAAAAAACCTAAAACCCCTCAAAATCTCTAAAACCCTAAACCCCGATAAAAATAATTAAAAAATACTGAAAAATCCATAAAAATGTGTAAAACCGTAAAACCCCTTAAAACACCTAAGAAAACTATAAATACCTAAAAACGCTTAAAATCATTAAAATTCCAAAAAAATACAAAACTTTAAAAACCCTAAAAACAAAAAAATCCGATAAAACCATTAAAAACACTAAAAACCAATAAAACCCTAAAAACACAAAAAACTATAAAACCCCTTTAAACCCATAAAATGTAAAAAAACGCAAAATACCCTAAAAACCCATAAAAAACTCAAAAAACCCCTAAACACCCAAAAAACCATAAATCTCAAAAAACACTAAAAACATCAATATACATAAAAACCCTAAAAATATAATTTTTTATGAAGATCTAAAATTCCATAAAATGCAAAAAAACCCTAAAAACCCAATGAAAACCATAAAAACCTAAGAAGACTTAAATCCTCTAAAAACCCTAAAAATGATAAAAAATACATAAATACCCCTAAAAACCAATAAAACCGCTAAAACCCCTAAAAATCCCTAAAAACCATAAAAATCCTACAAATTCTATATTTCTTGAAAAATTTATAAACCCTAAAATATTCAAAAACATAAAAACACATACAACCCCTAAATACACCAAAACACTAAAAACCCTAAAAGCCCCTAAAACACTAAAACCCCTAAAAATAATAAAATCCATTAAAACCATAAAACCTATAAAACCCATAAAACCCATAAAACCCATAAAACCCAAAAAACCCACTAAAAACTTTAAAAAAACATTAAACCACTAAAAAAATTAAAAAACACTACAAAACCTAAAAACACAATTAATCTCAAAAAACCATTAAAACCCAAAAAAGATAAAATCCCTTGATTCTCGCTCAAATTTACCCAAGATAAGAAGGTAGAACGGTCCTTGTAGTTTGGCTTGGGATATCGAATCCTCAGAGACCTAAGAAGAAACCTATAGACACTTACATTCTATGGACTGTTTTTGGCTATGAAGTGGCCAACTTGGGATGGTTTTATATGATTTTAAAGTATAAATAAAATATTTAAGTGAATTCAATTTAAAATAATGAGTTGATCCTAGGTTATCGCTCGGGGTGGATTGGACGTATTTTCTTTTTAATGATTTCAATTTCTTAAATTTGAGATGGGTTCATTTAAGGAGATAAAACAACATCATCACTTACTGGTTTAATGCCTACACCCTTTAATACTAATCATATATACACTTGAGGGATCAAAGTTTTGAGCACTTCAAGGTAAAGGTTCGTATTACCACTTGAAGTGTGTGGCCTTAAATTCAACAAGGACGATGGAGTTTAAAAATCATCCAATAAAAATCTCAATTAAAGAAGTGATTATAAATTAATGAGGTGATAAATAACATACAATCCATCCCCTTGCTACTCCCTTGGACCAACACATAAGTGGGTTATCCCTCCATTGATTCTATGGTTTCAATGGAAGAGGAAAGTAGACTCATGAGGGAGGAAATGGAGAAGTAAAAAAATGCAATACAATAAAAATCACTCCACCGTTGTGTGATAATATCACAAGGTTTGGTATGAAAAAGTTCACACCTTGAAACAACGGTATCAAAGTGATAAGGAGAAGAACATAATAATAAGAGAAGAAGAACTTTTATTAAGAAACAAGGATGAATTAAAACAACTTACATGTGAAGGAAGAACATTACAAAGAGAAATTGGCAGCATAACATTATGATGAAAACAAGCTCAAATATTATCAACTCCTACACCAACACTACCTTAAATAGGAATTTTTGAAGCCTTGGTCGATCCTCCAATAGTACAAAGCATCCCACTTGATTATGGTAGGCCTAGGGTGGTGGAAAGCATGTGGAACTTAGACTTTTCCACATTTGACCCGAGGTGGCAGCCAACTTTCGTCCACCGAACAGACGCGCTTTGATGACCTTCTGGATGGCCGACTCAGAGTGATCCATAGAGGAATAAAATTGATCCCCAGATGTGTCATAAGCTCCTGTAAAATTTGGGCCCATATGGAGTTGTATATTCGGATATATGATCATATTAGTGGCATGTTTTTCTGGGCCGCAGAATCTAGCCCAGAATTGTATCTCTAACTTGGGCTACCTTAATGACCACCATAGAGGCCGAATTAGCATTATATCATGAATATTGATTTGTTCCTCAAAATTTCTTATATAATATCACAAAATTTGGGATTAATTTGGCCTGTATGTTGGGACCCACAGTCTTATAAGTGGGCTGGTGTCCAATATGCCTTCTCTAGAATTGCTTCCATTCATCTCCGAATATCTCCATCATGGTTTATGAATCATCCATTGATCCCTGAATGAAAAATGTTCAAATTTAAGTGTATATATAGTTACCGAAATATCAAATTAAAATATTGATAATTACATTCCTTAGAATCAGATGACTCATTGGGCCTAAATTGGTTTATATTAGGCATGATGTGCACAAATGATGAGAATGGATGTTCATAATGAAAATGCACTAACTCAGGCCCATAAGATCAAAAATGAACATTTAATACCATTAAAATTTAATTAAAATATATGTTTTTATTGGATAATCACACCCCCCAACTTGATATTTTCTAGTCCCGAGCAAATAATTCAATGATTTTATTTGAATTCCTTTCTTCAAACACATTATAACAAATAGTGCTCACAATGTAAACTGCACACAAATATATTTTTATAACCTATCAAGATAATTTAAAACAAGATGAATTTAAAATAATATCCCAACCCCAATCCCATTCCATTGATCAAATCCATCATCATACTTCATCCAACTCAATTAGGTGTAATGATGTGTTGTGAATCACAATAGATATGGGGGTTCATTTTCATTCCAGGAGGAAATCATGGAAGCGCTTGGTGGAATCACATTTAATCCTAATATGAGTATTTTTCATTCATTTTTTTGGATTTTTTTTGCAATATTGCTATAGTAATTGAGATTTCAGTTAATCTAATTAACCCATGTAGCAAGACTTTTCCAATGACTCAAGACTGAAAGGCCTTAGGGAACCAAGTGAAGACCACGTACTCAGGCATCACCTCGAGTTAACTTAATCAAAAAAAAAGTTGTATTACCATAAATAGAGATAGATTGAAAAACTCAGGGCTAGAAAACTCTGGAGTCGCGATCCCCAAGTGTCTAAAGCCTCACATTTTATCAATCCATTGCTCTACATGCAAAATTTTTTATATTTTAATTATTTAATTTTTTATTTTTTTGAATACTCATATTATTCATAAAAATAAAACCAGAATATTCTATTTATTATGGGACCCCAAAAATTCAAATTAGTACCCCACAGTCTAGAAGACGTGCATTATGGCATTTTGATTTAATGGATGAAAATAAAAATGATGAACATTTTCATTGGACAACCAAACATCCAAAATCAATGCTTTTAAACTTAATCATGAATTAAATTAAGAGTCAAGGAAATAAAAGTTATTTTCTATGTAGTTTTAATGTGAGCAAAGATGTTATTATATGAATGATAATGGAATTTGACTTCTTCTTTTTTATCATTGTTTTATTTAAACAAACATTTTGTTTCCACACCCCCCAAAATAGAATGAAATTGTCCCTGGTTTCGTAAAAATAAAATTTACAATGGGGTAGAGGAATAAAAAGGAGAGTTCAATAAGGAAATTGAAATATGAGGATCATGGAATGAAGTCACCTGGGGGTTGAAGTTTGAAGTTATTGTCACTCGAATTTAGTCCTTTGATATCCATGTCGCTTGAAAAGTTCCCTAGTGGAAAAAGGAAAACAAACAAACAAAAAAAAGAGTATATATATATATATAAGTAAAATATAAGTATATATATAAAATAAAATAAACTGATGATACATTGTCTTCTTTTTAAATTTCTGGGTAAGGTATTACTCAAGGATCACACCACGTGACACAGATGAATATGGTGCTCCCCTTTCATACCCATCCATACTCATAATAGAAGAACATGTCAACAGTCTATTTTTTTTAAATATAAAAATGATTAATTAAAATATAAATTTTATTAAAACAACAAAATGATAGGAAACTTGAAAACCATGGGTTGCCTCCCATGCAGTGCTTTTTTTAACGTCGTTAGCTCGACTTGAACCCTAAATCTATCAATTTTTTCATGGTTCATAGGTTGGATCAGTTAAATAAACCTCTATTTCCTGTTTATTGAATGATTCAATGAATGGTTTTAACCTTTGACCATTGACCTTGAAAATGTAACCACTTATGGGATCTTGAATCTCTACTTCCCCATGCGGGAATACGTGATGCACTATGAAAGGACCTGGCCATCTAGACCATAACTTTCCCAGGTGTAAATGATGTTTTGAACTATACAATAGCACAAGTTTTCCTGGTTCAAAATGTTTGACCTTGATATTACTAGATTGGTAGGCTTGAACTCTAGCTTTATTGATCCTTTAATTTTCATAAGCCTCCATCCTTAGTTCCTCCAGTTCATTGAGATCTAATTTCCTTTTTGTTCCGGCCAATGAGAGGTTATAATCCATTTTCTTAATTTCCCAAAAGGCCTTATGTTCAATCTCCACTGGAAAATGACATGCTTTACCATAAACCAACCTATATGGGAACATTCCTAAAATGGTTTTATATGCAGTTCTATAGGCCCAAAGAGCATCTAAGAGCTTCTCAAACCAATCATTCCTAGAGGGGTTGACAGTTTTTTCAATAATTTTCTTAATCTCCCTATTCGCTAACTCAGCTTGACCATTGTTTTGGGGATGGTATGCAGTGGACACTTTATGAGAAATACCATACTTATAAATGAGTGAATAGAATGGGCGGTTGCAGAAATGGGTTCCTTGATCACTTATTATAGCCCTAGGAATTCCAAGTCTTGAAAATATGTTCACTTTCAGAAATAGAATCACAACTTGATGATCATTGGACTTAGTGGGAATGTCCTCAACCCATTTTGAGACATAATCAATAGCTAAGAGTATGTAGAGGTATCCCCGAGAGTTTGGGAAGGGACCCATGAAGTCAATTCCCCAACAGTCAAATATTTCAACCACTAAGATGGGAGTGAGTGGCATTTGATTCTTTTTTGTGATGGGCCCTACTTGATGACACATAGGATAGCTTTGACAAAATGTGTAGGAGTCCCTTGAGAGGGTGGGCCAGAAAAGACCACATTAAAGAATTTTAGCAGATGTTTTCTTAGCGGAAAAGTGACCTCTTCATGCCTCACTATGACAGAATTTAAGGATGGACTCTTGTTCAGATTCTGGAACACACCTCCTAATGACATGGTCAGGGTATAACTTATAGAGGTATGGATCATCAAACACATAGTGTCTAACATCAGAAAGGAATTTCCTTCGAGCTTGAGTCCCTAAGAATTTTGGAATGACTCATGTAACTAATAAATTGGCTCTGTCGGCATACCAAGGGCAGTCACTCACAGAGTACAGGTGTTCATCAGGAAATGAATCAGACACAGAAAGGTTATTGGAGTTGTCTTTGAATTCCATCTTAGAGATGTGATCAGCTACAACATTTTCAACGCCCTTTTTATCCTTGATTTTGAGGTCAAATTATTTTAAGAGAAGAACCCACCTAATCAGTCTAGCCTTAGCATATTGTTTTTGGAAGAGGTATTTTAGTGCAGAATGGTTAGTGAACACTGTGATGGGGGTTCCTAATAGGTAGGACCTAAACTTCTCTAAGGAAAACACAATAGCAATTAACTCCTTTTTAGTGGTGGTGTAGTTGATTTGGGCATCATTTAAGGATTTTCTTGCATAATCAATGACATAAGGATTTTTATCACAACGTTGTCCTAACACAGCTCCTACAGCAAAGTCACTGGCATCACACATAAGTTCGAAAGTAAGGTTCCAATTTGGAGATTTCATAATGGGAGGAGAGGTGAGAATGGATTTGAGGGTTGAGAATGAACCCTCACAACTTTCTGTCCAAAAAAATGGAGAATCCTTTACTAGGAGAGCACAAAGGGGACGGGATATTGAACTAAAGTCCTTGATGAATTTTCTATATAAACCAGCATGTCCTAATAAAGACCTCACTTCCTTGACAGTTTTGGGTGATGGAAGGTGACGAATGATGTCAACCTTGGCTTTATCAACTTCAATCCCCCTACCTGAGACCAGATGGCCTAAAACTAGTCCCTCTTTAACCATAAAATGGAATTTTTCCCAGTTTAGTACTAGATTCTTATCTTCGCATCTTGAAAAGACTCTCTCTACATTCCTCAGAAATCCCTCAAATGTATCCCCAAACACAGCGATGTTATCCATGAAGACTTCTAGAAAATCCCCTACCATGTCTGAGAAGATTCCCATCATGCACCACTGGAAGGTTCCAGGGGCATTGCATAACCCGAAGGGCATGCGTTTAAAAGAAAAGGTTCTGAATGGAAATGTGAATGTAGTCTTCCCTTGATCCTCTAGGGAGACCTCAATTTTATTGTACCCCGATTACCCATCTATGAAACAGTAGAAGGCATGACCTGCCACTCTCTCAAGGACTTGGTCAATGAATGGTAAGGGAAAATGGTCCTTCTTGGTGAATGATTTTAGCTTCCTATAGTCAATGCAGACCCTCCATCAACTACTCACCCCTGTTGGAAGAATCTCTCTATCCTCATTTGTTATCACTGTGATTCCAGCCTTTTTTGGAACCACTTGAATTGGGCTCATCCACTCACTCTCAGTTAAGGGATATATGATACCAGCTTTTAACAATTTCAGAAGTTATTTCCTTACTACCTCCATGAGATTAGTATTGAGTCGTCTTTGATGTTGACGACATGGCTTTGAATCAGATTTCAGAACAATACTGTGAGTCCTGATAAGTGGGCTAATCCCAGGAATATCAGACAGGGTCCAACCAATGGCTTTCTTATGTTTCCTAAGGACATCTAGAAGCATACACTCATGATTGGCTTCAAGAGAAGAAGAAATGACAATAGGATGTGTTTGATTGTCCCCTGGGAAAGCATACTTGAGTGTAGCGGGAAGTTCCTCCAATTCAAGATCAGGTTGGTTCAGAATTTCAGCAGAAGATTGGGACATTGGATCAAGTTCATTTTATTTTTTTAGATTTTTAGATAGGATTGATTCCCCACATGTAGAAGTTTCAGCTACTAGATTGGATTGATCAGATTTAGTGAAGGAAATTGGAGTGGTCTCCATGAAAGTGGTTTCTTGAAAGGTTTCACTGATTGTTGGACCTAAGACTTCATCATAAGAGAAATTTGAAAATGATTCAAGCCAAGGAGATAAACTTCCTTCATATGAACAAAGGAAATCAATCTCATCCTAACTTAAACATTCAGAAAATATTCCTTGATGTTCTATGGATTCATTATCAATGCTTCCTATCATGTTTACTTCATGAATGTCCTTGTCATCCCCTATTTGTGAGCTTGCATTATAGATGTTCACGTCTAGACTCATGTTCCCAAAGGTGATGGTCATGTTCCCATTTCGGACTCGGATAACAGAGTTGATTGTTGCAAGAAAAGGATGGCCAAGGATTATTGGGGTTTGTTCCTTATTTCCTATGTTTGGATGGTTTTCAAGGACAATGAATTTAGCAGGGTAGATGAATTTTTCAACCTTTACCAGAATGTCCTTTAAAATCCCCTTTGGAACCCTAATGCTACGATCAGCATGTTGAAGAGTGACGGATGTAAGTTGGAGTTCTTCTAGGCCTAATTGGCAGTACACGGCATAGGGGATGAGATTGACACGAGCACCTAGATCACACAAGGCCTTGACAAATTTGCTTTCTCCTAGTTCAACATTGATATAAGGGAAGCCTGGGTCTTTCAACTTAGGAGGAATGGTTCCTTGAATGGTGGTACTCACATTAGCATCCAAAAGGACATGGTTTTTATGTGGAAATTTCCTTTTAAAAGTGCACAAGTCTTTAAGGTACTTTGAGTAGGTAGTTATGGTTTGGATTGCATTGAGAAGGGGTATGTTCAACTTGACTTGTGAAAATATTTCCCTCAATTTTTCACTCAGTTCAGGCTTGGGTTTCCCCCTCATGCGTTGAGGAAATGGTGCAGGTTGTGGGGTTGTTTGTTGAAGATTTGTTTCCTTGACAATTTTATCAGTTTCCTCAGTTTGATCTTGTGGTTCATTTAAATTTTCATCCAAGTTTTAATCTTCAGGTGGGTTCTGAATTAGTTGTTCAGGTTTCTCAATTGATTTCCCACTTCTTAAAACAGTCACGTCCTTTAGTTGTTCATGAGTTATTTGAGTGCAACTTGACTCACCCCTTGAAGTTGAGGATGGAACCACCTGAGTAGGCATGGGTGCCTTTCCAGTTTTTATGGTTTGAAGTACTTATTTTAGGGAAGAGACTTCTGAGTTCATCCTCTCCATTTTTTTGCACAGTTGTTCTAGTATGCTTTGTGGAACAGTTTGGGTGGGTACTTGAGAAGATTAGTTTATCCCGGGGGGATATTTTGGAAGTGGGATGGTTTGTTGAAAATGGATCGGTGGCTGTTGGTATTGGATAGTTAGGGTTTGAAACTGGTTATGGGTTTGGTAGTTTTGATGGGGGTAAGGATTTTGTCCCTGTGGTTGGCTAGGTTGTTGGTTATCTTTCTAGAGGAAGCCTGGGTGGTCATTATACCTTGGGTTGAAGTTGTTTTGGTATTGAGGCTTTTGATAGTTCAAAGCATTTACTTCTTCTATATGTCCTCCTAAAAGAACATCCTTGATGGATGGAATAGTTGAGCAGTTGTCTGTCTTATGGTCATGTTTTTCACAAATTGTGCATACAAGGTCTACAGTTTGGATTTCATGGTCTTTCCTAAGGTCTATCTATTCAACCTTCCTAGAGAGTGCTGCGAGTTTAGCCCTAAGGCTTTCCTCTTCTCTAAGTGAGTGAATTCCAATATTTCTTTGTGTCTTTTCAGAATAAGGTGAAGTTACCCATGTTTGGTTTTGTTCATAAAGGCTTTCTAGATACTAATAAGCATCATTTGGGGCTTTGTTTTTAAAGGTTCCATTACACATCATGTCAATGAATTGTTTGTTCCCCGAACCCAACCCTTCATAGAAAATTCTCACTTGTTCAGGAATAGAAAATCCATGGCGTGGAACCATGTTTAGAGTGTCTTTGAACCTCTCCCATGTTTCATAGAATGACTACTCTTTTTCAAAAACGTTTTGGATACTCTTTTTATGTGAAATTGTTTTATGGAGGGGAAAGTATTTTTTGTAGAATTCTCTTTGTAGTTGGTACCAAGAGTTGATGGATGATGATCTCAAATTGTTTAGCCAATTTTTAGCTCAATCCTTTAAAGAAAAAAGAAATAGCCTCATATTAGCTGATTCTAGTTGATGTGTGGGACACATGTTTTCTACAATGTCATAGAACTCTTTAATGTGAAGGTAGGGCATCTCGGACTCCATTCCATGGAATGTGGGATGATGGTTTAGGACATGGGGTTTAAAGATGTAGTTGGAATCTCCTAGGGAATTGTGTCTAATGCATGAGGAGGAATTGGTCCAGGAAGGTGTGAGGTAGTCATTCATGGTTTGGTCGACTACATTCCCCAAGTTTGGGGCTGCCTCATTTGGGTTTCCATTTTGGTTACCACCCGGGTTTATGAGTTGGTTTCTTTGAAGACCTTCCATTTAAATTGGCTCAATTTTGGACTCTAGAGTATTAAGAAGAATAGGATATAATTTAATGAATTCCCTTGGTGTACTTGACTCCACAACCCCAGGACTATCCACAATAACTAGATGGTTTGATTGATCGCGGGTGTAGGTGGACATGCGCCAAAAGAAAAAAACTAGAAAGGGACAAGATAAGAGAATTTGGATGAGAAAAGAAGAAATGGTGGAGAATAGAATGGGTGTTTAGATGACTTACTTGGGTCCCCAGCAACGGTTCTAAAATTTGATTCTCACTCAAATTTACCCAAGAGAAGAAGGTAGAACAGTCCTTGTAGTTTAGCTTGGGTTATCGAAACCTCAGAGACCTAAGAAGAAACCTATAGACACGTACATTATATGGACTATTTTGGCTATTAAGTGACCAACTTGGGTTGATTTTATATGGTTTTAAAGTATAACTAAAAGATTTAAGTGAATTCAATTTAAAATAATGATTTGATCCTATGTTATCGCTCGGGGTGCATTGTACGTATTTTCTTTTTAATGATTTCAATTTCATAAATTTGAGATGGGTTCATTTAAGGAGATAAAACAACATCATCACTTACTGGTTTAATGCCTACACCCTTTAATTATAATCACCTATACACTTGAAGGATCAAATTTTTTAGCACTTCAAGGTAAAGGTTCATATTAGCACTTGATGTGTGTGGCCTTAAATTCAACAAGGACGATGGAGTTTAAAAATCATCAAATAAAAATCTCAATTAAAGAAGTGATTATACATTAATGAGGTGATAAATAACATCCAATACAGCCCCTTTCTACTCCCTTGGATCAACCCATAAGTGGGTTATCCCTCCATTGATTCTATGGTTTCAATGGAAGCGGAAAGTAGACTCATGAGGGAGGAAATGGAGAAGTAAACAAAACACAATAAAATAACAATCACTCCACCGTTGTGTGATAATATTAAAAGGTTTGGTATGAACAAGTTCACACCTTGAACCAACGGTAAAAAAATGACAAGGAGAATAACAGAATAATAAGAGAACAAGAATTTTTATTAAGAAACAAGGATGAATTAAAACAACTTACATGTGAAGGAAGAACATTACAAAAAGAAATTGGCAGCATAACATTAAGATGAAAACAAGCTCAAAGATTATCAAATCCTCCACCAGCACTTCCTTAAATAGGAATTTTGGAAGCCTTGGGTCGAGCCTCCAACAGTACAAATCATCCCACTTGATTATGGTAGGCCTAGGGTGGTGGAAAGCTTGTGGAATTTAGACTTTTCCACATTTGACCCGAGGTGGCATCCAGCTTTCATCCACCGAACAGACGCGCTTTGATGACCTTCTAGATGTCCGAATAAGAGTGATCCATCAAAGAAACAAATGGAGCTCCAGATGTCTCCTAACCTCCTGTAAAATTTGGACCTATTCGGAGTTGTATATTCGGAGATATGATCATATTAGTGGTATGTTTTTCTGGGCCGCAGAATCTGGCCCAGAATTGTATCTCTAACTTGGGCTGCCTTAATGACCACCATAGAGGCTGAATTAGCATTATCTCATGAAGAGTGATTTGTTACTAAACATTTCTTATATCATATCACAAAATTTGAGATTCATTGGGCCTGTATGTTGGGACTCACAGTCTCATAAGTGGGCTGGTGTCCAATCATCCTTCTCTAGAATTGCTTCTATTCATCTCCAAATATCTCCATCATCGTTTATGAATCATCCATTGACCCCTGAATGAAAAATGTTCACATTTAAGTTTAGATATAGTTACCAAAATATCAAATTAAAATATTTATAATTACATTCCTTAGAATCAGATTACTCATTGGGCCTAAATTGGTGTATATTAGGCATGATGTGCACAAATGATGAGAATTGATGTTCATAATGAAAATGCACTAACTCAGGCCCAAAAGATAAAAAATGAACATTTAATACCATTACAATGTAATTAAAATACATGTTTTTATTGGATAATCATCCCTAAAACCCTAAAACCTATAAAATCATCAAAATCCCTAAAATCCCTAATTACTCTAAAAACACTAAAAGGCACTAAAAATACTTTAAATCTTAAAAAAGTAAAAAAAACCTTCAAACCCCTAAAAAACCTAAAAATCTAAAAAAAACCTAAAAAACCAAAAATCTAAAAAATCCCTAAATCCCTAAAACACTTAAAAGACCCTAAATAACATAAAGCCACCTAATAACCACAAAACACCCTAAAAATTTAAAAAAACATAAAACCCATAAAACCCTAAAAACCAAATAAAAATACTAAATACCATTTAAACCACTAAAAATGTTGAAAAATATAAAAACCCAATAAAACCCTAAAAACATTAAAAAACCATAAAATCACTAAAAACCCTAATACCCCTCAAAATACCTAAAATCCCCACTAAACAATAATTTTTTTGAGAAATACCTTGAAATCAAAAAAAAGTTAATAAAAAATTAAAACCCCTAAAAACATTGAAAATAAGTTAAAAGCCATTAAATTATAAAAAATAGAAAAACATCTAAGAAGCCTAAAACAATAAAAACCATAAAACCCCTAAAAATCCCTAAAATAACTAAAAACCATAAAATAGTAAAAAATCCCTAAAAATATTAAATACTCTAAGAAATTTTTAAAACCCTGAAAACCCTTAAAAATACTTCAAAATCTAAAAAACACATAAACCCCCTAAGAAATTAAAATTTCCAAAAACCCATAAGTACCCAAAAAACCAATAAAAACCAAAATGCCTTTAAACAACAAAATTTTTTAAGAAAATCTAAAAATCATAGAAACACTATATAACTAAAAAAACCATTAAAACCCAAAAAAAGTAAAAAACACTAAAACTCCTAAAAACCCTAAAAATAGTAAAAATTCCTAAAAAAATAAAAGGCGTAAAAAATCCCTATGAATAACTAAAAACATAAAAAACCTAAAACCTTCGAAAACAGTTTGAAAAATATAAAAACCAAACAATAATTAAAACCCTTAAAAACCTAAAAAATGTTTAAAACCATACAAAATTCCTAAAAACATTAAAAAACATAAAACCCCGAAAACTATAAAAACCCATAAAACCCCATAGAAACCCTAAAACCCCCAAAAAAATTCTACAACTTCTTTAAAACCCTAAAATATTAAAAAAAATTAAAATCCCTATAAAACCATAAAAACCCAAAAAACAATAAGAACCCAAAGCATCCTTGAAACACTAAAACAACTAAAAACCCTAAAATCTACCAAATTTGTAATACCTCTAAGAAAATTTTAAAACCCAAAAAATCCCTCAGAATATGAAAAAACATAAAAAATCCTAAAAAACTCAGAATATCCCTAAGAAAATCATAAAAACTGGAAAAAAACATTAAAACCCTAAAAAACAAAAAAAACTCTTTAAACCCTTAAACCCTTAAAAACCCTAAAAACCATAAAACCCCTAAAAATTTCAAAAATCTTAAGTACCTATAAAAACACTAAAAACTACTAAAAACTATAAATAAATTTTAATCCCAGAAAATGTTAAAAAAATCTATAAACCATATATACCATAATAACATAAAAACACAAAAAATCCCAAGAAATCCATACAAACAGATAAAACCATAAAAACCATAATAATCCACAAAAACCCTAAAACCATAAAAATACTCAAAATCCATAAAAATGTATAAAAATGTAAAAGGATATAAATACAGTGGAAACCCCTAAGAAAATATTGAATATTTAAAAAACCCTTGAACTCATAAAAAACCTAAAAAAACTATACACACTAAAAATTCTTAAAAACCCCTAAAAATCCAAAAAACCATAACATCCCCTAAACACATTAAAACCCCTAAAACCGATAAAACTGTAAAAACATTAAAAACTATAAAAACCCCTAAAATCCCTAAAAATAAGAAAAAGGCCTTATAATATTAAAAACCCTAAAAACAAAAACAATCCCAAAATACCCATAAAACCCATAAAATTCCTAAAAAATAAAAATCCCTAAAAACCACAAAGATCTCAAAGAAATATGAAATTTTTAAAAATACTACAAAATACCTAAAACCCTAAAAACATAAAAAACACCAAAAAATTGAAAAACATTAAGAAAACCTTCAAATAAAAAAATACTCAAAACCCTAAAAACCAAAATATCACTAAAACCTAGAAAACTATAAAATCCAAAATAACCATAAAAACCCTAAAAAGCTATAAATCCCAAAAACATTATAAAACTATAAAACCCATAAAATAGCTAAAACCCCACTAAAAACACTAAAACCCATTGAACTCCTAAAATAATTCAAAAAATCTACAAACCTTTAAAAAACCAAAAACAAAAGAACCATAAATACAAAAAAAATCCTAAAATTCCTAAAACCCCCTAAATCCATAAAAACCTTACAAAAATAAAAATATCAAAACCCCTAAATTTTCAAAAAAAATCGAAAAAATATATTGAAAAACCCTTAGAAAACATAAAAACATAAAAAAACATAAATCCACTAAAAACATAAAAAATGCTAATACCTCTAAAAATCCCAAAAACCCATTAAAACCACAAAACCCCTAAAACCCATAAAGCCTCTAAAAACCTTAAAAAACAAAAAACACCCCCCCCCTTCAAACCTCTAAAAACTCTAAATACCCTTTAATCCCCTAAGAAAACGATAAAAACATTAAAACCCCCAAAAAATTCAAAAGAACCCTAAAAACATAAAAACCGTACAAACCCTAAAACCCGTAAATATCCTAAAAACCCTAAAAATACCTAAAACCCCATAAAATTATAAAAGTTCCAAATAAAACCTTAAAAACATAAAAACACTTAGAACCCCCTAAAACCCCATAAAAATAAACTAAAACCCTAAAAAACCATAAAACCCATAAAAAAACAAAAAAAAAACAATAAATATCCATAAAAACTCTAAAACCACTAAAAATATAAAATTCTTTACATCCCAATAAATGTTAAAAACACTAATAACCTTAAAAATCCGTAAAATTGAAAAATCCCTAAAAACCAACAAATCAAACAAACCTAAAAACCCAAAAAACCATCAAAATCCCTAAACTATATAAAAAATGATAACAATTATAAAACCATAAAAATAACATAAAACCCCTAAAATACGAAAAAATTAAACCCATGACAACCATAAAAAACCTAAAACCCATAAAAAACCTAAAACCACTAAATACTCAAAAAACCCATTAAACACCAAAAAAAGTATTAAAAACTATAAAAACTTTTAATACCTTCAAAAAATAAAAAATATAAACTCATAAAAGAAAAAAATACCATAAAACCCTAAAGACAATAAAAAACCCAAAAAATCCTAAAAAACATAAATATTCTTAAAAACCCAAAAATTACCTAAAAATATAGAAAACCAAAAAACCCCAAATAACAACTCAAAAACCTAAAAAAAACTCCTAAAACCCTAAAAACCCAAAATCTCTAGAAACCCCCAAAACCCTTTAACCCCCCCCCCAACCCTTAAAATATTTAAAAACCCTATAACCAATAAAAATCATAAAAAATACCTAAAATACCTAAGAATATAAAAAACCCTAAAATCCATAAAACTCCTATGAAATCCCTAAAATTAAAAAAAAATAAACCCTTAAAATTCTAAAAACCTGGAAGAGAACATAAAATCCCTAAACCCCCTAAAAACCATAACACCCCTAAAAACATAAAATTACATAAAATACCATAAAAATCTAAAAAACCACTAACATCTTTAAAAACCATTTTACCCCATAAAAAGTTCTAAAAACTCTAAAAAACATTAATAACTCAAAAAGAACCCCTAAAAACTCAAAAAAAACCACAAAACTTCTGAAACCCGAAAAACCCTAAAAACCATCGAAATCCCAAAAAAAAACTTAAAACCCCATTAAAATACATAAAAATAACTAAAATATTTAAAAACATACAAACCCCTAAAACCTTGAACACCTTAGAAAACCTTAAATACTAAAAACACTAAAACACCCCAAAAACATAAAAAATCTAAAAACCCTAAATCCCCTAAAACCATAAAAACCTTAATAACCCTACAACTGCATATAACCCTAAAAACCAACTAAAAACTCTAAAAACCCTTTAAACCCCTAAACACATTAGAATAATCTAAAAACCATAAAACCCCAAAAAACACTTAAAATACATAAAAACCATAAAAATTAATAAACAAAAAAATCCCTGAAAATCTCTAAAAACATAAACAAACATAAAAATGCTGAAAACCCTAAGAAAGCCTTAAAAACATAAAAACATAAGAAAAAACAAGGAAACCTAATAAACACTAAAATCCCTAAAAACCTTAAAACCCTATAACAACCCAAAATCTATAAAAACACTAAAAACCCCCCAATATCAAAAAAATTACCTAAAAATTGCTAAAAATATAAAAAGTCATAAAAACCCAGAAAACCCCTATGAAAACCATAAAATGTAAAAAAAACATTAAACCCCTATAATAAAAATAATGAAGAAAACCCTAAAATCCCTTGAAATTCCCTTAAAACCAAAAAAAACCACAAAAAACCATAAAAAACAAGAGAAAATATAAATAATCACAGTCCCCCCGTGAAACCCTAAAAACACTTAAAAAATCTATAAACCCTTTAAACCATTAAAAATGTTAAAAACACTAAAAAACCTCAAAACCTTAAAAAGTAAATAAAACATCAAAAAACCATAAAAATAATAAGAAGCCTAAAAACCCTTAAAAATACCCTAAAACACTAAAAAATATAAAAACCAAAAAAAAACACTAAAAATCAATAAAAATGTAAAAACCCTTAAAGAGCCTAAAAACCATAATAAAATAATAAAAATATAAAAACAATTAAAACCTGAAAATACCTAAACACGATAAATACCTAAAAACCATAAAAAACACAAAAAACCCATCAAGATCCCCAAAATCCTTAAAAAACAATAAAAATTCAAAAAAAATTAAAAAAAATACTAAAAATGTAAATATATTAAGGAAAAATTAAAACCCCAGAACCCAAAAAACCTATAAAAAACCCAAAAAAACTAGAAAAATCATTAAAAACATAAAATAACCCCATGTCACTAAAAACCGAAAAAACCCTAATAATATAAAAACTCTTAAAACATTAAAAACCCTAAAAATGAAAAAAACCCTAAAACCCTTTAAAAACACTAAAAATACTTTGAACCCATAAAAAGATAAAAACTATAAACAATATTAAAAACTATATCAAACTCCAAAAAACCCCTAAAAACCTAAATAACATGAAAACCCTAATACCCCTAAAGACCTTAAACCCCTCAAAACTCATTAAAACCATAAAAGTCCAAAACAATCCCTAAACATCACTAAAAATGTAAAAAACCCATATAAACCATAAAAACCCTAGGAAACCCATAAGAACCAAAAAACACTTAATACCCAAAAAACCCTTGAAATGCTAAAAACCCTAATAAATTTAAAACCCTAAAAACCCTAAAACCAAAAACAAAACCATAAAAAATTAAGTAATATTAAACTCTAAATTCCAATAAAAACTCTAACAAAACTTTTGAACCCTAAAAATGTTAAAAACAATATAAAATCTTGAAAACACAAAAAAAACTCATGAAACCCTACAACCCCAAAAAAGCATAAAACCCATAAAACCTTAAAAACTATAAAACCCTCAACATCCCTAAAAACCTTAGAAAAACATAAAAAACCTAAAAAATCCCTAAAAACCCTTAAAACATAAAAACCATAAAAACCCTGAAAAACCATCTGAAACCCTTAAAAACATGAAAACTAATGAAAAAACCAAAAAACTGAAGAAATACTAAAAAAATTAAAAACCCTTAAATCATAAATAATCTGAAAAACCCTTAGAATCCTTAAAATACCTAAAAACCTAAAATGCTAACAAATCCCTAAAAATAACAAAAAAAATAAAATCCCCTAAAATCATGAAAACCCCTAAAAATAATTAAAACCTAAAAACCCTAAAATCCATAAAAGACTAAAAAATTCTAGAAACATGAAAAACCCAAAATAGACCATACAAGCCTAAAAACCAACAAACCCCTTAAATATTAAACACCCATAAAACCATAGAAAAACCCTAAAACTACTAAAAATTATAAAAACCATTCAAAACCTAAATTTTTTTAATACTATAAAAAAATTAAAACCAATAAAAACCACAAAAACACTAATAAATAAAAAAACAATAACAACCAAAAAACCAAAAATTACCCCGCAAAATCCCTATAAACCTTAAAAACTGGTAAAATCCTAAAAATTTCCAAAAATTATCAGAAAAATATTATAAACCTTTTTAACATTGATACACTATATAAAAACTTTTAAAATCATAATATCACTTAAAATACCTAAAAATCACTAAAAACCATAAAAACGTTAAACACCATAAAACCCTCAAAATTGTTAAAAATCAAAAAACCCAAAAAATCCTAAAAGAGACAAAAAAAATACCAAAAAACATAAAAACACCTAAAAACCTGAAAAAACCTAATAAATATGGTTTCTCTTTTCTCTCACGATGGACGTTCTTCTCCTCAGAATCTTTGAAGGCGATGACTACATAGCCGATGGCTATTGTGACTCTGCACCGCTTTGAGATGTGGCCTAGGGGGAGAGGATGGGCCTCCACTACAGCATCTATCCCTACCTTTTACTGATCCTTATTAAATTCCATTCTTTCTTCCTGCAAATAATTTTTTTTCATTTTATGAAGCCATCTTAGGGGTTTCCGGTGCCCATCATACAATGCCAAAGAAAATCAAAACAAGAAGAAACACCAATCAACATAGAGTTATACATCATAATTACCTCAGTCATCACCACACCCCAAACTAGACTCTTCTTCTCCAGTAGCTGATTCCCCTGATATGAGAATTGTGTTCCCTTGTTTCCAATATCTTCTCGGGAGTTCTTAATGGCCTCTTAACTCTAGGATCTCACGCTAGTGAATCTTTTTTGGAGAATTCATCCTTCTGTTGATGAATTTGACAGGTTTGTTTCTTCTTATTGGAATCTATGGGAATATTCTATTGTAGTGTTGTTGGTTTCTTGACAATTTCTCATCCGGTTTAGGAATGAAAAATTTTTTATTTCAGCATGGGATTTTTCACCACTGATTCTTGATGGCCTTTATTTTTATTTATTCTATTAGAATTTTTATTTCCATATATATCATGATCCCATGATCATGGGAAAATGGATAAATCTTCATGGTCTTATCATGCCCTTAATAAACCCGAAAATTCTCCGTAATATTGGATACCTCATCAGTATATTTCTTTGTATGGATGCATAGACTAGTGCCACCTACCACCTGATTACGCCATGAATATTCATATAGGTGGATGTTTCCAAGGCTTTGGTTAATTTTTCATGCATTGAGATTAAAGGTGAGATGCAGTGGCATCAGAATATTTGAGTTGAATACTGGGTTCCTCTCTATTCGAACTACCATTGACTATTCCATTATGCATATACCTATAAGTGTTATAGCAGTACTGCCAAGCCTACAATATAGTTTATGTTTTCTATAAATCATGGTTTTCAACCAGATGCACCTCTATGAGTGGGTTATGAAATGCACGGTGCAAGTTTACCGGATGGACATGCTATAATGCCAATGATTGATGATCATGCTACTATAGTGGTTGGAGATGTTCCAATAAAGGTGGTTTGATAGTATTTGCACAATATGAGGGTATGTTCTATATTTTTTAGGTTGAAACATGACTTGGGAATTGTGCTTGGTAATAGGGTTATAGAAATCTAGGAAGGATGCAATAGTATATGAATGGTGGAGATGGAGCAGATGTCACCACACGGTTTGTGCCCCAATTCTAGAGTTTTAGAGGAGGCCAGAGATTCTTTATATAAACTGGTAGTGGCTCAGGGCAATTTTGGTTTCCCTTTACACAATCAGTTTAATGTCTTGGTTTCTTAGGAGTTGGTCCATGAGCAGCAGGTTGTGCAATCAAATCTGGCTGGTGACAATGAAGAAGAACCTGGGAAGACTTACTGCTCTAGGATTGAGGGTTCAACTTTTTATGACAGGGGTAAGGGTTTACTAGATGTCTTGACATGTAGTTTTATTGTATTTTATGGTATAGGGGATGAGTATTATGTGGTTGTGCATAATTCCAGTGTTTCTGTAAATTTTTCTATGGTTTAGATAGCAGTGGATGAATCTTTTGTGCTTGTGGGACTGCATGCCGCTCACTATGCTTTCAATGAGGATGCGTTTGCAGGGGCTAATGTGTATGTTCCATAATCTAGTGGTTATGCTTATACTGGGAGTGATACGAGGCTAGACAAGGATTCCATTTCAGCTTTGGAGAGAGTACATGGTGGGAATATTATTCGTGAGGATAATGAGGCTTTCAATTGATTTTGATAGATTCCAGTGACACTGGCTTGCAAGTGGTTAGGAGTTATACTACTTTTCAGTAGGGTTTGGTTCCTATGAAGGCTCTTGGTGATTATTGGATGGATTTTTTGCCCTTGGATTAGAATGTTTATTATCCCGATCAAAAGATTGTGTTCCAAGGCGTGATGCAATGTGAAGTGTTGGCTAGGTGTATGATAAATCTGGAGGAAGCCTACTTCCCCGAAAAAGATGTCTTTTCTGGGAGGAGGGTATCATAGTAATATATAATATGTCTATGATCATTAAGTAAAGATCTCTGATAGAGGAGGCCATTCCATATGGGAAGGAAAATAAATCTGTAGGCATCACATCAGACCCTGGAAAGAGGATGTTGATGGAAGACTACTCTACTTTTTCAAAGATAGTTTCCACTAGAGCCACCTCCAAAGATACAATGAAAAATGGTTCTGACATGGGAGGGAATCCTCCCAAGGTGAAACTAAATACGAAGTCGAAAAGGGTCAGAGAATACTACATTACCTTATTCAAGCAAAATGAATCATATTGGGAGTCGGTTGATATTGTTGCAGACTCCAGATATGGTGCTAATAGAGAACCATATGGTGCAGATTCTTACTATGATTGTGGCGGGGACGCTGACCTCTATGACATGTAACTTCTTCTGGGTTGGGTAGTTTCACTACCCCTTCTTTGTATGCCTTTTCTATTTTCTAATAATTTTTGGGGGACCAAGAATAACCTGGTCCTATGCCTCCATCTCCCCTAAAACCTTAAAAACCCCTAGGAAAACCTTAAAATCTTAAAAAACCATAAAACCCTAAAAAACATTAAAAACCCTAAAAAATATAAATGACCGTAAAACCCCTAAAATGCCTAAAAACTAGAAAACCTTAGCAAAATTAAAAAACCCTAAACCCCCAATAAAAAACTATAAAAAACCACCAGTCCCCTAAAAATGATAAAAAAAGTAAAAAATACATAAACAGTACAATCTAAAAAACATTATTCCCCAAAAAACCATAAAATCCCTAAAATACCAAAAAACACTTAAACCCCCCAAAATCCCAAAAACAAATCATACCCATAAAATCCTATAAAATCCCTAAAAGTACCTAAAACGTAAAAACATTAACACACCCAACCCTAAAAAACTCTAGAAACTATAAAAACCATAAAACCCCATAAAATACTTAAAAACACAAAAAATTGATAAAAACCTTAAAACCACTAAAAACTATTTGAACCAAAGAAATGTTAAAAAACTCGAAAAACCCTTCAAACCCCAAAAAACTCAAAAAATCCCTAAAAACACAATAAAAACAATAAAGACCTTAAAACCCCTCAATATCGTTAAAAATCCTAAAAATCCATTAATATCCTTAACTATCCCTACAGATTTCAAAAGAGGTAAAAAAATCCCCAAAAAACCTTGAAAATTCCTAATAAACAAAAACCTAAAATCACTTAAAATCCCTAAAAAACCTAAAAACAAAAAAACACTAAAAACCAAAAAAACAAAAATCCATAAAACATATAAAAGTCATAAAAACATTAAAAATCCATAAAAGCCAAGAAATTTCTAAAAAAAATAAAATATCTTCAAATCCTATAAATCTCAACAAACTCTAAAAACTGTAAACATCCTAAAAAACTCTAAAAACCAAAAAAACCAAAAAATCAAAAAAATCAAAAAAAAAACACAGAAACCCCAAAAAACTCTAAAACCCCTTCAAATCTCTAAACTCTCTATTAAACCATAAAAATAATAAAAATGCCCTTAAATCCATAAAAACCTAAAAAACAATAAAACCATAAAAAACCTAATCAATCCTTACATACCTAAAAAATAAAACCCCTAAAACCCCTATAAAATGCTGAAAACTTTAAAAAACCCTAAAACCCCTAAAAAATGAAAAACCCCTAAAAACATAAAAAACCCTAAAATATATAAAACCCTAAAACTAAAAAAACAATAAAACCCATTAAACCCCTAAAAACATTAAAAAATAGAAAAAACATTAAAAATCGAAAAAATCAAAAAAAACCGTAAAACCCCAAAAACCCTTAAAAATACTCAAAATCCCGGAAGAACCTAAAAACCATAAAATTTTAAAAAAAAGTCCAAAAAATATATAAAAATATTAGAAACCCTGGAAACCCTGGAATGCCAAATGAAAAACATAATAACAACCATTAAACCCCAAAAAACTCTCAAAATCTCTAACGACCCTAAAAACCAATAATATCGTCAATATCCCTAAAAATCCCAAAAAATGTAAAAACCATAGAAACAATGAAATAGCCTTAGAAAACCTTGAGACACTAAAACACATAAAACCTTTAAAAATCATAAACCCCTAAAGACCCTAAAACCACTATAAACCCTAAATATCCCTAAAAACATTAAAAGCTTAAAAAGGCATAAAACACTAAAAACAACCTAAAAATCTAAAACCCTTCAAAACTATAAAAACATTAAATGCTCTAAAAACACTTTAAAATAATAAAAATTAATAAATGAAGCCATAAAACCCCCAAAAACGAGACAAACCATAAAAACCCAAAAAACCACAAAATTCATAGAAACCCTAAAAACCATAAAAAATCTAAAGTTTTCTAAAATTAACTAACAACATAAAATCACCTAAAACCCTAAAAACCACTTCGAAAATCTTAAAAGACTAAAAATATTTAAAACCCCTAGAAAAACTAAAAAATTTAAAAATCACCATGACCCTTAAGAACCATAAAAACCTTAAAAATCCTTAAAATCCATAAATCCAATAAAGAACCATAAAAATAAAAAATTAAGAAAAACCCTAAAAACCAAAAACCTAGTGAAAATCAAGAAAACTCCAAAGAAATCCTTAAAGACCTAAAAAACTCATAAAATATATAAAAAACCTAAAACCCTCTAAAAATACTAAAAATTATAAAGGGCCCTAAAATCCATAAAATCCTATAAAAATGAAAAAACCTTAAAATGAAAAAAACCCTAATACCCCATAAAAACCCAAAAAACACACAAAACTCTAAAAAAGATTCATCCCCTAAAAATGTGAAAAACTGAAAATAAACTTTTATACACTACAATCATTAAAAACCCTTAAAACCCAAAAAAATATAAAAACCCTAAAAAACTAAAAACCCCCCCCAAAATCACTAAAAATGCTAAAATCCAAAAAAATGCTAATGAATCCATAATATTATATAAAACCATAAAAACGTGAAAACGTGAAAACCTTTACTAAGAAATTATAAACTAAAAAACATATAAAACCCTTTAAAAACATAAAAAATAAAAAAAAATACAAAAAAACAAAACACCCCAAAACACCTAAAACCCCCCCAAAACCCCGTATAACCCCTTAAACAGTTCAAAACTTAATTAAACTCATTAAAAACCTAAAAATGATAAAAATTCCATAAAAAACTAAAAATCCCTAAAAAACTCAAAAAAAAACCTAACAACCCCCAAACAAATCATAAAAAACCCTTAAAACACTAAAACCATCAAAATCCCTATAAACCATAAAACCCATGAAAATCTATAAAATCCATAAAATCCCAAAAAAAAAAATTAAAAAACCCTACACACCCTATGAAATCCTAAAAAACACATGAACCCCTCAAAAAACTAAAAATAGTAAAATCAATAAAATTACTAAATCCTTATAAAATCATAAAACACTGAAAACCCATAAAAACAAAAAAACCATAAAAATACTAAAATGTCTAAAAATATTTAAAAACATAAAAAACCAAAAAAAACCCCTAAAAACAACCAATAAAACCATAAAAACTAGAAGAACTTAAAAACTCAAAAAACCAAAAAACACTAAAAACCATAAAAATAAACTAAACAATCTAGAAAAACCTAAAATAACAAAAACCCCTAAAAACATTAAAGCAGTAAAACCATAAAATCCCATAAAATAAACTAAAACATCAAAAAACCCATTATAACCCAATTTTTTTTTAAATTACTATAAAAAGCATTAAAACCCCTAAAACAGATAAAGAACATAAAATCCAAAAAAATTACAAACCCCAAAACCTTAAATAACCTCAAAATCCCTAAAACTCTAAAAATCATAAAAATCCTAAGAATCCTTAAAGTACCCTATAAATGTAAAAAAATATTAGAAACAATAAAAAATCCAAGGAAAACCATAAAACCTTAAAACCCTAAAAACAATTAAAACCCTTAAAACCTAATTTTTTTGAAAACTCTATAGATCTTAAAACCCTAAAAACCTTAAACCTGTAAAAAAATTCTGAAATACCCTAAATAAAAAAAATCCAACAAAATCCCTAAAAATTTGATAAATTATAAAAAACACAAAGGAATTGAAAAACATTAAGAAAACCATACCAATATAAAAACACTTAAATCCCCTAAAAACCTAAAAAATCCTAAAAACACTAAAAACATCTAAAAAGACCCAAATAACCCCTAAAATCCATAAAACCCCTAAAAATATTAGAAAACCCCTAAAAACCAAAAAAAATAAAAATGTACTTTAATCCCATAAATACCTGTAAAACACTTAAAAACCATAAAAACCTAAGAAACTAAAAAACCATAAAAAAATCAAAACCATAAAAACACTAAAACCATAAAACCCCTAAAAACCCTCAAAATCCTCAAAACCCTAAAGATCATAGAATTCGAAAATATACCTAAAAATTAAAAAAAATGTAAAATACTCGAAAAACCCTTAAAAACCTAAGAAAACCTCAAAAATGAAAATATGAATAAAAAACTTAAAATACCTATCGACGCTGAAAACCCTAAAAATGCTTAAAAGACCTAAAACCGACTAAAACAGTAAAAATCACTAAAAACCAAAAAAAATCATGAATGTGACAAATAATCCATAAAAACCCTAAGAACACTAAGAAACCCATAATATATGAAAACACTTAAAACCCTTAAAAAACAAAAACTGATTAAAATACTAAAAAACACTAAAAGGTCGTAAAACCCTAAAAACTCCTAAATCCCCTTTAAAATGATAACAAATATAAAAAATACATAAACACCCTAAATATTGACTAAAACGTATAAAACCATTAAAACCCCTAAAAACACTAAAAAATTAAAAAATTAAAAATCTTAAAACCCTAAAAAACTCAAAAAAACCATAAAATTTAAAAATAAACATAAAAACCTAAAACCAAAAAAACCACTAAAATACCTAAAAACCCTAAAAAAACCAAGAAATACCTAAGAATACTTAAAAATTTAAAAACACATTAATAACCTTGGAAAACCATATAAACCAAAAAAAAGACATTAAAATCTAAAAAATGTAATAATCCCTTAAAAACCTAAAAAGCTCCTAAGGAAAACATAAAAAACAAAAAACACTTAAAACCCCAAAAACCAAAAAAACATCTAATAGCAATAAAAACTCAAAAAATCCCCCAAAACTCTAAAAAAATAAAAAACATAAAACCCCTAATAATTCCTAAAATCATAAAAACTGAAAATACTACAAAATACTAACAAAACATAAAAAACATAAAACCCCAAAGAAGCATAAAAATTAATAAAAACCCTAAGAAGTCCCTAAAACCCTAAAAAATCCAAAACCAAAATAAACCTAAAAACATTAAAAATACATAAAAACTCCAAAAAACACTAAAAACTCTAAAAACACTTTAAAATATAAAAACAAATTAAACGCTAATAATGTTTTAAAAACTCTAAAAACCTTAAAAACCCGAAAAAACCTAAAATCTCAAAAAAAACTCTAAAACCCAAAAAACCATAAACACCTCAAAATCCCAAATGTCGTAAAACACCATAAAAATCCAAAAAAATCCCTGAAAATCCCTAAATTCACTAAAACACTAAAACTTAGAATGACCCTAAGAAACCCATAACACACAAAATACCATAAAAACCCCAAAAAACCTAGAATATTTTAAAAAAATAAAAAACCCTAAAAATTATAAAATCCCCAAAAACCAAAAAAAATCTCTAAAAACCATAAAAAACCAAAAAACCCCATAAAATCCCTAAAATCCAATAAAACACATTTAAACCCCAAATAATTTTAAAAAATATATAACAACATAAAAATCATAAAAAATAAAAACCCCCTAAAAAACCAAAAAAATAATAAACTTTAAAATTCTGAAAAAAAAATCCTTAAAATACAGAAAAACCCAAACACCTTTAAAAATAATAAATATCCCTAACAATTCCTAAAAACATAAAAACCCATAAAATAAATGAAATCTTCTACGGAAACCTTATAAATCTAAAAATAATCAGAAACCCTAAAACCCCTAAAAATATTAAAAACAGTAAAAACATATAAAAAACCTAAAAAATCCCTAACAAAAAAACCTAAAACCCTCAAAACATTAAAAAACCTTAAAAACCTGAATACACTTAAAACACCCAAAAAACCTAAACACACTAAAACTCCTAAAATACCTAAAAGAAACTAAAACCCCCCAACCCCTAAAACCATAAAATCTCCTAAAAACTTGAATAATCTAAACCCAACTAAAAACCCTAAAACACATTAAACCCTTAAAAATGTTTAAAATACTCTAAAAAACAAGAGAACCCCTAAAAACTCAAAACACTCAAAAAACCAAAAATCCCATAAAATTCCCAAATCCCTTAAAATTTATAGAAGCCCATAAAAATCCTAACAAATCCCTAAAACCCCTAAAAACATAAAAAACAATAATATATCATAAAACCACATAAAAAACTCAAAATATCAAAAACACTTAAAACCCATAAAAATTAAAAATATGATAAAACCACTAAAAACACTAAAAAACTGACAAAACCGAAAAAATTCAAAATATATGAAAACCCAAAAAGGCACATACAAGAGAAAAAATCTGTAAACTCCATCAAAATGTGAAAATCTAAAAAACCTTACAAAATCCTAAGAAAACCTTAAAATCCTAAAAACTCATAAAATACTAAAAAACCTAAAAAATGATAAAACCCCTAAAAATTCAAAAAAATACCTTGAAAAACATAATCCAACTTAAAACAACAAAACCCCCAAAAACCATAAAACCCATAAAAAACCATAATACTGCTAAAACCCCAAAAAACCAAAAAGACTACTAAAAAAATTAAAATTATTTAAACCCCTAAAAATATTAAAAAAATATAAAAACATTTAAACCCCTAAAAACTAAAAAAACTCTAAAACCAAAAAAAATCATAAAAACCACTAAAATGCTCAAAATCCCAAAAACCTATAAAAATCATCAAAATTATAAATAATACAAAAAATTCACTAAAATTACAAAACACCTAAAACCCTAAAAACTCATAATTATAAAATAAAAACTAATATCACATTAATCCCTAAATTCTAAAAAATGTTTAAAATCCTAAAATCCCTAAATTTGCTAAAAACTCTAAAAACCCCACAATATCCCTAAAAACCCTCTAAACCGTAAAACCCTAAAAACACTTAAAACCCATAAAGAACCTAAAAACAATAGAAAGGACCTAAGACACTAACTTCTATAAAGACCATAATATACCTAAGAACCATAAAAATTTTAAAACCCATGAAGACCTTAAATAACCACTATAAACTCTAACAACCCTTTAAACACATAAAAATGTTAAAAATCTTTAAAAAACATTAAAACCCCCTACAAACATAAAAAATATTAAAAACCCAAAAAACAAAAGAACCCTAAAAACCCTTCAAAATCCCTTAAATCCCTAAAAACCATAAAATTCCAAAATAACCTAAAATTTAAAAACACTAAAAACCATGAAAACCCCTAATAAAAACATAAAAACATAAAAAAATTCAAAATCTTAAAAACATAAATATGTTTAAAACCCCTAAAAACCCTAAATCCCCTAAAACCCTTTGGATCAGAGCTCAATGTGGTCTTGTACCACCCCACATTGGTGTATGGTTGTAGTGGACTCAGATTTGAAGGGTGAAATTTACAACCACTTTTTAACCCTCCCTTTTGACAGATTACATTTAATTTTTGTAAATAAATTTTGGGGAACTGAGCATGCTTGTTCCTGAATCATCTTTGCACAAAAAACATTAAAAAACCAAAAAACCAAAAAACCCAAAAAATAAAAAATCATTTTTAAACCCAAAAGATACCATAAAACCCCTTAAAATAAAAATAACCTAATACCATAAATGTTTTAAAAATCCCAAAAAATAAAAAAACCTAAAAAACCCAAATAAACCTCGAAGATTCCTAAGAAAACATTAAAACCCTAAAAACAATTAAAACCCCTAAAATCCCCCAAAATTGATAAAAATGATAAAAACACTAAAAACCATAAAACCCTGAAAACCAGAGAAAACCCCATAAACCCAGAAAAAATATAAAAAACAATTAAACTATAAAAACTCTTTAAACCCCCTAAAAACATCGATAAACTTTAAAGACCCTTTAATACCCCTAAAAATCCTAAAAACCCTAAAACCTCAAAAAACATCAAAAAAACCAAAAAACTCATAAAAATATGAAAAAAGATCTAAAAAACCCAAAAAATAAAATACCCTAACAACCCTTAAAAAACATATGAAAATCCATAAAACATAAAACACATAAAACCACTAAAAAAACCCAAAAACTGTAAAACCCTTAAATCCCAAAAAACCAAAAAAACCCCAAAAAACTCTAAAATCCCAAAAAATTCATAAAATCCTAAAAACTAAAAAACTTCATTAAAAACCCCAAAAATTATAAAATTCATTAAAACCCCTAAAAACTCCAACAAAAACTTAAAAACCTAAAAAATTGCATCCCCTAAAAAACGCCCAAACCCCTAAAACTTTAAAAATCTCTGAACAAACCTTAAAACCAAGAAACCATAAAAACCCATAAAAAAAATAAAACCCCCAAAAAACCAAATAACCCACTAAAAACTCAAAAACAACCCTTAAAAACCCTAAAAATATTCAACAACATTCAAACCCCAAGACAACCATAAAACTCCAAAACACCTCAAAATCTATAAAATTCCAAAAAATCCATAAAAATCTTGAAAATCCATATAAATCCCTAAAAATGTAATAAAACCTTAAAAAATAAAAAAACCTATGAATAACAAAAGAATATAAAAAATTTAAAATCCATAAAAAACTCAAAAAAACCTAAAAACCTAAAAGCATAAAAACCATAAAACCACTAAAAAGCTAAAGTAACAATAAAACCCTAAAAATCCACTAAAAATCTAAAAAACCTTAAAACCCCTAAAAATGGTAAAAAACTCTAAAAACAATAAATCCTTTGAAAAATCAAACAAAATTCTGAAAAATCAAATAACCAAAAAAAACCTAAAAACCTTCAGAATCTCTAAAACCCTAAAAACCATTAAAGTCATAAAAAACATAAAATCCCTAAAATAGAAAAAACATAAACAACCTTGAAAATCCATAATATAACCTTCAAAACTAAAAAAATTTTAAAACCCTAAATATCCTAAAAACAATGAATACCCTCACACACCCTAAAACCCCTCAAGATGGTCAATATCTAAAAAACCAAAAAACTGTAAAAATCCTAAAAAAGACCTAAAAATTCTAAAAACCTAAAAAAACATAAAAAAAACTGTGAAATACCCTAGGGAAACCATAAAAAATTAAAAACACTTAAAATCCTTAAAAATGACATAAGTTAAAAACATTAAAGGACCATGAAAACACTAAAACCACATAACACCATACAAAACCCCTATATCCATTAAAATCTATAAGACCCCAAAATAAAACCTCAAAAGAAATAAGAACTATAAAACCCTTTAAACCCCTGAAAATGCTTAAAGACAAAATATGACATTAAAAACCCTTATGAAACACAAAAAAATCCATAAAACCCCATAAAAATAAAAAACATCCCTACAAAATCTAAATACCCTAAAACCCATCAAAATACATAGAACCCTAAAAAAATTAAAATACTAAAAAATATAAAAAAATTTAAACCCTAAGAAAACATTAAAAACCTCAAAACACTTAAAACCCCTAAAAACCCAAAAAATTGCTAAAATCCCTAAAAACCCTAAAAACCAAAAAAATCCTAAAACCCCACAAAATACTAAAAACCCTCTAAAACCATAAAAATATTAAAAACCCCTTTAAAATACCTAAAAATTTAAAAACCCCTAAAAACCCTGAGAACCCCTAAGAAAACCATAAAAACCAATAAACACATAAAACATTGGAAAAACCAATAAAATGATAAAAACCCAAACAAAGCATAAAAATATCCTAAAACAAATTAAAACCTCTACAATCCATAAAAACCCATAAAAGCGATAAAATATCTGAAAAAATTTAAAAAGAGAAAAATAACCTAAAAAATTATAAAAAATCATAAAAACTATAAAAAACCATAAAAAACTAAAAACCATAAAAAACTAAAAAACCTTAAAAATCCCTAAAAACCAAAAAAACCAAAAACAAATACTAAATAATTCATAAAAATCCTAAAAACCTAAAAAACCTAAAATAATAGAATACTCATAAGAAAACCGTAACAATATAAAAAATTTAAAACTCCTAAAAAACAAAAAAAATCAAAAAACCATAAAAATATGAAAAACCTTAAACCACTCAAAATCCCTAAAACCCCCCAAAACCATAAAAATATTAAAAATACCATAAAATCCCAAAAAATGTAAAAACCCTAGAAAACCCCTAAAACACCGTACGAAAACCTTAAAAATATCAATTAACACCACTAAAAACCTAAAAACCCATAGAACCCTAAAAATGCCGAACACCCCTAAAAACAATACAACCCCCTAAACCCATAAAAATCTAAAAGGTCATAAATACCCAAAAAACCTACTAAAATTTATAAAAACCCCATTAAACCCCTAAAAAGTTTTAAAAAACACCAAGAAAACTTACAACATTAAAGAATAAAAAAAATCAAAAATCTAAAAATAAACCACTACAATCCAATAACCCCTAAAAACTCTAAAGAAATAAATATTCTAGAAAATCACTAAAAATACCTAATGAAGTAAAAAACCCTAAAGAAATGAAAAAAAACCATTAAATCCTTAAAACCCAAAAATTATTAAATTCCCTAAAATCCTAAAAATGTTAGAACTCTAGAAACCCTAAAAACCTAAAAAACCATAAAAACCCTAAAAACCCTAAAAACAATAAAAACCCCCTAAAAAAATTGAAACCACATAAAACCCCTAAAAACACACAATATTCAAAAAATCCTTTCAACCTCTAAAAAAATTAAAAAACGCTAAAAAACATCAACAACCATAAAAACATAAAAAACAATAAATCTCCAAAAAATGATAAATGTCCTAAAAACACCATAGAATCCCTAAAAACCATAAGAAACATAAAATATTCAAAAAATCACTAAAAATACCTAAATACATAAAAAAATAAAACAAAACATTAAAAACCCTCAAGAAAATCATTAAAACCCTAAAACACTTAAAACCCTTAAAAACATCAAAAATGATAAAAACCATAAAAACCATGAAACCCATAAATACCATATAAACCTTCAAAATCCCTAAAAACCCTAAAACTATAAAAATCATAAAAAATTCCAAGAAATACATAATATTTTAAAAACCCCAAAACACCAAAAAACCCAACAAAAAAATTAAAAACAAAAAAAAAACTTAAATTCCCTAAAAACCTAGAAAATTTTTAAAATCCAAGAAAACCCAAAAAATAACCTAAATCCCCTAAAACACCTAAATCATTAAAAAACCATAAAACTAAGAAAAACCATAAAACCCACTAAAAACTATATGAAACCTTTAAATTTATAGAAAAATTAAAAAACACTAAAAACATTAAAACCCCTAAAAAACTCAAAAAACCCAAAAAACCCAAAAAAACATAAAAACCCTAAAACCCCTAAAATCCCTAAAAATCCCCAAAAATTCTAAAAATCCATAAAAATCATAACAAATCCGTCATAACTCCTAATAACATAAAACCCCCCTAAAAACATGAGATAACCTAAGAAAACCATGAAAACAAAAAAAACACATAAAACCCCAAAAACATTAATAATGCTACAATCCCTAGTAATGACCAACTACCTTAAAATCTATAAAACCCATAAATATAAATAAATCCTAAAAAATCCTTATGAATCCCTAAAAAGTAAAAACTCTAAAAAACATAAAAAACCCTAATAAAACCATAAATGCCAAAAAAAAAAATAAACCCTTAAAACCCCAAAAAATGATAAAAAACCTAAAAACCTAAAAGGAAACTAAAACCACTAAACCATAAGAACCCTTAAAACTATAAAAAATCATAATAACAAATAAAACACCTAAAAACCAATAAAAACTCTAAAAACCCTTTTAACCACAAAAATGTTAAAAACAATAAAAATTAAAAACAATCCTAAAAACCAATAAAACCCATAAAACCCAAAAAAAACCTCCCAAAACCCTAAAAAACCTAAAAACCCTTAAAATACCTTAAAGAAATAAAAACCATAAAACTCTTAAAAAATAAATAACATATAAAAAACTCTTTAAACCATGAAAAACCCTGACAAAACTATAAAAATATAATAACACTTTAATGTATAAAAACCTTAAAAAGGATATAAACCTTAAAAAAACTAAGCACCATAAAAACCCCAAAACCAATAAAATCCATAAATACCCTTGAAAACCCCTAAAAACACTAAAAATAAATAAAAAATGTGAACATCGTTTAAACACCTAAAAATATAAAAAACACTAAAAAGTCTTAAAAACCCTAAAATACTAAACAACTCTAAAAACCCAAAACAAACTTAAATACCATAAAAATCCCAAAAAACAAAAAACAAATCCCTAAAAAAAATCCCTATAAAACCTTAAAAATACTATAAAGACATATAAATATAAAATAACATGAAACCCCTATGACCCATAAAAATCAAAAAACCCAAAAAACCATTAAAAGCTCTTAAAAACCCCTAAAAACCCATAAATACCTGTAGAAACCACTAATAACTCTAAAAACCCTTTGAACCCCTAAAATTTTATAAAAATAAAAAAAACAAAAAACCCTTAAAAACTCAAAAAACCCAAAAACCAAAAAATCCATATGAACCCTAACACCCTAAAAAACCCTAAAATCCCTCAAAATCACTAAAACCCCAAAAAGATAATAAAAATCAAGAAAACCCCCAAAAATCACCAAAAATCCCTAAAAAGAAAAAACCTTAAGACCTTGAAAAACCCTAAGAAAAACTTAAAAATATAAAAACACTTAAAACATAAAAAAAACCTAATCATTTTAAAGCTCATAAAAACTCTGAAACCCCCTAAAAATCCTTAAAACCACAAAAACCCTAATAACTTTTAAAACCCTATAACCCCAAAAAACTATATAATCCAAATAGAAATTCTTAAAACACATTTAAAACACTAGAAATTAAAAAAAATCTAAAAAACCTGTAAACCCCTAAAAAATCAAAAAATAAAAAAATAAAAAAATCCTAATGACGAAAAAATACTAAAAACCCACAAAATACCTAGAAACCCTAAAAGGCCTTAAAAATACTAAAAAACCCCTAAAGGTGTCTAAAATGTAAAAAAAACTAAAAACCCTTAAAACCCCTAAGAATAGTTATGGATCATCAGGGGGATCCACTCACCTTCTGTGATGGAATGTGGTGAATAGAGGCGGGGCGTAATTTACCTCCTACTATTCATGTCCTAGAGCTTGAGGTGTTGGTTGATGTAGTTGGGACTAGGAATAGAAGGTTTTAAGTATTTCATCATGTTGCGTATCAGGAGGATCAGAACCTTTCTCTTGTTCTGTATGAGACCCTACCCCAGTGTGTTGAGTTTTCTGAAAAGATAATGTTGGACTGCACTGATATATCGTTTAATTAGTATCCAAAAGACTTATTATAGGATCCATATCTGATGCAGGATGTGCAATTTGTTTGGGATGATTGTTTACGCTCCTTTCGTCATAGAATCTAAAGATCAGAAAAGGGGAATATATGAGCACAAAGTGATTCAGCCTTTGAAGAAAAAATCAAAAATCGACGAAGGGATGAACAAGGAAAACTTTTCCCATAAGCCACGCAAGGTTCCTCATGGTCGCGCAAGTGGACTTGTGCGACACACCTTGGCGCGCAAGCGACTTGCGCGACCTAATTGAAAACCGCCTGATAACCGCATGGGGTCTTCTCCTGCCTATAAATAGACCATGTGGGCCCCCCATTCGAGAGGATCTTTTTTTTAGAAACTCGGATTGAAGCTCCCGACGCCCAAGTCTCTTTTCAAAGCTTTCGGAACACTTATAAGGTAATTTCATACCTAGAACAGAAGATCTAAAGAGAGGGAGTAAGGCCTAAGTGTTGAAACTCATCAACACTTGCGCGCATGAGTGGTCATCCCTTAAGGGAAGTGGTCACACTTGCGCGCCGCCTTAATCCTTCGATAGAACTTGTGTGTCCCTTTTTTGGAAGAACCTAAAGAGGATTCTAAAGGCTTTAATGAAGATTCGCTCAAGTATTTCAAATGCTGGTTGAATATCGTGCAAGTACCCACCATGTCGCGCAGGTATACCTGCGCGACCAATACTTGCGTGCCGCCGCAGTACCTGTGCGCCATCCAAGACTTGCGCACCCCTTCCTTTTTGGGTGCCTTTCTTGCCCATTTCACCCCTCTTAATCCATTACACCTTTTATTTTCAAGATTCAGTCTTCAAGACACTCTCCAAATCCATTTATGGCATGATTTATTGATTTGACTTCCTTATCTGAAAGGAATTCGGTGGAATATCTCTCAAAACCTTGTGATTTACATATCTTTATGTCACTAAAAAATGAGAGTTCATTCATTCAACCTCATCCTTTAAGATAAGAGAATCCTTAATCGGGGTCTCCTTTTCAGGAATAATCCCCAGTCATAAGTCTTAAATATGGGCATCCTTCTCAGGAGTAAGCCCCAAACCTTAATCCTTAACCTGGGATTCCTTTCCAAGAATAAGTCCCAGTCATAAATCTTCGGCTTCCATTTCAGGAATAAGCCCCAAGCCCCTTAAATTCTCTTTAACTAGTCCTAATTTACGTTTAATCTGGGATTCCTTCTCAAGAGTAAAACCCAATTATCAATCCTCTCCTAATATGGGTTTCCTTTTCAGGAATAAGTCCCAAGTTAGAGTATTCAAATCTCCATGAAGCACATATACCTTTATAGACCATGTTCCTGGATTTTATCCCTAAAGTAAATCCTAAACCTTCATCTATCTGGGTAGTCATACATACATAATCCCCAAACAATTTCTTATGATTACATATTTCATGGCCCAATTGTCCATTTTATTACCAATACCTCTTGTTTCCCACACCGAGCATGACTCACGTGAGCTTAGAGGGTAAAAGTAATTATGACATCCTTCTTTGAGCCATCAATCATAAACATCATACTCCCTTATTTGAACTACATGGGTTCTGATTCCTTTTCCAAAACAAAGGATACTTAGGTAGCCCATCTATGGGTTTGATCCCAACTTTGAAATAATTCATGTCTTTCTGGATGACAATAAACTTCAAGTGCCCCACTGAGTGGCTTTAAAACTAGCCTAGTCATCATAATGACCAAGATACTTTTATATAAATATTTTGAAGGATACCATTGACCAAGAATCTCTAAATAGATATAGATGATTCTCTATCGATGAAGAACCTCGAATATATATAAAAGAATCTCTAAATTTCTTACATATTTAATCATTGATTTTTAAACTGAAGGAAATCTCATTTTATACTTGGTAATATAATAAGGATTCATGAACATAACTTAAATCTATAAAGAGAGTCCCGGAATAAACAACAATTCCCCTCAAAAAGGTGTGATGAGTCCGACCTCCCATCCTCTCGACCAATGAAAATTCCTAAGCCTCATCAGTCCACAAGCTAATGAGAACCTACCTTTGGAAAGTAGGTCTAAATGGATGTGGAATCATTGGATGTTTCCGGTTCTATGAACAAACCCGTTAGAAACCGATCGGAACGTTTGAATCTCCCATCCAGGAGGTCATCCCCAAATTCCGAGGGAAACAGAAAATGGTGAACCCGACGTGAATCCTTAACCAAAGTTAAAATGATGTTTTATCTATTTTTTAAGACCCTTTTTAAAACTCAATAAGAGGGATAACAAAAACAATCATTGAAATGTGTACTCATCCAAAGGATGAAGTAGCTGAATTTATCTTGATTACGTCTTTTATATCAAACAAGCACTCTTTTCCAAGATCTTCTGTATTTCCATAATGTCTGCTCTCAAATTCACAAATGTGAATATTGCTGCTGCAAATACCACTACTGTTATTCCTACTAGATCGTCATCCGCTCTGAGGATGACATCACCTACTTAGCATCTTCAACGCTGGGTATCAAATGCGCTGGTTAGGGAGTACCGTCAACACGGTACCATCCCAACTCTGGAGGCTGCCCGAAAGGCCCTCCAAGTGAACAACTCACACAGGTCGTCCGGACAACAACAACCAGTGATCAAGAGGTAGGCGGTGCTGACTACCGTCTCCAACCGTTTCGGGCCGTTATCCCCGGAACGCAATTTCCATTCGCTCCCTTACTCTGAGGAAGTGAATGAGCAGGTCCCTCAGGTCCTTAATTCAAAAAGACAGGAGTCCTTCCCGAGGGATCCCATCAACCATCGCCGCCAGACTCGTGCGGCAGTGCGCCCTCAACATGATGAGGGTACCGACTCCAGGCATTCAGATCAGGTTCCTCGAACCCGAGCAGGCAAGGCGAATCGCCAGAGACGGAATCCGGTTAACAATGGGCAGGTGTTCATTCCTTCCATCTCTGGAGAAGTCCACCAACCTAACATGGTGGCGAACAATGAACAGTCACACACAACTGTCCGTTTTAATTCTGTTTTCCAGCAGACTCGTCAGGCAGCATCAAGCCAATCCCGCCAGGCAATTCCGACGGAGTACTATAGGCAGGAACATACACCTGCTTATACATCCTCAGTTAGTCAGCAGGCTCTCCTGACTACATATGATGGATCTCGTCAACCGCGTTTGGTGAAGTGTAATCAGTAGGCACATACACCTGCTAGTACTAATCAAGCCTACCAACAGTCTCGCTTGGTAGTGCATGGAGAAGTCAGTCGGAAAGCTCCAACGACAAACAGGAGGCAGACTCAACTCTCTGCCTCCACACTTGAGTACTGTCAGGATTCGCTGACAAGAAAAGGAGGACAGGAGCAGGCACATACACCTACTCCAATCCTGGAATGGACATATATCCCCGTTCCGGTAGCTGAAGTCACCAAACATATTTTGTCAATGGTGAAAGAGCAGAAGCAAATTCCTGCTCATATTCTGGATGCTTTCCAGGATATCATAACAGCTTCAGCATCATCTCAGGGAAAGACACAAAAATCTATCCCTAGCAGTGGAGTGACACATCAACGATTCACTCCGAAACAGACACACACATCTGTTCCAGTCCAAGAGGGTTATGGGGCATACTCCCCCATATCATACGGACAACCAAGTCAGGCACATACACCTGATTTGAGTGAAGATCGTCAGCCTAACCTGATCATCCTTCCTAATCAGGCACATACACCTGTTCAGAGTAACCACTTTCGTCAACAAGTGGTTTCCAAAGCGAGTAAGAAGGCATCTAAGAAAAAGATCTGCCCAGCACAGTCAGGAGATCAAAGGACAATCTGTAACAAGGCCTTGCTCGATGCTGGAGTTCTTGAAGCCCTCAGACATTTATCTGTTGAAATTCAATATTCTACTCCCTCAGTTCCCAATAATGGGAACATTAATTCCGAATGTCTTCAAAAGACACTTCCTCATGAAGGCTTGCTTAATGAAAATTTGGTCAATCTTGAAGTTTCGTCTTCAAATGAGATCCATAGGAACCGTCTGTGTGGTCAGAAGACCAAGGAGCAATAGATATCATCTTTTGCTGTAACCCATTATGGTGGTCCTCCCCATGATGATGAATTTCGCTGCGAAAGTACTCTCCGTAGTAGTGATTCACATTGCCTGGAAAATACTCCAGTGGACAATGTAGTGCCGAGAAAGCCCTCTTATCTTGAGGCACTTGCAAATGCGAAACCAGTCATGTCTGATGCTTTATCGCTAGAAAGTGAAATAATTTTCAATCAGAAGATAGCCCAGGGTGTAGGCCATTCTCCGAACCACCCCTAAGTCATGAATCTTCTAGTTTGATCAATGATCTCTCAACCAATCTTGTTGAATCTGATGAAGCAACATGGAAACACTAACTCTGGTAAAAACAGGTAGAAGAATCTTCATTTAATGATGAAGAGGAAATGCTGAACGTGAGGAAAAAACTGGCCAAAAGTGAGGTACCAGACATGTTTTGGCCTTTGGCTGACTCACAGTATTACATTCCAAAGATGTTGACGGAAGATGGATTCCATGATATTCATCTCAACATATGGAAAACTCTTTGTCAATTGAAGAAGAAGGTATTATCTTATGATGAATATGAAAATCATCTTAAGATAATAGAAGGGCTACAACGTCTGATTGATTTGGCATCTCTATCAGTCTCTCAGTATCTGAAGGCTGAAAAGCAACAGAGAACCCTTCAACGTTCATGCCTTGGCGCACTAAGAAAATTGCGTCAGTTAATTTCCAATGCTCCATATGGTGTTCATATCAGAGGATAGGGTGTTCACGGAGCACTACATTTCACAGTGCTTTCCAGTCAGCAAAGCCCGCCGAAAATGGTGTCACGCAATGTTATTGCCCATGGCCGGCCACAGTCAATGGGCTTTGTTCATGATCAAAAGCTTGCTCAAGAATAGGCTTCAAGTAGTTCCTCTCAAAGTCAAGCATATAGAGAAAAAGTTGTTGAATTGCTCCTACATCAAGCAGGCCAGAATATTGCACAAGCCTCTCATATGGAGAAAACACATCATCAAATGACAGAAGTTTTGGAAATCATCCAACGGTCTGTTAAACCAGGTGATAAAAGTGGATACAGGCTAATGCATCTTGCTAATTTCTAAACTAAGATTCGCAAGATCATGAGAGATTTTAAGAAGGTCTCAGACATAGCATGTCAAGAGCCACCCCAGCTTGTCAGACTGGGGACTCCTTTAATCCAACCCTCAGAGTCAACAAATGGGATTCGAGGAGTTGAGCAGAAGCAGCAGGAACATCCCTAGTTCTTGATACTGGGGACTCTTTCAAATCATCAATCCCCTTCTCAGAGAATATTGGTCTTTTCTCGATTGGGGAATAAGCACCAAGAGGAACGAAGAGACAAATTATCAGGAGATTCCCTCCATGTTATAGCTCGTCAAGAAGTTCCTATAAGATTAAATCAACAAAAGGCAATGTCTCATAAAAGACATGAAAGAAGAAAATATCATAGAAATGTTGATAGAAGGGATGCAATGCATTATACATCAATCAATGTCATCAATTCCTTTGTTGCTAATCCACCAGAGGAGACTCACTCAGGGGACTCAGATGAAGAGCATCCTGCTCAAGAAAATGTATGCGCCAATACAAATGAAGAAGGTGTGCGTACACGAAGTCAAAGGATTACCCAAAACCTAGGTAATCCACTTCCTTCTATCCAAAAAGTATCCAACAAAGGGAGGGGAAAGAATCAGGTTACATATCCTTCCTCTGGAGAAGGTCAATCGCTCTTGTTAGAGCAAAGGTTTGCACAACAAGTGGAAGAAATGAAAGAATTAAGAAGGTTGAATGCAGAACTACTTCAGAGTAGTCTTCTTCTTAAGAATGATGAAGTCCAACAGCCGAAGGAATTTGTTGTAGCTACTAAGATGGATCAGGAATATCCTCCTTTATCAGTACACCCTCAGAGGTCTAATCCTACGGGTCAAACGCAACAACGGTTGGCAGTGCTACCATCAGTTGCAGCACCAATCACCATGTCTATCCAAGCTCCATTCATTGCACCTACCCAAGACCAAATTCAAACTGATGTTTCTCAAAAGTTAATAACTACTATTGAGTCATTAACAGCTCGGTTAGAATCTATGGAAGGGAAACAGGCACAAGTTCAACCAGAAAAGAACGTTCACCCTGAATGGGTAGATTCAATTTCTCCTCCATACAGTTTTGGAAACCCTATTTTTCCTACTTTCAATGGATCAGGCGACCCTGAACAACATTTGACGCATTACCTGTCTTGTTGTGATCCTATGATGGGAACTCCAAAGAAGCAAGAAGCAGTGAAACTCAGATGCTTCGTGCGAACCTTGCAAGGACCAGCTTTTTTCTGGTATACAAGCTTGCAATCCCGGTCAATCATCGGATGGGAGGATCTTCGTCAAAAATTCCTTCTTCAGTTCAGCTCAACATTGCCAAAAACGACAGTTTTCGATCTTACAAACTGCAAGCAAAGAGATAATGAAAGAGTCTCTGATTTCATTGCTCGCTGGAAAGGATTAATATATTCCCTGAGTTTAGCACTCCCTCAAGAAGAGTTATTGCCAATCTGTGTGGGAAATTTGCGTGACGAATTACGCACGCCATTGATCCCTGTGAAATACACAGGAGGGTTTCGAGACCTTACTTCAATCGCTCAGCAGATTGAAGATTCCCTTATACAGGCTAAGGTTAAATCTCGTGTAATTCCATCAGCTTCAGGAAGGAGAATGGGTAAAGAAGAAACTACTACAGTTATGCTTAAACAGGCGCCTATACCTATTTCTACTTCAAATCCTTTATCTTCTCGAAGGGCTCCACCTCCTGAACGCCAACAACAAAGGCCGTTTCGTCCAATCGATCAAAAAGATCAACGACGAAAAAAATTTGAGGATTTGAAGAGTAAAACATCCTCTTTTTGAAATGAGAAAGTTCCTGGTTACTTAATTTCAGCTCTACAAAATAATTTGGTTCAATTACCGGTGCCCAAGAGGCCAAACAAGGAAGGATATGAAGACCGTCCCAATTATTGTCCCTTTCATCAAATGTTGGGGCATCCTATCCAGGTGTGTTTTGTCTTTAAATACCTCCAGCAAAAGATGGTCGACTTGGGATAAGTCAATTTTAATGGTTCTTCGACTCAGGTAGCATGTGTTACTGCTACAGTTCCAGAGGAGTAAGATGAATGGCAAGAAGTCAAAAGCAGAAATGCACAGAAGTATGATGATTGGATGGTCAGAAAGACAATCAACCGGACTCATTCCATTTTGCGAACACAATTAAAGAAACCAATTGTGTCTTCTGCCATGAATATTGCGGTAAAACCCTCTTCTTCAGATGGAAAGTCCTCAAAGAAACAGTTTGATTCAAAGAAGAAAAAAGAATCAGAAGAAGATGATTATGTGTCAAAGCCCAAATTGTCTTTGACTCTGGCAGACTTTATGCCATCTACTTTGAAACCACGAGCACCTCCCCATCAAATAGAACAGCCTAAACAGTCTAGTCAGGTAGAGTCTTTATTAGACGAAGAGTTAATCATCGGTTCTGTTAATATGATTCAATTAACAGATCTGTATTCCAGTCATAATTTCAATTTTGATGAGCCTAAATTTCCTGTATCAAATAAGGGAATCCGAGGAAGTTCCCGAGGTTCAGGATACAGGGGAAGACGTGGATCTTTCCGAATCCACTACTCCAATTCTACCCCTGCTAGCACTGTGTATGCAGTAGAAACTCGTGGTAGAGCCCTTCAGCGGGCTCAAAAAGAACAAGCAGGTTTTTCTGCTAATAGCCAACTTAGTCTTGGCCCAGTTATTTTAGAAGACCTATTGAAGGTTCCATCTTCTTTATCTCAGCAAGTAAATGGATCTAATTGTTCTAATCTTCCAAAACCAAGTATGTTGCCAACTTCTATCCCAATAAAAGATGCATCAGCTTCCAAAGCATCAGCTTCCAAGGTACCTGCTAAACCGCATATTCCTGTTGGGAAACGCAGACCTTTAGACCAAAAGTATGATATATTGAAACACTTGGCCCAAGTAATAGCCAAGCTATCAATTTTGGATGCTTTGAATTTGTCAAAAGTTTTTCGGGAAGCACTCATTGAAGCTTTTTCATGTCCTCAGGAGTTTGAAGCTGAAATTGCTGCAGCTGAAGTCTATCACATAGAGAATAATCCTGCAGAATGCCATGCAATGATATCTTTTACTGATAAAGATGAAGATGGTGTTTTGCATGGGCACATAAAACCTCTGTACTTATCTGGCAAAGTCAATGGTGTAGATATCCAAAGAGATTTCATTGACAATGGTTCATGATTCAACCTCATGCCCATTCGTACACTTCATCGATTAGGCCTCACAGAATCTGATTTAACTCCTTCTACCATGATGTTACAAGGATATGATAAAAATGAACAAGAACCACTGGGCGAAGTTACACTCAGAACTCAGTTTGGAGATATTGTATCCAATTCGGATTTCAGGATTGTTGATCAAGACTCAGCTTTCAACGTCTTGCTTAGAAGACCCTGGCTACATCAGCATGCGAATATCCCTTCATCATACCATCAATGTCTCAAATACTGTTTCAATGGTCAAGTTGGAACATTGTATGGTGATAAGACCCCATTCAAGACATGTAAATCTCAGTACATTGAGGCGGAATTTTATCACATGAAGGGAAAAGTGAAATCTACAATGAAGGAAATTACCAAAGTTAATGCTCCATATGGTTTGAAGAAAATTTCAATAAATCCATTTACACATGTGAGTAAAGATTATGTGTTACCTATCAGTCAAATTGAAAAAATAGGCCCAAATCAAAATACTCTTATGGAAAGATCCATAATTTCAATTACGGCAATTGAGCCAGACAACATGGGAGAAATTGGTAACCTACCAAACAGTGATGAAAGCAGAAGTGGTGACGTCTTCATTTCATCTGCTGAAATCCAACAGGTCTATACTTCGCCAATCAGGCTAGAAGAAGTTATAGCAACATCAGAGGTGAATAATGATGTCAATTCTAAATCCATCATCTCCTCTTTATTTCCCAAAGAAGGCCCTTTATCATCAATAGGGTCGTAAATGGAAGCTTCTTCTTCAAAATGTGAAAATTTTGAAATCTCTTATGATCATGAAAATTTCGTTTTGTCATCTACTATGCAAGTATAAACGGAAGAAATAACACACGATGAAGAGGAAGAGGAAGATCTTAGAGATGCTCCTCCAGCATTTGAAGAGGGTATCTCTACCACTGTGGATGAACTCAGAGAAATAAATCTGGATACAGAGAAAGATCCACGCCCCACTTTAATTAGTTCGGCCATGACCCTTGAAGAGCAAGAAATGTATACTTCTTTTCTAAAGCAAAATAAAGATATTTTTTCTTGGAACTATACAGAAATGCCTGGGCTTGATCCTGATATTGCTACTCATCATTTGGGTTTACCAAAAGAACATCGAGGATTTAAGCAAGCCGCGAGAAGAACACACCCAACTTATGCTTCCAAAATTGAAGCTGAAGTGGATAAGCTGATCAATGCTAACTTCGTCAGATAAGTTCAGTATCCCAAGTGGTTGGCTAATATTGTCCCTGTAAAGAATAAGAACGGACAAATTAGGGTTTTCATCGATTTCAGAGATCTTAATCGGTATTGTCCAAAAGATGATTTCCCAGTTCCGATTACAGAACTCTTAATTGATGCGACGGCTAGCTATGAAGTACTTTCCTTCATGGATGGATATTCCAGATATAATCAGATCTGAATGGCCCCAGAAGATGAGGAATCTACAGCCTTCAGAGCCCCTCAAGGCCTGTTTTGTTACCGGGTGATGCCATTTGGTTTAAAGAATGCAGGTGCAACATATCAACGTGCCATGCATCATATCTTCAAAACTTTCCTAGGGAAGTTTGTTGAATGCTATGTAGATGATTTGGTGGTTAAATACAAACAATGTTCTAATCACTTGGTTGATTTGGAAGTCATATTCCACAAGCTTCGACAACATAATTTGAGGATAAACCCCTTAAAATGTGCTTTTGGGGTAACCTCAGGAAAATTCCTCGGCTTTGTTGTATGCCATCGTGGTGTTGAAGTCGATCCTGAGAAGACCAAGTCAATCCTTGGTATGTCACCTTCTCATAATTTGAAAGAATTAAGAGGACGTCAAGGACACTTAGCCTATATTTGACGTTTCATCGCCGATTTGGCAGGGAAAAGTTTACCCTTTACCGAATTGTTGAAAAAAGGAGTCACTTACCAGTGGACTGAAGAATGTCAAGAAGCGTTTGATGTTCTCAAGAAATACCTCTTGAGTCCACCAGTACTCATGCCACCTATTGAAGGTAGACCACTTATCCTCTATGTGAAATCTCTAGAGCGATCATTGGGTGCCTTTCTTTCTCAAAATAATGATGCTGGGAATGAAAATAGACTCTACTATCTCAGTAGAACTATGCTTGAAGCAGAAACCCGGTATTCAAGTATTGAGAAGTGCTGCCTGGCATTAATCTTTGCAGTTCAGAAACTGAGACACTACCTGCAACATCACGAGGTCCAATTGGTATCTCGTAATAATCCGCTCAAATTCATCCTTAGTCATCCAATTCTTACAGGATGTCTAGCAAGGTGGGTAGTTATTTTGCACCAGTTCGACATTCAGTATGTATCTCAAAAGGCAATAAAGGGCCAAGATCTGGCTGATTTCCTGGCTGAACATCCTTCAGTGGAAGACACGTCTTCAGATATTAAACTCCCTGATGAGGAAGTTTTTTCTATTCAAGAGTGTCCTCAAACATGGGAAATGTATTTTGATGGTTCTTCCAGAAGTCCAACAGGGAAGAAAATGGAAAATCCTTAATTCAACAAAGTTGGTTTAGGAATTGTACTCATTTCTCCAGATAAGGCATTGTTACCTTATTCCTTTTTATTGTGGGAAGGTGGTACCAATAATGAATCCGAATACCAAGCTCTTATCACAGGCTTGGAGTTAGCGCTTCAAGCACAAGTGAATCACTTAAAGGTGAAAGGTGATTCAGACCTGGTAATCAAACGAGTCAATGGGGATTATGCCATCAGAAAAGAAGAGTTAATCCCTTTGTATGATTACGTCAGATATTTAATGGCGGAATTCCCTTCATAACCGAAATTTTCTTATGTCCCAAGATCACAAAATGCTCAAGCTGATGCATTGGCTAATATAGCCGCAGCTCTAGCAGATCCAAATCGGGACGAAACAACCATCAGTATTTCCCACCATCGTGCAATTTCACCTTATGTTCAAGCCAGAACAGAGGAAATTAATGAAATTAGTCCCATTCCTGAACCGTATGGTCATACTACAGGATGGATTTCACCTATCAGGGAATACCTTCAAAATGGAACACTTCCACCTGATAGAGCCGAGAAAGAACAAATCCGGCAATGTGTGGTCAATTTTACTCTTTATGATGGCCCAAACCACCTAGAGAAAATTCTCTACAAACGTGGTTTTGATGGAGTTCTCTTCAGATGCATTGATGGTGAAGAGACAATGGATGTCATGAAAGAACTGCAAGCAGGAGTCTGTGGTGCCCACCAGTCTGGACATAGATTGTCTGATCAAATTCGAAGGCTTGGATACTTTTGGCCTTCAATGATACAAGATTGTGTTGATTTCACAAAGAAGTGTCATTCATGTCAAGTACATTCCAACTTAATTCATCAACCTCCATAGTTTCTTCATACAGCTAAATACACATAGCCATTTTCCACATGGGGAATGGATGTGGTGGGACCTTACCCTTCAGCTACGGCCAAGCAGTTTAAGTACATTCTTACTGCTACTGATTTCTTTTCCAAATGGGCAGAGGTAGTACCTCTCAAAGAAGTCAGTTCTAAATTCATTGTTAGCTTCATCAAGTCTAACATCATTACTAGATTTGGTATCCCTCATACCATATTGATGGAAAACGGCACCAACTTCTGTTCTTCTGAGGTGAAGAAATTGTATCAAGAATACAACATTAAATCCAACCATTCATCTCAGTATCATGCGGAAGCCAATGGCCAAATAGAAGCCTTTAACAAGACTCTTTCAAATATACTTCAAAAGATGGTGGATAAAGATAAGAGGTCATGGCCTGATAAACTCTTTCATGCTTTATGGGCTTATCTGACTACCACCCGCAATACAACGTGGTCAACTCCATATTCATTGGTATATTGAACAGAAGCAGTCTTGCCAATTGAAGTTCAATTTCCCTCACTCAGAGTAGCCATTTGTGATCAGTTATCTATAGATGAGCAATCCCAAAAGCGATTGAATGAATTGGAATGGTTAGATGAGAAAAGATTGTGCACTTTGCACCACATGGAAATCTATCAGAATCGAATAGCACGAGCTTTTAACAAAAAAGTTCATCTTCGTTCATTTATTCAGGGAGAATTGGTATTAGTTCTCAGAACTCCAATGATACCAGGAATGAAACCTCCCAAGCTTGAGCCAAAATGGGAAGGACCTTATTCAATACATAGGGTCTACTCCGATGGAGCTTATTCATTAATCTTGATGGATGGAGAACTCATTACTACTCCAACTAATTCCATATTTCTGAAGAAATATTTTGTATAAAATACAAAGTATTCACAAGATGTCCCCGCAACATGACACTAAACTGTGCAGCACCAGTTCGTCCTTGCTATATGACGTTAAACTATACAACAATGGTCCAGTATGACCTTAAATTGCAACTTTGTCCCACACGATGTTAAACTGTGAAAAAATTCCCTAAAAAGTCCTATATGACTTTAAACTACACCATGGTCCTGTATGACATTAAACTGCACCATCCATGGTCCATGCATATGACCCTAAACTATTTAAAAGTCCCTTACGTATAGAAAGACGTTAAACTACATAATCATCAAAGGTTCTGTAAGACCTTAAAACTGTACTTATGTCCAGCATGACACTAAACTGTAGAAAAAAAATCCCAAATGCGTCCAACATGACGTAAATGGTGTGTTATTTTGTCCTTACTACATGACATTAAACTGCGCAGTCCCCCTTTTTTTTGTCCAACATGACGTTAAACTGTATTGTCCCCATCGTCCTAACTACATGACGCTAAACTGTAAAGAAATTCCTTGATACGTTCTACATGACATTAAACTGTATTTTGTCCCTGCAACATGACATTAAACTGTGCAACACCAATAGTCCTAACTGCAAGACATTAAAATGCATAGTCCCTTTATATGTCCTACATGACATTAAACTATGCATAGTTAAGGTTGTTGTTACCTCTTGTTTCTCACACCGAGTATGACTCACGTGAGCTTAGAGAAAACCTCAACTGTAACACTCTCTTTGGGCCCCTAACCATGTATAAGTCCCAACAACATTTTTTTAGGTCGTTGTCCCCAACAACAAATCGATTATTAATTCATTATTTAATTTAACTACACAGACTTTGATCCTTGCCTTCCAGGCTGGGTATGTAGGCAACCTCCTAGGGTATAAGCCCAAAAACAATCTCTTCATATCGGTTCACCACCATCTCATATGATGTTGATTCGTGAAACCGCCCCTAGAATCAATATCTTTACATTGATTCACTTTTGTCCTTGTTATATGACGTTAAACTATACAAAACTTTTGTCCGGTATGAAAATAAACTACAATACTCTTTGATTTCCTCATTTGAGAGGGAACCATTATTTACATTGATTTTTCAATCATGTTTCATTTCAAAAGACTACGTGCATACATGGTAATGCCTAAAATTTTTACCTCGGGTTAAACCATCATTGCACTGAAGTCCCCTTTCACCATTCACATGTACGAACCAAATTTGTACAAAGGGTAGTTTTAGAACTACGTGGACTTGATTCCCATCATTATGGGATACGTAGGAACATTCGAGTGTCCCTCGAATCCAGTACCATGTCTTTTGGGCCTAACCCCAAATTTCACTTTCAGTCCCTTGGCTGAAAAGTCATCAAGAAAACACACACTGTGTATTCATTATTATGGTCCGAACTCTATGACCCTAAACTAAGATCTCTCATACTTTCGTTCTACACGACGTTAAACTGCATTTCAAGAACTATGTATGGCTTGATTCTCATTTTTATGAGGTACGTAGTGAAGTCCAAAATTTCAATTTAAGACCCATCCACAACATGATTATGGTTATTATTGACTTATTTATCTCTATATACATTGGACAATACCCATCTTTATGTGTTATAATCCTAACCTTAAATATTTTCAGATCTTCATAACCCTTTTCACGACTTTTAGTCACAAAAATGTCAAACTTTTGAGAATTCTTTTGCCTGACTATGCAGTACGTGCCCATAGGTGGCCTTGCATAAACAGTCCGCATAATAGACTTGTTAGCCAAAAGATACTATTTATTTGACTATGAAGTAAATTCCCTTAGGTGGCCCTGCATAATTCAACCCCCTAACGGGTTTGTCAGATAGTGGTAACTTCATTCTTGGGAAGAATGTCTCTTTTGTCCTTATTTGTCTTAAACGACAGTATGTAGGGATCCGCAAAAAATAGCCATCCTTAACATATTTGTCCTATATCCTTTTTCAAGATCTGAAAGTATTCAAGTCTATGGCTTATATTCTCCTTCCCTACGTTTGGGTCAGACCTTCGTAGGAGTAATATTCATCCAGTTCTTTGATAATCTTGTTTGGAAATATCTTTTCCATATTCAAGTACCTCTTTCCATAAAGAAAACTCTATAATTTGGAATATTTGAATCTCCATAAACTTTCACTGGCTTTTAGCACTAGGAAAGTAAATTTCTGAGAGTTCTTTTTGCCTGACTATGCAACACGTGACCATAGGTGGCCTTGCATAAATAGTCTACATAATAGACTTGTTAGCCAAAAGATACGGTTTTATTTAACTATGCAGCCAATTCCCTTAGGTAGCCCTGCATAATTCAACCCCCTAACGGGTTTTGTTAAATAATAGTAACTTCATTCTTGGAAACTACTTCTTCTAATGCCTTTTAGGTCTTTTTCATATCATTCCTCAGATTAAAATATTCTTAAGACATAGTTTACATATTTTCTCTCATACTTGAGTATGGTAATATGTTTTCAGATAAATTTTCAAGGAATTGAATCAATTTTAATCCATTTTGGTAAAAGCTATTTCGACCTTAAAAATTAGCCCCTTTATGGCTGACATGCATGACTTTAAACTGCCCACAAAAGACAGAGGAACTCTAAATAAAAGTCAAGTTCCAGCTCACTAAACATACATTCTGTATGGTTTAGGTAATATTGAGCAATTAAAAGATTCAAGGTTTATAGGGTTATTTGTAATAATCCTATTAAAAATCAAACTATGCTTACTAGGCCCATTGGTTTAAGTAAATTTGAAGCAGGTAGTGAAAGAATGAAGGTACAAATGATTGAAGATGAAAGTCTTTTTCATTGATACACAAGTGTTAGAAGGACATCCATAGATTGGAGTCTTTTCTCTTTTTCAAGAATTACAAAAGATTGTCAACATAAGTCTTCATTTTATGTACATCATCCTGAGATTTATCAGCAGTTACTTGAAGCTCGTGCACTTGACCAGCTTCACTCATTTCAGCTTGATAAAGTGCCTTCTTAGCCTCTACAATGGATTTCATGCCATTCATATGAGTTTCATCCAATGATTTATTAAGCTGATCAAGTTCCCCAATAACAGCATATAAATGTTGCTGGAGTTGCACCTGCTGGACGATTTTTTCTTTGATTTTATTCTTCATCTCCTTCATCTTGGCAGCATAATCAGCTTCAGCTTGGGATACCGCAGCCTCAAATTCGCCTATGTTGACTGATAGTTTTACTCTGATCAAATCTTTGTGACTTTTTTGCACCTGCTCCGTCATGAAAATGATCTGTTTCACCGTGGCATGGATCATTTCATATCCAAAACCACCAAGTCCTAGTATAACAAATTGGGATGACAATTGAGGAATTTTCGACGGTAGCTCTTCTAAAGGCACCCTAGATATGATGTTCCATATGTTGTTCCATGCCTTACGTCGTGAAAAGTTGAACGCTTTAAGCATCTCTGGATCTGATTCAACATCATCGTCGGAGGGGGGTATGTAATTTGGAATTAATGCACTCAAAGAAGTGCCATGTCCTGCTTTCCCCCCCTGATTTGGGCTTCTTCACTTTCAATTCCCGTTGGAGCAGAGGCTGAGGTCTCACCTCCGGACCTAGTCATTGCAGTTGATGGCCCTGCATGATTAATTGAAAGATTTAGTTAGCTTCAAAGGATAAAAAAAGAATAGATTGTCTTATGAATAAAGTACAATCACAAATATTGTTATCCCTTACCCAAGGACGGTTCAGCAACCTGAGAAGACCTCTCCCCATCATTCCCGGTCTCAATAGGATTTTCAAGATGGGTCTCCGGAGGGTTTATTGGGTTTATCTCTACTTGAGATAATGTTTCTTCAATGGTAGGGTTGACATCAATGTCCACACCCTCATCAGGCATTGGCAGTTCAGCAGCTTCTACAGATTGAACTGCATATTATTTTTAGTCATGGTTATAAGTGTAAATATTTTTTTAAAAAAAATTTGGGCGAAGGGTAGCACTCACGCCCAAGGTCTTCTAAATCACATGACAACTTAGCATGATCATAAAATTCTTCGAAAGTCATTCCTTGATTCATCATTTCATCCAATGATATTTCAGAATCCAGGTTAGTCTCACCAGTGGGAGCATTTGCTACATCTTCTTGCTGACTTATGTCCTGCAACCCCTGACCCTGGACAACATCTTCAGTAGTAGGAGGGATACTGGGAATGGATGCTAGATCTTATCTAGGAGAAACCAAGTTAGCTTGGGTCTGTGATCGTTCTAAAGCACCCTCCACGACCTTTGAAGGGGGGTCATTCCCTTCCCTCAAGGGGGAAATTGAAGAAGCCCCTGCAATCCTTAGAAATATGAGTAACCATGTGATTATGAGTATAAAATCATGATTATTCGAAGGACTTACCACTACTAATGAAGCGTTTAGCTGTGGATTTCCTCCTTCGTTGCCTTTGCTTCTTTTTTTTTGGAGTATCAGTAGTCTCCCTTACTGGCACTTGGATTGGCAAATGGAAGGCTATGTCCAGCGCCACATTCATGGCCTTCTGGCCTGGAGATATCTCGCCTGGTTTGCGAGGAGAATCAGCAACAACCCTGATGGCAGTACCACCAGGGCTATACTGTGGTGAAGGAACCCCAGTTCCTTTCTTTGCAAGCTGCGAGATGAAAAAAAATAACTTCTTTAAGTAACAAAGCTTCAACTGAAATCAAGTTGCAAAGAAAATAAGGAAAGAAAACTTACATCTTCAGGAGCCACGTACTCTTACCATTCCTCATCTCCAGAACCACCAGCCCCCTCAGTGGCGCCACGATCAATCATTTCCTTCACCCACCTGGTGATAGGAACAGAGTCATCAGTGGCATATATGAGCATTTCCAGCTCTCTGATGTAAGCTCGCACTTCATTGGGGTTATCTTCGTATTGAATATTTTTAGAAGCCATAAGATTTACTATTCTAAGAAGTTGTAGGCCCTCAAACAAATCCAGCCAGGCTATCTCAGTACCACAGTATAAGCCCTGCCATAGCTGAACAGCCTCTGGTCTTAGATATGAAGGCTGTGAGGAAGCTCCTACAATTTTTTATTTTAATTTCTTCCCAGCTCCTACAGCTACAGATAGAGAATAAGAAAGTAAGACTTATTGCTTTATGAAGTAGCAGTGATTAAAATTACTACAATGAAACAACTCACCAAGAGTTGATGGAGTGGGTCTTTTAATTCTGGCCGGAGGATTATATCGGGCACGAAACCGTTTTGCGGCCGGTTGTGCCTCATCATCCCCATCATGATAATCCAGTGAATCAGTTCTAGAAGAGGAGTTTGTTGAACCAATTTCAGGTGAGGAAGCATCACCTTCATGAGGAAGGGTTTCTTTCTCTACATTCATCTTCCTCATTCCCACTTGATATACTGGGTGATTCAATATCCCTTTGGGGTATGATGCTATCCAGTGTTCGGCATAATATGAAGTCAAATTATGTGCTGCTTTTTCAACTGGTAGATCAAATACTTCCCCAGTCTTCTCTCTTGATTTTAGCAGCCATAGTTGTCGAGAAACCATCGGATGTTGCTCCAACCTGGCCTGTACTGGAGGGGATACAACAATCTGTTGCAAAAATTTGAATTGGCATGCAAATCTATATGGAGCATAGGCCTCACATATGATATCTCCATCAATCCTAGCTACTAAAACACCATCCCTGCAAGCTAGCATGTATGCCCTCAAATCCAAATGGGTTGTCCCTTCATCAACAAACCGCCCGGATGGCGGACTTCTATAGGGAAAGAAATTGAATTCCTTAAACATTCTCAGCCTCACCTTCATGTCATAACCATTAACATCTAATGGAGGAATTCAAGAGAATGCTTGCACTGACGGTCTTAAGGAGTTTCTAGGAATTTGTAATCCATTCTGTACATTGTAAGTCCAGAAGTGAGTGGCGATCCATCCCCACAAAACCTAGAATGGTCCCACTATTATTAAAGTAGATTTACCCATGAAGACATGAAGTAAACTCTTGTGAATCTTTGCTAAAATGGGGGTATCTAACCCAACCATTTTCCCTCAGCCAACTTTTCCAGAATGACGAAGGTCCCTGGCCTAACGCCTCCCTTCGAATCCCTGACCGAAAATAGATAAACACTGAGCCACATTGCCAAGAAACCCGCCAGACGAGTTTTCTTTGGAATTCTTTGATTTAATTCATATCCCCACTTTTCAAACTCTCCTGCTTCTAGAGTTGGCCAGAATGTGCCAGGAGCTCCTCTCTTCTCAGGTTTTGGACAGGTGGTAGGACGTTTGGGCCTGGTATCCTTGGATTTCTTTTTATTGGATCCTTTTTCTTTTGGCTCCATCTCTTTCTTCTCAATAAGAAACACATTCATCCATTCTTCCAGATGAATATCTTTTCTAAAATGAGTTAATGAGGTCTCTGAACTCTTGAGCCTGTGGAAGATCTTAAACAATTCTCGAGCTAAAGAAGAAGTCTTCTCTGAATCATTCTAAGTCGCCTTGGGAGGAATGAATTAATCATACATATCGCCCAAAATTGGAGCCCCTAAGATCTTGTGGACATCCAACAAACTAATACCTACTTCTCCATGAGTCAGATAGAAAGAATTAGTTGCTAGGCTCCAGTGGATGAGTATCTCTGGCACGAAGTTATCATGTCGGTAAACATATGTTTTCCCAACCCAGACAGCTTCGTATATTGCAGCTCTGTTCAGATCCTCGATAAACTCTGCGCAGGTCTGTCGCACCCAGTATGCCCAAATCCAAGTTGGCTTCACACCTCCCCCAGGACGGAAGTCCCAACTTTTCTTCCAGCCTTTGGATTGATCCATCTGAGCATTTCAGAAGATTGAATGATGACAATGTGGTTGAAGCTCAGGTGTATGTTTTTTCAGATCTACTGTGCAAGGGCTATGATGCATCACATAGGCCTTCTCCACTGTTCCATCATTTATAAATACTCCTCCACCTGAGATATTTGCTGAAGCAAAGTTGATATAATTCTGAAACCACGAAAATGGAAGATAATTCTTTACTTCTGGAATAGTGACTTCTTGTAGATGACCATAGCCATAAAAAGGTAGATAAGTGCTTTTAAGAAAGTTGAGATGATATTTCTTCAGATACATAGCCAAATTCGGAAGAGTGCTATCTTTGGCAGTATAATAATCATGGCCAATGATGCTCATTATATCATCTATCCGCTTGCTAGCCAGTTCATCAATTAATCCGGGTCTAAGAGCCATTAATTCTACACAAAAGTTGAATAAATTAATTCATAAATGGATTGATTTTCCAGAAACTTTGTGAAAGAAATCAAAAAAATGGTTAAGGCATTAAGAAAGCATCAAAAATCGACAAAGGGATGAACAAGGAAAACTTTGCCAATAAGCCGCGCAAGGTTCCTCATGGTCGTGCAAGTGGACTTGCGCGACGCACCTTGGCGTGCAAGCGACTTGCATGACCTAATTGATAACCACCCGATAACCGCCTGGGGTCTTCTCCTACCTATAAATAGACCCTGTGGGCCCCCCATTCGAGAGGATCTTTTTTTCAGAAACTCAGATTGAAGCTCCCGACGCCCAAGTCTCTTTTCAAAGATTCCGGAACACTTCTATGTTAATTTCTTACCTAGAACGGAATATCTAAAGAGAGGGAGTAAGGACTAAGTGTTGAAACTCATCAACACTTGCGCGCCTGAGTGGTCAGCCCTTAAGGGAAGTGGTCACACTTGCACGCCGCCTCACTCCTTCGATAGAACATGTGCGTCCCTTTTTTGGAAGAACCTCAAGAGGATTCTAAAGGCTTTAATGAAGAGTCGCTTAAGTATTTCAAATTCTAGTTGAATATCGTTCAAGTACCCACCATGTCGCGTAGGTATACCTGCACGACCAATACTTGTGTGCCGCCGCAGTACCTGCGCGCCTTCCAAGACTTGTGCGCCCCTTCTTTTTTGGGTGCCTTTCTTGCCCATTTCACCCCTCTTAAGCCATTACACCTTTTCTTTTCAAGATTCAGTCTTCAAGACACTCTCCAAATCCATTTATGGCTTGATTTCTTGATTTGACTTCCTTATCTGAAAGGAATTCAGTGGAATATCTCTCAAAACCTAGTGATTTACATATCTTTATGTCACTAAAGATTGAGAGTTCATTCATTCAACCTCATCCTTTAAGATAAGAGAATCCTTAACTGGGGTCTCCTTTTCAGGAATAATCCCCAGTCATAAGTCTTAAATATGGGTATCCTCCTCAGGAGTAAGCCCCAAATTCGTAAAATTCCCTAAATATGGGCATCCTTCTCACGAGTAAGCCCCAAACCTTAATCCTTAACCTGGGATTCCTTTCCAGGAATAAGTCCCAGTCATAAATCTTGGGCTTCCTTTTCAAGAATAAGCCCCAAGTCCCTTAAATTCTCTTTAACCAGTCCTAATTTACGTTTAATCTGGGATTCCTTCTCCGGAGTAAAACCCAATTATCAATCCTCTCCTAATTTGGGTTTCCTTTTCAACAATAAGTCCCATGTTAGAGTATTCAAATCTCCATGAAGCACATATACCTTTATGGACCATGTTCCTGGATTTTCTCCCTAAAGTAAATCCTAAACCTTCATCTATCTGGGAAGTCATAAATACATAAGCCCCAAACCATTTCTTATGATTACATCTTTCATGGCCCAATTGTCCATTTTATTACCAATACCTCTTGTTTCTCAAACCGAGCATGACTCACGTGATCTTAGAGGGTAAAAGTAATTATGACATCCTTCTTTGATCCATCAATCATAAACATCATACTCCCTTATTCGAACTACATGGGTTTTGATTCCTTTTCCAAAACAAAGGATACGTAGGTAGCCCATCTATGGGTTCGATCCCAACTTTGAAATAATTCATGTCCGTCTGAATGACAATAAACTTCAAGTGCCCCACTGAGTGGCTTTAAAACCAGCCTAGTCATCATAATGACCAAGAGACTTTTATATAAATATTTTGAAGGATACCATTGACCAATAATCTCTAAATAGATATAGATGATTCTCTATTGACGAAGAACCTCGAATACATATAAAAGAATCTCTAAATTTCTTACATATTTAATCATTGATTTTTAAACTGACGGAAAGCTCATTTAATACTTGGTAATATAATAAGGATTCACGAACATAACTTAAATCTATAAAGAGAGTCCCGGAATAGACAATAATTCCCCTCAAAAGGTGTGATGAGTCCGACCTCCCATCCTCTAGACCAATGCAAATTCCTAAGCCTCATCAGTCCACAAGCTAATGAGCACCTACCTTTGGAAAGTAGGTCCAAATGGATGTGGAATCATTGGATGTTTCTGGTTCTACGAACAAACCCGTTAGAAACCGATCGGAACGTTTGAATCTCCCATCCAGGAGGTCATCCCCGAATTCCGAGGGAAACAATGATGATGATGCAGTAGCAATGATTGATTAAATATTCAATGATCGTGATGCCAGGCTCTATTCCAATATAGATCAGATAAAGAGGGAGAAGGACTCAATGGGTGATCCTAGTTATGTCAGTCTAAAATGCCCCCGAAGGAAGTTTAGTTCTACAAGTACTCTTGGATCTAGTACCCATCAGATGGGGCTAATCTTGGTGCTGTTAATCATTGGTAGGATGGAATATCCAGGTAAAAGGCATTGAGTTCTGAGGACATTCTGCAGGGCAGGAAAGTGGATTGTGGAGCTATCTCCCTAAGGAGGAGGAGGCGAATAAGGGACTACTCCACTCTACCCAAGCCAATTGCTACCAGGGCCTACTCAAAGCCCTTCAAGTCTGTAGAACAGTAGAGGCTCAGGGGCATATATACCAAGCTTGCTGATGATATGTAAAAATCCAAGGAATCTATGGTGGAGTGGGAGATGGCAGAGTCTGATGCGTCTTTCGGATATGGTGCTGATGGAGACCCCTATGGGGATGCTAGGGAGGTTAACCCTTTAGTTTTGTAGTTTTTTTCTATATAGGTACATCATTTGGTATGGATCGTTTGACCCTTATCCTTCCATATTTCTTTGTCTTTTTTTATTATATATCATGGGGTTTGGAACGAGCTTGGCCTTGCACCTACTTTTCCCTAAAAACCATAAAAACTCTCAAAACACAAAAAAAAACAAAAAACTACAAAAAAACTACATAGTTCCTTCAAACTCCTAAAAGTGATAAAAAAACAAAATACAATAAAACCCCTATAAAATCCTTAAAATGTAAAAACCCCTTAAACCCTAAAAATAATAAAAAAATCCTAAATACACTAAAAATCCATAAAAATCCTGAAAAATCCCTAAAAATTATAAAAAAATAAAATACCTCCAATATACATAACAAAAATTAAGAAAATAAAACACATAAAAACCCAAAAAAAGATAAAAACCCTACAACCCTAAAAATATCCAAAACCCTTAAATCCACAATAAAACTAAAAAAACCCATGAAAACTTAAGGAACCCTAAAAAACTATATAACTAAAAAACACAATAATATCTTAAAAAACACTTTAATCCCCTAGGAATGTTAAAAAACTCAAAAAACCGTTAAAATTGAAAAAAACTCAAAAATACCAAAAACCCCCTAAAACCATAAAAAACTGTAAAACCCTTTAATCACTAAATTCCCTAAAAACCTAAAAATTCAAAAAAAGTCCATAAAATACCTTTAAAAACTTGTAAAACCGAAAGAAAACATTAAATACATAAAAACCCTTAACCCCCTTCCCAAAACATAAAAATGATAAAAACCATAAAAAACACACAAAAAAACAAAAATATCCCTAAAAAATTAAAAATGTGTAAAATCTTTAAAATCCATAAAAATCTAAAAAACATAAAAACCTTTAAAAACATTATAAAAACCTTAGAAACCTAAACAAAGTTAAACTCCCTAAAATCCTAAAAACATTAAATACCTACAAACCCCATAAAAGGCTCTAAGTATACCGAAACACCCTAAATACCATAATAATGACAAAAAAACATTAAAAATCCATAAAAACTATTAAATACTCTACAAACCCTCTAAAAACTCCAAAATATATTTAAACCACTATAAATGTTAAATAACTCTAAAAACATTAATAAACCAGAAAAAACATTTAAACCCCCAGAGAATCCAAAAAATCGTAAAATCCCTAAAAACCTAAAACCCTCAAAATCACTAAAAACTGAAAAAACTGATAAATCATAAAAGGCCTTAAAAATATCTAAAAAAGTAAAAAAACATAAAAACCCAAAAAAACATTAATAAAACCATAAAAACCTAGAACAAACATAAAACCCATAAAAACCTAGAAAATCAAATACACTAAAAACCCTAAAAACCATAAAAACCATAAAACCCTTAAAATCTTAGAAACCAAAAAACAAATAAAACCCATAAAACCCATTAAAAACTCTAAAACCCCCTTAAACCACTAAAATTTATCAAAACACTAAAAACTTTATAAAACATAAAAACACTAAAAAACCCTACAAACCCAAAAAAACATTAAGAACCATATGACCACTAAAAACCCTCTAAGTAACTACAACCCCTAAAAACCATAAGAATATTAAAATTGACTTAAAATAGCCCCGAAACAAAAAATCCTAAAAACCTTAAAAACCCCTAAGAAAACCATAAAAACCTGAAAACACTCAAACCCCCATCAAAAAATGAAAAGCACACTAAAATCTTAAAAACCACTAGAAATCCTAAAACCCATAAAACCCCCTAAAATCTTTAAAGACCCTAAGAACATAAATAAACTAAAAACACAAATAAAACACTAATAACCCTTTAAACCGCGAAAAATGTTAATAAAATTGAAACAACCCCTCAAAACCCTAAAAACACAAAATAACCCTAAAAACTCAAAAATCCAGAAAAATCAATACATACAAAAAAAATCCCTAAAACCATGAAAATCATAAAAATACCAAAAAATTACAAAAAAAACAAAAAACCCAATAAAAAACTAAAACAAGATAAGAAACCATTAAAAACTAAAAAACACATAAAGCCCTAAAAAATCTAATAAATGAAAAAAAAATATTAATAAATTAAATACCCTCAAACACTAAAAACCTTAAAACCCTTAAAAACATAAAAAACCCCATTAAAACCCAAAAAAACCAAAAAACCACTAAAACCCCACTAAACCCCTGAAAAAGATAAAAACTATAAGAAAAAATTAAAACCCCTACAAAACACAAAAAAACCCTAAAAACCTCCAAATCCCTAAAAGACTAAAAAACCAATAAATCCAAAAAACCCATACCAATATATAAAATAATAAAAAACCATAAATCCTAAAAACCCTAAGAACCCTAAAGTGTCTCTAAAAACCCAAAACCCCCTAAAAACCTAAAAAGACCCAAAACACTAAAAACCCCTAAAACCATAAAAACCCTTCAAAAAACAATGAATTCTAAAAATCCTTGAAAACTCTAAATACCCTAAAAAAATAAAATATATTTTCACCTCTATAAATGATAAAAACCACTAAAACACCTTTAATCCATAAAAAAACTAAAAACATCCAAAAAACATAAAAACTCAAAAACCCCCTAAAAACCATAAAAATCACTCAGAATGCTAAAAACCATAAAAATCCTTTTTTTAAAATTATCTAAAACTATAGAAATTTATAAAACCACTAAAAAGCCTAAAAATCCTTAAAAACATAAAAACAATTAAAACACCTAAAAACCTAAAAGATTATAAAAACACTAAAAGCCTCAAAATCCTTTAAATCGCTAAAATCCCTAATGATATAAAAAACCCTAAAACTCTGAAAACCAAAAGAAAAATGTTAAAACATAAAACACTTAAAACCCCTAAAAACCTAGAAAATGATAAATACACTTAAAACCCTATGAAATAGTAAAAAACACTCAAAACACCTAAAATCCCTAAAAACCTGAAAACCAAAAAATACCCAAAACACCCGAGAAACCCTTAAATCCTTGAAAAACACTAAGGATACATCAAAAACATAAAAAAACATAAAAACCATAAAAAAACTAAAACAATAATACCCCAAAAATATAAAAGACCCTAAAAAACCTAAAAAACACCAAAAATCCATAAAAGTCCCTAAACCCAATTTAAAACCCTAAAAACCACAAAAACTCTACAAAACCAATAAAAACTCTAAAAACCCATTAAACACCTAAAAGTGTTAAAAACTCTAAAAAAACTCAAAACCCGAAAAAATTAGTAATAAAACCTTAAAAACACAAAAAAACCTAAAAACAAAAAAAAACTCCGAAAAACTGAAAAAAAACCAAAAAATCTATGAAAACGCTAAAAATCCATAAAAATACTAAAAAAGCCTTAAAACTCCCAAAAAAGTAAAAACATTTTAAATATTAAAGGACCCTAAGATAACTTTAAAAACCTAAAAACACATAAAACCCATAAAAACACAAAAAATGCTTAAAACACTAACAACCCCTAAAAACCATAAGAACCCCTAAAACCCCTAAAACCCCTAAAACCCACTAAAAACTATAAAAACCCTTTAAACCCATTAAAACTTTATAAAAACTCTAAAAACCATAAAATTCATAAAAACTCAAAAACACTATATCCTACAAAAAACACGAACACCCTAAAAACCCTAAAAGCTATAAAAATCTATAAAAACCTTAAAAATTATAACAAATCTCTAAAAATCCCTAAATTAATATAAAATCCCAAAAACCATGAAAATCCCTATGAAAAACATAAAAACATAAAAACACTCAACCCTATTAAAAAAAATAAAAAATGCTAAAATCATAGAAAATATAAAAACACTTAAAACATAAAACTCATAAAACCCATGAAAATCCCAAAAGACCTTATAAATCTATAAAAATCCTTAAAAAATCCAAAATAATACCTAAAAATTAATAAAATTCTTAACGCACTGAAAAAAAACTCTAGTAAAATCCTAAAAACATAAAAATACTTAAACCCTCAAAGAAACTAAAAACCCCTAAAAACCCTAAAGGGGTCCTTAATACCAGAAAATCCTCTAAAAATAATCAAATTCTATAAAATGTTAAAAAACCTAAATACCCATAATAATCCTAAAAACTGACTAAAACTATAAAAACACTTTGAAGCCCTAAATATTTCAAAAAATCTAAAAGGCCATTTAATCCATAAAAAGTAAAAAAAAACTCCTAAAACCCCAAACATACATAAGAACCCCAAAACCCTCAAAATCCATAAAAATCATAAAAACCATTAAAATTCAAAAAATAAATAAAATTACTAAATATATAAAAAACCTATAAACTTGCAAAAACTTAGTGAAACCCTAAATAACTGAATAAACATCAAACCCCTAAAAATCTAAAAATGATTAAAACTGTAATAACCCCTGAAAACCTCAAAATCACTAAAGATCCAAATGTACAATAATTTTTTATAAAAATAACATTAAATCCCTAACAACATAAAAACCCAAAAAACCATAAAAATTCCTAAGAAAACCTTAAAAAACTAAAAACACTTAAATCCCAAAAAACAGAAAAACACTAAAAACACTAAAGCCCCAAAAAGAACCTAAAACCCCTAATATTATTAAAAAACTATAAACACCATAAAAACATAAAAAACATAAAAATCCTAAAAAACACTAAAACTCCAAAAATCGATTAATCACATATTAAAATTTAAAAACTCTAAAAAAATGAAAAAAATGAGAAAACTAAAAAAATACGAAAAACCCAAAATAAAAATAGAAACCCATAAAACCCTAAAGACCCTAAAAACAATAAATCCATCAAAATCCATAAAAAATCATAATATACTAAATGGCCCTAAAATCCCAAAAAAGGTAAAAAAAATACTAAACCCCTAAAATACCTGAGAAAACCATAACAACCTAAAAACACTGAAAACCCATAAAAATCTATAAATTAATAATTACAATAAAATAACCTAAAATCCATAAATACCCAAAAACCCTATCAAACCCCTAAAGATCACTAAAAACTCTAAAAACCCCTTTAAACCCCTAACGATGTTAAAATCTCTAAAACCCATTAAAACACTAAAAACAAAAAAAAAACCTAAACCCCTAAAAACTATAAGAATCTTAGAAACACTAAAAACTAAGTAGATCCTAAAATACATAAAAACTCCAAAAAATACTAAAAATTCAATAAAAACCCTAAAAATGTAAAAAAAATCCTGAAAACTGATAAGAAATACTTACAAATATAAAAACACATATAACCCCTAAAAACCAAAAAATTATCTAAAAACCTAAAACCCTAAAACACTAAAAATCACACCCCCCCACAAAAAAAAACATTAAAACCCCTAAAAACCACTAGAAACCAATAAAAACTCTAATTACCCTTCAAATACTAAAAAAAGATAAAAAAATATAAAACCTTAAAAATTTAAAAAAAACCCAAAAAACCAAAAAACTATAAAACCCCCTAAACTCTTCAAAATCCCAAAAAACCCTAAAAGCCATACAAGTCCAAAAAAAGACCTAAAAATCCCTAAAAGAGTAAAAACCCCCCAAAAACACTAAGAGGACATTAAAAACCTAAAAACAATTAAAACCCCCAAAAACATAAAAACAATAACAACCCTACAAACCCTAAAACCCCAAAAAGACACTAAAACCCATAAAACTAGTAAAATACTTAAAACCCTAAAAACCCAAAAAAAACTATAAACGCCAAAAACCCTTTATACCGCTAAAAAAATAAAAATTAGAAAAACCATAAAAACTATAAAGAAATCATAAAACCCAAAATATTCAAATAAACATAAAAATGCTAAAAACCCATAAATACTTGAAAACCTCAAAAATCCCTAAAACCCTAAAACCCAAAAATATCTTAAAAATCCTTAAAAATATCTAATAACATAATCAAACCTAAAGCCTAAAAAAATCTAAAAAACCCTTTAAAACATAAATAAATTAAAACAACTAAAAACCTAAAAATTTTAAAATACCCTAAAACCCATAAAAATACACTAAAAACACTAAAAACCCCTAAAAACAATAAAACCCCTTAAAACCCATAAAATCCCAAAACATCGTAATAACCCCAAAAACAAACAAAATTATCTAAAAACTACTTAAACCCCCCCCCCCCATTATTTAAAAAACCCAAAAACGCAAAAAACCCCTAAAATCTCAAAAAAATACCTAAAACCCCAAAAACAATAAAAAACCTTAAAAACCCGAAAAACACTTAAACCCTCAAAAACCATAAACACCCTCAAAAGCAAAAAAACTAAAAAAATCCCTAAAAATACCTACAAATAAAAACCCTAAAAAACATAAAAACCCTATGAAAACCTTATAAAACAAAAAACCCTAAGAATAAAAAAATGGTAAAGCCCCTAAAAACTATAAAAACTGTAACATTCTAAAAACCATACAAATAAAAAAACCTAAAAACCATAAAAATCGTAAAAATCCCTAAAATATCTAAATTTAAAATACTTAAGAACCCAAAAAATCCCTAAAAACATAAATCATATAAAACATAGAAAATTTAATACCTAAAAATGCTAAAACATTAAAAAAGCCTGAAAAACCATTAAGCCCTAAAACCATATTAATCCATAAAAACATTAAAAACACTAAAAACTCATAAATAACATAAAACACAATAAAAACACTAAAAACGACATGTACACATAAAAATTTAAAAAAACACTAAAAAACTAAAAAACCCTTAAAACCCAAAAAAACCCCCTTAATACCTTAAAACCCCGAAAAATCTAAAAAATCTCTAAATCTCTAAAACCACTCAAAATACCATAAAAAAGATAATAATCCTCAAAAATACTTAAAACTCTATAAATGAATAAAGAATAATAAAACCAAAAAACCTTTTATGAAAACCATAAAAATCTTAAAACCAATTAAACCCTATAAAAACCTAAAAACTCAAAATCTCCAAAAATCCAAAAAACCAAAATATACATGAAAACCATAAAACCGATAATAATATTAAAAACCCCTAAAGACAACTACAAACTATAAAAACATTTTAACACCAAAAAATGATATAAAACTCTAAAAACAATAAAATCCTTAAAACACAAAACCCCACTAAAACCCCAAAAACCCAGTTAAATCCAAAAAAACCTTAAAAATATCTAAAAACATAAAAAAATATAAAACTCTTAAGAAATCCAAAAATAACTAAAAACACTTAAAACCTAAAAAACATAAAAATGGATACAAATCCTAAAAACCAAAAAATCCCCAAAAACACTAAAAACCACTAAAAATATTAAAACCCCTAATAACATATAAAAATGCTGAAAAAACAAAAAGAATCCTAAAAACACGATAGTACACAAAAACCCATTAATTACCCAAATAACCAAAAAACAAAAAAAACCCCTAAAAACCCATAAAACCCCTCAAAATCAATAAAATCAATAAAAATGCCTCAAATACCTAAAAAAATAAAAGACCCTAACAACCCTAAGAAACCTTAAAAACCTAAAACACATAAAATCACTAAAACCTAAAAAATATTCAAAACCCTAAATCTATAAAAACCCAAAAAAACCATTAAACCCCATAAAAACCCTAAAAACCACTAAAAACCACTAAAAACTCCAAAACCCCTTTAAACACCAAGTAACATTAAAAAACTCTAAAAAATGTAAAACCCAAAAAATTAAAAATGTCCTAAAAACCCATAAAAAATAAATTACCTAAAAATCATAAAAACCCCTAAAACCACTCAAAATCCATAAAACCCTTAAACCCATAAAAATCCCAAAAATTGCAAAAAACATAAAATAACATAAAACCCTAAAAACCCTTATGAAATCCTTAAAATCATAAAAACACTTAAAACCACTAAGAAATTTATAAACTCAAAAAAACTCATTGAACCCCTAAAACCCATAATAACCCAGAAAACATTAAAACCCCCTAAATCCTCATAAAACCACATAAAAATATTAAAAACAACTAAAAACACTAAAATCCATTTATACAGGTAAAAACCATAAAAAACAAAAAAAAACCATTAAAACCTAAAAAAAACAAAAAAAATCACTAAAAACCCAGAAATCCCCTAAACCCCTTGAAAACCCAAAAAACATACAAAATCCCTTAAAACCCTAAAATACCATAAAAACATAAAAATTACATAAAAACATTAAAAACATAAAACCCCTTAAAATCTAAAACCAAAAGAAAACCTTAAAACCCTAGAAACACATAAAACCTCTAAAAACATTAAAAATGGTAAAAAAACCTAAAACCCTAAACACTATTGAATTGCTAAAAACCATAAAAATCCCAAAAAATAAGTAAACGCCCCTAAAAATCAAAAAATACTAATCAAACATTAAATCCCTAAAATTGTTAAAATGTCTAAAAGCCGTAAAAACACTAAAAATTTCAAACAAACCCCTAAACCACCTAAAACCATAAAAACCTAAATACACATAAAACACCTAAAAATCCATAGAAACCATAAAAACCCATAAAAATCCACTAAAATTATAAAAATAATGATAATAATAAAAACTATAATAAACCTCAAAACCCCTAAGAAAACCTTAAATACCTAAAATGCTAGAAACCCTAAAAATAATAAAACCTTTAAAAACCTAAAAAACCTAAAAAACATATATACATGTAAATACCATAAAAAACAATAAAATCCATAAAATCCCTGTTTTGAACCATTTATTATTCGGGATGGTGACCGACGCGCCCAACGATCGATCTCTTGGAGGGTTGTGCCCCACTCGATTGCTAAAGGTCGGGTACACCGGTCTTCTTTTCAAAATGCCCTATGGTTCCATATCCAACGATACGTGGACCTGCTTTCCAAAGGCAGGCGCTCACTGGTTGGTTTGGCAAGTGATGCTTAAGAACTCAATTGGTCGAGAGGATGGGAAGCCAGGCTCATCATACCCTTTTTAGGGGTGAATTATTGCTTGTTCCGGGACTCTCTTATAGATTTAAGAAGTATTCATATGTTTTTGAATCTTTGGTTTATACCCAAGCATAGTATCCACAGATTTCTCTTGGTGAGAAATGGTCAGCTGGACGTAGGGGTTCAGAATCATTTATGCCCGAGGTTTGACATCCCTTGTGGGATTAATGACCTTGAGGGGTCTGGACTCATTGAGGCGTCACTAGGAGTGGTGCGGTGAACCGACATGAAGACAATCGGATCAACCGGTTGTTGGTATTGAACCTCAAGGAGGATTCCTACGTACCCTTCCTAGGAGACAGGGATCAAAGACCATGTAGTTTGAATGGGAGTGTTGTAGAGCCGACATGGATGTGGACCCAAAGGTCTGATGGTGATTGAGCTTGAACCTCATGGAGGCTTCCTACGTATCCCTGTGGTAGGGAATCAAAGTCCTCGTAGTTCACATTAGCTTGGGGATTACGCTCTGAGGCAGCCCAGGGTTCTGGATTGGGCCTTACACTCTGAGGAGGCCCATATTAAGGGATTAGGGCTTACACTCTGAGGAGTCCCATAGTAACGGATTGGGGCTTACACTCTGAGGAGTCCCATAAGAGGATGTCATGGTCGATGCTTACTCTAAGCCCACGTGATTCATGCCCGGTGTGAGAAATAAGAGGTAGCAGGGACCATACGATCACGTCGCGAAAGTTGCATCCATGGGAAGTGGAGTGGGGCTTACGCAAAGAGGTTTCCCATATGGTTGGGGCATACTCCGAGGTGGATGCCCATGGTGACAAAGCACAGTGGAAGAGGGACTTGGCCCCAAAAAGGGACGGAGAAACACTCTTCCACACTACACCCTTCTTTAGCCATGGCCGTGGGGAAGTACGGAGGTGCATGGGGGATTCCATCTAATGGGTATCCCACCACAACCCAGGGAGGGGAGATGTGACCCTACCCCCAACAAGTGGACGGGTAGAAAGGGGTCTCCTGGGCTCAGACTCTGCATTACCATGGGAATGTGAACCTAGGAATGCTCTAGAAATCATCTCTGGGGCCAGATAAACCCCTTCGCCCCTACTTACCTTGGGTATGTGAACTCAAAACAGCGTGCTGATGTTCCTGAAGGTTAAATCACATGGGTATGGTGGCTCCGGTGGGGGCCTCGGCTAGAGACCGATGAATGGGCCAATGAGGGAGCTGCAGAGGATCAGGCTGGATTGGGAGGATTTTATCTGGCACAGGGAATGGGAAGTCCGAAGGATCTGGCGGGCCACACACGTGTATGAGTAGTGGATACCTTCACGTAGGGAGGTTCTACGTAGCTAGAGAGGCCGTCTGCGAACCAGGGTGGTCCGCGGACTGATGGGCGTCCCACGAACAAGGGTGGTTCATGGTTTGGCGGGCATCCCGCGAACAAGGGTGGTTCGCGGATTGTCGATCATCCAGCAAACCAGGGTAGTTCACGGCTTCGTGTTTGGACCGCGTACCAGGGTGGTACGCAGAGGGATCCATAAGAGATGTGGCGGCCGAGGGTGGCACCGGTCAGGGGTTCTAAGGTCAGGGCTTCACCCACGTAGGAGGGTGCTACGCGGTGCGATGGATCGAAAAAGGGGCATAAACTCCCTGGTCCACGGGGAGTACATCCGTGGAAGGGCCATTGTTCACAGTCTGCTTTTCTTTGTTATTTTAAGTTCGCATTTCACCAAGTTATTATGCATTTTTGGTTCCTTATTAACTCGCTTCCAGCTTTATACCTATTCTGGCTCGCGGACTGGAACATCGCGGTTTGTGAAATCCTAAGCTCTTTCCTTTGAAATCCTTCCACCCGAATCTGGTCGATCTCCCCAAATCCATCTTTCCTCTCCCCCTCGGTCTCCTTTCGTAGAGTGGGGAAAGTGATGTATCTGTGGTCATGTGGAACCTTTTGTGGAGGCCCATGACCTAAAACCCGATTTACGGATGACTTGGTCAATCTGAAGCTCACAGGGGGGATTTGAACGCATCTCCCCTGTGAACCAAATCAACCTCGGGGAGTGCTTCGTGGCCGCGTAGGGTTCTGCCTCCATTATGCAAATGACAGTGGATGTCGTCTGGGCTGGTCGACGCAGCTCACGGCTGGGGCGGTTCGTGACAGTGGACCGGTCTGGCACACGTCCTTCTTCGCGCCCATAGAGGATCTCCACCTCCATTCCGCAAACAACAGTGGTCCGCGGAGGGGGTGCTTCTCGGAATCGGCCACATAGTGTTTTCATGGGACCGGTCTGCGGAACAGTTCAGCTTGTGTCATCCTTTGATTATTTCCCCACATTTAACAATTATTTTGGGGGGAAATTGGGTAGAATCATCCATGGATTAAAGGGGATTCTCATTCTCTTTTGAAGATTCTTCAGGACCCTACAAATTCCCCCCATCAGAATGGGGTCTGATCGGAACGAAGAGGAGGCCATTCCGATGAAGAGTTGTCCTGAATCTTGGATGGTTAGCGGTAGAGGAGTGGAACCAGTAGGGGACTACACCTATAAATATGGGGGTCCTTCCTTTGTCTTTTACTGGATTCATCACGAAACTAGAGCTCTCTCACTTTTTGTCTCCGCGTGATCATTCCTTCGCAAAAATCCTCGTCTGCGAACCAGCAGCCATTTCCGCAAACCATTCCTCCTTCTCGGTCTCCTTCACCCGCGGACCAATCTCCATCTGCGAACTAACACTTTTAACTATTTAAAAATTAAGTCACGACAGGTAGCGTGGGAACTTTCTCCATGGTTTGGATGGTCCACGGACTGAAATCTTCCAAATTTTGAAAATTTCGTAAGTCCTCTGAATCTTAATTATATAAATCTAGGATTAAGATTCTGTGGAGCGACCTGGATATCGGTTTTCTGGCCAATGCTCCATGGGCCAGGGTACCACGGACTGATTCCACGCAGGGTTGGTTTGCGGGATTCATTCATCGCGAACCACATTTTGAGGCCTGCTTGGGGACCTCACCATGAAGGATTATTAATTAATTTTATTAACCATTTTCCTGGTTTTTAAAATGCATGGAGAAAACATCGTTCCCCCTCACCCTGCACCCAGGCCTACTGTTGAGCCTCTCTCAATTGTCAATCAATGCCTAAAGGGTGTTTCTAGTTCTGTTAAGGATGGAATCCAACACTCCCCATAGTGTTCCTTTCTTGCTGATCGGCTCTCCGAGTCACAATGGGAGTACCCCTTTTCTAACAGCCTTCTGGCATACGAGTTTAGTTTATTGTCTGATATGAAAATTTCAGTACCATATTATGACAACAATCCTGCATCATGGGTATTTAGTATCACAATACCTTGATCTGTGATATCCACCAGAGGGTGGCATTCCGTAAAGGATACAACTGCCAGATCCATGTTGAATCACCTTCTTGTGTCCCCGACAGGGGAGCAACATCAACTAGAAAAGATAATTCAATGTTACCGGATCATTGCCCGCAATGCGATGGTAAACAACCAACATGGCTGGTCAACGGTCTGGGACCATAGGCCCGAAGGGGCATTTAAGTTATTAGATTGGGGGCAGACCTTCTAGGTTCGCCAGAGCTGTGCAGAGTTTGATCCAGAATTATGAGTCGTAGGCTTATATGAAGCTGCCTGGGTGTCCCAAACCTATACCCATCAGCCTCAAGCCCTCACCAGGAAACTTATGAGTCATTGGAGTCTGGACACCAACACATTTCACCTGGTCCATGGTGAGGTGGGTATTAGTCTTTGGGATGTCTTTCAGATTTTAGGGGTCCCCATCGTTTGGGGTACGTATGACGAATTCATGCCTCCTTCTTCTGCATGGTACAACGAAGAGAGGAGTCCCCTATGATGAAGTAGCTTATTGACCAGGCCCAGAAGCATTCAAAGGATACGTCTCTGAAATATCTTGTCCCATATCGTGAATGGGTCAAGTCTTTTTCTAGAGAGAACAATTATGTGGCTCTCCCACGCAGGCCCACGACCTGACTGACGATGGAGACCCGGAAGCAAAGGGGAAGCTATTGGATGATCCTGGAAGAAGGACAGTTCAATGATTGGGGTAGGGGGATTGTTCCGGACATCGATCAGCTGCTTCTTCTGGTGGCGTTCCTGACCATGGTCCTAAGTGGATGGCTACTTCCCGTATGCGATACTTGTGGTGTGGGGATCTCTACATTCATCATGGCATCACAGCTAGCTACTGGCAATGTCATCAACATGGTCATCCCAGTATTGGACATGATTTATTGGTTACTTAGCAATATTACTGATGGGAGTTGGCCAAACCGGGTAGCCAGTCCTTTTCAAATTCTCTAGGGATGGTTGGGAGTACACATCAGGAACTGGTACCCTTTCATCAACCCTCTTCTGATTCTGGGCACCACATTCTGGCCATTCTTGTAAGTGACCATCGGGGTCTTGCCCAAAGAGTGGGTGAACCAAGAGAAGGATGGACAACAGACGGTTCAGAATATGCATTTTTTGATGAGTCATATTTAGAGCTTTGAGCATTTCAATTTCCGACCATATCCATTCCCGACTGGTGCAATTAGAAATAATATATTCGAAGAGTTTAGCAAGCGGGGCTACCTCTTTTCTCTCCGAGAGGGCATTTTGGTGGCTTGTATCGGTGGGGAGATGATCTGTGAGGGGTACGCACCTTGCTGATTCAGATGTCAATTTGGCTACATCCAGGAATTGTGTCCCCCAACACTCAACAATGCCCGTAATATTCGTCATTTAATGGTGGCCATACAACTGTGGTCAATGTTAACCCAGGAAGATACCGATTGCGAGGATATGACTCCTATGCTTTCGGACTCCATGCCTTTATTATCCAAGAGCTATTCTGACTCCTGGGTGTAGTCATACCCGAATGGCCAGCTAGGGTTGTGGGTGCCCACTGTCGCAAGTCCTAAGCCATCGAAGGGCAAGAGGAAGCTAAAGGGGGATGATGCTTCAACCAGGCCGAGCAAGGTTCTTCACCACCCTGATGATCTCATGATTCTGTGGATGGTTTTAACGGATAGAGGTGTATCCTCTCATGCTCTCGAAGCCACCCGAAAAGGGTTGGTTATCCCTGTCGATGCTGCCTTCTCGACGACCTGGGGCCAATGGTATGAATTCAAAGGTCGTTCAGCCATTCACAGCCAGTACCCCCATTATCTGTGGTATTATCTCCAGGAATCAGAAGTGGAATTTGACGGGCTGGGCTACATATCTGCCCCTATCGACATTCTTTACGATGTGTACCCAGAGAAGGTTGATTGGTACCTCCAGGATCTTGAAGACTGCATTTATGTGCGTCAAGGTTATGTGGTATTAACCTGACAAGTCCAGGCCATGATACACTTGGTGACTGATGAGGAGGGGGAAGGGGGAGACCACTCTTCAGGGGGGAAATGACTTAGATGGTCCCCCTGCCATGGCTGAAACAAGGGAATTCTCCCCCTTCCCATGAGGTCCTATACACAGGTAGCTCTAGAGAGTTCTAGGGTGGCGGTGAGATCCGGAAAAAAGACACGGCCATTGGCACCCCTAACAGTGCCTTCCACTGCCAGACCCTCTCAGGTAGATCCCTCTGGGATTGTTGTTCCCATTATGGCCGCATTTCTAGACGCATAGAGGATTTGGGATGACCTTAGAGCCAGTGTCTTAGATGAAGAGGTTTGGGCATTACTCCAAATGGGCCCTCTCGAGCTTCCGGGTATTGGGACGATCTTCGCTCCACCCCACATGCTGCTGGAAGAGGATCTGGATGAAATATTCGCCTCACTAAAGGAGAGGGACACTTATGTTCATTAACTCAAGAACCGTCATTATGGGTCTACCCGGGTGTCCGTGATGATAATACATCCTGAATCATCTGATCCCAAAGAAGAGTTCATCCTGCTCGTCCATTCTAGATTTCCCTCCTCCATTACCATGAAGGTTATAAAGTTTATTCACTTTATACAGGGCGCCAAGGGGTCCCAGGGGGCAATTCCTTCCCCAGAGTATACTCCCAGTGGTACTGCAATAGGTGAACATACGCTTTCAGCTACGAGGATCATCGAGGAGGGGTCTCCTGGCGCAGCTGAGCTCATGGAAGCGACCATTGCAGACCCAGCTAGGGGATTTCCTCCTTTAGCTCCTCCTAGCATTCTGAGTGAAGAATTATCCCCCGAGAAGATCCAGAGATGCAGCGGGCATCCCGTTTATCGGAACGGCTCAAATAGGTGATGTCGGGTAATTATGACTTCCTATTTCCCCGATTTCCAACATGAATATTCTGATTTTTCTAGTTATTAACTATTTTGGTGCATGGTATAGGGACACTCAGAGACCCAGTCGTGGCAACCCCTACGGTTGTATCTTCTGCTTCTTTATCATTTGAGGGATCACCCACAGCCACACCTGAGCGTGCCGAGATGGCGGGCCCTGCTGAATGGTCAAGTGACATGGACACTCTACTTATGCCTTCATCAGTGAGAGATATGTCAGAGGAGGAACAACTGTAAGTTGAGACCCCTGATGATCATACAACCTTTATAACCAAAGGGAAGGAAATGACACCCGTGATTACCGAAGAGGCCCCAAATCTGATAGGGCTACCTACCTCAAACCCAATGGATCCCTTGGAGATGGAGGAAGAACCTGCCATCATGCCAGTTGTTGGAAACCCAGAGTAGGATATTATATTGTTTATTGGGGGAGTGATTTCCCTGGGCTGGATCTCCATAGCCGGTCTCTTGGGGACAACTCTGGGAGTTGCTGGCCTTAGGTATGGCCTTAGGTCCTAGACACCTCTGGGGTTCCCAAGACTCCCTTGCCTTTTGAAGATGTAGCGTCCTCCTCGAGTGGCTGTGGTGGCGCAGAACATGAGGATGCCGACACTTTGATGACCGGGGGTAAGTCCCTCAATCTCTTGCCACTAACTCTTTCCTCTTCCCTTTTCTGATTAGGTATACTTATCCATCTTCTCGATTCTCGGGCTTTAGTACCACGACCTCTTGCGTTGTCAATTGTGTTGTCGGATCCTGTGACCACAACCGTCGGGGGTGAAGTTTCCGTGGCGCCCAAGTTTGCAGGTGAAGTCACATCAGGACCTTCCTTGGTGACGTTCATCCTTGAATACATATATTCATCCGGGAGTGACTCCAAACCTGATCAACATGTCCTCTCCATTCTTCGACCTGCTCACCAAAGGGCTTGGGAGAAAATTTGGAAGCTGATTTCTCAGACTCCCCTACCCGAGATGCCAACCAAATTACTAAAGCTGCGCAATCTATTTATGCTGCTAGGATTTGATGTCTTTGACTCCCATGGTATTTATGACGTATTAAACAAAGTGGTCACTGATTGGGAAAGACATGGTGGTTTCGTATCTCGCCTTTCTGCTGCTCAATCTGAAGCCTACCTTTTTGAGACCCGATAACTTTCCCTAATAGAGGCTCATGATCATGTTGGGGTAGTTGCAAGACTCCAGGGAGAAGTCATTGAGCAGCGTTCCTGACTGGAGGTGTTGAGGAATAACATATTTTGCCTGCAACAGTAAGAGACTAATGTCACCACTATAATTGAAAAAGGGGAGCGACAGGTGGAGGAGGAGATGAGAGCGATCTCAAAGGCGGCCCAAGAAGAGGAAGCGTTGTGGGATGGTGTAGAAGCTGAGACATCCTTACTGCAGAATCTTCATCAAACAATCGAGGATTCTCATCTGCGACTGATATAACTTTTTGAATCTGCTGAAAACCTCCTGTAATAACATTTTATGCCCGAGGAGGCTCCGAATTGTGGATTCCCCTCTTACCAACTTTGTTATGGAACAAAGAAATTTTTATTTATCACTCTTATCATCTTATCCTGTGACAAGAATCATTTTGCGTGATTTTTGCGCATTTCAATTCACCAAACTTAGAATAATCAATGTTCAGGATCATAAATAAAAACGAGCTCTAACTTTTGTCTAGACCATGGGATTCAGCGAGCATAGTTTGACTATTGCTGAGGTTTTGTAGAAAATCCCCACAAACTTTTTGTCTTTTCTTTTAATACCCTAATTTTTATTGGGCCCATTTAGCATGTCCCCAACGGGTATGACGTGACTTTTGCTTAGGTCGCCCTTTTTGGGGTTTCGGCCTAACAAGCTTTGTGCCTCTTTTTTGTGAGCGGTTTAAAGTCCCACCGTCAAGACTATCATTACTGATGTTTTAGGTTGAACATATTTGACCAGATATGGTGGGGTTAGGGCCCCAATGATATTTGGTTGATTAAAAGATGTCACAATATCCTCCAGACGCATGTGGGGGAGCATGTGTAGATTTGAACGACATGCAGTGCATGTCTCAAGGAATGGGAGTCGTATCGGCGTACAGAAGTAGGAAGAACATATCCTAATGAAATCTTTCCTTTGGTAGATGGGCCATGGGTTATTAATATGTAGATCCTCTAAGGGATTGGTGTGCATATTCATGAAAAGGTGTCCTTAAGGCAATGGCTCTCCATTTCTGCTGGCCTGAGGACTTCGTGGGAGTACGGCTTATAGAAACCACCATGATTGGCTTGGGGAGTTGTGAAAACAATATGGGGTGGCTCGGAAATGGAATGTGATGTCTGAAAGGGTTAGAGAACATCTGTATTAATCAGAAGTGTGGACTCATGGTCCCTGTCCTACACATTTATCTAGCGTAATGGATGGTTGGAGCTTGGTGCAGTTTAAAGTCATGCAGCTGGGACATTCTTCAAATTGCAATGGATTCTCCTAGTTCTTGGTAACCTGTCAAGAGACATTCCACCATATTTAGGAAGCGTTGTGAAAGAGGCTCGTAAACTGCATCATAGAGGGTTTCCAAATCCTGGGATGGACATGAGGGCTCAGGGGCCAAGACGCATACAGAGAGAAGCATTTCCTAAGGAAATCTTTCCTTTGGTAGATGGGCCAGGGGCTATCAATAGGAAGATCCGTTGAGGGAATGGTATGAATAGTCATGAAAATGTGTCCTTGGGTCAATTATTTCATTATCCTGATAGCCGAGAAACATCAGGGAAGTTGAAATTCAGGACCACCAGGGGTGGTTTATGAGAGTTCAGCTTTTTTCTGAGTACAGAGTATGGTTCATGAGGAGAGGATGCCTGTATAAGGGAGAAATATCTAGGATAAATTTCCTGAGAATGGGAAAAGTCATCCCTTCTCACACTGGTGTGAGATGGTGGTTTGTGTAGGTCTTACACGTGCACTGAGGGACAGAGGAAAGCTTCCGTTCCTTACTGAACCCATGACAGGTTTGACCATGCAGTTTAATCATGCGGTAAGGATGGCTTCCGTGTAGTTTAATGTCATGTGGTAAAGACGAGGAGCATTATTAATGGATGTTGTGCAATTTAATGTCATGCAGCGAGGATGGGGGGAATTTTTGCTGATGCTTTGTAGTTTAACATCGTCCCACGAGGACATGGGAATTTTTTTTAAACCAGTGAAAAATTCTTGTAATTAGTGGCATCTCCCTGAATGTTTACTGCTTGGTATTTGAAGCTTTATGCCAGGTGGCCAAGATGTCCCGTGCAGTTTAACGTCATGCAGTAGGGACGTAGTTGCAAAGTATGCTCTTGATCAGAATATAACTGGGCTTGAACATTGTGGCATGCCCAAGACGTGGAGAGGGGTTGATTGGTGTAAATCATGGTTCCAGTGCTTCTTGGATCAGGAGAAATGATATGGGGGATCTAAGGCTAGTAAGCGTACGGAGCTAGGAAGAGTACCGCCTGAGGAAATATTTCATTTGGTAGACAGTCCAGGGGCTATCAATATGTAGAGCCACTGAGGGCATGGTATGCATAGTCATGCAAAGGTGTCCCCAGGTCGATAACATTCCACTTATGATGGCTGTGAATGGTTATGAGGATCCAAAATTGTCCAGGACATGATGTCTGTTATCTAGTTACAAAATATTTGGACATGTCGGACATATTCGGCCCTGGTTGATGTTAAAGCTTAAGGAGCTCCCTGCGCTGATTTATCTTGCGCGTGGTGGTTTACCTTCACTCCATGTAGTTTAACGTCGTGTGGTAAGGACGTAGTACTCCTAGTTTAGTGGTCGTAGAGCTCGAACCATTGGGTGGCTATTGCTGCAGTCACTCGAAGGATAACTAAGTTATCAGGCTCTGATATACTCTGAACATGGTGGCGGATGAAGGTTGTAAACTGCAACTTTGAGGTTTCTCAGATCAGGAGATGTGGTGTGGGGGCTCTAAGGCCGGTAAGCGTACGGAGCTAGAAAGAGTACCTCCCAAAGAAATCTTGACTTTGGTAGATGAGCCAGGGGCTATTAATATGCAGAGCCACTGAGGGCATGGTATTCATAGTCATGCAAAGGTGTCACTGGGTTGATTAATTTCCACTTCCGATGGCCATGAATGATTATGAAAACCCGAGATTGCTCACAGTGTAGAGTTCGGCATGTGGGGATAATGGTGTCCGAGCATACAAGAAACATCTTCACCGCATTTTTCTGTTAATTCAAAGTATCCTAGCCCATGATTTATGAACGTTGATGCAAGTCGTCATGTGAACCACGGGCGGATACATGCGCTAACTAGGTAGGGATACCCTGGCAACGTTTGGATGTGAAAAGGGGAAGAACTTTTAAACCACTATGCCATAAATTTCTGGATCAGGATATAGGAGGCCGGTAAGCGTGCGAAGCAAGGAAGAGTATCTCCTGAAGAAATCTTGCCTTTGGTAGACGGGCCGAGGGCTATCAATATGCAGAGCCGCTGAGGGCATGGTATTCATATTCATGCAAAGGTGTCCACGAGTTGATAACTTTCCACTTCCAATGGCCATGAATGGTTATGAAGATCCATAGTTACCTGGGTCATGGAGTCTGATGTATGGAGGGGATGCATCCAAATGCACAAAGAGTATTTCTACCTAGTTTCTCTATATATCTTAGGTGGTTTGCGATGAAATCCATGCAGTTTAACATAGTGTGGTGAGGAAGCGGTCCGTGAAGTTTAACGTCATGCAGTGAGGATGAAAAATACACCCTGTGCAGGTCCGGTCCATACATGGGGGAAATGTGCATTTTTAACTTTCATTATCCATGCAGTTTAACATTGTGCGGTAAGGACGAGAAGTACAACCCATGTATGTCTGGTCCGTACATAGGGGAAAAGGGATTTTTTTGAATGGATGGGCCAGGATACAAAGTCCAGGCATCACTACGTATCCTGTTAGGGAAGGAATCAAACCTCATGTAGTTCTTTTAAAGTATTACACCCCATGCAGTTCTGGTTTGTCCATTGGGGAATAGGGGAATTTTTTAAAACCCCTATTTGAGGGGTGGCTGGGCCAGGATGGGGAACCCTGGCGTCACTACGTATTCTGCAAGGGTAGGAATCAAGACGTACATATTTCTCTGATAAATACACCCCGTGCAGGTCTGGTCCATACATTGGGGGAAGGGGGCATTTTTAACTTTTATTTGATCATGGTTGGGCCAGGGTGGGGAACCCTGGCATCACTACTTATCCCACGAGGGTAGGAATCAAGCTGTAAATAGTTCTCTGAGAGGAATACACCTCGTGCAGGGTTGGTCCATACACAGGGGAATGAGACATTTTTTTTAATTTTGTTCCATTTGGGAGTGGCTGGGCCAAGGTAGGGGATCCCAGTGTCGCTACGTATCCAGTGAAGGCAAAAATCAAGTCGTACGTAAATCTATTACATAGAATACACAGCGTGCAGGTATGATCCATACACGGGGGAAGAGGGAATTTTTAAAACTAGTTTATCCATGCAGTTTAACATCGTGCGGTAAGGACGAGGAATACACCCTATGCAGGATCGGTCCGTACATGGGGGAAAAGGGCATTCTTAAATCTATTTTGGGGATGGCTATGCTAGGAATGGGTACCCTGGAATTGCTACGTATCCTGTATAGGGCATGAATCAAGCCACACGTAGTTCTCTGAGATCCGTGCAGTTTAACGTCATGCGTTGAGGACGTGATACTCTTAGTTTAGGGTCATAGAGTTTGAACTGTTGAGTGATTGTAAGTTTAACGTCTTGTAGCTTAGACGATAAATACTTTTAGTTATGCTGGTGCGGATGAAATAATCTTAGTATAGGGTCATAGAGCTTGGAAGATTGGGTTCTTGGCAGTTTAACATCCTGCAACTTGGGTGATAACTACTTTTAGTTATGTCGGTGCAGACGAAATACTCTTAGTTTTGGGTCATAGAGCTTGGACCATTGGGTTCTTGGTAGTTTAACATCCTGCAGGTCGGACGATAAATGCTTTTAGTTATGCCGGTGCGGATGAAATACTCTTTGTTTAGGGTTATAGAGCTTGGACCATTGAGTTCTTGGTAGTTTAACGTCTTGCAGCTCGGATGATAACTGCTTTTAGTTATGCCAGTGCGGATGAAATACTCTTAGTTTAGGGTCATAAAGCTTGGACAATTGAGTGCTAGGCAGTTTAACATATTGAAACTAGGACAATGACTGATTTTAGTTATCTATCTGAAATACTTCTTCATGAATCTCTCATTTTTTGGGGCGGTGGTGAACTGCCCGTCCATGGATATCAGGGCATATAATACGTTGGAGTAGACCTTGTGTATAACATATGGTACCTCCCACTTGGGCTCCAGCTTTGGAGGTTTCTTTCTAGGCATCATTGGGTTTCGGAGGAGCAACACAAATTCTCCTTCCACGAAAGACCAAAGGCGGTCCTTTTTATTGAAGGCGCGTGCAATCCGGTTCTGGTATAATTCCAGATAGTGCAAAGTGTGCAATCGCTTCTCGTCCAACTGCTCCAATTCACCTAGCCGATTTTCGGATCACTTTTTGTTGGATAGATGATCAAAAATGGCAACACAGAGTGAGGGTAATTGGAGCTCAATGGCCAGGACTGCTTACGTTACATATACTAATGAGTACGGAGTAGCCTGAGTAGCGGTGCAGATTGTGGTTCGATAAGCACACAATGCATGGAGGAGTTTATCCGGCCATGAATTCTTGTCTTTGTCCACTATTTTCTGGAGAATGCTGGATAGGGTCTTTTTGAAAGCCTCTATCTGTCCATTGGCCACTGTATGGTAGTGGTATGAGTGGTTAGCCTTGATCCCATACTCTTGGTATAATTTCTCCAATTCAGGGAGCAAAAGTTGGTGCCTTTATCCATCAGTATGGTATGAGGGACACCAAATTGGGTGATGATATTGGTTTTCACAAAGCTGACAATGCTTCTTGCCCCAAATTCCTTAAGGGGTACAGCTTCTTCCCATTTGGAAAAGAAGTCAGTTACTGTGAGGATATACTTCAGTTGTTTGGTTGTGGTGGGAGGATATGGTCCCACGTCATCCATTCCACAGATGGAAAATGGCAAGGTGTTCTTGGCCTGATGATGTAACTCTGGGGGTTGGTGTATAAAGCTGGCATGAATTTGGAATGAGTGGAATGTTGCGGTAAAGCGCTCGCAATCTCGTGCCATTGTGGGCCAATAGTACCCAAGACTTCAGACCTGATGGGGAAGCATGGACCCTGGCTGATGTGCTCCACATACTCCGGCATTCACTTCAGTCATGACGGTGACGGTTTCTTCTCCATAAATGCATCTGAGGAGGATTCCGTCAAGGCCTCATTTGTAGAGGACCTCTTGCTGACCTGTGCCGCCATATAGGACAAAGATGATTTCCCTTATCTTTATTTTCTCTCATTCATCCCTGTCTGATGGAAGTTCCCCCCATTAAATGTAGTTGCAATGGGGGTAATCTAGCCAGTGGCATGAGCATATGGCTCTGGGATAGGACTGACTTTGTTGATATCTTCCGTCTAGGCCTGAACAAATGGCAAGACCATTCGGCGGTGAGCAATACTGATGACTGTTTCATCCTGATCTGGGTCGGCCAAGGTTGTGGCTGCGTTCTCTAATGCATTGGCCTGGGCATTCTGAGACTGGGGAAAATAGTTCAAGGTCGGTTCTGTGGAGAATTCCGCTATTAACCCTCGTACATGGTCAAATAGGGGAATTCGCTCCTCCTTTTTGATAGCATAGTCACTGTTGACTTGCTTTATGACCACTTCCGAGTCACCATTGACCTTAACATGTTGTACTTGTGCTTGGAGTGTGAGCTCAAGGCCTACAATAAGGGATTGATATTCTACTTAATTGTTTGTACATCCTTCTGACAGGAGGAAGGAATATGGAAAGACTTCCTTTTCCGGGGACATGAGTATTATCCCCAAGCCCACCTTATTAATTTTGGGATCTTCCATCCTTTTCCTGGTTGGGCTTCGGGATGCACCACCGAAGTACATTTCCCATGTTGGGAGCTCCACTTGAACCGTGAAGATGTCTTCATCAGGTAGCTCAATGTCCGGTACGGCGGTCCTTATTGAAGGGTGCTCTACCCGAAAATCTGCTAACGCTTGGATATTGATGGCATTCTAAGGCACAAACCAGATGCAAAACTGTTGCAAGATGACTGCCCATCGGGATAGGCGCCCGGTCAGCTTCGGGCGGCCGAGGATGTACTTGAGTGGGTTATTACGTGAGACCAGGTGGACTTCATGATGCTGCAGATAATTTCGCAACTTTTAAATTGTGATGACCAGGGCCAAACAACTCTTATAGATGTTTGAGTATCTATTTTCAGCATAAATCATGGTTCGACTGAGGTAGTAGAGAATTTTTTCACTACTGGCGTCATTTTTCTGTGTGAGGAAGGCTCCCAGTGACTACTCTAGGGCTGTCACGTATAGGATGAGGGTTCTTCCTTCAACGGGGGTCATGAGCACCGACGGGCTTAAGATATACTTCTTTAGGTTGTCGAACGCCTCTTTGTAGTCGTTTTTCCATTGTTACATGACTCCCTTCTTCCTTAACCTGGAAAAGGGAAATCATTTTACTACCATGTTGGCTATGAACCACCTGATATAGGCTAGGTGTCCTTGGAATCCCTTCAATTCGGTGAGATTGCAGGGAGGTGGAAGGCTGAGGATAACCTTTGTCTTTTCAGGGTCAACTTCGATGCCACGATGGCGTACGACGAAGCCAAAAAATTTCCCTGAGGTAACCCCAAAGGCACACTTCAAGGGGTTCATCTTCAGACTATGTTGTCGGGGTTTGTTGAAGGCGGTCTCAAGATCTGACAGGTGATCTGAGCGCTGCCTGGACTTAACCACCAAGTCATCTACGTAACATTCGACGAATCTACTCAGGAATGGTTTAATGATACGATGCATGGCGCATTGATATGTGGCGACATCATTCTTGAGACCAAAGGGCATGAACCTATAACAAAATACTCCTTAAGGGGGCCTGAAGGCAGTGGCTTCTTCTGTTTCTCGGGCCATCCTAATTTGATTATATCTAGAATAGTCGTCCATTAAGGATAGAGCCTCATATCCGGTCATAGCATTGATTAACAACTCGGTGATCGGGACTGTGAATTCATCTTTCGGGAAATGCTGATGGAGGTCTCTAAAATCAATACAAACACATATTTGTCCATTGTTTTTCTTGATGGGGATGATGTTGGCCAACCAGATGGGGTATTGGACCTCTTGAATGAAGCCTTCTTTGATAAGCTTATCAACTTCAGCCTCTATTTTGGAAGCATGTGAGGGGTGTGTCCTTCTGGCATCCTTTTTATAGCCCCGGTAGTCTTCTAGAAGACCTAAGCTGTGTGTTTCCACTTCGGGATCGAGTCCCGGAATTTCCGTGTAGTTCCATGAAAAGACATCCCGATGTTGCCTCAAGAAAGAGGTATACACCTCGTGCTGCTCGGGGGACATGGCTACACTAACAAGAGTGGGAATCAGGTCTTCCTCGGTACCCAGGTTTATTTCCCTGATCTCATCCACCGTGGTGGAGATACCTTCCCCAAATGTGGGAGGTGCATCCCTGAGATCTTTCTCATCTTCTTCTCTCGAATCCTCATCTTCTTGATCTGACGGGGAGAGAGTTTTCGGCCCGGGATCTCGGGGGGTTGAGTGCGAGGCATCGTGGGCAACCCCACTCGAGTATTCTTCCCCAGATTGTGGTTTGGTGGATGTCCTTGAATTGTCACGCTCGGCTGTTATGGCTGATGTTATGAAGACAACTGAGTGTGTGTCCGAACTTGAATCCCTACTCTCAACGTGGTTGATGGGCAGTACTTAGTCTCTGCCAAGCTGTCTGAGGGGGTCGTCAGGAACCATTTACAAACCATTTGGAGTGGGGATCCAGTCGATACCATCGGTCATGGGTTTCTTCCCCTTTTTCTGGTAAAACCCAACACCAATGAAGTGTGACTCGGAGAGCTCTAAAGGGGCATTTTCAGTGTGCAATGTCTCACTTTTCACATTAACACAGAACTTAATACACTGTTGGTTGGACAAAGGAACTACCATGTGCTTATGGAGCCACGACCTTCCCAGTAGGGAATTGAATGCTATGTTCTATCAGACCACCAAGAATTCCGAGTTGGCCACGAGGTCGCCAAAATGGGCCTTTAGCTTAATTTGTCCCGTTGGCTTCTGCTCACTCTTGTCATAACCTAGAAGAGTGGCGGCTGAGGGGATTAGGTCACCCTCACTGTATCCCAACATACGGAGTGTCCGTAGGGGAAGGAGGATAACTCCAGAGCCGTTTTCAATAAATACATTGCAGATATCAAAACCATCTAGTGTTCTAAACACATATAATGGTTGGATGTGTCCCTGAATGATGGCATCTTCATCTAGATCAGTGAAGGAAATAACTACATCGCATTCAGCAGAGCCAGTCTCCGTCCGGTAAATCTCACCGGCAGATACCTCAGCTTGAAACTCTGAAGGGCTGAGAAAGGATTCTATAAGTTCCTCTTTGAGGTCGGATGACAAACCCAGGGCATCCAGGATCGACAGTATGGATCGTACCGACGCCAGATGCTTAAGGATGTCATATTTATGTTCCAATGGCCGACACTTCTCCATTGGCAGGAGAGTTTTAACGGGCATCTTGGGAGTTGGAATACGTGATGAGGAGGGACCGGCTACGGGGTCAGATGTCGATGATGTCATCAAGTTCTGGGGACTTGGCCCGACCGGTCTGTTTGTGTGCACTAGGTGGTTGGACGCTTGTTCATCTTCTAATGGTTACCACAGAATTACGGGGGTAGAGTGGTCTCTTGGGGAAGTGGAGGGATGTTCTTTCTCCTGTTAAGTCCGTTGAAGGGATCTCCCATGGGTTTCCACGATATTAACGGTTTGGGATGAGTTCCAACCATAGGATTGGTTTCGGCCGTGACTGTGCCTTCCCTGATATCCCCTGCCTCTACTATTCCTCATCCCGGCTCCTTGTATTGGGAGCTCAGGTTCATAACCATACCCTTTATTAAGGAATGATTCCATAAGATGGATGACTTTTATGGAACCAAAGATTGTTTCTTCATCCTCTGACAGGTCAACCTAGTCATCTGTCCTGGATGGTGCCGTTTGGTGGGTAAGTTCTCGTGGCACCAAATTCGAGGGCGTGAAATCTTACAGCGTCGGGGATAAATTTGGCCTTGTTGTGGACTTCTCCTCTTTCACTTGTCTCCTCCTTTGATTACGCCTGGATGATCGGCTCATAGAGGGTTTTGAGGCTGATATTATCAGTTGTGTAGCGTCAAGGGCAATTGGCGACAACATCAGCTGCTGTAGTTGAGCACGGAGTATGCCCATGGCTCGATTGATTGTCTTCCAAGTCATCCAGTTATCGAATTTTTACCCCTTATTGCTGGTGACTACCTTCTACCCCTCCCCTTCATCGGAGCTGGTGGTAGAAATATATGTCGCATGTGCCAGTGGTGGTCCCAGCTCAACCTGCCTGGAGTCTACCATCCTTTGCAGGAGGTCCTTGAAAACGAATCATTCCCGAATATTGTGTCCCAAAATTTTATGGTAGGGAAAATAATCTAGCCTATCATCCCGGACAACTTCTTTGGGTTTCCTCAGCTCCGGAAGGCAAAGAAATTTTCAATTCATGGCATCGATGAAGTAGTCGTGAATTTGGTCCTCTAGAAACGAGTATACTTTATGTCTTCATTCCTCAAACTATTTTCGCTTCGCCCCTTTCGGATCATCTCGCTTAGGCGGAGGCGGCCGCTGATGTACAGGGGGCCCTTAATGATTTTATGGAGGCCTGAGTAGTGGAGCAGGCACAGGGGATGGCTTGAGCATGACATAGGATGCTTCTGCTCTGGCTGATCTATTGGTATGAGCCTGTGAGGCTATTCAGGACTTTAGATTGGTTCGTTGTAGGGAGTCCTCAATTCTCTGGGCAATGGCCAAGAGATGGAGGAAGCCCATGGTGTACTCCACTGGTATGAGCAGAGTTCACATCTCACATCGAATATTGTCGTTTCATATGGCAAGCAACTCATCTTAATTCATTGGCATGTTCAGAGAGTAGGTCATACCTTTCCATCTGGAGATGAAATCTGAGACCCTCTCATTCTCCCTCTGCTTGCAGTTCATGAGGTTGTTGATCGTTGTTTTAGGAAACTTCGATCTAAAGTGGAAGAGGAAATGCTGCCGGAGCTATTCCTAGATTTTTATTGACTAGGCTGGAAGACTCATATACCAGAGGAAGGCGGATCCTTTCAAGGTTCATATGAAGCATCTGAGTTTCACTGCTTCTTATTATTCTGGAGTTCCCATCATAGGGTTGCAATAAGATGCATAGTGCATCAAGTGCTGTTCTAGATCACCTGACCCATTGAAGATAGGGAATACAGGGTTCCCAAAATTGGGTGGAGGTGTCGTGTTGCTCACCCAATCTGGGTAGGGCTTCCACTCTGGATGTATCAGAGCGCATCGACCTTCCATTGCTTCCAATCGGGTTGTTAGTTCCTCAATGGTGTTGGTGAGTCCTAGGTTTACATCTTGTTGGGCCCGGTCCTGGGAAGGTGTAGCCCGAGGTATTACTTGAGGATCCAGATAAGTTGGCACCAGGGGTGCATGTGCCGTTTGTGACACCTTCATAGGGTTGAGACGTATGCGCTCTGGTTGCTTCCTGAGTGGAGGGAAGTATTGGTATTCATCCGAAACCAAATTTAGGTAGTTGGACGGGCCATGCGCCTCTTTGGGTGGGAGTCCTGACCGTGCTTCGTTTTCCAGGGAAAATCTTGGTCCTTGAGGTGCACTTACTGGGAGTGCATGATGTGGCTCCTCTCAGGATGTGCTTTCAATAAAACGGTTCCTATGGAGTAGCTCGGGGTTAATTCGCCTCAGTTATTTCATCTCCTTTTCATGTCAAGAGAACCTCTCTTCGAGCGGAAGTGGCTCATTTTTATCAAGAGAAGGAGGCGGGTTAAGGGTGACCGGTCCTTTGTTCTTATCCTTGTTGGAAGCTCACAGGGTGAGCAGAGGAAGGTTAGATGAAAGGGCGGCCATGTTTAGAGAGGACCTCTAGTTCCGGGTGTGCACACCTATTGGTTCGTTGTAGGTTACAACTTTAACAAAACCATCGTCTCCCGATCCATCTGGATTTGCATCATCTTCGGCGTTACCTGTGGGGTTAGCCTTTATGGTGTTGATGGATGCATATCACGGGGAAGAGAATATGTCATCTTTTAAATAGGAAGAGGATCTCCCGTGTCTTTTACTGGTATTCTCTCTTCTGTCCCGGGATGGCCTTTGGACCCCTTGACGAAGGGTGACACGAAGAGTTCTTTGATGTTCCCTTACAGTACACCTACCTCTTAGAGAGGATGATGATCCTAACGATGGAATAGGGCAGGAACCTCCTCTTCTGACTGTACTCCCTATATCATAGAATACTGATTCTCATGGGGGTGGTTGTTGTTGAGGAGGTAATAATGCCCCCAGCCCTGAGGGCTGGGGTTGGCTACGCTCCTTGGACATTGAGTCTCTTCCAGATTTTATTGGTATTACGGGGGAATTTTTTGTTAAAAATTCCCCCACCCCTACAGGATGGGGTTGACCCTAGATTGTAGGAGTTGCTGCTACTATCACGGCCTGCCTGATCTCACGTGCCCCCATTCGGGGGTGAACTGGGTTTGGTGCCAAGATCTTTTGTGAATCAATCCCTTCTGGGAAGGCAGGCAATGACCTCTGATTGGCCTCTCTTAGGTGAGAGACCTGTTGTGTGCTCTTGGTGGCCTGATTCAAAATTTCTTGAATGGATTGTTCTTGTCAGGCCTGACCCTTTTGGGACTTACTCAAGGCTCGACTATGTTGGGTGTGTTGGCTTTCGCAAATAGCGAGACCACCCGATTGCTTTCTTGACATGATGATGTTGCAAGACACCATGTTGAACGGGTTCATCTGGCTAGGGAGAAGAGTAGAATGTAGAGATTCATGTTCTCTCCATCCCCTGATATGGACCTCCATCAGGGTGTCACCGATGAGGTGGCACAACTGGTGCAGCGCAGAGAGGCAGGCTATCTCCATGTTTCCTTTACGCCTCTCGGGTCGCTGTTGCCGCACCAAAGGAAGAGCTTCTAGGTCGATGTGACGCAGGAGGTCTCCTATTGTCTTGACATGGTCTACATACCTGTCGTAGGGCAGGAAGTTTGATTTCTGTCGGCATAGGGTTGTCCATATATTATAGCGGATTCTGCACATGAATTCTTTTTACAACTCTCTGGGTATGTTGAATTGAGAGGTGGTTGTGGGCCAAAACATAACTGGTATATCATCCCTGGCCAGTCGTTTCCTCAGGTTCTACATGTCGGCGTACTCCTCTACTAGTGACTCATCTACCTGGTCATCCCAGCTAAGATGCTAACTAATAGCGTGGTCAGAGGCAGTGGGATCAATAGGTATTGAATTATCATACGGGTGATTTCGGGGCAGCTTCGAAGATTAACATGGCCCCAGAACAACTCCCAATTGAATAAGGGTGTCGTTAGCGATTGACTGGGAATCTGATATGCTCGATCCCGTCCTTATGAGTGCCTTAGCATACGATTGATTTTCTGTGCTTGATTCGGTAGGGGGAGGACCTTCCTGTCGATATGATATTTCATTGTGGGGAGGACCTTTTCAATGGTGATCGTAATGGTGAGGACTACCATTACTGCTTGATGCCTCACTACGTAGAGGAATTTTGCAGTGCATACCTTGGGGAGGGCCTCCAAGGCATGTCGCAAAAAGGGGAGGACCTTCTGGTTGCATAGTGTTGTTACGGGGAGGGCCTTCACAACAACTTCCATCATGGTGAGGATGACCATCATGGTTTGATGTTTGATGTGTATCCTGGGGAGGACCTTCAAGACACACTGAAACAAGGGGAGGGCCTTCTTGTTGCTTTTGGCCACTGCGGGGAGGACCTATGCAATGGCGGCCGTGGTGGTGAGGAATACCGACATAGCTGCTGTAATGGCGAGGACTACCATTACAGCTGCCACAGGGAGAATATCTGTGGGGTACACCCTGGGGAGGGCCTTCAGAATGTACCTCATTTAGGGGAGGTCCTTCTCATTGCTTGATGTCTCTATGAGGAGGACCTATATTATCAGGGTGGCAAGGACTACCACCATGATCTGATGCCCGGCTGCGCAGAGTGTCGCTGCAATGTAACCCCTGGGGAGGACCTTCAGGGTAGGCCACGACAAGGGTAGGGCCTTATTGTCATTATGAGACGTCACTATGGGGAGGTCCTCCACAGTTGCGACTATGATAGCGAGGGATACTATCATAATCTATGGTCCCACTGCATGGAGAGTGTTTGCATTGTATACCCCAGGGAGGACCTTCTGGGTGGACCACAGAAAGTGGAGGGCCTTCTTGCTACTCAATCTTCTGGCCACGTGGAGGGTTTCAATGACTCGCATAAAAAGAGTATCTCTCATGATCGATCATTATATGCCCTTGGGGGAGGCCCCCACATGTTCTCTGGGGGGGACCTTCAGAGCTGCTGGTAGCAACATTGCGGGGATGACCTTCGCAACTGCTACTGCTGCTCCCATAATATGGTAATGGGTGGGTAGGGTTATAAGCCTTCAATATGAACTTAGCGGAATTGGGAACCCCATCTTCTAGTAGAGCGGAGTCATGAACCCGCTCTTTATTTTCAGGCTGCCTTTGGCGTGTTCGGGGCACTTTCGTGCGGGTAGCGGGGACTTTCTGTTGTTCACAATGGCCTTCACCTTTGGGTCCGTATCTAATTGGGTCTCGTGATGCTGCCGGGATACACTGACGATCATCATGAATTTTAGTTGGGTAGTATTTCTGCTCTGGAGAATCCACCGTGAAAGACGGGTGTCCCCCAGTTGGAACGAGTGAAGCTGCTCGATCTGGTTGCCCTTGCATCGCAGAATATAGCCGAAAACCCTTCCAGGTGGAAGTAGGGATGCATATCTGCTTCGAGGCAGCCATCTCATCTCTTAGATGAGTCACCTCAATTGGGGAGACGAGCTCATAGGCCTGAGTCCTTGTTGTTGTCGCTGATGCAATTACATTCTGGAAAGTCTGCAAGATATGATCTGGGATCGATACCTGCTCCTCCATTATTGCCAGGATATGCAGAGATACATATTTGGATGGAACAAGTATGAAGGCCCATTCCAGTATCGGAGTTGGAATATCCTACTCCAGTCCTCTTGTGGTCAGTGGGTACTGACAATTCTCCTATGTCATGATAGGTGAACGAATCTTCCCCTATGCTGGGATATGCCAGTTTATCTCTCTGTTTGACGCCATATAGGTATGGTGGACTTTACTTGCATCCTCAGGGAGCTAGCTCTGCATATATTGGTTTCCCACCATATCGAGTCAGTGGCCTTTGTTGGCAGGGAGACGTACCCGCCTATTAATTTCCACCACATCTGGATGGCGGGCTTTGTTGATCACCACCACATCGGGATAGTAGGTGTCAAGAGCATCTGCTAGGAGATGGTCTTGTAGGTGTTGGGTCGCCACCACGTTGGTTTGGTGGGCTTCACGACCCTGGGCCGGGAGAGGTTCCTGTCAGATAGGTGTCATCCTGCGTGACAGACGGGCTTGACGGAGCCCGGCGGGGATGTGCTCCTACTCGTATGAGGCTGCCATGTCTAGATGGCAGGCCTTAGAAGATCGAACAAGTGTATGTGCTTGTTCACGATACACATCTGTGACTGCGCAGCAGAGCTCCTTTTCAGGGACAAGGGTGATGATCGGTCCCCTGTTGTAAGTTTTCCACCCTCATCGGGCGGTCCGAGGGGCCGGAGCTTGGGGAGCGTGGGCCTGGATCCTCGGGGCTACATCCTCCTGCACGTGAGGATGTTGAGTCGCGGTGTGACCACGATGACGTCTGCCGGAGGGGGCCTTGGAGCGGAACCCCCATTCAGCGGGGACGAATTCCTCAACGTCGACCTCATTCACCTCCCTAAGATAAGGGAGGTATGCTTTGTCCTGTTCTGGGGATAGACTCCCGAAACGGTTGGAGACATCAACAGGGGCCGTCTAGATCTGCCTTTGCGGCCGCTGCTGGGCAGGCGACCAGCGAGTCCTGGTGGATTGGAGGGTGTTCATGGCTGCCTCCACCGTCGGGAGACTACCGTTCACGTGGTACTCTCAGATCAATGCATCTTAGACCCAGTGTTGAAGATGCTGGGTATGTGACGGGGTCCTCTATTTGTGAGGAAGTCAAGTCGTTGCATATTTGGAAGCACACACCTGTGAGTTCCTTCGTGACACCATTGGATCGAAGGGAGTTCTGTGTGGTACCTGTAAAACATTTTATCAAATACAAAGAGCAAACCCATCAAAGAAACATCTCATGATCCCATGCGTAATTAATGACGTTGCTTGGCCCTCTTTGTGAGGATAAAGGGGCACAAAATGGGATTAGGTTATATTTGTCTTGCTTGGTTAAAGATTCACGTTGGGTTCAACATTTTTTGTTTCGAACCGTTTCTTATTCGGGATGGTGACTGATGCGCCCAATGATCGGTCTCTCGGAGGGTTGTGCCCTGCTCGATTTCTAAAGTCCGGGTACACCAGTCATGGCTTCGAAACAACCAATGATTCCTTATCTAATTATACATGGACCTTCTTTCCAAAGGCAGGCGCTCGCTGGGTGGTTTGGCCAGTGATGCTTAAGAACTCACATTGGTCGAGAGGATGGGAAGTTGGGATCATCATACACTTTTGGGGGGAATTATTTCCTGTTCCGAGACTCTCTTATAGATTTAATACGTATTCATATGTTATCGAATCTTTTGTTTATACCCAAGCATAGTATCCATGGATTTCTCATGGTGAGTAATGGTCAGCTTGACGCAGGGGTTCAGAATCATTTATGCCCGAGGTTTACCATCCCTAATTGGATTAATGACCCCGAGGAGTCTGGACTCATTGAGACAACACTAGGAGTGGTGCGGTGAACAGACGTGAAGATAGTCGGATCGATCGGTTGTTGGGATTGAACCTCACAGAGGCTTCCTACATACCCTGCCTAGGAGACAGGGATCAAAGTCCACATAGTTCGAATGGGAGTGTCGGAGATCCGACGTGGATTTGGACCCAAAGGTCCGATGGTGATCGGGCTTGAACCTCATGGAGGATTTCTACATATCCCTGTGGTAGGGAATCAAAGTCCTTGTAGTTTGCATTAGCTTGGGGCTTATGCTCTTAGGCAACCCAGGGTTGTGGATTGGGGCTTACACTCTGAGGAGGCCCATAGTAACGGATTGGGGATTACACACTGAGGAGGCCCATAGTAACGGATTGGGTCTTACACTCTGAGGAGTCTCATAAGAGTATGTCATGGCCGATGATTACTCTAAGCCCACATGATTCATTCTCGGTGTGGGAAACAAGAGGCAGCGGGGACTAGACGATCACGTCGCAAAAGGCGCGTCCGTGGGAAATGGAGTGGGGCTTATGAATAGAGGCGGTCTATAAGGTCGGGGCTTACTCCGAGGTGGATTCCCATGGCGACAAAGCACAACAGAAGAGGGACTTGGCCCCAAAGAGGGATGGAGCAACACCCTTCTCCACTACGCCCTTCCTTGGCCATGGTCGTCGGGAAGTACGGAGGTGCATGGGGACTTACTTATGATTGGTATCCCACCACGCCACGGGGAGGGAAGAAGTGCCCCTACCCCAACATGTGTGGGGGCAGAAAGGGGGCTCTCGGGATCGGACTCTGCATTACTGTGGGAATGTGAACCCATGAATTCTTCAGAAATCCGCTCAAGTACTGGAGCAACCCATTCTCCCTTGCTTACCGTTGGTATGTGAACTCAAAATGGCACGCTGATGTGCCTGAAGGTTACATCACAGAGGTCCGGTGGCTCCGGTGGGGGCCTTGGATTGAGGCTGATGAATGGGCCAATCAGGGATCTGTGGAGGATCAGGCCGGATTGTGAGTATTTTATCCGGCTCGGGGAATGGGAACTCCGAAGGATCTGGCGGGACACACAGGTGTATGAGTGGTGGATCCCTTCACATAGGGAGGTGCTACGTGGCTGGAGAGACCATCTGCGAACCAGGTTGGTCCGTACACTGATGGGAATCCCGCGAACTAGGGTGGTTTGCAGTTTGGAAGGCATCCCGCGAACCTGGGTGGTTTGAGGATTGGCGCGCATCCCAAGAACCAGGGTGATTTGTGGCTTCGGGTTCGGCCCGCGTACCAGGGTGGTACACAGAGGGATCCATGCGAGAAACGACGGCTGAGGTCGGTGTCGGTCGGGGGTTCGTCGGTCAGGGATTCACCCACGTATGAGGGTGCTATGTGGTGCGAATGATTGGAAAAGGGGCATAAACTCCCTGGTCGATGGGGAGTACATCCGCGGAGGGGCCATGGTTCACGGTCTTATTTTTTTGTTATTTTAAGTTCTCGGTTCACCATGTTATTATGCATTTTCAGTTCCTTATTAACTCACTTCCAGCTTCATACCTGTTCTGGCTCGCGGACTGGAACTTCGCGGTTTACGAAATCCTAAGCTCCTTCCATCGAAATCCTTCCACCCAAATCTGGTCGATCTCCCCGAATCCTCCTTTCCTCTCCCCCTCGGTATCTTTTTATAGAGTGGGGAAAGAGATGTATCTGTGGTCATGCGACACCATTTGCGGAGGCCCATGACTAAAAACCTGGTTTACGAATGACTTGGTCAATCTGCATCTCTTGGGGGGCTTTGAACACATCTCCCCCGCGAACCAAATCAACCTCGGGGAGTGCTTCGTGGTCGCGCAGGGTTCCGCCTCCATTCCGTGAACGACAGCGGATGCGGTCCGGGCCAGTCGACGTGGCTCGAGGCTGGGGCTATTCGTGATGGTGGACCAGTCTGGTGCCTGTCCTGCTTCGCGCCCACGGAGGATCTCTGCCTCCATTCCGCGAACAACAGTGGTCCGCGGAGGGGGTGCTTCACGGAACAGGCCGCGTAGCGTTTTCATGGGACCGGTCTGCAGACCGGTTCAGCTTGTGCCATCCTTTGAGTATTTTTCCACCCTTACCAATTCTTTTGGGGGAAAATTGGGTAGAATATCCCTTGGATTAAAGGGGATTCTCATTCCCCTTTGCAGATTTTTCAGGACCCTACAATCCCAAAAAATACTAAAAACTATAAAATCACTTTAACGCCTAAAAATGTTAAAAATTATAAAAAATATTTAAAAAATAAAAACTCAAACAAAAAACTAAAACCCCAAAACCAATTAAAACCTTAGAAAACATAAAAACACTCAAATTATGAAAAATATAAAAAACATAAAAATCCTAAAAAATCCCAAAAATCCCAAAAGACATAAAAAAGTAAAAGTCCTAAAAAACAGTAAGAATACCGTAAAAACCTAAAAACACTTGAAACCCCTAAAAACCCTAAAAAAATGCTAAAAACCTATAGCCCAAAAAACCCAAGAATCATTAAAAACCATAAAAAAACTAAAAACCAAAAAAGCACAAAAAGCACTAAAAACTCTAATAACCCTTTAAACCCCAAAAAATGTTCAAAAATCTTTAAATCATTAAAAATACTAAAAACATAATAAAATCCCTAAAACCCAAAAAAAACCTTAAAACCACTCAAACTTCTTAAAATTCATAAAAAACCTAAAAACCATAAAAATCCTAATAAAGACCAAAAAATCCAAAAATCATAAGTCCCCTAAAATCCTTGAAACCCCCTAAGAAACATTAAAATCCTAAAACACTTAAAACCCCAAAAAACCTAAAAACTAACAACCTTAAAAACCATAAAAAAACCCTAAAATCCATAAAAACCATAAAATCCATAAAAACCATAAAACCCATAAGAAACGTCAAAACAGAAAAACCCAAAACCCCCCAAAAAAAAAACAAAATCACTTAAAACCATTTAAACCCATAAAACATAAATAAATCTAAAAATTTTAAAAACCCAAAAAACATAAAAGAAACCAAAAACACAAAAAAAAATAAAAGAAACCAAAAACCCTCAAAAACCAAAAGATCTCAAAAAAACACTCAAATCCCTAAAAATATCAAAAATCATAAAAACCATACATACCCTAAAAAATCCATAAAAATCCGAAAAACCTAAAATCCTAAAAAACACTAAAACCATGAAAACCCCGAAGAAAACAAGAAAAATGTTAAAATAATTAAAACCCCTAAAAATCCAAGACTCGCTAAATAACCCTAGAAGAAATAAAAACAATAAAAGCCCCAAAAAATATAAAAAACCTTAAAACACCTAAAAACTAGAAAAAAATTAAAAACTATAAAAACCCCCAAACCCCTCAAACTCCAAAAATTCCCTAAAATCCTAAAATCCATAAAATCCATAAAAAACCATAAAATCGTAAAAAAGAAATAAAAACACTGAAAACCCTTAAGAAAATATTAAAAACCTAAAAACACTAAAAAATCCCAGAAAATATCAATGCTAACAACCATAACAACTTTTAAATAACATAAAACCCTAAAAAACATAAAACCCATAAATATTTAAAATACCCAAAATCCCATAAAAACCCAATAAAATAATAATAATATAAAAACCCTTTAAACCTTTAAAAACATTTAAAACATTAAAAACCATACAAAAATTAGAAAAATAAATATTCCAAAAAAACCTTAAAATCCCTAAAAACCTAATATATCTATAAAAACCAAAAAATTCAATAAAGATACATAAAATCCTTAAAAATTAAAAATTAGAAACCCCTAAAAAGTGGGAAAACCCCTAAGAAACCCTTAAAACATTAAAACACTTAAGACCCCAAAAAATTACATAATACTAAAATGCTAAAAAACCCTAAAGACCCTAAAATCCCCAAAACACCATAAAAACCATTTAAAACCCATAAAACCCCTAAAGACCAAAAAATTCTTAAAAATCCATTTAAATACCCCAAAATGTTAAAAAACACTTCAAACATAAAAAACCTAATGAATTCCAAATATTCATAAGAACCCAAAAACCATAAAATACAGAAATACACAAAAAACACAAAAAACCCTCAAATCACTAAAAAAACTAAAAAACCAAAAATATTCTAAGAATCCCTAAAAATCCTTAAATACAGAATAAACTCTGAAAACCCATAATAAAACCAAAAAAACATACATACACTTAAAACCCTAAAAACCTAAAATAATAATAACACCAATAAAATATCCAATAAAATCCCAAACCCTAAAACACTTAAAAATAAGAAAAAACCCCTAAAAACCACAAAAATTGTTAAAAATATCTAAAAATATCTAAAGACATAAAATACCCAAAGACCATGAAAACCATAAAATAACCTTAAAATATTATAAATGCTTAAAACCCATAAAACCTACAAATGCTAAAAACCATAAAACCACCCAAAACTCTAAAAACATTTCAAACCCTAAAAACCCTATAAAAGTATAAAGACCATAAAAAACTAAAAAACTCATAAAAATGATCAAAACCCACTAAAAACACTTAAAACCATTCAAACCCCTAATAAAATTAAAACCCTTTAAAAACCCTAAAAACCCTAAAAAACCCTAAAAAACTCATGAAACCCTAAAAACCAAAAACATACCATAAAACCCTAAAGCTACTCCGAATCTAAAAACCCCTAAAAATATAGAAATACTAAATGTTCTAAAAAATTCCTTGAAATCTAAAAAATCCTTAATCCCCCATGAAAAAACTCCAAGAAAACTATAAAAACCAAAAAACATTAAAAACCCCTAAAAACATAAAAAACACGAATAACCCCAATAGCATTAAAACCACTAAAATCCCTAAAATCACTAAAATCCATAAAAACCTTCATAAACTCTAAAAAAAAAATAAAAAACCTTAATATAACTCTAAACTCTAAAAAAATTTCAAACCCCTAAATTTATAAAAACTCTAAAAAACATTCAAAACATTAAAAACTAAAGATTCCCCCTAAAACCCCAAAACGTAAAAATAATAAAAAACCCCTAAAAACCCTAAAACCCTAAAAATACAAAAAAAAAATAAAAACCCAAAAGCAAAAAATAACCCTAAAATCATAAAAAAGTTAAAATAAAAAAAACCATAAAATCAATAAATACCTAAAAAAACTCAAAAACTTTCTAGAGACCTAAAAACATTAAAAAAATCCAAAAAACCATAAAAACACTAAAAACCCAAAATAACCCCAAAAAACCAAAAAAAAAAACAAAAACCCAAAAAAACCTAAAAACCCACAAAATCTAGAAAACCCCTAAAAACCAAAATATCCTAAAAAGTCACTATAAGTCCCTAAAAATTACTAAAAATGTAAAAAACCTAAAAGCTCTAAAAACCTATGAAATCCGAAAAAACCTAAAATACATAAAATCTCTAAAAAGCCTAAAATTTAAAAAAGTATAAAAGCCCTAAAACCCTAAATACCATAACCCCCTCCCCCAAAACACATAAAAATCCAAAGTACAGTAAAAACACTAAAACCCCTTTAAACCCCAAGAGATGTTAAAAAACTATAAAAACCCTTAAAACCACTAAAAACTAAAAATACCCTAAAACCACTAAAAATCATCAAAACCCAAATAACAGTAAAAACCCTAAAACTACTCAAGAACCCTAAAAACCCTAAAAACTAATAAAATTCCTAAAAATTGAAAAAATCCCTAAAAAATACCAGAAAACCCCTGAAAAACCATGAAAACCATAAAAACCAAAATACACTTAAAAGCCATAAAATCATAAAAACCACTAAAAATACTGAAAAATCATAAATCCATAAACCCTAAAAACATAAAATTCCAGAAAAAAAGATAAAATAACCTAACAACATAAATATCCTAAAAACACTAAACAAACATAAACCCCATAAAAAATGGAAAAAAACATAAAATTCAAAAAAAATTAAAAACACTAAAAACAATAGAATGTATCAATATCCCTAAAAACCCTAAAATGCATAAAAATCCTAAAAAATAACTAAAAAACATAAAAACACACATACCCTAAAATCCATAAAAAACCCAAACAAAACATTAAAAACCTAACAATACTTAAAACCATTTAAAAACATAAAAACAATTAAAAACCTAAAACTATAACACCCTAAAACCCCCAAAAAACTCTCAAAATCTATAAATATAATAAAAACTCTAATGTCCTAAAAAATATATAAAAATCCATAAATACATAAAAAACCTAAAAAACACATGAAAAACGATAAGAAAACCATAAAAAACATAAAGCCCCAAAAAACCTAAAAAGGGAAAAAAATCCCATAAATCCCCTAAAAACCAAAAGAGCCCCTAAAACTATTAAAAACACTTAAAATCCATAAAAAAAAATAAAAACCCAATAAAAAATCTAAAAAAACATTAAAAACCTAAAAACATTAAAAAACGTTAAAAAACATAAAGCCCTAAAAAATCAAACAAAAAACTTAAAACATAAATAACCTAAAAAATATTAAAACCTCTAAAAACCATAAAACCCTTAAATTCACTAAAAACTCTAAAACCCACAAAAATCAAAAACAAATCCATAAAAATCACTAAAAATGTAATCTACACAAAAAACAATAAAACCCATTAAAAAACCTTTAAAAACTAAAATAACTTAATACCCCTAAAAATGCAAAAAACCCTAAAGACCCGTAAAAACATTAAAAACACTGTAAACCACCAAATCAACAAAAAAAACCGTACAAATGTTAAGAATATATTAGAATCCCAACAAATGTAAAATACCGTAAAAACATGAAAAAACACTAATAAAACCTCAAAAACATAAAAACACTCAAAAATGCTATTTTCAGTTTGAGTAACACAGACATTGGTGAGAATCCAATTCCCTGAAAACCAGGGGGTTCCTCCATAAGGTTTATCCATAGAGGGTGAGTAAGGGCCTATGATCTGGATAAAATGCATAGTTAGTGGAGAACTAGTGAATATTCCCATACTACCCCTTGTCACTCATGTGGGATGGTGGTGGCTAGGTTAGATTAAAGATGGTTATTAGTTCAAGGACATTTGGTGACCCTGATATTTCAAGAAAATGAAGGGGTATATAAAATACCTCGAGTCAATGTTCGAGTACCCAGTGACCTAAAAATATTTATAAAAACTCTAAAAATCATAGAATCCCTAAAAACCCTAAAAACCCAAAAAACCTATGAATCCATAAAATCCCAAAAACCATAAAAATCCTAAAAAATCCCAAAAATACCTAAAAACGTAAAAAACAATAAAAACCCATAAAAAACTCTATAAAAACCATAAAAACCAAAAAAACTCAAACCCTTAAAATTTTTAAAGTCTATTAACACTAAAAACCCGAAAAACAAATAACACCTAAAACCCCTGAAAATACATAAAAACAATTAAAATAATACAAAACCTAAAACCCCTAAAAATCCAAAAAAACATAAAAAATCCAACGAACCCTGAAAATACCTATGAAAACCTTAAAACCTAAAATTTTTAAAATAACCAAAAACCTAAAAATTATAAAAACCCTAAAAGACCATTTAAACCCCAAAAGCCTATAAAAATACCTAAAAATGATAGAAAACCTAAAACACATGAAAACCATAAAAAATATACTATAGTCTCTAAAAACCGTCTAAGCCCCCAATCCTGTTAAAAAACTGAAAAATATTTAAAAACACTAAAAAATATTAAAACCCCCAAAAAACAAAAAAAATCAAAAAAACCCTCAAAACCCATGAAACCCCTGAAAATACCTAAAAACCCTAAAAACCCTAAAAATCCTAAAATTCCTTAGAAACATAAAAAAACCCGAGGAAAACCATAAAACCAAAAACCAATTAAAAACCTGAATATTCTAAAAACCTACAAACACTAAAAACCCTAAAAGCCCTCAAAATCTAGGAAAAACAAAAAAATCGTCAAAATCTTCAAAATTCGTAAAAATAAAAAAAATAAAAAAAAACTAAAAAACCTGGATAACAACTAAGAAATCCTTAAAAAATTAAATACACTTCAATCACCTAAAACAAAAAATTACTAAAACCAAAAAAACCCCTAAAAAGACCTTAAAATTCCCCAAACCCCTAAAAACCAAAAGCACCCCTTAAACCTTTAAAACCATGAAAACCTATAAAAACCCTAAAAACCAACTAAATAATCTTAAAACCCTTTGAAACCCTAAGAATAAACAAAACTCTAAGAAACCTTATAAACCCTAAAAACAAGAAAAACATAAAAACAATAAAAACATAAAAACCCTCAAATATCCATAACAGCTGTAAGAACATAAAATCCTAAAAGGCCCTGAAAATATATAAAATTTTGAAAAACAGTCAAAACCCAAAATACTATTAGAAATATTTAAAGATATAATAACACTTAAAAAATTTAAAAATCCTAAAAACACAAAAAAACCATAAAACCCTAAAAACCCTAAAGCCCATAAAAACCCTCAAAATCCCCAAAACCCCTAAAAAATAAATTTTTTAAAAGTCTAGAAAATCATAAAAATATATAAATCCCAGAAAACCCAAAAATCATATGAAAACCTTGCAACATAAAAATAAAAAAACCCCTAAAAACATAAAAATTGTTAAAAACCCTAAAAAACCTTAATGAAATTAAAAACCCTAAAAACCATGGAAGCACCTAAAAATCATAAAACCCCTAAAACCCCCATAAAACCATTAAAACCCACTAAAAACTATAAAAAACCTTTTAAACCTTTAAAATGTTTTAAAAAGACTAAATTACTTAAAACTCAAAAAACAAATTACTAAAAATAAATTAAATAAAACCCTTAAAATCCCGAAAAATAATAAAAACCCTCAAATATATAAAAACATTAAAACCCATAAAAATCCTAAGAACCCTAAAATCGCTAAATAAAGTAAAAAAATAATATCCCTTAAAATAACAAGAAAAAAAATTAAAACACTAATTATACTTAAAAACCCTAAAAAACCTTAAAACAAAAAAAACCTTAAAACCCCATAAAACCCCTAAAACCCCTCAAAACCCTCAAAATCCAAAAAAAACTAAAAACCATAAAAATCCTTCAAAATAATTAAATGTATCAAAAAAATAAAAACCCCTAAGAAGACCTTAAAAACCTAAAAACACTTAAAACTCCAATGCAAATCTAATAACACTAAATACCTTGAAAACAATAAAACACCCTAAAAACATAAAACCACAGAAAGCCATAAGAAACTATAAAACCCCTTAAAACACTTAAAAACCAAAAAAAAGTTCAAACAACTTAGACCCATAAGAATATTAAAAAAGTCTAAAAACATTAATAACTCTAAAATACTCATAAAACCCCCTAAAACACACAATATTTTAAAAACCCAAAACACCCTAAAAATCCTCAAAGCCCATAAAAACCCTAAAAACCATAAAAATCCAAAATAAAATTTAAAAATCTATTAATAAACGAAAACCCTAAATAACACCTTAAAATCCTAAAAAAATTATACCTGTAAAAAAAATAAAAACCTCTAAAACCCTAAAAACGATAAAAACATAAAAATCCATAAAACTTCTAAAAATGATAAAAAAAAATAATATCAATAAAAATACCTAAAAACATAAAAACCCCTAAAAACCTGAACAACCCTAAGAAACTATTAAGCACTTTAAACCCCTAAAAACTGATAAATATCTAAAACCCTAAAAACCCTAAAAGACCATAAATTTCCTAAAATAAAAAAAACTATAAAAACTATCAAAAACCCTAAAACCACCTAAAACCCCAAAAAACCCACTAAAAACTCAAACAACCCTTTATACACCTAAAAACATTAAAGAAATTTATATCCCATTTTGTACCCTAAAAACTGAAAAACGCAATAAAATTGCTAACCCCCCCAAACCCTAAAAATACTAAAAACTTCTGAAACCCCTCAAAATCCATAAAACACTGAAAACAATGAAATTCCTAAAAACCCTAGATATACCAAAAATTATAAAAACATAAAAAACAATTAAAAAACTAAGAAAACTTTAAAACCCTAAAAACACTTAAAACCCCAGAAATCCTAAAAAATGAAAATAAATCACCAAAACCCTTAATGACCATCATAATCCCTAATATCCTAAAAACCATTAGAATCTTAAAAACCAGTAAAAATACTAATATACAGAAAAAACCCTAAAACCCTAAAATCTTCTAAGAAAACATTAAAAACCTAAAAAGAGTTAAAGCCCCAAAAACCAAAATAAACCCTAAACCCCATGAATCCTAAAACATTAAACCCCCGTAAAACCCCACAAAGCCCCTAAAACCCCAAAAAACAAATAAACCATAAAAATCCATAAAAATGTAACAAACCCCTAGAAACCCTGAAAAACACTAAGAAAACCACAAAAACCTAAAAAGAGTTATAAACCCTAAAAATCCCAAAAATGATAAAACCCTAAAACCCCCTAAAAGACCCCAAAAACCATAAAACAACTATAAGCCCCTAAAAACCCTGAAAACCCCTTATAACCTTATAAACTACAAAAAAACTAAAAACTCATTAAACCCATAAAAACCTTAAAAGAAAAAAAACAAAAAAACCAGAAAAAATTAAAAAAATCTAAAAACACAAAAAATCATAAAAAACTACAAATAATAAAAATCCTGAAAAAAGATAAAATCTCATAAGAATCCTATAAAATACATAAAAATATCTATAATGTACAAAACCATAAAAACCCAAATAAAACAATAAAATAATAAAAACACATAAACCCCCTCTAACCTCAAAATACTTAATAAATAAAAAACCTAAAAATACTAAAAATTCCCAAAACCCCATAAAATCCATGAAAACCTAAAAACCCATAAAAACCATAAAATTCTATATAACCACTAAAACATATAAAACAACTTTAATCCCCTAAAAGTTAAAATTATAGGTAACCTTAAAACCATAAAAAAACCTAAAAAAACATAACCACCCCCAAACACTCAAAATATATAAAAACACTAAAAACTATAAAAGTTAGAAAAAGAACTAAAAATACCAAAAACATAAAAACCAAATAAAACCCTAAAACCCCATAATAAAAACATAAAAATTTAAATAATAGTTAAACCCCGAAATCCCAAAAAACGCCAAAAACCCTAGAATCCTTAAAAACCATAAAACCATCAAAATATCTAAAAACCCTAGAAAACCAAAAAAAATCCATAAAAATCCCTAAATGTGTAATAAACTCTAGTAAACCTAAAAATTCTTAAGAAAACCTGAAAAAAATAAAAACACCAAACACACCTAAAATCCTAAAATTGAAAAAAAACCCTAAAAAGACACTAAAACCCTAAAACCCTTGAAACCCAAAAATCCTATAACATTAAAAAACCCTAAAACCCCATAAAAACCTAAAAAATCCCTAGAAACTATAAAACACATTAAATCCCCCCAAAAACATTATAAAACCCCAAAAAACATATAAAACCTAAAAAACCCTAAAAACCCTAAAAACTCAAGAAAATAATCCTAAAATCCCAAAAACCATAATAAACACTAAAAACCCTAAATCCCCTAAAAATACACATAATTACTAAAAACCATAAAATCCTAAAAAATCACTAAAAAATTCCCTAAAAAATTAACAATTTTAGAAAACATGAATACCCGTAAGAAAACCATAAAAACCCTGTAATATTTAAAACCCATAAAAAAAATAGAAAATGATAAAAACCACTAAAAACACTCAAATACATAAACAATTCCAGAAATAAAAAAAAGTACCAAAAAATCCCTAAAAACATACGAAATCCTAAAAACCCAAAATGAACAAAAGAAAACTTTAAAACCCTATGAGAAATTCAGACCCATAAAACCCAAAAAACCTTGAGAACCGTAAAACACTAAAAATTCCATAAAATCTCTAAAAACCAAAATACCATAAAAACCCATAAAACATAAAAAACCCAAAAAAAGAAAAAACTAATATAAACTCATAAAATCCTTTAAACCCATAAAAAAATTAAAAACTCTAAAATACTTAAAAGACCTAAAAACTCAAAAACCTCTAACTACATAAAAAACCAAAACCCCTAAACACTCTAAAAACCATCAAAAACCCTAAAAAACCTAAAATCTTAAAAACCCTAAAAACCACTAAAAACATAAAAATTACTAAAAGCCATGAAAATCCCGATGAAACAATTAAAAACCTAAAAACACATAAAACTCATAGAAACCTATAAATACTGATAACACAAAAACATTCACAACCCTAAAAATCCCAAAAACCCCATAAAACCATAAAAATCCTAAAAACCCCTAAAAAACCCTAAAACCCCAGAATAACCCTAAAAAATAAAAAATACTAAGAAACACATAAAACCCCTAAAAAACTAAAAAATACTAAAGCCCCAAAATCCCTAAATGGCCTCTAAAAACACCAAAATCCCCAAATCCTCTAAAAACCTTAAAACCTGTAAACTCATTTAAAAACCTAAAAACACACTGAAAACACTAAAATCCTTTTAATCCCTTAAAAATGTTAAAATACTCAAAAGTATCTTAAAACAACTAAAAACTCAAAAAAAACCCTAAAACCCAAAAAATTATAAAATCACTAAAATACTCAAAATAAACCATATAATTACTAAAAACCATAAAAATAAAAAAAATCACTTAAAATCTATAAAAACTAAAAGAAAACCGAAAACCATTGGAAACCAATAAAAAACATTAAAAAACTAAAAATACTTACAACCCCAAAAATGGTTAAAACCCCAAAAGACCCTAAAACAACTACAAAATGAAAAACCATAAAACCCATACAAATTCTAAAACCCCATAAAACCATAAAATTATAGAACCTCTTTAAGACCTAATAAATAATAAAACTCTAAAAACCCAAAATACCAAAAAAACCTTAAAAACCATCAAAATTCCCAAAACACTAAAAAACCAAAAAAATACTAAGAGAGTCCAAAACTCCCTAAAAACATAAAAACACCTAAAAAACCTAAATATCCTATGAAAACCTTAAAAACCTAAGAAAATAAATCTTATATAAACCAAATAATTCTAAAAAACCTAATACCCAAAAAAGCCTCAAAATCCTTTAAAACCCTGAAACCCTAAAAAAATAAAAATTATAGAAAAATCACTAAAATTCATTAAAAATTTATAAAATAGTAAAAACTGTGAAAATATCTAATAAAACCCTTAAAAAACCACCTAAAATCCCTAAAAACATATAAAACACCAATGACCCTAAACCCCAAAAAAGTCCCTAAAATAATAAAAACCCCTAAAAACCATAAAAATCATAAAATAATTAAAACCCTGAAAACCCCATGAGTCACCTAAAAACCCACTAAAAACTCTAAAAACCATTAATCCACTAAAAAAATTAAAACAAAAATAACCATAAATCCCTAAAAACTAAAAAAAATCCCTGAAATAAAAAAAACCTAAACCCCAAAAGCATCAAATCCCTTAAACTAATTAAAATCATAAAATTCCATAAAATGTTAAAAACCATAAATACCCTAAAACAAACTAAGAAAACCTAAAAACATAAAAATATGAAAAACTCCAAAACTGAAAAACCATTAAAGACACAAAAAAACCCTACAACAATACAAAACCCTAAAACAAATCAAAATTCCTAAAACCCTTAAAATCCATAAAAATCCATAAAAATATATAAAATTTTAAAACCCCTAAAATACAAAAAAAACCCCTGAGAAACCCCTAAAAACCTAAAATCATTTAAAACCTTGAAAAAACATAAAAACGTTAAAAACCCTAAAAGGCCCAAAAGACGCAGAATCCCCTAAAAAAATTAAAGACCAATAAAAAACCTAAAACCCATAGAACCCATAAAAAACCTAAAAAATCACCAAAAACAATAAAAGCACATTAAACACCAAATAACATTTGAAAACTCTAAAACCCATAAAACCCTAAAACTACTCTAAAACCCCCCAAAAAACATAAATTCCTTAAGAAAATTCAAATTCTCTCAAAAACCAAAAAACTAAAAAAATCATAAAAGGTCGTATTAATTCCAAAAAACATAAAAAGCATTTAAAAACACTAAAAATCATACTAATAAATAAAAAATTAAAAACAATTACGACCCCAAAAAACCATAAAAACAGTAAAAACCCTAAAAAACCTAAAAACCCAAAAAACCCCCAAACCCCCCAAAAATCCCAAAAAACCTAAATATCCATAAAAATATTAAAACATCCTTAAAAATCCCAAAAAACATAAAACCTCTAAACTCTTGAAAAGCCTAAGGAAAACATAAAAACCTAAAAATACTAAAATCACTCTAACCTAAAAAGATCTGAAAATCCCTAAAATCCCTAAAACCATAAAACCCCAAAAACATTAAAGACCGCAAAACCCATAATAAACTTAAAAAAACAATTTTAAACTCTAAAAACAATTCAACAACCAAAAAAATTTCAAAACTCTAAAAACCATAAAACCTCTAAAAGACTAAAATAAACCCTAAAACCTTAAAACATCATAAAAACTCTAAAACCCTAAAAACCCAAGAAAAAACTAAAAGGCCCGAAAATCCATAAAACTATAAAAATCCAAAAATTACAGAAAACCTCAAGAAAACTATAAAAACCTAAAAAAACATAAAACCATTAAAAACCCAAAAAATTCTAAAACCCCCAAATCCACTCAAAATCCATGTCACCATAAAAACCATAATAAACTTAACAATCCTTAAAATTCCATAAATTCCTAAAAAACCATAAACTCCTCGAAACACCCCAAGATATCCTAAAATACCAAAATAAAGTTTACACCCCTAAAACCCTAAAAAATGCTAAAAACTCCTAAAAAGACCATTAAAAACCTAAAAACCAATAAAAACCATAAAACCACATAAATAATAAAACCCATAAAAACACATGAAACCATAATACCATTAAAAAAATAATTTAAACCTTTAAAATAATAAAAAATAGAAGATCATTAGAAAACATAAAAAAAAATAAAAAACCCAAAAAATAATAAAAACTATAAAAAATTTAAAAAACACAAAAATACCTCAAAATACATAAAAACCATAATGAATGAAAATCCATAAAATTACCAAAGAATAACTAAAAAAATAAAACCCCCCCAAAAAAATCCTGAAAACCCAAACGAAAACCTTAAAACCCTAAAAAATATAAATCTCATAAAACTCTAAAAAAGTAAAACCCTAAAATCCATAAAAACATTAAGAAACCAGTAAAATCCATAAAATTCTTTAAAAACACTTATGGTGAAAAAAAACCATAAATTTACCTATAAATATAAAAAACTCTAAAAATCCTAAATAGCCCAAAGAAAACAATAAAAACTGAAAAAATCTTAAAACCCCTAAAACCTAAAAAATAATAAAAACCCTAAAACCCTTAAAAGACCCCAAAACCCCATAGAACCCATAAAAGCTCCTAAATAGCTTAAAATAATCCTTAAACCCATTAAAACCATAAAATACACTAAAAACTCCAAATTCCTTATAAACTTATAAAAACATAAAACACTATAAAAATCTTTAGACACCTAGAAAAATTCAAAAACAACTATAAAATCTCTAAGACTGATAAAATCTCTAAAACCCTAAAACCCATAAAAATCCACAAACCCTTAACAACCCTAAAAATCACAAAAATCCTAAAAACCCAACAAAAATCCATAAAAATGTAAAAACCAACTAAAACACCTAAAAATTATTAGAAAATGTTAAAACCAAAATAAACTTAAATCCCCTAAAACATAAAAATGATATAATTCCTAAAAAACCCAAAAAACACCTCGAAATATGTAAAGACCCTAAAACCCATAAAAATCCAAAAAACCACTAAAAATTCCTAAAAAAATAAAAACACTAAAAACCATGAAGAACATAGAAAAACCAAAAAATGTAAAAACATAAAATAACTAAAATAAAAAAAATGAAAAAACCCCTAAGAAACTATAAAAATAACCGAAACACCATAAAACCATAAAATCCCCAAAAAAAATAATTGAAGAAATACTAAAAACCAATAAAAATTTTTAAAACCAACTGAAAAATATAAAAATCCTATAATTACAAAAAAAAAATTTAAAAAAAGAAAAAGAACCTTTTAAACCCTAAAAAATCAAAAAACCCAAAAACCCATAAAACATATAAAAATACTAAAAAATCCCTATAAATCCATAAAAAATAAAAAACAAAAAATCATAAAAGTATAAGAAAACCTTTCAAACGTAAATAAAATTACAAATTGTAAAAAACTAAAAAGTATAAAAACCATAAAACCCCAAAAAAATATGAAAAAACAAAAAATCCTCAAAACCCTACAAACAGTATAAACGATAAAAATCAAAAAACGACCAAAAAACTCAAAATTACATAAAAACCCTAAAATCCCTAAGAACACTTAAAAACAAAAAATGCTAAAACTCCTAAAAATAATCTAAAAATCATAAAACTACTAAAAAATTAAAATAAACCATAAAATACCTAAAAAATAATAAAAAAATTTAAAACCCCTTTAAACACCTAAAAAAATTAAAAAATAAAAAAAATATTAAAACCCCTAAAAACTGAAAAAAATCCTAAAACCCCTAGGAAACCATTAAAACCATAAAAATCATAAAAACCCTATAACCCCTAAGAAACCATAAAAATCAAAAAAAAAAGGAAATAAAAATATCTAAATACGTAAAAAACCTTAAAACCATGAAAAACCCCTATGAAGACCTTAAAAACCTAAAAACACTTAATAACCCTATAAATCCTAAAAAAACTATATCCCTAAAACTCTAAAAACCTAAAAATTCCTCAAAAACATTAAAAAAAATAAAATAATAAAAAATCCATAAAATCCTTAAAACAAAAAAACCCATAAAATACTAAAAATTCCCTAAAAACCATAAAAACATTAAAAAAAATCAAACCCCTAAAAACCCTAAAAAATTCTAAATCCATAAAACCCACTAAAATGACCCTATAACAATAAAATATAAAAAACTATAAAAACTCTTAAAACCATAAAAAAAACTTAAAAACTAAAATCATTTAAAATCATTAAAATGAAAAAAACTCTAAAACCCCTTTACAAACTAGAAAAATGAAAATAATCTTTTAAACAAAAAATAAATAAAACCCCAAAAATTCCAATAATCCCTCAAATTCCTTAAAAAACCTAAAAACCTTAAAAATCCCAAATATCCCTAAATATCTGAAAAATGAAGCAAACCCCTAAAAATAGTAAAGAAAACTATGAAAAATAGAAAAACTTAAAAACACATAAAACCCTAAAAACCCAAATACACTAAAACTATAAATACCTGAATCACCCTGAACACCATATGCCCCTAGAATCCATAAAAACTATAAAACCCATAAAACCCCTAAAAATCAACTTAAAACTCTAAAATCTCGTTAAACTCGTAAAAATGTTTAAAATCTCTACAAACCGTAAAAACCCAAGAAACTCAAAAAAATCTGTAAAAACCGACAAAAAACATACTAAAAACCCTAAAACCCCTAAAAAACATAAAAACATTAAAAATTCATAAAACCCCTAAAATCATAAAATCCAAAAAAAATCCCTAAGTATGTATAAACCCCTGAAAAATTATGAAAACTCCTACAAAAACTTAGAAAACCTAAAAACACTTAAAACCCCCTAAAACCAAAAAAAATGCAAAAAAACCATAAATCACTAAAAAACCCTAAAAATACTAAAAAGACCCCCTAAAACCCCTAAAACCCCTAAAACCCTAAGAAAAAAGGGCGATTAGGGATCGCGGATCTGGCGATTCTGGCGATTCGGCTCCCTCGCGATGGCGGCTTCTTCCCAGGTTCAAGACGATGGCAAATGAAGCACCTTTCCCCTCTACAGGGGAGGATCCTCTCTCAGAGGATATCTCTTTGCTCTCCTCTACTGACTTGTTACCCTCTTTCCCGAGAACGGTGCTCTGCCCGAAGGTTCCAGAGGTTTTCGAAGGTTGCCTGCAGCTTCCCCTCTCGATTCAGGAGTTCAATGAGGCTTCGGACCTATACTGCTTGACTCTGATTGCAAGCTTCCCGATGCAGCGACCCCCCATTGTCACTTTCGACAGGTTCATTTCAGATTTTTGGAATCTTAGGGCTCGGGCGACTGTGGTCCTGATCGATAGATCCCACATAATGATCCGCTTTGCCATGGAGGAAGACCTGGTCCTTTCCGGGTCAAAGGCTCCTCGGTCATGCAATGGTGCTCGATTCTCCCTCTTTCGGTGGAGCTTTGATTTTCACCTGAAGCGGAGTTCCCCGATTGCTGCTACTTGGTTGAGGTTTCCTGAGCTTCCCCTTCCCTTTCAGAATATCTCTATTATTTTGATTCTTGGAAATTTGGTGGGGAGGTTCCTCTGTGTGGATAGTAGGACTAGGGCCCTTTGTCATTCTGTGGAACCAAGGGCTTTTGTTGAAATCGATGCTTCGAAGCATCCCGTGGATGCTATCTGGATTGTTGTGGGGGAAGAACTCAGGTGGAGACAGCCTGTCATCTTTGAGCAATGGCCGGTTTTTTACTCATCTTGTTGGAGTTATGGGCACAGTGATCACTCTGGAGGCTGATCTGGCACTGTCAGGGGTGGTGGTTCTATGGCTCACATGTCTTCTGATGAGATTATCCTCCCTCTGGCGGAGGTGAAGAAGACCGAGGAGGTAGCTTCCTCCCAACCTCGAAATGCTGATGTTCCCGGCTCATCTACTTTGCTGCCTAGAAGTTATTTAGAGGTGGCCCTGATGAATTCGGGTGGCTTCGTTGTGAGTCTGGCTGGAGGTGCTGGTGTTTCGGGAAATGCTGATGAGAAGGAAGTGCTGCTGTCTGAGAGGGATAATCAGGCTTTTGGTGAAGGTGTTCACGAGTGTGGTGACTCCCCTTCAAAGCAGACAGACTTTGGGAAGACTGTTGTGATGGGTGTCTGGAAAGGAAATGTGGAGGATGCCTATGCTATGGATCTGGAGCAAGATGGTATAACTGGATTGAAGGTCAATGAGATCACTGCTGGATCCCTTCTAGAAATTGAGGGGGCTGCGTTTTCTCCAAACCACTTCCAGGTTGCAGCATTGGCTGATCCTGCCGTGGTGGGTGTGCTAGTGGCAGATGCTGTGAAGGGAGTAGTGGTTGCTCAGGTCCTGAATACTGAGGATGAGTGGAGATTGCCTTCAGCTGAGGAAAAGTCTAGGGCGGAGGGAGAGACCTGGATGTCCAAGGGTCCGCACATGAACTGGAGTGATGCCCCCCTGGTCCTGTCCGGGTGTCCTGACATGGGGCCTGGGTTATCTCCTCCCTCTGACAGCACAAGCGGTGCTGAGGATCCTCCCAGTGACAAGTACTTTAGCCCTCGGCCCATGAACCTGCAGAGGGATATGGTCCTTCATGGTGTCCCCTCTGCTGAAGATTTTTGTGTGCAGCTTCATGAGATGGAGTGGGTTGAATGGGAAAGGTTCCCGCTTGAGGATGAAGCCGAGAGGCTCAGGGAGAGGTTTGCTGAGGCTGATCGCTGGATAAACGCTGCTATGACCAGGTCAGAGGAGAAAAGAACTGGAGGAGGTACTGAAACTCCTGGGAAAAAATGTAAGAAAGGGAAGGCACCATAGGCTGTCAGTGATGGAGTCACTTGTGCGAAGGCGGGTGTTGCAGCTGGTTCCACTTCCACCCCTCCGAGACGAAGGCCGAGGAGGGACTACTCTTCCCTCCCACGTCCCATGGCAACTAGAGCCTCTTCACGACCTGTCAAACTCAATCTAAAGGTGAATAAGTGAGAGCGACTTTCAATGTATGCAGAGCAAGAAAAGGATAGGAGGAAGCTGATATCCAGGCTTGGCATGCAAGAGGATTTTGAATTTGGATGCTACTCAACAGACGTGAGTGCTGAGTCAGATTTCAGTTTTGATGATGTGGAAGACGGCTTTGGTGTGGACATGGGGATTCGAGGTGCGGAGCTGGAAGATTTTGGTGGAGATGTTGACTAATCCTCCCCTTGTGTGCTCTCCCTTCTGGTCTCTTGACTTGTTGTTTTTTCTTTTTGCTTTTCTTCCCCTCTTTCTGTGGCCTTCGGGCTAAGGTCGTAAGGGGTTTTGGGTGTGGATCGATGGATCCCTCCCCTCCCTTATCTGCAGTGTCTGTGTCTTTTCTTTTAATAATATTTGGGGGGTCCCAGGAATAGCCTGGACCCGAGCCTTCCTTGCCCTAAAACCCTAATAACCCACTAAAATATCTAAAAACTATTTAAACCACTAAAACATTACAAACTATAAAACCACAGAAAACCCTAAAAACTCAAAAAAAAAACCTAAAACACAAAAATATATACAAACCATAAAACCCTTAAAAACCCTCAAAATCCCTAAAAACCGTAGAAACCATAAAAACCACAAAATCATGAAAATTCCCAAAAAATCACTAAAAACAATTCAAAACCCTAAAATCCTGAATGCCCATAAGAAACAATTAGAAAACAAAAAACATTTAAAACTCCTAAAAATCCAAAAAAACTCTAGAAATGATAAAAATCAGAATGAATAAGAAAACTAAAAACCATAAAAGTCCTACAAAAACCCAAAAAATACCTAAAAACATAAAATCCATAAAACCCCCAAGAAAATAATAAAAACCTAAAAATAATTTAAACCCATAAAACCATAAAAATGTAAAAATCCCTAAAAACCATCAAAAGACCCTAAAATTCCTAAAATCCCTAAAAACACAAAAAAACCATAAAAACGCTAACACCATAAAAACCACATAAAATTCTAAAACCACAAAAAATAATAAAAATCCATTTAAAACCTATAAATTTTAAAAAATATATAAATACATAAACACCACAGTACTAAAAAATTGAATTAAAAAAAAAAATAAAAACCTAAAATCTATAAAACCCCAGAAAACCTCAACATCCATAAATACACTAAAAACTAAAAATCCTAAAAAAGCGCTAAAAATATAGAATCCCAAAAATGCTGAAAATATCTAAGAAAACCATAAAATCCTGAAAACAATAAAAAACACTAAAACTCAAAAAAAAACCTAAATACCCTTTAAACCCTAAAAACCTTAAAAAAATTAACACAAAAAAACCAAAAATTCCCAAAAAACCCACAAAAAAATAAAAAAAATCCTTAGAAATCAATAAAAGCATAAAACCCTTAAAAACCTTCAATTATAATAAGAAAACATAAAAAACCTTAATTCACATTAAACAGCTAAAAACATAAAGATGCTAAAAACACGAAATAAACTAAAAATACCCTAAAACACATTAATCCATAAAACTCTTGAATCCCTTAAAAACCCTAAAACCCATAAAAATTCTAAATATAAATAAAACATTTTAAAACATTTTAAACCACTAAAATGATAAAAAATACCTCTAAAAAAATTAAAATCACATAAAACTAAAAAACCTTAAATCTACAAAAACCATAAAAACTCTAAAAATAATAAAAAACCAAAAACCAAAAAAATACATAAATACCTAAAAAACTCTAAAATCCTAAAGGCCCTAAAAATGCCTAAAAACATAAAACCCCCTAAAACACGGAAAATCTCTAAGAAACCCTTAAAAAGTTAAATGAATTAAAACAACCAAATACCGAGAAAATGATTAATATACCAAAAATACCATAAAACCCATAAAACCTATCTAAATCTATAAACATCCTAAAGAGCCATAAAAATCCTAAAAACGACATAAGATCCATAAATTCATAAAAAACCATACAACCCTAAAAACCCGAAATAAAACAATAAGAAACAAAAAAACATAAACCCCCAAAAAATTTAAAAAGCACTAAATCCCTTTAAATACCCTAAAAACACTAAAATCCATAAAACCCCTAAAAATAATAAAACCCCTAAAACCCCATAAAAATTCTCAAAATCCCAAAGAAACTCTAAAAAACATTTACACCCGTAAAATACTTAAAAACTCTAAATCAACCTTTTAAACCCAAAAAAATTAATTAAAAAAACAATATCACTAAAAAACAATAAAAACCTAATGATTATTTAAAAAGCATTAGAAATACCAAAAAAGTTTAAAATCCTTGAAAATATTGAAAAAACATATGAAAACCTTAAGAACTTAAAAAACGTTAAACCATTAAATATTTAAAAATGCTAAAAACCCAAAAAAAACCATTAAATACCCAAAAAAACCTAAAAACTATCAAAATCACTATATACCCTAAAAACCATAATACTCCATAAAAATCCAAAAAACCTAAAAACACCTAAAAACACCTAAAACCATTAAAAACTGAAAAAATGCTAAAACCCCTAAAAGTCACTAAAAATAAAAAAACCACAAACAACAAAAACTATAAAACCCTATAAAAACCATAAAACCCTATAAAAACCTATAGATAACCTAAAACCCAGTAAAATTTTTAAAACCCTTTAAACATCTAAAAATGAAAAATAACTCTATAAAACTTAAAAACTAGAATAACTCAATAAAACCCAAAAATCTAAAAAAACCATAAATACCTAGCATACCTGAAAACAATAAAAACCCTCAAAATACATAAAAATAATAAAAACCTATAGAAATGGAAACAACAAATTATAGATACATAAAAGGATAAAAACCATAAAACCCCTTAAAAATCATAATAAAACATTAAAAACCTAAAAAATGGAAAACCCTTAAAAACATACAAATGCTAAAAATGCTAAAAACGATAAAACCCTCAAAATCCCAAATTTCCATAAAAACATATAAATACTTAAAAATACTCTAAAAATACTTAAAATCACAAAAAACCATAAAACCCCTAAATACCCCAAAGAAAACAATAAAAACATAAAAAAGCATAAAACCCATAAAAAACCTAAGAACACTAAAAACATAAAAACCTCTAAAAGACCCTAAAATATGAAAAACCTTTAAAAACCCCTAAAAACCCTAAAAATAATAAAAACACCAAAAAAATTTAAAACCCTAAATTTTTTTAAAATTCTAAAACCCTTAAAACCACTAAAAATAAAAAAATACCTCAAACCGCAGAAAACCATAATGACCCCAAAAAACAGAAAAACCTACAAAAACCAAAAAAATATAACAACTCATAAAAATACTATTGAATCCCCAAAATCCCTAAAATCATAAAAAATTATAAATCCTAAGTAGCCCTTAGAAAACCAGGAAAAAAAATAAAAACACATAAACCCCCTAGGTGCTGTCTTGGGGGTTCGACGGTCTTGGCGATGGTCATGGAGACTCCCGCTGGTGCTGCGGTGTGAAAGCATGGAGGTTTTCTAAGTCAACGACGAAGTCAACCCTGGATCCAGATCTGATTATGCAGTGGTTTCCTTGGCTTTGCGATGGGATTAGACAGGTGCGACAACGACTTTCCTGGCTTCGAGATGGAGAGATGCAGCTGCGGATTTGGTTCGATTTTTCAGATCTGAAGCATCTACAGACGGGTCAACAGGGTCAGGGGCTTCATTCGCTTGGAAAGGTGCAGAGGAAGATTTTTCTACAGGCCTACCCAGGGATTTCTTCTCAGATGGTACATTCCTGCAGTTTCGTGTCTTCTATTATGGTGGATGTCTCTGGTGGGATGCTGCTCCTGGGATGTGTCATGAGGTATGTTTGCTGCTTCCGATATTATGATATGATTCGGTTCTGGAGTGATTCTACTGTGGTGGATTTTTCTCACGAAATATTGAAGCCGAATCATGATTTTGGTGGAAGCGGGAGCCACTATAAAATGTTCATTGCTATGTTTTTCTATGTTTTTGGCTGTGAGCTATTGTTTACGATTTGCTGGACATTTGGTTTTTTTGGATTGAGGATCATGGATGCTGGACAATGGGCTACTGGTTGTTCTTTTCCACCTATAAAGGAGGTGCTGGAGGTGTTGTTGTGGCTGTGAACCGATGGTGTTTATTGGTTGTGACTGGTCTGCTTGTGAGATACTACATGTATTGGTTTTTTTTTGGTTGTGATGCTGGATGTGACTGGATGTTTGGCTGGAAGTTTCGGTTGGGGCTGGTTTGTTGTGGCTGGTTGGGTAGTGGACCTCTACTCGAGTTGGCTATTGGTATAGAAGAAGAGTTTCTGGAGGCTGAGGGATGGTTGGTGCTATGGGATGCTGGTTCTATTTGGCTGGGAGATGCATTGGAGATGGTCCTGAGGGATGTTGCTGGATATTGGTTTCTACTTGGATGTGGTGCTGCTGAATGCTGGTATTGGCTGGATGTGATGTGATGATGCTGTTGTGGTGTCTGGTTTTCATGTCTTTTTCTTTCATTCCTTTTCTTTTTTTGGGCTTGTGTGTGTGTTTGTTAAGGGTTTTTGGGTGTGGGTTGATTGACCCCACCCCTCCTTTGTCTGTAGCGTCTTCGTGTCTTTTTTAAATAAATTTTGGGGGCAGTCCGGAATAGACTGGCCACGAGCGTTCCTCTCCCTAGAAACCTAAAAAACTGAAAAATCCCAAAAAACCTAATATCCCAAAGACCATAAAAAAATCAAAATCCTTACAAACCCTAAAAACTCATAAAAATTATAAAAGGCACTAAAACCATAAAAACATAAAAAAATAAAAAACCATTAAAACCCCTAAGAAACCCATAAAAATGGAAACAAAAACACTTAAAATCCATAAAAACCATAGAAAATATAAAAATACTACAAATAATAAAACCCATAAAACCCCTATAAACCATAAAAAACCCTAAAACCAATAAAAACCCTAAAAACCCAAAAAACTCTAAAATCCCTATTAGACCCTAGAAACGTTTAGAAACTCTAAAATCAAAAACACTCATGAAAACCCTAAAACACTAAAGAACCCTTAAAACCCTCAATGACAATAAATTTACTAAAATCAAAAAAAACCTAAAAACACATAAAAATATTAAACTAGCCATAAAATCCCTAAAAAAGTAAAAAAATTTAAAAATCCTGAAAACCCCTAATAAACCCTTAAGAAACCGAAAATACATAAAACCCTTAAAAATCCTAAAAGTGGATCAAAACAAAAATAATATAAAAAATCCCTAAAAAACCTCTGAAATCCCTAGTATACCGAAAAACCATAAAAATCCTTAAAAATCCATAAAATCAATTAAAAATAAAAACCCTAAGAAGAATTTTACTAACTGAAAACAAATAAATCCCTTAAGAAACTAAAAACACAAAAAATTTGAAAACACTCAAACACACTCTAAATATCATAAAAACATTTAAAAAACATTTAAAATCCTAAAACCCCAGAAAAAACCCCTAAAATTCACTAAAAATCAAAAAACCTTATAAACCCCAAAAAATGATAAAATCATCAAAAACCATAAAAACCATAAAAATCATGAAAAACATAAAACCCCTAAATCCCATCAAATTTTATAGAAACCTTAAATACCATAAAAATCCAAAAAAAATCCATAAAATCCCTAAAAATGTAAAAAACCCAACAACCATTAAAATCCCCCATAAAAATCATAAAATATAAAAAATTCATCGATCCCCTAAAAACCTAAAATATTATGGAAACTATAAAATCCCTAAAACCCTTAAAACACTAAAACATTATAAATCCTAAAAGAACCCCCAAACCCACAAAAAATCAAAAAATACCCAAAAATACACAAAAAATAAAAAACCATAAAAACCCTAATACAATAAGAAAACCTTATAACCCTAAAAAACATAAAACCCCTTAAAACCCTTAAAAATGCTAAAACTTATAAAAACCTTCAAAACCTTAAAAACTCTAAAAACCAAAAAAAAAAATCTCTAAAACCCCTTAAATGTCAAAATACCTAAAAATCATAAAAATCCAAAAAAAAAATCTAAAAATCCCAAAAACATAAAAAACCCTAAAAAAATATAATCTCCTAAGAAGACTTTAAAATCCTAAAAATACATAAAACCCCTAAAAAGATAAAAATTGATAAAAACCCAAAAAATCCCTAAAGTTCCTAAATACTGGTAAAAGAAATAAAAATCCTTTAAAAATTAAAAAATACCAAAAACCCATTAACACCCTAAAAACACTCTAATATATCTCAAACCCCTTTAAACCCCTAAAATGATAAAAAAACTAAAATCATAAAAATCCTAGAAACTCAAAAAACCCTTAAAAACCAAACAAAACCATAAAACCCCTAAAACCCTAAAAACCCCTAAAAACAATCAAAATACCCAAAATAACTAAAAACCCATAAAAACCTAAAAAACCTAAAAACCCGTAAAAATGTAAAAATCCCTAAAAACCATAAAAACTCATAATAAAACTATAAACACCAAAAAATAATTTAAACAACTAAAGAATAAAAAACCTTAAAACCCTTACAAAAATAAAAAACCCTAAAATAAGGTAAAAACATCAAAATCCATAAAACCCTACAAAACAATTGAAATCCTAAAAATTCATTAAATATAACTAGAAATATAAAAAAACCTAAAAAACCTGAAAACCCTTAAAAATCCCTAAAAACCTAAAAACACCTAAAACCCCTAAAAACCTAAAAACGATAAAAAAACCCCTAAAAACCCTAAAAATAAATTAAAACCATAAAACCCCTAAAACCGTTAAACCCCTAGAACCCAAAAAAATACTACAAACCATAGTAAACCTCTAAAAGATATTTAATCCATTTAAACCAATAAAACATTAAAAATAATAAAAAAATATTAAACACCTAAGAAAATCAAGAAAATGTCTAAAACACTAAAAACTATAAAACACTAAAGAAAAAAAACTAAAAATGCCTCAAAATATCTAAAAACTATAAAAACCCTTAAAATTTGTAAAAAAAACCCTAATAATCCCTTAAAACATAAAATAACTCAAAAAACTAAGAAAAACACTAATAAAAACTTCAAAACCTAAAAACACTTATAACGCCTAAAAACCAATAAAATGTTAAAAACCCTAAAAACCCAAAACCCCAAATAACCCATAATAACCTAAAAACCATAAAAATCCAAAAAACACCGAATTAACCTAAAAATGTAAAAAATAATGAAACCCTAAAAATTCATAAGAAAACCATATAACCACAACAAAAATTAAAGCTCCTAATACGTAAAAAATAATAAAAATGATTAAAACCCATAATAACCCAAAAAACCTTAATAACCATAAGAACCACTAACATTTTATAAATTCTAGAAAACCTTAAAAAATCTAAAACCCACTAAAAACTCTAAACCCCATTTAAACCACTAAAAACATAAAACACTCTTAAACCATTAAACATACCAAAAAAATCAAATATTTCCTGAAAACAAAAAAAAATACCCTAGAATAACTAAAAATCCATCAAAGTCCTCAAAATCCATATAAACCATAAATATCCTGTAAAATACTAAAAATCTTTAAAAACATAAAAACCACTAAACACCATTAAAAATTCAGAGAAAACCTTAAAAACTGTAAAAAAATTGAAACACCTAAAACATAAACCCCTAAAACCCTAAGAAACTGTAAAACCCATAAACTCTATGAAACCCCTAAAACCATAAAAACCCTAAAAACCCAAAAAACCCTTAAACCACCATAAACTCTAAAAAACCTCTAAACAACAAAAAAATGTTTAAAGACTCTAAAAAACCATTAAAACCCTAAAAAATTGAAAAACCGTAAAAACCCAAAACAAACCCCTAATAACCCTAAATCCCCACATAATCCCAAAAAATTCAAAAAAACCATAAAATTATATAATATTATCAAAATACATAAAAAACATGAAAACATAAAAATACGGGAACACCGTAAGAAATTTCTAAAAACCTAAAACATCGAAAACCCTAGAAAACCTAAAAACACTAAAACCACTAAATACCCTTAAAACCCTAAAAACCATAAATCCCAAAAAACCTTAAAAACCCATAAAATCATTAAAACCCGTACAAACCACTAAAAACAATAAAAACCCAATAAAGCCCCAAAAATGCTAAAAACTATAAAAAACCTTGAAACCCCTAAAACTGAAAAGAAAACACTAAATACCCAAGAATACACAAAATCCCTAAACAACTAGAAAACAATAAATGTTCCAAATCCCTAAGAAAGAAAAAAACATAAAAATCCCTAAAAATCCATTAAAATGTAAACCCCCTTAAATCCTTGAAATCCATAACAAAACATAAAAAAATTTAGAAAAACACAAAACCCATAAAAATCCTAAAAAGTCTAAAAAACCTAAAAACCCAACAAATATACAAACCCTTACAAAAATTAAATCCCATAAAAACCTAAAAAACCCAGTACAAAATCTAAAACTACATTAAACCCCTTGAACACTAAAAAAATCAAAATAACATTAAAAACCATAAAACTAACCCCCCCCCCCATTAAAAACCCATAAAAACTATATAAACCCTAAGGACCCGCAATATCCCTAAAAATTCAAAAAAAAAACAAAAATCCCAAAAAATATCTAAAAACATAAAATCCCCTAAAAACCATGAAAACCCCAAATAAAACATTGGAAACCAAAAATACTCTTACAACTTGTAGAAAACATAAAACTTTAATAACCCTAAAACCCTAAAACACCCTCAAAACCAAAAATTCTGAGGGTTTTGGGAATAACCTGGCCTCACACCTCTTCTGCCCAAAACCCCTAAAAACCACAAATACCCTCAAGCCCTCTAAGAACCCTATTAACAAATAAAACCCTAAAAATCGATAATAATACATAATAACATAAAAAAGCATAAACAACCAGAAATCCCCTAATAATGAATTTTCAGCCTAAAAAACATAATCCCCATTAAAATAAAAACAAAATAAATACAAAAAAACCCTAAAAACCATTAAATCCATAATATCCCTTAAAAATCATAAAAACTAGAAGAACCAACTAAAATCTATAAAAATTATTTCAAACCATAAAATAATAAAAAACTCTAAAACCTATTGACCCTAAAAAATTAAATTTTTTTCCTAAAACCCTTGAAAACTTTCCAAATCCCTAAAAATCCACAAAAATCATAAAAAATCCATAAAATCCATAAAAATTTTAAAAACCCTAAAAACAAATAAATCCTTAGAAATCTAAAAACCAAATAAAACCCCCCAAAAAATTTTAAAACACCTAATCAACATAAAAACTCTTAAAAGACCTCAAAATCCATAAAAACCCTAAAACCAATAAAAATCCTAAAAAATGCATAAAAAATTCTAATAATGTAAAAAATCATAGAAACCTAGAAAAGACCTAAGAAAACATTAAAAACCCAAAAACACTTAAAACTCCTAAAAAATATAGAAACACTAAAAACACTAAAACCATAAAAACTCCAAAACTCTATAAAATACCTTGAAATCAATAAAAACACTAAAAACTAAAAATAATATAAACACCCTTTAAACCCCTAAAAACATTAAAAAATTAAAAAAACACTTAAACCCTAATAAACTCAAAAAAACCCTAAAACCCCAAAAAATCAATAAATACCCTAAAACCCCTAAAAATTTCTAATACAATAAAACCCCATAAAAATAGTAAAAAATCCCTAAAAATACATAGAAGGTAAAAATCCCTATAAACCTAGAAAATACCTAAGAAAGCAATAATAACCTAAAAACACTTTAAACCCCTAAAATATCAAAAATCATAAAAAACCTAAAAACCATCAAACCCCCTTAAACCCCAAACACCCCCCTAAAATGACATAAAATTGTAGAACCTCTATAAACCACTAAAATATATAAGAGAATATAAAAACCATTAAAATCGTAAATACAAAAAAAACCAAAAAAATCGATAAAACCTTTAAAAACCACAAAATACTCAAAATTCTTATAAAATCATAATGTCCAAAATCTCTAAAAACACCCAAAAAAATATAGTAACCCTATAATCTCTAAAAAATAAAAAAACAATAAAGTCATAATAAAACATAAAACCCCTAAAAAACCAAAAACCTCTAAATACCATAAAAACCACTAAAATCTGAAAAATCACTAAAAACCCACTAAAACATTAAATACCATTTAAACCCGTAAAACATTAGAAACTATAAAAAACCATCATAACTCAAAAATCCTCCAAAAACCCTAAAACTTCAAAAAATCCATAAAATCCTAAAAGACCACAAAAACCACAAAAACCATAAAAACCATAAAAAACCAGATAAAGTACTAAAAATCACTAAAAATGTAAAAAAAACTAAAAACCTAAAAACCCCTAGGAAAACCATGTAAGCCTAAAAACAAATAAAACTCCTAAAAACCTAAAACTCCCTAAAAACACTAAAACCAAAAAAAACATAAAACCCAATAAAAACCATAAACCTCCAATAATACCTTTAAAAACCATTAAAGCCATAAAATGTTAAAATCACAAAAAACATAAAAACATACAAACTCAAAAAAACATAGAAATTGAAAAAACATAAAACCCCTAAAAACACTAAAAACACTCAAAATACATAAAAAACCTAAAAACATTACAAATATTATAAAATACTAAAAATCCCAAAAAATGTAAAAGCCCCATGAAAAACACTAGGAAAACATTAAAAACAAAAAACTGAAAAATTCAAAAAAAACTAAAAAACACTAAAAACCCTATAAACCCTAAAAGTCCTAAAAAAACTCTAAATACATAAAAATCCCTAAATTCCAAAGAAACACCTAAAACCCATTAAAAACCATTAAATCCCTTTAAAACCCTTTTGTGTTAAAACCTCAAAAAATCATAAACCCCTTAAATACTCAAAACCCCACCTATAAAATGAATAAAACCATAAAACCCTAAATAACCATAAAAACCCTCAAAATACCTAATATCTCAAAAATACTATAAAAATTCTAAAAATATCTATAAATCTCTAAAAATGTAAAAACAACCCTAAAACCCCAAAAAACAATTAGAAAACTAAAGGCCTAAAAACACTAAAAACGTAAAAAACCCAAAAAAATTATAAAAACCCTAAAAACCCTAGAACCCCTAAAAATGTTAAAAATATATAAAAACACATAAAACCTAAAACAAAATAAAAACTCTAAAACCCTTTAAACCACTAAAAATGTTAAAAAAACAAAAAAACCATAAAACCCCTAAAAAATAAAAATATATATCGACATAAAAAAACCATAAAAACTGTAAAAACCATAAAAACCACTAAGAACCATAAAAACCTTAAAACACTTAAAATATAAAAATCTTAATAAATTCATAAAATTTCTAAAAAAAAATTCTTAAAAATCCTAAAAACCTCTAAAAATACTCAAAAACCTAAAAAACATAAAACCTCAAAAAACAACAAAAAAACTAAAAAACCTAAAAAACAGTGAAACTCTAAAACCCTTAGAAGACATAAATACCCCTAAAATCCATAAAACCCCGTAAACAACCATTTACCCTAAAAACCTATTAAAAATCAAAATACACTTTAAACTATAAATAAAAGGTATAAAAACAACTAAAACACCTTTAAACCCATAAAAAATCAATGAAAAACACTAAACCACAAAAAAACCATTACACCCCTAAAACCTTAAAAAAATCTCAAAAATCAAAGAAAACACTAAAAACCATAAAAACCTAAAAATATCCCTAAAAATCCCTAAAATTTGAAAAGCATAACAAAACCAAAAACTGATAATAAAACCTTAAAAACCTAAAAACACTTAAAACCCCTAAAAAACTAAAAAATGATAAAAACCCCATGAACCATATTACCTCTAAAAACCTCAATAATTATATAAAAAATAAAACCCTAAAAGTATATCAAAACTCTAAAAACCATTTAAATCCCTAAAAATGTAAAAAAATCCTCTAAACTCATACACCCCTAAATTATTAGAGAAACATTAAAAAACAAAAAACCACTTAAACCCTACTAAAACCCCTCAAAATCCCTAAAATCATAAAAATAAATAAAATCATAAAACCCTAAAAATCAATAAAATGATAAAAAATATTGAAACACCATGAGAAAAACTTAATAAGATAAAAACACATAAAAACACTAAAAACATAAAGAATTCAAAACACCTAAAAAATCCTAAACCCCTAAAAAATAAGGCTGAGTCTCATTTAGGTTGGATTAATTTTACTTGAAAGAAACAATCTTAAAATAATATGGAACCATTAAGATTTCCTTCTATATATTAGAAAGGAAAACTTCCTTATGGTGTTTCTCAGAATATTATATCTTTTTCCAACACTACCTCCTCATATGGTAAGTTTGATTTCCCTTTGGTTGTTTATCCTTTAGTTGCAAAGCACCCTACTCTTTGGATCCTCTTGTGCATATTGCTCCTTCTTTGGTTATGAATACTGAAAAGTATGGTTGTATTTCTATTCATAATTATTGTGACTACTTATTATAGGAAATACCCTAGGTAGGTGTTGGTTTGGGTTTGACCCCAGTATTCGTCCCTTGTTATAGTGAGATAAAGACCTATGATGATAATGGTGTTACTTGTAGTGTGTGGGAAAATTCTTATTGATCCATTTTTGTTCCAGGATATGGATGTTATGACATGGGTCTGCTATGCTCCATAGGTCACCAGGATGTGGGATCTCTTTCTCTATGACCTAAATATGTGGGTTGGGATCTTGTTTTTTGGGTTCCTAGTGCTTTACTTTTTCTGATCTGCTAATGGAATTTGTTGTATCTGATCCTCCTTCTCTTTTGAATGACATGGATGGGGTTGATGCTGGTTTATGTATGAATTATCAATTTCAGGCCTTATTATTCCAAAATGAAGTATGTAAGATGGGTATTATTTTATTGGTCCTTACTCGACATATCAGAGTATTCAGAAACCTTATACCTAAAGTGATAATCCCCCTAGGAATATGCTGATTAAGGTGGATTAATGTGAACTAATGAGTAATCTTTTCAAAATTATACCTGAGGATAATGGATTTGATACTCCTTTAGTTCCCAATTTTTTTCATTAGATTTTAGAAAACATTAGTGCTCTCAATACTCTTAGTAAGAAGAGTGAGGGGTTGGGCCACATTATTTCGCATAAATTTTCTTATTTACGGATTATTGAATTAAATGTTAAAAGGGACAATATTTATTCTATTATGATGAATATTTCTTTGAATTAGAATAATTTTTCTAATTTTTATTCTTCTTCTGGAAGGCTCATTTTAGAGTTATGAAATCCACAATCAAAATCTGTTGAGCCTTATTTTGAATCTTTTCAGCTTATTGAGTGCCTTGATAGAGCTGTTAAATTGGATATTTCCTACTTTATTTCCTTTTTTATGGTTCGAAATTGATGTTTGATCGACGAGTTATATGGTAGGTCATTAATTGTCAGGTTTTTTCTGACTCAGAGTCTCCTCATATATTTCATAGTTATTTTAATGCATTTAGGTTCCCATAGGAAATATGTGGAGGCTTCCTGTATTGGACCTATCATATAAAGGACAACAATTTTGTCATTATTAATACTTTTCTAGATGATCATCATCTCTTTGGGAGAAGGTTTTCTTAGAAAAATGGATATTTAGGGGTTCTGAGGAAGCTGGACAGATATGAGGTCAGATCCAATTGGATGTTCTTGTTCCTCTCTTTGATATTAAATTTTCTTTTATACATGATTTTCGATCATACGCCATTATTATCATATATGGAGAGTTCATTCACTCTGAGAAGTTGTCTTTATAATTTTTTAATCATTTTGTATATTATGAAATCTTCCTATCTTTTGTCCTCAATGCTCGGAATATTGGGGTCTCATATAGTAATATGTTCCAAGTTTACTAAAAATTGAAAAAGGTCTTGTAGGATATCTGATCATTGAATTCCTAGGTGTCTTCTGAACATTCATCTGAAATTTACTTGATAAAGAAGGAACTACATGAAGTCAAAACATAATTTTTTATTAATATCCCATCTACTACCTTGATTCAAAATTAAATCTGTTGTAAGGGATGGATAAAATACATGACCTTAAAGGAAACCCACTTAGACAATAAGAAGAGTAGGATTTTCTATATTATATATGGGAACATAATTTATCCAAAACAATTATAAAAACATTTTAAACGCTCAAAATCACTGAATACCCTAAAAACCATAAAATTCCAAAATACTTTGAAAAAATCCCAAAATACATAACAAACACTAAAAATGTGAAAAACCCTAGGAAAACCTTAAAAACCTAAAAACACTTAAAACCCCTAAAAACCCAAAAAACCATAAAACTCTGAAAACCCTAAAACCCCTCAAATTCTATAAAACCCCTAAAGGATCATAGAAATATTGAAAAGGCCCACAAATCCCTAAAAAAATAAAAACCAAAAAACACAAAAAACCCTAGGAAGACCCCAAAAATAGAAAAAAACTAAAAACCCAAAAACCCATAATAAGGCTAAAAACTCTAAAAACCCTAAATGATCCCAAAAACCCCAAAAAACCAAAAAACCCCTTAAAACTTTAAAAAAACTAAAAACCCATAAAACCCATATTTACTAACTATAAAATTCTATAATTACTTTAAACACCTAAAATCATTAAAAAATCTAAAAATTTTAAAAACTCTAAACTACTAAAAAAACCAAAAAACCCAAATAATTTGTAATCACACTAAAACCCCTAAAACCCCTCAAAATTCATCTAAACCATAAAAACCATAAATACCAAAAAATACCTAAAATTCCCTAAAAACATAAAAACCCATAAAAACCTAAAACCCCAAAGATAACTATAAAAACCTAAAAATACATAAACCCTTAAAAATGTAAAAACATTTATAACCCTAAAAGATCCTAAAACCCAATAAACCCTAAAAACCATCAAACCCCTAAAAAATATAAAAACCATATAAATCATTAAAAAATTCACTAAAAATACATATAAATATAAAAAACACTAAAAACATTGATAAACCCTTTTACAACCCTAAAACCTAAAAAAACATGAATCCCCTAAAAATATAAAATTGATAAAACCCCTTAAAACCCCCAAAAAAGACAAAAAACCCTTAAAATCCCCTAAAAACATATAAACCCATAAAACCATAAAACTAAAAAACCCTATAAAATACAATAAATCCAGTAAAAACTCTTAAATCCCTTTAATCATTGTCAAACATTAAAAAAATCTCATAAACATAAAAGCCGTCAAAACCGAAAAAAATCTATAAACCCAAAAAAACCATAAAACACTAAAACCCCAAAAACACTAAAATGTAAAAAACCTTAATAACCCTCAAAACCCATAAGAAAAACCTAAAAAACTAAAAAAACATAAAAACCCTAAAAACCTAAAGAATTCTAAAAACCCTACTCATATTTAATCTCCTAAAAATCATAAGAACCCATAAAAATCCAAAAAATTCCTAAAATATTATTAAAAACATAAAACCCCTATAAATCCTTTAAAAATACTATGAAAACTTTAAATATCTAGACTCACTTTAATCCCCTAAAAACCTAAAAATGAAAAAAAAAATAAAAATCGAAGTAACAATAATACCCCTGAAAACATAAAAATCCTAAAAACCATAAAAACTAATGCAACTCTAAAAACCCTTTAATCCCCAAAAATGGTAAAAACAATAAAAAATATTAAAACCTAGAATACTAAAAAAAACACTAAAATCCCAAAAAATCCATAAAATCATAAAAACCCCAAAAAACCCAAAAAACCCTCAAAATCCTAGAAATGCCATTAAATCCAAAGAAACTAAAAAGGCCCAAAAATCAATTAAACAATAAAAGAACCCAAAACCCAAAAAACCCACAAAATAAAACCTATAAAATATTAAAATTCATAAAACCCCTAAAAACATAAAAACACAAAAAACCCTAAAAATCCAAAAAAACCTAAAACCCCTAAAAATGATCAATATCAATAAAAGATCCTAAAATCTTAAAATTGCCTAAAAAATTCCTAAAAACATAAAAAAATCTAAATACACTAAAAAACCTAACAAAACCTTAAAACCAGAAAAACACTTAAAACCCTCAAACCATAAAAATGTTAAAACCCTAAAATCCCTAAAAGTATCTTAAAACAAAAAACCCCCTAAAAAACTTAAAACCCTAAAACCAATCAATAACATAAAAACCTAGTAAAAATATAAATTCCATTTAAACACCAAAAAATATTAAAAAACTCTAAAATCCCATTAAACCCCAAAAAAATCAAAAAATCAAAAAATCCAAAAAATCCCTCAAAGTCCATAAACCACTAAATACACATAAAAATAATAAAAATCTAAAAAAATCCCATAAAACATAAAAAACTCTAAGATAGTGAAAAACCCTATGAAATCCTTAATAACCTAAAAACACTTGAATCCCCTATAAACATAAAAATACTAATACCCATATAAAAACCTTAAAACCCCTAAAACCCCTTACACTACAAAAAACCAAATAAAAATAAAAATCCTAGAAATTTCTAAAAAAAACCCAAAAACATAAAGAACCCCAAAATAACTGAAAACAACTAAGAAAACTATAAAAACCAAAAAAATCATAAAACCCCAAAAAACCTATTTTTTTTTTAAATTCCTTAAAATGACCATAAAAACCCATAAAATCTTTAAACCCCCTAAAATCCCATAAAAAACCTAAAAACACTAAAACTCTAAAAACCCTTTAAATATCTCAAATGTTGAAAAATCTTAGAAACCTTAAAAACAAAAAAAAACTCAAAAAATATAAAAACCCAAAAATTACATAAAAAATAAACCTAAAAACCCTCTAAATCCCTATAACCCTAAAACACTATAAAGGTAGTAAAAATTCCCAAAGACTCTCTAAAAACATAAAAACCCGTTTAAAACCATAAAAACCTAAATACACTTAATCACCCTAAGAAACTAAAAAATAATGGAAACTTTTAAAAACACAAAAATGAACAAAAATACCATAAAAAATTTAAAACCCCTAAAAACCTTTAAAATACTAAAAACCCATTAATCTCATAGAAACCCACTAAAAATATTGAAATACATTAAACCCCTACAACATTGAAAAACTCTCAAAAAATATTAAAACCATAAAAAACTAAAAAAACCGCATAAAACTCAAAATAACAATAAAAACATTAAAAGTCCTCAAAATTCTCATAAACCTAAAAAACCCATAGAAATTCCCAAAAATTCGTAAAAATTAAAAACCTAAAAAAACCCACAAAACCCCCAAAGAAAACCATAAAAACCTAAAAACACATAGAAACCCTAAAACCCTAAAACTACTAATAATAATTAAGACCCAAAAACCCAAAAACCATCAAAATCCATAAAACCATAAAAACAATATAAATCTAAAAACCCCAAAAACCCCTAAAAACCAAAAAAAAATTAAACACCTTTAAAACTCCTAGGAAAACCTTAAAAACCTAAGAACACTTAATACACCTAAAAAACCGAAAAAATGCTAAAAACCCTAAAAACTCCTAAAAACCATAAAAACCCTAAAACATTAAAACACATTAAAACCCCATAAAAATATTAAAAGCCAACTAAAAAGCTAAAAACTCATTAAACCACTAAAATTATTTAAAAATATAAAATCCTAAAACCCATAAAAGCTCAAAAAAATCCTAAAAACCTAAAAACTCTTAACACCCCTAAAATCTCTACAACCCTAAAAAACCATAAAACCCTCAAAATCACTAAAAACCCTAAAAATAATAAAATTATTAGAAATCCCTAAAAATACGTAAAACATAAAAATCTTTAAAACCATGAAAAACCATAAGAAAACTTTAAAAACCTAAAAACACTTAAGACCCCATAAAACCTAAAGAACTTTAAAAATACTAAACAAATTTACTCCCTAAAACCCAGAACAACAATCAAAATCCAAAAAAACATAAAACCCAATAAAAAACATACAAATTCCCCAAAATAAATAAAAAAATCAAATAACCCTAAAACCCCCAAAGAAATAATTAAATACCTAAAAACAATTTAAAACAAAAAAACCGAAAAAATTGATAGAAACCAAAAAACCAAAAATTACTAAAAAACCTTAAAAACTATAAAATCCCCATAACCCAAAGAACCCCTAAAACCTATCAAAGTACCTAAAATGATTTAAATACCATAAAAATCTTAAAATTCCCTAAAATCCCCTAAAATCATAAAAGAACCAAAAAATTTGAAATCCACTAGAAATCCTTAAATACCTAAAAAAATTAAAACCACTAAAAATGAAAAATTCCTAAAAACTCTAAAACCCTTAAAACCCAACAAAATACCTAAAAATATAAAAACCTTAAAATCATAAAAAACTCTACAATACCTAAACATAAAAAACACTTAATACCCTGAAAACCCATAAGAAAATATTGAAATCCTAAAATAACATGAAATCCCTAAAAAAATAAAAACAATAAAATCCTAAAAACCCCTAATAAGACCCTAATAAAATAAACCCCCCCAGAAAACCAATAAAAACATAAAATATCAAAAAAAAAAATTTAATATATTCAAACCTCTTAAAAAATAAAAAAAACTAAATCAAATTAAACACCCTAAAAAGAAAAAAAACTCTAAAAACCCAAAACCCCTAAAATCCATAAAAATCAATAATGCCCCTAAAAAATATTAAACCCCTTAAAAAATACCTAAGGATCCCTAAAATTGTAATGAACCCTAAAACCCCTTATAAAACATTAATGACCTTAAAAACAATTAAAACCCCTAAAACCCTAAAAATGTCTAAACCCTAAAAAACTCTAGAAACCCTAAAAACCCCTAAAACCTGAAAAAACATAAAAATCATAAAAAGCCCTAAAAATCAATAAAAACATAAAAACCTTGAAAACCCCTATGAAAAAATTAAAAAACTAGAAACACTTAAAACCTCTAAAAACCTAAAAAATGTTAAAACACCTAAAAATGCTAACTACACTAAAAGACCCTAAAACCCCGTAAAAAACATAAATACCCTAAAACCCATAAATAACATAAAAACCCCACTAGAAACAATAAAAACATTAAACCCAAAAAATGTTAAAAAACTCAAAAAACCTTAAAATCATAAAAAAAACTCAAAAACCTCCAAGAAGCGAAAAAACCAAAAATCCCCTTAAATTCCCTCAAAATCCCCCAAAACATTAAAAAACATAAAAATCCAAAAAATACACTCAAAATACCTAAAAACATAAAAACCCAAAAACCCTAAAAACCCTAAAAAACCTAAAAACCCTAAAATCAAAAAACCCTAAAAAACATACAATCCCTAACAACCCATAGAAATTATAAAAAATCCCTAAAAATTCTAAAAAACGTAAAAATACCAAAACCCTAAAAACACCTAAGAAATCCACAAAACCTAAAAAACATAAAATCCATAGCAACCCTAAAAAATTATAGAAAAACTAAAAACCGTAAACCCCATAAAACCACATAAAACCACAAAAAATCATAAAACCCCTAAACCCTATAAAACCCCCAAAGTAACAAAATACATTAAAAAACCTTTAACCTCGAAAAAACATTAAATACACTAAGAAACATAAATAAATATTAAACAGTAAAAAAAACACTAAAATCCAAAAACACATAATAAAAACCCTAAAAATCACCAAATTTCTTAAAAATAATAAAAACCCTTAATAATAATAAAAACACTAAAAATTACTAGAAATGAAAAAACCATAAAAACCTTAAACCCCCCTAAGAAATCCTTAAAAACATTAAAACACTTAAATCCCTAGAAACCTAAAAAACTCTAAAAACCCTAAAATATATAAAAACCCTAAAAAACATAAAACAAAAAAAATCCTTAAAATCTTAAAAGAATTTAAAAACACTAAAACCCTAAAAAACTATGAAAAAATTTTAAAAATCAAAAAACAATTAAAACCCCGAAAAACCTAAAAATAGATAAAACCATAAAATATCTAAAGCACCTAAAATCCCAAAAACCCAAAAACCCTAAACCCTTAAATCATAAAAACCCATGAAAAACTATAAAAACACTAAAACCCACTAAAATACTAAAAAAAGCTATAAACCCATAAAGACGTTTAAAGGTCTAAAAACATTAAATAGTTAAAAACTAAAAAACCCTTAAAATCAAAAAAAATCTTAAGAAACCCTAAAACACCTCAAAATTCATAAAATACCTGAAACTAAAAAAATGCTAAAAACCCCTAAAAATTTAAAAAACCCTAATAACACTAAAAACTCAAAATTTAATATTCAAAACCTAAAAACCCTTAAAATCATAAAAAACCTAAAAACCCACAAAACCAAAAAACCCTAAAACTTTAAAAATAATAAAATGACCTAAAATTTAAGAAAGAAGCTAAAATCCAAAAAAAAACCTTCAAACCTAGACACCTAAATCCCCTAAAAACAATAAAAAACCTAGAAAATATCATAAAACCTCTAAACACCATATAAACCCCTAAAAGCCTTTAAAATTCACAAACCCCTATTAAAACACTAAAAACTCTAAAAAACCGTTAATACCCAAAACCATTAACAAAATATAAAAACACTTAAATCCCTAAAAACTCAATCGAAACCCTCAAGATGGTTTGGTTGTGGTTCAATGTGTATGCTGGCTATGGGTTATGTTGAGTGGTTCTGTGCTGATGGTGGTGGATCTTCTTGGTGAGAAGGTGCTGGATGCTGAGTTTTGTGAATTTGGATGCTGGTATTTGGTTGGTTGTGAGCTGCTAGTTGCTGGTCTTTGGTTGGTTAGTGAGAAGGTGTTGGATGCTGGAACATGTGAGATTGGACGCTGGTCACTGCTCGTCTGTGAGCTCTGGATGCAGGTTTCTGCTTGGATGGGAATTGATAGAGGGGTGATGGTGCTGCCGACTGCTAGAATTGGTTTAGAAGGTGCTTAAGCTATTGTGGGTTTGGTGTTGTGTATTTTTTTCTTTTGATTTTTCTTTCTTTGCGAACTTTGGGTGTGTGTTTGTTAATGGATTTTGGGTGTTGGTTTATTGACCCCACCCCTCCCTTCTCTATAGTTTCTTCGTGTCATTTTTCTAATAAATTTTTGGGGGAGTCATGAATAGCCTGGCCCCGAGCCTTCCTTGCCCTAACTAACCCTAAAAACAAAAACTCTCATAAATCCCATAAAAACCCATAAAACAATAAAAACCCCAAAACCCCATAAAAACCATAAACACCAACACAAAAAAACACTAAAACACCTTTAAACCCCTAAAAAATTAAATACTATAAAAACCCTTAAAACCGAAAACAACTTAAAAAACCCATAAAACCCTAGAAAATCCAAAAAACCCTAAAACCTATTAAAACACATCAAAATCCCTAAAAACCCTAAAAACCCCTAAAAACATTAAAGACACTAAAAACCCTAAAAAACTTATAGAAAGATTAAATACCTAAAAACACTTAAAACCCCTAAAAACTTAAAAATGAAAAAAAAAACATTTAGAACCATACAAACCCTAAAACCCCCCAAAAACCCTAAACATTCATAAAATTCCTAAAGAATCACTAAAAATCCATAAAATCATCAAAAACATTAAAACTTGGAAAAGAATAAGAGGACCATAGAAACATAAAAACACTTTAAACACCTAAAACTGAAAAAACTCTAAAAACCCTAAAAATAATAAAATGAACCTAGAACCCCAAAACCCTGAAAAACTCTAAAAACCACTAAAACCATTACAACACTAAAAACACATAGAAATCCTAAAAACCAACAAAAACACAAAAAATGATTTTAACGCCTAAAAATGTCAAAAACTCAAAAAACACTAAAATCCAAAAAAAAAACTTTAAGAACCAAAAATTCATAAAAAACCATTAAAACGCAGAAAACCACTCAAATTCAAAAAACCCCTAAAACATAAAAATCCAAAAAAGTAATTAAAACCCTAAAAACCTAAAAACCCCTCAAATCCTTGAAACTACCTATGAAAACCATACAAACCAAACAACAATTAAAACCCCTAAAAACCCCTAAAAAACAAAAAAAATACATAAAAAATACCTATAAATCAATAAAAATGAAAAAAAAATCTGTAAAAACCCTAAAACCCATTAGAAAACATTAAAAACATATAAACACATAAAACCCATTAAACCAAAAATGATAAAAACCCTAAAAACCCATAAAAACTCTAAGAACCATAGAACCCCAAAAAAATAAAAAATTACCTAAAACCCAAATAAAATTTTAAAAACCCCTTAAACATATAAAAATGTTAAAAACTATATAAAACCATAAAAACCCTAAAAACTCTAAAAATCCCAAAAACTCAAAAAAACCCCATAAAAATATAAAAACCCGTACAAATGCTAAAAATCCCAAAAAACCAAAAAAATATTAATTACCGAAAATCCAAAAAATTATAAAAACCTCTAAATCCACTGACAAACCCCAAGAAAATAAAAAAAACTAAAAAAATAAGCTCTTAAAACCCATAAAAATGATAAAAACCATAAAAATATTAGAAACACTAATAACACAAAAATATCCGCAAAACCCATTATAAACGATGAAAGTCCAAAAAAGTCCCTAAAAATCCCTAACAACCTAATAAACCCAAAAAACCTGAAAATTCATAATAAAAAATTTAATACATAAAAAAGTTAAACATATGAAAACCTAATAAATGTTAAAAATACCCTAAAAATTCTTAAATCCCTAAAAACAATTAAAACCCTTAAAATATTAAATACCCAAAAAACACATAAAAAGCCTAAAACACTAGACTCTAAAACCATTTAAACCCCTTAAAATGTTGAAAAACTCTAAAACCCATTAAAGACTCGAAAAACATAAAAAAACCTTAAAAACCACAAAATCCCTAAAAATTGTAAAACCATCAAAATCCGTAAAACCCCAAAAGATCCTCACAAATCCCAAAAAATATCTACAAACATAAAAACCACTAAAAAACCTATGAAAATCATAAAACACTAAAAAGACAAAAAACCTTAAAAACACTAAAACCCTAAATACACTATAACGCCACAAAACACCTAAAAACCATTAAAAACCATAAAAACCTTCAAAACATTTAAAACCCCAAAACCCATAAAACCCCTTATGAATGAATAAAAATTATAAAACCCATATGAACCTCTAAAACCCATTAAAAATAATAAAAAACCTTAATGTCCCTAAAATACTAAAAAATATCCCTAAAAACACAAAAAACCATAAAACACTTAAAAACCCTAAAATCATAGAAAACCCAAAAAAACATAGAAACCCTAAAAACCCCTAAAAACCCTAAAAACTCAAGAAAATAATCCTAAAACCCCCAAAACCATAACAAACGCTAAATACCCTAAAACCCCAAAAAATCCACATAATTAGTAAAAACCATAAAAACATAAAAAATCCATAAAAACACCCCAAAAAATAAAAATTCCAGAAAACATGAAAACCCCTATGAATACCACAAAACCCTTGAAACACTTAAAACCCATAAAAACATATAAATTGTTAAATACCACTAAAACACTCAAATACATAAACAATTACAAAAATTAATAAAAAAAGTACCAAAAATTCCCTAAAAACATAATAAATCCTAAAAACCCAAAAAACCCAAAAGAAAACCTTAAAAACCTAAAAGAAATTCAAACCCAAAAAACACTGAGAACCGTAAAACACTAAAAATTATATAAAATCCCTAAAACCCAAAAAACCATAAAAACCCATCAAACATAAAAAAACAAAAAAAAAATCCATTAAAAACTCATAAAACCCTTTAAACATGTAAAAACATTGAAAACTCTTAAATACTTGAAATACCTAAAAACTCAAAAACCCCTAAATACTTAAAAAACCAAAACCCCTAGAAACTCCAAAAATAATCAAAATCCCTAAAAAACATAAAATCTTAAAAACCCTAAAAATCCCAAAAACAGCATAAAACCATAAAATTCTTAAAAACCCATAAATTAAAAAACCCTAAAATGCCTGAATAACCCTAAAAAATAAAAAATACTAAGAATCACATAAAACTCCAAAAAACATAAAAAAATGCTAAAACCTTAAAAATCCATAAATGGTCTCTAAAAACACCAGAACCCCCAAAACCTATAAAAACCATAAAACCCATAAAAACATTTAAAAACATAAAAACACACTAAAAACACTAAAATACCTTTAATCCCCTAAAATTGGAAAATACTCAAAAGTACCTTAAACCACTAAAAACTCATAAAAACCATAAACCCCAAAAAATTATAATATCACTAAAAAACTCCAAAAAACCCATATAATTACTGAAAACCCTAAAAACAATAAAAATCCCAAAAATCCCTTAAAATCACTAAAAACTAAAAAAAACCTAAAACCATTGGAAAATGATAAAAACATTAAAAACTAAAAATACTTAAAACCCCAAAAATTGTTAAAACCCCAAAAGACCCCAAAACAACTAAAAAATGAAAAACCATAAAACCCATAAAAATAATAAAACTCTATAGAACCATAAAACTCTAAAATACCTTTAAATCCTAAGAAATAAAAAATTCTAAAAACCCAAAATACCATAAAAACTCTAAAAACCATCAAAATCCCCAAAACACTAAAAACCAAAAAATATTGAGAGTCCAAAACTCCCAAAAAACATAAAAAACGCTAAGAACCCAAAATCTCTATTGAAAACCTTAAAAACATAAAAAAATAAAACCCATATACCACAGAAAATTCAAAAAAACCTAAAAACCAAAAAATCCTCAAAATCCTTTAAAACTGTAAAACCCTAAAGACCATAAAAATTATAAAAAAATCGCTCACCTTCACTACAAATTTATAAAACAGTAAAACCCGTGAAAAAATCTAAGAAAACCATAAAAACAAAAAACCACAAAAAACCCCTAAAAACATATAAAACACCAATGACCCTAAAACCCCAAAATACCCTAAAATAATAAAAACCCCTAAAAACCATAAAAATACTAAAAGAATTAAAAACCCCTAAAACCCCATGAATCACCTAAAACCCCACTAAAAATATAAAAACCTTTTAATCCACTAAAAACATTAAAGCACAACTAACCTTAAAACCCCTGAAAACTCAAAAAAAACCTAGAAATCAGAAAACCCTTAAACCCCTAATACCTTAAACCCCAAAAGCCTCAAATCCCTAAAACCCATTAAAATCATAAAATTCCCTAAAATGTTAAAAACCATAAATTCCCTAAAACATACTAAGAAAACTTAAAAAACATAAAAAGATGTAAAACCCCAAAACCCTTTAAAGCATTAAAGACACAAAAAACCCTACAACCCTAAAAAACCCTAAAACACATCAAAATTCCTAAAACCCTTAAAACCCTTAAAAATCAATAAAAATATATAAAAGTTTAAAACCCCTAAAATCTAAAAAAACCCCTGAGAAACCCCTAAAAACCTAAAATGGCTTAAAACCTTGAAAAGACATAAAAACATTAAAAACCCTAAAAGAACCAAAATACGCAGAATCCCCTAAATACAATAAAGACCAATAAAAAACATAGAACCCATAAAACCCATAAAACCCTAAAAATTCACCAAAAACAATAAAAACACGATAAACACCAAATAACATTTAAAAACTCTAAATCCCATAAAAACCAAAAAATACTCTAAAACCCACAAAAAACATAAATTCCCTAAGAAAACTCAAAATACCAAAATAATCCAAAAAACCAAAAACATCACAAAAGGCCTTATAAATACCTAAAAATGTAAAAACCCTATCAAAAAACTAAAAATCCAAAGAATACATAAAAAATTAAAAACACTTAAGGCCCCAAAAAACCATAAAAACAGTAAAAACCCTAAAAACCCTAAAAACCCTAAACCCGCTAAAAATCCCAAAAAACCTAAAAACCCATAAAAATCTTAAAACATCCTTAAAAATCCCAGAAAAAACATAAAACCCCTAAACTCTTGAAAATCCTAAGGAAAACATAAAAACTTAAAAATACATAAAACCCAAAAAAACCTAAAAATACTAAAAACCCTAAAACCTAAAAAGAGCTGAAAATCCCTAAAACCCCGAAAACCATAAAACCCCAAAAACATTAAAGACCCTAAAACCCATAATAAACTTCAAAAAAAAATTAGAAACTCTATAAACAATTAAACTCCCCCAATAATTTCAAAACTCTAAAAACCATAAATTCTCTAAAAGACTAAAATAAATCCAAAAACCTTAAAACATCATAAAAACTCTAAAACCCAAAAAACCCAAAAAAAACAAAAAGTCCCAAAAATAAATAAAACTGTAAAAATAAAAAAATCACAGAAAACCTCATGAAAACCATAAAAACCTAAAAACACATAAAACCTTTAAAAACTCTCAAAAAAATCTAAAACCCCCAAATCCCCTCCAAATCCTTGTGACCCTAAAAACCATAACAACCGTAATAATCCTTAAAATTCCATAAATTCCTAAAAACCATAAAAACCTATAATCCCCCAAGATAACCTAACAAACCAAAATACAATTTACACCCCTAAAACCCAAAAAAATGCTACAAACTCATAAAAAGACAAAAAAACCTACAAACCACTAAATACTATAAAACCACATAAATAATAAAACCAATAAAAACTCATAAACCATAATACCATTAAAAAACAAAAAACCATTTAAACCCCTAAAAATATTAAAAAAATAGAAGATCCTTAGAAAACTTAAAAAATCAAAAAACACTAAAAACCAAAAAAAACAACAAAAACTCTAAAACTATAAAAAACAGAAAAATATCTCAAAATATCTAAAAACTATAAAGAATGAAAATCCTTAAAATTCCATAAGAATCACTGAAAAAATTAAACCCCCCAAAAAACCCTAAAAACCCAAAAGAAAACCTTAAAAACCTAAAAAAACTTAAATCTCATAAAAACCATAAAAATATAAAACCCCAAAAAATCCCTAAGAAAATTAAGAAACCAATAAAATCCATAAAAATCAATAAAAACTATAATGGTTCAAAAAACCATAAATTAACCTATAAATATAAAAAACTCTAAAAACCCTAAATAGCCCAAATAAAACAATAAAAACCGAAAAAATCCTAAAACCCCTAAAACCTAAAAAATACGAAAAACCCTAAAACTCTTTAAACATCCTAAAACACCATAGAACCCATAAAAACTCCTAGATCCTTAAAAAATCCTCAAACCCATTAAAACCCTAAAATACACTAAAAACTCAAAAATATTTATAAACTTATAAAAACATAAAACACTATAAAAAAACACTAGACACCAAAAAATATTCAAAAACAGCTATAAAATCCCAAAAAAGAATAAAATCTCTAAAACACTATAACCCCTAGAAAGCCACAAAACCCTTAACAACCCTAAAAATCACAAAAATCCTAAAAACCCAAAAAATCCCTAAAAATTTAAAAACCCACTAAAACCCCTAAAAACTATTAGAAAATCTAAAAACCAACATAAACATAAATCCCCTAAAATATAAAAATGATATAATCCCTAAAAAACCCATAAAACCCCTCGAAATATGTAAATACCCTAAAACCCATAAAAATCCACAAAAAAAACCTAAAAATTTCTAAAAACATAAAAACACTTAAAACCCTAAAATCCTAAAAAAAACATAAAAAACGTAAAAAACCTGAAATAACTAAAATAAAAAAAAAATGATAAAATCTCTAAGAAACTATAAAAAGAACCTAAGCACCCTAAAACCATAAAATCCCCAAAAAATAATTAAAAAATACTTAAAACCAAATAAAATATTTAAAACCAACTGAAAAATCTAAAAATCCTTTAATAACAAAAAAAATGTTACAAGAAGAAAAAGAACCTTTTAAAATCTAAAAACACAAGAAACCCAAAAACCCAAAAAACCTATAAAAATACTAAAAAATACCTATAAATCAATAAAAAATAAAAAAACACTAAAAATTATAAAAATATAAGAAAACCATTCAATCCTAAATATAATTAAAACATGTAAAAAACTAAAAATGATAAAAACCATAAAACCCCTAAAAATAATAGAAGCCTAAAAATCCTCAAAACCTTACACACTGTAGAAACCATAAAAATCATAAAAGGACTAAATAATTCAAAGTAACATAAAAACCCTAAAAACCCTAAAAACACTTAAAAACAAAAAAAAATGCTAAAAGCCCTAAAAATAATCTAAAAACCATAAAACTCTTAAAAACCCATATAAACCCTAAAATTCCTAAAAATTAATAAAAAATATATATATACCCTTTAAAAACCAAAAAATATTAAAATATACAAAAACCATTAAAAAACCAATGTTGATGAAGTTCATCTAATGGATCCCACCAATCCCTTCTTGGAACAAAGTTAATGTTGATGGTGCCGCAGTAGGTTCACCAAGTCCTTCAGGTTGTGGTGGTGTTTTCCGCACCTTTCGAGGCTTTGTCAAGGGAATTTTTTATCATTTCATTGGGAATGGTTGCGCCTATGAGGCAGAGCTCTGGGATATCATCAACGATATACATTTTTCAAATCAATTTGTGTGGTTGCATCTCTGGATCGAATCTGACTCGATGCTTGCGGTGGAGGCTCTTCGACAAAATTCCAGGAAGGTTCCATGGCTGCTTCTACCTCAATGTGTTGAATGTATTAGCTTATCCAAGAGTCTGACTCTCAGGATCACTCACTCATACATGGAAGTCAATATGGTTGATCATGTCCTCTCCAAAATGGCTATTGAAGAATGTTGTACGCGGTGGTCCTTTATTGCTCCTTCTTTTTGTGCGTCCCATGTTGACTATGACATGAAGGGTATTGCACGTACCCGAATGCATAAGTCCCCCATGTAATGCCTTGTACTTTTCTTTTAGTTTTATTTTAAGGTACCAAGCTCCCTGCTTGGTCTGCACCATCTTTTCCCTAAGAACTCAAAAAACCCTAAAAACCCAAGAAACCATTAAAACCATAAAAATCATAAAAAACCCTCTAACCCATAAGAAACCATAAAAATCCAAAAAGGGAAAGAAATATGTCTAAATACGTAAAAAACCTTAAAACCCAGAAAAACCCCTAAGAAGAACATAAAAACCTAAAAACACTTAATACCCATATAAAACCTAAAATATCAAAAACCCTAAAACCCTAAACAACCTCAAAATTCCTAAAAACATTAAAAAAGATAAAGTAAAAAAAAATACATAAAATACTTAAAACAAAAAAGCCTATAAAATACCAAAAATTTCCCAAGAAACCTTAAAAACATAAAAAAAAATCAGACCCCTAATAATCCTAAAAAATTCTAAAATCATAAAATCCCCTAAAATTACCATAAAACAAAAAAACATAAAAAACTATAAAAACCCTAAAAACCATAAAAAAATACTTAAAAACTAAATTCCTTTAAAATCATTAAAGTGAAAAAAATCTCTAAAATCGCATTAAAAACTAAAAAAATGAAAATAATATTTTAAACAAAAAAAACAAAAAACAAAAAAAATCCCAAAAATACATAAAATTACCAAAAAACATAAAACCCATAAAAATCCCAAATATCTCTAAATATCTGAAAAAAACCCTAAAAACAGTAAAAAAAACTATGAAAAACAGAAAAATCAAAAAACACATAAAACCCTAAAAACCCAAAAACACTAAAACCATAAAAACCTTAATCACCCTAAACACCATAAACCCCTAAAATCCCTAAAAACTATAAAACCCTTAAAAACTCTAAAAACCCACTAAAAACTCTAAAAACCCACTAAAAATCTAAAAACACTTTAATCTCCTAAATATGTTTAAAATCTCTACAAACCTTAAAAACCTATGAAACTCAAAAAAATCCGCAAAAACCTACAAAAAACCCCTAAAAACCATACAACCCTAAAAAACATAAAAACATTAAAAATACATAAAACCCTTAAAATCATAAAATCCAAAAAAAATTCCTAAGTGTGTATAAACCCATGAAAACTTATGAAAACCCCTACGAAAACTTGAAAAACTTGAAAACACTTAAAACCCCTAAAACCAAAAAAATGAAAAAAACCCTAAGACACTAAAAAATCCAAAAAATACTAAAAAGACCCTAAAACCCCCTAAAACCCATAAAACCCCTAAAACCCTAAAACCACTAAAATATCTAAAAAATATTTAAATCCCTAAAAACATGACAAACTCTAAAACCCCATAAAACCCTAAAAACTCAAAAAAAAACCTAAAACACAAAAATCTATAAAAACCATAAATCCCTTAAAACCCTCAAAATCCCTAAAAACCATAAAAACAATAAAAACATAGAAAACTTAAAACATTTAAAACTCCTAAAAACCCAAAAAAACTCTTGAAATGATAAAAAAATCAGAATGAATAAGAAAACTAAAAACAATAAAAGTCTTACAAAAACCAAAAAAATACATAAAAACATAAAAATCCAAAAATCCCCCAGAAAAGAATAGAAACCTAAAAACAATTTAAACACATAAAACCATAAAATGGTAAAATCCCTAAAAACAATTAAAAGACCATAAAATCCCTAAAATCCATAAAAAACCCCTAAAAACCATAAAAAATGCTAAGACCATAAAAACCACATAAAATCCAAAAACCACTAAAAATATTAAAAACCGTTTTAAAACCTATAAATTCTAAAAAATATAAAAAAACATAAATACCACAATACTCAAAAAATGACTTATAAAAAAAAATAAAACCTAAAATCCATAAAAACCTCAGAAAACCTCAACATCCATAAATACACTAAAAAAAATAAAAAACCTAAAAACTGCTAAAAATGTAGAAACCCAAAAACCTTGAAAAAATCTAAAAAAACCTTAAAACCCTAAAAATAATTAAAAACACTAAAACACAAAAAAAATCTCAAAACCCCTCAAACCCTAAAAACCTTACAAAATTTTAATACAAAAAAATTAACAAATACCCAAATAACCCACAAAAAAATAAAATATACATAAAAATCATTAAAAGCAAAAAAACCTCTAAAAACCCTGAATGATAATAAGAAAACCTAAAAAACCTTAATTCACTTTAAACCCCTAAAAACATAAAGATTCTAAAAACACTAAATAACCTAAAAATAACATAAAACACATAAAACAATAAACCCCTAAATCCCTTAAAAACCCTAAAACCCATAAAAATTATAAATATAAATAAAACATTTTAAACCACTAAAATGATAAAAAAACTCTAAAAAAATGAAAATCACATAAAACTAAAAAACCTTAAATCTAAAAAAACATAAAAACTCTAAAAATCATAAGAAATCCAAAAACTGAAAAAAAAAACCCTAAAAAACCCAAAACCCCATAAAATCCTAAAGGCCCTAAAAATCCCTAAAAACATAAAACCCTCTAAAACACTAAAAAGCTAGAAGAAAACCATAAAAAGATAAAAACAATAAAAACACCTAAAAACTGAGAAAATGATAAAAATCACCAAGATACCATAAAACCCCTAAAACCTATAAAAATCTATAATGATCCTAAAGAACCAAAAAAATCCTAAAAATGACATAAAATCCAAAAAATCATAAAAAAACAGAAAACCATAAAAACCCAAATAAAACAATAAGAAACTAAAACACACAAACCCCCTAAAAATTTAAAAACACTAAAACCCTTAAACGACCCTAAATACATTAAAATCCATGAAACCCCTAAAAATCGTAAAACCCCTAAAACCCTATAAAAATTCTGAAAATCACAAAGAAGCTCTAAAAAACATCTACACCCCTAAAAACCTTAAAAACTAAAAATCAACCTTTTAAACTCTTAGAATTCATTAAAAACAATAAAACTAAAACCACTAAAAATCTAAAGATTATTTAAAAAGCATTAGAAATATCAAAAACTGTAAAAATCCTTGAAATTATTGAAAAAACATATGAAAACCATAAGAACATAAAAGCACTTTAAACCACTAAATACCAAAAAATGCTAAAAAACCAAAAAACCTGAAACACCCTAAAAACCCTAAAAACAATCAAAATCACTATATTCCCTAAAAACCATAATACTCAATAAAAATCCAAAAAACATAAAAACACCTAAAAAACTTAAACAACTAAAAACTGAAAAATGCTAAAACCCCTAAAAGTCACTAAAAATAAAAAAACAGCAGACAACTAAAAACTATAAAACCCCATAAAAACCATAAAACCCCATAAAAACACATAGATAATCTAAAACCCACTAAAAATTATAAAAATCCTTTAAAACTCTAAAAATGAAAAACTATAAAAACTTTAAAAACGATAAAAACACAATAAAACTCAAAAATCTCAAAAAAACCATAAATTCCTAAAATCCCATAAAACAAAAAAACCCTCAAAATACCTAAAAAGAATAAAAACCAAGAGAAATCCAAAAACACCTTATAGATACATAAAAGGATAAAAACCATAAAACCTTTGAAAAATCATAATAAAACATTAAAAACCAGAAAAAAAAGGAAAAGCCCAAAAAACATAAAAAATGCTAAAAACATTATAAATGATAAAAACACTAAAACCCTCAAAATCCATAAATTCCCTAAAAACATAAAAATACTTAAAAATACTCTAAAAATACTTAAAAACACAAAAAAACCATAAAACCGCAAAATACCCCAAAGAAAACAACAAAAACATAAAAAAACAAAGAACCCATAAAAACCTAAAAAACACTAAAGAACATAAAAACCCCTAAAAGACCCTAAAACTTGAAAAACTCGTAAAACCCCTAAAACCATAAAAACTCAAAAAACCCATAAAAACCTTAAAAATAATAAAAACACCAAAGAAATTTAAAACCCTAAAAATGTATAAAACTCTAAAACCATTAAAACCACTAAAAATCAAGAAATAACTCAAACCCCAGAAAACTATAAAGACCCCCAAAACCAGAAAACCCTACAAAATACCAAAAAAATATAATAACTAATAAAAATACTAATGAATCCCCAAAATCCCTAAAAACATAAAAAAATTATAAATCCTAAAAACCCATTAAAAAACAATAAAAAACCTAAAAACACATAAAACCCCTACATACCTAAAAAACTCAAAAAGTCCAAGAAACATAAAATCCCCAAAACCATAAAAAAAATCAAAATCCTTTCAAACCCTAAAACCCATAAAAATTATAAAAGTCTCTAAAACCCTAAAAACATAAAAAAATGATAAACCTTTTAAACCCCTAAGAATCCCATTCAAACGAAAAAAACACTTAAAATCCATAAAAACAATAAAATTCTAAAAATTCTAAAAATACTAAAACCCATAAAACCCACTATAAACCATAAAAACCCCTAAAACCCATAAAAACCCAAAAAAACACTAAAAACTCTAAAATATCTATAAACCCCTAATAACCTTTAAAAACTCTAAAATCATAAAAACTCATGAAACCCCTAAAACACCGAAGAAACCTTAAAACACTCAAAGACAATAAAAACTCTAAAAATAAAAAAAACCAAAAAACACATAAATTCCCTAAAACAGTAAATAATTTTAAAACCCATGAAACACCTAAGAAACCCTTAAGAAACATAAAATTCATAAAACACTTAAAAATCCTAAAATATGATCAAAACCAAAAAAAATATAAAAAAATCCCTAAAAATCACTGAAATCCCTTGTCTCCTAAAAAACCATACAAATCCTTAAAAATCCATAAAATCACTAAAAAATAAAAACCCTAGGATGACTTTGACTAATTAAAAACAAATAAATCCCTTAAAAAACTAAAAACACTAAAAATCCTAAAAGCCTTAAAAACCCTCAAAAATCATAAAAACTTATAAAAAACATTAAAAATCCAAAAAAGACATAAAAAACCCTAAAATCCACAAAAAAAAAATAAAAACCCCTATAAACCCCAAAAAATAATAAAATCATAAAAATACCTTAAAACCCATAAAAAATCATGAAAACTATAAAACCCCTAAATTTCCTCAAATTCCATAGAAACCTTAAATACCATAGAAATCCAAAAAAATCCATAAAATCCCTAAAAATGTAAAAAACCCTACAACCACTGAACCCCCCCCCCCCAAGAAAATCGTAAAATAATTTCATAGAACCCCTAAAAACATAAAATAATTATGTAAACCATAAAAACCTTAAAACCATAAAATCCTTAAAACACTAAACCCCTCTAAATCCCAAAAGAACCCCCAAACCCACAAAAATCCAAAAAAACCCTAAAATACCCAAAAAATAAAAAACCATAAAAACCCTAAGAAAACCTTATAAACCTAAAAAACATAAAACCCCTTAAAACCCGTAAAAATGTTAAAACTTATAAAAACATTAAAAAACTTAAAAATTCTAAAAACCAAAAAAAATCCCTAAAACACCTTAAAAGTCAAAATATCTAAAAACCATAAAAATCCAAAAAAAAAATTCAAAGATTCCAAATGCATAAAAACCACTAAAAATATAAAATCATCTAAGAAGACTTTAAAATCCTAAAAATACATAAAAACCCTAAAAACCTAAAAATTGATAAAACCCCAAAAAATACCTAAAGTCCCTAAAAACCAGTAAAAGAAATAAAAATCCATTAAAATTTTCAAAAACCCCCAAAACCCAAAAACCCCCTAAAAACACTCTAATATATCTAAAACCCCTTTAAACCCATAAAATGATAAAAAACACTAAAATCATAAAAATCATAGAAAATAATAAAAACCCTAAAAAGAAAACAAAACCATAAAAACTATAAAACCCTTAAAACCCCTAAAAACCCTCAAAATACACTAAAAACCTAAAAAAACATAAAATCCTAAGAAACCTAAAAAACCTAAAAAACCCTAAAAATGTAAAATACCCTAAAAACCAAAAAATCTCATCAGAAAACCATAAAAACCTAAAAATAATTAAAACAACTAAAAAATTAAAAACCCCTAAAACCCTTAAAAAACTAAAAACCCTAAAATAAGAAAAAAAAACATCAAAATCCATAAAACCCAAAAAACCCCATTGAAATCTTAAAAATTCAGTAAATATACCTAGAAATATAAAAAGCCCTAAAACACATGAAAACCCTTAAGAAACCCCTAAAAAACATAAAAAAACCTAAAACCCCTAAAAACCTAAAAATGATAAAAAAAAACCCTAAAAACCTTAAAAACCCTAAAAATACATTAAAACATAAAACCCCTAAAACCGTTAAACCCGTAATACCCAAAAAATTACAAAAAACTCTAATAAACCTCTAAAAAATATTTATTCCATTTAAAACACTAAAACATTAAAAATAAAAATAAAATATTAAATACCTAAAAAAATAAAGAAAATGTCTAAAACCCAAAAAACTGTAAGAACACTAAAGACTAAAAAAACCAAAAAACCCTCAAATCACTAAAAACTGTAAAAACCCTTAAAATTCATAAAAAATCCTTAATAATCCCTTAAAACATAAACTAACTCAAAAAACCCGGAAAAACAATAATAAAACCATCAAAACCTAAAAACCTATAAAATGCTAAAATCCCAAAAAAAACCCAAAAAACCCTAAAACCCCAAAACCCCAAATAACCCCTAAAAACCTAAAAACCATAAAAATCCTAAAAAAACCTAATAAACCTAAAAAGTAAAAAAAATAACGAAACCCTAAAAAATCATAAGAAAAACATAAAACCCTAAAAACAATTAAATCTTCTAATGCATAAAAAACAGTAAAAATAATTAAACCCCTTCATAACCCAAAAAACCTTAATAACTCGAAGAAACACTAAAATTTTAAAAATTCTAGTAACCCATAAAAAACATAAAACCCAGTAAAAACTCTAAAACCCATTTAAACCACTAATAACATAAAACACTCTTAAAGCATTAAATATAACAAAAAATCCAAAAAATCATAAAACATAAGAAAAATATAAATACCTTAGAATCACTAAAAATGAATCAAATTCCCTAAATTCCATATAAACCATAAATATCCTATAAAATACTAAAAATATTTAAAAACATAAAAACCGCTAAAAACCGTGATTTTTTTTTTGAGAAAACCATAAAAAATGTAAAAAACATGAAACGCCTAAAACATAAACCCCTAAAAACTCTATGAAATTGTAAAACCCATAAACTCTATGAAACCCATAAAACATTAAAAACCCTAAAAACCCATAAAACCCCTAATTCCACCATAAACTCTAAAAACCTTATAAACACTAAAATATGTTTAAAAACTCTAAAACACCATTAAAATAATAAAAAACTGAAAAACTGTAAAACCCCAAAAAAATCACATAAAACCCCTAATAACCCTAAATCCCCAAATAATCCCAAAAATAAAATCCAAAAACTATAAAATTATAGAAATTCTACCTAAAAACATAAAAAAACATAAAAACATTATAAAACTGTAAGAAATCCTTAAAAACCTAAAAACACCTAAAACCCCTAGAAAACCTAAAAACATTAAACCTCTTAAAACCCTTAAAACCCTAAAAACCATAAAACCCCAAAACCCTTAAAACCCTCTAAAACCATTAAAACCCGTATGAACCACTAAAAACAATAAAAACCTAATAAATCCCAAGAAATGTTAAAAACTCTAAAAAACCATGAAACCCCTAAAACTAAAAAGATAACACTAAATACCCAAGAAACCAAAAAACCCCTAAACAACTAAAAAAATAAAAAATGTGTCAAATCCCTAAAAATAAAAAAACATAAAAATCCCTAAAAATCCATAAAAATGTAAACCTCCTAAAATATTTGAAAACCATAAGAAAACATTAAATAACCAAAAAAACTTAAAACCCATAAAAATACTAAAAAGTCTAAAATGCAAAAAATATACAAACCCCTAAAAACATTAAAACCCATAAAAACATTAAAACCCCTGTGAAAAATCTAAAACTCCATTAAACCCCTTGAACGTAAAAAAATCAGAATAACATTAAAAACCATAAAACTAACCCCCCTCTAAAAACCCCATAAAAACCATATAAACCCAAAGGACCCCCAATATCCCTAAAAATTCAAAAAAAACAAAACATATCAAAAAATATCTAAAAACATAAAAACCCCCAAAAACAATGAAAACCCCAAAGAAAACCTTAGAAACCAAAAATAATCTTACTACTGCTAGAAAACATAAAATGATAATAACCCTAAAACCCTAAAACACCCTAAAAACCCTAAAACGGCTAAAATCGTAAAACCCCTAAAAACCATAAAAACCCTAAAAAACCACTAAAACTATAGAAACCCTTTAAAACACTAAAATCATTAAAAAAGCTCTAAAAACCTAAGAAACACTAAATATTAAAAAACCCCTAAAACACAAAAAACCTTAAAACCATAAAAAACCCAAAATCCCTTAAAACCCCTAAAAATCATAAAAATCCTAAAAAATCTATAAAAATCATAAAAAATTTAAAACCCCAAAAAACCCTAATAAAACCATAAAAAACTAAAAACACTTAAAATACCTAAAAACCTAAAGATGATGAAAACCCTCAAATATCCTAAAACCCACAAACCCAATAACCATAAAAACACAAAAAAACCCTTTAAACAAATAAAAAATTTTAAAAATGAAAATGGACCTAAATACCCATAAAAACAAAGAAAAACTCAAAAAACTAATAAAACCGTATAACTCCCTAAAACACCCAAAAATCCCTTGAAAATATTTAAAAACCAAAAAAACCAAAAAAATCCTAAAAATTCTTTAATAAACCCTAAAAAAATAAAAAAAAACCTTGAAAACCTTAAAAACCCCTAAAAACCATTGAAATCCTAAAAACACTTAAAACCTCTAAAAACCATAAAAACACTGAAACCCCTAAAATCCAAAAAAATAATTGAAACCCATAAACCTATAAAAATAATTATAAAACCTAAAAGCCAATAAAAAAACTAAATCCCCACTAAAAACTCTAAAAACTCTATAAAACCAAAAAAAACTATAAAACCCCCTTAAAACCCTGAATACTCAAAAAAAAACTCTAAAACACTAAAACCCCAAAACACCATAAATAACCTCAAGTCCTCTAAAACCCTATTAACTGATAAAACCCGAAAAATCCATAATAATACCTAATAATATAAAAATCAGAAACAACCTGAAATCTCCTAATAAATAATTTTAGACCTTAAAAAACATAAACCCCATTAAAATCTAAAAAAATAAATACCAAAAAACCCTAAAAACCATTAAAACCATAAAATCCTTTCAAAATCATAAAAACTAGAAGAAGCAACTAAAATATATAGAAATCATTTCAATCCATAAAATATTAAAAAACTCTAAAAACCTATTGACCATAAAAAACTAAAAAAAATCATAAAACCCAAAAATCCTATAAAAACACTAAAACCCATGAAAACTTTCCAAATCTCTAAAAATACACAAAAATCATAAAAATTCTTAAAATCCATAAAAAAATTTAAAACTCTAAAAGTCAAATAAAACCATTGAAATCTAAAAAAAATCACCACAAAAAATTGAAAACCCTATTAATCATTAATACTCATAAAAGCCATCAAAATATATTATAGGGTCCTGAAAAATCCAAAAAGGAGATTCTACCCAAATCCCCCAAAGAATTGGGGAAAATAATCAAAGAAGGGACACAAACAGGACCAGTTCACGAACTGGTCCCATGGAAATGCAACGTGGCCAGGCCCCGTGAAGCGCCCCCTCCGTGAACCATTGTCATTCACGAAATGGTGGTGGAGAGCCTCTATGGTCACAAGGCAGGATGGGCGCCTGTCTGTTGCACTGTAATGAACCGCCCCAACTGTGGACCACATCGACTAGTTCAATCCGCACCCGCTATCGTTTGTGTAATAGAGGCGGAACCATCCGCAGTTGTGGAGAACTCCCTGAGTTCGATTCGCCTAGGGGGTGTTCAATACCCACCGCGAATCGCGGATTGACCAAGTCATCTGTAAACCGGGTATTTGGTTATGGGCCTCCGTAAAAGGTGTCATGTGGCCATAAATACATCCCTTTCCCCACTCTATAAAAGGAGACTAAGGAGGAAGGAAAAAGAGGTCGGAGAATTGGAATCAGATTCATAGGGATTGGAGATTTGGAAGGGGATCGGTTAAAGAAAGGCTTTGAATTTCAAAAACAGTGAAATTCCCATCCGCGAACCATAGTAAGTATATGAATTAACAAGGAATTGGAAAATGCATAATAACTTGGTGAACCACGAACCTAAAATAACAAAAACAAGGAGAATTGCAAACCATACCCCCTACGCAGATGACTTCCCCATAGACCAGGGAGTTTATGCCTCTTTTACCATCTGTCGCACCGCGTAGCACTCTCCTAAGCGGGCGAAGCCCCGACAGACGAGCCTCTGACCGGTGCCGCCCTTGGCCACCGCTGCCCACCTGGAACCCTCCGCGAACCACCTTGGTTCGTGGATAAAACCCAAATCCGCGAACCACCCTAGTTTGCGGGACTCCAATCAGTCCACAGACCACCATGGTTCATGGAAAACATCTACAGCAGTGTGGCGCTTCCCCACACGAAGGGCGCCACCACCCATACCTCTCGGTGGCTCGCCGAATACTTTGGTGTTCCCATTTCCTGATCCAGAAAAAATTCTTCTGATCCAGCCAATCCTCGGTGAATCCCTCATTGGCATATTCATCAGCCTCGAGCTGAGGCCTCCACTAGATCCACCGGATCCGCGTGACGTAACTTTTAGGTGCATCAGCGCACCATTTTTTGTTCACATACCCATGGTAAGTAGAGGCGAAGGGTTTGCCCCGACCCTAGAGTATATTCCTGAAGAATTCCCAGGTTCAAATTCCCACGGTAATGTGGATTCTAATCTCTGGAATCCCGTTTCTACCCCTACACTTGTTGAGGGTTCCTCAGAGTTGGTAAAATAGACATTTGAAGGAAGCCCCCATGCACTGCAAGAGAAGATATGGGTACAAGAGCACCCCTTTTCCCTCTCCCGCTGGGCTTTGTCACCCTGGGAGTCCATCTCGGAGTATGCCCCGACCTTATGGGCCTCCTCAGAGTGTAAGCCACAATCCATCGCCATGTGCGTCCACTTAGGAGTAAGCCCCGACTTAATGGGCCGCTCTCATGCGTAAGCCCCACTCCACTTCTCACGAACGCACCTTTCGCGACGTGATCCGCTGGTCTATGCTGCCTCTTGTTTCTCACACCGAGCATGACTCATGTGGGATTAGAGTAATCATCGACCATGACCTCCCCTTATGGGCCTCCTCAGAGTGTAAGCCCCAATCCATCATTCTGGGCTGCCCCAGAGCGTTATCCCCAAGCTAATGTGAACTATGTGGACTTTGATCCTTGCCGCCTAGGCAGGGTACGTAGGAAGCCTCAATGAGGTTCAAGCACACCACCCATCGGACCACCCGGTCTATATTCACGTCAGATCCCCGACACCAATGAGAGCTACATGTACTTTGATCCCTATCTCCTAGGCAGTGTACGTAGGAATCCTCCAAGAGGTCCAAGCCCAACAACCGGTCAATTCGACTGTTTTCACATCGGTTCACCGAGTTGCTCCTAGCACCGTATCAATGATTCCAGACTTCGCAGGGTCATTAATCCAATGTGGGATGGTAATCCTCAGGCCTAAATGATTCTGAATCCCCTGCGTCCAGATGACTGTTGCCCACCAGGCATAAATCCATGGATACTATGTTTGGGTATAAACCAAATATTCGCAAACAAATGAATACGTCTTAAATCTACAAGAGAGTCCCGGAACATGCAATAATTCCCCCCAAAAGGGTGTCATGAGGCCGACTTCCCATCATCTCGACCAATGTGAGTTTTTAAGAGTCGTTGGACAGAACATCTGGCGAACGCCTGCCTTTGGAAAGCATGTCCATCAATTATTGGATACGGAACCGTTGGGCGTTTCAAGGCTGAAAAGCCAAAACAAAACATAAAATGGTGAACCCGACGTTAATCTTTAACCAAACATGATGAATTTAACCTAATCCCACTCTGTGCCCCCTCATGCTCTAAAGGAGGGCCAAGCATGGTCCTTAATTATGCATGGGATTATGAGATGCTTCTTTGACAGGTTTGCTGCATGTATTTGTTAAAACGTTTTTTCACAGTCACTTTCAGAACTCCCATCGATCCAATGGAATCGTAAATGAACTCACAAGTGTGTGTTTCCAACAACGCAAGGACGAGACTTACTCAACAACGGAGGACCCCGTCACCCACCCAGCATCTTCAATGCTGGGTTTCAGATGCACTGATCCGAGAGTACCACGTGAATGGTACTCCCCCAACGGTGGAGGCAGCCATACACGCCCTCCAATCCATCAAGATTCCTCGGCCACCTGCCCAGCAGCGACTGCAAAGGCGGATCTAGACAGGCCCTGTAGCTGTCTCCAACTGTTTCGGGAGTCTATCCCCGACACGGGACAATGCATACCTCCCTTATCTCAGGTAGGTGGGTGAGGTCGTCGTTGAGGACTTCATTCCCACCGAACGGGGGTTCCGCTCCAAGTCCCCCACTGGAAGATGTCATCACGATCACGCTGCAACCCAACATCCTCACGCCAAGGAGGATGTCTCCCTGAGGATTCAGGCCCACGCTCCTTGAGCTCCGGCCCCTCGGACCGCCCGACGAGGGTGGCAAATGTACAATCAGAGACCAGTAATCACCCTAGTCCCTGAGGAGGAGATCCACTGCTCAGCCACAAAGACGTACCATGGAAAGGCACCAACACCTGTTCGCTCCTCCCAAGACCGCCATCCAGACATGGAGGAATCACACGAGGCGGCGCGCATCCCCACCGATCATCATCAAGCACGTTTCTCACACAAGATGGCACTTACCAGGCAGGAACCTCTCCCTACCCAGGGTCGTGAATCCCACCAGCTTGACGTGGTGGCGATTCGGCACCGGTAGGACCAGCTTCTGGCAGTTGCTTCTGACGCCCGACATCATGATATGGTGGTGATCAACAAAGCCCACCACGCAGAAGTGGCGGTAACTCATAGGCGGGAACGTCTACCCACCAACAAAGGCCACCAACTCGATACAGTGGGAAACCAATATATGCAGGGCTAGCTCCCTGCGGATTCAAGTAAATCCCACGACCCCGATGTGGTGGAAAACAGAGAGATAAACCAGCGTATCCCGGTATAGGGGAAGATTTGTTCACCTGCACCGACACAGGAGAATTGTCAGTACCCACTATCCAATGGAGGACCAGAGCAGTATATTCCTGCTCGGATACCGGAATGGGCCTTCATACCCGTTCCAACCGAAGATGTCTCTCTACAAATCCTGTCAATGATGGAGGAGCAGGTATCTATCCCAGATCATATCTTGCAGACTTTCCAGAATGTAATTGCATCAGCGGCAACAGAAAGGACTCAGGCCCATGAGCCCATCTCCCCAATTGAGGTGACTCATCCAAGAGATGATATATCCACGTTGGAGAAGATCTGCATCCCTTCTTTAGCCCGGGAGGGTATCCGTCCATATTCCACAATGCAAGGGCAGTCGGATCGAGAAGCTTCACTCGTTCCAACTGGGGGACACCTGTCCATCACGGTGGATGCTCCAAAGTAGGCATATACCCTTGATAAAAGCCAGGATGTTCGTTGGCGTATCCCGGCAGCATCCCGGTACCCAATTGGATAGGGACCCAAAAAAGGTGAAGGTCGTTGTCAGAAGCAGACGGTCCCCGCTGTCTGCAAAAGGGCGCCCCGAACGCACCAAATGCAGCCAAAAAATAAAGAGTGGGTTCATGACTCTACTCTACTGGAACATGTGGTTCCCGATGCTGCTAAGCACACTTCAAAGCCTCGAAACCCTGCCCACCCATTACCATATTATGGGAGTGGCAGTAGCAGTTGAAAAGGTCCTCCCTACAATGTTGCTACCAACAGCTCTAAAGGTCCTCCCCAGAGCACCCGTGGGGGCCTCCCCTTTGGGCATATAACGATCGGTCACGAGAGTTTATCTCTTGATTTGAGTCATAGAAACCCTCCATGTAACCAGAAGATCGAGCAGCAAGAAGGTCCTACACTTGCTGCGGTCCACCCTGAAGGTCCTCCCCGGGGTATACACTACAATCACTCTCCATGCAGTGGGACCAAAAATTGTGATAGTAGACCTCGCTATAATAGTCGCAACTATAGAGTACCTCCCCGCAGTGATGTCTCATCACGACAAGAAGGCCCTCCCCTTATCGTGGCCTGCCCTGAAGGTCCTCCCCAGGGGTTACGCTGCAACGAAACTCCATGCAGCCAGGCATCAGATCACGGTGGTAGTCCTCGCCACCCTGATAACGGGGGTCCTCCCCGTAGGGACGTCAAGCAACGAGAAGGAACTCCCCTCGTTGCGGTACATTCTGGAGGCCCTCCCCAGTATTTATCCCGCAGATATTTTCCTTGCGGCAGTAGTAATGGTAGTCTTCACCATTGACACAACTGTGATGGTAGTCCTCGCCACCACGGCCGCCATTGCGAAGGTCCTCCCCACAATGGCCCCAAGCAACAAGAAGGCCCTCCCCTTGTCACGACGTGTCCTAAAGGTCCTCCACAGGATGTGCGTCGAACGTAAATCCATGATGGTCATCCTCACCATGATGGCAGTTGTTGTGAATGTCCTCCTTGTAACGACGTTGCGCAACCAGAAGGCCCTCTCCTTGCTACGACACACCTTGGAGGTCCTCCCCAGGGTGTGCACTACAAAAGTCCTCTATGCGGTGGAGCATGAAGTAGTAATTGTAGTCCTTGCCATTACGGCCGTCATTGCAGGGGTCCTCCCCACGATGACATATTATTTCGACAGGAATTCCCTCCCCTGCTGAATCAAGCACTAAAAGGCCCTCACATGCTGAGGCACTCAGAAGGACGGGATCGAGCATGTCAGATTCCCACCTTGTCTCTAGCGATGCCCTTCTTCGATCAAGATTCATTATAGGGCCACGTTCATCTTTTGCACCACCTTAGAATCGTCCACAAGACAATTCAATACCTACCGGTCCCATTCCCTCTGACTATAGTGTGTGCCTTAGTTGGGCTGACCAGGTAGAGGAATCACTGGTGGAGGATTATGCTGATATGTTGCACCTAAGGAAATGACTGGCTAGGGATGATATACCAGTTATGTTTTGGCCTACGTCCACCTCTCAGTTCAACATACCAGAGATTTTTCGGAAGAATGCATGAACAGAATCAGCCATAATATATTGAAGACCCTACGCCAGCTAAAATCAAGCTTCCTGCCCTATGAAGTGTTTGTAGACCACGTCAAGACGATAGAAGACCTCATGCGTCATATCGACCTGGAGGCCCTTCCTACGGTGTGGCGACAACGCCCCGAGAGGCGCAAAGAGAATATGGAGGCAGCTTTCCTCTGTGCACTGCATGAGATGCACCGTCTCATCGGTGACACTCCAATGGGAGTCCATATCAGGGGATGGGGAGAACACGGAGCTCTGCATTTCACTCCACTCCCCGCCCAGAAGAACCCATTCAGCATGGTATCTTGCAACGTTGTCACATCGAGATGACAGTCGAGTGGTCCCCCAGTTTAGGAAAGGTAACACACCCAATAGAGTTGGGCCTTGAGTATGTCCTAGAAGTGTCAGGATTGACGGGAACAAGCCATTCAAAACTCCTAAATCAGGCCACCGAGATCATACAGTAGGCCTCTCGCCTAAGAGAGGCTAATCAACGATATTTTCTTGCCTCCCCAGAAGGTATTGATTCAAAGAAGAACTCGACACCAAATCCGGTTCACCCCAGGATGGGGGCACTCTAGATTAGGCAGGTCACAATAGCAGCAGCCACTGCCGCAATCTAGGGTCAACCCCAGCCTGCAGGGCTAGGGGCATTTTTAACAGCAAATTCCCCCATAAGACCAATAAAACTGGGAAGATACTCATTTTCTGAGGAACGGATCCAACCCCAGCCCTCAGGGCTGGGGGAATTAATACCCCGTAAACAACAACCTCCCCCACGAGAATCAGTATTCTCTCATCTAGGGAGGACATTTAGAAGAGGAGGTTCTCGTCCTATCCCATCATTTGAATCATCATCCCCACTAAGAGGAGGGCGCATCATGAGGTCACATCAAAGAACTCTCTGCATCACCCTTCGTCAAGAAGTCCGAAGGTAATCCCAGGACACAAAAGGGAAGTATAGCCGAAGACGTGGGAGATCCTTTTCCCATTTGGAAGATGGCATCTTCTCCACCCCACAATATTAATTCATCAACTCCATAAAGGCTAACCCCATGGGTGACACCGGGGAAAATGCAAATCCGGACGAATCAGGAGACGACGGTTCTGGTCAGGCTGTGACTTACAACGAACCACCAAGTGTGCACACCCGGAACCAGAGGGCCACCCTAAACATGTCCGCCCCTTCAGCTAAACTTTCTCTACCTTCCTAGAGAGCTTCCAACAAAGATAAGAATAAAGGACTGGTTACCCTTAACTCGCCTCCTTCTCTCAACAAAAATGAGCCACTCACGCTCGAAGAGAGGTTCGCTCGATAGGAAGAGGAGATGAAAGAATTGTAGAGGCTTAACGCCGAGCTACTCTAGAGGAACCACATTATTGAAAGTGTGTCCCAGGAGGAACCGCATCATACACTCCTAGCAAGTGCACCTCAAAGGATAAGGTTTGCCCTGGAAAATGAAATACGGTCAGGGCTCCCATCCAATGAGGCTCATGTCCCATCCAAATACCTAGATGTAGATCCATATGAATACCAAGATTTCCCTCCACTCAGGAAGCAACCAGAGAGAGTATGCATGAACCCTCCAAAGGTGCCACAAACGGCACATGCACCCTTGGTTCCGGCCTACTCGGATTCTCAAGAAATGCCTCGGGCTACGCCTACCCAGGACCATGCCCAACATGATGTATACCAGGGACCCACCAACACCATCGAGGCACAAACAGCTCGATTGGAATCGGTGGAAGGACGATGCGCTTCGATACAGCCGGAGCGGAAACCCTACCTAGATTGGGTGACCAACACACCACCTCCACCCAATTTTGGGAGCCCTATATTCCCCATATTCAATGGATCAGGCAATCTAGAGCAGCATCTGATGAACTACACATCCTATTGCGACACTATGATGGGGACTCCGGAACAACAAGATGCAGTGATACTCAGATGCTTCGTACAGACCTTGCAAGGATCCACCTTCGTCTGGTACATGAGCCTGCCAGCCCAGTCAATAAAGAGCTGGGAGAACCTCCGATAGCAGTTCTTGTTCCACTTCAGCTCGACGCTGCCTAAAACAACGGTCAGCAACCTCATGAACTGCAAGTGGAGGGAGAACGAGAGGGTCTCTGATTTCATCGCCAGATGGAAAGGTATGAACTATTCTCTGAACAGGCCAATTCCTCAAGATGAGATACTAGCAATATGCATCGATAATCTTAGAGATGAGATGCGGACACCGCTCATACCGGTGGAGTGCACCACTAGCTTCCGCCATCTCTCAGCCATTGCCCCGAGAATTGAGGACTCCCAACAGTGGAAAAAATCAAAGTCCCAAATAGCCTCACAGGCTCCAGTGAAAAGAGCTCCTAGAGAAGAAGCCTCCGCTGTCACACTCAAGCTGGACCCTGTGCCCACTCCACTGCTCAGACCTCCACCACATCGTCAAGGAACCATGAATATCAGCAGCCGCCCCTACCTAAATGGGACGATCAGAGAGGACCCAAGCGGAACCAGTTTGAGGAATGAAGAAAAAAAGTATACTCATTCTGAGACGATCAATTCCGTGGCTACTTCATTTCCGCCATGAACTGAAACATGCTCCACCTCCCAGAGCTAAGGAAACCTGAAGAATCCGGCTGTGATGATAGGCCAGATTACTGCCCCTACCATCGGATGTTGGGGCATAGTATCCGAGAATGCTTTCTCTTCAAATAACTCCTACAGAGGATAGTAGATTCCAGACAAGTTGAGCTGAGACTACTCCCCATCACATTTGGCATGTAACTATACCACCGACTCCGAAAAAAAGGAGGGGTGGCAGAAAGTCACCAGTAAGAAGGGGCAGAAATTTGACAACTGGATGACTCGGAAGACTATCAACCGAGCCTAGGGAATACTATGAGCTCAACTACAACAGCCGGTGTTGCCACCAAGAGCCCCTAATGTCATAGAGCCGACAACATCGCCCTCACAACCCTCCATGAACCGGTCATCTGGGTGTAATCGTAGGAGGAGGAAACAATCACAAGAGGAGTAGTCTATGACAAGGCCAAAATTAGTCCCGACCCTGGCAGAATTTATGCCCTCCAAATTGGCACCACAGGCACCGACCCGCCAAATGACACCATCAGAGACAATCGAACAGGTTGACCTTCCAGAGGATGAATTGCCAATATTTGGCTCTATCAACATCATCTATCTCATGGAATCATTCCCTGATAAAGGGTATGGTTACGAACCCGATTTCCCTGCACGAAGAGCCGGGGGGGAGGAATCACAGAGGTAGGGGATACAAGGGGAGGCGCAGCCGCGGCCAAAACTAACCCTACGGCTGGACACCGGCTCAAACCGTTAATATCACAGAAACCCATGGGAGGGACCTTCAATAGACTCAGAAGGAGAAGGAATTCCCCTCCACCTTCACAAGCGGCCACTCTGGCCCTGTTGTTTTGTGATACCCACCAGAGGAGGAACAAACGTCTGACCGCCTAGTGCGCAGAAACAGACCAGCCGGGCCAAGTCCTCAGAATGCGGGAACACCTTAGACATCTGTCTCTGCGGTAGGTCCCTACTTGTAAAATGCTCCAGCTCCCAAAGCACCCACTAAGGCTCTCCCACCAGCAGAGAAGCGTCGACCGCTAGAGAAAAAATACGGCATCCTTATGCAGCTGGTGTCAGTACCAGCGAAGTTGTCAATCCTCGATGCCCTAAGTCTATCAGCAGACCTCGGGGAGGCACTTATCAAAGATTTGATCAGACCCCATGAATTTATAGCTGAGGTAGTTTCCGCCGAGATTTACAGGATGGAGACTGACCCGACCGAATGAAATGCGGTGATTTCCTTCACCGATCAGGATGAAGATTCCATCATGCAAGGACACATCAGACCACTATATGTGTCCGACACACTGAATGGTATTGAAATACAGAAATTCTTTATAGACAATGGCTCCGCAGTTAACCTCCTTCCTCTACGGACACTCCGTAAGTTGCGCTACAGTGAGGAAGATCTAATTCCATTAGCCACAACTATGTTGGGTTATGACAAGAGAGAGCTGAAGCCAATGGGAAAGATTAATCTAAAGACCCATTTTGGTGACTTGGTAGCCTACACAGAATTACTGGTGGTCTGGTAGAGCACAACATTCAATGACCTATTGGAAAGGTCATGGCTCCATAAGCACATGGTCGTTCCTTCATCCTACCACCAGTGTATCAAGTACTACGTCAATGGAAAAAGTGGGACATTGCACGCTGACAAGCCACCTTTCGAGCTCTCTGAGTCACATTACATTGACGCCAGGTTCCACGAGCAAAAGAAAAAGAAGCCTTTGGTCGATGGTGTCTACTGGATCCCCGCTCCAAATGGCCTAGAGATGGTCCCTGATGACCCCCTTAGGCAGCTTGGTAGAGATTATGTCCTTCCCATCAACCATGTTGAGAGTAGGAGTTCAGGTACAAACATGCACTCAGATGTCCTCATGACTTCATCCATGATGTTCGAGCACGACAATGTGGGAACGTCTTCCAACCCTCGATCTAGGGATGAATACTCAAGCAGGGATGCCCACGATGTGTCTCCTTCAAACCCCCAAGAACCCATGTCAGGAGATCCCTCCTCGTCGGATCAAGAAGATGAGGACTTGGGAGAAGAAGAGGGGGAGATCTCAGGGATGCACCTCCCACATTTGAGGAAGGCATCTCCACCACGGTCGACGAGCTCAGGGAAATAAAATTGGGTAATGAGGAAGACCCGAGGCCCACTCTCATTAGTGCAGCCATGTCTCCCGAGGAACACATGGTATATACCTCTTTCCTAAGCCAACATCGGGATGTCTTAGCCTAGAATTACACGGAAATTCTAGGACTCGATCCCGAGGTAGCAACGCATCACCTGAGTCGTCTAGAAGACCACCGGGTCTACAAACAGGCCGCCGGAAGGATGCATCCTTCACATGCCACAAAAATAGAGGCTGGAGTCGATAAGCTCATTAAAGTAAGATTCATTCGGGAGGTCTAATACCCAATCTAGTTGGCTAACATCATCCCTGTCAAGAAAAATAATGGAAAAATCCGCATCTGCATCGACTTCAGAGATCTTAATCGGCATTTTCCGAAAGATGACTTCCCGGTTCCAATCACAGAGTTGTTGATTGATGCAACGGCCAGGTATGAGGTTCTATCCTTCATGGACAGCTATTTTGGATATAATAAAATCAAGATGGCCTAAGAATACGAAGAAGACACTACCTTCAGGGCCCCTCAAGGGGTATTCTGTTACAGGGTCGTGCCCTTTGGTTTCAAGAATGATGGCGCCACAAATCAGTGCGCCATGCATCAGATCTATAAGTCGTTCTAGGGTAAATTTGCTGAACATTATGTGGATGACCTAGTGATCAAGTCCAGAAAGTGCTCAGATCACCTGTCGGACCTTGAGACAGTCTTCAACAAGCTCCGAAAACATATCTTGAAGAGGAACCCCTTTAAATGCACCTTTGGGGTTACCTCATGGAAATTCCTTGGCTTCGCCATATGCCATAGTTTCATCGAAGTCGACCCGGAGAAGACAAAGGCTATCCTAGGCCTGCCACCTCCACGCAACCTCACTGATTTGAGAGAATTCCAAGGACACCCAGCCTATATTAGGCATTTCATAGCCAACCTGGCAGGAAAATGTTTGCCTTTCACCAGTTTAATGAAGAAGGGGGTCACGTACCAATGGACGGATGACTACCAAGAGGCATTCTACAACTTAAAGAAGTACCTATTAAGCCCACTGGTCCTCATCCCCCAGTCGAAGGAAGACCTCTCATTATATATGTGACAGCCCTAGAATGTTCAATGGGAGCCTTCCTCGCACAAAAAAATGATGCAGGCAGCGAAAAGAGTCTCTATTACCTCAGTCGAATCATGATTGATGCTGAGACTCGATACTCAAATATCGAGAAGAGATGTTTGGATTGGGTATTCACAGTTCAAAAGCTGTGACATTATCTGCAGCATCACAAGGTCCATCTGATCTCACGGAGTAACCCGATCAAGTACATCCTCAGTCACCCAATGCTAACCAGACACCTATCCCGATGGGCCGTTATCCTGCAATAGTTCGACATCCAGTTCGTGCCTCAAAAAGCTATCAAGGGTCAGGAATTAGTAGAATTTCTGGAAGATCACCCTTTGACAGGGACTACTGCACCAGATGCTGAGCTACCTGATGAGGACTTCTTCTCGATTCAAGAGGAGCTCCCAGCATGGGAAATGTACTTTGACAGCGCGTCCCGAAGCCCAACTCGGAAGAGGACGGAGGATTCCAGACTCAACAAAGTGGGCTTGGGGATAATACATGTGTCCCCAGAGAAGGCAGTATTTCAATATTCCTTCCTCCTATCAGAAGGATGTACGAAAAATGAAGCGGAATATCAATCCCTCATTGCAGCCCTGAAACTCGCACTCCAGGCACAAGTACGGCACCTTAAGGTGAAAGGTGACTCAGAGCTGGTCATCAAGAAATTCAATGGTGACTATTCTATTAAAAAGGAGGAGTTTATCCCCCTATTTGACCATGTCCAAGGGTTAATGGTGGAATTCTCCACAGAACCAACATTAACCTATATTCCCCGGTCTTAGAATGCTCAGGCTGATGCATTGGCCATCGCGGCCACAGCCCTAGCCGACCCAGACCGAGATGAAACGGTCATCAGTATTGCTCACCGTTGAATGGTATTGCCATTTGTTCAAGCTAAAATGGAATAAATCCATGAAGTTAGTCATGTCCCCAAGCCATATGCTACTTCCACTGGCTGGATGATCCCCATCGCGAACTACCTTCAATGGGGAGAGCTTCCATCAGACAGGGCTGAACGAGAGCAAATACGGAGAAGGGAAATAGATTTTGTCCTATATGGTGGAATAGGTCAGCAAGAGGTCCTCTACAAAAGATGCCTCGATGGAGTGATACTCAGATGAATTGATGGAGAAGAAACCCCTACCGTCATGGATGAAGTATATGCAGGAGCGTGTGGAGCACATCAACCAGGGACCATGTTGTCCCATCAGGTTCGAAGGCTTGGGTAATACTGGCCCACAGTGGCACGAGACTGCGAGCATTTTAGCGCGAAATTCCACTCATTCCAGATTCATGCCAACTTCATACACCAACCCCTAGAGCTACTTCATCAAGCTAAGTACTCCTAGCCATTTGTTGTCTAGGGGATGGATGTCGTGGGACTATACCCTCCCGCCATGGCCAAACAGCTGAAGTATATCCTCACAGCAACCGACTTATTTTCCAAATGGGTAGAATCCATACCCCTCAAGGAAGTTAGGGCAAGAAATATTTCCAGCTTCGTGAAGACCAATATCATCACCAGATTTGGGGTCCCTCATACCATACTGACAGACAACGACACCAATTTCTTCTCTACCGAGTTGGAAAAGCTATACCACGAGTATAGTATCAAGGCTAACCACTCATCCCGCTACCATGCAGCGACCAAAGGACATATAGAAGCTTTCAACAAGACGATGTCCAACATCCTCTAGAAAATGGTGGACAAAGACAAGAATTCATGGCTGGATAAACTTCTCCATGCACTGTGGGCTTATCGAACCTCAATCTGCACCGCTACTCAGTCTACCCTGTACTCATTGGTGTTCAGCACAGAGGTGGTCCTGCCCATTGAACTCCAACTTCCCTCACTTCGTGTTTCCATCAGTGATCAATTATACGATGATGAGAAATCAGAAAACCGGCTAGGTGAATTGAAACAGCTAGACGAGAAGCGGCTGCACACTCTGCACCACCTGGAGGTGTCCCAGAACCGGATCGCACGAGCCTTCAACAAAAAGGTTTGCCTTCAGTATTTCTTGGAAGGAGAATTTGTGTTGGTCCTACAGACCCCAATGATACCTGGAAAGAATCCTCCAATGGTGGATCCCAAAAGGGAGGGACCATATGTTGTACACAAGGTTTACTCCAACAGAGCATATGCCCTGATCTCTATGGACAGGAAATTCACCACGACTCATACCAATGCGAGATTCCTGAAGAAGTATTTTTCAAAGAGACCAAGATGTATCTCTTCCTCACCGCATGATGTTAAACTTCATGGCGTTCGTCCTCACCGCATGTTGTTAAACTGCATGGAGTTCATCCTTACCGCACGACGTTAAACTGCATGGATAACAAGAGTGAAGAATTCCCCTCCCCGTGTGTATGGACCAGACCTCCACGAGGTTTATTTATCGTCCGAGCTACATGACATTAAACTGCCATGCTCTTAACGGTCCAAACTCTATGACCTTAAACTAAGAGTATTTCGTCTTCATTGCATGACATTAAACTACACGGACAAGATGATTTAAAAATGCCCCCTTCCCTGTGTACGGACCAGACCTACATGGGGAGTATCGTCTTTCATAGAACTATGTGAGGCTTGATTCCTGCCCTCGCAGGATACGTAGTGATGCCAGAATTCCACGCCCTGGCCCAGCCACCTCAAAAAGAAAAACAAAAATGCCCATTCCCCCGTGTACAGACCAAACTTGCACATGGTGCATGCACATCCTCACTACATGACGTTAAACTACATGGAGTCCGTCCTTACCGCACGACACTAAACTACACAGATAATAAGAGTCGAGAATGCTCCCTTCCCACGTGTATGGGCCCGACCTACACGGGGTGTATTAATTTTCCGAACTTCATGACATTAAACTTCCAAGCACCCAATGGTCCAAACTCTATGACCTTAAACTAGAAGTATCAAGACCTCACTGCATGACATTAAACTGCACGGAATCTAATAATACCCCTCATCCTAACCACATTATGTTAAATTGTATGGACTTCATCCTCACCGCATGATGTTAAACTGAACGGATTCCAAAGAACTACGTACGGCTTGATTCCCGCCATCGCAGAATACATAGCGACACCAGGATCCCTAGTCCTGGCCCAACCCCCCAAATAAAAGATAAAAAATGCCTTCTTTCACTTGTGTATGGACCAGACCTACGTGGGGTGTACTTCTTTCAGAAAACTATGTAAATCTTGATTCCTACCCTGGCAGGATATGTAGTGATGCCAGGATCCCTAGTTCTGGCCCAGCCCCCTGAATAAAAAAAAGAGGGGCCCTTTCCCCCCGTGTGAGAACTAGACTGGAATGGGGTTTACTTCACATCCTTTTCACACGACGTTAAACTTCACGGAAAATAATGTTAAAAGTGCCCCTTCCCCTATGTATGGACCAGACCTGCACGGGGTTTATATCTTCGTCCTTACCGCGTGACGATAAACTGCACAGACTCCATCTTCACCGCATGACGCTAAACTGCACGGACTTCGTCGCAACCCACCCATGACACATGGCGATACGAGATGGAGATACTCCTTGTGCATTTGGATGCATCCTCTCCATACATCAAAATTCATGACCCGGACAATTATGGATCTTCATAACCACTCATGGCCATCGGAAGTGGAAAGTCATCGACCTGTGGACACCTTTTTATGACTATGCATACCATTCCCTCAGCGGCTCTACATAATGATAGCCCCTGGCTCGTCTACCAAAGGAAATATTTCCACAGGCGACACTCTTCCTATCTCCGTACGCTTACCGGCCTCAGAGCCCCCATACCGTACCTCCTGATCTGGTAGTTTATGTCGAAGTGGTTTACAAGTCCATTCTCCTTTTCACATCCAGGTGTTGCCATGGTATCCCTATCTAGATAGCCTATGTGTTTGTCAGTGGTTCACAGAGCGACCTGCATCAACAAACATCATGCCAGGACTAGGCTACTTTGACTCAACGGACAATTGCAGTGAAGATGCTTCTTGTATTACCAGACACCATTATCCCCACATGTCGAACACTGCACTGTGAGCAATCTCAGATTTTCATAATCATTCATGGCCATGAGGAGTGGAACGTTATTGACCCAGGGACACCTTTGTATGACTATGCATACCATGCCCTTAGTAGCTCCTCATAATGATAGCCCATGGCTCGTCCATCAAAGGAAAGATTTCCTCGGGCAGTACTCTTCCTAGATCCGTACACCTACCAGCCTCAGATCCCCCACACCACACCTCTTGATCTGGGAAAAATCAAAGTTGCATTTTACAACCTTCATCCCCCACCTTGTTCTATGTATATCAAAATATGTTGACACATTTATCCTTCGAGTGAATACCGTAATAGTCACCCAATGGCCCGAGATCTATGACCGATAAACTAGGAGTACTTCATCCTTACCGCATGACGTTAAACTGCATGGAATGAAGGCACACCCCCGTGCACAAAAAAAAAGAAGAAGAAAAAAATATCAGCGCAGGGGGCTCTTTGAAACTCAACAAGCAACCAGGGACGGATATCCCCAACATGTCCATACATTCTCCAGCCAAATGACAGACTTCGTGCCCCAGATAATTGCAGATCCTCATAACCATTCATGTCCATCGGAAGTGGAAAGTCATCAACCTGTGAACACCTTTGTACGACTATGCATACCATGCCCTCAGCGGCTCTGCATAATGATATCCCCTGGCTCGTCCATCAAAGGAAAGATTTCCACAGGTAATTCTCTTCCTAGCTCCATACGCTTACCGAACTCAGAGCCCCCATATCACCCCTCGTAATCCAAGAAGCCCTGAAACCATGATTTACACCATCAACTCCCCTCCACGTTTTGGACATCCTAGGATACTCGGGGCCAATTATATTCTGATGAAGAGAGACCTTTGGAACTACATCCTCACCACATGACGTTAAACTGCACGGGATGTCTTGGTCACTTGGCATGAAACTACAAAGGCCAAGAATTAACCTTCTAGGGAAATGCCTCCAACTACAAGAATTTTCACTGGCTCAAAGAAAAAAAATGCCCAACGTCCTCACCGCATGACATTAAACTGCACAAAAACCTTTAATAATGCCCCTCATCCTTACTGCATGATGCTAAACTACACGGAATATGTCCTACCCAAATGATGATAAACTGCACGGTCAAACCCACCACGGGGTCAGTAAGGAACAGAGGCTTTTCTCTGTCCTTTAGTGCACGGGTCAGACCGACAAAAGTCAACGCCTCACACCCGCGTGAGAAGGGTTTACTTCACCCATTCTCGGGAAGTTTAGTCTAGATATTTCCCCGGTATTCAGGAACCCTCTCATCATAAGCCATACTCTATACTCAGAAAAAGCCGAACTCTCATAAGCCACCCCTGGTGGTCCCAAATCTCAACTTCCCTGAAGTTGCTCGGCTATCGGAAGTGGGTAGTCTTTGACCTAAGGACACCTTTGTACGACTATGCATACCATGCCCATAGTGGCTCTGCATATTGATCGTCCTTGATTCATCTACCAAAGGCACGATTTCCTTAGGCAATGCTTCTCTCCATACGTATCTTGGCCTCTGAGACCCCAGTTCTATCCCGGGATTAAGAAAACCTCTATGCTACAGTTTACCAACTTCTTTCACAACCTTGCTTGAATATGGTGGAACGTCTTTGATAAGATTACTGAGAACCAGGAGAAGTTGTTCCATTTTAAATGATGTCCCAGCTGGATGACTTTAAACTGTGCCAAGCCTCAACCATCCCTTACGCTAACTAAATGCTTAGGGAAGTGGTCTCCTGATTACACTCCTGATTGATACAGATGTTTGCAAAACCTTTCAGACATCACATACCCTTTCCGAGCCACCCCTCGTGGTTTTAATTTTTTATTTTCCAAGCCTCCCATCGTGGTTTGCAAGAGCCGGACTTCCATAAAGTCCCCTAGCCATCATAAATGGATAGTAATTGACTTAAGGACACCTTTGCACAACTATTCATACCATTCCCTCAGCGGCTCAGCATATTGATCGCCCTTGGACCATCTACTAAAGGCAAGTTTTCCTTAGGCAGCACTCTTCCTACCTCTGTACATCAACGCGGCTCCCATGCCTTGAGGAATTCCCTGCATGCCGTTCAAATTTTAACATGATTTCACCCACATGCATCAGAAGAGTATTGAGACATCTATTAGTCAATCAAACCTCATTGGGACCCTCGTCCCACCATATTTTGGCAAAGCTGTTCGACCTAAAACATCATTAATGATAGTCTTGATGGCGTGACGTTAAAACACTCACAAAAGAAATAGGAACAAAGACTGTTAGGCCGAAAACCCGAAAAGGGTGACCTAAGAAAATGCCAGGTTATACCCATTGGGTCCACACTAAATGGGCCCAGGAAAAATCAGGGTATTAAAATAATAGACAAAAAGTTTGTGGGGTTTTCCTACAAAACCCTAGCAATAGTCAGACTATGCTCGTTGGACCCCATGGTTTAGGAAAAAGTTAGAGTTTGTTTTCCTGGGTTATGATTAATTCCGATTCGATGAATCATTATTTACACGACCATTGTTCTGAGTAACAATCAAATTTCACAACAACTAGTGATTAACAGAGACTGTGTTTCGTTCGAACAAAAAAAGGGAGGACATCCACAAGCTGGGGTCTCTCCCTCACAAAAAATAGGGGTAAGTAAAATAGGGGATACAAAAGTGGCTCTGATAGTTATAAAGGAACCTGACTCGCTCTCCCCACCAGATCAGCGACCTCGCGGTGAAGGTCATTGCAAGACTGTTCCAACACTGCCTTCTCACTGGTTTCAACCTCCGCCACCAGACAGATATGCTCCACTGCGGTTTGGAGGTCGTTGATCCCTTTTCTGGTAGCTTCAAGATGACTAGTCATAGCTGATAGCTGGTCCCTCAGCATCGCGGCCCATTCTTCTCATTCATGCAACTCGGAGGATAGGATGGCCGCTTGATCTCGAGAGATCGCCTCCCATGCTATCAGTTGATAGAGATTTGTTATGGTTTCCTCTAAGGTTTGGGCCCCACAATGAGTGGTATCGAAGCGAGCAAGCTTGCATTCATTAGAGACAACGTCCTCACGGGCAATGACAACTTGGAAATCAAGAGAATGGAACTATCGATAGTCAAAGCCACCTGACCCAAAACCCAGGAAGAGCTGATGAAGAGCTTCGGTTTTAGTTGCCATTTCGGGTAGAGGGGTTTCAGTAATGATTTCACAGATTCGGGGCCAGGCCCACCTGCGCACTGCCCGATGGTTCGCCATGGTATGAGGATCTTTGGTATCCTCGCTGGACGACACGAGAACAAAGTCTGGCATGGCAGCCCGCATAGACGTGTGCTCACTAGAAGTTGACTCTGAAGCTGGAAAGTCTGGAGCCTCCAACCCTAGTTCAGACTTGGGGACCAAGTTTCTAATCCCGTTATCGACTGGAGGAACTTCCGGGATGGTCTCGTTGGGACCTGAAACCACAGGGTCACCCTCATCCACGCAAAAGAAGGATGAATTTGTCTAAACTGCAGCCACCACAGGGCTGGGAGATAAATGTTCTCTGGGTCTCTTTGATCGACGAGCCATTAGTTGATCCTCCCTTAAAGCTGATGAGGAAGGTGTGGTGGATGTAGCAGCCACCATACCTCATGATTTGGGAACTTTTTGGATAGACATCCCTAGGATCCCATCAGGATAGTATTTTACCCATGTTTTTGCATACTCCATGGAAAGGGCGACAGCCGCCCCCATATCAGGGAGGGGAATGCTTGAGTCAGATCCCTCCTACATTAGAATCAGCCACCACTAATGATGTATGGCCGGGTGCAGTCCTTGAGCCCGAGAATGGTTAAGGGAAACTTGGACTTGCATGCACCCGGACGGGCGAGAAAAGTGATACATGACATACAACTCGCACAGAGAAACCTTGTCGATCTGTGCTGACAGAAACCCGTCCTGCAGAGAGATCATGTAAGAGCGCTTTTCCAGGCTCCCCCGGTGGTTGTCAACTCAGACGCCAGAAGGGGTGGGGTAGGGAGTGAAGATGAACTGGGAGAAGTCACTCAGAAGCTCGAGGACTTCACTAGAGTTGAGGGTCTTCAAGCGAACTCCGACTATATCCAGTAAGGTAGGCCAAAAGGTTGGAACCAGGATGGTCATGTTGTGATGATACTTATAACAGTGACAATGATCCGCCACCCAGCCGTAAAAAATTTGAAATAGCCCGCTCAGAAGGTAGGGTGACCCGCCCACCTGCATGTGGCTCAGTAGCTCATAGATACGGGCCAAAGTGGGCATGACTAAATTCACTAGGCCACCCTCTTCTAACTCAGCCGCCATCATCAAAGTGCTGGCCTGAACACCTGGGTTAACATCCCGGGAAGGAAATAGCCATCCACTCAAGAACATAGCAAACAGACCGGCCAACCGAAGCATAGGCGACACACCAGGGCGCACCTCATAACCCCATGAAAGGTAGTTGCCCGCCTCCAGAACCGCCGAGTAGGAACCTGGGGAGGTTCGCGACTACTGAGAAGGATGTGTCCTAGGGCGCTTGATATTCGGCACAGGACTAGTAGTGTTCATAAATAACCCTATCCAGGTACCACAGGGAATAAGAGAGCGGGCACGCAAGGCCTGACCCAGTGACTATTCCGCCATGACCAGAAGATCCCTTGCTATCAAAGGCACATGATCGACGTCGTCCCTTGCGTCGGGAGTGGGAAAAAAATTCGTCATACATCTCGCCAATAATCGGTAGTCCTGCTATCCGGTAGATGTCCCACAGACTAATGCCAACTTCGCCGTGGGTAAGGTGAAAAGTATTAGTACTTGAACACTAGTGGCTGAACGGGTCGGGCAGGATCGGAGATGGTGGTTAAACAGCGAATTGGGAAGCCCACACTGCAGAGTATAGATTGACTGCTTCCAGTGATTCAGGAGACTCCCGAAAATGATGATAGACCCAAAAAGCCTAGGCCCAATCATTTGAGAAGTTCTCGCCAGACCGAAGATCCCACCTAGAAACCCACCCTGCGCCATGATCCCTTCGAGTAAGGTTGATAATAGAAGGGTAGTCCTTAAAGACAACTTTCTGAGAAATGTCTTGAGTGCACCAATCGCTTTGGGTCCAGACAGAGCTGCTCAGAATAAATGTGTTTTTCACATGATAATTAGAGATTATCTCCCCAAATTGGGTATGGTTTGGCTGAATTCATTTTGAAGATGCTTCTAGGAAAGGAGAATGGATACATGAGAAAGTAGGGGGGATAGGGATGTCATCCGGAAGACTGAAGCCATAGAGTGGGATCCGATTTGATAGTGGATAACTCAGAACCTCAGGAGATAGCAGGTTCTTCAATACACTGTCATCAGGAATAATGGACTGACTAGGGTCTTCTTTGATGTACTTCGCTCTGTGAATCATAGATGAACGTCTCTCTGAGCCAATTGGGAACAGCTCTGCAGCAGGCCTCGATGCAGAATGAGGGGGGACCATATTTTCTCCCTGCACAATGAGAGAAAATAATTAGTGAGTCTGGAATAAAAATATGGACAAAAATAACTGGATATATAGTTAAGGAGCCTTCATAAGCAAGGCCCGTAAGGAGGCCTCAGAGGATGGTTTGTGATGACCTCATCCCGCAAACCAGCCCTTCAGGATATCAGTCCACGAAACCCTGGCCCATGGAGCATTAGCCAGGAAACCAAGAACCAAGTCGCTCCTCAGAATTTAAATCCCAAGTTTAAGCGATTAAGTTTGGGAGACTCGGACACATCAAAAGTTCAAGAGATTTTGGTCCGCAGAGCATCAAAACCGCGAAGCAAGTTCCTCCGCAGCCCATCATCACTTACTTTTTAATTAATTAAGAGTAATGGTTCGCGGTTGAGAAGTTGATCCGCAAGTGAAGGTGACCGCAAAGAAGGAATGGCTCATAGAGGTCATGTCGGTAAACAGACGAGGCACTTCTCGAAGGGGCAAACATGCGAAGGTGAAGGGGCTCTGGTTTTTTGAGGAATTCGGTAAAGGACAAATGAAGGGATCCTTTTATTTATAGCTGTGGTCCCCTACTAGGTCCACCTCTCTGCTGCAAACCATCTCAGTTTCAGGACCATTTTGCATCGGAATGGCCTCCTCTTCGTTCCGATCGGACCCCATTCCGATGGGGGCATTTTTAGGGTCTTGAAAAATCTGCAAAGCAGATTCTACCCAAATCCTCCAATGAATTGGAGAAAATAATCAAATAAGGGACACAAACAGGACCAGTCCATGAACCGGTTCCATGGAAATGAAACGTGACCAGGCCCCGCAAAGTGCCCCCTCCGCGGACCATTATAGTTCGTGAAATGGAGGCAGAGAGCCTCCGCGGTCGCAAGGCAGGATGGGCGCCAGTCTGGTTCCACATCATGAACCTCCCCAACTGCGGACCACGTCGACCGGTTCAAGCCGCACCTGCTGTCGTTCGCGGAATAGAGGTGGAACCCTCCGCAGCTGAGGAGCACTCCCTGAGTTCGATTCACGGAGGGGGGGGGGGGAAGCGTTAAATACCCACAGCGAATCGCGTATTGACCAAGTCAGCTCTAAATAGGGTATTTGGTTTTGGGACACTGCAAAATGTTCCGCGTGGCCACAGATACATCCCTTTCCACACTATATAAAAAGAGACTAAGGGGGAAAGAAAAAGAGGTCGGAGAACTGGAATCAGATTCGGAGGGATTGGAGATTCGGAAGGAGATCGGTTGAAGGAAGGCTTCAGATTTTTCAAACCGCGAAATTCCCATCCGTGAACCACAGCAGGTATACGAATTAACAAGGAATTGGAAAATGCATAATAACTCGGTGAATTGTGAACCTAAAATAAAGAAAAGGAGAATCATGAACTATACCCCCTCCGCGGATGACATCCCCGTGGACCAGGGAGTTTATTCCTCTTTTCCCATCTGTCGCACTGCGTAGCACTCTCCTACACGGGTGAAGCCCCGACCGACGAGCCTCCGACCGGCGCCGCCCTTGGCCGCCGCTGCCCGCCTGGAACCCTCTGCGAACCACCCTGGTTCGCGGATCGAACCCAAAGCCATGAACCACCCTGGTTCGTGGGACGCCAATCAGTCCGTGAACCACCATGGTTCCCAGATGGCTTCTCCAGCCGCATGGCGCTTCCCCACGTGAAGGGTTCCACCACCCATACCTCTCGATGGCTCGTCAAATACTTCGGTGTTCCCATTTCCCTAGCCAGATAAAATCCTTCCGATCCAGCCAAGTCCTCCGCAAATCCCTCATTAGCCTATTCATCAGCCCTGAGCTGAGGCCTCCACCAGAGCCACCGAATCCGCGTGGCGTAACTTTCAGGCGCATCACCACGCCATTTTGAGTTCACATACCCACGGTACGTAGAGGTGAAGGGGTTTCCCCAACCCTTGAGAATATTCCTGAAGCATTCATGGGTTCACATTCCCACTGTAATGTGGAGTCTGAGCTCGGGAATCCCCTTTCTACCCCTCCACTATTTGAGGGTTCCTTAGAGATGGTAAAATAGCCATCAGAAGGAAGCCCCCATGCACCGCAAGAGAGGATATGGGCACAGGAGAACCCCTTTTCCCTCTCCCGCTGGGCTTTGTCACCCCGGGCGTCCATCTCAGAGTAAGCCCCGACTTTATGGGCCTCTTCAGAGTGTAAGCCCCAATCCATCCCCATGGGCGTCCACTTAGGAGTAAGCCCTGACTTAATTGGACGCTCTCATGCGTAAGCGCCACTCCACTTCTCACAGGCACACCTTTCGTGACGTGATCCTCTGGTCCCTACTGCCTCTTGTTTCTCACACCGAGCATGACTCACGTGGGCTTAGAGTAAGCATCGACCATGACATCCCCTTATGGGCCTCCTCAGAGTGTAAGCCCTAATCCAGCATTCCAGGCTTCTCCAAAGCGTAATCCCCAAGCTAATGCGAAATACGTGGACTTTGATCCTTGCCTCCTACACAGGGTACGTAGGAATCCTCCATGAGGTTCAATCCCACCACCCATCGGACCACCCGGTCCATCTTCACGTCAGCTCCATGACACCAATGCAAACTATATGGACTTTGAACCCTATCTCCTTGGAAGGGTACGTAGGAAGCCTCCAAGAGGTCCAAGCCCAACAACCGGTCAATCCGACTGTCTTCACATCGGTTCACCGAGCTGCTCCTAGCACCGTCTCAATGAGTCCATACTCCATGAGGTCATTAATCCAAATGAGGGATGGTAAAACTCAGGCCTAAAAGATTTGGAATCCCCTGCATCCAGTTGACAATTCCCACCAAGGTTAAATCTGTGGATACTATGTCTCGGTATAAACCAAAGATTCGCGAACATATGAATATGTCTTAAATCTATAAGAGAGTCCCAGAACAGGAAATAATTCCCCCCCCCAAAGGGTGTGATGAGCCCGACTTCCCATCCTCTCGACCAATCTGAGTTCTTAAGAGTCGTTGGTTAGACCATCAGGTGAACACCTGCCTTTGGAAAGCAGGTCCATCAATCATTGGATACGAGCTGTTGGGCATTTCATTGATGAAAAGCCAAAACAAAACATCTATAAAAACCCTAAAACCCATAAAAATCCTATAAAATACACAAATATTTCTAATAATGTAATTTTTTTTTAAAAACCTAGAAAATCCCTAAGAAAACATTAAAAACCTAAAAACACTTAAAACTCCTAAAAACATAAAAACACTAAAAACCCTAAAAACCATAAAAACCCAAAAACACCCTAGAATCCCTTCAAAACTATAAAAACACTAAAAACCAAAAAAATTATAAACATCCTTTAAACCCCTAAAAACATTAAAAAAATTAAAAAACCTTTAAACCCTTATAAATTAACAAACCCTAAAACCCCAAAAAAATCAATAAATACCCTAAACCACCCAAAATTGCTAAAAACACTAAAACCCCATAAAAATCAAAAAAAATCCTTAAAAATACATAAAACGGAAAACCCCCTATAAACCTATAAAATACCTAAGAAAATAGTAAAAACGTAAAAACACTTTAAACCCCTAAAATATCAAAAATCATAAAAACCCCTAAAAACTATCAAAACCTCTAAAACCCCAAACACCACCTAAAACCAAAAAAAAAATCCCTAAAACAACAGAAAATTAGAGAAACCCTATAAACCACTAAAATTTATAAAATAATATAAAATCGATAAAACCGTTAATACTAAAAAAACCAAAAAAAACCAAAAAAAATCGATAAAACCTTTAAAAACCACAAAATCCTTAAAATTCTTATAAAATCATAATACCAAAAAACCCTAAAAACACCCCAAAAAACATAGTAACTCTATAATCACTAAAAATTCAAAGAAAATAAAAAAACATAATAAAACATAAAACCCCTAAAAACCCAAAAAACTCTAAAAACCATAAAAACCACTAAAATCCAAAAAACCCCAAAAAACTCACCAAAACTCTAAAAACCATTTAAACTGCAAAAATGTTAGAAACTATAAAAAAACCTTCATAACTCAGAAAACTGCAAAAAAACCCAAAAAATCCAAAAAACCCATAAAAACCCTAAAAGACAACAAATTCCATAAAAACCATAAAACCCATAAAAATCTGAATATAGCACTAAAAAACATTAAAAATCTAAAAAAACAAAAAACCTAAAATCCCCTATGAAAACCTTGTAAACCTCAAAACAAATAAACCTCCTAAAAACCTAAAACCCCCTAAAAACCCAAAAACCGTAAAAACCATAAAAACCCCTAAAAACCATAAAAAACATAAAACCCAGTAAAAACCAAAAAATTCCTATAAGACCCTTAAAAACCATTAAACCCATAAAATTTTAAAATCACTAAAACCATAAAAACATAAAAACTACAAAAAACATAGAAATTGAAAAAAAAATAAAAACCCCTAAAAACCCTAAAAACACTCTAAATCCATAAAAATCCTAAGAACATTAAAAATCCAATAAAATCCTAAAAATCCCAAAAACTGTAAAATCCCCTTGAAAAAACCTTGTAAAACATAAAAAACTAAAAACAAAAAAATTCCAAAAAACATAAAAAACACTAAAAACCCTATAAATCCTATAAACCCTAAAAAGACTCTAAATACATAAAAATCCCTAAATTCCGAAGAAATGCCTAAAACCAACTAAAAACCCTAAAACACCTTTAAAACCCTATAATATTAAAAACTCTAAAAATCATAAAACCCCTAAATACACAAAACCCCCTATAAAACGATTAAATCTACAAAACCCTAAATAACCCTAAAATCCCTCAAAATACCTAATATCTCAAAAAGACTATAAATATTCTAAAAATACCTAAAAATCTCTAAAAATGTAAAAACAACCCTAAAACCTGAAAAACCATTATAAAACATAGAGGCCTAAAAACACTAAAAACATAAAAAACCCCAAAAAATCATCAAAACCCTAAAAACCCTAGAACCCCTAAAAATATTAAAAATATATAAAAACACATAAAAAACCTAAAACCAAATAAAAACTCTAAAAACCTTTAAACCCATAAAAATGATAAAAAAAACCATAAGACCTCTAAAAACTAAAAAAAATATCACGATTAAAAAACCATAAAAACTGTAAAAACCAAAAAAAAATCACTAAGAACCATCAAAAACCCTAAAAACACTTAAAACATAAATATCATAATAAATCCATAAAATTTCTAAAAAATTAATTCTTAAAAAGCGTAAAAACCCCTAAAAACCATCAAAAATCTAAAAAACATAAAACCTCAAAAATCAACAAAACACTAAAAATCCTAAAAAACAATGAAACTCTACAACCCCTAAAACACATAAATACCCCTAAAATCAATAAAATCTGTAAAACCCATAGACCCTAAAAACCTAATAAAACTGAAAATACCCTTTAAACAACAAATAAAAGGTAGAAAAACTCTAAAAACCCTTAAAACCCCTAAAAATCAATAAAAAACACTAAAACCCAAAAAAACCATTAAACCCCTAAAACCCTAAAAAACCTCAAAATCACCGAAAACACTAAAAACCATAAAAACATAAAAACATCCCGAAAAATCCCTAAAATGTGAAAAAACATAAAAAACCAAAAACTTCTAATAAAACCTTCAAAACATAAAAACACTTATATCCCCTAAAATCATAAAAAATGATAAAAACCCTATAAACCATAAAACCTCTAATAACCTTAAAAATTATAAAAAAAATAAAACAATAAAACATCTAAAAACTCTAAAAACCATTTGAATCCCTAAAAATGAAAAAAACTCTAAACCCATACACCCCTAAATTCTTAAAAAAACATTAAAAAACAAAAAACCCCTTAAAACCTGCTAAACCCCCTCAAAATCCCTAAAAACATAAAAATAATAAAAATCCTAAAACCCCTAAAAATCAATAAAATCATAAAAAATATTGAATACCCATGAGAAAAAATTAATAATATAAAAACACATAAAAACACTAAAAATATAAATAATTAAAAACCCCTAAAAAACCCTAAAACCCTAAAAAATAAAGATGAGTCTCCTTCAGGTTGGATTAATTTTACTTTAAAGAAACATGCTTAAAAGAAGATGGAACCATTAAGATTTAATTCTTTGGATTAGAAAGGAAAAATACCTTCTGGTGTTTCTCAGAAGATTGTATCTTTTAACAACACTACCTCCTCATATGTTAAGTTTGATTTCCCTATGGTTTTTTGTCCTTTAGTTATAAAGCACCCTCCTCTTTAGATCCTTTTGTGGATGTTCCTCCCCCCTTGGTTATGAATAACGAAAAGGATGGTTGTCTTTATTTTAATAATTATTTTGACTACTTATTATAGGAAATACCCCAGGTAGGTGTTGGTTTTGGTTCGACCCCAGTATTTGTCCCATTTTATAGAGAGATAAAGACCTATGATGATAATGGTGTTGCTTGTAGTGTGTGGGAAAATTATTATGGATCCATTTTTGTACTAGGATATGGATTTTATGACTTGGGTCTACACTGCTCCATATTTCACCAGGATGTGGGATCTCCATCTGTATGACTTAAATCTTTGGGTTAGGATGTTGTTATTGGGGTTCCTAGTGCTTTACCTTTCTCTGATGTGCTAATGGAAATTTCTTGGATCTGATACTCATTCTCTTTTGAAGGACATGGATGGGGTTTGTGCTAGTTTATGTCTGAATTGTCATGTTCTGGCCTTTTTATTCAAAAAGGAAGTAAGTAAGAGGGGTATTATATTATTGGTCCTTACTCGACATATCAGAGTATTCCTGAACCTTATACCTAAAGTGATAATCCCCTAGGAATATGATGATTATGGTGGATGAATGTGATATAATGATTAATCTATTAAAAATGATACCCGAGGATAATGGATTTGATACCCCTTTAGTTCCCAATGTTTAGCATCAGTTTTTGGAACATTAGTGCTCTCACTACTCCTAGTAAAAAAAGGGAGGGTTTGGGACACATTTTTTATGATGAATATTTTTATGAATTAGAATAATTTTTATAAATTTTCTTCTTCCTATATCAGGATCATTTTAGAGTTATGAAATCCACACTCACATTCTATTGAGCCTCAGTTTGAATCTTTTTATCTTATTGAGTTCCATGATAAAGCTGTTAAATTGGATTTTTCCTACTTTATTTCCTTTTTTATGGTTCCAATTTGATGTTTGATCGACGAGTTATATGGTAGGTCATTTTTTATCAGGTTGTGTCTGACTCAGAGTCTCATCATATATTTCATAGTTATTTTAATGCATTTAGGTTCCCATAGGAAATATGTAGAGGCTGCTTGTATTGGGCCTATCATATAAAGGACTACAATTTTTTCATTATTAATTCTTTTATGGATGATCATCATTTCTTTGGGAGAAGTTTTTCTTAGAAGAATGGATATTTAGAGGTTCTGAGGAAGCTGGATAGAGATGAGTTCAACTCCTATTGGATGTTCATGTTCCCCTCTTTGATAGTCGATTTTCTTCCATATATGATTTGCGATCATACGCCATTATCATCATATATGGAGAGTTCATTCACTCTGCGATGTTGTCCTTATAATTTTTTAATCATTTAGTATATTATGAAAGCTTAATATCTTTTTTCCTCAATGCTCAGAATGTTGGGGTCTCACTTTGTAATATGTTCCAAGTTTACTAAAAACAAAAGAAAATCTTGTAGGATATCTGATCATTCAATTCCTAGGTGTCTTCTCAACATTCTTCTAAAATTTACTTAATAAAGAACTAACTACAAGAAGGAAAAACATAATTTTTTATTAATATCCCTTATACTACCTTGATTCAAAAGGAATTCAGTTGTAAGGGATGGATAAAAGACATGACCTTAAAGGTAACCCACTCATCCAATAAGAAGTGTAGGGTTTTATAGATTATGCAGGGGAACATAATTTATCCAAAACAATTATAAAAACATTTAAACCCCTCAAAATCAATAAATACCCTAAAAACCATAAAAATATGAAAACTGTGTAAAAATCCCTATAGACATAACAAACACTAAAAACGTGAAAAAACCCTAGGAAAACCTTAAAATCCAAAAAAACACTTAAAACCCCTAAAAAACCGAAAAAACATTAAAACCCTAAAAAACCTAAAAACCCCTAAAAATATATAAAACCCTTAAAGGACCATTGGGATTTGAGATGCAGATGGCTTGCTGTTCGAGAGGCCTTCTCCCCTGGTGCGATGGTGGTTCTTGAGGCAGATGGTTGACAGTGCTGAGATCTTGTGGGTTGTTTGAGGTTGTGTTAGTGACGACTTGGTCTGGTTTTTGCTTCGATTTGGATATGATTTCCTAGATCTGGATTATGTGCTCCTTGGCGGTTGCGGTGATGCCATTCTAGTGATCTGGATGAAGCCGGAGAGGTTGATGGTGAAGTCAACGCAAGTGCGATGGATGCTTCTTCGAATGGGAAGAGGTGTGTTCGGCCTGATGGATCTCTGGTGCTGCAAGATGCTCTGGTGGTTTTGTTGGGGGATGTTCTGGCTTCGCCTTGGTGATAAGCGGGTTCGACGGGCTTTGCTTCTTCTTCACGCTGGCGTTTATGGCTCTGTGCTCGGCTCTGCGCTTCTTGTTTGGACCCGAGGAGGGTCTTTCTGGCTTCTCTGGTTTCTCAAAGGGCCATGGTGGATGAATAGGGAGAGGATGTAGGTTTGCTCTTCTAGTCCTACTTTCTTGTTCTTGGATCTTGCTGTTCACGAAGGTATGGTCACAATGTGTTGTGTTCGCTTTAATTTTCTAGTCTGCGTGTTCTTCACTGGTGGATGGTTTGGTTTTGAGTTGCTGTTTCTGGTGAAATTTGGATGGTTTTCGAGTTGCTGGTTTCCCCCAATGCTGCTGTTGGAGGGTAGGTTAGGTGCTGCATTTTGGCTACTGTTCTGGTTTCGATGTGGATTATGACTATCAGTTTTGTTGGGTGGAGCTGAATCTTGTTCTGTTGATGTTGTTGGTTCTATGCTGCTAGGGAGGGACCTTCTTGGTGAGAAGGTACTGGGTGCTGGACCTTGTGAGATTGGATGTGGGCCATTGGTTGGCTGTGAGTTGCTGGTTGCTGGTGAATGCTGGATGATGTGTGGTTGTTTGGTTTTTGCTGCTACTGTGGATGACTTTGCTATTGTGCTGCTTGTTGCTGGTCGCTTTTTTTGAAGGTGATGATGGTTGTGCTTGGTTGCGGTGCTTGTGTTGTGGTTTGATGCTGCTGGTTGTGTTTGGATGTGATGTTGGTTTTGGTGATGTTGGATGCTAGGGCTGGTTGGTTTGGATGTGTTGCTACCGCTATGTTGCTGCGATTATTGGATGTGGTGCTGCTGGATGCTAGTTCTAGTTGGATGTGATGTGATGATGCCGCTTTGTGTTTTTTTGTGTCTTTTTCTTTGTTTTTCTTTTTTTGGCGTGGGTTGTAAGGGGTTTTTGGGTGTGGGTTGTTTGACCCCTCCCCTCCCTTGTCTGTTGTGTCTCCTTTTTTCTTTCTAATAAATTTTTTTTAGGGGGGGGGGGGTTGGGAATAGCCTGAACCTCGCATCTTCCTTGCCCTAAAGGGCCATAAAAATACTGAAAAGGCCCAGAAATCCCTAAAAAATAAAAACCTAAAAACACTGAAAAACCCTTTGGAAACCCCAAAAATATAAAAACACTGAAAAAACCCTAGGAAAACCCCAAAAACATAAAAACACTAAAAAACCAAAAACCCCTAATATGGCCAAAAACTCTAAAAACCCTAAATGATCCCAAAATCCCCAAAAAACCAAAAAATCCCTAAATACATTAAAAAAACAAAAAATCCATAAAACCCCTATTAACTAACTAGAAAATTATAGAATCCCTTTAAACATCTAAAAACGTTAAAAATCTATGAATTTTATAAACTATAAACAACTAAAAAAACAAAAAACCTAGATAATCAATAGTCACACTAAAACCCCTAAAAACCCTCATAATTCATCTAAACCATAAAAACCATGAAAACCAAAAAATACCTAAAATTCCCTAAAAACATAAAAACCCCTAAAAACGTAAAACCCAAAAGATAACCTTAAAACCCTTAAAATACTTAAACCCCTAAATATAAAAACACATATAACCATAAAATATCCTAAAACCCGGTAAACCCAAAAAACCATCAAAACCCTAAAAACATTAAAACCATATAAATCATTAAAATATCACAAAAAATATATATAAATATAAAAAACACTAAAATCTTTGAAAAACCATTTGAAAACCCTAAAACCTTAAAAAACATACAAACCCTAAAAATATAAAATTGATCAAACCCCTTAAACCACCCAAAAAAGACAATAAACCCCTTAAAATCCCCTAAAAACATAAAAACCCATAAAACCGTAAAACAAATACCTATAAAATACAAGAAATTCAGTAAAAACTATAAAAACCCTTTAAACATTGTCAAACAAAAAAAAACTCTAATAAACATAAAATCCCTAAAAACTCAAAAAAAATCTATAAACCCAAAAAAAACCTTAAAACACTAAAACCCTAAAACCCCTAAAATGTAAAAAACTTTAATAACCCTCAAAACCCATAAGAAAAACTTAAAAAACTAAAAAACACAAAAATCCAAAAAACCTAAAGAAATCTAAAAACCCTACTCATATTTATTCCCCTAAAAACCATAAGAACCCAGAAAAATCCAAAAAAAATCCGAAAAATCATTGAAAACATAAAACCCCATTAAACCCTTGAAAAAAACTCTGAAAAATTTAAATATCTATACTCACTTTAAAACCGTAAAAACCTAAAAATTCTACAAATCATAAAAACCAGAAAAGCAATAATACCCCTAAAAACATAAAAAAACCTAAAAACCCAAAAAACTATGGCAACTCTAAAAACCCTTTAAACCCTAAAAATGGTAAAAAGGATAAAAAATATTAAAACCTAGGAAACCTGAAAAAACACTAAAATCCCAAAAAACCAAAAAACCATAAAAACCCTAAAAACCCTCGAAATCCAAGAAATCCCATTAAATCAAAAAAAAACTAAAAAGGCCCAAAAAATTGATTAAATAATAAAAGAACCTAAAACCTGAATAACACCCAAATAAAACCGACAAAATATTAAAATTCATAAAACCCATAAAAACCATAAATCACAAAAAACCCTAAAACCCCAAAAAAACCTAAAACCCCTAAAAATGATCAAAATCATTAAAAATCATAAAATCCTAAAAATGTCTTAAAAATCCCTAAAACATAAAAAACTCTAAATACCCTAAAAACCTAACAAAACCTTAAAACCATAAAAAAACTTAAAACCCTAAAAACATAAAAATGTTATAACCCTAAAAACCCAAAAAAAAACTCTTAAAACCCAAAACCCCCTAAAAACCATTAAACCCTAAAACCCATAAAAAAAATAAAAACCTACTAAAAATATTAATTCCCTATAAACCCCTCAAAACATTAAAAAACTCTAAAATCCCTTTAAACCCCAAAAAAATTCAAAAAACCTAAAAATCCAAAAAAACCTCGAAGTACATAAAACCACTAAAAAACATAAAGATCCTAAAAATCTAAAAATATTCCAAAAAACAGAAAAAAAAACTGAGATCCTGAAAAACCATAAGAAATCCTTAAGGACCTAAAAAAACTTGAATCCCCTAAAAACATAAAAATAATAAAAAAACCCTATGAAAACCTTAAAACCCCTAAAACCACAAAAAATAATTAACAATAAAAATATTAAAAATTCCCAAAAAACCCAAAAACATAAAGAACCCAAAACAACTGAAAACAACTAAGAAAACTATAAAAAACCTAAAAACTCATAAAACCCCACAAAACCTAAAAAAAATTAAAATCCTTAAAAAGACCATAAAAAACCCCTAAAATCATTAAAACACCTAAAATCAAATAAAAACCCTAAAACCACTAAAACTCTAAAAACCCTTTAAATCTATCAAATGATATAAAATCTTAGAATCCTTAAAAACACAAAAAAAACTCAAAAAATCTAAAATTCAAAAAATTACATAAAAACAAAAAAAACCTAAAAACCCTCTAATTCCCTACAACCCTAAAACACTATAAAGGTACTAAAAATTCCCAAAAACTCTCTAAAAACATAAAAACCCGTTTAAAACCATAAAAACCTAAATACACATAAAGACCCTAAAAAACTAAAAAATAATGAAAACTTTAAAAACACTAAAATGAACAATATACCATAAAAACTATAAAACCCCTAAAAACATTAAAATACTAAAAATCCATTAATCTCATAGAAACCTAATAAAAAAATAGAAATCCTTTAAACCCCTAAAACATTGAAAAACTCTCAGAAAACATTAAAACCATAAAAAACTCAAAAAACCCCTAAAACCCAAAATAACCATAAAAACATTAAAAGTCCTCAAAATCCTCATAAAACCAAACAACAATAAAATCATAAAAATTCCCAAAAATACGTTAAAAATAAAAACCTCTAAAACCCCAAAAACCCCAAAGAAAACAATAAAAACCTAAAAACACATAGAACCCCTAAAACCCTAAAAATAAAAATAATACTTAATACTCAATAACCCAAAAACCATCAAAATCCATAAAACCAAAAAAACAATATAAATCCAAAAACCCCTAAAAACCTTAAAAAACGAAAAAACAAAAACACATTTAAAACTCCTAGGAAAACCTTACAAACCTAAGAACACTTAAAACACCTACAAACCTAAAAAACGCTAAAAACACTAAAATCTCCAAAAACCCATAAAAACCCTAAAACATTAAAAACCCTTAAAACCCCATATTAACATTAAAACCCCCACTAAAAATCTAAAATCCCTTTAAACCACTAAAATTATTAAAAACTATAAAATCCTAAAACCCATAAATGTTCAAAAAAATCCTAAAAACCTAAAAACTCTTAATGGCCCTAAAATCCGAAAAACCCTAAATAATCATAAAACACTCAAAATCACTAAAAACCCTAAAAATCATAAAATTATTAGATATCCCTAAAAATACTTAAAACATTAAAATCCTTAAAACCATGTAAAACCCTAGGGAACCCTTAAAAACCAAAAAACACTTAAGACCCCATAAAACCTAAAGAACATTAAAAATACTATACAAATTTACTCCCCAAAACCCAAAAAAACAATCAAAATCCAAAAAAACATAAAACCCATTAGAAAACATAAAAATTCCCCAAAATAAATAAAAACAAAAGAAATCAAATATCTCTGAAACCCCCATTGAAAACCTTACAAACCTAAAAATAATTTAAAACCCAAAAATCAAAAAAAAATTTAGAGAAATCAAAAAACCTAAAATATCTCAAAAAAACCCTAAAAAACAATAAAATCCACGTAACCCTAAGAACCCCTACAACCTATCAAAGTACCTAAAATGCTTTAAATCCCATAAAAATCTTAAAATGCCCTAAAATCACCTAAAATCATAAAAGAACCAAAAAACTTGAAAACCACTAGAAAACATTAAATACCTAAAAAATTTAAAACCACTAAAAAATGAAAAATCCCAAAAAAATCTAAAACCCTTAAAAACCAAAAAAATACCTGAAAATATAAAAACCTTAAAATTGTCAAAAACTATAAAATACCTAAATATAAAAAAATACTTAATACCCTGAAAACGCATAAGAAAATGTTAAAATCCTAAAATAACATGAAAACCCTAAAAAAATAAAAACACTAAAATTTTCAAATCCCTTAAAAAGACCCTAATAAAATAAACCCCCAAGAAAACCAACAAAAAACATAAAATACCAATAAAAATATAAAATCCATTCAAACCTCTACAAAAATTAAAAAACTCTAAAGCACATTAAATACCCTAAAAAGAAAAAAAAACTCTAGAAACCCAAAACCCATAGAACCCCTAAAATCCATAAAAATCAATAATGCCCCTAAAAATATAAAAACCCTAAAAACACCTAAATACCCATAAAAGAATAATGAACCCTAAAACCCCTTATAAAACCTTAATGACCTAAAAACAATTAAAACCCCTAAAACCCTAAAAATTCCTAAACCCCAAAAAACCCTATAAACCCCTAAAACCTGAAAGACCATAAAAATCATAAAAAGCCCTAAAAATAATAAAAACATAAAAAACCTAAAAACCATGAAACCTATATGAAAAAATTAAATAACTACAAACACTTAAAACCTCTAAAACGTTAAAAAATTATAAAACATCTAAAAATGATAACAAAACTAAAAGACCCTAAAACCCCATAAATAACATAAAAACCCCCACTAGAAACTATAAATACATTAAACCCAAAAAATGATAAAAAACACAAAAAACCTTAAAATCCTAAAAAAACTCAAAAACCTCTAAGAATCCAAAATACCAAAAATCCACTTAAATTCCCTCAAAATACCCCAAAACATTAAAAACCATAAAAATCCAAAAACAAACTCTAAAAATACCTAAAATCATAAAAACCCATAAAACCTTGAAAACTCTAAAAAACCAAAAAACCCTAAAATCAAAAAACCCTCAAAATAACTACAATCCCTAACAACCCATACAAATTATAAAAAATACCAAAGAATTTTGAAAAATGTAAAAATACCAAAACCCTAAAAAAACCTATGAAATCCATAAAACCTAAAAAAAACATAAAATCCATAGCAACCCTAAAAAATGATAGAAACACTAAAAAACATAAAACACATAAAACCACATAAAACCACATAAAATCATAAAACCCCTAAAACCCCATAAAACCCCCAAAGCAAAAAAATACATTAAAAACCATTAACCTCGAAAAAACATTAAATACTTTAAGAAACATAAAATACCCCTAAAATTTTAAAAAAACACTAACAAACCAAAATACACAATAAAACCCTAAAAATCATCAAATTTCCTAAAAAATAATAAAAACCCATAATATTACTAAAAACACTAAAAATCCCTAAAAATGAAAAAACCATAAAAACCTTAAACCCCCCCTAAGAAATCCTTAAAAACATAAAAACAATTAAATCCCCAAAAACCCTGAAAAACTCTAAAACCAATCAAAATATATAAAAACATTAAAAACCAGAAAATTATAAAAATCCTTAAAATATTAATTTTTTTAAAAAAAACTAAAACCCCAAAAAACTATGACAAAACTTTAAAAATAAATAAAAAATTATAACCCCTAAAAACCTAAAAATGGATAAAACCATAAAATATCTAAAACACATAAAAACCGCAAAACCCAAAAAAACCGAAACCCCTAAACTATAAAAAACCATGAAAAAACTATAAAAATGATAAAACCCACTAAAAATACTAAAAAAGATATAAAACCATAAAGACGTTTAAAAGTATAAAAAACATTAAACACTTAAAAACTAAAAAACCCTAAAACTCAAAAAAAATAATAAAAACTTAATAATCCCTAAAACATATCAAAATTCCTAGAATACCTAAAAACTAGAAAATTCCTAACAAACCCTAAAAACATAAAAAAAACCCTAAAAACACTAAAACATCAAAATTAAATATTAAAAACCTTAAAACCCTAAAAACCATGTAAAACCTAAGAACCCACAAAACCATAAAAAACCTAAAACTTTCAAAATAATAAAATGACCTAAAATTTAATAAAGAAGCTAAAATGAAAAAAACCTTAAAACCTAGACACCAAAACCCCTAAAAATAATAAAAACCCTAAAAACCTGGAAAATATCATAAAACCTCAAAACACCATATAAACCCCTAAAAGCCTTTAAAATCCCAAAACGCCTATTAAACCACTAAAAACTCTAAAAGCCCTTTAAACCCCTAAACCATTAACAAAATCTAAAAACACATAAATACACAAAAAAACTCAATGGAAACCCTCAACCCCCAATAAATAAAAACCCTAAACCACCTAAAACCCTCAAAATCCCATTAAAACCTAAGAACCGTAAAAATATTTAAAAAAATACCTAAAGATACATAAAAACCCCTAATAACCCTGAAAGAACCAAAAAAACCCTTAAAACCCAAAAAAACATAAAAACCCTAAAAACCAAAAAATGATAAAATCCCTAAAAACCCTAAAACCAAGTAAAACCCCCCAAAATACCTAAGAACACTAAAAACCATTTAAATAATAAAAAAGACCTAAAAATTCTTAAAATTGTAGAAACACCTAAAACCAATGAGAATCTCTAAGAAATCATTAATAACATAAAACACCTAAAATCCCTAAAATCCTAAAAAATGATAAAAACCCAAAAAATAACCTTAAAAATATTAAAACCATAAAAACACGTAAAACCTTAAAAACCCACTAAAATTATAAAGACTATTTAAACAACTTATAATGTTAAAAACTTTAAAACCCTTAAACCCCAAAAAAACTCAATGAACACCAAAAAACACAAAAAAACCCCCATAAACCCCCTCAAAACCCTTCAAATTCCAAAAAACCCTAAAACCCCTATTTTTTAAAAAAATCACTAAAAATCCATAAAAATGTAAAAACCCCTAAAAATATAGAAAACCCATAAGAAAACTGAAAAACAAATTGATACCCATAAAACCCATAAAAACCTAAAAATGCTAAAAAAACCCCAGAAATACCTTAAAAACATAAAAGATCAAAAAAACCCTCAAAATCACTAAAAATCCAAAAAATCGTGAATATCCTAAAAATCCATAAAAATACCTGAAAATGAAAAGAACTCTAGAATTTCTCAAAAACACTATGAAAACCTTCAAAACATACAAAATTTAAACCCCCAAAAACCAAAAAATGCTAAAAACCGTAAACACCTAAAAACCCCTAAAAACCATAAAACCCCTAAACCCTAAAAATAAGAAAATATCGAAAAAACTTTAACACCCATAAATGTTAAAATAATTTAAAAAATTAAATACACTAAAAAACCCAGAAAACCCTAAAAACCGAAAAAACCATAAAACCACAAAAATTCCCAAAAACGATAAAATTACTAAAACCCATAAAAACCAAAATATACCCGAAAAATCTTGAAAATTCCAAAAAACCTAAAATGTAAAAACACTAAAAACCCTAAAAACCCAATAAAAACCTAAAAATTGTAAATTTAGTTAAAACCCCTAAAACCACTGAAAACACAAACACCCCTCATATCCCTAAAAATCGCTAAAATCCTTAAACACCCAAATAATCCTAAAGAAGCCCAAAAATCTCTAAAACCATAATAAACCCTAAATACCTTGAAAACCTATAAGATAATCATGATACCCTAAAAACACTTAAAATCCCTAAAAATATAAAAAATACTAAAACCCGAAAAAACCTAACTAACCCTAAAACCATAAACTCTCATAAATCCCATAAAACCCCTAAAACAATAAAAACCCAGAAAACCCCATAAAAACCCTAAACACCCAAAAAAACTCTAAAACCCCTTAAAACCCATAAAAACATTCAATACTATAAAAACCCTTCAAATCAGAAAAAACAACTTAAAAACACCCAAAAACCCAGAAAATCTTAAAAACCCTAAAACCCATTAAAACACATCAAAATCCCTAAAGACCATAAAAACCCCTAAATTTTTTAAAAACATTAAAAACCCAAAAAAACCCTAAGGAAATATTAAATACCTAAAAACAGTTAAAACCCCTAAAAACCTAAAAATGCAAAAAAACCATTAAAACCATACAAACCCTAAAACCCCCAAAACCCTAAAGATTAATAAAATTCCTAAAGAATCCTTAAAAATACCTAAAATCATCAAAAAAAATTAAAACTTGAAAAGGCATAAGAGGACCATAAAAACCTAAAAACACTTTAAACCCCTAAAACCCAAATAACTCTAAAAACCCTAAAAACCATAAAATGAACATAGAACCCCAAAACCCCTAAAAACCATAAAAACCTCTGAAACCATTAAAACACTAAAAACCCATAAAAAACCTAAAAACCACAAAAAACACTAAAATTATTTTAACGCCTAATATTGTTAAAACCTGTAAAAACTCTAAAATCCCAAAAAACCTTAAAAACCAAAAAAAATCACAAAAAACCATTAAAACACAGAAAACCCCTCAAATTCAAAAAACCCCTAAAAATATATATAAAAAAGTAACTAAATCCCTAAAAACATAAAAACCCCTAAATTCCTTGAATCTACCTAAGAAAACCATAAAAACCAAAAAAACACATAAAACCACTAAAAACCCTAAAACCCCTCAAAAACCCATTAAATAATATATATAAAAATTACTTAGAAAAAAATAAAAATGAGAAAAAAACCATAAAAATCCTAAAAACCATTAGAAAACATTAAAAACCTAAAAACACTTAAAACCCATAAAAACAAAAAATGATAAAAATCCTAAAAACCCATAAAACCCCTAAAAACCATAAGACCCCTTAAAATCAAAAAACCCTAAAACCCAGCTAAAATTTTAAAAACTCTTTGGACATCAAAAATTGTTAAAAAACTATACGAAACCATAAAAAACTCTAAAAACTCAAAAAAGCCCAAATACACAAAAAAACCCCCATAAAACCATAAAAAACCTTACAAACGCTCAAAATCCCAAAAACCCAAAAAACTATTATAAACCTAAAATCCCGTAAATTATAAAAAAACTCTAAAAACACTGACAAACCCCAAGAAAATAAACAAAACCTAAAAAAATTAAGACTCTTAAAACCCATATAAATTATAAAAACCATAAAAATATTAGAAACCCTAATTACACAAAAAATTCCCAAAACCCATTATAAACCATGAAAGCCCAAAAAAATCCCTAAAAATTTCTAACAACCTAATAAACATAAAAAAACCCTGAAAACCCATAATAAAAAATTCAAAACCTAAAAAATGTTAAAAATATGAAAACCTAATAAATCCTAAAAACACCCTAAATATTCTTAAAGCCCTAAAACACCTTAAAACGCTTAAAATATTAAAAACCCAAAACACACATAAAAAGCCTAAACCACTAGAATCTAAAACCATTTAAACCGCTTAAAATTTTCAAAAACTATAAAACCCATTAAAGACCCCAAAAACATTAAAAAACCCTAAAAATCCACAAAATCAATAAAAATCCTTAAAACCATCAAAATCCGTAACACCCCAAATGATCCTAAAAAATCCCAAAAAATATCTAAAAACATAAAAAACCGCTAAAAACCCTATGAAAAACATAAACCACTAAAAAATATAAAAAACATAAAAAAACACTAAAACACTAAATAAACTATAACACCACAAAACCCCTAAAAACCACTAAAAACATAAAAAATTTAAAAACATTAAAAACCCCCAAAACCCATAAAAAACCTTATAAATGAATAAAAATTATAAAACCTATGTGAACCTTTAAAACCCATTAAAAATAATAAAAACCTTAATGTCCCTAAACAACTAAAAAATATCCCTAAAAAACAAAAAATGGATGAACCTGGATCTTCGTTCAGGTATGTTTTTCCTTTTTTCTGGAGTTTTCAAGAAAAATGATTTTTATGGAAATTTTCAAAGTACATATTGTGTACTTTCTGAGTACACGCCATGTACTCTGATCCGTCTCAAAGCTGTGTGCTGGTCGTGCCCAGGCCACACACACGGTGTGTAGGGGTGACGTAGAGGTTGATTTTGGCGGAGTACGGAAAGGACCCAGTACACACCGTGTACTCTAAAAGTACACGTCGTGTACTTTTTTTCACTAAATGAATCAGGGTCACGTCACATTGTGATTTTTATCTTCTTTTAGGTCTCATTCTCCCAGGATTGACCCGTACGAACGAATCTTCCCTGAGCTTCTGCATCACCATCTGTTCTCCGATTCAAGCATGATCACTTGCGTTGGAAGCGTAGCTATGAGTTATTTCTTCCTCTTGAGCCTTGTTTCTTGATTCCTCCTTGTTTTCAAGATATCGTAGGTTGATAATTTTGTGCGTTTTATTAGATCTACATAATTATAAAGGTAATCTGTCGGTGTGGTTTACATATATCGATCTCCTAGGATCAAGGTAGGTGGTTTGTGCCTTTCCGTAGAATGGTGATGAATATTTTGTGCAAATTCCACCAATACCCTTGAACGGGGTATTGCTTGTTCCTGTTTTTCCTTTATTGTATTTACTGCTTTTATTGATTGCTAGTGTAGATGTTTTGCCTATGTTTATGGTAGATTTACTGTACCTTGGATGTTTTTTATGCTTGTTCTGCCTTTTTTGCGTTTTTCCAGTTGTCATGCCCTGTTGTAGGATTGTGGACTGTTGCCTTGTTCTACTGCTGAGCCTTAGTTTATAGCCAAGTAGTTTTTTAGGTTACTTGGGTGATTTACATGAGCGCTCAGCATGTTTAGTTTCACTCAAGACTATGAGAACCTAGAGTAGTAGACCAAAGTAAGAATTGATGGAAGGGATTCTCCAGAGTGTCTTTTAATTACGATACGAGACCACAGGGGGAATTGACGTTGAGTTCTTCCTCAGAGAGTCTGTAGTTACTCGACATGGGCCATAGGGGGAATAGACGTTGAGTGGTTCCCCATAGAGCCTTTAGCACGATACGGGACTATAGGGGGAATTGACGGTGAGTGATTCCCCAGAGAGTCTATTATTTTCAGAGCTGAACCAAAGGGGTGAGACTGTGTGTGCCTCCTAGAGGGTTGCTGGTACTTATAGGTTGAACCATAGGGGTTAGGCTGTGAGAGATAACCAGAGGGTTACCTATTTTCTTCTTATTGCTGGTTTCTTACTTGTGTACTTTATTTGTTAGAACTATGGATTTTAGTTGCTTGTGCTTTTCTGTTTACTGCTTCTTGTTTTGTTACATTCCTTGTATTCATTGACTGTTAGTCACAAATATTTGGGTGGTTGCCTAATGGGATTGTATCTCACACCCTATTTGGGCCATGCTTTTGGGCCCAAGTAGACTATATTGTTGTAGGTATAGATAAGGGAAAGCTCCCTTCTACTTTAGGATTTTCATTGTGCTAGAGATGGAGAGGATGGGACCGAGCCGGGGCTCGCGATGCTGAGGATTTTATTTTGTTTTTCTTTTACACTTGTTTTTAGTTGTATTCCAGCACATTGTTGTGTTTTCTGCTTTCTATAGATACTTGTACCTTCTGCATAATTTTCATCATTGCTAGATATATTCATTTCTTTCACTGTTTGGTTTCTACTGGTATGCATGTTGTTACTGCTTCCGCTGTTGACTATTGTTTTTCACTGAATACCTTACCGAATGAGGGCATAGTTTCCCCACTGACTCACCAAGGCCCTCGCTACTAGTCGGAAGCCTTTGGTATTCGGGGAAACACGCTTGAGGTCATGTGGAGAACCGGGTACGGGGCACCAGTGGAGGGGCTCCAGATTCGGGTCGTTACATAGAGGTATCACAGGAGTTCTTTTCTCTGGATTTACTGTTTGGAGACTTCAGCCAGAGATAGGATGGATTCGGTACTTGGTATTAAGCTTTGCTCGGGATTAGCTAACTCGTGTACATGGAAAGGCCATACTACCTCGTTAATTGTAGTTTACTGGTTTTGAGTTTTTATGGTTGATATTTTTTCACCTAGAGTGATTCGCATGACTTGTGTGGTTATTGTTTTGATATTTTGGTTCTATTTCTGTCACAACCTAATGAGATGAGGGAATTCCATCTCATGCATCATATATACACTTTTAGAAATCACATGCCATGCATTCTTGGCATGCCATCTAGGGTGCATTAGAAATTGCATGCTATTGTGATAGGCTTTGTGTAGATTATGCATGATTTTGTGATAAATGCTTGATATAATCCCTGCTGTTATAACAGAGAGCTGTTGTTTACCCTTGTATGTGACTACAGGAGATGCCTAGATTTGATTAGCGAGGAATATGGGCCCTCACAAATTGAAATTTGGCACATATTTCCCTTGTTTTTAGTTGTTCTGGGAGTTTGAGAAGTTTCTGAGCTACTGCCCAGAAAAACCCAAAATACACGTTGTGTACTTTTTGGATACACGCCGTGTAGTTTTCAGGCCATGTCACTGACCATGTGAGCAGAACACGGTGTCGTGGGAGTAACTTCGGGAACACGCCGTGTACAATTGGTACACGTCGTGTAAGTTCAGAGCAGTGTACCCAGCCGTGTCACTAACAATGCGGGTCGGGGAAGCTTGGGTAGAACACGCCATGTCCTTAGGGAACACGCCATGTAGTCCTATCCAGGTACCCGACCATGTCACAAAAAACACGGGATGACGTTACCTTCTTTTCCACACGCCGTGTTTGTTCGGAACACGCCATGTACTCTTGTCCAGGTACCCAGCCATGTCACGAACAACACGGGACGAGGTCACCTTGCCTATACCCGCCATGTTTGTTCGGAGCGCACCGTGTAAGGTTCATCCATGTAGACGACCATGTGTTTCACAAACATGAGCCGCTGAAGCCTTGTCTATTACACTCCATGTCTGTTATGAACACGCCGTGTAGTCTTAGGTTAAGTCGGACCGTGTGGGTTAGCCGTGTAAGGAGACTCGGGTAGGGGAACAGTTTTCAAGTACACGCCGTGTGTGGGTGCAACAGGCCGTGTAGTTTGAAGTGTACAATACTTGTAGGGAAGGAGTACATGCCCACGTCAGTGGGTTATGAAGACACACCGTGTAGTCAAGTTTTGTCAACCTGTGTGTTTTTCTTCCCCTGTTTCCGTTTTGTACTCTTGTGTTCTCTGTCCTTGTTTTCCTGATCTAAGGTGTGCTTTTGATCTTTCAGAGCTATGCCTCCGAGACGTCCTCTGGTCGTACGTCTGTCGTCGGGCAGTGATTAGACTCTATACAAGGTTGATCAGGGACTTCCTACCGATCCTCCAGTCAGGCCAGCCTTGGCACCGGCTGTTATACCATTTGCAGGTGCTGATGCGCAGTTCAGGGAAGGTTTCATGAGGATGATGTGGGCCTTCCACGGAGCGCCGCCTCATTCCACGTCCATGGCAGATTTGACGTGGTTTTTTCAGCAGCAGCATCCTCCCACGTTCTTAGGGGAAGGAGGACCTCAGGTTGCAGAGTCATGGATGGAATCCATGCTGACTATCTTCGAGCATCTGGAGACGCCACCAGAGTGGCGGGTCATTCTCGCCACCTACATGCTCCGAGACTCCTCCAAGAGGTGGTGGGACGTGATCTCATAGGTAGGTCAATAACAAGCCATGGTTTGGGAGGAGTTCCAGCACGTTTTCTATGACTACTTCTACCCGGATACCCTGAGGGCCGACCGAGCCCGGGAGTTCATGAGCTTAGAGTAGGTTAGTCTTTCTGTCATGGAGTATTCCGCTCGTTTCACTGATCTTCAGCACTTCACGCCCCTCCAAGATAAGAGTGGGGTGTTCTTAGCAAGGAAGTTCAAGGATGGTCTCAGGAGGGAGATCTGCTCACAGGTGATCATCTTCCAGCTGACTTCCATTACTTCCATCGTCAACCAGGCACTAATTGTGGAGCGCAATCTAAGAGACTCTAGAGCTGCGAGCCAGGGTAGTTCTACTTCCAGAGCTAGTTTGCCTCCAGATGACAACACGAAGCGCTGTAGGGAGCCTACATGCGGTGATCCGAGGAAACGAGATGCATCGTCAGGCAGCCAGGTGATATGATACCAGTGTGGCCGATCCGAGCACATGAGGTCGCAATGCCAGAGGGACCCCGTGGTGTGCCGATCTTGCAGCAAGATGGGTAACCTTCATTGTTTCTATCAGGTTTTCTCACCAGAATCTGGTGACCAAGGTTCTTCCATGACTCCTCGTCCAGGAGAAGCACTGCCAGTTTCTCACCAGCCGGGGAACTGGAGTTCTTCCTACTATTAGGGCCGAGGTGGAGGTTGAGGTCGTGGCAGTCAGCCACCAGTTCCTCAGCACCAGTAAGAAGGTTCATCCCAGGGTGGTCAGTAAGGGGCGCATGGCCATGGTACAGACCATTCTCTTTCCATGGAGCATACTTATCAGGAGCATGATCCTGACCCTTCTACTGTTCAAGGTATGATTTTAGTAACATCAGTTTTATCTTCAGTCCTTTTCGATACTGGTGCTACGCATAACATTATCTCTATTTCTGTTGTGGGGAGCCTCGGACTCTATTTCTTTTCTTCTACCGACTCGTTGACACTAGAAACACCATTGGGGATGAGAACATCTAGTGTTGCAAGTGTAGAGAGTTTCCTCTCGAGTTTGCAGGGTATCGCTTCTTATGGAATGTCAATATCCTAGAGATGACAGGCTATGATGTCATCCTTGGAATGGATTGGTTGATTCCCTTTCAGGCAGTCGTTGACAGTTATCATCGAAGAGTGAGTTTCGTTTCACTAGAGGGTGAGTCTTTTCTTCATAAAGGCGAGTGGGACGTTCAGGCGAGTCGGGCAGGACTCGAGAATCTTGGGCTAGGAGGGGTGACAGACCAGGTCTCTAGTCTTTATCTAGATGACTAGGGGACTCCACAGTTGGACTTTCCTCTAGTGTTGGATCACATCAGGGATGTATTTATAGAGGACTTTTCAGGTTTTCCTCTGGATCATGAGGTAGAGATCTCTGTTGAGCTCGTGCCAGGGAGCGGCACCGGTGTCCATTCCTCCCTATAGGATGGCCACACCTGAGTTTCAGGAGATCAAGAAGTAGTTGGAGGAGCTACAGGCTAAGGGTTTCATCCGACCCATTACGTCTCCTTGGGGTTCTCCTGTCCTGTTTTCAAATAAGGCAGATGGTACCCTTCGGCTTTGTGTGGATTATCGGAAGCTGAACTAGTTGATGGTCAAGAACCGATATCCTTTGCTGAGAATTAACGACCTTTTTGATCAACTTTGAGGAGCATGGGTGTTCTCGAAGATTGACTTGAGGTCCGGTTGTCATCAGTTGTGCGTTAGACCATCAGATATACTTCTGATGGCCTTCCGGAGCAGGTATGTTCTATACGAGTATACATGCATGTCGTTCGGTCTCACGAACGTGCCTGTAGTTTTCATGGCACTAATGAACCGAGTGTTCCATCCTTACTTGGAATTCTTTGCCGTGGTCTTCGAGGATGATATCTTGGTGTACTCTCACACTCGACACGACCATGCCACACATCTTGAGACTTTTCTCAGTACACCGAGAGAGAATCAACTTTATGCTACACTCTTGAAGTGCCACTTCTGGATCGATCAGATTCACTTCTTGGGTCACGTCATCTCAGAGGCATGAGTATCAGTGGACCCAGAGAACGTGACTGTAGTAGTTTCCTGGGAGCAGCCGAAGAAAGTCTTTGAGGTACAAGGTTTCCTAGGGCTGGATGGACAGTACAGACGCTTCATTCAAGACTTTTTTCATCTAGCAGCACCTTTGACAGGTCTGACCAAGAAGTGGGTGAAGTTCTTATGGTCAGATTCTTGTGAGTCAGCCTTTCAGGAGCTGAAAGGGAGGTTGACGTCAGCACTAATACTAGTCTTGACGGAGCCAGGTAAGAACTACACAGTTTACTGTGATGCTTCAGGTATCAGGCTGGGAGCTATGCTTATGTATGGGGATGGAGTCATTGTGTACGGGTCTCGGTAGTTGAGGCCACATGAGAGGAACTACCTGACGCACGATCTAGAGTTGGCAGCCATTGTTCATGCCTTACGCTGTTGGAGACACTATCTACTGGGGGATCACTTTGTGGTCTTCATTGGCCACAAGATTCTCAAGTACATCTTCACTCAGCATGATCTGAATCTGAGGCATCTCAGGTGGGTTGAGTATCTAGAGTATTTTGATTTCGAGCTTGCCTATACGCTGGGGAAAGGCAACGCAGTGGCAGATGCGTTGAACAAGAGAACTCAGATGCAGGCAGTTAATGAGGCCAGCGATGAGTTATAGCTGATGGCTCTGTTCTCTGGGATGCATCTAGAGGTGCATGACAAATAGGGACATACATTCCTATCTTCTATAGCTCTTACCTCTATAATTCTTGATCGGGTACGGATGAGGCAGTTATCAGACTCTGAAGGCTTAGTCCTGCAGGAGAGTGTGTCAGGAGAGGACCCTCTTCCCGGATGGGCAGTGGGCGAGGATGAGATCTTGCGGTTCCAGGGACGCGTATGGGTGCCAGTAGACATACGTGAGGATTTGATGTGGGATTTTCATTCCTCAGTTTGGGCAGTTCATCTTGGCATCACCAATATGTATCGGGATCTTCATCGCCAGTACCGGTGGCCAGGTATGAAGAATGATGTTGCTGGTTTCATCATGAGATGTTCTACTTGTCAGCAGGTGAAGGGAGAGCATCAACGACCAGAAGGAATTTTAAAGAAGTTACCCATTCCGTAGTGGAAGTGGAACGATGTTGCGATGGACTTCGTGACTGGGTTTCTGAGGTCGCCTCGAGGGAACGGTGTTGTTTGGGTTGCCGTCGACAGGCTTACGAAGGATGCGTACTTCTTACCGATTAAGGAGACCTTCAGTGTCGATGATCTGGGATGACTTTACATCCAATAGATCGTTCGTCTACATGGAGTTCCACACTCTATTGTTTTAGATAGGGATGCGCGATTTACCTCTCGGTTCTGGAAAGGACGTCAGAAGGCCTTGGGTACATAGGTACTTTTGAGTACAGCATACCATCCCCAGACTGATGGTCAGTCCGAGCGCATGATCCAGGTGCTTGAGTTTATGCTCCGATCATGCATTCTAGACTTTGTAAGTTCTTGGTAGAAGTATAGTCCTCTGGTGGAGTTCGCCTACAACAATAGTTTCCAGGTGACCATTCAGATGGCACCATACGTGGCTTTGTACGGTAGGCCATGCCAATCACCCTTATGCTGGTTGGAGGCAAGAGAGGCAGCTTTGCTGGGACCTCATCTCATTCAGGAGACCTTAGAACAGATAGAGTTAATTTGGAAGGGGATGGCTACGACACAGTCTTGACGGAAGTCTTATGTTGATTATCGGAGACGACCTCTGGAGTTTGAGGTCGGAGATCTGGTTTTCCTACGTGTCACACCGAGGTTGGGACACAAGAGGATTCGGAGACAGGGTAAGCTTTCACTGTGGTACGTCGGGCCGTTTGAGGTATTGGAGAGAGTGGGGCCGATCGCCTATCGATTGCAGCTACCTTAGAGATATTGGTCCATACACGACGTCTTTCACATCTCTCAACTCTGACGTTACTTTTCAGACCCGTCTCATGCCTTTTTGCCTGAGGAGGTTGAACTTAAAGCGAATGCATCGTTCGAGGATCATCCTATCCTGATTGTTGATCACAATATGAAGGTTCTCTGGGGGCGGTCTATTCATCTGGTATGAGTGCTATGGCAGCACGTGCGAGTATAGGACGAGACCTGGGAGAGGGAGGCTAATGTACGATCGCAGTGGCAGGAACTATTTGGGGATTCTTCTTCTATGCCCCGTTAGGGAAATTCGGGGACGAATTTTTTTAAGGGGGAAGTTTGTATGAACCCAGATCATCGTTCAGGTATGTTATTCCTTTTTTTTTTGGAGTTTTCAATAAAAATGATTTTTCTGGAAATTTTCAAAGTACACGCCGTGTACTTTCTGAGTACACGCCTTGTACTCTGATCCGGCTCGAAGCCGTGTGCTGGCCGTGCCCGGGCCACATACACGGTGTGTAGGGGTGACGTGGAGGCCGATTTTGGTGGAGTACGGAAAGGTCCCAATACATGCCTTGTACGTTTATTTTTTTCACTAAATGAATCAGGGTCGCGTCCCATCGCGATTTTTATCTTCTTTTAGGTCTTGTTCACCCGGGAGCGACCTATACGGCCGAATCTTCCCCGAGCTTCTGCCTTTCCATCCATTCTCCGATTGAAGCACATCCAATTGCTTTGGAAGCATAATGGTGAGTTCTTCCTTCTTCTTAAGCTTTGTTTCTTGATTCCTCCTTGTTTTCAAGATATCGTTGGTTGAGCATTTTGTGCGTTTTCTCAGATCTACATCATTCCAAAGGGAATCTATCATCGTGGTTCACATATATCGATATCCTAGTATCAAGGTAGGTGGTTTGTTCCTTTCCATAGAAAGATGATGAATATTTTGTGCAAATTCCACCAATACCCTTGAACGGGGTATTGCGTGTTCCTGTTTTGCCTTTGTTGTATTGCCTCATTTGTTTGATTGCTAGAGTAGATGTTTTGCCTGTGATTATGGTAGCTTTACTGTACCTTGGATGTTTTCTATGCTTTTTCTACCTTTTTGGCATTTTTCCAGTTTTCATGCCTAGTTGTAGGATTGTGGATTGTTGCCTTGTTCTACTGCTGAGCCTTAGATGATAGCCAAGTAGTTTTTTTAGGTTACTTGGACGATGTACATGTGTGCTGAGCATGTTTAGTTTCACTCAGGATTGTGAGAACCTAGAGTAGTACACCAAAGGGAGAATTGACGGAAGGGCTTCTCCAGAGTGTCTTTTAATTACGATACAAGACCACAAGGGGAATTGACATTGAGTGCTTCCTCAGAGAGTCTGTAGTTCCTCAACGCAGGAAAAAGGGGGAATAGATGTTGAGTGCTTCCCTAGATATCCTTTAGCATGATACGAGACTATAGGGGGAATTGACGGTGACTGCTTCCCCAGAGAGTCTATTATTTTCAGAGCTGAACCAGAGGGGTGAGACTGCATGTGTCTCCTAGAGGGTTGCTGGTACTTATAGGTTGAACCATAGGGGTTAGGATGTGAGAGATACCCAGAGGGTTACCTATTTTCTTCTTGTGGTTGGCTTCTTACTTGTGTGCATTATTTTTTAGAACTATGGATTTTAGCTGCTTGTGCTTTCCTATTTACTGCATCTTGTTTTATTACTTTCCTTGTATTCATTGACTGTTAGGCACAAATCTTTGGGTGATTGCCTACTGGGATTGTATCTCACACCCTATTTGGGCCTTGCTTTTGGGCTCAAGTAGACTATTTTGTTGCAGGTATAGATAAGGGAAAGTTCCCTTCTACTTCATGATATTGATTGCACTGGAGCTAGAGAGCATGGGACCGAGCCGGGGCTCGCGATGCTGAGGATTTTCTTTTGTTTTTCTTTTGAACTTGTTTTCAGTTGTATTCCAGCACATTGTTGTTTTTGCTGCTTTCCATAGATACTTGTACCTACTGCATCATTATCATCATTCTTATATATATCCATTGCTTCCGCTGTTTGGTTTCTGCTGTTATGCATGTTGTTACTACTTCCGCTGTTGACTGTTGTTTTTCGCTGTATACCTTACCGAATGAGGGAATAGTTTCCCCACCGACTCACCAAGGCCCTCACTGCTAGTCGGCAGCCTCTGGCATTTGGGGAAATGCGCTTGAGGTCATGTGGTGAACCGGGTACGGAGCACCAGTGGAGGGGATCCGAATTCGAGTTGTTACAAAAAACCATAAAACACCTAAAACCCCTAAAACCCCTCAAAATTCATCAAATTATTTCAATCCATTAAGATTATAAAAATTCCATAAAAATCCAAAAAAATGTTAAATACACACAAATCCTAAAAAATCCCTAATAAAACCTAAAAAATGATACTTAAAACCCCTAAAAATAAAGATATTCTAAAACCCCTAAAAACCCAAATTACACCCAAAATCCCTAAAAACCTAAGAAAATCCCTAAAAAATCCTCAACATTCACTGAAAGTTCATCAAAATATAAAAAACCATAAACCCCTGAAGAACCCTAATGAAACCATGAATCCCACAAAACACTTAAATCACTAAAAAACATAAAAAAGTTAAAAACCAGAAAAAAAAACTGTAAAAACCATGAAAACTTCATAACACCTAAAACCCCTAAAACCATAAAACCTTAAAATTCCCCAAAAGTTAATGAAAATGTAAAAAAATCCATGAATCTATTAGAAAACCTTAAAAACCTTAAAATTCATAAAACCCCTTAAAACTCTGAAATATGCTAAAAACATGAAAAACACTAAAAACATCCAAAAAACCCCTAAAACCCCATAAAAACCACAAAACCCAAAAAACCCATGAATCCATAAAAACCCAAATACCGAATAAATACTCTAAAAAACTTTAAAACCCAAAAAGCATTAAAAACACTAAAAAAATTTAAACCCATAAAAAACTCAAAAAAAAAATAAAAACCCAAAAACTATAAAACAAATAAGAACCACTAAAAACCTCAGAATCATTAAAATCCTAAAAAATAAAAAAATACCAAAAAAATCATTTAAAAATCCTAAAAACATAAAAAAATTCTAAAAACAAAGAAAATCCCATAATAAAAACGTAAAAACACAATACCCTTAAAACCCATAAAAACCAAAAATTGCTAAATACCTAAACAAAACCCTTTAAACCACCTAAGAAACATAAAAACCCTAAAAATTCCTAAAACCACTAAAAATAATAAAAAACCTAAAAATACCAAAAAAATAAAAACATAAAATCTCTGAAAACATGTATAAAAACCTTCAAAAACAAAAAAAACACTTAAAATCTCTCAAAACCCTAAAAATGATAAAAACACTAAAAATAGTAAAACCCGTAAAACCCGTAAAATTTAAAAAACCCTAAAAACCCATAAAAAACCAACTAAAAACTCAAACAACCCTTTAAAACACTAAAAACATTAAAAAACTCTAGAAAAACATAAAATCCTTAAAAATTAAAAAACCCCTAAAAATCATGAAAACCCATGAGAAACCTAAAACACCTAAAAACTCATAAAATCCACTAAAATCTTAAAAAATCCATAAAAATAACTAAAAATTTAAAACCCCCAAATGCCCTAAAATCCCCTAAGAAATTATTAAAAAAATAAGCACAGTAAAAACCCCTAAAAACAAAATGATGCTAAAAATCCAAAAACACATAAAACCCCCAAAAAACATCTAAAAATCCCTAAAAACAATAAAAACCAGTAAAAATACTAAATAATCCATAAAAATACATAAAAACAATAAAAACATAAAACCCATAAGAAAATCTTATAGGCCTGATGTGATATGCACAAGGTGTCCCTATCTTCATAGCGTAGGGTAGTATATGATAGATATGAATCAGGACTATGTAGAGGATGTTGGGTTTGGATAGTGGAAGTAAGTAGTCAACTAACAGAATATGCATCATGAAATACTATATAGAAAACACACTTAAGGTAGAGATGTGATATCCAATCAACAAAACAACGCACTTGGGTGGACGAATAGAATTAGGGGCTTAGTAATATTTGATCACCAATCAAACTTCTTGATTGACAAGGCAAGAATATATAAGATAAAGGGAATAATGTAAAAATACTCACAATGGAGAGAATAAACTCACATAGTTTCACTAATGAAAACATGAATGAGAATAAAATTTCATGGGTGTCTATTTATAGTTATGGGGTGGCACAAATAGTCAAGGGTATAACACCCTAAATTCATAAAGCCTACTCCTTCCATATCTCAATATTTTCAAAATTATAAATTCTAAAAATGGGGTTTTTGAAAATTATAACACATATTTCCACCCTTAGACCAATATATTTGACATTGAGTACCTATCCCACCAAATATTAGTTTGGTTTCCAAATATGCCATCTTATAATCTCCATGTGGGAAAGGCTTCAAAAATTCGTACAACCATGTGGACCATGATTTAAGAATCTTTTTTGGGAAATAATATGTGAGGTAATAGGACAATTTACCCCATCCATGCATGGTTATATCTATTGGGTTTTTAATGAACTGATATGATTTCCCATTATATAATTCAACCTATTTAATATCTTACACATATGTGGGCCTTATAAATCCAACTCCTCTAACCAGGAAATTGGATCAATGTTGTTGACATGGTTCTTATCATACTCCCCCTCTTAAAAAGGCTTCATCCTCAAATCTCATCCTCTACCCCCCTAAAATTATAAATTCAATAAAACTTTAATGTGGGACATACAACATACTCACCTAGAAAATATATCCTGTAAGATTTATTGTTAATCTTATCATGAACATGGAATGGTCCATCTCCACATGGCATATGTTTTTGTTTCCAATTTTCAGGAAATATTTTTTTTTAATATGAATCTAGACTAAGTGAATGGGCTTGAACAATACTTTTTACAACCCTTTTTTTCACAATCTATTTATTTTTGGTTCATTCAGTCAATATTTTTCCTTCTCATTACATATAGTTTTTTGATTAATTTTTCATTCCATTTTATGTACATTTTAGTTTATTCATTCAAAGGAAAAATAAATGAATCCATAAGTGCAAGGTGGTTAAAAAAATAAACAATTTCAAATGGAGAATATTGAATAGTGTAATTCTTGGCACTATTATATGTGAATTCCACATGTGGTAGAAACTCATCCAATTGTTGAGATTCTTCTTAACAATTTTCCAAATAAGGAATGATAGTGTCTAATTGAAAACCATTTTTTCTATCCATTTGTAGATTATAGGTAGTGGATTATAGTAACTTTGTAGCCAGTTTTCTCCACAATGTCTTAGAAATGTAAATAAGGAATTTTGTGTCGTAATTTTACACAATCTCCCTAGGTATTCAATGGAGTTTGACTAAATCCTGAGAGAAAATAGGGGAAATGTTAGTGGAATCATCGTTTTTATGACATGGAACAATGTGTTCCATTTTCTAAAATTGATCCACCACATTAAAAATGGAAACTCTACCCCCCTTTTTCCTTGTTAACCCCATAGTAAATTCCATTGATATTTATTCCCAATGGTTCTGGGTATTGGGGGAGGAAGATATTTTCCATTTGGTTTTAGTTTATATTTGTATTTATGAAGGAAAATTCACTTTCCCATAAATTTATCATCATATCTAGACATCCTAGCCTAATAAAAATGCTCACTAAGAAAATTTAATGTTTTTGAAAAATTGAAATGTCCTAATAACCAACAAGACTATGTCTCCTTTAGAATAAGTAAATTGATAGATAAATTTGGAATATAAATCTTATCAATCCAGAATAATAATCAAACATGTAAATATAAAATTTCCCAAAACAATCAAGGATGAAAATGATCATAAGGTTTAGCCAAATTTCTATCAGTGGTATATAAATCCATAATATATTCCAAACAATGGAGTTTAGAATCAATCATGTAAAAAAATGATATCTTCATGAATGTTAATTTTCCACTGTATTTTATTTTCCATTTTTATTCTAGTTAATAAATAGAAATGATTCAATTAATTATATCGACCTAGAATTTCCCCAATTTAGATTATGTTGTTCCATAAGGTATTTAAGAGCCTCATGATCATAATGGATAACAAATAATTTTTTAAAAATATAATACTGCTATGTTTCTAGTATTATAAATAATGAATGAAACTATTTATCATATGTATCATAGTTTTGAGATGGTCCATTTGACTTCCCACAAAATAAAGATATAATATTTTATTTTTTCATGAGAACTCTTCCTATAATTATTCTGCTTGTATCATATTCAATTTCTAAGTTCATACTGATGTCTGAGAGAGAAAGAAGGGGTGCATGTGTGTGTCTCCCTTTGAGTTCTTAGAAGTATTTCTCTAGAGCATTCCCTAATTTTAAAGGATTTTTCTTCTTTTTCAAATCATTCAATGGTGCTACTGGTGTACTAATATCATTTAAAATTATCCTATAAAAACTATCAATCCCATGAAAACTTATTAACTATCTGATGGTAGTAGGAGTATGCCACTCCGGAATGGCCTTTATCATCTCAATATCTATATTAACTCCATAACCGTCTACCTAATATCAAAGGAAAACATTTTTATAGAGGGAAAATTAACACTTTTATGTTTCGATACTGTAGGGTCCTAAAAAATCCGCAAAGGATATTCTACCCAAATCCCCCAAAATGATTGGGGAAATGAATGGATAAAATTCAAATAAGGGAAACAAGTAGGACTGGTCCATGGACCGGTCCCATGAAAATGCGATGTGGCCAGACCCCGCGAAGCACCCCCTCCGAGAACCATTGTCATTCGAGAAATAGAGGCGGAGATCCTCTGTGGTCATGAGGCAGGGTGGGCGCCGATCTGGTTCACCATCATGAACTACCCCAACTGCGGACCACGCCGATCGGTTCAAGCCACATCCATCATCATTTGCGAAATGGAGGCGGAACCCTCCAAGGCCGCGAATCACTCTCTGAGTTCGGTTCGCATGGGGGGGGGCGTTCAATGCCCACCGCGAATTACGGATTAACCAAGTCAGCTGTAAACCGGGTATTTGGTGATGGGCCTCCACAATAGGTGTCATGTGACCATAGATACATCTCTTTCCCCACTCTATAAAAGGAGACCGAGGGGGAAAGGGGGGGGGGATTCAGATTTCGAAGATTCGAAGGCGGAAGAAGAGAATGGTGATCATGCTTGGGTGGAAGGATTTCAAAGGAAGGATTAGGATTTCGCAAACAGCGAAGTTCCAGTTCGCGAACCAGAGCAGGTATGAACCTGGGAAAGAACTAATAAGGAACCGAAAATGCATAATAATTTGGTGAATCGCAAACTCAAAATAAAATAAAAATAGAAGACCGCGAACCATATCCCCTCCGTGGATGCACTCCCCATGGACCAGGGAGTTTATGCCTTTTTCCGATCCGCCGCGCTGCGTAGAACCCTCCTACGCGGGCGAAGCCTTGACCAACGAGCCTCCGGTTGGCACTGCCCTTGTCTGCCGCTGCTTGCATGGATCCCTCTGTAGACCACCCTGGTTTGTGAATCAAACCCGGATCCATGAACTATCTTGGTTCGCGGGGTGCCAATCAGTTCACGGACCCTCCTGGTTTGTGGACGACTAACCAATACATGGAACCTCCTGGTTCACGGATGGCCTCTCTATCCACGGACCAGCCTGGTTCGCGGATAGCCCCTCCATCCACGTAGCACTTCCCTACGTGAAGGGCACCAAAACCTCTGGAGTTCCCATTCCCCGAGCCGCATAATATCCTCCCAATCCGACCTGATCCTCCATGACCTCCTCATTGGCCTACTCATCGGCCCCGAGACGTGGCCTCTACCAGACCCACCAGATTCGCGTTGTGTAACCCTAAGGCGCACCATCACTCCCTTTGAGTTCACATACCCATGGTAAAGAGAGGCGAAGGGGTTGCCCTGACGCTTGAGCAGATTTCCGAAGCATACTTGGGTTCACATTCCCACGGTAATGCGAGGTCTGAGATCGGGAATCCCTTTTCTGCCTCTCCACTTATCAAGGGATTCCTGGGGATGGTAAAATACCCATCATAAGGAAGCCCTCATGCACTTCAAGAGAGGAGATGGGCACAGAAGTACCCCCTTTCTTTCTCCCACTACGCTTTATCTCCATGGGCCTACTCAGAGTGTACGCCCCAATCCATTACCATGGGTCTCCTCATAGTGTAATTCCCAATCAATCACCATGGGCCTCCTCAGAGTGTAAGCCCCAATCCATTACCATGGGCCTCCTCAGAGTGTAAGCCCCAATCCATTACCATGGGCCTCCTTAGAGTGTAAGCCCCAATCCATCGCCATGGGCCTCCTCAGAGTGTAGGACCCAATCCATTCCCATGGGCCTCCATAGAGTGTAAGCCCCAACCCATCACCATGGGCCATCCTCATGCATGATCCCCACTCCACTTCTCACGGACGCACCTTTCACGACGTGATTGTCTGGTCCCTGCTGCCTCTTGTTTCTCACACCGAGCATGACTCACATGGGATTAGAGTAGGCATCGACCATGACATCCTCTTATGGGCCTCCTCAGAGTGTAATCCCCAATCCACATCGTGGACTACCTTAGAGCGTAAGCCCCGCACCAATCCGAACTATGTGGAATTTGATCCCTATTTCCTAGGTGGGGTACGTAGGTAGCCACTCCGAGGTTCAAGCCCCACAATGGGTCATTCTGACCCCCTTTCATGTCGTTTTACCAACATCTTGGGCCTCCTCAGAGTGTAAGCACCAATCCACATCTTGGGATGCCTTAGAGCGTAAGCCCCACTCCCATCCGAACTATGTGGACTTTGATCTCTGTTTCCTAGGAGGGGTACGTAGGAAGCATCTCTGAGGTTCAAGCCCAACAACAGGTCATTCCAACCCCCTTTCACATCATTTTACCAACATCTTGGGCCTCCTCAGAGTGTAAGCCCCAATCCACATCTTGGGATGCCTTAGAGCGTAAGCCCTACACCAATGCGAACTGCGAGGACTTTGATTCCCTACCACAAGGATACGTAGGAAGCCTCCCCGATGTTCACGCCCGATCACAACCGGACCCTCGGGTCCACCTTCACGTCGGTTATCCGACACCCCAATTCGAACTACGTGGACTTTGATCCCTATCCCCTAGGCAGGGTACGTAGGAAGCCTCCCTGAGGTTCAAGCCCAACAACCAGTCGATCTGACTACCTTCACATCAGTTCACTGAGCCCCCTAGCACCGTCTCAGTGAGTCCAGACTCCATGTGGTCATTAATCCAATGAGGGATGGTAAACCTCAGGCATAAATGATTCTGAACCCCTACATTCAGCTAACTGTTTCCAATCAAGGGTTAAATCCATGGATACTATGTTTGGGTATAAACCAAAGATTCACGAACATATGAATACGTCAAAAGTCTATAAGAGAGTCCCAGAACAGGAAATAATTCCCCCCAAAAGGGTGCGATGAGCCTGAAATCCCATCCTCTCGACCAATGTGAGTTCTTAAGCATCACTGGTCAGACCATCCGGCGAATTACTGCCTTTGGAAAGCAGGTCCGCGCATCATCAGATACAGAGTCGTTGGGTGTTTCAAGGCCGAAAACCGGAAAAAACGCCAAAAAAACAATTTTGAACTCGACGTGAATCTTTAACCAAGGATGACAGATTTAAGTTAATCCAACTCTATTCCCCCTTTTACCCACAAGAAAGGCCAAGAAAGTTCATTGACTACGCATGGCATCATGAGATGCTACTTTGACGGGTTTGATGTTTTTATTTGTTAAAATGTTTTTCAGGCAGTAACTTCCGAACTCCCTTCTATCCAATGGCATCGCAAAGGAACTCACAAGTGCGTGCTTCCGACAACACAATGACTAGATGTCCTCACCTATGGAGGACCCCGTCACCCACCCAGTGTCTTCAACGCTGGGTCTCGGATGCACTTATCTAAGAGTACCACATGAATGGTACTCTCCCAACGGTGGAGGCGGCCATGCATGCCCTCCAATCCGCCAGAACTCGCCGGTCACCTACCTAGCAGTGGCCACAAAGGCAGATCCGGACAGCCCCTTTTGCTGTCTCCAACCGTTTCGGGAGACTATCTCCAGAACGGGACAATGCGTACCTCCCTTATCTTAGGGAGGATGATGAGGTCGACGTTGAGGACTTCATCCCCACCAAATGGGGGTTCCACTCCAAGGCCCCCGTTGGTAGGCATCTTTGTGGTCACGCCGCGATTCAACATCTTCGTGCAGAGGAGGATGTCTCCCCGAGGATCCAGTCCCACTCTCCCCGAACTCCGACCCCTAGGACCGCCCAACGAGGGCAGCAGATGTACAATCATGGACCGGTCATCACCCTGGTTTCTGAGGAGGAGCTCCGCTGCCCAGTCACAGAGATGTACCATGAACAGGGACCTACACCTGTTCACTCCTCCCGAGCCCGCCATACAGACATAGCGGCATCATACGAGCTAGCGTGCTTCCCCGTCGAGCTCCATCAAGCCCATCGCTCACACATGATAGAACTCACCAGGAAGGAACCTCTCCCTTTCCATGGTCGTGAATCCCACCAACCTAACGTGGTGGCGACCCGGCGCCTACAGGACCTACTCCTAGAAGTTTCTTATGACGCCCGCCAGCCCGATATGGTGTCGATCAACAATGCCCACCACCCAGATGTGGCGGAAAATCATAGGAAAGCACGTATCCCCGCCAAAAAGGCCACTGACTCAATACGGTGGGAAACTGATATATGCAAGGCCATATCCCTGCAGATGCAAGTAAAGTCTTCCAACTCGATGTGGTGGAAAATAGAGAGATAAACCGGTGTATCCTAGTACAGGAGAAGATTTGTTCTCTTGCCCCGACACAGGAAAATTGTCAGTACCCACTGACCACCGGAGGACCGGAGAAGGATATTACTACTCCAATACCGGAATGGGCCTTCATACCCATTTCAGCCAAATATGTATCTCTACATATCCTGGAAATTATGGAGGAGCAGGTATCGATCCCAGATCATATCTTGCAGACTTTCCAGAATGTAATTGCATCAGTGGTAATAGCAAGGACTTGGGCCCGTGAGCCCATCTCCCCAATTGAGGCAACTCATCTGAGAGACGAGATAGCCGCCTCAGAGTAGATCTGCATCCCTGCTTCATCCCAGGAGGGTCGCCAACCATATTCCGTGACGCAAGGGCAACTGGATTGAGCAACTTCACTCGTTCCAACTGGGGGACACCCGTCCATCACGGTGGATGCTCCAGAGTAGGCATATATCCCTGATAAAAGTCAAGATGTTCGTCGGCGTATCCCGGTAGCATCACGGGACCCAATTAGATAGGGAACCAAAGGTGTAGTCCGTTATCAATAGTAGACAGTCTCGGCTACCCACAAGAAAGTGCCTTGAACACGCCGAAGGCAGTCAGAAAATAAAGGGTGAGTTCATGACTCTGCTCTGCTGGAAGCTGGGGTTCCCAACACCACTAAGCATACATCAAAGGATCAGAATCCTACCCATCCATTACCATATTATGGGAGCAGTAGTAGTATTTGTGAAGGTCCTCCCCGCAACGTTGCTAGAAGTAGCTCTGAAGGTCCTCCCCAGAGCACTCATGGGGGCTTTCCCCACGGGCGTATAACGATCGATCACAATAGCTCCTCTTTTGATATGAGTCATGGAAACCCTCCACGTGGCCAAGAGATCGAGTAGCAAGAAGGTCCTCCACTTTCTGCAGTCCACCCTGAAGGTCCTCCCTGGGGTATACACTACAAACACTCTCCATGCAGTGGGACCACATATTATGATAGTAGTCCTCACTATCATAGTCGCAACTACGGAGTCCCTCCCCGCAGTGACGTCTCATCACGACAAGAAGGACCTCCCCTTGTCGTGGCCTGCCCTGAAGGTCCTCCCCAGGGGTTACGCTGCAACGGAACTCCATGCAGCCAGGCATCAGATCATGGTGGAATCCTCTCCACCCTGATAACAGAGGTCCTCCCCATAGAGACATCAAGAAACAAGAAGGCCCACCCCTCGTTGCGGTACATTCCGGAGGCCCTCCCTAGGATGTATCCTGCAGATATTCTCCCTACGGCAGCAGTAATGGAATTCCTCTCCATTGTCGTAGCTGTGAGGGTAGTCCTCGCCACCACGACTGCCATTGTGAAGGTCCTCCCCGTATTGCCCTCGAGCAACAAAAAGTTCCTCCCCATGTCGCGGTGTGTCCTGAAGGTCCTCCCCAGGATGCATGCCGAACTTCAAGTCATGATGGTCATCCTCACCATGATGGCAGTTGTTGCGAAGGTCCTCCCTATAATGACGTTATGTACCCAGAAGGTCCTCCCCTTTCTACGACATGCCTTGGAGGTCCTCCCCAGGGTGTTCACTGCAAAAGTACTCTATTCAGTGAAGCATAAAGAAGTAATGGTATTCCTCTCCATTACGGTCGTCATTGTGGAGGTCCTCCCCGCAATGACGTATCGTATCGACAGGAAGGTCCTACTCCTGCCGAATCAAGCACCGAAAAGCCCTCATATGCCAAGGCACTCAGAAGGACGGGATCAAGCATGTCAGATTCCCAGTTAGTCACCGATGAAATCCTTCTGCAATCAGGAGACGGTCCAGGGCCGTGTCTATCCCTTGAACCACCTTGGAATCGCCCACATAATGATTCATCACCAACCGGTCCCACTACCTCTGACCACACTGACAGCAAGCATCTCAGTTGGGCTGATCAGGTAGAGGATTCACTAGCGGAGGAGTATGTTGATATGCTGCACCTGAGTAAAAGACTGGCCAGGGATGATATACCAGTTATGTTTTGGCCTACGACCACCTCTCAATTTGACATACCCAGAGAGTTGTCGGAAGAATGCATGGATAGAATCTGCCATAATATATGTACAACCCTCCGCCAACTGAAATCAAGCTTCCTGCCCTATTAAGGGCATGTAGACCACATCATGATGATAGGATACCTCTTGCGTCTCATCGACCTGGAGGCCCTTCCTATGGCATGGCGATAGCGCCCCGAGAGACGTAAAGGAAACATGGAGATAGCATGCCTTCGTGTGCTGAACCAACTTCACCACCTCCTCAGTGACTCTCCAACAGGAGTCCATATTAGGGGATGTGGAGAACATAGAGCTCTGCATTTCACTCCACTCCCCACCTAGAAAAATCCGTTCAGCGTGGTGTCTTGCAACGTCATCACGTCAATATGGAAATCGAGTGGTCTCCTTGTTTAGGTAAGGCAACACACCCAACAGAGTCAGGCCTTGAGTAAGTCCCAGAAGCATCAGGCCCAGTGGGAATGATCCATTCAAGAACTCCTGAATCAGGCCACTGAGAGCATAAAACTGGCCTCTCGTCTAACAGAGTCCACTCAGCGATCTTTTCCTGCCTCCCCAAAAGGGATTGATTCGCAGAAGAACTCGGCACCAAACCCAGTACACACCCGAATGGGGGCACTCAAGATCAGGCAGGTAGCGATAGCAGCATCCACTGCCGCAATCCAGGTTCAACCCCAGCCTGCAGGTCTAGGGGCATTTTTAAAAATAAATTCCCCCGTAAGATCAAAAAAATTGGGAAGAGACTCAATGTCCAAGGAACGGAGCGAACCCCAACCCTCAGGGATGGGGGTATTATTACCCCCTCAACAACAACCTCCCCAACAAGAATCAGTATTCTCTCGTCTAGGGAGGATAGTAAGAAGAGGAGGTTCCCATCCTATCCTGTCATTTGAATCATCATCCCCTCCGAGAGGAAGGTGCACCATGAGGTAGCATCAATGAACTCTCTGCGTCACCCTTCATCAAGAAGTTTGAAGGCCATCCCAGGACACAAAAGGGAAGTCTAGCAGAAGACGTTGTAGATCCTCTTCCAATTTGGAAGATGACATCTTCTCCGCCCTGCGATATGCATCTATCAACGTCATAGAGGTTAACCCAATGGGTGATATCAGAGATACTGCAAATTCGGATGGTTCGGGAGATGATAGTTCCGGTCAGGCTTTGACTCACAACGAACCACCAGGTGTGCACACCCGGAACCAAAGGGACGCCTTAAATATGGTCTTCCTTCCAGCAAACCCTCCTCTGGCTACCCAACGAGCTTCCAACAGGGATAAGAATAAAGGAATAGTAACCCTTAACCCACCTCCTTCTCTCAACATGAATGAGCCAATCACACTCAAAGAGAGATTCACTCGACAATAAGAGGAGATGAAATAATTGAGGCAGCTTAACGCCGAGCTACTCTAGAGGAACCACCTTATTGAAAGTGCATCCCAGGAGGAGCCACATCATGCACTCCCAGCAAGTGTACCTCAAAGGCTAAGGTTTGCCCCAGAAAATGAAATACGGTCAGGGCTCCCATCCAATGACACGCCCGACCCATCCAACTACCTAAACGTAGATTCAGATGAATACCAAGACTTCCCTCCACTCAGGAAGCAATCGGAGTGAGTACACCTGAACCCTCTGAAGGTTCCACAAACGGCACATGCACACCTAGTGTCGGCCAATCCGGATCCTCAGGCAATGACTCAGGCTACGCCCCCCCAGGACCGGGCACAACAGGATGTAAACCAGGGTCTCACCAACACCATCGAGGAACTAACAGCTCTATTGGAAGCGATGGAAGGTCGACGTGTTCCGATATAGCTAGAGCGGAAACCCTACCCAGATTGGGTGACCAACACGCCACCTCTGCCCGATTTTGGGAGCCCTGTATTCCCTATCTTCAATGGATTAGGCGATCCGGAGCAGCATCTGATTCACTACACATCCTATTGTGACCCTATGATGGGAAATATGGAGAAACAAGAAGAAGTGAAACTCAGATGCTTCGTATGAACCTTGCAAGGATCTACCTTCATCTGGTACACGAGTCTGCCAGCCTAGTCAATAAAGAGTTGGAAAGACCTTATGCAGCAGTTCCTGTTCCACTTCAGCTCAACATTGCCTAAAACAACGGTCAGCGATATCATGAACTGCAAGTAGTGGGAGAATGAGAGGGTCTCATATTTCATTGCCAGATGGAAAGGTCTAACCTATTCCCTGAATAGGTCAATGCCTCAAGATGATATGCTATCCACATGCATCGATAATCTTCGAGATGAGTTGTGAACACCGCTCATACCAGTGGAGTGCACCACTGGCTTCCGCCATCTCTTGGCCATTGCCCATAGAATTGAGGACACCCTACAGCGGACTAATTCGAAGTCCCGAATAGCCTCATAGGCTCCCGCGAAAAGAGCCCCTAGAGATGAATCATCTACTTTCACACTCAAGATGACCCCTATGCCGACTCCACCGCTTAGGCCTCCACTAAATCGTTAAGGGCCTCCTGCATATCAGCGGCCGCCTCCGCCTAAACGGGATGATCAGAGAAGACCGAAGCAGAACCAGTTTAAGGAATTAAAACAAAAAGTATACTCGTTCGGAGACGATCAAGTCCATGGATACTTCATTGCCGCCATGAACTTCAACTTGATCTGCCTCCCAGAGCCGTGGAAACCTGAAGAGGTCGGCCGTGATGATAGGCCAGATTATTTCTCCTACCATTGGATGTTGGGGCATAGTATCCGAGAATTCTTTGTATTCAAAGACCTCTGGAAGAGGATAGTAGACTCTGGACAGGTCGAGCTGGGAGAACCCCCAACACATGTGGCATGTATCTCTACAACTGACTCCAACAAAGAGGAGGGGTGGAAGAAAGTCACCAGCAAGAAAGGGAAGAAATTTGACAACTGGATGACTCAGAAGACTATCAACTGAGCCCAGGGCATACTCCGAGCTCAACTACAGCAGCCAGTGTTGCCGCCAATAGCCTCTGAAGCCATAGAGCCGACAGTATCGACCTCACAACCCTCCACGAGCCGGTCATCTAGGAGTAATAGAAGGAGGAAACAATCACGATAGGAGTAGTTTGCAACAGGGCCAAAGTTAGTCCCGAAGCTGGAAGATTATATTCCCTCGAGTTTAGTGCCATGAGCACCGACCCACCAAACGACATCATCAGGGACAACCAACCAGGTTGACCTGTCAGAGGATGAAGAGCACATATTTGGTTCTATTAACGTCATCCATATTATGGAATCCTTTCCAGATGAATGGAATGGTTACGAACCTGAGTTCCCTGCACGAGGAGCCGGGAGGAGGAATCGCAGAGGTAGGGGATACCAGGGGAGGCCCAGCCGTGGCCGAAACCAGCCCTATGATTGGACTCAGGCCCAAACCATTAATATCATGGAATCCTGTGGGAGATCCCTTCAACAGACTCAATAAGAGAAGAAATGCCCCTCCACCTCCACAAGTATCCACTCTAGCCCTATTGTTCCGCGATACCCACTAGAGGAGGAACAAGTGTCTGGCCGCCTAGTGCATACAAGAAGACCGTTCGGGCCAAGTCCTCAAAATGCAGGAGCGCCATCCAAATCTGACCCTGCGATCGGCCCCTCCTCATCAAATGTTCCAGCCCCTAATGTACCCGCTAAGACTCTCCCGCTAGTGGAGAAGCGTCAGCCGCTGGAGCAGAGATATGATATCCTTAAGCAGCTGGCATCGGTACCAGCCAAGTTGTCCATCCTGGATGCCCTTAGTCTGTCAGCAGACCTCAGGGAGGTGCTTATAGAATCTTTGATCATCCCCCAAGAGTTTCATGCCGAGGTAGCCACCGCCGAAATTTACAGGACGGATACTGACCCAGCTGAATGAAATGTGGTGATTTCCTTCACCGATCAGGATGAAAATGTCGTCATGCATGGACACATCGGACCACTATATGTTTCCGGCACACTAAATGATATTGAGATCCAGAAAGCCTTTATAGACAATGGCTCTGGAGTTAACCTCCTTCCCGTACAGACACTCTGTTAGTTGGTCTACAATGAGGATGACCTAATTCCCTCAGCCACAACTTTGTTGGGTTACGATAAGAGTGAGCAGAAACAAATGGGGAAAATCAAGCTAAGGACCCATTTTTGTGACTTGGTAGCCTACACGGAATTCCTGGTGGTTTGCAGAGCACAACATTCAATGCCCTGCTTGGAAGGTTGTGGCTCCATAATCACATGGTTGTTCCTTCATCCTACCACCAGTGTATCAAGTACTGTGTCAATGGAAAAATTGGAACGTTGCACACCGATAAGGCCCCTTTCGAGCTCTCTGAGTCACATTACATTGACACTGGGTTCTATGAGCAAAAGAGAAAGAAGACTTTGGTCAATGGTGTCGACTAGATCCCTTCTCCAAATGGCCTGGAGATGGTTCCTGATGACCCCCTCACGCAGATTGGTAGAGATTATGTCCTACCCATCAACCATGTTGAGAGTTGGAGTTCAAGTACGGACATGCACTCGGATATCCTCATGACTTTAGCCATGATGGCCGAGCACGACAATGAGGGAACATCTTCCAACCCTCGATCCGGGGATGAATACTCAAGTAGGGATGCCCACGATGTGTCCCCCTCAAACCCTCGAAGGCTTAGGCCGGAAGCTCCCTCCTCATCGGATCAATAAGATGAGGGTTTGGGAGAAGAAGAGGGGGAAGATCTTAGGGACACGCCTCCTGCATTTGACGAAGGTATACCCACCATTGTGGTTGAACTCAGGGAAATAAACCTGGGCACCGAGGAAGATCAAAGGCCTACTCTTATTAGTGCAGTCATGTCCCCCGAGGAACATGAGGTATATACCTCTTTCCCAAGGCAACAACGGGCTGTTTATGCCTGGAATTACACTGTTATTCCGGGACTTGATCCCGAAGTGGAGACGCGTCATTTGGGTCTTCCAGAAGACCACCAGGGTTATAAACAGTCTGCTAGAAGGACACATCCCTCACATGCCGCCAAAATAGAGGCTAAAGTCGATAATCTCATTAAAGAAAACTTCATTTGGGAGGTCCAGTACCCCATTTGGATGGACAACATCATTCCTGTCAAGAAAAAGAACAGACAAATCTGCGTCTGCATCGATTTCAGGGATCTCAATTGCTATTGCCCAAAATATGACTTCCCGGTTCCAATCACCGAGTTGTTAATCGGTGCGACAGCCGGGTATGAGGCTATGTCCTTCATGGACGGCTATTCTGGATATAATCAAATAAGGATGGATCGAGAAGAAGAATAATCCACTGCCTTCAGGGCCCCTCAAGGGTTATTTTGTTATAGGGTCATGCCCTTTGGTCTCAAGAACGCTGACGCCACATATCAACGTGCCATGCATCGGATCTTTAAACCGTTCCTGGGGAAATTCATTGAATGTTACATGGATGACCTAGTGGTCAAGTCCAGACAACACTCAGATCAACTTTCGGACCTTGAGACCATCTTCAACAAGGTTCGACAGCATAGCTTGAAGATGAACCCCTTGAAATGCGCCTTCAGGGTTACCATAGGGAAATTCCTTGGCTTCGTCGTACGTCATCATGGAATCGAAGTCGACCCTAAGAAGACAAAGGATCTCCTTGGCCTGCCACCTCCCTGAAATCTCACCGAGTTAAGGGGATTCCAAGGACACCTAGCCTATATCAAGGGGTTCATAGCCAACCTGGAAGGAAAATGTTTTCCCTTCACTAGGTTAATGAATAATGTGGTCATGCACCAATGGATGGATGACTACCAAGGGGAGTTAGACAACTTGAAGAAGTACCTCTTAAGCCCACCGGTGCTCATGCCCCCAGTTGAAGGAAGACCTCTCATCTTGTATGTGACAGCCTTAGAGCAATCTCTGGGAGCCTTCCTCACACAAAAGAACGGGTAGTGAAAACAGTCTCTATTACCTCAGTCAAACCATGATTGATGATGAGACTCGATACTCAAATATCGAAAAGAAATGTTTGGCCTTGGTCTTTGTAGTTCAAATTTGTGACATTATCTGCAGCATCCTGAAGTCCATTTAATCTCATGGAGTAACCCTCTCAAGTACATCCTCAACCACCAGATGCTAACCAGACACCTATCCCGATGGGCGGTCATCCTGCAATAGTTTGACATCCGGATTATACCTCAGAAATCCATCAAGGGTCAGGCATTAGTAGAATTTCTGGAAGAACACCCATTTACAGGGACCACTACACCAGACACCGAGCTACCTGATGAAGACATCTTCTCAGTTCGAGAGGAGTTCCCAGCATGGGAAATGTACTTCGACGGTGCATCCCGAAGCCCAACCGGGAAGAGGATGGAGGATCCCAGATTCAAAAAAGTGGGTTTGGGAATAATACTTGTGTCCCTAGGAAGGCCAGTCTTGCCATATTCCTTCCTCCTATCACAGGGATGTACGAACAATGAAGCGGAATATCAAGCCCTCATTGCAGGCCTGGAACTCGCACTCCAGGTACAAGTACATCACCTTAAGGTAAAAGGTGACTGAGAACTGGTCATCAAACAAGTCAATGGTGACTATGCTATTAAAAAGGATGTGATGATCCCCCTGTTTGACCATGTTTGAGGGTTAATGGCAGAATTCCCCATAGAACTGACATTGACCTGTATTCCCCGGTCTCAAAATGATCAGGATGATGCGTTAGCCAACACGGCCACAGCCTTAGCTGACCCAGACTGGGATGAAACGATCATCAGTATTGATCACTGTCAAATGGTATTGTCGTTTGTCCAAGCTAAGACGGAAGAAATCCATGAAGTCAGTACTGTCCCCAAGCCATATGCTCCTGCCACCGGCTGGATGACCCCCATTGCAAATTACCTTCAACGGGGAGAACTTAAATCAGACAGGACTGAACAAGAGCAAATACGGAGGAGGGAAATAAACTTTGTCATATATGGTGGTGAGGGTCAGCAAGAGGACCTCTACAAATGAGGCCTCGATTGAGTGCTCCTCAGATGCATCGACAGAGAAGAAACTACCACCGTCATGACTGAAGTTCATGCATGAGAATGTATAGCACATCAACCAGGGACCAAACTTTCCCATCAGGTTCGAAGGCTTGGGTACTACTGGCCTACAGTGGAATGAGACTGTGAGCGTTTTACCGCAAAATTCCACTCATGAAAAATTCATGCCAACTTCATACACCAACCCCTAGAGTTAATTCATCAAGCCAAGTACTCCTGGGTATTTTCCTTCTAGGGAATGGACGTCATGGGACCATATCCTCCTGCCACAACCAAACAGCTGAAGTATATCCTCACGGCAACTGACTTCTTTTCCAAATGGGCAGAAGCCATACCCCTCAAAGAATTCGGGGCAAGAAATATTGTCAGCTTTGTGAAGACCAATATCATCACCAGATTTGGCGTCCCTCATACCATACTGACATACAACGACACCAACTTCTTCTCTGCTAAATTGGAAAAACTATACCACGAATATGGTATCAAGGCTAACCACTCATCCTGCTACCATGTAGTGGAAAACGGACAGATAGAGGCTTTCAACAAGACCCTATCTGATATTCTCCAGAAGATGGTGGACAAAGACAAGAAGTCATGGCCGGATAAACTCCTCCATGTGTTGTGGGATTATTGAACCACAATCTGCACCGTTACTCAGGCCACCCCGTACACATTTGTGTACGTCACAGAGGTGGTCCTTCCCATTGAACTCCAAATTTCCTCACTCAGTGTTGCCATCTGTGATCAGTTATCCAATGATGAGCAGTCAGAAAAGTGACTAGGTAAATTTGAACAGCTAGATGGGAAGCGATTGCACACTTTGCACCATCTGGAGGTATACTAGAATCGGATTACACGAGCCCCCAATAAAAAGGTCCGCCTCTGGTCTTTCATTGAAGGAGAGTTGGTATTGGTCCTCCGGACCCCAATGATACCTAGAAGGAAACCTCCAAAGCTGGATCCCAAGTGGGAGGGACCATATATTGTACATAAGGTCTACTCCAATAGAGCATATACCTTGATCTCCATAGACGGACAGTTCACAACTGCTCATAAAAATGTGAGATTACTAATGAAATATTTCGCATAGAGACCAAGTGATCTTTACGTCCTCACCGCATGACATTAAACAGCATGGAGTTCATCCTCACCGCATGACCTTAAACTGCACAGAACTCGTCCTCACCACATGAAATTAAACTGCATGGAGTTCTTCCTCACCGCATGACGTTAAATAGCACAGAAAACGTCCTCACCGCATGACGTTAAACTATATAGAGTTCATCATCACCACATGACGTTAAACTGCACGGATAATAAGAGTCAAGAATGCTCCATTCCCCCGTGTACGGACCAGACTTGCACAGAGTGTATTCATTTCCTCAATGCACGATGTTAAAATGCACAGAACTAGTCCTCACCGCACGACGTTAAACTTCATGGAACTCGTCCTCTCCACAAGAAATTAAACTGCACAGACCCCCCTTTTTCTTTTCACGTCGGGTCACCTACGTCCTCACCTCATGAAGTTAAATTGCACGAACAAGATGATTCAAAAAATGAACTCTTTCCCCGTGTAGAGGCGAGACCTGCAAGGGGCGTATCGTCTTCCAGAGAACTATGTGAGGCTTGATTCCTGCCCTCGCAGGATACGTAGTGATTCCATAATTCCACACCCTGGCCCAACCATCTCAAAAACAAAAAAAAGCCCCTTCCCCCATTTACATACTAGACTTGCAGGGGGCGTATTCATTCCACACTGCATGACGTTAAACTGCATGGAATCTAATAATACCCCTCGTACTTACCACATGATGTTAAACTGTATGACTTTAATCCTCACCACATGATGTTAAACTTCACATATTTCAGAGAACTACATACGGCTTGATTCCTGTCCTCACAGGATACGTAGTGACACCGGGATACCCTATCCTAGCCCAGCCACTCCCTAATAAATGCCTTATTCCCCCCCGTGTACGGACCAGAATTACACGGGGTGTATCCTTTGTCCTCATCGCACGACGTTAAACTGTGCGGACACAAAGTCTTAACAATGCTTCTTCCCCCTTGTACGGACCAGCCTTGCACGGGGTGTACTTATTTCAGAGAACTACTTGAAGCTTGATTCCTGCCCTTGCAGGATACATAGTGGCACCAGGGTTCCCCATCCTGGCCCAGCCCCCAGAATAAAAGATAAAAATGCCCTTTCCCCCGTGCATGGACTAGACTGGCATGGGATTTACTACTTGTCCTTACCACACGATGTAAAAATGCATGGATAGCAAGATTTAAAAATACTCCCTTTTCCCCGTGTATGGGCTAGACCTGCATGGGGTGTATTAATGCGTCTTTTCTGCACGATGTTAAACTACATGGACAAAAATTCTGAGAATGCCCCACTTCCCCCTTGTATGGACCAGACCTGCACGGGGTGTATACTTCGTCCTTACCACACGACGCTAAACTGCATGAACTTTGTCCTCACCGCATGACGTTAAACTGAACAGACCTCGTTCTCAATGCATGACGTTAAACTGCACGGACTTCGTTGCGACCCACCCAAGACACACGACGATACGAGATGGAGATACTCCTTTCACATTTGGATGCATCCTCTCCATATATCAGACTCCATGACCTGGATAATTATGGATCTTCATAACCACTCATGGCCATTGGAAGTGGAAAGTCATCAACCCGTGGAAAACTTTGTACGGCTATGCACACCATTCCCTTAGAGGCTCTGCATAATGATATCCCCTGGCTCATCTACCAAAGGCAAGATTTCCACAGGCGACACTCTTCCTAGCTCTGTATGATTACCGGCCTCAGATCCCCCATACCATACCTCCTGATCCAGAAGTTTATGGTGAAGTGGTTTACATGTTCATTCCCCTTTTCACATCCAAGTGTTGCTGGGGTATCCCTATCTGGCTAGCCTATGGGTCAGTCGGTGGTTCACATAGCGACCTGCAACAACGAACATCAAGCCAGGACTAGGCTACTTTGAATCAACGAACAATTGCAGTGAAGATATCTCTTGTATACCTTGACACCATTCTCCCTACATGCCAAACTATTCTCTTTGAGCAATTGCGGATCCTCATAACCATTCATGGCCATCGGAAGTGGAAGGTCATCGAACCGGGGACACCTTTGTACGTCTATGCATACCATCCCCTCAGTGGCTCTGCATAATGATATCCCCTGGCTCGTCCATCAAAGGCAATATTTCCTTAGGCGGTACCCTTCCTAGCTCCGTATGCTTACTGGCCTAAGAGCCCCCACACCACACCTCCTAATCCGAGAAAACTCAAAGTTACAGTTTACAACCCTCATCCCCCACCATGTTCCAAGTATATCAAAACATGTTGAACCATTTATCCTTCGAGTGAATGCAGCAATAGTCATCCAATGGTCCGATCTCTATGACAGATATACTAGGAGTACTTCATCCTTCATGCATGACATTAAACTGCATGGAGTAAAGGTACACCCCCGTGCAAAATGTAAATCAGCGCAGGGAGCTCTTTAAGCTTTAACATAAACTAGGGCCGAGTATGCCCGACATGCCCAGACATTTTCCCTACCAAATGATAGACTTTGTGGCCCAGACAATTTCGGATCTTCATAACCATTCATAACCATCGGAAGTGGAAAGTCGTCGACCCGAGGACACCTTTGTATGACTATGCATACCATGCCCTCAGTGGCTCTGCATAATGATATCCCATGGCTCGTACACCAAAGTTAAGATTTCCTCAGGCAACACTCTTCCTTGCTCCGTACTCCTACCGGCCTCAGAGCCCCCATATCATCTCTCCTTATCCAAGAAGCCCCGGAACCATGATTTACACCGATCTACCCCCCCCCCCCCTCTACGTCTAGGGCATGTTGAGATATTCAAGACCAGTTACATTTTGATGAAGAGAGTCCTTTGCAACTTTGTACTTACCGCATGACGTTAAATTGCATGGGACATCTTGGCCGCTTGGCATAAAACTGCAAAGACCAAGAATTAACCATCCATGTAAATGCCCCCCGCCCTCGCTGCATGATGTTAAACTACATAGAAACCTTTAAATAATTCCCCTCGTCCTTATCGCATGATGCTAAAATTCACATAATATGTCCTAACCACATGACGTTAAACTGCACGGTCAAACCCACCATGGTTTTAGTAAGGAACAGAGGCTTTTATCTATCCTTCAGTGCACGAGTCAGACTGGGACAAGTCACTGTCTCACACCCGTGTGAGAAGGGATTAATTCACCCATTATCATGAAGTTTAGTCTAGATGTTTCCCCCATATCTAGGAACCCTCTCATCATAAACCATACTCTGTACTCAGGGAAATCCGAACTCTCATAAGACACCCCTGGTGGTCCCAAATCTCAACTTACCTGAAGTTTCTTGGCTATCGAGGGAATACAATCATTGACCTAAGGACACCTTTGCATGACTATACATACCATGCCCTCAGTGGATCTTCATATTGATAGCCCCTGGCCCGTCTACCGAAGGAAAGATTTCTTTAGGCAATGCTTCTCTCTGTAGGCCTCTTGGCCCCTGATCCCCCATGTCTATCCCGAGATTCGGAAACCCTCTGAGCTACACTTTACAAAACTCTTTCACAACCATACCTGAATATGGTGGAACGTCTTTGACAAGATTACTGAGAACCAGGAGAAGTAATTCTATTTTAAATGATTTCCCAGCTGCATGACTTTAAACTGCGCCAAGCCTCAACCATCCCTTACGCTAACTAAACGCGTATGAAAGTGGTCTCCTGACCACACTCTTGATTAGTATGGATGTTCTAAAAACCGTTTCAGATGTCACATTCATTTTCCAAGCCACCCATGGTGGTTTCTATAAGCCGGAATTTCATGAAGTCCTATGGCCATCAGAAATGGTGAGTCATTGACTTAAGGACACCTTTGCACGACTATGCATACCATGCCCTTAGTGGATCTGCATATTGATCACCCCTGGCCCGTCTACCAAAGGCAAGACTTCCTTAGGCAATGCTCTTCCTACCTCTGTACGCCGATGCAGCTCCCATGCCTTGAGAGATGCCCTGCCTGTCATTCAAATTTAAATATGTTTCCCCCCCACGTGCGTCTGAAGGGTATTGAAACATCTTATGGTTAACCAAACCTCATTAATACCTTCGACCCACCATGTTTGGTCAAAGATGTTTGACCTAAAACATCAGTAATGGTAGTCTTGTCTGTGGGACTTTAAACCGCTCACAAAGAAAAGAGTCACAAAGACTACTAGGCCGAAAACCCGAAAAGGGTGACCTATGAAAAAGTCAGTCCATACCCGCTGGGTCCACACTAAATGGGCCCAGGAAAAATTAGGGTATTAAAAGAAAAGAAAATATTTTGTGGGGATTTTTAAAAAAACCCTAGCAATAGTCAAACTATGCTCGCTGGACCCCATGGTCCAGAAAAAAGTTAGAGCTCATTTTATTTTTATCAATGGTCCTGAACTCTGAGTATTCTATGTTAGAGGAATTAACATATGTAGTGATCATGAAAAATACTTTATATCACATGAGAAGGTGACAAGAGCACTGAGGAGAAATATTTCTTTGTTCCATAACAAAGTTGGTAGGAAGGGCATCCACAATACAGAGCCTCCTCTAGCATGAAAGGTTATTACAGGAGGTTTTCGGAAGATTCAAAAAGTTGTATCGGGCGCTTGTGAGAATCCTCGATTGTTTGAGAATGATTTTGCAGTAAGGCCATTTCATCTTTTGCACCAGCCCGCAACTCTTCTGCCTCCTGGGTTGCCTTCGTGCTAGCCCTCATTTCCTCCTCCATCTGCCGCTCCCCTTCTTCAATTATGGAATCAACGTTGGACTCTTCCTACTGTAGTCACCGTATCTCAATCCTCAACACCTCTAAGGGAGAACGCTACTCAATGACTTCTCCCTAGAGCCTCGCAACTACCCCAGCGTGATCACGAGCCTCTGTTAGGAAAAGTTGTCGGGTTGTGGAAAGGTAGGCTTCAGATTGGGCAGCAAAATGGCGAGATGTGAAACCACCAAGTCTTTACCGATCAACAACCAAATGGTTGACTATGTCATAAACACCATGATAGTCAAAGGAATCAAATCCTAATAGCATAAATAGGTTGCGTAGCCTCAGTAATTTGGTCATCATCTCGACCAATGGAGTTTGAGAGATCAGTCTCCAGATTTTCTCCCAAGCCCTTCGGCGAGAAGGATGAAGACTGGAAAAGACTTGTTGATCGGGCTCATAATCACTGTCGGACGAGGACACATACTTGGGGATGAACGTCACCAAGGAGGGACCCGACGCAGTTTCACCTGCAAACTCTGGAACCGCAATAACTTCAACCCCGGTAGTTGTGGTCATAGGCACAACGGGGTCTGACGACTTAATCTCCAAAGCCAAAGGTTGAGGTCCTGAAGCCCGAGATTCAATAAAACAGATAAGTACCCCTAATTAGAAAAGGGAATAAAAAGGATTCAGTGTCAAAAGATCGGGATGCTTACTCCCGATCGACAAGGCGTCGACATCCTCAATCTCTGCACCACTGCGGTGGCCACTCGAGGAAGATGCTACATCCTCAAAGGGCAGAGGAGCCCTGGGAATCCCCAGAGTCACCCAGGACCTATAGCCATACCCGAGGCCAACAACTCCCATAGCTGCCACCAAACGATCAACTACGGAAATCAAGCCCGGGGAAATCACTCCCCCGGTAAATAAAATGATGGCCCAATCAGAGTTCTCGATGATTGGCCTGATAGCAGGCTCCTCCTCCGGTGCCATGAGACCCACTGGATCTGAGATAGCTGGCCCCGTCATATCTAAGGTCTCTTTGGTAATCATTGGCACTCTGTCCTCGCCCACAATTATAGAGGTTATAGGATCGGTAGGAGTCTCGGCTTCCAGCAGTCCCTCCTCGGACATGTATCAGGTGGATGAAGGGGTAGGGAGAGCATCTATGTCGTTTTCCCCTCCAGTGGGGCCCGTCATCTCATCATGCTCAGGGGTGACTGCAGGTGATTCCCCAGATGATGAAGGGATAGGATGTACAGTTTCTTGGGTAGCCATGACCAGGTCTCCAAATGGCCCTGCACCGTGGCGACAGAAAAGTCAACAACTAACATAATCAGAGCATATGAGTTGATAATCAAGGAAACAAGAAGTCGTGAGTACCTGACATCCCCTGCCAAAGCCTTTCTGACAAATGGGATGCCTGTTGATGCCTCTGGATCTTTCCTGGGGATAATTCCTTGCTCAGAAAACTGGGAGGAGATGGGGGAGGAAAGACCCTAGCTGGGTCCGCAATGGTCGCCTCCATAAGCTCAGCTGCGCTAGGGGACCCCTCCTCGATGACCCCCGTGAGCGAAAGTGCTTTCTCACCTGCTGCGGTACCATGTGGAGTATACTCTAGAGAGGGAATTTCCCCCTAAGATTCTTCGGCACCCTTCACAAATGGTAGAAACCTTAAAACCTCTGCAATAAAGGAGGAAGAATGTCAGAATGGACGGGCAGAGCAAAATCTTCTTCATGGTCAGAAAATTTGGGATGTCTAATCATCATGGACACCCGGGTGGTCCCGTAGAGCCGGTTTCAGAGTGAGCACACGTATGCGTCCATATCCTTCAATGACACAGTTGTGTCACCCAATCACTCTTCCAATTGAAGGTGTGGAAGATCAAAGATAACCCCAATACCTGGAAGCTTGATAGGACTCGCTTGGAGTGATTCCCAAACCTCTTCATCAGAGCCCCTGGCCCTCAGGTCATCCCAAATCCTCCATGCATTTGGGAATGCAGTCGTAATGGGAACGGCTAGCCTGGAAGGACCAACCTGAGAGGGTCGGGCAGCGACATGGGCTGGTAGGGGTACCGATGGCTATATTTGTGCTTCAAATCTCTCCCCCACCTTAGAAATCTCTGGGACCATCGGTGGACGGGATCTCACAGGTAGGTATGAGAATTCCCTAGCTTCAGCCATGATGGGGAGATCATCAAAATCATCGCCCCCTGAAGAGTGGTCACTTCTTTCCCCCTCTTCATCAGTCACTGGATGCAGCATGGCCTTGACTCGGTGGGTTAATACCGTGTGACCCTGGTGCACGTAAATATAGGCTTCGAGATCCCAGAGTTAACGACTGACCCGCTCTGGGTCCACATCATAAAGGATGTCAACAGGGGAGGATATGTATCCTAGCCCGTCAAATTCCACTTCTGATTCCTAAAGATACTTCCACAGAGAATGGGGGTACTGTCTATGGAAGGATGACCAACCTTTAAATTCGTTCCATTGGCCCCAGGCCATTGGAAAGGCAGCGTCTACAAGAATAACCACCCCCTTTAGGCAGCCTCAAGGGCATGAGAGGATACACCTCTGTCTGTTAAGATCTTCCCCAGAAGCACGGGACCAGTAGGGTGGTGAAGGACTTTCCTAGGCCGAGTTAAAGTGTCATCCCCCTTCCGCTTCCCCTTGCCCTTTGATGGCTTGGGACTTTAAATGGTTCGCACCAACGTCCCTAGCTGGCCATTTGGGTATGATTGTACCCAGGAGTCATCATAAGTCTTGGATAAGAAGGGTGTGGAGTTTATAAGTGTGGGAGTCACAACCTCATAGTCGGTATCCTCCTGGTTAAACATTAACCATAGTTGTCTGGCCGCCATTAAACGACGGTTCTCGCGGGAGCCATTTAGTGCGGGGGGACATTGTGATTGGACGCAGCCAAATTGACGCCTGAATCAGCAAGGCACGTACCCCTCACAGATCAGTTCCCCACCAATGCGAGCTACCAGAATACCCTCTCGGAGGGAAAAGAGGTAGCCCCGCTTGATAAACTCCTCTGTTATGGTGTTCGTGATTGCACCAGTTGGGGAAGAGAACGGATGGAAATTAAAATGATCATAACATGAGATTCGACTCGATAACAGACGCCTAGTCTGGGCTTTCTGTTGATTATCCTTCTCTTGGGCCGCCCACTCTTTCAGCATAACCCTGCTGGTCAGTTGCAAGTATGGCCGGAATGTGGTGCCTGGAATCTAAAGAGGGTTGATGAAGGTGTAGCAGTTCTTGAAATGAACGCCTAGCCATCCCCAGAGAATCTGAAAAGGACCAGCCACTCGGTTTGGCCGGCTCCCATTGGTAATATTACCAAGCAATCGGTAAATCCTGGCCAGCACAGGGACTGCTAGGTTGATAACATTACCGGTAGCCAATTGTTCCGCCATGACAAAGGTAGAGACTCGTACGCCGCTAGACTCACGTACATGCAATAGCCAGCCGCTCAAAAACATGGGAAGAAATGCCGCCAGGAGAAGCAGCTGATCGACATCTAGGACAAGCTCCCAGCCCTAGTAATTGAATTGAACTTGCTCTAGGTTCAGCCAATAGCTGCCGCTCTACTTTCGGGACTCCATTGTAGGGCAGGTCATGGGCCTATGCGGAAGAGATACAGACTGGCTCTCTTTGGCAAAAGCCTTGATCCAGTCGTGATATGGGATAAGCTATCTCCGAGATGTATCTTTCGGATGCTCCTCACGACTAGGGACAAGTTTTTTTTAGAGATGTATCTTTTGAATGTTCCTGGGCCAGATCAATGACCCGCTTCACCAAGGTAGGGGTTCTCCCTTCGTCGTCCCACACAGAAGGGGGAGGCAAGAATCCATCTTACATACCCCCAACAATGGGGACCCCTGAAATCTGAAAAACGTCCCAAAGACTAATTACTACCTCCCCATGGACCAAATGAAAGGTATTGGTGTCCGGGCTCCAACAGATCATAAGTTTCTTGGAGAGGGCTTGGAGCCGGTAGGTATAGGCCTAGGATACGTAGGCAACTTCATACAAGCCTACGACTTGAAATTCTTCCTTAAACTCTGCACAACTCTGGCAGACCTAGAAGGGCCACCCCCGATCCAATGACATAAATGCTCCTCCCAGTCGGAGATCCTGATTCACTGACCATCCATTCTAGTCGCTTACTAGGGTGTTGCGGGAAATGCTTTGATTGTAGTGGATTGCTTCTTCCTGCTGACAGTGTTCCCCTGTCGAAGACACAGGAAGGTGATTCAACACAGATCTGACAGCTTTATCCCTCGGGTTCAGTAGCCCATTTATAGTTATCATGAACCGGGGGATAGTGGCAGTGAATATCCATGCTTCAGGATTGTTTCCACGGGATGGTATTGGAATCGGGGTATCAGACAGCAAACCGAACCCATACGCAGGAAGGCTGTTAGAAAAGGGGTATTCTTGCTGTGACTTGGAGAGCCGACCGACGATAAAGGAAGATGGTAGGGAGTGGAGGACTCCATCCTGAACAGAGCTGGCCATGTCCTTCAGGTGTTGATCGCCAATTGGGAGCGGCTCTGTAGCCGGCCTCAGTACAGAATTAGGGGGAACCATATTTTCTATCTGCACAACAAAATCCAACAATCGTTTAGTCCGAAATACAAATCTGGACAAAAATACCAGATATATGGATGAGGGTCAGTTGAGGATCCTTCATAATCAAAGACCGCAAGGAGGCCTCAAAGGATGGTTCGCGATGACAGCATCCCGCGAACCGCCCCTTCACGAAAGCAGTCCGTGAAACCCTGGCCTGCTGGGCGTTGGACAGGAAATCGCGAACCAAGTTGCTCCACGGAATTTCAATCCCGAATATAAGTATTTAAGTTCGAAGACTTAGAAAATTTTTATGTTCAAGAGATTTTAACCACAGAGCATTGAAACCACGGAGCATAAAAACCACAGAGCACCAAAACCGCGAAGAAAGTTCCTCAGCGGCCCTTCGTGACTTAATTTTTAATTAATTAAGAGTAATGGTTTGCGGATGGGGAATTGGTTCGTGGGTAAAGGTGACCAAGAAGGTGGAATGGTTCGGGAACGAAGCACTTCATGAAGGAATGAGCACGCAGAGGCGAGGGAGCTCTGGTTTTGTGATGAATTTCGTAAAGGAAAAATGAAGGCCCCCCCGTATTTATAATCACGGTCCCCTACTGGGTTCACTTCCCTTCCGCAAACCATCTCAGTTTTAGGACCACTTGGCATCAGAATGTCATCCTCTTCGTTCCGATCAGACCCCATTCTGATGGGGTCATTTGTAGGGTCCTGAAAAATCTGCAAAGGAGATTCTACCCAAATCCCCCAAAATGATTGGGGAAAAGAATGGAGAAACTTCAAAGAAGAGAAACAAGCAGGACTGGTCGGCTGACCGGACCCATGAAAACACGATGTGGCTAGGCCCCGCAAAGATCCCCCTCTGTGAACCATCGACGTTCATGAAATAGAGGCAGAGATCCTATGTGGTCGCGAGGTAGGGTGGGCGCCGATCCGATTCACTGTCATGAACCACCCCAACCGCGGACCACACCGATCGGTTCAAGCCACATCCATCGTCTTTTGAGAAATGGAGGTGGAACCCTCCGTGGTTGTGAAGCACTCTCTTAGTTTGGTTCGCGGGGGGGGGGGGGGAAGCATTCAATGACCACCGCTAATTACGGATTGACTAAGTCAGCTGTAAACCGGGTATTCAGTGATGGGCCTCCGCTAAAGGTGCCACATGACCACAAATACATCTCTTTCCCCACTCTATAAAAAAAAGATTGCGGGGGAAAGGGGGGGGGGGTTGGATTAGAACGATTCAAAGGCGGAAGAAGAGAAGGGCGATCAAGCTCGGGTGGAAGGATTTTGAATGAAGGCTTAGGATTTCGCAAACAGTGAAGTTCCAGTTCGAGAACTAGAGCAGGTATGAACCATGGAATGAACTAAAAAGGAACTGAAAATACATTATAATTTGGTGAACCGCGAACTCAAAATCACATAAAAAAAGAAGACCGTGAACCATAGCCCCTCCGTGGATGAACTTTCCGTGGAACGGGGAGTTCATGCCTTTTTTCCGATCCACTGTGTCGTGTAGCACCCTCCTACGTGGCCGAAGCCCTAACTAACGAGCCTCCAGCCGGCGCTGCCCTTGGCCGCTGCTGCCTACATGGAACCCTCCGTGGACCACCCTGGTTTTGCGGATCAAACCCGGAGCCACGAACCATCTTGGTTCGCGGGGTGCCAATCAGTCCGCAGACCCTCCTGGTTCGTGGACGGCCAATCAGTCAATAGACCCTCTTAGTTCATGGACGGCCTCTCAGTCCGCGGACCACCATAGTTTGCGGATGACCCCTCCAGTCGTGTAGCACTTCCCTACGCGAAGGGCACCAAAACCTCCGGAGTTCCCATTCACAGATCCACAGAAGATCATCCCAATCCGACTCGATCCTCTACGACTTCCTCATTGGACTTCTCATCTGCCCCGAGATGAGGCCTCTACTAGAGCCACCGGATCCGCATGGTGTAACCCTCAGGCGCCCCAGCGCGCCCTTTGAGTTCACATACCCACTGTAAAGAGAGGTGAAGGGGTTTCCCCGACCCTTGAGCAGATTCCAGAAGCATACCTGGGTTCACATTCCCATGGTAATGCGGGGTCTGAGATCGGGAATCCCTTTTCTGCCTCTCCACTTGTCAAGGGATTCTTGGGGATGGTAAAATACCAATCAGAAGGAAGCCCTCATGCACTCCAAGAGAGGAGATGGGCACAAGATCACCCCCTTTACCTCTCCTACTACTCTTTATCGCCATGGGCCTCCTCAGAGTGTAAGCCCCAATCCATGTCCATGGGCCTCCTTAGAGTGTAAGCCCCAATCCATCGCCATGGGCCTCCTCAGAGTGTAATCCCCAATCCGTTGCCATGGGACTCCTGAGAGTGTAAGCCCCAATCCATTACCATGGGCCTCCTCAGAGTGTAAGCCCCAATCCATCTCCATGGGCCTCCTCAGAGTGTAAGCCCCAATCCATTAACATGGGCCTCCTTAGAGTGTAAGCCCCAATCCATCGTCGTGGTCCATCCTCATGCATGAGCCCCACTCCACTTCTCATGGATGCACATTTCGCGATGTGATCGTCTGGTCCCTGCTGCCTCTTGTTTCTCAGACCGAGCATGATTCACGTGGGCTTAGAGTAGGCATCGACCATGACATCCTCTTATGGGCCTCCTCATAGTGTAAGCCCCAATCCACATATTTTGCTGCCTTAGAGCGTAAGCCCCGCACCAATCCGAACTATGTGGAATTTGATCCTTGTTTCCTAGGCAGGGTACGTAGGAGGCCTCTCCAAGGTTCAATCCCAACAACGGGTCATTCCGACCCCCTTTCACGTCAGTTTACCAACATCTTGGGCCTCCTCAGAGTTTAAGCCCCAATCCACATCTTTGGATGCCTTAGAGCGTAATCCCCTCACCTATCCAAACTACGTGGACTTTGATCATTGTTTCCTAGGAGGGGTACGAAGGAAGCCTCTCCGAGGTTCAAGCCCAACAACAGGTCATTCTGACCCCCTTTCACGTCGGTTTACCAACATCTTGGGCCTCCTTAGAGTGTTAAACCCAATCCACATCTTGGGATGCCTTAGATCGTAAGCCCCGCAGCAATGCGAACTACGAGGACTTTGATTCCCTACCATAGGGATATGTAGGAAGCCTCCCTGAGGTTCAAGCCCGATCACAACCGGACCCCCGGGTCCACCTTCATGTCGGTTCTATGACACCCCAATTCAAACTACGTGGAATTTGATCCCTATCTGCTAGACAGGGTACGTAGGAAGCCTCCCTGAGGTTCAAGCCCAAAAACTGGTCGATCCGACTACCCTAACATCGGTTCATCGAGCCCACCTAGCACTGTATCAGTGAGTCCAGACTCCTCAGGGTCATTAATACAACGAGGGATGGTAATCCTCGGGCATAAATGATTCTGAATCCCTGCGTTTAGCTGACCTTTTCCAATCAAGGGTTAAATCCATGGATAATATGTTTGGGAATAAACCAAAGATTCACAAACATATGAATACATATTAAATCTATAAGAGAGTCCCGAAACAGGCAATAATTCCCCCAAAAAGGGTGCGATGAGCCTGACTTCCCATCCTCTCGACCAATGTGAGTTCTTAAGCGTCGCTGGTCAGACCATCCGGCGAACGCCTGCCTTTGGAAAGCAGGTCTGTGCATCATCAAATACAGAGCTTTTGGGTGTTTCGAGGCTGAAAACTGGAAACCACGTGAAACAGATACAAATTTACCTTTCTTAACACCAAAATTACTTTTCTTAAGTGATCTACATGTTAATATAATTTCATACTATACACCAAAGTATCATTAAATAAAACTACCCAAAATATTCTTATATATTCTCATAATTGGTGATTCATAAACCTTATAAATCCTATAGGTTCATTGGTGAGACCAAAGGTCATCACTAACCATTGATAAAGTCTATGTTTTTTCTTAAATGTTGTTTTATACTCATCTTCTTATTTCAATGTAATTTTATCATAGTTAGTTCTTAAATAAAGATATAAGAAAATAGTATATCCATCTAACTCATCTAGAATAAAATATTTCATATGGATAGAATGATGATACTGTACCATAGTGTTATTGATGGATCAACAGTCAATGAACATTCTCTATGTTTCATCATTCATGGGAACTAGAATTACTGGTGCGACACATGGACTAAGGATCTATATGATATATCCCACATTGAATAAATCTAGAGATTTCCATCGAATAATTGTTGTTTCATATAGGTTGGTGTGGTATGTAGGTAGATTTGGTATGGATTCTTTGGGTATGAGGTTAATCTAATGATCAATACTTCTATGGGGTAGAAAACTGGGTTGCACATTTTCAGAAAACACATCATCAAATTCATGTAACAAATACTCAACAACATGTGGTAAATAAGATATTAATTCATTAGTGTTCTACATATCCACTTTGTATGTAAGTACAATTTTTTTAAAGAAATATTAGCTTTCATAACCTCACTCTTTTTTTACAACATCACACTTTTCACTCCTCTCAAATAGTTTTTCCCTCTTGATTTTTCTTTTCACTCCAATTGTTTTCTTCTCAGATATTTGGTTTTTTCCTCATTATCCCCTTTTTATTTTTCTCAATATTTTCACTCATCACTAAAAAAAATTCAATAAAAATTAGATTTTACAAAAAAATAGGGGAAATGGGGTTGAGGGTTGTAGGTACCCATTGTAGTAAAAACGATTGATTGTTGAAGAACCCCCCAAAATTAACATGTTGATCATACTGCCATAGTATACCAAAAAAAATGATACACCTTCATAGGAAAAATGTTTCAAAATACTTCATCCTTTTATTTATCAATGGTGAAAAATATATTCACCTATTATGTGACCTTCAGGTCTTTAGAATCATTCAACCACTAAATCTGATATGAATACTGATTCTTTACAGTTAGAAGTCCCAATTTATCCACCAACTCAGTGCTTTCAACATTTCTTCAACATCCACCATCAATAATAAAAGTACATAATTTCACAAGGATATTTCACCTTGTATGGAGAAGGTTCTACCACTACTCTTTCTATCTGATGGTCATTTGTGATATTATAACTCTCATAGTGATAAGAATCTTACTATCTTATAAAAAACCTCCATTATCAAATTTGGGGGATTCCATCTCTTCCTCCTCTGATCTCTCTCCATTGGTCTCCCATTCTTCATACTTATTGATGGTCATGGTGTCATAGTTTGGGAATTAACTAGAAATGTGATCCCTTAATATTTGAGACATGAAATATACAAATTCATTATTGGGTTTTCCAAAAAATTTAGGTTTCATAGGTGAAATAATTACCGTATTAATTTAGCAATCATCCACCTCTTTTGGTTTTGATGATTCTCTAATTTCCTTCATCAAATTTAACCATGGAGTGAATGGGGTAGTGGGTTTCCTCATGTTGCCCCTTATTTTGATTTTTTTCTCAATCATGGTGTCTTTGTGGATCATATATTGTATCTCAATATGGTGGTATATCTACACTTGATTTGAAATCTCCTAATTGATCCCATATAAAAACTGTGCCACAGTTGCCTCCAAATCCTCCCCATTGTGTGCTCAAATCAGGGAAATGTTCATCTCCTTATTGAAATCGTAAAAACTATTAATCCTTTTGGTGATTCACTGATGTTTTTTGTGAATATATATATAGTAATGTGTCAGAAAAAACCAATTATACATGGAAAACATGATGTAATAAAAATTGTTTATTGGACATCTTCTATATCTATCCCTCTCATTTTTCATTTAATCCAAATAAATTAAATCATAATAAGAAAATTCCAGGGATGAAAGTATTAAATTTTTCTCTTAGGAATATTCATGTCATGAAAACACTTTCTCGATTCTCATCTCCCACTCCATTAATACTTCCAATTAACTTTTTTCTTGAAAGGAGGGTACCTTCACCTTAATACCTCTATGATTTTCAATGTCATGTGGTCTCATTTGGACTTCTCTAGGTTATTGAAATCTACTCCTCCTTTATGTTACATCCTAAAAATTATCATCAAAGTTATCTACATATTCATCATTGATGTGGAAAAAATGTGGTGTTGGATCATGTGGTGCGTTATTATGGATCATAATGAGGTTTGGTTTATTTTCCCTGTCGTCGATCCTCTCATGAAACACCTCTAAATTCCAGACAACAAGATTCTCAAAATGGCGCTCTAAAGCCTACATTTGGAGCTTCTTATCTTTGGGTGTGGGAGATCTAATTGGGATTCCTTCATCACTAGTAAGAGTGATTATCTTTCTTAGAACATCTTCTAGGATAATTAACACAAACAAAAACAAACATGGGGAGAAACACACACAATGATACCCACACTCACACATGTGAAGAAACAAACACACAAACATTAAAGAATACTCATTCACACATGAAATATGTACACACACATGCACACAGGATGTACAAACTCTCACACACAAGGAAACACACAAACAATTTTTACACACTCATGCACACATGGACACACTCACACACACACACTCATTTTACACACACACACACATGAATACACACTTAATAATTTCATTATTATTTCTCTACTCTCTCAACACTAATTTAAAATACCAAACTTTTATGAAATCTGATGCCTTGATTGGGGTGAACACGTGCTATAAATCCTTAAAAATCAATATTTTATTGGTTGATGCTTTAAAAAATCCTATTTGAGTGGTAAACGGGTCATAAAATTATAATTGGTGGAAAAGAGGGTATTAAATTTGGGTAAAAGGTAGGAAAGTGGTATAAATACGTGGTATGTGGGTTTTTCCCAAATGTAAAAGCTGTGAAATGTGCGACATGTGGGTTTTAGGGTTTTAGTGGAGTTTTTTGGGGTTTTTAATTTTTTAGGGATTTTATCATTATTAGGGGTTAATGGTTTTTAGATTATTTTGGGTCTTTATGTTTTTTTTGTGTTTTAGGGTTTTTAGAGTTTTAGTGTTTTTAGCATTATTATGGGTTTTAAATGTACTTGTGTTTATAAGGTTTTATGAGAGTTTTGATAGTTTCTAGTTTTTTTTACATTTTTATGGATTTTTAGGGGTTTTTATGGTTTTTATGAATTTTTATTGTTTTTAGTGGTTTTAGGGTTTTTAGCATTTTTTGGTTTTTATGGGTTTTAAGTGTTTATAGGATTTTAGAGTTTTTGTAGGTTTTTATGGATTTATGGGTTTTTATGTCTTTATTTGTTGTTTAGGATTTTTATGGTTTTTAGGAATTTTTTGGATTTTTTGGTTTTTAGAATTTTTATTGATTTTTGGGGGTTTTAGTTTTTTTGAGTTTTTTATGTTTTTTATGGTTTTTTATAATTTTTAACATTTTAGATGTTTTTTATTGTTTTTAGTGTGGTTTTTGGGTTTTTATGGGGTTTTTGGGTTTTTAATGTTTTTAGGGGTATTATGGTTTAGTGGTTTTTAAGGGTTTTATCATTTCATTATTTTTAGGGTTTTAAGTATTTTTAGGTTTTGATGAGAACCTGGTAAATGGAACCGAGCCCTTTGCCCAGGAAAAAGAGTTTAATTTTCATGCCCTGAAGACACCGGTAGATTAATGAGGTCGAATGCTATAATGGACACTAATCTCACTTCATTAAAGGACCAATGGATCATAGCATGCATGGATAAGGAAATTATAATATTATCTCACTTATTCAAGACCAAAAAATGATGTTTAAATCACGAAAAACAATAAAAACTCTAAAATCCTACAAAATCCCTATAAAAAATTTAAAATATAAGAATCCTAAAAAAGAATAAAAACTGAAAAAATGTAAAACACCCTAAAAACACTACAAATTGCTAATAAAACCTCAGAAAACTAAAAAAACTTAAAACCTATAAAATTTTAAAAATGATAAAAACCCCTCAAAATCCCCAAAACCCCTAAAAACCCATAAAAACCCAAAAAAACCTAAGAATGCTAAAAATGTTAAAGACCTTTAAAAACTAAACAACCATTAAAACTACTAAAAACCAAAAAATGATAAAAACCCTAAAAAGACCCCTAAAACCTAAAACTCCTGAAAACTACAAAACCCTATAAAATCCATAAAAAACGTAAAACCCAAAAAAATCCTAAAAATGACTAAAGTACCTAAAACCCCTAAAACCCCTAAAAATGTAAAAAAAACTCTATAAAAAGTTAAAACCATAAAAATAAAAATAAACTAAAACCCCAAAAAACAATAAAAACCATAAAAACCGTAAAAACAACCAAAATACCAAAAACCCCTAAAAACCATAAAAATATCTTAAAACATAAAAAATCCCTTAAAACACTTAAAAACCCTAAAGAAACCTAAAATTACAAAAAAAACCAAACCCCTAAAAACCATAAAAAACATAAAAATTCAAAAAAATCCCAATACATCCCTAAAACCTGAAAAAAAACCTAAAATCCCAAAAACCTAAAGAAAAATGTGAAAACCAAAAAACACATAAAACCCTAAAACATTAAAAAACCTAAATGACCATGAACACCCTAAAAGAAACTAAATACTCTAAAAACCATTTTAAACCACCAAAAATTATAACAAACTCTAAAAACCTAATTACCCTAAAAACTCTAAGAACCTTAAAAAATCATAAAACTCATAAATCCTTTAAAAACCATCAAAATAACTAAAAAGCCTAAAACCCTATAAATTCCTAAAAAATCGTAAAATCCCTAATAACAATAAAAAACCTTGAAAACCAAAAAATAACATAACAAAAACCATAGAATCATAGAAACATAAAAATAGTAAAAACCACTACAAACAAAATAATGCTAAAATACATAAAAAACAAAAAACCATGAAAACCCGAAAACCATAAAATCCTAAAATCCATAAAAACATAAAGACCATAAATCACTGAAAATTCCCTTTGAAAACCATAAAAACATAAAAGTACATAAAAACGCTAAAAACCTAAAAAATAATAAAAATCATAAAATTTGAAAAAAAAAATTAACCCCCTAAAAACCCATAAAAACCCTAAAAACCACAAAAACTCTAAAATCCTATTAAACCCCTAAAAACATTAAAAACTCGAAAAACATTAACTATACTAGAAATTTCAAAAAACTTCAAAACCTAAAAAACATTAAAACCCTCCAACACTAAAACCCTCCAAATACCTAAAAACCCATAAAAATTAAAAAATTAAAAAATCTATATAAAAATAAAATAGACCCTAAAATCATTAAAAAACAAAATAAAAACATAGAAACACTTAAAACGGCAAAAAAAAAACAAAAAATGTTAAAATTTCTAAAAATACATTAAGTTTGTAAACCCACAAAAAATCCATAAAGAAAAAAAATACCATTACAAAAATGAAAAAAAACCCTAAGAAAACATAAAAAATCTAAAAAATATTAAAACCCCTAAAAACCTAAATAATGATAAAATTTATAAAAACCTTAATAGAAAAAAAAACCAAAAACCACTAAAACCATAAAACCCATAAAAACTTCAAATACCATTGAAATCCAAAAACCCCCTAAAAACAAATAAAAACTCTAAAAACCCTTAAAACCCAAGAAAATGTTAAAGAAAACTCTAAAAACCTTTTAAATTCTAAAAACTCAAAAAAAACTAAAACCCAAAAAGTCATAAAAACCAAAAAACCCCTAAAAACCCAAATAATCCCTAAAATTCCTAAAACATATTTAGAATTCAATGAAATCCCTAAAAACACTAACAATAAAAACAAACCCCTAAAACAACTGAAAATACCTAGAAAACATTAAAATCATAAAAAAAATAAAACCCCTAAAAATCTAAATATGCAAAAAACCCTAAAAACCTTTAAATCCTCAAAATCCCTAAAAATGATCAAAATTCTTAAAAACCCTAAACCCCATAAAAATATTAAGCCCCTAAAAATCCGTGTAAATATAAAAACCGGGAAAACCACTATGAAAACTGTAAAACCCTTAAAGCATATTTAACCCTTAAAAACCTAAAAATTTTAAAAACCCTAATAACCATAAAAATACTCTAAAACCCCTAAACCCCACTAAAATGATAAAACCCCTTAAAATAATAAAATATCTAAAACCCATAAGAACCATAAAATATAACAAAAAACTCAAAAATCCTTTTTATACCCATTAAAAGTTTAATAAAATCTAAAAACATTTAAACCCATAAAAGACTAAAAAAACCCTAGAATACCTAAAAAAATTTAAGAGGTCTAAAAACCATAAAACCATAAAACCCTAAAAAATCTCTCAAAATTCTGAAAAACCAATAAAAAAATTAAAAAATACCCAAAAATCCAAAAAAAGTAAAAATTAATAAAAATATTGAAAACTCCTAAAAACCCAAAAAACATTAAACTCCAAAACCATAAAAACCATAAAAACAAAAAAAATCCCTGTGAACCATAAAAATCCTAAAAAATCCCTAAATTCCCTAAAAATGTAAAACCTATAAAAAACTAAAAACCCCTAAGAAAATCTTAAAAATATAAAAACAATTAAAACACTAAAAGCTCTAAAAATAATTGAAAAAACTTTTAAAGACATTCAAACTCCCAAAAACAAAATAAACCCAAAACAGCTTAAAAACCCTATAACCCATAAAATCATAAAAACCACTAAAAACTATAAAAACCCCATTAAACACAAAAAAACTCAAAGAACCCTAAATCATAAAAATCCCCTAAAAACTATAAAACCATGAAAATCACTAAAACCTGTAAAATCCAATTAAAATCCTAAAAAATCTCCAAAAATATATAAAGCATAAACAACCCTTAACAACCTAAGATAACCTTAAAAACCCAAAAACACATAAAACCCCTAAAAAAGTCAAAAACTAAAAACCACTAAGAATTATAAAACCCCATATAAACACTCATAATATTTAAAAAACCTAAAAAAGAAAAAAAATCCTAAATAGACCTAAAAATCCATAAAAACATAAAAAATAGTGAAACCCCCTAATAAAACCTCAATTAACGAAAAACACAAAAAACCACTAAAAACCTAAAAAATACTAAAAACCCTAAACCCCCTCAAAATCCCCAAAACCCCAAAAACCCATAAAAATCAAAAAAATTCCATAAAATTCAACAAAAAAAATATTAACAATTCTAAAAACACATAAGAAAAAACATAGAAACCTAAAAATATTTAAAACCCCTAAAAACATGAAAAAACCCTAAAACCCCTAAAAGACACCCAGGTGGACATCTCCAATGCAGTGGTGGAATACTTCCAGCAGCTGTACACCGGTGATAATGAGGAGTTCTCCCTCCTAGTGACAGACTCCATTCTACCGTGGGTTAACGACCAGCAAAACAGCGTCCTTACAGCTGCCCCCTCAGAGGAGGAAATTAAATCTGCTGTGTTCTCCCTAAACATGGACAGTGCAGCGGGTCTGGATGGCTTCAGCAACAAATTCTTTATGTTTTATTGGGATATCCTACATGCGGAGGTCAAGAGGGATGTTAGGGAGATTTTTTGCTCAAGATCCTTCCTGCACGGCTCCAATGCCAACTTCATTGCCCTCATCCCAAAGATCGAAAATGCTCTTGATATAGGAGATTTCAGGCCGGTTTCCATGGGGAATACAATCCCCAAAATTATCAGCAAGATTCTTGTTAAGAGGATGGGGTGATTGACGGGCGATCTTATCACCCCTAACCAATTTGGCTTCATCCCCGGGAGAAACATCCAAAGCTGTTTGTTTACGGCCTCAGAGGGCATCAACATCATGAGGCGGAGATCCAAGAATGGCACCTTTGCTCTCAAACTGGACATATCCAAGGCCTTTGACACCATCAAATGGAGCTTTATTTTTCAAGTTCTCTCAAGATATGGCTTCTCGGACAGCTTCATAAAGTTGGTGTCGTCCATCCTGAATAGTGCCCGAGCCTCGGTGCTTATCAATGGTTCCCCAAAGGGGTTTTTCCCATGCTCACGTGGGGTTAGGCAGGGAGATCCATTGTCTGGAATTCTTTTTGCAATCGCTAAAGATTACCTGAGTAGGTGCCTTATTGACCTTACGCAGGCTGGCCTCTTTAGCCCAATCATGGCGGGAAGAAACCTTCAGGTACCATCTCATCTTTTCTACGCCGATGACATCTTACTTTTTGGGCAGGCCGACAGGAGAATGTTGTCCTCAATCCGGAGGATCTTCTAGCACTATGAATATGTGGCAGGGCAGGCCATTAGTTGGAGCAAATCCTCCATTGTCTTCGGGGATGGGGTCTCCACCTCCAGGCAAACCCGCATCGCCCTCTCTATTGGCGTGAAGAGGGGATCAATCCCCTTTGATTATCTGGGGGTCCCGATCTTTTGGGGAAGAGTGAAGAGAAGTAACCTTATGAACACGACGAGCATAATTTTGCTGCAACTTGCTAAATGGAAAGGGAAATGCTTATCGCAGGCCGGAAGAGTTTGTCTTATCAATTCTGTTATTACATCCATGTTCACCTATGCCTTCTCTTTATATCGGTGGCCGGTTAATCTCATCAAATCCCTGCAGGTGAAAATTAGAAACTTCGTTTGGACAGGATGCATCAGTGAACGGAAGCTGGTCACTGTGGCTTGGAGGGACTGCACTAAGCCAATTGAACGAGGCGGGCTGGGAATCAAAGACCTCAGAAGATTCAATGACTCTATTCTTGCTAAATTTACATGGAGCCTGCTTGATTACTCGGATGATGGGATTGACTTTTTCCGTGAGAGGTTCACACAAAAACTTTGTGATGGTTTTATGGGACATCTGCCCTCCTCGGCTGGACAGCGATACAAAGATCCTACAATGACATCATGGAACACTCAAAGTGGATTGTTTCCAAGCAGTCGAATATGAACGTCTGGTCTACTATGTGGCTTGATATCCCCCTGATAGAGAGAATGATCCCCCCGCTGATGCACAGGACATGTCAATCGCTGGTTTTGTCCAGCAAGTGGATCAGCTTGAGCCCCTTATTCCTACTGACACATACAGGCAAATTATATATTATGTCTTTGCTGAAAGAGACCTTATCATCTGGATGCCCAACCTTATTGGTCAATTGAATGTGAAAGACTTCTACTGGTCAAAATGCTTGCAGGGATCTGCCCCCCCCCCCGGCCTGGCTCTCAAATTTTAGGAAGCCCTTTATACCGCCGGCTCGTCACCTTTTTCTCTGGAAAATCTGGAGGAACCGGTTGCCGATGCAGGAGAAGCTTCAGCGGGCTGGACACAGCCTGGCTTCGGTATGTTTTTTATGCCTCGGTGCTTCAGAATCCATCCAGCACACCATATTTCAGTGCATATTTCCAGTGGCTCTCTGGGGGTATCTGCAGGGGCTGTTCGGATTCCCCCTTTGCTTTAACAGGCCATTCTTAGATATGCTGGACATCCTTGTCAACTGGCCATGCAGCAAGCAAATTTCCAACTTTCTCCTTGTGGCCATTGCCGCCATTGTCTCCTACACATGGGCTGCCCGGAATGCGATTGCCATTAACAAAGGTCGGCTCTCTCTTCATGGCGGTGTCATTAAAATTCACTCGGAGATCCATGTGGCGTCTCATATCCAATCTGACTTGATGGAAAATTATGTGAGTGATCTCATCCTTCTGCGGTTACTTGGCATTGATGGCAGGCCAAGGAAGCTGAAGATCCTCAAATACATCCGATGGATCCCTCCGATCTCCTCCTGGATCAAGGTCAACATGGATGGTGCAGCGTTGGGTGCACCGGGGCCCTCGGGGTGTGGAGGGGTCTTCCGTACACACCGAGGCTTTGTCAAAGGCTGCTTCCATCACTTTATCAGAAATGGGTGTGCCCTTGAGGCAGAATTTTGGGCCATGATTAAGGAGATTGAGTTTGCTGGACAGTTTGGATGGAATCCCCTTTGGCTTGAATCAGACTCCATGCTTGCAGTGGCTGCTCTCAAGGCCAAATCAGAGCGTGTCCCTTGGAGGATCCTCCCACAATGGACGGAGTGCCTTGCCTCCTGCCAGCGGCTCAACCTTCATGTCACACACGCCTACCGAGAGGCTAACTCGGTTGCAGACGCGCTTTCCAAATAGGCGATTGCGGAGAGGATCTCGATATGGTCACACATGGCCACACCGTGCTGCCTTCGATTTGTGGAGTCTGATATGAAGGGTGAGATTCACACCCGAGTTTGTAATCCCCCCATGCGACATCTTCCTTGGCGATGCTATTTTTTATATATTTTTTGGGGGGCCAGGTTCACCTGGTCTCGAACCTCTTTCACCCCTAAAAGACACCAAAAAACCCAAAAAACCACTTAAAAACATACAAAACCCCATAACCCAATAAGAACTCTAAAACCAAATAAACACACTAAAAACATAAAAACCCTTTAGACCCCTAAAACATTAAAAACCCATAAAAAACCTAAAACCTCAAAGAAACACTAAAAACCCAAAAAAAACCATGAAAACCCCGAAAACCCTAAAAACATAAAAACACATAAAAATCTAAAAACCCTAAAAATACCAAAGAATGTAACCCCTAAAAACCCAAGGTAAACCTTAAATAACTAAAAACAGTTAAAAACTGTAAACCATAAAAATGCTAAAAACCTAAAAACCCCAAAAATCCCTAAAAATCCTAAAAACCATAAAAATAATAAAAAATACCAAAAATACAAAAAAACGTAAAAATCCCAAATTACTTGAAAACCCCTAAGAAAACCACAGAAAAAACATAAAACCCAAAAAACCTAAAAATTATAAAAACCATAAAATGTTAAAAGGATATTAAAACCCCTAAAAATCATTAAAACCCATAAACCATCCTAAAAAACATAAAAAACCCAAAAAACCCTAAACCCCCACTAAAAACTCTAAAACCCATTTATAGTTGTAAAAACGTTAAAAACTATAAAAACCATCAACCTTAAAAAACTCAAAAAATCCTAAAAACATAAAAAATCCTAAAAATTCCTAAAAAACAAAAAAACCCTAAATTCCATAAAAATCCTAAAAAATTCCTTAAATCCCTAAAAACATAAAACCCCATGAAATCCTTGAAAACACCAAATAAAACCATATAAACTAAAAAAACAAGTAAAACCCCTAAAAATATTAAAAAAATTAAAAAACATAAATCTCCCTAAAAAAACCACTACAACCATAAAACCCCTAAAAACCCTAAAAACCCTAAAATTCAAAAAAAACACAAAAAACCAAATAGCCATAAAACCCCAAAAAACTCCTAAAATCCAAAAAATACCTAAAACCCTAAAAAATTCTACAAAATTCCAAAAAAATCCCTAAAAACATTTAAAACCCTAAAACTTAGAAAACCTCTAAGAAAAAACATAAAAAAAACATAGAACACCTAAAATCCCCAAAAGCCCAAAAAACTCTAAAAACCCATAAAATTTCTCAAAATCCATAAATTAAATAAAAATAATAAAAACCTAAAATAATCCATAAAAATCCCTAAAACAGGAAAAACCCTATAAACCCTGAAAAACCATAAGAAAATATTAATAACATAAAAACATGTAAAACCCCTAAAAAAACAAAACACAGATAAAAACACTAAAATCCCCTAAAATAATTAATAACCCCTAAAACATAAACACACCTAAAACCATAAAAATAATAAAAACATTAAAACACTAAAAACCTTTAAACCCCTAAAATCGTTAAAAAAACCCCTTAATGCTAACACGTCAAAAAAGGCTTCAAAACCTAAAAAAATCTAAAAAATCTCAAAAAAACAAAAAAATACAAAAAATTATTTTAATATCCATAAAACTCCAAAAAAACCCCCTAAAAATAATAAACCCCTAAAAATACCTAAAAATGAAGAAATTTCTAAAATCCCTGAAAAACCCTAAGAAAACCTTAAAACTTAAAAATACATAAAGCCCCAACAAAACATGAAAACATTAAATAAACCAAAAACCCCAAAATAACCAGAAAACCCGTAAAAATACCTAAAACCATAAAAATTATAAACATCCTAAAAATCCCTAAAAATACCTAAATACATAAAAACCACCAAAAAATATGAAAATCTTGAAGAGAACCTAAAAAACCTAGAAACACTTAAATCACTAAAAAAACCTAAAAAGTTATAAAATCCAAAAACCCCTAAAAGTCCATAAACTTATGTAAAATCCCTAAAAACCATAAACCCCAAAAAACCTTAAAAACACTAAAAACCCCTACAAACCCTAAAACCCCAGTTAAACTCTACGAACCCTTTAAACCCTTAAAATTCATAGAAGACGCTGAGAGATCATAAAAAAAATAAATCTTCTAAAAATATAAAAAATGATAAAAACCATAAAATACCACAAATGAACTAAAACCCCAAAAAACCATAAAAACCAAAAAACCATTAAAACACTAAAAACCCATAAAACACCAAAAATCACCCCAAAAATCTCTAAAAACTATTTAATCCCCAAAAAACGTAAAATAACTATAAAAAACCCTTAAACCCTTTCATAACACAAAAAACCAATAACTCCAAAAAAACAAAAAACACCTAAAAACCATTAAAAACCCTAAAAACCCTCCAAATCCATAACAACCCTATAACTGAAAAAAAAACACAAAAAGTCAAAAAAATTCCCTAGAAAATTAAAAAACAAAAAAACCATGAAAACTATATTAAAAACATAAAACCTATAAACACATAAAACCCCTAAAAACCCAAAATAAACTAAAACCACTAAAAAACCTAAAACCCCCACAAGAAACCATCAAAATCCCCAAAACCCCCTAAAAACTTTTAATATTCCAGAATAATCCCTAAAATACCTTATAATGTAAAAACACTAAAAATTAGGAAAAACTCAAGAAACACATAAAAACCTAAACATGGTTAAAACCCCAACAAAACATTAAAATCATGAAGAACTCTAAAATCTCTAAAATACCCTAAAACCCCTAAACCCCCCGAAAAAACCGTAAAAACCCCTAAAAACATAAAATTTTTAAAAATGACATAAAATTTAAAAAACCCTTTAAACCCTAAAATCATTAAAAATCTCTACGAACTATTGAAACCCTAAAAAACAGAAATTGTTAAAAAAAAACTAAAAGTCCTTAAGAACACTAAAACCCCCTAAAACCATAAAACCACCAGAAAATAAAAAAACCCCTAAAACACTATACAAACCCTAAAAAACCCTATAAAACTCTAAAACTCCTTTAAACCTCGGAAAATATTAAAAATATCTAAAATAACTTAAAAACCCTAAAAATTTAAAAATATCCATAAAACCCAAAAAATCCAAAAAACCCCTCAAAATCCCTAAAACTCTAAAATACCATAAAACCCTAAAAAAGAACTACAATTCCCTAAAATATAAAAAACTAAAAAATATCTGAAAAAACTAGAAGAAAACTTAAAAACTAAAGAACACTTAAATCCTTTAAAAATGCTAAAAATACTAAAAACCATAAAACCCAAAAAACCTCAAAATCAAAAAAAAATACATAGAAACCCATGAAAATACATAAAAACAAAAAAACCCCTAAAAACCCGTAATATATCCTTAAAACCTAAAAAACAATTAAACCCCCTAAAATCCTACTAACTTTTCAAAACCATAAAAATCCCTAAAAAGAACATAAAACTTAAAAGACACCCTAAAAACAATAAAACCCCTAAAAACCATAAAACCCCTAAAAACCATAAAATCCTATTAACATATAAAAATCGTAAAAACAATTAAAAATACTAAAACCCCTATATAATTATAAAAACAATAAATCTCTGAAAACCCTTTAAAACCATAAAATAAAATCCAAAGAACCCTAAAACCCAAAAAAACCAAAAAACCCCCGAAACCCCTGAAACCCCTCAAAATCCGAAAAAACCGTAAAAATAATAAAAAAATCTTAAATATCCATAAATACATAAAAACCCTATAAACCTGAAAGTTACAATAAAAACCACAAAAAACTAAATACAATTAAAACCCCTAAGAATCGAAAAATTGCTAAAACCCAAAAAACCCTCAAAATCCTTCAAACCATTAAACCCCCCTGCATAAAAATCCCTAAAAATGAAAAAAAGGAAAAAACCCAAAGAAAACATTAAAAACCTAATAACACTTAAAACCCCAAAAAACATATAATAATTTAATACCTAACAAGATTATAAAACAGTACTGAAAATACTGAAACCCTTAAAACAATAAAACCCCTAAAACATTAAAACCCATAAAACCCCCCGAAACCCCCAAAACCCATAAAATCAATTAAAAACTCTAAAAAAATTAAACCCCTAAAATTTTAAGAAACTCTAAAATACCTAAAAACCATTTAAACTAAAAAAAACTAAAGTCCAAAAAATACTAAAACTTCTAAAACACTAAAAATCCTTAAAACCTCTAAATATCATAAAAACCATAAAAATTTTAAAATATTACTAAGAATCTCTAGAAAACTAAAAACCCTGAAAAATACTAATAATATCATAAATACATAAAAAACATAAAACCACTAAAAAATAAAAATTCCAGAATGCCTAAAAAACACTAAGACCCAAAAAACTTCAAAATCCCTAAAAACCCTAAAAATCATTAAAAACCCTAAAATCCCTAAAAATGTAATAAGTCCAAATAAAACCCTAAAAACCCCTAAAAAATCATAACAACCTAAAAATGCATAGAAACACTAAAAACCTAAAAACCTTAATGAACATCAAAACCCATGAAAAAGCCTAAAATCCAAAAATATCACTAAAACCACAAAACCCCATAAAAACCAAAAAACCCTAAATCCCAATAAATCCATAAAACACACTAAAAACTTCAAAAACCCTTAAAACCCCAAAAATGTAAAAAAATAAAAACCTTGAAATATTGTGATAACACATAAAAACACTATAATTAAAACCAATCATAAAAACCTAAAAAACCATAATAAATCCTTATATCCCCCAAAATCCCAAAAAACACTAAAAACCATAAAAATACTAAAATTCCCAAAAAAAATACTTAAAAACACAAAAACCCCATAAATACCATGAAAACCCATAATAAACCTTAATAACCTAAAAAAACATAAAACCCCTTAAATAAAAAAAAATCAAAAAAATCCCTGAAGCCCATAAAATCCCTCAAAAATCATTATAACCCCTAAAAACAAATTAAACATGTATATAATCCGTAAAAAACCTTAAAAACATAAAAACCACTAAATATCCTAGAAAATCCAACGAAAAACATAAAAACATAAAAATACATAAAACCACCAAAAACCCCAAATATGGCTAAAACCCCTAAATGGACCCTGAAAACCCCATAACCCCTAAAAAAAGTACCCATAAAAGCCTCAAAAACCCTAAAACCCCATAAAAACCCTAAAAACTCATAAAAATCATAAAACCACAAAGCAATTTATAAAACCCCATGAAACCTCTAAAAATATTAAAACACAAAAAAGATATTAATAACCCAAAAATATAAAAAAACCTTATGAACACTCAAGACCCACAAAACCCAAAAAACCCTAATAACTATAAAATGATAAAAATCCCAAAATTGATAAAAATGTAAAAATCACTAAGAACCTTGAAAACCCCATAAAAACCTTAAAAATTTAAAAAAACATAAAACCCCTAAAAACTAAACAAATTGCTAAAAACCTGAAAAAACCATGAAAAACATAAAAACTGTAAAAACTCTAAAAATCCCCAAAACCCATAAAAATCATAAAAACATAAAAACACCTAAAATTCCCTAATATATATAAAAAACACTAAAAAACCTGAAACCCCTGAAGAAATCCTTAAAAACCAAAAAAAAATTAAAACCCCTAAAAGCATTAAAAACTCTAAAACCCTAAAAGACCCTAAAACTCTAAAAAACATAGAAACCCTAACAACCCATAAAATATAATAAAATCCATGAAACCGATAAACAACCTAAAACCAATAAAAACAAAAAAAAACCTTTAAACCGCAAAAAACATTAAAAACTCTAGAAACCCCTAAGACTCTAAAAACAAAAAAAACCACAAAACCCTAAAAGATTATTTAAACCCTAAACCCCTAAAGAATCTCAAAATCCCCAAAATCCATAAAAACCTATAAAAACATGAAAAAATCTATAAAAATACCTAATAAATTAAAAAAACCTAATAACCATGAAAAATATTAAGAAAACCTTAAGAACCTAAAAACATATAAAACCCCTAAAAACACAAAAATTTTAAAAATACTAAAACCTTACAAAACTAAAAATTTAAAAACCATAAAACACATGAAAACCATAATAATAATAAAACCCATAAAAACTATAAAAACCCACTAAAAACTATAAAACGCATTTAAACCCCTAAAAACATTAAAGAACTCTAAATACATTAAAACTGATAAAAAATTCAAAAAACCCAAAACCTCCCAAAATTCCACAAAAACCATAATAACTCTAAAAAAATATAAAAACCCTCAAAATCCATAAAAACCCTAAAAATCCATAAAACACCAAAAATATCCTTAGAAATAAGCGAGAGCGGCCTTCAAATTCTGCTGAGAAAGAGAAGGCTATGATGAAGCAATTATCTAGGGTTGTCATGTAGGAGGATTATGAGTTAGGATGGGATTCTATGGACATGGGTTATGATTCAGATTACAGCTTTCCTGGTGTGGGTGATGGCTTTAGTGTGGCCATCAGGTATCATAGGGCGGAGATGGATGATTTTTATGGCGACATTGACTGATCTTCCCCTTGTGTTCCTTTCCTTTTGGACTCTTTTGGTGTGTACTCTTTGCTTTTTTGTTATCTCTTACTTTATTTTTGAGGCCTTCGGGCTGGGTTGTAAAGGGTTTTGGGTGTGGGACATTTTACCCCTCCCCTCCCTTGTCTGTAGTACCTTTGTGTCTTTTTATAATAAATTTTGGGGGGTTCCAGGAATAGCCTAGACCCGAGTCTTCCTTGCCCAAAAAATGAAAAAAAATCTCTAAAACCCCAAAGAACTCAACAACCCCTAAATCCCATAAAACCTAAAAACCCTAAAATCCCTAAAAACACTAAAATCCCTTAAAATCATAAAATGACCTAAAATTCTTAAAAACGGTAAAATCCCTTAAAATCAGGGAAACACTTAAATCCCATAAAACTTAGAGATGCTAAAAACCATAAAAAACCTTTAGAACCCTAAAAACCATTAAGAACCCAAAAACCCATAAGAACCCTAAAAACCCATAAAAATACTTAAAACCCAAAAAAATCATAAAAATCTGAAAAAGACCAAAAAGTACCTAAAGACATAAAAAATCCTAAAACCCTTAAAACCCCTAAGACAACCTAGAAATCATAAAACACATAAAAACCATAAGAAAGCCAAAATTTCTAAAATCCCTAAAAACACTAAAACCTGTAAAACCCCTCAAAACTAGTAAAAACCATAAAACAACCAATCCTTAAAAACCCTAAAACCCAATAAGAACCCTTAATACTCACTAAAACTATAGAAACCCTTAAAATCTAAAAATTTTCAAATAACCCAAAAAACACTTAAAAATTCTAAAAGGACATAAAATCCCTAAAAACATATAAAAGCATTAAAATCCAAACAAACATAAGAAAATATTAAAGACCTAAATAAACATAGAACCCCAAAAAACCAAAAAAATACTAAAAAACATAAAAACCTAAAAAAAACTAAAAACCAAAAAACCATAAAAAACATAAAAAACATAAAAACCTTAAAAACCACTTAAAACCCATAAAACCCCTCAAGATCCCTAAAAATACGATAAAACCATAAAAATTCTAAATACCCCTAAAATTCATAAAATCAACAAAAACCATAAAAACCTGAAAACCCCGAAGAAAACCTTAAAACCTAAAAATTGTTAAAACCCCTAAAAACATAAAATACACTAAAAACCCTAAATCACCCTAAAAACTCCTAAAATCCAAAAAAAAAACTTCTAAAAAGATTAATTACCATAAAAACAACAAAAACAATAAAACCACTAAAAACTATAAAATACCTATTAAACCCCTAAATACCCTAAACCTATTAAAATAATTGAAGCCCTAAAAAACTAAAAAAATCATAAAATCCCAAAAGACCTTTAAAAACCCTAAAACCCTAAAAACCCTAAAACCCTCAAAATCAAAAAAAAAACTATAAAAATCCTAAATACTCCATAAAATTATCTAAAAATTAAGAAGCCCAAAAAAATTTAAAACCCCCTTTGAAATCCTTAAATACCCAAAACCACTTAACACCCCTAAAAACCTAAAAAATGCTAAAAACAGTACAAAACCCTAAAATTACTAAAAACCCTAAAAACCATAAAAACCTAGAAAAACATTAAAAACCTGAAAAAACCTATAAAATTACTAAATAATCGTAAAAACTCTAAAAGCTATTAAACCCTTAAAAAGGTTAAAAAATCTAAGAAATCATTAAACCCCTAAAATAATAAAAAAATAGTAAACACCCAAAAAACCATTAAAACCCTTAAAACCATTAAACCCCTATAAAATTTAGAACACTACAAAGTTACTAAGAACCCTAAATACCAAAAATATCATGTAAAATCCCGAAATTCCATTAAAATGTAAAAACCCATGAAAAAAATAATAAAACATTAAAACCATAAAAACACTTAAAACCCCTGAAAACCTAAAAACACAAAATACCATAAAATTCCAAAAAACAACTATAACATGATAAAACCCTAAAAACCCCAAAAACCCCTAATAAAATTAATATTATAGAATCCCTTTAAACCCCTAAGAAAGATAAAAAATCTAAAAAACCTTAAAAACCCTAAAAACTCCAAAATAAAACCAAAAAAACCTTGAAACAAAAAAAACCCTAAACCCCCTCAAAATACCAAAAATCCAAAACAATCGTAAAAACAATCAAAAAAATACCACAAACTACCTAGAAATGTAAAAAACCAACAATACATGAAAACCCATATAAACCTAAAATTCTAAAAATACCAAAGACGAAAAACCCCTATAAACCTTAAAAACCATAAAACTATAAAACTGCTAAAAAAATAAAAAATCTAAAAAAAAATAAAACAATAATAACCCATAAAACCAAAAAAATACCACTATAATCAATAAAAACCTTTTAACCCATTATAAATGTTAAAAACATTAAAAAAATTTAAACCCCTAAAACTCATAAAAACCCTAAAGACCCTGAAAACCCAAATTTTTTTAAAAACCCTAAAAATCCATAAAACATGAATAACATTGAAATCAATAAAAACCCTAATAAAAAAATAAAAAAATAAAAACACTTAAACCCCTAAAAACCTAATTATTCTAAAACCCTAAAAACCCTAAAACCCATAAAACCCCTAAATAAATATTAATAATATAAAAACCATTTAAAAACCTAAAATGTTTAGAAACTGTGAAAATAACTAAAACCACTAAAAAACTCAAAAACCCTCCAAATCCATAGACACCCTAAAAACCATTAAAATACTAATAACCCATAAAAAACACTAAAAAGTAGAAAATATTAAGAAAAACATAAAAAATAAAAATAATTAAAACCCTTAAATAAACAAAAAATGATAAAACCCTAAAAATCCTAAAACCATAAACCCATAGCAAATAATAAAAACCTAAAAAATCATAAAAACCATAAAAGACCACTAGAACTCTACAAACATTTTAAACCCATTAATTTTTTAGAAAACTCTAAACCCACTTAAAACCCCAAAAAACTCAAAACATCCCTAAAAATCCAAAAAAACAATAAAACTATTAAAAGATAAAAAACTATAAAATCTAAAAAATACCATAAAATCCATAAAAAGGTAAAAAACACAAAAAACCCTAAAACCTTTAATAATTCCTTAAAACCCAAAAATCCTGAAAACCCCAAAAATCTCTATAACCTACAAAACATACAAAACCCAAAAAATCCCTAAAAACACTAAAAGCCCATATAAGAACCAAAAAAATACTAAAGATTACAAAAAATGTAAAAAACCCTAAAAATACTAAGAAAAAATTAAAAACTAAAAACACTAAAAAAACCTAAAAATAATAAAAACCCTAAAATATCATAATAACCCTAAAACCCCCGAAAATCCATAAAATCCCCAAAAAACAATTAAAACCCATAATAACCCATAAAAATCCTAAAACCACTAAAAACCAAAAAAAACCTAATAAACCACTAAAAATCATAAAAAAAATATAAAACACCTTAATCCCCTAAAAAACTAAAAAACCATTAAAAACAAAAAAACCATAAAAAACCAGAAACACTTAAAAATTGTAAAAACCCTAAAAACTTTCAAAGTCCCTAAAACCCCTAAAAATACATAAAAATACTAAAAAATCCATATAAAATATATAAAAATGTAAAACCCCTAAAAACCTAAAAACACCAAAAAACCCTTAAAACTTAAAAATACCTACACCCCCAGAAACCAAAAAAATGCTAAAAATGATAAAAATCATAAAAGTCCCTTAAAATGAAAAATTCCAATAAAACCCCTAAAACATTAAAAACTTAAAAACCCTTAATACTGTAAAACCCACTGAAAACCATAAAAACCTATAAACCCATAAAAATAATAAAAAACTCTAATAATCATTGAGAACCATAAATAATCAAAAAAATATAACCCCCCCCCCCAAACATAAAAATTCTAAAACCCCTAAAAACCCTAATAGCCTAAAAACCATAACAATCCTAATCACTATAAAAAACCTGAAACCCATAAAAATTAAAACCACTAAAAACTAAAAAAACCATTTATACCGTCAAAAACATTAAAAAATAATAAAAGCCCTAAAAAATTCAAAAAATACATAAGAGCCAAAAAAAGCTACCCTAAAACCCTATAAAAACCATGAAAATCACTAAAACTATTTAAACCGTAAAAATATTTAGAAAATAAATAAAATTACCTTAAAAATAAAAACACGTAAAACACTAAATACCAAGAAAACCCCTAATAAACAACAAAAAACACTTAAAACCCATAAAAATAAAAAAATAAAAACACCCTAAAAACACATAAAATCATAAAACCCCACTAAAAACTATAAAAACCCTTTAAATTCCTAAAAATGATAAAAATAGTGAAAACATTAAAAGCTCAAAAAATTACAAAGAAAACCCAAAAACCCAAAAAAACCTAAAAACACTAAAAACTCTACAACCCTCAAAATCCGTAAAAACTCTAAAAAGAAAAAAAATACAAATAAATCCATAAAAATACCTCAAAAACATAAAATCCACTAAAAATCCTAAAAACCCATAAGAAAACCTTTGAAATATAAAAACACATAAAAATCCTAAAAACCTAAATACGAATAGAATTGTAAAAACCCTAAAAACCAAAAAACCAAACAATATCCCATTACATCCTAAAAATCAAATAAAATCCCAAAAATGCTAAAAACATAAAAAGTCCCCAAAACCCTAAAACACCATAAAACCCCATAAAATTATTAAAAAACCAAGAAGCCCATAATAACAAAAAAACCACTAAAAACTATAAAATCCCTTAAAAACCCAAAAACGTTAAAAACTCTAAAAACCATAAGATCCCTAAAAACTAAATAAAATCTAAAAACCCAAAACAGCCTATAAATAACTAGAAAACCCTCAAAATCTGAAAACCCCATAAGAACTATAAAAATCCCAAATCCCCAAAATCTCTAAAAATATAAAAAAACCCTAAATCCATGAAATACAAAAAGATATCCATAAAAACATCAACACACTTAAAACACATAAAATACTAAAAAATACTAAAAAGCCCAAATCCTAAAATCTCTAAAAATGAAAAAAATGTAATACCCCTTACAACCCTTAAAACCCTAAAAACCAATAAAATTATTTAAAAACACAAAAAACACAAAAATACCTAAAAAATCATAAAAAACATAAAACCAGAAACCCTTAAAACCCACAAAATCACAAAATCCGTAAATACCGTCAAAATCCATAAAATCCATAAAAACATAAAAATCATAAAAATCATTAAGAAAACATTAAAACAAAAAAACCCTAAAACCTTAAATAACACTAAGAAAACTATAAAAGCAAAAAAACAGTAAAACTCATAGAAACCTAAAAACATTAAAAACCATAAATAACTTAAAAACCATCAAAATCCAAAACAACCCTAAAAACCATAAAATTCCTAAAAAAGTCCTAAATATTTCTATAGACATAAAAACACCAAAAAACTATGAAAAAACCTAAAAACCTTCAAAACCTAAAAACACATAAAATCCCTAAAATAGTAAAAAATGCAAAACCCCCTAAAAGAACCTAGAAACCATTAAATCCCCTAACACCCATGAAAACCCCTAAAAAATTAAATAACGATAAAACCCAAAAAAATATAAAAACCACTAAAAACTCTATAATTCCTTTAAATCACTAAAAATGATAAAAATCTAAAAAACATTAAAAACCCAAAAAACACTAAAAATCGTCCAAATCTCTATAATCACTAAAAACACATAAAATCCTAAAACACACTTACAATCCCTAAAAACATAAATAAACTCTAAAACCCTATAAAACACCTAAGAAAACATAAGAAAATATAAAAACAATTAAAAGCCCTGAAAACCGAAAACCCCCCAAAAAACATAAAAACCCTAAAACCCCTAAAAATCATTAAAACCCACTAAAAAATAAAATACTGTTAATACCACTAAAAATAGTAAAAACACTAAAAAACCTAAAAAACCTAAAAAAATTCAAAAAACCATAAAGAACAACAAACTCATAAAATCTATGAAATACCTAAAACTCGTAAAAACTTTCAAAATACATAAAAACACAAAAAAACAAAAAAAATATTAATAAGCCCTAAAATCCATAAATTTTTTAAAAACTATAAAAACCATAATAAGTCGTTAAATACCTAAAAAACATTTGAAACACTAAATACCTAAAAACCCTAAAAACCCCAAAAACCCTCACAATCCCTAAATACCCTAAAAATCATAAAATTCCTATAATGCCCTAAAATTACCTAAATTCAAAAGAATCACTAAAAAACTTAAAAAAATAAGAAACAAAATTAAAAACCTGAAAACACTTCAAACCCCTAAAAACATAAAAACACTAAAAATAATAAAATCCCCCAAAAACCAATAAAAAACCTAAAAACCATAATACCCCCTTAAACATTAAAACCTCTAAAATCCCATAAGAACCATAAAATCCATAAAAATCTATAAAAACCATTTAAAACCCTAAATATGTTAAAAACACTAAAAAATTAAAATTATTAAAAAACTAAAAAAATATAAGCGCCCAAAAAAACAACAAAAAATCCTGAAAACCCCTAAAACCAATCAAAATCCTTAAAAATCATAAAACCCCAAAAAACTCCTTAAAATCAATAAAAAAACATGTATAACACTAAAAGTCCCTAAGAAAACCATAAAACCTAAAAACAATTAAACCCCCTAAAAATCCTCAAAAGTGCTAAAAATTTTAAAAACCCGAAAAAAGATGCTAAAAACCCCAAAACCCAAAAAAACTCTACAAACCAAAAAACCCCAAAAATAGCATGAAATAAAAAAATCCTAATAAAATTTCTAAAATCCATTTAAACATCTGAAAATGTAAAAAACTCTTAAAAATCATAAAAACTAAAAATACCATAAAAACTAAAAAAACCCTAAAAACCCTAAATCCCCTCAAAATACATAAAAACCCTAAAACCCATAAAAACCTAAAAATTCCACAAATACCTAAAAAAAATTCCTCACAACCCAAAAAAACATGAAGTAATCCTTAAAACCTAAATACAATTAAAAAACCTAAAAAATTAAAAAATGACAAAAACCCTAAATCCACAAAAAACATAAGGACCCCTAAAATGATAAAAACCCTAATAAAACACTAAAAACCCACTAAAAACTCTAAAACCACTTTAAACCCAAAAAAATGTTAAAAACATTAAAACAAATCCTCTCAAAAACTAAAAAAACCCTAAATCCCAATAAACCCTCAAAATCCCTAAACACTCAAAAAAAACATAAATGCCTAAAAATCCATAAAAATACCTAAAAATATAAAAAACCCTCAAAACCCTGAAAAAACATATGAAAATTTTATAGAAATTAAAAATAATTAAAACTTCTAAAAATCCAAAAGCATGATAAAAATCCTAAAAACCATAAAACCCTTAAAGAACATAAAACCCTTAAAAATAAATATAAAGCCCAAAATGAAAATAAGTACTCTAAAAACCTTTTAAACCAATAAAAAAACTAATAAAACTCGAAAAACCTAAAACCCATAAAAACTCAAAAAAAACCCCTAAACCCCTAAAAAGGAAACAAAATCCTAAAACCCCTCAAAATCCCTAAAAAACTAAAAAACCATTACATCCTTAACGGCCTTAATGTCTCTAAAAACATAAATAACCTTAAAAACATAGAAAAATCATGAGAAAACATAAAAAACATTGAAAAACATTGGGCTTCTAAAAACCTAAAAAATATAAAAACCCTAATGACACCCTAGGAACCCTAAAAACTGCTAAAAACTATAAAACCCCTAAAAACACATAAAAATGAAAAAAAACCCACTAAAAACTCTAAATCCCTTTAAACACCCAAAACTATTAAAAACTATAAAACCCAAAAAAACTCCAAAAAACCCCAAAAACTCAAAAAAACCCAAAAACGCTTAAAAGCCAAAGAAACCATAGAACCTATGAAACCCCCAAAAGCCTAAAAAAACTCAAAATCCATAAAAATCCTATAAACACATAAATATCCTAAAATATCCCTAAATATCAGGAAAAGTAAAATCCCTGAAATCCAATAACAAAACCTTAAAAACTAAAAAATACATAAATCCCATAAAAACCCAAAATATGCTACCGACACAAAAAAAATCTTAAAAACAATAAAAACCCATTAAATGTTAATAACACATAAAAACCCTTAAAACCAACATAATTTCAATAAATAATCTAAAACTCAAAAAAAAGAAATAAAAGGCTCTAAAATCCCAAAAAATCCCAAAATCCTTAAAAAAAAAATCCATACAAATCGTAAAAAAGAACAAAAAATTACTAAAATCATAAAACCCATAAATCCTGAAAAAAGATAAAAAAACCTTAAAAACTAAAAACACCAAAAAAATCCTAAAAAAAACACTGAAAAATAGAAAAAAGCGAAAAAAACCCTAAAAGAAACTAAAACCCATCAAAATCCCTAAAAACCCATAAAAATATTAAAAATCCAAAAAACACTAAAAATATATAATACCATAAAACCCCCTAATAAAACAATATAAACTAAAAAACACTTAAAACCCCTTAAAACCTAAAAAAATTCTAAAAATACTAAGGTCCCTAAAAACATTTAAAACACTAAAACCCCATAAAACCACTAAAAGCCCACTAAAAACTCTAAAAACCATTTAAACCCCTAAAATGTTTAAAAAAAATAAAAAAATCATAAAAACATTGAGAAACTCAAAAGACTCTAACAAACCAAAAACCCAAAAAAACCCTATAAGACCCAAAAACCCCTTAGAATCCCTAAAAATCCTAAAACCCCAAAAAATACTAAAAAAGATATAAAAATCCAAAATAAAGTAAAAACCCTATACACGTTAAACCCCTTAAGAAATACTTTAAAACATAAAAGTATTAAAACCCAAAAAAACCTAAAAACACTAAAAACCATAAAAACATGAAAACCACTAATAAATCATAGAATCCTTAAAATCGTAAAAAACCATAAAAACAATAAAAAATTTAAATTAGAACTAAATATGTCACAAAAAACTTAAAATACCAAAAATCCTTGAAAGCCCTAAGATAACATTAAAACCCCCAAAAACACATAAAACCCTTAAAACCCTAAACTCCAATATAAACCATAAAAATCAACATAAACTCTAAAATCCCTTTAAACACCTAAAAATGTTAAAATAATATGAAAACCATAAAACCCCTAAAACACTATAAAACCCTAAAAACCATAAAAAACCAAAACCCTAAAGACCTTAAATAGTCCCTAAAAATACTAAACAACATAAAATCCTAATAAACCCCTAAAATATGAAAAAATATAAAATCCCTAAAAACTGTGAAAACCCATAAGAAAACATTAAAAACCTACACATAATTCTAACACCCAAAAAACTAAAAAATGATTAATACCATAAAAACCCTTAAATCCCCTAAAATCCCCTAAAAATGTAAAAATCCTAAAAATCCTTAAAACCCATAAAAATGAAAAAACCTCTAAAAACCCTTTAAACCCATAAAACTGAAAAACCCCTTAAAAACAAAAAAACACTAAAAAACTCAAAAAAACCTTAAAACACAAAAAAACATAAAAATCCCAAAAAAACCTAAAACCATCAAAATAACTAAAACCCTAAAAACCCATATTAATATTACAATAATCCCAAAAAATCTATAAAAACCCTCTAAAACCTAGAAATACATTAAAACCCTAGAAAACCTAAAAATTATAAAAACCCTAGAAAACACGAAAAACCCTAAAACCCCTCAAAATCTCTAAAAACCCTAAAAACCATAAAAACCCTAAAAAATTCCAAAAATCCCTAAAAGCATAAACAACCATAAAAATTCCAAATAAAACCTAAAATCAATTAAAACCCTTAAAAACATAAAAACGCTATAAAATCAAAAAATCATTAAAACCCTAAACACATTAAAAACCCTAAATACCATAAACCCCTAAAACCCCAGTAAAAACTCCTAAAACCCATTAAAATCCTAAAAATTGAAAAAATATAAAAAATATTAAAAAACAAAAAAAAAATTCAATACAAACCCTAGAACCCCAATGAAACCATAAAACCCTAGAAACCCATAAAACATTGAAAATCCATAAAACCCATAAAAATGAACGAAAATACAAAAAATTACTAAAAAAATTAAACCTACCAACCCTAATAACCCCAAAGAAAACTGTAAAAACCTATAAACACTTAAAACCCATGAAAACTCCAAAAATGGAAAAACTCCTAAAAAACATAAAAGAAAATTAATACCTTAAAACATCTAAAACCATAAAAACCATAAAACCCCACTGAAAACACGGAAACCCCTAAAATATTAAAAAACAAAAAAACCTTTAAAACACAAAAAACCCATAAAAACCAAAAACCCCAAAAAACCATGAAACCATCAAAATCACTAGAAACCCTAAAAACCATAAAATTTTAAAAATCCAAAAAAAATCACTTTAAATATAATAAACCCAAAAATCACTGAAAACCATAAGAAAATATTATAACCTAATAACACATAAATAGTAAAAAACCTAAAAACGTAAACTACCCCCCAGCCCAAAAAATAATAAATACCCTAAAACTATTAAATACCCTAAAATCACATAAATAACCTCAATAACCACTAAAAATAATAAAAACCATTTAAACCCTTAAAAAAATTTTAAAAAATCTATAACACCTTTAAAACCCTAAAAATTCAAAAAACCCTTAATAGACAAAACATATAAATACAAAAAATGCATAAAAACCTGAGAAACCATAATAATCGTAATGAATATAAAGAAATCATGAAAACATAAAAAATCCCTAATTAACAAGAAACCCTCTATAAAAACTTTAAAAACCTAAAAACACTTAAACCTATAATAGAAAAACACTGAAACCCCTAAAACCAATAAAAACCCTTAATATTCTATCAAATCCTACAAATACAAAAAAATATTAAAATCCATAAATATCTCTAAAATTGTAAAAATAACCAAAAAACCCAGAATACACCTAAGAAAACATTAATAAACTAAAACACCTAAAAACCGAAAAAATTATAAAAACTCTAAAATTACCAAAAAACCCTAAATCCCCTTTAATTGCATAAAACCCCATAAAAACCTTAGAAAACCCTAGAAACCCATAAAAACCCTAATACCACAAAAAAAAATCCCCTTTGAACCCCTAAAAAAGTTAGAACATCTATGAAATCCATAAAACCCTAAAAACTCAAAAAACCTCCAAAAATCCAAAATGAATAATAAAACCAATATAATCCAAAAAAAATACAAAAAAACCACAAAATCACTAAAATTCCTAAAACCCCGTAAAAATCCTAAAATATCCAAAAAAAATCCTCAATACATAAAAGGACAAGAAAACCCAAAACCTTTTAGTAAAACTTAAAACCCAAAAAACAATTAAAACCCCAAAAACCTAAAAAATACATAAAATAAAAAACCTAAAACACTAAAAACCAAAAGACAATACAAACATGTAAACCCCAAAGAAATCATAAAACCCATAGAATCCCTAAAAATCTATAAAGCTATAAAAACCCATTAAATCCCTAAAATGATAAAAAAACACAAAAACCCTATAAAACCAAAAAAGACTCAAAATAGGACCCCAAAACACAAAAAATCCATGAAATACAAAAAACCCTTAATGTACTCAAAATACATAAAAAAATAAAAACTTTAAAATTCCTAAAATATCTCAAAAATCCATAAAAGTGTAAAAATCCCTAAAATCTAGGAAAATCACTAAGAATGAAATTAAATCCAAAAAAATAAAACCCCTAAATACCAAATAACTCTAACAACCCAAAAACCAATAAACACCATAAAATCAATAAATCCCCCTAAAGACCATTAAAACCAATAAATACCCCAAAACCCACTAATAACTCAAAAATCACATTAAATACCTTAAAATATTAAAAAATGAAAACTATAAAACCCATGAAAACAAAAAAACCCTAAAAACAGGAAAATCCATAAAAACCCAAACACCCCTAAAAATAATAATGAACTAAAAATATCTAAAAACCCTAAAAAACAAAAAAAATCACTAAAAACCCTAAGAAAACCTTCGAAACCTAAGAACCCTAAAAACCCCTAAAAACATAAAAAATGATAAAACCATAAAACCCTACAAAATATAAAAACCCTAATAATCCCTAAAACCCTAAAAACCCATAAAATATTAAAAAATACAAATAAAATCCTAAAAACATAAAAACCCTAAAACCCAGAAGTTCCCTATGAAAACATTAAAAACTAAAAACCAATTAGAACCCTTAAAAAGCTAAAAGAAATGATAAAAACCCTAAAAGACCCCAAAACCATAAAACCCCTTATAGGGTCCTAAAAATCCACAAAGTAAATTTTTCCAAAATCCCCCAAAAGAATTGGGGGAAAATAATCAATGAAGAGCCACAAAACGGACCGGTCTACGAACTGATCCATGGAAGCGCAACGTGGCCAGGAACCGCAAGTCACCCCTTCCACGAACCATTGTCCTTCACGAAATGGAGGTAGAGAGGCTTCGCGGTCGCGAGGCAGGATGGGTGCCAGTTCAGTTCACCATCACGAACCGCCCCAAATGTGTACCGTGCCGAACGGTTCAAGACGCACCCACTGTCGTTTGCGGAATGGAGGCGGAACCCTCCACAGCTGAAGATCACTCCCTGAGATCGCCTCACGGAGGATGGGAGCGATCAATACCCACCACGAATCACAGATTTACCAAGTCCACTGTGAACCGGGTATTTGGTTATGGGCCTCCGCAAAAGGTGCCGCATGGCCACGGATACATTCCTTTCCCCAATCAATAAAAGGAGACCAAGGGGGAAAGAAGAGGGGATCAGAGAACTAGAATCAGATTCAGAGGAAGGAGATCGGTTGAAGGAAGGATTCGAATTTCACAAACAGTGAAATTCCCACCCGTAAACCACAACAAGTATATGAATGAAGAAGGAATTGAAAAACGTATAATAATTTGGTGAACTGCGAACCTAAAAATAAAAAAAAGGAGAACCGCGAACCATACCCCCCTCCGCGTATGACTTCCCCGCATACTAGGGAGATTATGCCTCTTTTCCCATCCATCGTACCGAGGAGCACCCTCCTCTGCGGGAAAAACCCCGACCGACAATCCTTCGATCGGTGCCGCCCTTTGCCGTCGCTGCCTGCCTGGAATCCACCGCGAACCACCCTGGTTTGCGGATTGAGCCCGAAGCCGTGAACACCCCTGGTTCACGGATTTAACCTAAAGCTATGAACCACCCTAGTTCATGGGACACCAATCTATCTGCGGACCACCATGGTTCATAGACGGCTTCTCCATCTGCATGGAACTTCCCCACGCGAAGGGCTCCACCACTCATACCTCTCGGTGGCTCAACAAATACATCGGTGTTCTCATTTCCAGAGCCAGGTAAAATCCTTCCAATCCAGCCAGGTCTTCTGTGACTACTTCATTGGCCCTGAGCCGAGGCCTCTTCCAGAGCCACCAGATCCGCATGGTATAACTTTTAGGCGCATCAGCGTGCCATTTTGAGTTCACATACCCACGGTAAATTGGGGAAAAGCGGCTGCCCCGACCCTTGAGAAAATTCCCGAAGCATTCCTGGGTCCACATTCCCATGGCAATGTAGAGTTTGAGCTCGGGAATCCCTTTTCTGCCCCTCCACTTGTTAAGGGTTCCTCAAAGATGATAAAATACCCATCAGAAGGAAGCCTGCGTTCACCGCAAGAGAGGATACAGGAATAGGAGCACCCCCTTTCCCTCTCCCGCTGGGCTTTGTCGCCTCGGTCGTCCATCTTGGAGTAATCCCTGACCTTCTGGTCCTCCTCAGATTGTAAGCCCCAATCCATCACCCTGGGCCACCTTCATGCATAATCCCCACTCCGCTTCTCATGAACTCACCTTTCGCGACGTGATCCTCTGGTCCCTGGTGCCTCTTGTTTCTCACACCGAGCATGAATCACATGGGCTTAGAGTAAGCATTGACCATGAAATCCTCCTCTGGGCCTCCTCAGACTGTAAGACCCAACCCATCATTCTGGGATGCCTCATAGCGTAATCCCTAGGCCAGAGCGAACTACGGGGACTTTGATCCATGCCAAAGCATGGTATGTAGGAAGCCTCCATGAGGTTCAATCCAACCACTCGGTCGTTTCGTCACATCGAGTTCCACCCTCTTCCAACATGACATTAAACTGTATTCCCCCATCCAGCATGACGTTAAACAGTTTATGCGAACTACGTGGACTTTGATCTCTGCCTCCTAGACAGGGTACATAGGAAGCCTCTATGAGGTTCAAGACCACCACCCATCGGATCACCTGGTCTCTCCTCACGTCAGTTCCCTGACACTTATCCAAACTACATGGACTTTGATCCCTGCTTCCTAAGAAGGGTACGTTGGAAGCCTCCTTAATATTCAAGCCCAACAGCCGGTCGATCTGACCATCTCTACGTCAGTTCACTGCGCCACTCCTGGTGCCTCCTCAAGCGAGTTACAGCCCTTCGAGGTCATTAAACCAACGAGGGATAGTAATCCTCGATCATAAATGATTCCGAACCCCTGTGTCTAGTTGACCATTTCCCACCAAGGTTAAATCAATGGATACTATTTTTGGGTATATATCAAAGATTCACGAACATATGAATACATCTTAAATCTATAAGAGAGTCCCGAAACAAGCAATAATTTCCTCCAAAAAGGGTGCGATGAGACCAAATTCCTATCCTCTCAACCAATGTGAGTTCTTAAGAGTCGCTGGTCAGACCATCTGGCGAACTCCTGCCTTTGGAAAGCAGGTCCATCAATAATTGGATATGCAGTCGTTGGGCGTTTTGTGGCCGAAAACAAGAACGAATTAAAAAATGGTGAACCCGACGTGAATCTTTAACCAAACACGACAGATTCAACTTAATCTCACCCAGTGCCCACTTATTCTATAAAGGATGGCCAAGAAAGTTCATTAATTACGCATGGGATTATGAGATGCTGCTTTGATAGGTTTGCTTCTTGTATTTGCTAAAATGTTTCGCAGGAACTACTTTCAGAACTCCCTTCGATCCAATGGCATCGCAAATGAACTCACCAGTGCGTGCTTCTAACTATGCAATGACGAGACATATTCACCTATGGAGGACCCCATCACACACCCAGCGTCTTCAGCGCTAGGTCTCGTACACACTGATCCAAGATTACCATGTGAATGGTACTCTCCCAACGGTGGAGGCGACCATGCATGCCCTTCAATCCGTCAAGACTCGCTGGTCACCTGCCCAGCTGCGACCACAAAGGCGGATCCAGATAGCCCCTATCGCTATCTCTAAATGTTTCGGGTGTCTAACCCTAGAACGGGACAATGCGTACCTCCCTTATCTTAGGGAGGTGGATGAGGTCGACAATGAGCACTTCATCCTCACCGAACGGGGGTTCCGCTCCAAGGCCCCCGCCGAAAGGTGTCATCATGGTCACGCTGCGACCCAACATCCTCGCACCGAGGAGGTTGTCTCTCCAAGGATTCAGGCCCACGCTCCCCGAGCTTCGGCCCCTCGGACCACCTGAAGAGGGCCGAAGACATACAATCGGGGACCGGTCATCACCATGGTCCCTGAGGAGGAGCTCCGCTGCTCAGCCATGGAGACGTACCACGAACAAGAACCTACACCTGTTCGCTCCTCCCAAGCCCACCATCCACACATGGCGGCATCATACGAGCCGACGCGCATCCCTGTCGAGCCCCATCAAGCCCGTCGCTCATGCAGGACGACACTTACCCGGCAAGCACATATCCCTGCCCAGGGTTGTGAAGCCCACCAGCTCGACATGGTGGCGAGCCGACACCTACAGGACCAGCTCCTGACAGTTTCTTCAGATGCACGCCATCTTGATATGGTGGCGATCAACAAAGCCCGCCACCTAGATGTGGCGGAAAATCCTAGGCAGGAATGTCTCCCCGCCAACAAAGGCCACCGACTCGATACGGTGGGAAATCAATATATGCAGGGCCATCTCCCTGTGGATGTAAGTAATATCTGCCACCCTGATGTGGCGGAAAATATAGAGAGAAACCGGCGTATCCCGTTACACGGGCAGATTCGTTCACCTGACCCGATATAGAAGAATTGTCAGTACCCACTGACTACTGGAGGACCGGAGCAGGATATTCCTGCTCCGATACCAGAATAGGCCTTCATACTCGTTCCAACCAAAGATGTCTCTATAAATATCCTGGCAATGATGGAGGAGCAGATATTGATCCCAGATCATATCTTGCAGACTTGCCAGAATGTAATTGCATCGGCGGAAACAGCAAGGACTCGGGCCCATGAGCCCGTCTCCCCAATTGAGGCGACCCATCTAAGAGATGAGATAACTGCCTCAGAGAAGATCTGCATCCCTGATTCAGCCCAAGAGGGTCTCCGGCTACATTTTGCGATGCAAGGGCAACCAGATCGAGCAGCTTCACTCGTTCCAACTAGGGGACACTCGTCCATCATGGTGGATGCTCCAGAGCAGGCATATATCCCAGCCAAAAGTGAAGATGTTCGTCGGCGTATCCCAGAAACATCGCGGGACCCAATTAGACAGGGACCCAAAGGTGTAGGCCGTTTTCAATAGCAAACGGTCCCCGCTACCCGCAAAAGAGCGCCCCGAACGCATCAAAGGCAGCCAGAAAATAATGAACGGGTTCATGACTCAGCTCTGCTGGAATTTGGGGTTCCCAACGCCACTAAACATGCCAAAAAGGCGCAAAACCCTGCCCAACCATTACCATATTATGGGATTGGATGTATCAGTTGTGAAGGTCCTCCCCACAATGTCGCTACCAGAATCTCTAAAGGTCCTCCCCAGAGCACCTGTGGGGGCATCCCCTGTGGGAATATAACGACTGGTCACGAGAGATTCTCTCTTGATGCGAATCATAGAAACCCTCCATGTGACCAGAAGATCGAGCAGCATGAAGGTCCTCCACTTGCTGCGGTCCACCCTGAAGGTCCTCCCTGGGGTATACACTGCAATCACTCTCCATGCAGTGGGACCACAGATTATGATGGTAGTCCTCACTATCATAGTCACAACTATGGAGGCCCTCCCCGTAGTGACATCTTATCACGACAAGAAGGCCTTACCCTTGTCGTGGCCTACCCTGAAGGTCCTCCCCAAGGGTTATGCTGCAATGGAACTCCACACAACGAGGAATCAGGTCACTGTATTAGTCCTCGCCACCCTGATAACGGAGGTCCTCCCCATAGAGACGTCGAGAAACGAGAAGGCCCTCCCCTCGCTTTGGTACATTCTGGAGGCCCTCCCCAGGATGTATCCCACAGATATTCTCCCTACGGCAGCTGTGATGGTAGTCCTCGCCACTGCCGCAGCTATGATGGTAACCCTCGCCACCACGACCGCCATTGCGAATGTCCTCCCCGCAATGGCCCCAAGCGACAAGAAGGTCCTCCCCTTGTCACGGCATGTCCTGAAGGTCCTCCCCAGGATGCGTGTCAAATGTAAAGCCATGATGGTCAACCTCACCATAATGGAAGTTGTTGCAAAGGTCCTCCTCGTAACAATGCTATGCATCCAGAAGGTCCTCCCCTTGCTAAAACACGCCTTGAAGGTTCTCCCCAGGGTGTGCACTACAAAAGTCCTCTATGTAGTGAGGCATCAAGCAGTAATGGTAGTGCTCTCCATTACAGCCGTCATTGCGAAGGTCCTCCCCACAATGACACATTATATCGACAGGAAGGTACTCTTCCTATCGAATCAAGCACCAAAAGGCCCTCATATGTCGAGGCACTCAGAAGGATGGGATCGAGCATGTCAGATTCCCAGCTTGTCGCTAACGACGCCCTTCTTCGATCAGAAGATGGTCCAGGGCCGCTTTCATCTTCTGAACCACCTCGTAATCTCTTACATAACGATTCAGCACCTATCGGTCCCACTGCCTCTGATCATAGTAGCATTGGGTGCCTCAGCTAGGCTGACCTGGTAGAAGAATCACAAGAGGGGGAGTATGCTGATATGCTGCATCTGTGGAAATGACTCGCCAAGAATGATATACCAATCATGTTTTGGCCCACAGCCACCTCTCAGTTCGACATACCCAGAGAGTTGTTGGAAGAATGCATGCACGACATCCGCCCTAATATATGGACGACCCTCCTCTGACTGAAGACAAGCTTCCTGCCCTATGACGGGTATGTAGACCATGTCAAAAATATAGGGGACCTCCTGCGTCACATCGACCCAGAGGCCCTTTCCTCGATGCGACGACAATTCCCTGAGAGGCGCAAAGGGCATATGGAGGCAGCTTTCCTCTGTGCACTGCAAGAACTGCACCACCTCATCGGTGACGCTCCGATGGGAGTCCATATCAGGGGATGGGGGGAACACAGAGCTCTTCATTTCACTCCGCTCCCCACCAAGAAAAACCAATTCGGCATGGTATCGTGTAACGTCGTCACATCGAGATGGCAATCAGGTGGACCCCCTTTTCAGGAAAGGCAACACACCCAACAAAGTTGGGCCTCGAGTAAGTCCCAGAAGCATTAGGCCCGGCGGGAACGAGCCATTCAAAAACTCCTGAATCAGTCCACCTAGAGTATATAGTATGACTCTCGCCTAAGAGAGGCCAATCAACGATCTCTGCCTGCCTCCCCAGAAAGAACTGATCCATAGGTGAATTCGGCACCAGATCCAGTTCACCCCCAGATGGGGGCACGCGAGATCAGGCAGGTTGCGATAGCTGCAGCCACTGCTGCAATCCAGGGTCAACCCTAGCCTGCAGGGCTGGGGGAATGTTTAACAACAAATTCCTCCGTAAGACCAATAAAACTAGGAAGAGACTCAACGTCTAGGGAATGGAGCCAACCCCAGCCCTCATGGCTGGGGGAATTATTACCCCCTCAACAACAACCTCCCCCACGAGAGTCGGTATTCTCTCATCTAGGGAGGAAAATCAGAAGAGGAGGCTCCCATCCTATCCTGTCATATGAATCATCATCCCCTCTGAGAGGAAGGCGCACCGTAAGGTCACATCAAAGAACTCTCCACGTCACCCTTCATCAAGAAGTCCGAGGGCAATCCCAGGTCAGGAAATGGAAGGCCAATAGAAGACGCGGGAGATCATCTTTCTATTTAGAAGATGACGTTTCCTCCAATACTCAATATGCGTTCATCAACGCCATAGAGGCTAACCCCATGGGTGACACCAGAGAAAATGCAAATCCGGACAGGTCGGGAGATGACGGTTCTGGTCAGGTTGTGACTCACAATGAACCCCCGTTGTGCACACCCGAAACCTGAGGGTTGATTTAAATATAGACGCCCCTTCAGCTAACCTCCCTCCGCCTACCCTGCGAGATTCCAACAAAGAGAAGAACAAAGAAACGGTTACCCTTATCCCGTCCCTTTCTATCGAGAAAAATGAGCCATTCACGCTCGAAGAGAGGTTCGCTCGATAGGAAAAAGAGATGAAATAATTAAGGCGTCTTAACACCGAGCTGCTTTAGAGGAACCGCCTTATTGATATTGAGTCCCAAGAAGAGCCACGTCATGCACTCTCAGCAAGTGCACCTCAAAGGATAAGTCTTGCTCTGGCAAACGAAGCACGATCAGGGCTCCTGCCCAATGAGGTGCCTGGTTTGTCCAACTACCCAAACATGGATGATGAATACCACGATTTACCTCCACTTAGGAGACAACTAGAGCAAGTACGCCTGAACCCTCCGAGGGTACCCTAGACGGAATATGAACCCTTGGTGTCGGCCAATCCGGATCCTCAGGCAATGCCTCGGGCTATGCCTGCCCAGGACCGGCCCCAACAGGATGTCAACCAGGGACTCACCAATACCATCGAGGCACTAACAGCTTGATTGGATGTGATGGAAGGTCAATGCACCCTGATACAGCTGGAGCGGAAACCCTACCTAGATTGGGTGACCAAAAAAACCTCCACCCAATTTTGGGAACCCTGTATTCCCCATCTTCAATGAATCAGGGGATCCAGAGCAGCATTTGATGCACTACGCGTCCTATTGCAACCCTATGATGGGGACTCCGGAACAAAAAGAAGTAGTGAACCTCAGAAGCTTCATACGGACCTTGCAAGGATCCTCCTTCGTCTGGTATACGAGTCTACCGGCCCAGTCGATAAAGACTGGGAGGACCTCCGACAGCAGTTCATGTTCCACTTCTGCTCAACGCTGCCTAAAACAATGGTCAGTGATCTCATGAACGTCAAGCAGAGGGAGAAAGAGAGGGTCTCAGATTTCATCGCCATATGGTATGGTTTGACCTATTTTTTGAACAGGACAATGCCTCAAGATGTGATGCTAGACATATGCATCGATAATCTTAGAGATGAGCTGTGAACACCGCTCATACCGGTGGAGTGCAACACTGGATTCCGCCATCTCTCGGATATTGCCTAGAGAATTGAGGAATCCCTACAGCAGACAAATTCAATGTCCCAAATAGCCTTGTAGGATCCGGTGAAGAGTGCTCCAAGAGCTGAAGCATCCGCTGTCACACTCAAGCCGGCCCCTGTGCCCACTCCGCTGCTCAGGCCTCCACCAAATCGTCAAGGGCCCCCTGCATATCCGCGGCCGCCCCCGCCAAAATGGGACGATCAGAGAGGACCGAAGTGGAACCAGTTTGAGGAACGAAGACAAAACTTATACTCATTCTAAAATGGTCAAGTCTGCGACTACTTTATCGCTACCATGAACTGCAACTTCCTCCGCCTCCCGGAGCCGAGGAGACCCAAAGAAGTCAGCCACGATGACAGGCCAGATTACTACCCCTAGCATCGGATGTTGGGGCATAGTATTTGAGAATGATTCGTCTTCAATGACCTCCTACAGAGTATTGTATATTCCAGAAAAGTCAAGATGGGACCACCCCCAGCACATGTGGCATGTATCTCTACCACCGACTCCGAAAAAGTGGTGGGGTTGTAGAAAGTCACCAGCAAACAGAGGTAGAAATTTGATAACTGGATGACTTAGAAGACTATCAACCGAGCCCAGGGCATACTCCAAGCTCAACTACAGCAGCCGGTGTTGCCCCCAACAGCCCCTGGAGCCGCAAAGCTGACCACATCGGCCTCACAACCCTCCAGAAGTCGGTCATCTGGACCGAGCCAAAGGAGAAAACAATCACAAGAAGAGCAGTCCGTGATGGGGCCAAAGTTAGTCTTGAACCTGGTGGATTTCATGCCCTCGAATCTAGCACAACGGGCACCAACCCACCAAAAGGCACCATCAGAGACAACCGACCAGGTTGACCTGTCAGAGGATGAAGAGGCAATCTTTGGTTCTATCAACGTCATCCATCTCATGGAATCATTCCCTGTTGAAGGGTATGATTACGAACCTGAGTTTCCTGCATGAGGAGCTGGGAGGAGGAATCACAGAGGCAGGGGATACCTGGGGAGGTGCAGCCGAGGTCGAAACCAACCCTATGGTTGGACCCCAGCCCAGACAGTCAATATTGCGGAAACCCATGGGAGAGCCCTTCAGCAGACTCAGCAGGAGAGGGAATTCCCCTCCACCCCAACAAGCAACAACTATAGTCCTATTGTTCTGTGATACCTACCAGAGGAGGATCAAGTGTCTGGTCGCCTATTACACACAAACAGATCGGCCAGTCCAAGTCCTCAAAATGCGGGAACACCATCGTCATCCTTCCCCACAGCCGGTCCCTCCTTTTAAAATGCTCCAGATCCCAAAGCACCAGCTAAGAATCTCCCACCAACGGAGAAGCGTCGACCACTGAAGAAAAAATAAGACATCCTTAAGAAGCTGGCATCAGTACCAGCCAAGTTGTCAATCCTAGATGCCTTGAGTTTATTAGCCGACCTTAGGGAGGCGCTTATCGAAGCTTTGATCAGCCCCCAGGAATTACAAGTTGAGGTAGCTACCGATGATATTTACCGGATGGAGAATGGCCTGGCTGAATGCAATGCGGGGATTTAATTCCTCGATCAGAACGAAGATTCCATCATACAGGCACACATTAGACCGCTATATGTGTCCAGCACACTTAATGGTGTAGAGATCCGAAAATTCTTTATATACAATGGCTCTGAAGTTAAACTCCTTCCCCTATGGACACTCTGTAAGTTGGGCTACAGTGAGGAAGATCTAATTCCCTCAGCCACAACTTTGTTAGGTTACGACAAGAGTGAGCAGAAACCAACGGGACAGATTAATCTAAAGACCCATTTTGGTGACCTGGTAGCCTACACGGAATTCCTGGTGGTCCGGCAGAGCACAACATTCAATTCCCTGTTGGGAAGGCCATGGCTCCATAAGCACATGGATGTTCCTTCATCCTACCACCAGTGTATCAAGTATTGCATCAACAGAAAAAGAGGGATGTTGCACGCCAACAAGGCCCCTTTTGAGCTCTTCGAGTCACATTACATCGACGCCGGGTTCTATGAGAAAATGAAGAATAATCCTTTGATCAAAGACGTCGATTGGATCCCCACTCCAAATGGCCTATAAATGGTCCCTGATGACACCCTCAGGCAGCTTGGCAGAGATTATGTCCTGCCTATTAACTATGTTGAGAGTGGGAGTTCACGTCCGGACATGCATTCAGATGTCCTCATGACTTCAGCCATGATGGACAAGCATGAAAATGAGGGAACATCTACCAACCCTCGATTTGGGGATAAATACTCAATCACGGATTCCCACGATGCCTCTCCTACAGACCCTCGAAGGCTCATACCAGACACTCACTCCTCGTCAGATCAAGAAGATGAGGACTTGGGAGAAGAAGGGGGGGGGGGGGGGAAGATCTCAGAGATGCACCTCCCACATTCGAGGAGGGTATCTCCACCACTGTGGACGAGCTCAGGGAAGTAAACCTGGGTAGCGAAGAAGACTCGAGGCCCACTCTCATTAGTGCGTCCATGTCTCTCGAGGAACACGAGGTATATAGCTCCTTACTAAGGAAACATCGGGATGTCTTTGCATGGAATTACACATAAATGCTAGGACTCAATACCGAGGTAGGGACGCATCACCTGGGTCTTCGAGAAGACCACCGGGGTTACAAACAGGCCGCTAGAGGGACACACCCCTCACATGCTGCCAAGATAGAGGCTGATGTCGATAAGATCATTAAAGCAGGCTTCATTAGGGAGGTCCAGTACCCCATATGGTTGTCCAACATCGTCCCTGTCAAGAAAGAGTGGGAAAATCCACGTCTGCATTGACTTCAGAGACCTAAATCAGCATTGTCCGAAAGATGAATTCCCGTTTCCAATCACTGAGTTGTTAATTGATGGGACGACCGGGTATGAGGCTCTATCCTTCATGGACTGCTATTCCAGGTATAATAAAATCAGGATGGCCCGAGAAGATGAAGAATACACTGCCTTCACGGCCCCTTAATGGGTATTCTGTTACAGGGTCATCCTCTTTGGTCTCAAGAATGCTGGCGCCACGTATCAGCGTGCCATCCATTGGATCTCTAAGCCATTCCAGGGGAAATTAGTTGAATGTTACGTGGACGACCTAGGGGATAAGTCCAGACAGCGCTCGGATCACCTGTCGGAACTTGATACCATCTTCAACAAGGTCCGACAACATAGCTTGAAGATGAACCCCTTGAAATTCACCTTTGGGGTTACCTCAGGGAAGTTCCTTGACTTCTTCGTACGCCATTGGGGCATCGAAGTTGACCCTGAGAAGACGAAGGCTATCCTGACCCTGCCACCCCCTCGAAATCTCACTGAGCTGAAGGGATTCAAGGACACATGGCCTATATTAGGCAGTTCATAGCTAACCTGGAAGGAAATTTTTTTCCCTTCACCAGGTTGATGAAGAAGGGGGTCACGTACTAATGGACATACGACTGCCAAGAGGCACTCAAAAAAATGAAAAAGTACCTCTTAAGACCACCCGTTCTCATTCCCCCAGTCGAATGAAGGCCTTTCATTCTATATGTGATGGCCCTAGAATGGTCATTTGGATCCTTCCTCGCATAGAAGAATGACGCCGGAAGCAAAAACTGTCTCTATTACCTCAATTGAACCATGATTGATGCAGAGAATCAATACTCAAATATAGAGAAGAGTTGTCTGGCCTTGGGCTTTGTGGTTCAAAAGCTGTGACATTATCTGCAGCATCATGAGGTCCATTTGATCTCGTGGAGTAACCTACTCAAGTACATCCTCAGTTGCTCGATGCTAACCGGACGCCTATCCCGATGGGCGGTCATCCTGCAGCAATTTGACATCTGGTTCATGCCTCAAAAAGCCATCAAGGTCCAACCATTAGCAGATTTTCTGGCAGAGCACCCTTCAACAAGGACCACTACACTGGACGTTGAACTACCTGATGAAGATATCTTCTCGGTTCAAGGGGAGTTCCCAGCATGGGAAATTTACTTTGACGGCACGTCCCGAAGCCCCACCGGGAAGAGGTTGGAGGATCCTAGATTCAACAAAGTGGGTCTAGGGATAATACTCGTGTCCCCAGAAAAGGCAGCTTTTCCATATTCTTTCCTCCTATCAGAGGGATTTACGAACAATGAATCTGAATATCAAGCCATAATTGCAGGCCTGTAACTCACACTTCAGGTACAATTACAACACCTTAAGGTCAAATGTGACTCGAAGCTGGTCATCAAGAAAGTCAATGGTGACTATTATATTAAAAAGGAGTAACTGATCCTCTTGTTTGACCATGTCAGAGGATTAATGGCTGAGTTTTCCATGGAACCAACATTGACCTATATTCCCCGGTCCCAGAATACTCAGGAGGATGCATTAGCCAACGCGGCCACGACCCTAGAAAACCCTGACCAGGATGAAACGGTCATCAGTATTTCTCACCGTCGAATGGTATTTCCATTTGTTTAAGCTAATATGGAGGAGATCCATGAAGTCAGTCCTGTCCCCGAGCCATATGCTCCTTCTACCAGCTGGATGACCCCCATCACGAACTACCTTCAACAGGGAGAGCTTCCATCAGACAGGGCTGAACGAGAGCAAATACGGAAAAGGGAAATCAATTTTGTAGTATATGGCGGCACAAGTCAACAAGAGGTCTTCTACAGATGAGGCCTCGATGGAGTGCTCCTCATATGCATTGACATAGAAGAAACCACCGTCGTCATGACTGAAGTACATGTAGGATCATGTGGAGCACATCAACCAGGGACCAAGCTTTCCCATCAGGTTCAAAGGCTTGGATAATACTGGCCCACAATGGCACAAGAATGCAAGCATTTTACCCCAAAATGCCACTCATGCCAGATCCATGCCAACTTCATACACCAGCCCCCGGAGTTACTTCATCAAGCTAAGTACTCCTGGCCATTTGTCGTCTAGGGGATGTACGTCGTGGGACCATATCCTCCCACCACGACCAAACAACTGAAGTATATCCTCACGGTGACCGACTTCTTTTCCAAATGGGCAGAAGCCATACCCCTCAAGGAATTCGGGTCAAGAAATATTGTTATCTTCGTGAAGACCAATATCATCACTAGATTTGGTGTCCCTCATACTATACTGACGGACAATGGCACCAATTTCTGCTCTACTAAGTTGGAAAAGCTATACCATAAGTATGGTATCAAGGTTAACCACACATCCCGCTACCACGCAGCGGCCAATGGACAGATAGAAGCTTTCAACAAGACAATGTACAACATCCTCCAGAAAATGGTGAAAAAAGGCATGAAGTCATGGTATGATAAACTCCTCCATGCATTGTGGGCTTATTGAACCACAATCTGCACCGCTACTCGGTCTACCCCGTACTCATTGGTGTACGACACAGAGGTGGTCTTGCCCATTAAACTCCAACATCCCTCACTCCGCGTTTCCATATATGATCGATTATCCAATGATGAGTAGTCAGAAAAGAGGCTAGGTGAATTGGAATATCTAGACGAGAAGCGGTTGCACACTCTGCACCACCTGGAAGTATACCAGAACCGGATCGCATGAGCCTTCAATAAAAATGTCCGCCTCCGGTCTTTCTTGGAAGAAGAATTAGTGCTGGTCCTCCGAACCCCAATGATACATGGCAAAAAGACTCCAAAGTTGGATCCCAAGTGGGAGGGACCATATGTTGTACACAAGGTATACTCCAACGGAGCGTATGCCCTGATCTCCATGGACGGGCAATCCACCATGACTCCTACCAATGCGAGATTCCTAAAGAAGTATTTCGCATAGAGACAGAGAAATCTTCGTTCGAGCTGTATGAAACTAAACTACCAAGCACTTCATCCTCACCGCATGATGTTAAACTGCACAGAATCTAATAATCCCCCCTTTTCCTGACCACAAGATGTTAAACTGTACGGACTCCGTCCTTACCGCATGACGTTAAACTGCACGGATTTCAGAGAACTATGTATGGCTTGATTCCTGCCCTCGCAGAATATGTAGCGACACCAAGATCCCCAATCCTGGCCCAGCCACTTAAAAAATGCCCTTTCCCCCGTGTACGGACCAGACATGCACGGGGTGTTTCATATTTATAGAGAACTATTTACGGCTTGATTCCTGCCCTTGCGGGATACATAATGACGCTAGAATTCGACACCCTGGTCCAACCACCTCAAAAAAAATGTCCGCTTTCCCCCATGTACGGGCCAGACCTGCATGAGGTGTATCATCTTTACAGAGAACAACATACGACTTGATTCCTGCCCTTGTAGGATACGTAGCGACGCCGGGATTCCCTATCCTGGCCTAGCCACTTCAAAAAAAAAGAAGGGATGACCTTTCCCCCTGTGTGCGAACCAGACCGACACGGGGTGTATTTCTTCGTCCTTACCACACGACAATAAACTGCATGGAAAATGATGTTAAAAATTCCCCCTTCCCCCATGTAAGGACCATACCTTCACGGGGTGTATATCTTCATCCTTACCACATAAAGTTAAATTGCACGGAAGTTTTCCCCACAACATGATGTTAAACTGCACAGACCCCCTTTTTCTTTCACGTCGGGTCACATTCGTCCTTACCGCATGATGTTAAACTGCATGGAGTTTGTCCTCACCACATGACATTAAACTGCACGGACTTCATCACGGCCCACCCAGGACACATGACGATAGAATATGGAGATACTCATTGCACATTTGGGTACATACATTCCATACATTAGACTCCATGACCTAAAAAATTATGGATCTTCATAACCACTCATGGCCATCGGAAGTGGAAAGTCATCGACCTGTGGAAACCTTTGTACGACTATGCATACCATGCCCTCAGCGGATCTGCATAATTATAGCCCTTGGATCGTCTACCAAAGGCAATTTTTCCATAGGCGACACTCTTCCTAGCTCCGTAAGCTTACTGGCCTCAGTGCCCCCATACCATATCTCTTGATCCAGATGTTTATGGAGAAGTGTTTTACAAGTTCATTCCCATTTTCACATTCAGGTGTTTCCAGGGTTTCCATATCTGGATAGCCTGTGTGTCCGCCAGTGGTTCACATAGCGACCTGCATCAACAAATGTCAAGCTTGGACTAGGCTACGTTGACTCAATGGACAATTGTGGTGAAGATGTTTCTTGTATACCCGTACACCATTATCCCCATGTGCTGAACTCTGCACTGTGAGCAATCGCGGATTTTCATAATCATTCATGGCCATAGGAAGTGGAAAGTTATCGACCTGAGGACACCTTTGTACGATTATGCATACCATTCCCTCCGCAGCTCTGCATAATGATAGCCCCTAGATCATCCATCAAAGGAAATATTTTTTCGGGCGGTACTTCTCCTAGCTCCGTAAGCCTACCGGCCTTAGAGCCCCTACACCATACCTCCTGATCCGGGAAAGCTCAAAGTTGCAGTTTACGACCTTCATCCCCTGCCTTGTTCCAAGTACACCAAAACATCCTGACTGAATTATCCTTCGAGTGATTGCAGCAATAGTCACCCAATGGTCCGAGCTCTATGACCGATAAACTAAGATTACTTCGTCCTCACTGCATGGCGTTAAATTGCACGGAGTGAAGGAACACCCCCGTGAGAAAGATAAATCATCGCATGGGGGATCTTTAAGCTTTAATAGAAGCCAAGGACGAATATCCCCGACATGTCCATGAATTCCTCACCAGATGATAGACTTCGTGGCCTGGACAACCACAGATCCTCATAACCACTCACGACCATCGGAAGTGGAAATTTATCGACCCTTGGACACGTTTGTATGACTATGCATACCATGCCCCCAGCGGCTCTGCATGATGATATCCCCTGGCTCATCCATCAAAGGCAATATTTCCACAGGCGATGCTCTTCCTAGCTCCATATGCTTATCGGCCTCAGAGCCCCCATATCACCTCTCCTGATCCAAGAATCCCCAAGACCATGATTTACACCAATCAACCTCCTTCCAAGCCTGGGGAATGTTGAGTTATTCAAGCCTAGTTATATTCTGATGAAGAGCAACCTTCGCAATAATTCCCCTCATCCTCGCCGCATGACGTTAAACTGCATGAAATCCATCCTCGCTGCATGACGTTAAACGGCATAGCGACCTTCAAAAATGCCTCATGTCCTCGCCGCATGACGTTAAACTGCACGAAAACCTTTAATAATTCTCCTTTTCTTTACCTCACAACGTTAATCTACATGGTTGAACCCATCACAGGTTTAGTAAGAAACAGAGGCTTTTCTCTGTCTTGCAGTGCACGAGTCAGACCTGCACGAACCACCGCCTCACACCAGCATGAGAAAGAACTACTTCACCTTTTCTCAAGAAGTATAGTCTAGATATTTCCCCCGTATTCAGGCACCCTATCATCATAAACCATACTCTGTACTCAGAAAAATCTGAACTCTCATAAGCCACCCCTGGTGGTTCCAAAGTTCAACTTCGATGAAGTTGCTCGACTATCGGAAGTGGATAGTCTTTTAATTAAGGACACATTTGTAGACTATGCATACCATTCCCTCAGCTACTCTGCATATTGATCTCCCCTAGAACGTCTACCAAAGGCAAGTTTTCCTTGGGCAATGCTTCTCTCCGTATGCCTCATGGCCTCTGAGCCCCCATTTCTATCCCAGGATTCGGAGACCCTCTGAGCTACATATTTCCAGCCTCTTTCATAATCCTACCTAAATGTGGCGAAATTTCTTTGACGAGATTAATGAGAACCAGGAGAAGTCGTTCCATTTCAGATAATGTCCCAACTGCATGACTTTAAACTATGTCAATCCTAAACTATCCCTTATGCTAACTAAACACGTAGGGGGGTGGGATCTGGACCACACTCCTGATTAGTACGGATGTTCCCAAAACCCTTTTAGATGTCACACTCTCCTTCTGGGACACCCCTGGTGGTTTTCATTTCTTTCCATGCCACCCGTCATGGTTTCCATAAGCCGGACTTCAATGAAGTCCCCTGGCCATCAGAAATGGATATTTCTTTGACTTAAGGACACCTTTGTATGACTATGCATACCATGCCCTCAGCGTCTTTGCATATTGATTGCCCATGGCCTGTCTAACAAAGGCATGTTTTCCTTAGGCAATTCTCTTCTTACCTCTGTACGCCGGCACAACTCCCATGCCCTGAGCCATGCCCTGCGGCATGCCTTGCATGCTGCTCAAATCCAAATATGTTTCCCCCCACATGCGTCTGAAGGGTATTAAGACATATTTTAATTAGTTGAACCCCATTGGGGCCCTTTCCCCACCTTATTTGGTCAAAGTTGTTTGACCTAAAACATCAGTAATGACAGTCTTTTCGGCGGGACTTTAAACCGCTCACAGAAGAAAGAGGTACAAAGCCTGTTAGGTCAAAAACCCAAAAAGGGAAACCTAAGAAAAAGATGGGTTATACCCGCTAGGCCCATACCGAATGGGCCCAGGCAAAATCATGGCATTAAAAGAAGAAAAAGACAAAACGTTTGTAGGGTTTTCCTATAAAACCCTAGAAATAGTCAGACTACGCTCGCTGGATCCCATGGTCCAGGAAACAATTAGAGCTTATTTTCATGAGTTATGATTAGTTCTGATTTAGTGAATTGTTATTTTCAAAAAAAACTGTTCTAAGTAACAATCAAATTCCACAGCAACGAGTGATTAATGGAGACTGCATTTCATTCAGAAGTAAAAAAAAGGAGGATTTCCACAAGATGTGGTCTCTCTTTTATAAAAAAAAGAAAGGGGGATAGAGGGGTAAGTGAAATAGGGGATACAAAAGTAGCTCTGATAGTTATAAAGGAGCCTGACTTGCTATCCCCACCAGATCAGTTATTACATGACGAAGGCCGTCGCAGGATTGTTACAACACTGCCTTCTCCCTGGTCTCAGCCTCATCCACTGGACGGATATGCTGCACTGCGGTTTGGAGATCGTTGATCCCTTTTCTGGTGACTTCAAGATGGCCTGTCATAGCCGATAACTGATCCCTCAACATCGCGGCTCGTTCCTCGCATGCATGCAACTCAGAGGATAGGATGTCCACCTAATCTCGGGAGATCGCCTCCAAAGCTATCATTTAATAGAGATTTGTTGTGTTTTCCTCCAAGGTTCGGGCCCCGAAATGAGTGGTCTCGAAGTGAGCGAGCGTGAATTCACCAGTGACAGCTTCCTCTCTGTCCATGACAACTTGGAAAAGCAAGAGAATGGAAGTGCTGATAGTCAAAGCCACCCGACCCCAAACCTAGGAAGAGTCGACGAAGAGATTCGGTTTTCATTTCCATTTAGGCTAAGGGGGTTTCGGTGATGATCTCACAGATTCGGGGCCAGGACCACCTGCGCACTACCCTATGGTCCTCCATGATGCGAGGATCCTTGGTATCCTCACTGGAAGACACAAGAATAAAGTCTGGCATGGCAGCCCGTGCAGACGTGTGCTTACTAGAAGTTGGCTCTGAAGCTGGAAAGTCTGGAGCTCCTAACGCCGGTTTAGGCTTGGGGACCAAGTTGCTAAGCCCGATATCGACTGGCGAAACCTCCGAGATGGTCTCTCTATGACCCGACACCACAGGGGCTTCCTCATCCATGCACAAGAAGGATGAACTTGCCCGAACTGCGGCCACCGCAGGGTCGGGAGAGGAGAGTTCTCTGAATCGCTTTGATCGGCAAGACATTAGTAGGTCCACCCTTGAAATTGATGAGGAAGGTGTAGTGGAAGTAGTAGCCACCATACCTTCCGATTTGGGAGTCAGCCGGACAGCCTTCCCTAAGATCCTCTCAGGATAGTATTTTACCCATGTCCTTGCATATTCCAACAAAAGGCCGGCAGCCGCGCCCGTATCAGGTAGGGGAACGCTTGCATCAGATCCCTCCCGCATCAAAATCAACCACCACTGACGAAGTGTGGCTGGATGCAGTACTTGGGCCCAAATAGGTGGAAGGGAAGCTTGGACTTGAATGCACACGAACCGGCGAGAAAGGCGATACGGGACATACAACTCGCACAAAGAGACACCGTCAATTCGTGTGGACAGAACCCCGTCCCGCAGGGAGACCATGTAAGAGCGCTCCTCCAAGCTCCCCCGGCGGTTGTCAACTAAGACACCAGAAGGGGTGGGGTAGGGAGTGAAGATGAACTGGGAGAAGTCGCTCAGGAGCTCGAGAACTTCACTAGAGTTGAGATATTTCAAGAGAACTCCGGATATATTCAGTAGGGCATGTCGAATGGATGGAAGCAGGATGGCCTTGTTCTGACGATACTCATAACAACGAAAATGATCTACCACCCAGCCATACAAAAATTAAAATGGCCCGCTTTGATGGTAGGGTGACCCGCCCACCTGCATGTGGCCCAGTAGCTTGTAGATACGGGCCAAAGTGGGCACCTCTAAATTCACCAAGCATCCCTCTCTAACTCGGATGCCATCATCAATGTGCAGTCCCAGACACCAGGATTAACATCCCGAGAAGGAAATATCCATCCGCTCAAAAACATAGAAAATAGACCGGCCAATCGGAGCATAGGTGAAACACCAGGGCACACCTCGTAACCCCATGAAAGGTAGTCTCTTGCTTCCAAAACCACCAAGTAAGAACCTTGAATGGTTCTTGAATACTGGGAAGGATGAGTCTTGGGACGCTTAATCTTCAGTGTAGGAATGGTGGAGTTCAGAAATAACTCTATCCAAGTGCCGTAAGGAATAAGCGAGCGGCCGCGCAAGGCTTGACCCAGTGACTACTCCGTCATGGTCAGCAGCTCTTTCGCCAATAAAGGCACATGTACAATGTTGTCCCATGCATCGGGAGTGGGAAAAAATTAATCATACATCTCGCCAACAATCAACAGTCCTATCTGGTAGATGTCCCACAGACTAATGCCGACTTCACTATGGGAAAGGTGGAAAGTATTAGTACTTGAACACCAGCGGCTGAATAGGTCGGGCAAGATCAAAGACGGCGGGTAGACAGCAAATTGGGAAGCCCACGCTATGGAGTATAGGTTGAAAACTTCCAGGGAATCAAGAGATTTGTGACAGTGGTGATGGACCTAGAAACCCCAAGCCCAATCATTTGAGAAGAGCCCGTCGGACCGAAGATCCCACCTGGGAACCCACCCCGCATCAGGATCCCTTTGAGCAAGATTAATAATAGAAGGGTAGTCCTTAAAGACAGCTATCTGAGAAATTTCTTGAGTGCACTGATCGCTTTGGGTCCAGGTAGAGGCCCTCAGAATAGATGTGTCTTTCAGACCAAAATTAGAGATTATCTCCCCAGATTGGGTAATGTTTTCCTGAATGCATTTTGAAGGCACTTTCAGGAAAGGAGAAGGGAGACTTACAAAAGTAGGGGGGATAGGGACGTCGTCTTGAAGACCGAAGCCGTAGAACGAGAGACGATTAGATTATGGATAACTCAGAAACTCCGAAGAGAGCAGGTTATTCAATGCACTGTAATCAGTAATGATGGATGGGCTAGGGTCCCCTGTGACGCTCTCCGCTCTGCGAGTCATAGATGCACGTCTCTCTAAGGCAGTTGAGAGGGGCTCTGCAGCAGGCCTCAGTGCAGAACGAGGGGGAACCATATTTTCTCCCTGAATAATAAGAGAAATCTGTCTGGAATAAAAATATGGACAAGAATAACCAAAATGAATGGTTAAGGAGAATTCACAACCAAATCCGCAAGGAGGCCTTGGAGGATGGTTTGTGATGACATCATTCTGCGAAATAGCCCTTCGCGAAATCAATTCATGAAGCCCTGGCCCATGGAGCATTGGCCAGGAAACCACAAACCAAGTCACTCTGCGGAAATTCAATCCCAGGTTCATTTGGAAGACTCAGATAATTTTTAAAGTTCAAGAGATATTTAGACCGCAGAGCATAGAAACCATGAAGCAAGTTCCTCCGCAACCCATCATGACTTACATTTTAATTAATTATGAGTAATTGTTCGCCGTTGGGAAGTCGGTCCGTGGGTGAAGGCGACTGCGTAGAATAAATGGTTCACAGAAGTTACATCTGGTTCGCAGATGAGGCACATCGCGAAGGAACAAAAACGCGGAGGTGAAGGAGCTCTAGTTTCGTGAAGAAATCAATAAAGGACAAGTGAGGGATCCCCGTATTTATAGGCATGGTCCCCTACTGGGTCCACCATTCTACTGCAAACCATCTCAGTTTCAAGACGTCTTCTCATTAGAATGGCCTACTCTTTGATCCGATCGGACCCCATTCTGATGGGGGGAATTTGCAGGGTCCTGAAAAATCCACAAAAGAAAATTTTACCAAAATCCCCCAAAAGAATTGGGCACAAATAATCAAAGAAGAGCCACCTATGGGACCGGTCCGCGAATCGGTCCGTGGAAGCGCAGCGTGGCCAGGCACCGCGAGGCACCCCTTCTGTGAACCATTGTCGTTCGTGAAATGGAGGCAGAGAGGCTTTGCGGTCACGAGGCAGGATGGACGCTAGTTTGGTTCACCGTCACGAACCGCCCCAACCACGGACCGCATCGACCGGTTCAAGCCATACCCGCTGTCATTTGCAGAATGGAGGCAGAACCCTCCACAGCCGCGGAGCACTCCCTGAGTTCACCTCGCGGAGGAGGGGAGTGATCAATACCCATCACGAATCACAGATTGACCAAGTCAGCTGTGAACCGGGTATTTGGTTATGGGCCTCTGCAAAAGGTACTGCATGGCCATAGATACATTCCTTTCCCCACTCTTTAAAAGGAGACCAAGGGGGAAATAAAAGGGTATCAGAGAATTGGAATCGGATTCGGAGGAAGGAGATCGGTTGAAGGAAGGCTTCGAATTTTTCAAACAGCAAAATTCCCACCCGCGAACCACAACAAGTATATGAATGAAGAATGAAATGGAAAATGCATAATAATTTGGTGAACCACAAACCTAAAAATAACAATAAGGAGAACCGTGAAACATACCCCCCTCCGCAGATGACTTCCCCGCAGAACAGAAAGTTTATGCCTCTTTTCCCATCCGTCGTACCGTGGAGTACCCTCCTCCGCGGGCGAAACCCTGACCGACAGGCCTCCGATCGGCACCGCCCTTCGTCGCAGCTGCCCTCCTGGAATCCTCCACAAACCACCCTGGTTCGCGGATTGAGCCCGAAGCCGCGAACCACCCTGGTTCGTGGATTGAACCTAAATCTGCGAACCGCCCTAGTTCGCGGGATTCCAATCAGTCCCCGGACCACCCTGGTTCGGGAATGGCTTCTCCAGCAGCGTGGCACTTCCCCACGCGAAGGGCGCCACTACCCATACCTCTCGGTGGCTCGCCAAATAATTCGGTGTTCTCATTTTCAGAGCCAGGTAAAATCCTTCCAATCCATCCAGATCTTCCGCGACTCCTTCATCGGCCTATTCATCGGCCCTGAGTCGAGACCTCCTCCAGAGCCACCAGATCCGCATTGTATAACTTTCAGGTGCATCAGCGCACCATTTTGAGTTTACATACCCATGGTAAACTAGAGCAAAGGGGCTGCCCTGACCCTTGAGCAGATTCCCGAAGCATTCCTAGGTCCACATTCCCACGGTAATGCAGAGTCTGAGCTCAGGAATCCCTTTTCTGCCCCTCCACTTGTTGAGGTTTCCTCAAAGATGGTAAAATACCCATCAGAAGGAAGCCCTCGTGCACCACAAGAGAGGAGACGGGAACAGGAGCACCCCCTTTCCCTCTCCCACTGGGCTTTTTCGCCCCGGGCGTCCATCTCAGAGTAATCCCCGACCTTCTGGGCCTCCTCCGAGTGTAATCCCCAATCCATCACCCTGGGCCGCCTTCATGCGTAAGACCCACTCCGCTTCTCACGGACGCACCATTTGCGACATGATCCTATGGTTCCTGCTGCCTCTTGTTTCTCACACCGAGCATGAATCACGTGGGCATAGAGTAAGCATCGACCAAGATATCCTCCTCTGGGCCTCCTCAGAGTGTAAGGCCCAACCCATCATTCTGGGATACCCCAGAGTGTAAGCCCCAGGCCAGAGCGAACTACGGGGACTTTGATCCATGCCAAACCATGGTACGTAGGAAGCCTTCACGAGGTTCAATCCCACCACTCTTTTGTTTCTTGACGTCGAGCTCCACCCTCCTCCAACATGACGTTAAACTGTATGCCCCCTTCCAGCATGACGTTAAACTATTTATGCGAAATATGTGGACTTTGATCCCTGCCTCCTAGACAGGGTACGTAGGAATCCTCTATGAGGTTCAAGTCCACCACCCATCGGACCACCTGGTCTCTCCTCACGTCGGTTCCCCGACACTTATCCTCACTACGTGGACTTTGATCCCTACTTCCTAAACAAGGTACCTAGGAAGCCTACCTGAGGTTCAAGCCCAACTTTCGGTCGATCCGACCATCTCTACGTCAGTTCACTGCGCCACTCCTAGTGCCGCCTCAAGCGAGTTCCAGCCCTTCAGGGTCATTAATCCAACGAGGGATGGTAAACCTCAGGCATAAATGATTCCCAACCCCTGCGTCCAGTTGACTGTTTCCCACCAAGGTTAAATCAGTGGATAATATGTTTGTGTATAAACCAAAGATTCACGAACATATGAATACATCTTAAATCTATAAGAGAGTCCCGAAACAGGCAATAATTTCCCCCCAAAAAGGGTGCGATGAGCCCAACTTCCCATCCTCTCGACCAATGTGAGTTCTTAAGAGTCGCTGGTCAGACCATCCGAAAAACACCTGCCTTTGGAAAGCAGTTCCATCAATCATTAGATACGGAGCTGTTGGGCGTTTCGTGGCCGAAAACAAGAACGAAACACCCCTAAAACCTTAATAACCCTAATAACCTATAAACACCAAAAAACCACTAAAAACCCTATAAACCCCGAAAAATATTTAAAACTATAAAAAAAATGTAAACCCATAAAAACTAAAAAAACCCTAATACCCAAAAAACCCAAAAGACCCAAAAAACCCTATAATCCCTAAAAACACTAAAAACTATAAAATAATTAAAAAGAAATAAAAAATAGAAAACCCCTGAAACCATGAAATCCCCTAATAAATCCTTAAAACCTAAAATCATTTAAAACCCCTAAGAAACCAAAAAAACACTAAAAAACCTTAAAATTTAAAATATCCATAAATACTTCAAGATCCCTATAAGCACAAAAAACCATAAAAATTCTAAAAAACACTAAAAACCCTTAAAATAGAAAACCCCATAAAAACCTTGAAAAACTACATGAAAACTATAAAAAACTAAAAGTAATAAAAACAACTAAAACCCAAAAATTCTAAAAATCCAAAAAGAACATAAATCCCCATAAAACAATAAAAACCTCTAAAAAGTTTAAAAAAACCAAAAAACCCAAAAAAACCACTAAAATCCAACTAAAATTATAAAAACCCCTGAAAAACCTAAAAATGTAAAATAAATATAAAAACACCTAAAACACCTAAAAACTAAAAAAACCCTAACCCCCCCCCCCCAAAAAAAACCATAAAAAACTCAAAATCCTAAAAAACCCCAAAAACACTCAAAAACCATTAAACCCTTCAAAATACCTAAAAACCATTAAAAGCCTTTAAATCCCTTAAAACCCTAAATGAAAAAATATACAAAAACTGAAAAAATCTCTCCAGAAACCCCTAAAAACATAAAAACACCTAAAAATCCATAAAAACCTAAAAAAATATAAAAACCCTAAAATACCAAAAAAATAGCCAAACCTATAAAAATCATAAAAACCCCCCAAAATCCCCCAAACCCATAAAAACTCATGAAAACCCAAAAAACCCCATAAAAAACTCTATAAAAAAAATTAAATCCTTATAAATTTTTAAAACCTCTAAAATCCTTAAAAACCCTAAAACTAAAAAAACCAAAAATACCCAAAAAAAAACACAAAACACCCAAAAACCCCAAAAAATAGAAAAAACCCAAAAAAATAATAAAAAATTATAAACCTACTAAAAAAATAAACCCATAAAAAAAGATAAATATCATAAAAACCCATAAAACTCTGAATACCCAAAATACTATCAAAATAACTAAAAATCCTGAAAACCAGAAAAATGAAGAAAAAATCCAAAAAATCCCTATAAAAGTAGAAATCCTTAATACCCGGATGGTCTCATAGAAATCAATAAAACCCTAATAACACTTAAAACCTCTAAAATCCTAAAAATCTCTAAAAACCTTGAATGAACCCAAACCCCTAAAAACCATAAGAACCCCTAAAAACTATTGAAACCCTAAATCTCTATAAAAATAAAAAAACTAAAATCTCTAAAACCCCTTTAAAACCCTACAAACATTAAAAACTCTAAAAACCATTAAAACCCTTAAAAATACACAAAATTACATAAACCTCCCCAAAAACATAAAACCTTATAAACCCTAAAAACCATGAAAATCCCTAAAAACCCATAAAAATCAATAAAAGTCCCTAAAATCCCTAATATGTAAAATTCCTAAAAACCCCTTATAAAAACATAAAACCCTATAATCACATAAAACCCCAAAAAAATAAAAAACCATAAAAACATAAAAACCCATAAAAACCCTAAAAACCCTAAACCCCTAAAAATCAAAAAATCCCTTAAAACATTATAAAGTATAAACCCCATAAAAACACTAAAACTAATAAAAACCCTAAAAACCATTTAAACCCCTTAAACCATTAAAAACTCTAAAACACTTTAAACCCCCAAAAACTAAAAAAACCTTAAAACCCAAAAAAATCCTTAAAACCCTAGAAACCCCCCAAATACCCTCAAAAACCCTAAAAAACCAACTAACCAAAAAAACTAAAAATACATAAAATAAATTAAAACATAAAAAACCCTAAAAACAATTAATTACCTTAAAAGAAACTTAAAATCCTAAATATACTTAAACCCCCTAAAAACATTAAAAAACCTAAAATCCATAAAAAATCCTAAACCCATGGAAACTAATAAAAACTATAAATACCCAAAAACCTACTAAAACCTCTATAAACCACAAAAAATGTTTAAAAAAAATCAAAAAACCAAAATTAATAAAAAACATAAAACCCAAAATAATCTTAAAAACTGTAAAAACCCTAAAATATCTAAAAACTCTCAAAATAACTAAAACCCATAAAAATATAAAACCCAATAAAATTCTTAAAAATTCCTAAACTATAAAAACAATTAAAACCCTAAAAAACTATAAGAAAACCATAAAATCCTAATATCACTTTAAATGCCTAAAAACCTAAATTTTTTAAAAAAACTAAAACCCCCTAAATGACCCTAAACCCCATAAAAACATAAAACCCCCGCTAAAATCTATGAAAACCCCTAAAAATAGATAAAATCTCCTAAAACCACTGAAAACTCTAAGATCCCTTTAAATCCCTAAAAATGTTAAAAACTATAAAACACATAAAAACTCCAAAGAAAACCCTAAGACCACAAAAAAACCATAAAACCCAAAAATCCCTAAAAAATCCTAAATCCCATTAAAATCCCCCAAAACCATTGAAAACTAGAAATATATTAAAAATCCCTAAAAATCCCAAAAAAAAATGAAAACCCCTAGAAACCCTAAAAAATCATGAGAGAACCCTAAATGGCTAAAAACACATAAAGCCCAAAAAAACCTAAGAACACTAAAACACTAAACACCCTAAGACCCTAAAAACCCTAAAAACCCAAAAATAAAAAATTAAAACCCCATTAAAACCATTTAATCCCATAAAAATGTTAAAAACCATCAATACCCTAAAAACTCAAAAAAAAAACATTAAAAACCCAAGAAACCCCTAAAAGATCTAAAAACATCCAAAAGACCATAAAATAAATCAATATTTTTTACAAACAAAAACACCCATAAAAATCCTAAAAATTCCAGAATATACTTAATAATGTAAAAAGAACATAAAAATGATAAGAAAATATTATTAACCAAAAGATACATAAAAACCCTAAAAACCCAAAAATGCTAAAATCCTTAAAAGTCACTAAAATCTTAAAAATAAAAAAACCCCTGTAATCCTTATGAAGCACTAAAAATCCATGAAACCCTATGAACATGATAAAAACTCTAAAAACACTTTAAACTACTAAAAATGTATAAAAACTCATAAAATATTAAAATTCATAAAATAAAATAACCCTAAAAAAAGTATAAAAACCTAAAAGTACCCAAAAAACCAAAATCCCTAAAAACACATAAAAATCTAAAAAACCCCTAAATTCCCTAAAAATTGAAAAACCCATAAAAACCCTTTAACACCATAGGAAATATAAAAAAAAATCTAAGAACTCTTAAACCCCCTAAAACCCTAAGAAACACTAAAACCCTTAAAAATCCCTAAACCACATAAAACACCTAAAAAATAAAAATTCATAATATTCATAAAAACCTAAAAACCAATAAAAACCTTAAACACCACTAAAAACTCTAAAAACCCTTTAAACCCCTAAAATTGTTAAAAAAACTATAAAAAACTAAAATCCTATAAAATTTAAAAAATTACCCTCAACACACAAAAAAACCATAAAATCTAAAATAACCAAAAAACCCTAAAAATCCCAAAAAACAATAAAATACCATAAAAATACTAAAATATACCAAAAATACATTAAAAATTTAAAACCATTAAAATTATGAAAAACACTAAAAAAACATACAAACACTTTAAACCCTGAAAACCCTAAAAAATATAAAAACCTAAAAAACTCTAAAAGAACTATAATCCCCTAAAACAATAAAAACCCTAAAAACCAATAAAAAACTAAAAACCCACAAAAAAATATAAAAACACTAAAAGTTCCTAAAAACATAAAAAACTCAAAAAAACCAAAAAACCCCTAAACATCCTCAAGATCCCTACAAACCCTAAATAGCCATAAAAATACCAAGAAATTCCTAAAAAGACCAAAAAACATAAAAACCCATAAAAGTCATGAAAAACCCAAAATAAAACCTTTATAAACTATGATCATGTAAAACACCTAAAAACCTAAAATACCCTAAAACTCAAATAATCCCTTAAAGCCCTTAAAAAGTGTAAAATAAAAAAACCATGAAAATCCAAAATGATCCTTATAAATCCCTAAAAAATAAAAAACCTAAGGATCGGGAAAATCCCTAAGAAAAATGTGAAAACCTGAAAAAATTTAAAACCCCTAAAAACCTAAAAACATGAAAAATTCGAAGCTCCCATAAAACCTAAAAATCCATAAAAACCATAAAAACTAAAAAAACCATTAATTACCCTAAAATCCCATTAAACCCCTAAAAACAATAAGAACTCTAAAAACCCTTTAAACCCCAAAAAATGTTTAAAAAACTCAAAACAACCTTAAAAGGATAAAAACAATAAAAAATCCTAAAAACACAAAAAACCCCAAAACCCCCAAAAAACCCAAAAAAACCCTAACACACTTAAAAACCTTCAAAATCACCAAACTACCTAACACCCATAAAAGTAATTAAAATTACATAAAAACCCATAAAACCCAAAACCCCCAAAAAAACATGGGAAAACCCTAAGGAAACCTTAAAAGCATAACACTTAAAACCCATAAAAAGATTTAAAATAACTAAAACCCTAAAAACCCCTAAAACACTTAAGAACCCAAAAACCATTCAAAACCCCTAAAAACGTTTTAAAATACTAAAAACCCAAGAAAATCCTAAAAACAAACTCAAAACTCTAAAAACCATTTAATCCTAAAAAAAGTTTACAAAAATATAAAATAATATAAAAACCATAAAAACTGAAAGAAAACCTAAACACCTCGAAAACCCATAAAAACCCTAAAATCCCCAAAGACCTCGAAATCCCTAAAAATCCTAAGAATCATAAAAATAATTAAAAAGATAAAAAATCAATAAAACGATAAAACCAATAAGAATCCCTTAAACCCTGAAAACAATTAGAATCCCTAAAAACATAAAAATTGCTAAATGAAATAAAAGCCTAAAAACCCTAAAATCCATAAAAAACCATAAAAACACTACAAACAAATATAAAACCCCATAAAACCCCTAAATACTCTCTAAAAACTCTTAAAAGACTGTACCCCCAAATATGTTAAAAGACACTAGAAACCCTTAAAATCTCAGAAAAATTTAAAAAACCCCACTAAAAATCATTAAAACACTAAAAATTCTAAAAATGCTAAAAACCAATAAAATATTAAAAAACATAACGATCATAAACACCCCAAAAACATTAAAATCCATAAAAACACATAGAACCCAATAAATTACTAAAAATATAAAAAACACTTTAAATCCCTAAAACATTAAAAATATCAAAATACCGTGAACCCCCTAAAAACTAATAAACCCAAAAACAAAAGCAAAAAAACATAAAAACCCTAAAAAACAAAAATTAATCTTTAGAATGCCTTAAAACCCTAAAAATTATTAAAATCTATAAAATCCATAAAATTATAAAAAACCCTAAAACCCAAATAAAACCATAAAAACCTAGAAACACATTAAACCCATAAAAACATTAAAAAAACTAAAACCCCTAAAAACTTAAAAATACCTTAAAATCACTAAAAACCCAAAACCCCATAAAAATCTTTAAAAAATCCATAAAAACCCTAAAAATGAAAAAAAACCCTTAAAGAACCTAAAAAAAACATAAAAAACCAAAATCACTTTAAACCCCTAAAAATAAAAAATAAAATCTAAAAGCATTAAAACACTAAAAGACCCTAAAAACCCTAAAAACCCTAAAAACCCTCAAAACCCTAAACCCCCTAAAAACCCAAAAATGCACTAAAAACTCTGTAAATCCTTTAGACCCATAAAAATATTAAGAAACTATTAAAACATTAAAAAAACTTAAAAACTAAAAGCACCATAAAAACCAAAAAAATACACAAACCCAAATATCCTAAAAACCCTCAAAATAAAAAAAAACATTAAAATATTAAAAATCCAAAAAATCCCTAAAAAAATAAAAACCCTAAAAAACCAATGGAAAACATAAAAACCTAAAAACACATAAAAATCCTAAAAACATAAGAAACCCTAAAAACCCTAAAAACCCTAAAAACCCCAAAAAACCCAAAAAAAATTAAAATCCCTAAAATACCTAAAACACATAAAAATCCTAATAAATCCTTAAAAATTCTAAAAGCATAAAAAACCATAAAAAACCAAAAAAAACACTAATAAATCCTTAATACTTTAAAAAATACATAAAATTCCCAAAAACCTAAAATGATAATAAACCTCAAAACCCCTAAAAATTATAAAAACCCCTAAAATTCCTAAAACCCTAAAAACCTTTCGAAATCCTAAAAACCAAAAAAAATATAATATTCCAATAAAAACTCTAAAACCCTTTTTACCCATAAATATATTAAAGAAAGTTTAAACAACCTTTTACACACATAAAAACTCAGAAAACCCTAAAAAACTCAAAAAACCCTTAAATACACAAAAGAAAACCCTAAAAAACCTAAAACCCAAAAATCCTACAAATCCTCAAAACCCAAAAAAATTCTAAAAAGTCACTAAAAATAACAAAAATGTAAAATCACTTATAAAAATAGAAAACAAATATGAAGACATTTAAAACCTAAGAACACTTAAAACCCCTAAAACCCTAAAAATGATATAAAAAAAATCCAACAAATACCATTTAAATCCCTAAAAACAATAAAAACTACTAAAACACATAAAAACACTAATGCCCCTAAAAACCCTAAAACATCTAAAAACTATAAAAACCATTTAAATTCCTAAAACCGTTATAAAACTCTAAAACCCATAAAACACCATAAAACCCAAAACAAAATAAAATTTCAAAAAATCCATCAAAACCTTAAAACCCTAAAGAAACCAAAAACCCTAAATAATTCTTAATATCCCAAAAAAAATAAAAAATAAAATAATCCATAACTATCTCAAAAATGTAAAAAACCCTAAAACATTGAAAAACTCAAAGAAAATATTAAAATCCTAAAAATAATTAAATCTCCTAAAAAACTCAAAAAAAAACTCTAAAACCCCCCAAAAGCAATAAAACCCTCAAAACACTCAAAATCCTTAAAAAACTTAAAATCCCATAAAAATCAATAAAAATAACTAAAAACATAAAAAGCATTAAAAACCCTAAAAACATAAGAAAACGTTAAAAAAAATACATTTAAAATCCCAAAAAACCAAAAAAAAATGCTAAAAACCATAAAAACCCTAAAAACCCTAAATCCCATAAAAATCATAAAACCACTAAAAACTACAAAAAATATTTTAATCCATAAAACATTAAAAAAATAAAAAAACATTTAAAACCATAAAACACTAAAATTCCTAAAAACCCACAAAATCCCTCAGAACCCGAAAAAAACATAAAAATATATAAGATCTCTATAAATACCTAAATATGAAAAAAAACCCTAAAAACCCAGAAATCTAATAAGAAATCCTTAAAAAAATAAAATACATACAACCCCTAAAAACATAAAAAATGCTAAAATCCCAAGATTTGTGACATGGATGGAGGTCAGAGGCTTTCTTCCCTGGTGTGATGGTGGAAGACGAGGCAGATTCTTGATGGCGATGGGATCTGGTGGGTTGTGACACAGAAAGGCGATGACAGCTTGGTCTGGTTTTCACAATATTTTGGATCGGCTTTGGTAGATCTGGACCTTCCTATTCCTCGGATGCTGTCTTTTTTGGTCTGTGGTGGCATCGTTGATGGTTTCCTGGTGGTTTGGGTGAAGTCTACGAGGTCGAAGACGAACTCAACCTTGGCTTTAGATCTGAAATTCTGGTGGATTTGCTTTGACTTGCTGCTCTGCTGCTTGGTTTTGTCCCTATTGGCACTTCAAATCTGGTATGTTGTCTCCCCAGAGGTTTGGTTTCTACATTTTTCGGGCGTGCCGGTAGCTTGTGTTTTCTAGTGGATACAGTTTGGTGGGATTTTTCCTCTCCTACTACTATGGTTTGTTCTTCTTGTGGATTGACTTGATGGCTGGGCATGCCCATTGGTTAGGGGTCTGCTTGAGTCTCTGGGTAATATGGTTTTGGTTTTATCGATGTTTTTGATGCAGCTGGGAATTTCAGTGTGAGTTGGAGCGAGAGATAGGTTGTTTGGCACTTCTGGTTTGCATGGTGCAAAAGGAGTGTTTGTTCTCCAGAACTGCTGGTGTTGGTTTCTGCTTGCTGCATGGCTAGGGCATGATAAAGCTGCTAGTTATGGGTTTGGCGCTAGTTGTTCTAAGTTGCTGGTGATGACTCTTCTTGGTGAGGAGGTGCTGGAAGATTTGGTTGATACTGGGTTCGTGCTGCTGTTGGTTGATCTTCTTGGAAAGAAGACATTTATTGCTGGAAACGCTACTATGGACTGCTTTCTGTTTGGCTACAATGCGATGAATCTTGTGGGTTGGAATCTGATGTTGTTGGTTCTGTGGTATATGCGGTGGACCTTCTTGGTAGGGATGTGTTGGATACTGGTTTTGGTGAATAAGGACGATGGTTGATGTCTGGATGTTACCTATGGTTACTAGTGGTTGTGTGATTTTAGTGCTGATGGTTATGTGTTGTTGGTGGTAGCTCATTTTGGTGTGAAGGTTCTGGTTTCTGGTTTTTGTGAGATTGGATGTTGGTCGCTGTTTGGTGGTGAGCTACTGAATGCTGGTGAAGGTGAGGCTTGTGATTTTGATGTTGGTGGTTCTGTGGTGCTGGATGCTGGTGGTTCTGTGATGTTGGATGCAGGTGGTTTTAGATGCTGGATGCTGCTGGGATGGGAGATGCTGCTGGTGCTTCACTTGCATTACTACTGGCTGCAGATTGGCTGGGAGATGTTGTCAGAGATTTTTTGGTTTTTCTTCTTCTTGTGTGTTTTGGATCTTATTTTTTTGCAGTTCTTGATTGTGTGTTTGTAAAGGGTTTTTGGGTGTGGGTCGATTGACCCCTCCCCTCCCTTGTCTGTAGTGTCTTCGTGTCTTTTTTCTAATAAATTTTGGGGTAGTCAGGAATAGCCTGACCCCGAGCCTTCCTTGCCCTTAGAAAATATTAAAAAACTACAAACACTAAAAACCTTTAAAAACTATAAAAATGTTAAAAATCCTACAATACTGTAAAAAACCTAGAAACCATAAAAAAATTAATATCCCCTAAAAACCATAAAAACTATAAAAAATATTATGAACCCTAAAAACCACTAAAAACTCTAAAACCCTTTAAAGAATTAAAATGTTATAAATTTCAAAAAAACCTTAAAAACAAAACCCCCAAAAAGTCCCTAGAAAACCTTAAAAATTCGTAAAATCCATAAAGACCCTAAAACCCTTTATCACTCAAATTCCATAAAAACAAGAACAACCATAAAAATTCAAAAAAATCACCAAAAATAACTAAAACCATAAATAACACTAAAAACCATAAGAATCCCATTGAATCCTAAAACTATTTAAAACTCGAAAAAAAACCCTAAAACCCCTATTTTCCCTGAAAAACTCTAAATACTGAAAAAATCCCTAAAAATAACTAAAAATGTCAAAACTGAAAAAACTAGAAAACCCTAAAGAGAACCTTACAAACCTAGAAACAAATAAACCTTTAAAAACCTATAAAACACTAAAAACCCTAAAAACTATAAAAACCTTAAACCCTTAAAACCCTAAAACAAATAAAACTGCTAAGAAACACTAAAAACCCTAAAACCATTTAAAAACCTATAAACGTAAAAAAAATTAAAAACATTAATAACCTAGAAAACACAAAAACCTCAACAACCCAAAAAACTATATAACCCCTAAAAACCCTCAAAATCAGTAAAAAACCTAAAAACGATAAAAATCATAAAAAAATCCAAGATATCCCTTAAATCATGAAAAACCTTGAATACCCTATGAAGAAATTAAAAAACTAAAACACTAAACATCGCTAAGAAATAAAATTGGCTAAAAACCCTAAATCCCAAATAAATCCTCAAACCCTAAATTCCATAAGAACCCCCCAAACCATAAGAACCCATAAACCCCTAAAACCCACTACAAACTCTACAAAGCCTTTAAACACCAAAAAACATTAAATCACTTAAAAACCTTAAAACCCGTCAAAATCCCTAAAAACACAGAAAGATATAAAAATCCAAAAAAAATCCATAAAAATTAAAAAAAATGTAAAAAACACTGAAAATTCTAAAAACCCACAAGAAAAAAATGAAAAACCTAAAAACAATTAAAACCCATAAAACCCGCAAAATGCTAAAAACCCTAAAAACTCATATACCCATAATAACCTAAAAACCAATAAAACCCCCAAATAATCTTTAATCCTAAAAACCCATAAAATCATTAATAACAACCAAAAAACCTTTTAACCCCTAAACACATTAAAAACACTAAATTCCATAAAACCCTAAAACTCATAAAAAACCTAAACACCAAAAATAATAATAAAAACCGTATAAAACCTTAAGCGTTAAAAATCCTCAAAATCCCTAAAAACCCTAAAAACCTGAAAATCCTAAAATCCCTTAAAAGACCCTAAAAACCAAGAAAACTTGAAAAACCACAAAAATCAATAAAAATTCCCCAAAACCATAAAACTCCCAAAAAACATTAAAAAACATGAAACCCATAAAAACACTAAAACCCATTAAAACTCTAAAACCCCTTTAAACCCTTAAATATGTTAAAAAACTAAAAAATCATAAAACCCTGAAAACTGAAGAAAAAAACCCTAAATCCCAAATGACAATAAAACCTAACAAACCCTTTAAAACCCAAAAAACACTTCAAAAGCCCCAAAAAATCATGAAAAATATAAAAAACCCCCAAAACTCTAAAAACACCTAAAAAAACTTACAAGACTAAAAACACTTAAAATCTAAAATTAACATAAATATCCCGAAAATAATAAAAGGACATAAAACTATAAAAACATAAAAACCTTAAAAGACTATAAAAACCCAAAAAACTTAAGAAAAACCCTAATAAAAACCAAAATAACTATAAAACCCCTAAAAATCTCAAAATCCCTAAAAACCCTAAAACCCATTAAATTCCTAAAACAATAAAAATAATCAAATACATAAAACCACAAAACAAAGAAAAATATAAGAAAACCATAAAACCTAAAAACACTGAAAATGACTAAAAAAACTAAAAACGTGAAATATCCTAATATCCCTATAACCTATAAAAACCTTAAATTCATAAAAGCAATAAAACCCATAAAACCCCCATAAAATCCAAAAAACCCCGGAAACACTAAAAACCCCTTAAACCTTTAAAACCCCTTTATAACCCTAAGAACTCAAAATACCCCTAAAATCCTAAAAAACAATGAAAACCTGAAAAAACCAAAAAACCCTTCATAATACCTAAAAATAACAAAAAAATTTAAATAACCCATAAAAACCCTAAACCACCCTAATAAAACCATGAATACCTAAAAACAATTTCAATCCCATAAAAATGATAAAATTATTAAAAACACTAAAAAACCTAAAAACACTTAAAAAAAATAAAAAACTATACAATCCCCTAAACACCTTAAAAATATAAAAACCCTTAACATCCCTAAAAACCCATTAATATCTTTCAAAACACTTCAAACCCCAATAAATTTTTAAAAAACTATAAAAAACCTCTAAACCCCAAAAATCTCAAAAAACCTAAAAATCCTAAAAACCCAAAAAACCCAAAACAACATGAAAACTCAACAAAATCCTTAAAATCCCTAAAAACATAAAAAAACATAAAAAATCCCTAAAATACCAAAAAAAACTAAATCCCTAACAACCCTAAATCCCTAATAAATCCTTAAAACTCTAAAAATGAATAAAACCTCTAAGAATCTAAAAACCACCCAAAACCCTAAAAATCTCTAAATTCCATAAAAGTACTAAACACCATAGAAAACAAAAAAAACAAAAAACCCTAAAATCCCATAAAACCCTAACAACTAGTAAAAAGTATAAAAACCCTTTAAATGCCTCAAAATGTTACAAAAATATAAAAACCATATAGAACCTAAAAAGCTCAAAAATAAATTTTAAAACCCCAAAAAACAAAAAACACAAAACACCCCTAAAAACCCCTAAAAACCCTTAAAAACCCATTAACACTCTAAAAATCCTCAAAATCCCTCAAAACCATAAATATCACAAAAAACTCAAAAATACCTAAAAATAAAAATTCCAAAATAACCTAAAAAACAAAATGAAAACCTTAAAAATTTAAAAATAAAAAAACACTAAAGAAACATAAAAAACTAAAACCACTAAAACACACCAAAAACCCTAACAATAGAAAAAACATAAAAACCATTAAATATCATAAAACCACTAAAAATTAGCATAACCTCTAAAATAACTAAAAACTCAGAAAAACCTTTAAAACCCTAAAAATGTCAAAAACTCTAAAAAATTAAATCATAAAAAACTCTAAAAACACAAAAACCATAAAACCCTAAATACTCTAAAAACACTCAAAATATTTAAAAATACTAAAACCACAAAAATCCTAAAACTCCCTAAAATTCATTAAAAATGTAAAAACCATAAAACCCTTGAAAACCCCTATGCAAACCTTAAAAACCAAAAGAAACATAAAACCCATAAAAATATAAATATACTAAAAATAAAATAAAACCCTAAAACCCCTAAAAATCCTAAAACCACTAATAAACATGAAACCCCTAGAAACTATAAAATATCATAATAATACATAAAAACCCCAAACCCACTAAATAATCTAAAAACCCATTAAACCCCAAAAAAAGTTAAAAAAATAAAAACCTTAAAACCCTTAAAAAGTAAAAAACCCCCAAACCCATAAAATCCATAAATCCCTAAAAATCCTAAAAACATCAAAATCTGTAAAACCCTAAAAATAATAAAAAACAAAAAAATCCAAAAAAATTTAAAAAATCCAAGTAACCCTGAAAACCCCTAAATACCGTAAAAACCAAAAAATGGTCAGAAATCCTAAAAACCTAAAAATTGCTAAAAACCATGAAAATATCTTAATAAAAAAACACTAAAAATTTTAAAATCCTCAATAAACCCTCAAAAACCAAAAAACCTCTAAAAACTCTACAAAACATTTAGACCCCTAAAAATATTAACAAATATAAAAAAACCAAAAACCCCTAAAACTAAAAAAAACCTAAAATCCATCGAAATCCATTAAAACCATAAAACCTCCTAAAAATACTAAAAATTATCAAAAATTCCTTTTAAACATAACACCAATAAAATCCTAAAACCCTAATGAAAAACTTAAAAATCTAAAAACAATTAAAATCCCCAAAAAACCTAAAAAACTATATAATACCCAATAAAACAAGAAATCCCTAAAACCCATTAAAACCCCTATAAACCCATAAAAACCATATAAAACACTAAATACTATGAAATCCATTTAAACTAAAAAAATAGTTTAATAACTCCTAAAAAACATAAAAATTATTAAAATTGGAAAGAAATCCTAACAATGAAAAAAACAATGAACCCCCTAAAACCCCAAAAATCACTCAAAATCCCTAAAAACACCAAAAACCATAAAAATCATAAAAATATGTAAAAATAACTAAATAGAAACCCCCCCTAAATACCCTTAAAACCCATAAAAATTGAAATAAATAAAACCCCCAAAACCTAAAAAATGCTAAAATCCTTAAAACCTCAAAAAATCATAAGAACCCTAAAAACACCTAAAAACCAAAAAACCAAAAAACCTAAAAATCCATAAAAATACTTAAAACCTAAAAAAACCCTAAAACCCCAAAAAACCCTAATAAATCCTTCAAAATATAGAAACACTTAAAACCCCCAAAAAATATAAAATATGCTAAAAACTCCAAAAAACTAAAAGACCATAAAAACACTAAAACCCCCTGAAGTACATAAAACCATGTAAACCTTAAAAACTCCCAAAAACCCATAAAAAAATAAAAACCCCTAAAACTCTAAAACCCTTTAAACCCATAAGAATGTTAAAAAAATAAAAAAACCTTGAAACAGTAAAAAAAGATAAATCCCAAAAAAACAAAAAAACCCTAAAATCCCTAAACACCTTCAAAATCTCATAATTCATTAAAAATATATAAAAATCAAAATGACCTTAAAAATTCCAAAAACTATATAAAATCCCCTAGAGAAATGAAAAATATAAACAAATGCTTAAAAACCTAAAAACAATTAAACCCATAAAATACCTAAAAACATAAAAACCTTAAAACTTAAAAACCCATTAATACCATAACATGATACAATGAACTCTAAAAACCACTAAACCCATAAAAATTTGTAAATATCTAAAAATACTTAAAAACCATAAAGATTCAAATAAAACCCAAATACCCAAAAAACCCATAAAAACCGAAAAACCCCTAAAAACCCCAAAATACCTAAAACCAATAAAATCCTTAAAATAACTTTAAATACATAAAAAGGTAAAAACCCTTAAAACCACAGAAAAAATCTAATAAAACATTAAAACATTAAAACACTTATTACCTCTAAAACCCTAAAAAATGTAAAAACCCTAAAATACTCTAAAATACCACAAAAACCAAAAAACACCCAAAAAACCATAAAACCCCATAAAACTCTAAAAAAATTAAAAAAATATAAAAAAACCTTGAAACTAATAAAAACACTAAAACCACCCATAATCCAAAAAAACATACAAAACCTAAAAATCCAAACAACCCCAAAAACTATCAATAAAATTAAAAACACAAAAAAATAAAAAACTATTAAACCCATAAATGTCTCTGAAAACCAAAAAACCCATAGAAATCCATATGAATAATTTTAAAACATAAAAACACTTAAAAACTCTGAAAACCTAAATACACTAAAAACATAGAAAATCCTAAAAACATTAAAATCCAAAAACCAATAAGAACCCCTAATAAATTTTATGAAACAATAAAAACACTAAAATCCCCAGAAGGTGTCTTATTCCAGGCCTTCAGCTTTAGATCCTTATGGGGCTTCTCTTCTTCTCTAGTGTGATCAGGCGTCGATGACTACGAAGGTTGCATGATCTATTGTGGATTCAGATTTTTTTATTTGGAAAGTCAAGTTGCTGGAAATTAGTTGCATATCAGGGTTGAGATTGTAGATATGAAGTTTCCACAGGCGGATCAATGAGGTTGAGGGCCTCTTTAGCAAATAAGGTTGCAACAATGGCACACATGATAGTCAGTTTCCAACCCAGGGACTTCCTCTCAGATGGTGCTTCAAATCTATGGCCTTTTCATTTTTTGTTCCTCTTTCGGGAGGTATCTACTGCATCTGCTCATGTTGCGACTTGGGATCTTCAGGTATCACATTTCGTACATCATACAGGTACATTCTTGCGGTTTCGGGTCTTGTCTTATAGTGAATGGCTATGGTGTGTTGCTTGTCCTGCGACATGTCATGAGGTACAACTCTATGTTTTTATATGATTGCTAGTTCTGATCTTTTGGTATGTCTTGGGGATGTAATGAATCAATTTTGGCAGATCTTGTTTTTTGAATGCTCTATCAAGATCATGAGTTTGGCAAAAGGGGGAGCCACTACAATGCTGTTGGTTGGGAGATGCTGAATGAAATTTGTAGGATGTTGGTTCTTGATTGGGTTGAAGGTGATGAATGATGGATAATGGGATGTTTCTTGTCATTTGTTGCTTATACATACGGTGCAAAAAGTGTTTCTACTTTGCTCGAGTGCTGTTTGGGGAGTGTAGTTTCAGTGGTTGTGAATCGATGGTTGTGATACTTATTTGTTGTCACTACTCTGCTCGTGAGTTACTATGGGAATTGTCTGATGATGATGGATAGTGATTAGTTGGGAGGTGATGGTTTCTTGGTTAGGAGATGATGGTGGCTAGAATATGAGATGATTTATATAGGGAGATATCTATGTATGTGGTACTGGATGCTTGAAATTGAGCTTCTGGATGCTTGTTGTGCTTGGCTGGGAGGAATACCCTAGCCCTGGAAGGTGTTGAAGGAGATGTTGATATTGAATGTTATGGATGGTGGCCAATGTTCTACGAGATGATGGTTGCATATTGGTTGGGAGGTGTTGATGGATATGATGGTGAATGTCTAATCTGTTTGGGTTTTGTGTGTTTTTTGGGTTCTGGATTTTTTTAGGTTTGGGGTTGTTACGGGTTATTGGGTGTGGATCAATTGAAACCGCCCCACCCTTATCTGTTGTGTCTTTTTTCTAAAAAATTTTGGGTGGCCCAGAATAGCCTAGCCTTGCATTTTCCTTGTCCTAAATACCTTAAAAATCCTAAAAACCAATAAAAACCCTAAAAATTGCATAAAAACACTAAAAACCCTTTAAACCCCTAAAAATTTTAAAAATAATAAAACTCATTAACAACTCTAAAAACTAAAAACCCCTTAAAATACTAAAATACTACAAAACCGTAAAAAAAACCCAAATCACCAAATACCCAAATAAATTGTAAAATCCCAAAAAGCCCTAAAATCCATAACAAACATAAACTACCTAAAAAACCCTAAAAATCTCTAAGAAAACCATAAAAACATAAAAACAATTAAAACCCATAAAAAGTAAAAATTCTAAAATACATCAAAAATTGTTAAAAGACCCAAAAACCTTAAAAACCTATAAAACCATAAAAACCCTAAAATCCCATAAAACATAAAAACAACTAAAACACTTTAAACCCCTAAGAACTACAATAACCCTTTGAACTCCTAAAATTGATAAAATTTCTAAAAAACCTTAAAACCTCTAAAAACTAAGAAACAACAAAAAAATAAAAAACCCCATAAAAACCCTAAAATGCCAAAAAAATCTATAAAAACTCTCAAAATACCAAAAAAACCCTAAAATAAAAAAAAAATCCAAAAAATACCAAAAAATAACTAAAATGTAAAAACAAATCCTAAAAAACCCTATGAAAACATTTAAAACTAAAAAACACCTAAGACCTGAAAAAACCAGAAAACAATAAAACCCATAAAAACCATAAAACCCCCAAAATTCAATAAAAACAGCAAAAAATTAAAAAAAAACTAAAATCCTAAAAAAACCCTAAAAACCACTAAAACTCTAAAAACCTTTAATCCCCTAAAAATCATAATAAACTACACAAAACTTTATAATACTAAAACCTATAAAAACATTAAAAATCCCAAAAAACCCCTAAAAAAATTAAAACCCCTAAAAATCACTAAAAACCCTAAAAACAATAAATATCAGAAAAATCCCTAGAAATCCATAAAAACATAAAAATCCCTAAAACCTTGTATAACTCTAAGAAACCATTAAAAACATAATAACTCTTAGGACCCCTAAAAATTCTAAAAACTATAAAATCCATAAAACCATAAAAATGCCAAAAAACCAAAAAAACCCTAAAACACTAAAAACTCTGAAAAACATAAAATCCCCTGAAAATAAAAAATCCTCTAAAAATTCAAAAAAAAAACCTAAGAACCTAAAAAACCAAAAAATCCCAATAAATCACAAAAATAATACAAAAAAAACAAAAAAGGAACTAAAAAATCCCCCAAAAAACTCCTATAACCCATAAAAACCATAGGAAAACAATAAAAATGTAAAAAACATAAAACCCAAAAAACATAAAACCCAAAAAACATAAAAACAATTAAAACTTTAAAACCCTAAGAAACCCCTAAAAACCCTAAAAAATAATAGAAACACCTAAATACCATAAAAATGCCTTGGAACCCATAAAACACTAAAACACACTAAAAACTATAAAAACCATTTAATCCACTAAAAATATGAAAAAATATAAAAAACATTAAAACACTAAATAAGTCAATTAATACCATAAACACACAAAAAACCATAAACCCCTAAAATCCCAAGAAAACCTAAAACCCCTCAAAAAACATAAAAACCCATAAAAATAAAAAAAAATCCCAAAAAATCCCTAAAACATGAAGAACCCTTCAACCCCTTAAAACACTAAGAAAAACATAAAACATAGAAACACTTTAAACCTCTAAAAATCCTAATAAATCTAAAAAATCCTAAAATCCATAAAAATTTCAAATAAACATAAAAACTCAAAAACCCCATAAAATCTATAAAAACCCACTAAGAACTGTAAATCCCTTTAGACCACTAAAGACACTAAAAATAATTGAATGTATTTAAACCCCCCAAAACCCCATAACAACATAAAACATCAAGAATCTCTAAAAACCCTAAAATCATATTAAAATCTTAAAAAATCCCTAAAAGTCACTAAAAATTTAAAAACCCCTTAAAAGTATATGAATAACTTAAAAACCTAAAATAATCAAATCACGTAAAAATATAAAAACGCTAAAATTCCAAGAAAACCCTAAAACTCATCAAACTCCTAAAAATGTTAAAAACCAATAAAACAATAATAAACACTAAAAATGATGAAAACTATTTAATCCACTAAAAACATTAAAAAAACTAAAAACCCTGGAAAAACTGAAAAAATGAAAAAAACCCAAAAACCGAAGAAAACCATTAAAACCCTAAATACCCAAAATACCCCTCAAAATCAATAAAAAACCAAAAACCATAAAACCCCTAAAAATTCATTAGAATAAATAAAAACATAAAAACCATTAAAACTTTAAGAAGCCCAATGTAAACATTAAAAACCTAAAAAAACCTAAAAACCCAAAAAAACCTAAAAATGCTTAATACTCTAAATCCCTGAAAACGCCAACAATACCTAAAAAACCTAAAAACATTATTAAAATAAAAAAATTAAAAACATGAAAAACTTAAAAATCCATAAAAACCCACTAAAAACTCAAAAAATCATTTAAAACCTTAAAAACATTAAAAACACTATAAACCTTGAAACAACTCAAAAAAAATTTCAAACCCAAAAAACCTCTAAATCCATACAACCTATAAAATCATAAATTTCAGAAAATACAAAAAAACATAAAAAATCATGAAAACACCTATGAAAATCATAAAAAAATAAAAACACATAAAACCTATAAAATCCCAAAAAATGCTAAAAATAAAAAAAAATCCAAACAACCTAAAAAAACATAAAAGCCCCTAAAACCTTAAAACCCATAAAAACCTATAAGAACTCTAAAACCAACTAAAAACTATAAACACCATTTAAAACCCTAAAGACGTTAAACACTCTATAAAGCTTAAAAATCCTAAAAATCCTACAAAAATAACCTAAAACCCTACAAACCATAAATAAAAAAACATGTATAACCCTCAAAATACCTAAACACCCTAAAAACAATAATAATCTTAAAAGGACATAAAATTAACTAAATACATAAAAACAATTAAATCTAAGAAAAAACCTTTGAAAATCATAAAATACTAAAAACAATTAAAACACATAAGAACCTAGAAAACACTAAAAACCCTTAAAAACCCTAAAAAATACTTAAAATCATAGTAAACATAAAAATCCCTAAAAACACTTAAAAACCATAAAACACATAAAGAAACTAAAATCCACTAAAAATAATAAAAATGAATCAAATCCCAGAGATCATTAGAAACTCTAAATAAACTTTTAAAACAATCAAATTCTAAAAAATTCCTATAAATCCTTAAAACCCCTAAAAACCCTAAAACCCCTTAAAATCCCTAAAAAACCTATTAACCTAAAATCCTAAAAAATTATAAAAATTACCTAAAAACATGAAAAATGTAAAAACCCCTAAAAAACTAAGAAAATATTAAAAACATATAAACATTTAAAACCCATAGAGACCTAAAAATTCTAAAAACCCCAAAAAAATTGAAACCCCAAAAAAACATAAAACCCCAAAAAATCATAAAAAATATAAAAACCCTTAATGAACCTAAATAAAAATACAAATATTTAAACCCATAAAAAATATAAAAAATCTTACAAACCCTACAATATTATAAAAACCCTGAAAATCCAAAAACCATAAGAACCCTAAAAATGCTAAAAAACAACCTAAAAACCTTAAGATCCATAAAATCCTAAAAAGGTCTTAAAAATCCATAAATATTATAAACTCAAAAAAAACACAAAGAAAAACCATAATAAACTCTTAAAACCAAAAAATACTTGAAACCCCTAAAAACCCCAAAAATCTAAAAACCTTAAAAACCAAAAATACCAAAAATACCCTAAAAATCCCCAAAAACAGTTAAAACTCAATAAAAACCACTAAAAATTTGAAAAAATGTTTAAACCCCTACAACATTAAAAAATTATAAAAACTATTAAATCCCTAAAAATTCATAAAAACACTAAAAACCCCAAAAAAATAAAAACCCTAAACCCCCCTAAAAACCTTCAAATTCCTAAAAAACCCTAAAAATATAATAAAATCCATAAAAACCCCAAAAACAAAATAAACTCCAAAAAACCATATAAAAACTTAAAAAATATAAACCACATAAACCCCATAAAAACCCAAAAATTCTAAAAACCTTAAAAACCCCTAAAACTAATTAAAAACCCATAAAAACCTTGAAAACCCCTAAAAACCAATAAAATCCCTAAAAGTACACTAAAAACTATATAAATACTTAAACAGAATAAAAGGTTTAAAAAATTTAAAAACCATAAAATCCTTAAGAATTATAAAATAACCCTAAAACCCCAAAAATTCATAAAAACCCTAAAAATATAAAAACCACTAAAAACCCAATAAATCATTAAAAACCCTAAAAATAGTAAAAATCCTAAAAATCCAAAAAAATACCAAAAAATGATAAAAATGTAAAAAACCTAAGAAAACCTAAAAAAATATTTAAAAATTAAAAACACATAAAACCCCCAAAAGAACCATAAAACCTTAAGAACCTTAAAAACTTCAAAAACTCTAAAAACCATAAAAACCCCTAAAATTGTAAAACCTTATAAACACCCTAAAACCACTAAAAAATATAAAAACACTTTAAACCCCTAAAACACTAAGAAACCAAAAACCCATCAAAATCCATAAAACACCAAAAAAACTAAAAAATACATAAAATCCCTTAAAAAGTAAAAACCCCAAAAGCCCTGAAAATCCCTAAGAAAACATTAAAAACCTAAAAATCATTAAATCCCCTAAAAACGTAAAAACCCTAAAAACCTTGAAACCCCCTAAAAACATTAAAAATCCCTAAACTCCAATTTAAACCCTCAAAAAATACTCTAAAAACCCATTAAACCCCTAAAATAGTCAAAACTGTAAAAACACAAAAAACATAAAAACCCTACAAAACCCTAAAAAGAAAATAAAAACCATAAAAATACTTAAATCCCTAAAAACCATAAAAATCCTAAAAATACATATATTTTGTAAAAATTTACAAAACCCTAAAAAATATAAAACAACTATGAAACCATTGAAAACCTATAAAAACATAAAAATTATAAAATCTAAAAACACTAAAATAACTAAAACCCCTAAAACAATAAAATCCCTAAATCTCATAAAAATCATAAAACCATAAAAACCAAAAAAATCAAAGAAAACATTTAAAAATCATTAAAAATCAAAAAAACTATTAAACCCTTAAATATTTAAAAACAATAATAACATTAAGAACACTAAAATCCCTAAAAACCATAAAAAACTTCAAACCAATAAAAACCCAGAAAATCCCTAAAAAACCAATAAAACATTAAAAAATAAGAATCTCTAAAGGTCCCCACAAACAGAAAAACCAAAAACAGCCCCTTAAAAACATAAAAACACATAAAACCCCAAAAAACCTAAAAAATGCTAATACCCCTATAGAACACTAAAATCTCTCGAATCCATAAAGTCATAAAACCAAAAGATTCAAAAAAATATACCGAAAGTTCCTTAAAACATTAAAAACCAAACTGAAATCATAAATCCTAAAAACACTTAACACCCCTATGAAACATAAAAAATGAAAAAAAATAAAAATCCAAAAAAGGCCCTAAAACCCATCAAAACCACTAAAAACCATAAAACCCTAAAACCCTTAAAGTCCCTAAAAACTACTAAATGCTATAAAACCCCTTTAAAAATATAAATTTTTTAATTATATATATAAAAACCATCAAAACCTAGAAAACTATAAATGTACAAAAAATCCACAAAAACAATAAAATCCCTAAAAACCCTAAAAAACCTAAAACCCTTCAAAAACTATAATAACCATAGAAATCCTAAAAAAGAACTAGAAATCCCTAGAAACATAAAAAATACTAATGACCCTAAAAATCCTAAAGAAAACATCAAAATCATAAAAAAACATAAAATATCTAACAAAGCTATAAACCTATAAAAACCCTAAAACCCATTAAATCCCAAAAAACCCTAAAAAAGAAAAACCACTAAAAACCTTTAAATACGTATAAACCCATAAAAATCATTAAACCCTCTAAAAAATCTAAAAAACAATTAAATCTATAAAAAGGTTTGAAAACTCTAAAATCCATAAAATCCCTAAAAACTCAAAAAAACCCTAAAATCCTAAAAAATCATTGATCCCCTAAAAACCATAAAACCATGAAGACCCTTAAAAACCCTAAAAATGTAATAACTGATAAAAATCCTAAGAAATCCTTAATAAATCCAAATACATAAATTTCCTGAAAAAATAAAAAACCTAAGAAAACCTTAAAAACCTAAAAACACATAAAACTCCTAAAAATGTAAAAAATGTTAAAACCCTAAAAAACCTTTAAAACCTTAAAAACCAAAAAAACCCTAAAAAATTAAATAACCTAAAAATCCATAGAAACGACTAAAACTATAAAATCATTAAAACATGAGAAATGTAAAAAACATCTAAAAACCCCTAAAACCCTTAAAAAAACTCAAAGAAACCATAAACGCTAAAAAACTCCAAAAACCCCAAGACCCCAAAAAATCATAAAAACCCTCAAAATACCTATAAATAATAAAAATCCATAAAAACCTTAAAAAGTTCTAAAACCGTAAAAAACTATAAAAATCTTGAAAAAAACTTAAACGAATAAAACCCTAAAAACATTGAAAAACCTAAAACCCTTAAAAAAATTAAAAAACCTAAAACAACATAATAATAATAAACTCTAATAAAAAATAAAAAACCCCTGAAAACCCCAAAAATATTATAAAACTGAAAAAATCTTTAAATACCCCAAATAATTAAAAAAAATACTAAACCCCAAAAAAATAAAATAACCCCTAAACCCCTAAAAACCAAAAAAAATCCCTTCAAAACCTAAAAATCCATAGAATTCATAAAAAATCTTTAAATGCCCAAAACAACGTAAAAAAATCCAAAAAAATCACAAAAACCCTATTGAAAACTATAAAAACCTAAAACACATAAAAATCAAAAAAAAATAACGCTAAATAACCTATAACCCCTCAAAATTTCTGAATACCCTAAAAACCAAAAAAATAAAAAATAAAAAAAACCACAAATACCTAAAAACCCTAATACCATGAAAAACACTAAGAAAAGCTTAAAAACCTAAAAACAGATAAACAACCTAAAAACAAAAAAATGAAAAAAACTAAAAAACACATAATGACACTAAAATCCCTAAAAACCATAAAATCCCATAAAACCCCCAAAAACCATAAGAACCAAAAAAATCATGAAAAACTCAAAAAAAAACTCTTAAACCACTAAAACTATTAAGAACTCTAAAAAACATTAAATCCCATAAAAACTAAAAAAAGAAATAACCCCCCCCCCTTCGAATTATAAGAACCTAAAATCCTCAATATCTATAAAACCCCTACATACCATAAAAATAATTAAAAATCCATAAAATCCAAAAAACATAAAAAACTCTAAAAAACATAGAAACAATGAAAATTCTAAAAAACCTAAAAATTGATAAAAACCCAAAAAACCACCAAAAAAACCCCTAAAACCGTATTAAACCCTAACAACCTGTAAAATCCCAAAAAACCACAAAAAATTTCAAAAAAATATTTCAACCCTTAAAAACATTAAAGAACTCTAAAAACCGTAAATCCAATAAAAAATAAAAAAACATAAAAACCCCAAAAAACCAAAAAATACCCTAAAACCCACAAAATACCTAAAAACCATAAAAACCATAAAAATCTAAAAAAATCCCTAAAAATCCTGAAAATAATAAAAACTTTAAAACCCTAAAAATTCTTAAGAAAAACATAAGAACCTAAAAACACTTATAACCACTAAAAACTATAAATTCTTAAAAACATACAAAAAATAACAACATATAAAATATAAAATACCATAAAACCTCATAAAAACCATAAAAAACCATAACAAATCCTAATTAATATTTCAAACACTTAAAACATTAAAAAGTACTAAACAAACCTTAAAACCCCTAAAACTCAAAAAACCCTAAAAGCCCAAAAACCAAAAACCCTGAAAATTCCCAAACTCACTATAAACCATAAAACCCCATAATATCCTTAAAAACTCCCAAAATCCCAATAACAGAAAGAAAGAAAAAAATGTCGCCGCTCTCTCCTGGTCTCTCCCTCTCGATGTTGCGCTCCCTAGGTTTTCCTCTTAGATCTGGAAGCTCGGCTCCAGTGATCCTCGTTTCCTCTTCGGCTGACTCCCTGCATCGCGAGTCGGTTAAGGAGGGAATATTTGTTTACAATGGAGAGAGATTGCGCTTAAGGATCTCCCGGTCGTTGGTGATGTGACTATCTCTTCTGGGAGATCTGAATTCTGGAAAGCGTTGCTAGTTCTCCGGGCTTTACGATGGAAGATGGCGGTTACAAAGGGTGTTGTGCCGATTTGATGTTGGCGTTCTTGATCATGCAGTTTGGGTTATCAGCTTTCTTGGTCTATGACTTGTGCTAAAGGCAGCATCGCAGATTCCTGTACTTCTTGGTTTCCGTGGCCTATGTGAAGTTAAGGCAAGGTGAGGCTTTACGGCAGCAATCTGGGAATCAGTGATTCATTGTGGCTTTTCCGACTCTATGACGGATCTTGGGGACTGGTGTTCGATGCTGTGTTGTGGGCCTTCGGATCTGCTCAGTGGATGCTGGAGTCACTGCAATAGCTACAGGTTCGTATTTCTTGTTCCTATCTCTCGAATCTACATCACACTATTGCTGAAGGGATCGCCAGGTTATCCTGTATTTTGGATGCTATGTTAGACTATGATCTTCTTCTTTTTGGTGGGTTTGGCTGTGATTTGCTGAGGATGCTGGTTCTTGGTTTGGCTGAGAGGTGTTGGATGCTGCTTTTTGGTGGTGTATGGTTTGGCTATAAGTTGATGCAGGTGCTGGTTTCTAGTTCTGATATGATGTGATGTGTGCTGGCTATGCTTTGTTGTTTATGGGCTACTGGAAGGAGTGTCTGTGATACGAAATATTTCTTGTCTCGGATGCTGGCGATTCTACGCCCCTCATTGTGATGCTGGCTGCGAATTGCTAGTTTGTTGGTAGTTTCTTGGATGTGATGTGTTAAAGATGTTGTTTTTGTTTCTGTTACTGGTGGTTCGGTTCTGCTGGAGATGTATCTTTCTAGTATAGTGGAGCTGGCTGATGATTCGATGTTGCTGATGTGCTGGATGATGGATGATTCTTGGATGGGATGTGATGAAGGGTTCTGGAATTTGGTGATGCTTGCTGCTTCGTTGTGTGATAGTGAAGCTGGGATTTATGACTACGATGTTGGTGGTTTTGTGATACTGGTGGTGGTTGTACTTGGTAAGGAGGCGTTGGCTGATGAAAATGGTGCCGAGAGATGTTGGTTGCTGTTTGGCTGGGAGAATGCTGGATTTGGATGAGAGGTGATGAAGCTGCTATTGTGTTTGGTCTTTTGTGTCTTTTTCTTTTTTTGTTTTCTTTTTCGGGTTTGTTTTTTGGGTATGGGTTGTATGACCCTTCCCCTCCCCTGTCTGCAGTGTCCTCTTTTTCATAATAAAGTTTTAGGGGCCCGAAATAGCCTCGTTCCCGCATCTGCTTTACCCAATAATAGAAAAAGCCAAAAAACATTGAAACCCCCTTAGGAAACCTTAAAAACTTAAAAACACATTAAACTACTAATAAAAATCTAAAAACGCTTAAAACCCTAAAAAACCTGACAACCATAAAAACCCCAAAGAACCTTAAAACCCACAAAATCCCACAAAACCCAAAAAATAACTAAAACTATAAATAACATTTAAACCTATAAAAATGTTAGAAAATCAAAAAAACCATAAAATTGAATAAAAATTTAAAACCCCCAAAATTCCCCAAAAAACTCTCAAAATCACTAAAAACCCAAGAATCCCGAAAAAAAAATATTGAAAATCCCTAGAAACATAAAAACCCCTATAAAACCTTGAAAAAAATATAATAACCTTAAAAACCAAAAAAACACTTAAAACCCATAAAAACCTAAAAATTCTACAACCCAAAAAAACCCAAAAAAACTTAAAAAAACTCCAAAAAATGATAAAACCCCTAAAAACTTTAAAACCCTAAAACCCAAAAAACCATTAAAACCATTAAAACCATTAAAAACGTTAAAAACATTTAAATCCCTAAAAATTTCAAACAAATATAAATACACTTAAACACTCTAAAAACTAGAAAAACCCGAAAACTACCAAAAAAACCAAAAAACCAGAAAACCTTCAAAATCCCTAAAAACCCTAAAAATAATAAAAATCATGAAAATCCATATAAATCACAAAACCATAAAAATCACTAAATTCCCTTAAAGACCCCTATGAAAACATTAAAAACCTATAAACCCCAAAAACCCTTAAAACTTAAAAAACACTAAGGACCCTAACAACCCTAAACCCCTAAAAACTCTAAAAGCACTGAAACACCTAAAAACAATAAAAACCATAAAAACGCAAAAAATCTAATATAATTATAGAACCCATTAAACCCAAAAAATGTTAAAAATTATAAATACATTTAAAAACCCTAAAAACTCTAAACCCCTCAAAATCCCTCAAACCTTAAAAACCTATAAAATATTAAAAAGACCAAAAACAAAAAAAAAGTTAGAAAATCTTCAAAAACCATAACATAATCTTAAAAAACTAAAAACATATAAAACATTTAAAACCCTAAAAATGGTAAAAACCCAAAAAACCATATAAACCAGAAAAACCAATAAAACCGTAAAAACTTATAAAAACCTAAAACCATGCTAAAAACAATAATATACCTTTAAACTCCTAAAATGTTAAAAAAACTCTAAAAATCATTAAAACCCTAAAAAATCAAGAAAAATCCTGAAAACCCTACAAAACCTAAAAAGAATAAAAAATACCAAAAAACAAAAAAATCCCTAAAAACACTAAACAACCATAAGAAAACTATAGAAATGTAAAAAACATAAAACCCCTAAAAATTGTAAAAATTCTAAAACCCTAACAGCCTTAAAAAGAACGTAAAACCCATAAAACCCAAAAAAATCATAAGAACCCCTAAAAACTATAAAAACCCTAAAAATGCATTAAATACTCTAGAAACCTTATTAACCTCTAAAAACTATAAAAACATTAAAAAACCGTATAACCCCTAAAACACTCAAAAAAACCTAAACCCCAAAAAAAGACCATAAAAAACCTAAAACCATAAAACCCATATAAAAATAAATAAAAACACTAAACATCCATAAAAAAATTGAAAATACCAAAAAAACCGTACAAACATTAAAACCTCTAAAACCCTAGAAAAAACCTAAGACACTTCAAAACCAAAAAATAGTTAAATCCCTTAAAAACCTAAAAAATACTAAAACCCTAAAATACCATAAAAACATTAAAAACCATTAAACCCCTAAAAACCTAAAAAAATAAAACCCATAAAAACAACTAAAAACTATAAAACCCCTTTAAACCCGAAAACATTAAAAAAAGTATAGAAAAACATAAAATCCTAAAAAAGACTAAAAAATATCTAAAATCGAAAAATATCATAAAAACCCCAAAAACTCTAAAAATACCTAAAAATTATTAAAAATTTCGGAAAACATAAAATCCCCTAAAAAACCCTGAAAGCTTATAATAGAACCATAAAAACCTAAAAACACATAAATCACATTAAACGCCTAAAAATGATAAAAACAATTAAACCCATAAATACATTAAAACACTTAAAACCCCATTAAAACTACTTAAACCCCATAAAACCCCAAAAACCCACTAAACACTCTAAAAATCAATTAAATTCCTAAAAATGATAAAAATCTCTAAAACCCTTAAAAACTCAAAAAACTCAAAAAAACCCCAAACCCTCAGAACCAGTAAAGGTCTAAAAATTCATAAAAATCCTAAAAAACACTAAAATTCACAAAAAACATTAAAAACCCCTAAAACCTTGAAAACACCTATGTAATCCTTAAAAACCTAAAAACTCTTGATACCCCTAAAAAACCTAAAAATGATAAAAACCCTAAAAACACATAAAACCTTAAAAAACTCATAGAAACTCATAAAACCCACTAAAACCCTAGAAACCATTTAAACCCCAAAAAATATAAGAAACTCTAAAAACCTCAAAACCCTAAAAAACCATAAAATTTCTAGAAACCCAAAAAACCCTTTAAATCCCTCAAAATCCCTAAAAACCGTAAAAACTATAAAAATCCCAAAAAATACTTAAAAATATTAAAAACCTTGATAACCACTATGAAAATTTTAAGAACCTAAAAACACATGAATACTCTAAAAAACCTATTACTAAAAACCCTAAACCCCTAAACCCATTAAACCCCCTAAAATCCTTAAAAAATCATAAAAACTAAGAAAATATATAAATCCTTTATGGCCTTAAAATACTAAAAATTCAACAAAACCACATATCAATAAAAAACCCTAAAATCCCAAAAAAACTATAAAAACCCAAAAACCCTAAAAAACAAAAAATCCCTAAAACACTAAAAAAACATAAAAAATACAAAAAAACCTAAAACCCCTAAAAACCATGAAAATCCCCAAAAAACATCAAAATCTAAAAACTCATAAAACCACTAAAAACATGAAAATGCTAAAATCCCTAAAAACATGGAAACCATAAAACCCCTAAAAACTATAAAAACCCTAAAATCCATAAGAATCCCAAACTACCCACAAAAACCCATAAAAATCTAAAAACCCACTGAAAACTCTAAAACTATTTAGACCCTTAAAACGATAAAAATCATAAAAACCTTATATCCATACAAAAATTAAAAAAATGTAAAAACCCATAAAAACCCTAAACCATTCAAAACCCTAAAAAACCTTAAAATCACTAAAAAACCAAAACAAACCATTAAAATCCAAACAAGCACTAAAAATTCATAAAAATAAAAAAAACCTAAAACCCCATAATAAAACCATAAAAACATTAAAAAAATTAAAACCCATAAAAACATAACAATTGATAGAAACCCTAAAACGTTAAAAAATATTAAAACCCTAAAAAATCATAAAACCATAAAAACCCTAAAACCCCATAAAAACCCTAAAACACACTAAAAACTCTAAAATATCTTTCAAACCCCAAAATGATAAAAAAAACTCTAGAAACCATAGAAACCCTAAAAATCATAAATCCCTAAAAACCCAAAATTTATTAAAACCCATAAACACTGTAAAATCCCAAAACCCCGTAAAAATCCCTTCAAACAATAAAAATCATAAAAATCATAAAAATTATAAAAATAATTAATAACGTAAAAACCCTAAAAACCCTAACCCCCCCAATTAAATGCTTAAAAATGTCCAAATAAATAAAATCGCTCAAAAACCTAAAAACTCTAAAAACATAAAAACATTAAAAACCATTAAAAACCGTCAAAATCAATAAAACTTCTAAAAACCATCAAAATCCTAAAATTCACTAAAGTCCCTAAATACATATAATGCCAAAAAACCATTAAAACTATTAATAAAACCTTAAAATCCAAAAAATTAAAAATCCCCCAAGAAACTTAAAATCCCTAAAACCCTTAAAAACCAAAAAACCCTAAAACCCTTAGAAACCATACAATTCCCTAAAAACCATTAAAACCCATGAAAACCCTAAAACTCACTAAAACCTATAAAACCCCTATAACCCCTAGTGTAATTAAATAACTCTAAAAACATTAAAAACCCTCAAAAAACACAAAATACTTATGATATCTAAAAAAATCCTAAAAACCCATTAAAACACTCAAAATTCCTAAAAATTCACAAAAATCATAACGAATCCCTTAAACTAACTAAAATAAAAAAACATGTAAATACCTTGGAAAACTATTAGAAAACCATAAAAACCAATAAAAACATAAAACCCCTAAAAACCAAAAAATTCCAAAAAACAAGCAAATACTTATAACCTCAAAAATCCAACAAACCACTACAAACACTAAAAGGAATTTAAACTACTAAATATTTAAAAAAATTCTAAAAAAACCTAAAAAACCTAAAAAATCATAAAAATACTAAAAACCCATAAAACCATCAAAACCTTAAAACCCTAAAATACCATAAAAACGTCAAAATCTCTAAAAACCATAAAAATGAAAAAAATTCTAGAAAACCCCAAAAACATTAAAACCCCTAAAAATCTAGAAATTCTTAAAAACCCAAAAACACTTAAAAACACCAAAAATCCTAAAAATTATAAAAACCCTATAAAACTCTAAAACCCTAAAACCCATAAAACCCCCTTAAACATTAAAAACCCCAAAAATCCATAAAACCCCTTTAAACCCCACAAAAACTCCAAAACCCCTTTAAAAACATAAATTTTTCAAAAAACTCTAAAAAATATAAAATAAACCTAAAAACTCAAAAACCAATAAAATCTTTTAAACCATAAGATCCCTAAAACCGTAAAACCCCTAAAAACCCTTGAAATCCATAAAAACACTAAAAACGAAAAAAACCATAAAATTCCCAACAAACCACTAAAATTCCTAAAAACATAAAAAACCATATAAACCATTAAAAACACTAAGAAACCCATACAAAATGAAAAAATACCTAAAAGACCTAAAAATCCTAAAAATCTTCAAAACACCTTAAAACCCTACAAAAATAATAGATTTAAAAATCTTTAAAAATATCTAAAAACATAAAAACCCGAAAATTGAGGAAAACCCATAAGAATGCCGTAAAAACCTAGAAATAATTGAAACCCCCAAAAACCTAAAAATTTCTAAAAACTCTAAAACTGTTAAAATACCCTAGAACCCCTAAAACAACCCAAAACCCCAAAAGTATAAAAACCTAAAAACCCTAAAACCACATAAAAACCCTAAAAAAAACTAAATTTGGGGGGCCGGGAATAGCCCAACCCTCACATCTTCCTTGCCCTAAAATGTTAAACAAATAGAAAAAACCACAAAAATACTAAAAACTCAAAAAAACCCCAAAAAAAAACCACAATCCCCCTAAAAACCTAATAACCCACAAAGTCACTAAAAACATAAAAAAATTATAAAATCCCTAAATATACGTAGAAATGTAAAACCCCAAAAAAATCATGAAAATCACTAAGAATATAATAGAAACCTAAAAAAAATTGAAGACCCTAAAAAACATAAAATACTCTAAAATCACTAAAAAAATAAACCCTTTAAACCCTTAAAAACCCAAAAGAATCATTTTATATCCTAAAAACCCACTAAAAACCCTAAAACCCCTATAAACCCCTAAAAATTTTTAAAACTAAAAAGAACCTCAACCCCCCCCCCCCAACTCAAAAAAACCATGAAACCCCTAAAAACCCATAAAAATACTAAAAAGTCACTAAAATACATAAAAATGTAAAAAATACCTAAAAATAGAAACCCCTAAGAAAACATTAAAAACCAAAAAACATTTAATTCCTCTAATACACCTTAAAAAACTAGAAAACTCATAAAACCCATTAAAACACTAAAACCCCTTTAAACCTCTAAAAATGAAAAAAAAATATTTAAAAAAACCTAAAACCCTAATAAACTCAAAAAAAACCATAAATCCTCAAAACCCATAAAAACCCTAAAAAATCTGAAAACCCTAAAAATCATAAAAATACAAAAAAACTCTTTTAAATCCTTATAAACATAAAAAACCCTAAAAATATTTGAAAACCCTAAGAAAACCATAAAAATATAAAAAAATTTAAGGCACCTAAAACATAAAAAACATTAAAGAACTTTAAAACCCCCAAAGTACCGAAAAAATCTTAAAAACCTTAAAACCCCTAAAAACCCACTAATAACACAAAAATCTCAATAAAACCATTAAAAAATTAAAAAAAATTAAATACATTAAAAACAAAAAAAATTCGTAAAAACCCAAAAACCCAAAAAACCCTTAAACCCTTAAAAATCCCTCAAAGTCATTAAAGTCCTAAAAACCATAAATATACTATAAAATCCAAAAAAATCCTTAAAAAAATAAAAAAAAATCCTAAAATCCTTCAAAAAGATTAAGAAAACCATAAAAACCTAAAAAAACATAAAACACGTAAAAACATAAATAAACCTAAAAATCCATAAAACCCTTAAAAACCCTGAAAACCCAAAAAAATCTTTAAAACACTAAATACCCAACAAAAAATAGAAAATCAACATAAAATCAAAAAACCATTTAAACACCTAAACACGATACAAAACTCTTAAAAATTCTAAAACCCCTAAAAACTAAACAATCCCAAAAACCCAAAACCAAACCTTACAACATTAGAAACCAATAAAAACACAAATGAACCATAAAATTATGAAAAATCAACCAAAATCCTTAAAATGTAAAAAACCTAAAAACACTAAAAACCCCTAATAAATCCTAAAAATCTTAAAATCACTTAAAATCCAAAAAACATTAAAAATGAAAAAAAATTAAAACCCTAAAAACTCATCAAACCCATAAAAGCACAAAAAATTCTAGAAACTAAATAAACACCTAAAATTGGTAAAAAAATAAAAACCCCTTAAAATCCCTAAAAACTCAAATGAAAACATTAAAACCTCAAAAAAAAAAAAAACCCCTAAAAAACCTAGAAAATACTAAAATCCATCAAAATCCCTAAAACCCCAAACAAACCATAAAAATAATAAAAATCATTAAAAATGTAAAAAATCCTAAAATCCCTAAAAAAAGCCTATGAAAAACATTAAAAAAAATTAAAACCCCTAAAAACAAAAAAATATAAAACCCCAAAAATTATAAAAACCCATAAAAGTATAAAAATCCATAAATCCCGTAAAAATCCTAAAACCCTAAAAACCCACTACAAATATAAAATCCATTTGATCACCAAAAATTTCAAAAAAAAACCCAATAAACAAAGAAAACCTAAAAACTCAAAAAACAATAAAATTCCAAAAAAAAACTATAAAAACCCAAAACAAAACCCTAAAACACAGAAAATCCCTAAAACCATTAGAAACAAAAAATAACACAAATTGCATAAAAATCCCTAAAAAATAAAAACCCTTAAAACCCTTAAAACCCCCTAAGAAAACATTAAAACCCAAAAAACTCTTATAATTACTAAAACATAAAAACACTAATAACCTTAAAAAAACCCAAAATTCCTAAAAACCCTAAAATCCCTAAAAACCATAAGTCCTCTAAGAGCCTTAAAAACCCCATAAAACACTAAAAACCACTAAAAAAAATAAAACCCTTTAACCCTAAAAATTATAAAAACTCTAAAAAATTATAAAAAAACTAAAAAACCCCTAAAAAATTAAAAACCTTAAAACCATAAATTCCCTAAAACCCCCAAAAAAACAATAAATACCATAAATACAATAAAACCCCCAAAAAACAATAAAAACAACAAAAATTAAAAAATCCAAAAATCCTAAAAAAACACTAAAAACAACTAAAACTCTAAATCCCTTTAATCCCCTAAAAATGTTAATAAACTATAAAAACCTTTATAATACTAAAACCTATAAAAACATTAAAAACCCAAAATCCCCTAAAACAAAAAAATTAAAACCCCTAAAAATCACTAAAAACCCTAAAAATAATAAATATCAGAAAAATCCTTAAAAATCCCTAAAAACATAAAAATACCTAAAACCTTGTATAACCCTAATAAATCATTAAAAACATAATAACTCTTATGAACCCAAAAAATTCTAAAAACTACAAAATCCATAAAACCATAAAAATGTCAAAAATCCAAAAACCCCAAAAACACTAAAAATAATTTATACACCAAAAAAATAAAAAACTCTGAAAAACCTAAAATCCCCTAAAAATAAAAAATCCTCTAAAAATCAAAAAAATAAAAAATAAAAAACCTAAGACCCTAAAAATCCTAAAATTCCCAATAAAACCCAAAAATATTACTAAAAACAAAAAAGGAACTAAGAAATCCCTAAAATAGAAACAAAACTCCTAAAACCCATAAAAACCATAAGAAAACAATTAAAATGTAAAAAAATATAAAACTCAAAAAACATAAAAACAATAAAAACCTTAAAACCTTAAGAAACCCCTAAAACCCCTAAAAATCATAAAAACACCTAAATACCATAAAAATCCCTTGAAACCCATAAAACCCTAAAACACACTAAAAATTATAAAAACCATTTAATCCACTAAAAATATGAAAAAATGTAAAAAACCTTAAAACACTAATAACTCAACAAAAACCATAAACACACAAAAAACCATAAACCCCAAAAATACCATAAAAAACCTAAAACCCCTCAAAAACCATAAAAACAATAAAAACCCATAAAAATAATAAAAATCCAAAAAAAATCCATAAAACATGAAAAACCCTTCAACCCCTTAAAACACTAAGAAAAAAATAAAACATAGAAACCCTTTAAACTTTTAAAAATCATAAAAAATCTAAAAAATCCTAAAATCCATAAAAATTTAAAATAAACATAATAACTCATAAACCCCATAAAATCCATAAAAACCCACTAGGAAGAGTAAATCCCTTTAGACCACTAAAGACATTAAAAATAATTGAATGTCTTTAAACCCCCCCAAAATCCCATAAAACCATAAAACATCAAGAATTTATAAAAACCCTATAATCTTATTAAAATCATTAAAATTCCCTAAAAATCACTAAAAATTTATAAACCCCTTAAAACTCTAAGAAGAACTTAAAAACCTAAAATAATTAAATCACCAAATAAAATATAAAAATGCTAAAAATCCAAGAAAACCCTAAAACTTATCAAACTCCTAAAAATGTTAAAAACCAATGAAATAATAATAAACACTAAAAATGATGAAAACTATTTAATCCACTAAAAACATTAAAAAAACTAAAAACCCTGGAAAACCTGAAAAAATGAAAAAAACCCAAAAACTGAAGAAAACCATAAAAACCTTAAATGCCCAAAATACCCATAAAAATCAATAAAAACCTAAAACCATAAAACCACTAAAAATTCATTAAAATACATAAAAACATAAAAACCATTAAAACTTTGAGAATCCCAATGTAAACATTAAAACCCTAAAAAAACCTAAAAACCTTAAAAAACCTAAAAATGCTTAAGACTCTAAATCCTTTAAAATGCCAACAATACCTAAAACAATAAAAAAATTAAAAAAATAAAAACATTAAAAACATGAAAAACCTAAAAATCCCTAAAAATCCATTGAAAACCCAAAAAACCATTTAAACCCTTAAAAACATTAAAAACACTATAAACCTCAAAACAACTCAAAAAAAATTCAAACCTAAAAAAACTAAAACCCAAAAAACCTATAAATCCATAAAACCCATAAAATCCTAAATCCTAGAAAATACAACATAAACAAAAAAAAACCATGAAAAAACCTATGAAAATCGTAAAATGTAAAAACAGATAAAACCTATAAAATCCCAAAAAATGCTAAAAATTTAAAAAAAAATCAAACAACACAAAAAACATAAAAATCCCCTAAGACCTTAAAACCCATAAAAACCTATAAGAACTCTAAAACCAACTGAAAACTATAAACACCATTTAAAACCCTAAAGATGTTAAAAACTGTATAAACTATAAAAATCCTAAAACGCTAAAAAAACCTAAAACCCAATAAACCATAAATACAAATACATTTATAACCCTCAAAATACCTAAACACACTAAAAACAATAATAATATTAAAAGGACCTAAAATTAACTAAATACATAAAAACACCTAAATCTAAGAAAAAACCTCTGAAAATCATAAAAAACTAAAAAAAATTAAAATGCATAAGAACCCAGAAAACACTAAAAACCCTTAAAACCCATAAAAAATACTAAAAATCATAGTAAACATAAAAATCCCTAAAAACACTTAAAAACCGTAAACATATAAAGAAACAAAAATCCACTAAAAATACTAAAAATAAATCAAATCTCATAGATCATTAGGAACTCTAAATAAACTTTTAAAATAATAAAATTCTAAAAAATTCCTATAAAACCCCAAAAAACCCTCAAACCCCTTAGAATCTATAATAAACCTATTAACCTAAAATCCAATTTTTTTTTATAAAAATCCTATAAAAACATGAAAAATGTAAAAATCCCTAAATCCTTAATAAAATCTTAAAAACATCTAAACATTTAAAACCTACAAAAACCTAAAAATTCTAAAAACCCTAAAAAATTTAATCCATAAAAAAAACATAAAACCCCAAAAAATCATAAAAACTATAAAAACCTTTAATGTTTTTAAATAACAATAAAAATATATAAACCCTTAAAAAGAACCCTAAAAATGCATAAAATACCTGAAAACGTTAAGAGCCATAAAATCCTAAAAAGGTCTTAAAAATCCATAAAAATTATAAACTCCAAAAAAACAGAGAAAAACCATAATAAACTCTTAAAACCAAAAAACACTTGAAACCTCTATAAACCCCAAAGGCTAAATACCTTAAAAACCAGAAATATCATAAAAATCCCAAAAAACAGTTAAAACTCTATAAAAACCACTAAAAATTGAAAAAATGTTTAAACCCCTAAAACATTAAAAAATTATAAAAACTCTTAAATACCTAAAAACACATAAAAATCCTAAAAACCCCCAAAAAATAAAAACACTAACCTCCCCTAAAAACCTTCAATATCCTAAAAACCCCAAAAAATATAATAAAATCCATAAAACCCCTAAAAAAATAAACCCCAAAAAAAATTATAAAACCTTAAAAAATATAAACCACCTAAACCCCATAAAAACCCAAAAATTATATAAACCTTAAGAACCCCTAAAACCAATTAAAAACCCATAAAAACCATAAAAACCCTTAAAACCAATAAAATCCCTAAAAATACACTAAAAACTATATAAATACATAAACCCACTAAAAAAGTTAAAAAAATTAAAAACCATAAAATCCATAAGAATTGAAAAATAACCCTAAACCCCCAAAAAATCATAAAAACCCTAAAAATATAAATAACACTAAAAAACCTATAAATCCTTAAAAACCCTAAAAATAGTAAAAATCCTAAAAATCCATTAAAATACCAAAAAATGATAAAAAATGCAAAAACCTAAGAAATCCTCAAAAAATATTTAAAAATTAAAGACAATTAAAACGCTTCTATGACCAGGTCAAAGAAGAAAAGAAGAGGAGGAGGTGCTGAAACTCCTAGGAAAAAATGTAATAAAGGGAAGGCACCATCGACTATTAGTGATGGAGTCACTTGTGCGAAGTCGGGTGTTGCAGCTGGTTCCACTTCCGCCCCTCCGAGACGAAGGCAGAGGAGGGACTACTCTGCCCTCCAACATCCCATGTCAACTAGATCCTCTTCACGAGCTGTCAAACTCAATCTAAAGGTGAATAAGCGAGAGTGGCTTTCAATGTCTGCAGAGCAAGAAAAGGCTAGGAGGAAGCTGATATCCAGGCTTGGCATGCAAGAGGATTTTGAATTTGGATGGGACTCAACAGACGTGGGTGTAGAGTCAGATTTCAGTTTTGATGATGTGGAAGACGACTTTAGTGTGGACATGGGGATTCGAGGTGCAGAGCTGGAGGATTTTGGTGGAGATGTTGACTGATCCTCCCCTTGTGTGCTCTCCCTTCTGGTCTCTTGACTTGTTGTTTTTGCATTTTGATTTTCTTCCTCTCTTTCTGTGGACTTCGAGCTAAGGTCGTAAGGGGTTTTGGGTGTGGATCGATGGATCCCTCCCCTCCCTTGTCTGTAGTGTCTGTGTCTTCTCTTTTAATAAAATTTGGGGGGTCCCAGGAATAGCCTTGACCCGAGCCTTCCTTTCCCCAAAAGAACCTTAAAACCGTAAGAACCTTAAAAACCTCAAAAACTCTAAAAACCATAAAAACCACTAAAATCGTAAAACCATAAAAAACCCTAAAACCACTGAAAAATATAAAAATAATTTAAACCCCTAAAACACTAAAAAACCAAAAACCCCTCAAAATCCATAAAACACGAAAAAACTAAAAAAATACCTATAATCCCTTAAAAAGTAAAAAACACTAAAAGTCCTGAAAATCCCTAAGAAAACATTAAAAACCTAAAAACCATTAAAAACCCAAAAACCCCTATTAAAACCCAAATAAAACATTAAAAACATAAAAACTCATAAGACCCCTAAAACCCAGAAAACTGGTAAAAATCATAGAAAACCTAAAAAGGTCCCTACAACCCTAGAAACCTCCAAATCCTTAAAAATCAAAGAACACCATAAAAAACCTTAAAAATACCTAAAAATAGAAAAAATAATAAAAATATTTAAAACCATAAAAACCTAAAAAACACTAAAAAACACTAAGAAACACTAAAAACATATAAACTCAAAAAAACCTAGAAGGCCCAAATAAATGAAAAAAACCCCTAAAACCATAAAAACCCCTTAAAAAGTAAAATAATTTAATAATTTAAAAATACATAAAACCCTAAAATAAACTAAAAATCCGAGAAAATATGTAAAAATGAATAAAAATATAAAACAAAAAAAACTTGAAAACCCCTAAGAGAGACATGAAAACCTAAGAACCATTAAAACCCTTAAAGAAACTAGAAAATGATAAAAACCATAAAAACCAATAAAAAGACCAAAAAAACCTAAAATCCATCAAAAAACCAAAAAAAAACCAAAAAGTAATAAAAATCCAAAAAATCCCAAAAAATATCAAATGATATAAAAAACCCAAAAAACCCTGAAAACCACTAAGAAAACCATACAAAAATAAGACCACTTTAAATCCATTAAAATATAATAACCCAAAAATTTCCTAAAAACCCCACTAAAAACCTTAATCCCCCTTCACACACCTAAAAAACATGAAAAAAACATTAAACACCTAAAATTATCAAGAAAAAATTAAACCCCTTAAATCCCTAAATAACCCTACACCCCCATAAAATCCCTGGAAAATACTAAAACAAAAATATAGATAATACCCCTAAAACCCCTAAAAACACGAAAATCCTAAAAAAACAAAAGAGAACCTAAAACCACCAAAAACCAAAAAAACCCCTAAAAACAAGAAAAATCCAAGAAACACAACAAATTCTGAAAGGCCATTAAAAACAAAAAAAACCCCATTAAACCCCTAAAAACATTAAAAAACTAAAATCCCCATTAAAAACCCTTAAAAGACAATGAAACACTAAAACAAAAAAACCATAAAACTCCAAAAACCCCCAAAAAAAATACTCAGAAAATCCTTGAAGCCTTAAAAAACTGCAAAAATATGAAAATTCATTAGCAATTATATTTTTTAAAAACCCCAAAAACCCTATTAATAGTAAAAAACCATAAAGACAGAAAAAACATAAAACACCATAGAACCCCTAAAAAATGCTCAAATACCTAAAAACCCTTAAAAGGCCCTAAAACCATAATAACCCCTAAAACACATAAAAACCCTTAAAATTTTAGAAACGATAAAAACGTAAAAACGCAAAAAACTCACTAGAAAGTCTAAAATCCTTTTAAACCCCTAAAAATGTTAAAAACTTTAAAAATCATTAAATACACTATAAAAATTAAAGACACTTAAAAAGAAAAAAAGAAAAAAAACCCTAATAACACTATATTCCTAAAAAAAACCATAAAACACCTGAATCACTAAAAACAGTAAAACCCCTCGAAATTAAAAAACACCGAAAAAACCTAAAAATAATAAAAGTCATAAAAATACTTAAAAACATAAAAAACCCTAAAAACCATGAAAACCCATAAAAGTAACATTAAAAAAATAATATGAAACCATTAAAACCTAAAATATGCAAAACCCCTTAAAATCCCAAAAACCCTAAAAATCCTAAATACCAAAAAAATTCCAAATAACCATAAAAATACATAAAACTCCTAAAATTCCATAAAATTACCTAAAAATTTAAAACACCTAAAAAACCCTGAAAAACACTAAAAAAACTTCAAAACCCCAAAAATTTTCAAATAACCCTAAAAACACTACAAACCACTAAAACCCTAAAAAATCCTTAGATACCTAAAAAATCAAAAAAAAATACTAAAAATCTATAAAAATCAATAAAAATTTAAAAAACCTTGAAAATCCTATGAATACCTTAAAAAATAAAAACACATAAAGCACCTAAAATACAAAAATTGCTAAAAACCCTAAAATCCCTTAAAATCATATAACCCCTAAAAATAATTAAATCCCCAAAAATAATAAAAACCCTAAAAAACTATAAAAACCATAAAACTGCAATAAATACTCAAAAATATATCATACCCCAAAAAATGATAAAAACTCTAAAGAATCTAAAACCCCAAAAACATTAAAAACCATATAAACACAAAAAATATCTTAAAATCGCTGAAAAATCTTAAAACACATAAAATAAGAAAAAAAATCCCTAAAAATATTGAAAAATATAAAAAACCTTAAAAACCAGGAAAAATCCCAAGAAAACATTAAAAACATAAATAAAACTTAAAATCCATAAAAATAAAAGAAACACAAAGAAACCAAAAAACCCAAAAAACACAAAATACCCAAAATACCCAATAAACCAAAAAAAACCCAAGAAACCCCTCAATATCCCTAACAACTCTAAAAAAAGTAAAAACCCTAAAATATACTTAAAAATAAAAAAATTTTAATAAACCCTAAAAACCAATAAAAAACCTAAGTGAACCATAAAAACATAAAGAAACTTAAAACACATAAAAAACCTCGAAACTCATAAAACCTTTATATACCCTAAAAATATTTAAACCCCCAAAAACCATAAAACCCCCAAAAACATAAAAACCCAAAAAATCCATAAAACTCTAAATATAAAAAAAACGACTAAAATCATTTCAACCCCTAAAAATGTTAAAAAAACTTCCTTGTTAGAAAACATTAATAAACCATTAATTCCATAAAAAATAAAAAAACCCTAAAACCCAAAAAACCCATAAATACCCTAAAAACCATAAAACCCCAATCCCCTGAGAATCCATAAAAGTCCAAAAAATCATAATAATCCTAAAAAAGTCTTAAAATAAAAAAATCTTCTAAAAAACTAGAAAAACATTATTAATTCCATTAAAAGTAAAATGAACTTAAAACCTTAAGGAACCAAAAAACGCTAAATCCCCTAAAAAACTAAAAAGACCATAAAACCACTAAAAACATAAAAATCCCTAAAACCATAAATTTTTTAAAAAACATAAAACCCTAAAATCCATATAAAAACAATAAACCCCTTTAATCGTCAAAAAATGTTATAAAAACAAATTAAACATAAAAACCCTAAAAGAAAAAACTCCCTAAAACCCATGGAAGCTTTAAAAGCCCTAACAACCACTCTAATCACAAAAAAACCCAAAATTCCATAAAAATAATATAGAAACCCTAAAAATACCTAGAAACATAAAAAACCCATGAAGATCCTAAAACCACAAGGAAAAAATTAAAAACAAATGAATACATAAAAGTGCTAAAAATCTATACACGACAAAAACCCTGAAAAACCCTAAAAAATTTAAATCATAAAAACCAGAAAATCCCTAAAATTCATAAAAAACATAAAAATACAAAAAAATAAATAAAAAAATAATAAAAATTGTAAATAATAAAAGTGAAATGTAAAAAAATAAAAACATTGAAAACCCATAAAAATGATAAAAACTCTAAAAACCCATAAAAACCCTAGAAAACCCTAAAACCCAAAAAATTCATAAAATCTATAAAATCACATAAATAAACTAAAAATACCTAATAATCCCTCAAACATAAAAAACAAAAGAAGCCCGGAAAATTTCTAAAAAAATCTTAAAAACCTAAAAATGATTAAAACCCCTAAAAACCAAAAAATGCATAAAACCCCATAAAAAATTAAACACCACTAAAATTAAAAAAACCATAAAAACCTTAAAAAAACTAAACTCCATAAAAAAATAAAACCGCACTAAAAACTATATAACCAGTTAAACCCCTAAAAATTTTAATCCCTTTTAAAATATTAGAAACTCTAAAAACTCAAAAAATAACCCGAAAACCCAAAAAACCATGAAATTATAAGAACCCTAAAAAACCAAAACACTATTAAAATCCATAAAAACCCAGACAACCCAAGGAAAAAATTAAATAAATAAAATGTCATAAAATAGATAAAAATCCTAAAAACCCATGAAACCCTAAAAACCCAAAAAAGAACGTACAAACACTAAAACCACTAAAAACCATAGGAAAAGAAGACGAAGTGGCCTCAGAGCAGCAACTTTCCTCCTTCCATCGTGGCGCTAGGGTTCTCTTTCGGATCTTCCTCCTTCCCCCTCCAGTGTGGTCCAGCCCTGGTGTCCACGGCTTCGTCCTGGAATGATGTCGATGGAGGTTTCCCCCTGTGCGTCTCTGCTTCGTTTTGATCTGGTGTTGGCATTTCTGTGCCTTGCAGCTTCGGGATCTTGCTACGGCTTCAGATCGTTCGTTGATGGATTTGGTTCACGTGGAGTTGACTCCATCTCCCCTGAATTTGGATCCCCTGTCTAGATTTGGATTGCACTTTGATTTTCGGTTTCTAGGATTGTGTATGCCTTTCTAGATCAGGGCTCATTCTGTGATTTCGGGAGATCGATGTTGGGCTTGGTGTTTCAGTTTTCTTCTTTAGTGCTCCCCTTTACAATAGACCTCGTCGTGGCTTCTGTGCGTTCATCACCGGCTCCAGGCTGTTCGTTGCCGGCTGTGGTGGGTTCTTCCTTGGACCTGAGATCCGATCACTATTGCAGTATTCCCGGCTTTTGCCTTTGATATACTTGCTCGATCTCTTCTCGGCCTGATGGCGGTCTTATTTTGATTTGGTCTCCTCTGGCTCGACTCCATTGTCTTGGAGGGGGGAGGCTCTGTTTTTCGAATCCTCTAGTTTCCTGCATTTTTTATTTTTTACTACTAGTGAATTATTGTTGTTTTTGATTTTGTTGTTTGATACTGTTCGATGTTGTTTGTCGCCGAGTGAGGGAAGGCGATGATTTTTTTATGGTGAATGTTATGATTGTGTCTGGTTTGGGGCTGCAAGAGGTGGATGGTTGGTGGTGACGATTCTAGGTCGATGATGTTGTTGCATATGGTCTGGTGCTGCTATTTGCGGGTTCTGTTTTGTTTGGAGGTGATGCGGGGGACTTTTCCTTTTCTTCTTTATTTATTTGGTTTGATTTTTGGTATTTTGTTTTGGGGGTTTTTTTGGTGTGGGTTTGATAGGGGTTTTTGGGGGTGTGTCATTGGACTCCTCCACTCCCTTGTCTGTTGCATCTTTTTTTCTAATAAATTTGGAGGGGGTGTGGGACGGGAATAGCGTGGCCTCTGTATCTTTCTTCTGCTAAAAACCATAAAACCCCCTAAAACACATAAAAACCCAAAACATGTAAATATCCTAAAAACACATTAATATATCAAAAAAACAATGAAACTCCAAAAATCATTAAAAAAACTCAACAAAACCATTAAAACCTTAAAAACTACAAAAACCCTAAATCCCCAAGAAAACAATAAAAATCCATAAAAACCCTAAAAAACAATAAATACATAAAAAAACAGCCAAATTCTAGAAACCCTAATTGTACATAAAAACCCTAAAACCCCATAAAAATCATAAAACCACTACACTTAAAAAAAACCTAACAACCCAAGAAAATCCTGAAAACCGAATGAAAAATTAAAAACATTTTAGACAGCTAAAAAATTTAAAATAGTCTATAAAAAATTAAAAACTCTAAAAAACTCAACAAAAATATGAAACCCAAAAAAATATAAAAAAATATAAAAAACAATAAAACCCTCAAAATCCTTATAAACCCAAAAAAACCATAAAAATCCTAAAAAATATTCAAAACTCCAATAAAATGTAAAAACCCAAAAGGTTCTAAAAAGCCTAAGACAACCTAAAAAACATAAAAACACTAAATACCAATAAAAACCTAAATAAGATAAAACATTGAAAACCCCTAGAAGTCCATAAAACCCTAAAACTCCCTAAAAACCCCAAAACCCCTAAATTCTTTAAAAACACATATAACCTATAAAAATACTAAAAACCCACTAAAACACTACAAATATTTTAAAACCCTAAAAACTAAAAAAAAACATAAAAAACCCATAAAAACAATAAACAACTCAAAAAATACCCTGAAAACCTAAAATACATTAACATCCCCCAAAAAACCTAAAAACTCTTAAAACCATAAAAATCTTAAAAAAAATCCAAAATATTGATAAAAACTTAAAAACCACTATATCCTTGAAAACTCCTAGGAAATCCTTAAAAAATAAAATCACTTAGAACCCTTGAAAATCAAAAAACCCTAAAACACTAAAAACTATAAAAACCATAAAAACCCTCAACATCCCTAAAAACCATAAAAATTATTAAAACGATTAAAATACCTAAAAACATGAGAACCCAAAAAACACTAAAACCCCCCAATGAAAACCATAAAAGAATAAAAACACATAAACCCCTAAACACTAAAAAATGAATAAAACCCAAAAAATCAAAAAACCCTAAAAAACCAAAAAAACAAAAGATTAGTAAAAACCCTAAATATCATAAAAATAAAAAAAAATCTCTCAAAATCACTAAAAATGTAAAAAAACCAAAAAAACCCAAAACCTATAAAAACCTTAAAAACATAAAAAAATTAAAACTACTAAAAACCCTATAAATGAAAAATTCCGTTAAACCCCTAAAAGGTCCTAAAAATCTAAAACCATTAATAACCATAAACCCCCTACAAACCTTAAAAACCCGAAAAACACATAAAAACCCTAAAATCTCTAAAACATTAAAATATCTTTAAAAGAGTAAAAATGTTTAAAAAATATAAAAACCATAAAGGCCCTAAAAATTCCAAAACCCTTAAAAACCCAAGAAATTATAAAAAATAAAAAAATCCTAAATACCATAAAAACCCTCAAAATCCTAAAAAACCATTACAACTAATTAAAATAAAAAAAATACATAAAAATCTGTAAAAACCATGAAAACCCCTATGAACACCTTAATAACCTAAAACCACCGAAAACACCTAAAAACCTAAAAACATAAAAATTCAAAGAACCCTAAAAACCCAAAAAACCATCAAAACCAAAAAATTAATAAAAACCATAAAATGCACCAAAAACCATAAAATTCTTAAAAACCATAAAATCCCAGAAAAAAGATAAAAACAATCCTAAAATACAAAAAAAAACCCTAAAAATCAATAGAATCTATAAATCCACTTTAAAACCCTAATAAATAAAATGACCCTAAAACCTTAAAAATCATAATAACTAAAAAACCCTAAAAACCGATAATAACCAGAAAATCCATAAAATCCCTCAAAATCCCACAATACACTAAACATAATATAAAACTTAAAACCTTAAGAACTAAGAAACTATTAAATCCCATTAAAACATAATTTTTTTGATATCCCTAAAATCCATAAGAAAAACTAAACACCCTCAAAACCCTCAGAATATAAGAAAACCCATAAAGCCCATAAAAATCTGGAACACCCCCCTAAAAATTCCGAAAAACTGAAATGACCCTAAAAACAATGAAAACTTCTTTGAAAAACATAAAAACTAAAAAAATACTTCAAACCCGAAAAAAACATAAAAACGCAATAATCCATAAAATACTCTAAAATACAAAAACACCGAAAAACAATAAACCCTTAGAAACCTTAAAAATCCCTAGAAATCCATAAAAACCCAAAAAACCCATAAAAATTATAAAAAATATTAACCCCCAAAAATTGATAAAAAACTCTGAACACCCTTAAAAATAGAAAAAAAAACCAAAAACCTAAAATACCATAAACCCCTAAAAACATAAAAAACCCAAAAAACACTTGAAATCCCTAAATAGCTTAAAACCATAAAAAGCCTAAATAATCCATGAAAATATTTAAAAAAATAAAACCCCTTAATAACTTGAAAAAACATAAGAAACACATAGACACAAAAAAACATTAAAGACCCCCAAAACCCCTAAAAAAATGCTAAAAACATTAAAAACCTTAATAGATCCCAAAACCCTGAAAATCACCATAGAAATTATAAAAACCTCAAAACACCAAAAAATCATAAAAAATAAAAACATTAAGACCCAAAGAAATAAAATAAACCATCAAAATCACTAAAAAACCTAAAAACAAAAAAAATTCTAAAAAATTCTAAAAAATCCATAAAAATCTAAAAAACTCTAAAAAACCATGAAAACCCTTATTAAATCTTAATACCTGAAAACACATAAAATCCATAAAAACCAAAAAATTCAAGAAACCCTAAATGACCCTAAAACAATAAAACCCCATAAAAACATAAGAAACCTTTATAAATCAGGACAATCCTGATAAATAACTAAAAAAATAAAAACCATTTAAAACCAAAAAAACCTTTAAAAACTCTAAAAAACATTAAAAACCTTAAAAACATAAAATCCCATGGAACCGAAAATCCCCATGAAAATATTAAAAATTCAAAATAAAGCACTTGAAAATCCCTAAAACCCCTAAAAATGTAAAAACCCAAAAGAAACTCAATAAATCAATAAAAACATAAAAACCCCAATAGATTTAAAAAACCCTAAGACAGTATCAAAACCTAAAATCACTAAAATTATCTAGAAACCTAAAAATGATATAACTGCTAAAAACCTCTTAAAGTCCCTAAGAACCATAAAACCCCCCAAAAGTTTTAAAACAACTAAAATCATTAAAATCCCTAAAACCCTGGTACCCATAAAAATGCAGTAAAAATACTATAAATATTTTAAAACCAAAAAACATTAAAAAACTCAAAAAACCCAAAAAAGTAAAAAATTCAAAAAAAAAAACTCCCTAAAAACCATAGAAAACAAATAATCTTTCAAAATACCTAAAATCCCCAAAAACACATAAAAATCCATAAAAAATCCTAAAAATTGCTAAAAATTTAAAAAACTCTACAATCCCTGAAAACCCTCAGAAATCCTTAAAAAATATAATCACATAAACCCCTAAAATATCTATAAAATGCTAACAACGATAAAAATCTAAAAACCTAAAAACCCATAAAAACCCTCAGCATCCCCAAAAACCATAAAAATTCTAAAAATTCCTAAAAATAACTAAAATCTTAAAAACACTAAGAACACTAAAATCCATAAATAAAGCCTTAAAAACTTAAAAACTCAAATACACATAAAACCCCTAAAACCTAAAATGTGATAATTTTTTTTGAAAAACCATAAAACCCTAAAGACGCAAAAATTCCACAAACCCCCCAAAACCCTAAAAATTGAAAATCCTCTTAAAATCCATAAAACACTAAAAACCATGAAAATCATAAAAGGCCCTAGAAATCCCTAAAATCATAAAAAAACCCTAAAACCTCTAAGAAAACCCAAATAAAACATTAAAAACATAAAAAATCATTAGACACCTAAAAACTGGAAAACTGGTAAAAATCCTAGAAAACCTAAAAATTTCCCTAAAAGCCTAGAAACCACAAAATACCTAAAAGCAAATAAAACCATAAAATCCTTAAAAATCCTTAAAAATCCAAAAATAATAAGAAGCATTGAAACCATAAAAACCTAAAAAACACGTAAACCACAGAAACGTAAAAACTCAAAAAAACCTAGAAGGCCCAAATAAATGAAAAAACCCTTAAAATCATAAAAACCCATTAAAAAGTTAAATAATTTAATAATATAAAATACCATATAAACCTAAAAAATTACTAAAAATCCGAAAAAATCAATAAAAATCAATAAAAACATAAAACACAAAAAACATAAAAACCCATAAAAGAAACATGAAATCCTTAAAACCATGAAAACCCCTAAAGAAACTAGAAAATTCTAAACACATAAAAACCAATAAAAGACCACAAAAACCTAAAATCCGTCAAAATCCCAAAAAAATTCAAAAAGTAATAAAAATCCAAAAAATCCCTAAAAATCCCAAAATATATAAAAAACCCAAAAAACCTTGAAAAACACTAAGAGAACCATACAAATATAAGGCCACTTTAAATCCCTAAAAATATATTAACCCAAAAATCTCTTAAAAACCAAAAAATCTTATATAAATAATAAAACCCTCTAATGACTTTAAAAACCCATAAAACCCTTATAAACCTACTAAAAACCTTAACCCCCCTTGATACCACTAAAAAACATAAAAAATATTAAACACCTAAAAATATAAAGAAACCATTAACCCTATATAATCCTTAAATAACCCTACACCCCCTTAAACTCCCCAAAAATACTAAAAACCAAAAATTAGATAATACCCCTAAAACCCCTAAAAACACTAAAATCCAAAAAAAACTAAAGAGAACATAAAACCCCAAAAAACCAAAAAAACCCCTAAAAACTTAAAAATCAAAGAAATAAAACAAATCCTGAAAGTCCACTAAAAACAAAAAAAAATACCATTAAACCCCTAAAACATTAAAAAACTCCAAATCCCCATAAAACCCTTAAAAGACAATGAAACACTAAAACCAAAAAAACCCATAAAACTCCCAAAAACCAAAAAAACCAAAAAAACTCACAAAATCCTTTAAGCCTTAAAAAATCCAAAATATGAAAATTCATTAGCCATTATATTTTTTTTAAAAACCTAAAAACCCAAATAATAGTAAAAACCATTAAAACATAAAAAAACATAAAACCCATAAACCCTTAAAAATGCTCAAATACCTAAAAACCCTTAAAAGGACCTAAAACCATAATCACCACTAAAACCCATAAAAACCCTTAAAAATTTTAAAACCACAAAAACTTAAAAACCCAAAAAACTCAATACAAACTTTAAAATCCTTTTAAACCCCTAAAATCCTTAAAAACTCTAAAAAATGGTAAATACACTATAAAAATTAAAGACATTTAAAATCCAAAAAAAACCTAAAAACTCTATATTCCTAAAAAACCTTAAAAACATGAATCCCTAAAAACACTAAAACCGATCGAATTTAAAAAACCCCAAAAAACCCTGAAAATAATAAAAATCCCTAAAAATACCTAAAATCATAAAAACCCTAAAAACCATGAAAAACCATAAGAATAACATAAAAAGAAAAAATAATATAAAACCATAAAAACATAAATAGTTTAAACCCCCTTAAAATCCCCAAAACCCTAAAAATCCTAAATACAAAAGAAATCACAAATAACCCTAAAAATACATAAAACTTCTAAAATTCCTTAAATATACCTAAAAATGTAAAACACCTTCAAAAACATAAAAAACACTAAAAAAACTTGAAAACCCCAAAAAATTAAAATAACCCTAAAAACACTACAAACCACTAAAATCACTTAAAAATCCTTAAATACCTAAAAACTCATAAAAATCCTAAAAAGCTCTAAAAAACAATAAAAATGTAAAAACCCCTTAAAATCCTATGAAAACCTTAAAACCTAAAAACACATAAAACCCCCAAAAACCAAAAAATGCTAAAAACCCTAAAAGCACTTAAAATCCTATAACCCCTAAAAATAATTAAATCCCCCAAAACAATAGAAACCCTTAAAAATTATAAAAACCATAAAAGCATAATAAATTCTCAAAAATCTCTTATACCCCAAAAAATAATAAAAACTATAAAGAACCTAAAACCTCAAAAACATTAGAAACCCAATAAACACAAAAAAAATTCTTAAAATCGCTGAAATATCTAAAAACACATAAAATAAGAAAAAAATCCCTAAAAAACCTGAAAAATTTAAAAAACACTAAAAACCATGAAAAATCCCAGGAAAACATTAAAAACCTAAAAACCCTTAAAACCCATAAAATGATAAGAAACACACAGCATCATAAAAACCCAAAAAGCCCAAATAACCCAAAAAACACAAACAAAAAACAAAAAACCCACGAAACCCAAAAAAATACCTAAGAACTCTAAAAATGTAAAAACCATAAAATATACTTAGAAATAAAAAAAAAATAATAAACCCTAAAAACCAATAAAAAACCTCATAGAACCATAAAAAAATAAAAACACTTAAAACATATAAAAAACCTATGAACTCTTAAAACCTTTATATAACCTAAAAATATTTAAACCCCCCAAAACCATACAACCCCAAAAAACCTTAAAAACCCAAAAAACCCCAAAAAACTCTTAAAATTAAAAAAACCACTAAAATTATTTCAACCACTAAAAATGTTAAAAAATATTCCTTTTAAGAAAATATTAATTACCTATTAATTGCATAAAAAATAAAAAAACCCTAAAACCCAAAAAACCATAAATACCCTAAAAACCATTAAACCCCAAACCCCTAAAAATCCCTAAAAATCCTAAAAAGCATAATCATCCTAAAAAAATATAAAAATAAAAAGATAATAAAAAAACCTAGAAAAACATTATTATTTCCTTTAAAATTTAAAAGAACTTAAAACCCTAAGAAACCAAAAAACATTAAAACCTCTAAATACCTAAAAGACCATAAAACCACTAAAAACATAAAACCCCCTAAAACCATAAAATTTTTAAAAACCATACAACCCTAAAAACCATCTAAAAACTATTAAAACCCTTTAATCCACAAAAAATGTTATAAAAAACATATGAAACTTAAAAACCCTAAAAAATAAAAAAACTCCCTAAAACCCATGAAATCGTTGAAATCCCTAACAAACACTTTAAACCCCTAAAAATCCTTAAATCCATAAAAACCTATAGAATCCATAAAAATACATAGAAACATAAAAAACCCTAAAACCCATTAAACCATAAGGAAAACATTAAAAACAAACAAATACATAAAAGCGCTAAAAATCTAAAAATGACAAAAAACCTGAAAACCCTAAAAAATATAAATCCTAAAAACCAAAAAATCCCTAAAATTCATAAAAACATAAAAGTCATAAAAAATCCATAAAAAAATAATAATACCCTAAAATACCAAAAGAGAAATGTAAAAAATCAAAAACATTGAAAACCCCTAAAAATGATAAAAATTCTAAAAACCCATAAAAACTTTAGAAAACCATAAAACCCTCAAAATTCCTAAAATCTTTAAAACCACATAAATATACTAAAAATACCTAGAAATAACTCAAACATAAAAAACACTAGAAACCCAAAAAATCCCTAATAAAATATTAAAAACCTAAAAATGATTAAACCCCTAAAAACAAAAAAAATGCACAAAACCCCAAAAAAGAACTTAAACACCCCAAACATTCACAAAAAACCATAAAACATTAAAAAAACTAAACTCCCTAAAAACAATAAAACCACACTAAAAACTATAAAACCTGTTACACCCCTAAAAAGGTTTAATTCCTTTTAAAATAATAAAAACCCTAAAAACTCAAAAAATAACCCCAAAACCCAAAAAACCCAGAAATTCTAAAAACCCTAAAAACCATAAACACCATTAAAATAAAAAAAAACCCTGAAAACCCTAGGAAAACATTAAAAACATAAAAATTCATAATATAGATAAAAATACTAAAAAACCATGAAACCCTAAAAAACCATAAAAGTATCTAAAAACACTGAAACCCCTAAAAACCATAAAACCCCCTAAAACACTTAAAAACCCAAAAAACATGTAAACATCCTAAAAACACATTAATATATCAAAAAACACCAAAAAACACCAAAACAAATTAAAAAAATATAAAAACCCATTAAAAACCAAAAAACTAAAAAAACTATAAAACCCAAAGAAAACAATAAAAATCCTTAAAAACCCTAAAAACCAATTAAAATCCAAAACCCCCCTAAAATCCATAAAAACATAAAAACATTAAATATCCTTGAAGATCCCTAATAATACCTTAAAACATAAAAATCCATAAAATCCATTAAAAACTACAAAATTCTAGAAACCGTAAATGTACCTAAAAACCCTAAAACCCCATAAAAACTATAAAACCACTACCCTTGAAAAACCTAACAATACAAGAAAATCCTGAAAACCCAATGAAAAAATAAAAACCTTTTAAACACCAAGAAAATTTAAAATAGTATAAAACATTAAATACCCTAAAAAAGTCAACAAAAACATGAAACCCAAAAAAATATTATAAAATCTAAAAAAATAAAACCCTCAAAATCCTTATAAACCCTAAAAAATCATAAAAATCCTTAAAAATAATCCAAACTCCAACAAGATGTAGAAATCCAAAAGGATCTAAAAAACCTAAGACAACCTAAATAACATAAAACCACTAAATACCCATAAAAACTTAAAAAAGATAAAACCCTAAAAAATCCTAAAAGGCCATAAAACCATAAACCCCCTTAAAACCCCAAAACCACTAAAATATTTTAAAAAACCCTAAAACCTATAAAAATACTAAAACCCCACTAAAAAACTACAAATATTTTAAAACCCTAAAAAACATAAAAAACCCATTAAAACTGTAAACAACACAAAAAAAATACCCTGAAAACCTAAAATACAATAACATCCCACAAAAAACCAAAAAAATCTTAAAGCCATAAAAAATCTTAAAAAATTCCAAAAAATTTATAAGAACATAGAAATATCTATAAAACTTGAAAACTCCAAAGAAATCCTTAATAAATAAAATCACCTAGAACCCTTGAAAATCAAAATACCCTAAAACACTAAAAAACATAAAAACCTTAAAAACCCTCAACATCCCTAAAAACCATAAAAATTATTAAAACCATTAAAATACCTAAAAACATGAGAACCCTAAAGCACTAAAAACCCCAAAGAAAACCTTAAATGACTAAAAAAACATAAACCCCACAACCGTAGAAAATGAAAAAAACCCAAAAAACCCCAAAACACTAAAACCCCAAAAAAAAGATTAGTAAAAACCCTAAAAATCATTATGAAAATCTCTCAAAATCACTAAAAATGTAAAAAAACCCAAAATACCCTGAAAACCTTAAAAACATAAAAAAAGATAAAACCACTAAAAACCTATAAATGAAAAATTCTTGAAAACCCATAAATGGCCTTAAAAATCTAAAACCCCTAAAAACCATAAACCCCCTACAAACCTTAAAACCCAGAAAAACACATGAAAACCCAAAAATCGCTAAAACACTAAAATATCTATAAAATAGTAAAAATGTTAAAAAAAATAAAAACCATAAAGGCCCTAAAAACTCCAAAACCCCTTAAAACCCAAAAAATCATAAAAAATAAAAAAAATCCTAAAAACTATAAAAACCCTCAAAATCCCAAAAGACCATTACAACCCATTAAAATCATAAAAAACACCCTAAAATCCCTAAAACCTATGAAAAACTCTATGAACACCTTAACAATATAAAACCACTGAAAAAACCTAAAAACCTAAAAACCTAAAAATTCTAAGAAACCTATAATCCATAAAAATATTCAAAACCAAAAAAAATCCTAAAAACTATAAAACACACTAAAAAACATAAAAAATCCTAAAAACTATAAAATTCTCTAAAAAACATAAAAAAAAATATAAATACCATAAAACCATAAAAATCAATAGAGTCTATAAATAAACATTTAACCTCCAATAAATAAAATAACCTTAAAACCCTTGAAAATCCTAATAACTAAAAAACCCTAAAAACCAATGATGACCATAAAATCCCTAAAAATCCTCCAAATCCAACAATACACTAAACATAATAAAAAACAATAGAAACCTTAAAAAGCAAGAAACTATTAAATCCCATTAAAACATAATTTTTTTAATATCCCTAAAATCCATAAAAAAACTAAACACCCTAAAAACCCTCAGAATATAAGAAAACCCATAAAGCCCATAAAAATCTGGAACACCCCCTAAAAATTCTGAAAAATAGAAAAGACCCTAAAAACCCTGAAAACCCCATTGAAAATAATAAACCCCAAAAAATAATTCAAACCCCAAAAATCATAAAAATGTAATAAGCCATAAAATACCCTAAAAATATTAAATCCCCTAAAAACAATAAACCCTTAGAAACCTTAAAAACTCCTATAAATCCATTAAAACTATAAAAGCCACTAAAAAATTAAAAATTATTAACCCCCTAAAGTTGATAAAAACTCAGAAAACCCTTAAAAATAGAAAAAACAAAAAAAAAGCTAAAAACCCATAAAACCCTAAAAAAATTAAAAACCCTAATGCCTCTCGAAATCCCTAATACCTTAAAACCATAAAAATACTAAATAATCCATGAAAACATTTAAAAACATAAAAATCCCCTAATAACTTGAAAACCCCTAAAAAAATACATAGACACTTAAATATATTAAAGACCCCAAAGAAACCCAAAAAAATGATAAAAATAATAAAAACCTTAAAAGATCCAAAAACCCTGAAAATCCCCATTGAAACTATAAAAACCTCAAAAAACAAAAAAAAACTAAAAAGTAAAAACATTAAAACCCAAGGAAACACAAGAAACATTCAAAATCCCTAAAAAACCTATAAACAAATAAAATACTAAAAAATCCTAAAAAATCAATAAAAATCTATAAATTCTAAAAACCTATGAAAACCCCTAAGAAAACATTAAAACCTAAAAACGCATAAAATCCATAAAAACCAAAAAATGCAAGAAACCCTAAATGACCCTAAAACAGTAAAACCCCATAAAAACAATAAAACCCAGAAAAACATAAGAATCCTTTATAACTCTGGACAATCTTGAAAAAAAACTAAAAAACAAAAACACATTAATCCCATAAAAACCCTACAAACTCTAAAAAACATTAAAACCCCTAAAAAAATAAAAACCCATAGAAACAAAAAATTCCATAAAAATATTAAAAATTCAAAAAAGAAGCACCTCAAAATCCCTAAAACCCCTACAAAGAGAAAAAAACCAAAAGAAACACAAAGAATCTGTAAAAACCTAAAAACCCCAAAAGATTTAAAAAAACCCTAAGATAGTCTCAAAAACTAAAATCACTAAAAATGTCTAAAAACCTAAAAATGATAAAACCGCTAAAAACCTCTAAAAGTCCCTAAGAACCATAAAACCCCCCAAAAATTGTAAAACCACTAAAATCTTTATAATCCCTAAAACCCTGATACCCATAAAATGCACTAAAAATTCTATAAATATTTTAAAAACCTAAAACGTTAAAAAACTCAAAAAACCCAAAACTCCCCCCTAAAAACCATAAAAACCAAAAAATCTTTTAAAATACCTAAAATCCCCTAAAACCCATAAATATAATAAAAAATCATAAATATTGCTAAAATGTAAAACACACTACAAACCCTGAAAACCCTCAGAAATACATAAAAAATATAATCACATAAACCCTTAAAATATATAAAAACACTAACAAAACTGAAAAACTAAAAGCCCAAAATCCATTAAAACCCTCCACATCCCCAAAAACCATAAAAATTATAAAAATCCCTAAAAATAACTAAAATCTTAAAAACACTAAGAACACTATAATCCCTAAATAAAGCCTTAAAAACATAAAAACACTTAAAAACCCTAAAAACTAAAAAATGCTAATTTTTTTGAAAAAACATAAAACCCTAAAAACCCCCAAACCCTCAAGATCTATAAAAACACTAAATATCATAAAAAACATAATACAAAATCCCTCAAATTCTAAAAAAATAAAAAATCTAAAAACCCTGAAAACCCATAAGAAAACCAAAAAAGCCTAAAAAATTAAAAATCCATAAAAACTTAAAAAATGTTAAAACCCTAAAGAAATTCCCTAAATCATAAAAACAATAAAACCCCCTAAAAACATAAAACCCATAAAAACACATAAAAACCAAAAAACCACTAAAACTCTAAAAACTCAATAAAACACTAAAAATCCTTAAAATCACTAAAAATCAAAAAACCCCTAAAGACAAAAAAAACATAGAAACCCTAAAAATCCTATGAACCATAAACCCCTCAAATCCCAAAAACCAAAAAAATCCTTAAAAATCCTAAAAGAATATCTAAAAATGTATAAATCCTAAAAACCATTAAAACCACTATGAAAGACATAAAAACCTTAAAAAAAAAACCAAAAAACATAAAAACGAAAAAAATGAAAAAACATTCAAAATTCCAAAAATCTACAATAAATAAACCCCCAAAAACATTTAAATACCCTAAAACACATAAAAACCTAAAAAATCAACAAAAGTTCTAAATCCCATTTAAACAAAAAAAGTCTACAAAACCTTAAAAACAAAAATAAATCCAAAAACCCCAAAATAAATAAAACCCTTAAATACCCTAAAAACTCTCCAAATACCAAAATAAAATAAACACCAAAAAAATACATATAAATCCCCATAAAAATATATAAAAACAAAAGAAATACATAAAAAAATAAGAAATCCTAATAAAACCATACAAATCTATAAACTCTTAAAAAGAAAAAGACATAAAAAAATTATAATAACATTAAAAACATAAAACACTAAGAACCCTCAAAACCCTCAAAATCCATGAAAACCTAAAAACACCATAAAATTCCAAATAAACCCCTAAAAATTCCAAAAATTTTATTAACCCCGAAAAACCTATAAAACCTCTATGAAAACCATAAAATTCTAAAAAAAAATAAAACCCCTAAAACATAAAAATGAAAAAATCATTAAGAAGAAGCTAAATATCATAAAACCCCTAAAATCCATAAAGCCAAAGAAACCTTAATAAATTCTAAAACTGCATAAAAACCCTATCAAACAACAGAAAACTCTATAAAAACTTTAAAACCTTATATTTTTTTTAAAAAACTCTGAAGAATATTTAAAAACTAAAAAAACACAAAAAACCCCAAAAACTAAAAATTCAAAAAAAAACATAAGAATGTTAAAAACCCAACTCCCCCAAATCTCTAAACACCCTAAAACCATACAAATCCTAAATATTCCCTAAAAATCATTAAAAAAAATATAAACCCCCTAAAAACCCATAGAGACCTAAAAACACTTAAAACACCAAAAAACATAAGAAACCATAAAATCATAAAACCATAAAAAATCATTAAAACTAAAAAACCCATAAAAACCATTAAAATACTTAAAAACCCCTAAAACACCTAAACCCCCAAAAAATCCATAAAAATTCATAAAAAATATGAAAAACATAAAATAATTGATAATCCTATGAAAACATTAAAAATATAAAAACACAGAAAATACATAAAAACTCTAAAAAATGCAAAAATTCCTAAAAATCCCCAAAGACCTTAAAAACCCTAAAATATCTAATACCATTGAAAACATTAAAAACCTAAAAGACCTAAAACCTCATAAAATCATAATAATTATTAAAAACAATAAAAAAATATTATCCCCTAAAAACCAAAAAAACCCATTAAAATCCTAAAATCCCAAGAACCCCGGTTCCCCTCAAAATCCCTAAGAACCCATAAAATCATAAATAATACCTTAAAATACTGAAAAATGTAAAAAACCCAAAAAATTATACGAAATATTTAAAAGCCTAAAACAGTTTAAAACCAATAAAAATATAAAAAATCCAAAATTCTATAAAATATCATAAATTACTAAAAACCTTAAAAACATAAAATCCCATAAAAAATTAAAAAAACACTAAAAATCAAAAAATCTCTAAAACCACTAAAATGACTAAAACTCGTTTTAACCCCAAAAAATTAGAAACATTATAAAAATTTAAAACCCTAAAAGTCTTTAAAAAACTCAAAACCAAAAAAACAAAAAAACACAATATACCCTCAAAATCATTAAAACCCTAAAGGCAATACATATTCTAAAAGGCCCTAAATATTAAAAAATATAAAACCCAAAAAATCATAAGAAATCATAAAAACCTAAAAACACTTAAAATACCTAAAAAATATATAAAATGATGAAAAAATCATAAAAACCATTAAAACATTAAAAACCAACAAAATATCTAAAAAACAGAAAGACCTATTAAAATCATAAAAATGTCAATTAAATCCATTAAAAGTAAAAAAATCCATTGAAACCCAGAAAAACACAAATAAAATGTAAGAAACCTAAACAATAATAAAAACCCGAGAAACCCTAAAATCCATTAAATACCATATACACCCTAAAAAGACCTTAACCCCTAAAAGCCCCTAAAACCCATATAAATCCCTAAGAACCTTAAAAACCTTAAAATCCATAAAACGCTATAAACCCAGTAAAAACCTTAAAACCTTTTAAAACCAAAAAAATGATAAAAACACTAAAAACCATGAAATTCCTACAAAAACTTTTAATCTCCTAAAAACACTAAAAACCCCTAAAGACCTCAAAATCCCTAAAAACCCTATAAAACCATAAAAATACTATCAAACCCCTAAATATCCCAAAAAAATGAAAACCCCAAAACACCCATACAAAACCATAAGATATACTTAAAATCATAAAAGGAATTAAACTTATAAAAACATAAAAGCACTAAAAACTCTAAAAAAACCAAAAACCATAAAACCTCAAAAAAAATCCAAAAACCCTAAATCCCTATAGAAACCTTGAAAAACCCACTAATCTATAAAATACCTCTAAAATCCAATTTTTTTTAAAAAAATATAAAAACCATAAAACCCATAAAAATTAAACACCTCGAACATCCAAAAAAATCCATAAAGTCCCAAAAAACACATAAAACTAAAACTCTAAAAATCCATTAAAACCATAAAAACATAAAAAACAAGAAAAAAAATCCATAATAATCCCTAAAAATGGAAAAAAACTAGAAAATTCCTAAAAAACATTAAATACACAAAAACACATAAAACCCTAAAAAACATATAAAATTCTTAAAACCCATAGAAACATTAAAAACCATAAGAAAACCTAAAAACTATCAATATTCCAAAAACCACTACAACCCATTAAACCCCTATAAATCCATCCATATCCAAATTTTTTAAAAAATCCTAAAAACCTGTAAGAAAACATGAAAAACCTAAAATAACATAAAACCATAAAAAACTAAAAAATGCTAAAAACACAAAAAACTGTAAAAAGAAACTATACTTAAAAACCCATAAAACCCATAAAAACCTTAGAACCCATAAAAACTATAAAAACCCAATAATTAATTTAAAAAATATTTAAACCCCTAAAAATGTTAAAAAAGAAAAAAAACTATAAAAACTCAAAAAACCCTAAAACCTCCAAAAAATCAATAAGACTCTAAAAATGATAAAAACACCTAAAACTCTAAAATAATAAAACTGTTAAACAATTTTAAAAATAAATATAAATTTATAAATCACTAAAACCCCAAAAAACCCCTAAGAAATATTTGAAAAACAAAAAACATTAAACCCTTAAAAACTCTAAAAGCACTAAAACCCTAAAACCCTCTCCAAATCCCTAAAAACACATAAAAAATCATAAAAATTCCCAAACAAATCAACAAAACAAAAAAAAAAAATCTTAAATACCCAGAAAAAACCCAAAGGGGACTATTAAAATAAAAAAACACTTAAAACTCCTAAAAAACAAAAAAACATTAATAACCCTAAAATACCCAAAAGTCCCAAAACCCCACTAAAATCCATAAAAACACATGAAAAACTTAAAATCCCTAAAAAAATTAAACTAATTAAAACCAATAAAACATCTAATTCAATTTAAACCCCTAAAAACATTAAAAAATCTTAAAACCATTAAAACAACTAAAACAAAAAATAAAACTCTAAAAAAAACCATAAATCCTAAAACCCCAAAAAACCCAAAAAAACATAAAAATACTTAAAAACACTAAAAACCAATTAAAATCCTAAAGATCCCTAAAGACCCCTAAAAAATGAACAAACCCCTAAAAACCATGAAAAAACATAAGAAAAACATAAAACCTAAAAATAATTAAAACACGTAAAACCTAAAAAATTAAAATCCCTTAAACCCGAAAAATAATAAAACCCTTAAAACCATTAAAAACAATAAAAACCATTAAAAACCCAAAAAACCCTTTGAAAACAAGAAACCACTTTAAGGCCCTAAAAAGGATTAAAAAAATAAAAAAAACACTTAAAAACCTAATTTTTTTGAAAATCCCTAAAAACCCTAAAAAACAATAAAAAAACATAAACACCCCAAAAAGTATAAAAACACTAAAAACCGCAATGAGACAAAAACAACCTTGAAAATCCCAAAAAATCCAAAAAAATGTAAAATCAATAAAATTCTTACGAAACCCTAAAAAATTATAATCCATAAATACCATAAAAATTATTTAAATCATAAAATACTCTAAAATCCCAAAAAATATTTAATACCCATAAAAATTATAAAAAACATAAATATAAAAAAATAACTAAAAATATAAAAACTCCAAAAAACGTAAAAATCCCTAAAAACCCCTAAAAACATAAAAACAATTAAAACCCTAAAAAACCTAAAAGATATTAAAACTCTAGAAACCCAACAAATTCTTAAAAATTCCATGAAACCCTGAAAAACCCAAAAAACCATAAAAACACCTTAAATTTTCAAAAAACCCATAAAATCCTAAAAACCACAAAATATATAAAAACATTTTAAACACCAAAAAAGGTTACAATACTCTAAAAAGAATTAAAATTCATAAACATACAATAAAAACATGAAAACCCAAAAATGATAAAAACCCTAGAATCCCAAAAAACCAATAAAATTCTAAAAAACCATAAGATACCCTAAAAATCCTAAACAATCTCTAAAAATAAATATAAACATAAGAAAGACTATAGAACATGGAAAACCCAACTAATACCATAAAAACCAAAAAACACTTAAAACCCCTCAAAAAATAAAAAACATTAAAATCCTAAAAACCCCAAAACATCATAAAAACTATAAACCCCGAAAAACCATAAAAACCATAAAAAACCATAAAACTCCTAAAAACCACTAAAAACTCAAAAACTCATCAAAATCCTAAAAATGAAAAAAAAACCTTAATATTCCAAAAAAAATCAATTAAAATTAAAGACCCAAAAAATCCTAAAACCATAAAACCATAATACCCCCAAAATCTATAAAACCCTAAGAAACCTCAAAAATCCAAGGAATCTATAAAAATCCTTAAAAACATAAAAAATATAAATATCCAGAAAACTCATACAAACAACGTAAAAACCCAAAAATACTTAAAACACCTAAAAACCTAAAATCCCATAAAACAAAAAAAATACATAAAATCCCTAAAAACCACAAAAAACCTAAAATGACCTAAAAATCCAAATAAATATATAAAAGCCTAAGAAATTAGAAAATACCTATAAACCCAAACAATCTAAAAAAAATTTAAACCTAAAAAAATTCAAAACACAGCAAACCCTGAAGTACCCTCAAATCCCAAAACCCCTTAAACCATTAAAATCCCTAAAACCATAAAAACAGAAAATCCTAAAAAATCACTAAAACCCATGAAATCGTAATACAAACCTAAAAACCCTGAACACCCCTAAGAAATCCATAAAACCTAAAAATAATCAAAACCTCTAAAATACCAACAAATTGCTAAAAACCATAAAGCCCTAAAACCCCTAAAAAACTTCTAAATGACATAGAAACCCTAAAGACCAAATAAACCTAAAAAATGCCAAAAAACCCTAAAACCCCACTATAAACACTATAAAATATTTACACTTGACAAAATGATGAAAAAAATTACCTAGGAACTATATTTTTAAAAACTATAAAAACAGTAAAAAACTAAAAAAACCCATAAAACCCCCAAAACCTCATAAAACCCTAAAAACCGTAAAACCCCTAAAAAAACTAATACCCCTCCAATTTCGTCAAAACAATTAAAATATAAAAAAATACCTCAAAATGTAAAAACCAAAAAAATAGTAAACAAATATGAAAAGAGACAAAGACTTAAAACCCTAAAAACCATATAAATTTCAAAAGAAACTGAATAATCCATAAAGGACCCAAAAATCCATAAAATTCCAAAAACTTTAAAACCCCTAAAAACACTAAAAACTGAAAAAAACCCTATAAACACCGAAAAATGTCAAAACCACTAAAAATTATTAAAACCCTAAAAACACAAAAAACCCTGAATATCCAAAAGAACCAATAATAACCCTTACAAACCCTAAAAACCTATTAAAATTCAATAAAATCCATAATAATACCTAAAACATGAAAAACATAAAAACACTATGAAAACCATAAAAAAAATACATAAAACCAAAAACATCCTACAAATGTTACATACCTATAAACACCCTAAAAACAATAAAAATCCAAAAAAATTTATAAAAACCCAAAAAATCATAAAAATACAAAAAAAATCCTAAAATCCATAAAAACCTAAAAAAATCAAAAAAACCCTGAAATGTCCAAAGAAAGTCTTAGCAAACTAATAAAATAAAAGCCCTAAAAAACTTAAAATTATTAAAAATACCTTAAAACATAAAAACCTTAAAAATCCAAAAAAATAATATGAAAACAATAAAAACTAAAAAACAGTTGAAACCGCTAAAACTCTAAAAAACTGTAAAAAAACTAAATAGCCAAACCCCTAATAACTATAATATTTAAAACCTAGAAAAATAATTAAATTAATTAAAAAAATCTAAAAACCATATAAACCCATAAAAACGTTAAAAAACATTAAAAACCATAAAACCCGTTGAAAATTGAAAAATAATTAAAAAAAACAAAAAAACAAAATAACCCAAAAAACATCAAAATCCTTAAATAAAAAAAATCCTTTAAAAATAAAAAAATCCATATAAATTTGTAAAACATAAAAAATTCTCTAAAAGTCGCTAAAAATGTAAAGAACCCTAAAACCCTCAAACCCTAGGAAAATAATTGAATACCTATGAAACAATTAATACACATAATAAACCTAAAAATGGTCATAACAATTAAAACTATAAAAACTAAAAAAACATAAAACCATAAAAACCATAAAAATAATAAAAACCCTTAAAATCCCAAAAAAAATAGAAAAAACTTAAATAACATTAAACACCTAAAATCTATAAAAACTCTAATAACATTAAAACCATAAAAACTTTAAAAACCCATAAAAAACAAAATACCATTAATACCCTAAAATCATAAAACCCTAAAAATCCTAAAAACCCAAAAATATAAAAAACTAAAAATAAAAAATAAAAAACCCAAAAGAACTAAAATCACTAAAAACAGGAAAAAAAACATGGAAACCCCTAATAAAACCATAAAATTATAAAAACACATAAAATCTATAAAAACAAAAAAAAAACATATTACCCAAGAAAACCAAAAAATTCTAAACCAATCAAAATCCCTAAACCACCAAAAATCCATAAAAATCCTAAAATTCCCAAAAATTCCCTAATAATATAAAAAATTCTAAATCACTTAAAAACCACAAAACAAACTTAATAAAATATATAAACTAAAAACCCATAAAAAATATTGAAATATCTAAAATCCAAAAAATCCTAAAAACCATAAACCCCCTAAAAACATAAAAAAAATCAAAAACCCCATAAATGCCTTAAATATGTCTAAAAACCCTAAAATCCATTTTAACCATTAAAAACCATTAAAAACTCCAACAAAATTATAAAAGTCCTAAAATAATAAAAAAAATCCTTAAAAACAAAAAAACCCTAAATGCCTAAAAACTCATAAAACCCCTAAAAACCCAAAAATCCTTAAAAAATAAAAAACCATACAAAACTAGACAAACACTAAGAGAAAATTAAAGACATAAAAACACTTAATAACACTAAAAACATATAAACCTATAAAACCTATAATTTTTAATAAAAACCCTAAAATACCTAAAAACCCTAAAACCCCAGAAAATCTTAACAAACCCTACAATCCCAAAAAACCTTTAAACCCCACTAAAAACTAAAAAACCCCTTCAAACCCCTAATAATTTTAAAAACTATAAAAACCCATAGAATCAATAAGGACAAAAAAATACCATGAAAACCCAAAAACCCAATAAAAAACCTAATAACCCTCATATCTATAAAAACCCTGAAAACCAAAAAAACCCAAAAAATCATACAAAACATTAAAATGGATATTTTTTTTAAAAATATTGAACACCCTAATAAACTCAAATAAAACAATAAAAACATCCAAACACATAAAACCCCTAAAAGTCCTAAAAAAGAAAAAAACCCTAAAGGACCCTAAAAACGCCTAAAGGACCCTAAAAACGCTAACACCACCAAACCATAAAACCCCTAAGAATATTAAAACCCCCTAAAAACCATAAACATTCAATAAAAACTAAATATCACCATTAAAACACTAAACACGTTAAAAAAATATAAAAACAATTAAAACCATAAAAAATACAGAAACCCCAAAAAACCCAAAAAAAACAGATGACAAAAAAACCCTAAATCACCTAAAAACTCAAATTCAAAATCTCTAAAATACCTAAAAACCATAAAAATATTAAATAATCCTAAAAATTCTTTAGAATTTTAAAATTCTCGGAAAAACCTAAGAAACAATTAGAAAACCATATAAACCATAAAACAAATAATACCCATTAAAAACCTGAAAATCTCTAAAACCCTTAAAAACCCCCAAAATCCCTAAAAACCGTAAAACCCCTGAAATCCCATAAAATCCCATACACCTAAAAACCATCAAAAGCATAAACACCTCAAAAAACGCTAAAAATCCAAAAAAACATAACAACCCTAAAAACAAAAAAAACATAGTCCTTAAAATCCTTAAAACCCAATAAAAACCTAAAAAAGACATAAAAGTCTCATAAAATGTAAAAAAATATAAAACCTTGAATAAACCTAAGAAAACCTTAAAAACTAGAAAACACATAAGATCCTAAAAATATAAAAAACACTATAAACCATAAAAACATTAAAAACCATAAATGACAAAAATAATAAAATCCATAAAATCTATAAAATTTTAAAAAACCCTAAATCAAATAAAACCACTAACCCCCCCCCCCCTAAAAACATTAAAACCCCATTAAATTGAAAATAATGTTTAAAAAATCTAACAATACATAAATCCTTAAAAAACTCAAAAACCCCTAAAAATTGAAAAACCATATAAACTCTAAAAACACAAAAAACCCAAAAATTTCTCAAAATCAATAAAAACCCAAAAAACCATTAAATATATTAAAAAGTCCTAAACATGACTTAAATGTAAAAAAACTCTAAGAAACCTTGAAAATACATAACAAAATCTAAAAAACCAAAAAAACAGTTAAAAATATATATATTTTTAAAAAAAATATAAACACCATATAAAATAATAAAAAAGCCTAAAACCTTAAATAACAAAAAATAATTAAATCATAAAAGACCAAAAAATCCCATAAACCCCCTTCAAAGACAAAAAATTATAAAGTCCTTTTAAACCCCTCAAAATGGTGGAAAACATTTGAAACCCTTAAAACACCGAAAACTCAAAAAACCCTTAAAATCATTAAAAACATAATGAATAAAAAAACCCAAAACCCACTAAAAACCCTAATAACCCTAAAAACTGATAAAAATACTAAAAAGCATTAAAAAGAATAAAAAATGTAAAAAACATAAAACTATGAAATACCCAAAGAAATCATGAAAACCAAAAAACATATAATACTCTTAAAAATAATAAAAAATGTCAGAATCCCTAAAGACCCCCAAACCCCCTCAAAACAATAAAACCATAACCCCCCCCCCCACAAAACCCTAAAAAATCCAAAAAACCATAAAAACCCAAAAAACCAAAAAATCATTCAAAACCATTTAATACCAGTAAAATATTAAAAAAAACTATAAAACATTAAAAACAAAAAAAACTGAAATAAAACCCTAAAAACACAAAAAAACCACAACTCCCTAAAAACCCTCAAAATACTTAAAACTCCTAAAAACCCATAAAAATCCTAAAAATACCTTAAAATCTCAGAAAACGTAAAAACCCGAAACACCCCTAAAAAACTAAGAAAACCGTAAAGAAATATAAAACCTTAAAACCCCTAAATTCTTAAAAATGATAAAAACATAAAAAACCTTTAAAGCCTTACCAAACCATAAAAACTACAAAACCCCTAAAAATATTTAATAACTATAAAACCCATAAAAACCAAAAAAACCACTAAATACTTTAAAATCCCTTTAAGCCAATAAAAATGTAAAAACTATAAAAACTAATAAAAATCCAAAAAACCTAAAACCCCCAAAAAAACTTAAAAACATCCTAGAAACCCTAAAACCCACAAAATCCATAAAAACCCCAAAATCCATAAAAACCATAAAAATTCTAAAAATCCAAAAAATCCCTACAAATGTAAAAAACCCTAATAACCATGAAAACCCCAAAGAAAACAATGAAAACCTAAACATGATTAAAGTCCCGGAAAACATAAAAACATTAAAAACTCATAAAACCATTAAAACTCAAAAAACCAGTACAAACCATAAAAATCCATGAGACCCCTAAAAATCCATATAAAAAAATAAAACCCTATTAAACCCATAAAAATAATAACATACATTAAAAAAACATAAATCCCCTAAAATACTCGAAAACACCTAAATACCCCCAAAAATCTTAAAAACCATAAAACCCTAAAATCTCACAAAAAATCCTTAAAACCGTAAAAAATTCCCAAAAACAAAAAAAAATTAAAAGCCATTAAACCACTAAGAAGACCGTGCAACAGAGATAAATTTAAATTCCTAAAAAACCAAAAAAATGTTAATTACACTAAAAACCCTAAAACTCCAAAAAACCTCAAATTCCGTAAAAACATTAAAAAATATTAAAATCCTAAAATATCTATAAAAATCCCTAAAAACCTAAAAAACCAAAAAAACCTTTAAAACCCCTAAGAAATCCATGAAAATAAACTAAAAAATCTAAAACAACTGAAAAATCCCTAAACACCCTAAATACTCATAAAATCGCTGAAAACCTAAAACCCTAAATACTAGAAATCCCCATAATAAAACCTTAAAAAAAACACTTAAAACCCACAAAAACCTTCACCCCCTAAAAACCCAAAAAACCATAAAAACATTAAATCCTCTAAAAGCTGTAAAACCCCATAAAAATATGAAAATCCAACCAAAGAAAGATGTAACTATTTAAACCCCTAAACATTAAAAATCTCAAAAAATTAATAAAAACTAAAAAAGGTCAAAAGAACCATTAAAACCAAAAAACCCAAAAAACCCTAAAAATTAAAATAAAAACCTAATAATCTATTAAAACCCTAAAACAATAAAAATCACAAAAATACTAAGATAATAAAAAACCCAAAAAACCCAAAAAAAACTAAGAAACCCCTAATAAATCCTTAAAACACCAAAAACACACTAATCCTCTATAATTCTAAAACCGTAAAAAGCCATAAAACACCTAAAAACCTAAAACCCCCTAATACCCCTCAAAATAAAAAAAACACCATCAAATCCAAAAAATCCCGAAAAATGCATAAAAACATAAAAACCCCAAAAAATATCTAATGAAACTTATAAACCTAAAAATACGTAAAACCACTAAAAAACCATAAAATGCAGAAAACCCTAAAAAACCCTAAACACCATAAAACCTCGAAAAACCATTAAAAACCCAAAGACCCAAAAACCCAAAACCCGATAAAATCTCATAAAATCCATTAAAAATCCAAGAACCCCTTAAAACCTTAAAAATGGTAAAAAAAACTCTAAAAACCATAAAAAATTAAAAAAAAATAAAAATATGAATATTAAGTCAAAAAACCTAAAAACCCAAAAATCCATAAAATTCATAAAAACCGAAAAAAATAATTGAAGTCCTCATAAAAATCAATAAAAATTCATAATAATGTAAAAAACACCTAAATCCTAGAAATACCATAATACAACCTTAAAAAATAAACAACATAAATCCCCTAAAACCATAAAATGAATTAAAATCCTAAAAACTCTCCAAATACATAAAATCCATAAAAACCAAAAAAACTTAAAAATCATAATAAATCCTTAAAATTCCTAAAAAGGTAAAAATTCCTAGAAATTCAGACAGCTTCTAATAAAACCTTTAAAACCTAAAATCACTTAATACCCCTAAAAACCTAAAAATACTAAAAACCATAAAAACCCAAAAAATCCTCAAAAAAGAAAAATCTCACAAAGACCATAACCCCCCCCCCTCATTAAATTTAATAAAAACTCTAAAAATCCATTAAAAACTAAAAAAGATAAAAATACACTAAAAACCCATCAAATCCCTAAAAAACTCAAAACCCCATTAAACCACAAAAACTCTTAAAAGCATAAAAACAATAAAAATTCCCAAAACCCAAAAAATCCCTAATAACCATAAAAACCAAAAAAAACGTTAAAAATAAATAAAAATACCAAATAATATAAAAATCATGAAAAAATCTAAAAAACCCAATGAAATTCATAAAAACAATTAAACCCCAAAAAACATAAAAACTGCTAAAAACCATAAAACACCCTAAAACCCCTAAAACCCATAATAACCTTTAAAATAACATGAAATTGTAAAAACTATATAAATAATACAGAAATCTATAAAATCCCTAAAACATAAACAACCCTAAAAATCCTAAAAACCCCAAAGAAGACCTAAAAATCCCAAAAAACACTTTAAACACCAAAAGACATAGAAACATACTAGAATCGCTAAAAAAACCTAAAAAACCCTAAAAATTATAAAACCTGATAAAATCATTATAAAACCATAATAACCCATAAAAACCATAAAAACCCATTAAAACTCTAAAAATCCTTTAAACCCATAAGAAAATAAAATCTAAAAAAAATCAAAAGGCAAAAAACCTAAAAAAACCATGAGAACCTAAAACCCAATAAAAAATTATAAACCCTAATAATTACCCAAAATACCTAAAATTTAAAAACCATAAAAAACCTGGTAAAACCTATGAAAACAATAAAAACCTAAAAAGTTATAAGAACCCTTGAAATTATGAAAAAAACACTAATCTATAAAACCCATAAAACCCCTAAATAATAAAACACCCTAAAAACTTATAAAAACTCTAAAAACCCTTTAAACCCCTAGAAATGATAAAAATTATGAAATAATTAAAACCCTAAAAAACAAAAAAAAACCCTAAAACCCAAAAAACCCATTAAAACCATAAAAACTCTAAAGATCACTAAAACCCCTCAAAATATATAAAAACCATAAAAACCATAAAAAACCTAAAATACCTGAAAACATAAAAAATGTAAAAGCCCTAAACAATACTAAGAAAAATTAGAAATTACAAAACACTGAATAATTATAAAAATGCTAAAAACCCTAAAATACCTTAAAATACTGAAATTCAAAAACATCCTAAAAATCTAAACAAAACCTTAATGACCCATAAAATTTCAAAAAAATCCCTTAAATTCCAAAAAAACTAAAACACTAAAAAAAACTGAAAAACCCCTAAGAAAACTATAAAACCTTAAGAACTCTAAAAAACCTAAAAACATAGAAACCATAATAACATTAAAACAACCTAAAAACACTAAAACAACCTAAAAACTATAAAATACCCTCCAAAAACCAAAAAATAGCTAAAGAAATTAAAAATCACTAAAACCCATAAACCCTTAATAAACTATTAAAAACTCCAAAATCCTATAAAACCCCTAAAAAGTTAAAAAACTACAGAAAAAATTTAAACCCCAAAAAACACAAAAAATCCTCTAAATACCTAAAAAACTATAAAAACCCTAAAATCCAAAAAAAAATCCATAAGAATATCAAAAAACTATATAAACCCATAAATATCCTAAAAATCCCTACAAAACCCTAAACACCTAAAAACCCACAGTAACCCTTAAAACACCTAATAAAACAATAATCATATAAAAACACATAAAACCCCTAAAAACATACAAAATGATAAAATCCTTAAGAAACTGTAAAAACCCTAAAACCCTAAAAATCATTAAAGCACCTTAAAACTTAAAAAAACCTGAGAAACCCATAAATATCAATAAAACCAGCAAATACACTAAAAAATTTTCAACCCCTAAAAATGATAAAAAAACTCTAAAAAAACTCAAAAAACTAAAAAACTCTAAAAAAATCTTAAAAATCTAAAAAACCATAAAACCCTAAAAAGCCAAAAACTATAAAAACCTGAAAATACCTGAAAACCCTAAAAACTAGTAAAATCCTAAAAAATCCATAAAAACATAAAAACTCCAAAAATCATGAAAACCCCTAAGAAAACATTAAAACCCCAAAAATACGTATCATCCCTGGAAACCATAAAAATTCTAAAAACCAAAACCCCCCATAAAAATATAAGAAAACCATAAAAACACATAAACACCCTAAAAATTACAAAAAAATATAAAACCCCTCTAAGTACCTAAAAACATTAAAAACCCATGAAAGTCCTTAAAAATATTTAAAAAACTCAAAAAAACCTAAAAAACCCAAAAAACCAAACAACCCTTAAAATTCATAAGACCCATCAAAATCCATTAAAACTGCAAAACATGATAAAAATCATAAAAAATACCTAAAACATAAAAAAATCCTCAAAATAGTGAATACCACATTGAAAACCATAAAACCCTAAAAATAATTATAACCCCTAAAAACACTAAAAATGATAAAAACACTAAAAAACCCTAAAATATCCAAAAAAAATAAAAAACCCAAAAAACACTTAAAAAGATAAAACCCAATAAAAAATATAAATACCCTTTAAACACCAAATAATGTTTAAAACTCTATAAACCTAAAATTATAAAAAATAAAAAAACCTAAAATCCCAATAATCTACATTAACGTAAAACCCCTAACAAACTGTAAAGAAATAAAAACCCTAAAAGAACAAAAAAACACTAAAAACTCAAAAAATAGTAGAAAAACTTCTAAATATATTAAAAAACCCTAAAAACATAGAAATACTCTAATTCTGCTAAAATCTCTAAAAAAAACTAAAACCCAAAAAATTGTTGAAAATTATAAGAACACGTACAAACTGTAAAAACTAAAAAACCATCATAAAAAATCCATAAAAACACCAAAATCCTAAAAAACCGCTAAATCCCTAGAAACCCAAAAAACATTTAAAGTACAAAAATTCCCTAAAAAACTAAAAAACATAAAACCCCATAAAAATATAAAAACCCCTAAGAAAACTTTAAAACCCAATAAAAACACTGAAAACCCAAAAAAACCTCTAAATACATTTTAAAACCCTAAGAACATTAAAAATCTCTAAAAACCTTAAAACATCTAAATACTCAAAACAAAATCCTTGACCCCCCCTAAATAACCAAAAAACCTCTAATAACTCTAGAAAACCCTTAAACCCCTAAAACTACCTAAAAACCCAAAAACCCATATAAATCCTTAAAGTCCCTAAAATTCCATAAAAAACTAAAAAAACCAATTACCCTAAAACCCCTATTAAAACCTAAGACAACCTTAAAAAACATAAAACCCCTATAAAACATAAAAAGTCTGAAAACCCTAAAAGACTCTAAAAACCCTAAATTCCCACAAAATCTATGAAAAACCCTAATAACACAAAAAAACTAAACCTCCTAAAAACCAAAATATCTACTAAAAACTCTAAATCCCTTAAAATACATATAAACATTGAAAAAACTCTAAAAAAGATTAAAATCCATAAATATCAAAAAACGAAAAAAAAAATAAAAAACCCAATTAAAAACCTAAAACCCCAAAACCCTTGAAATCCTAAAAATCTAAATAAAACACTAAAAACAGAAAAATCTTGAAAATCCTGAAAATCCCAAACAACATAAAAACCCTAAAACCCTAAAAAATAAGAAAACGTAAAGAACCAAATAACACTTAAGACCCCAAAAACACTAAAAATGAAATAACCCTAAATACCCTAATAAACATAAAAACAATAAAAACCCGTAAAATAACCCAAAAACAGTAAGAAATATTAAAACCAAAAAAATTAAAGAACTCTAAAATCATTCAATATGAAAAAAAATAAAAAAACCAAAAAACCCCAAATAACCGTAAATACCCAAAAAACTGTAAAAATCCACAAAAAACAATAAAATCCATAAAATCCTTAAATCACCTAAAAATACCTGAAAAGGAAAAAATACAAATATAAAAAATAAAAAACCTATGAAAATATTAATAACCTAGAAACACATAACCCTATGAAAAAATAAAAATTGTTAAAAACAAAAGAAAAACCTTAAAAAACATATAATCCCAAAAAACCTTAAAACCCACTAAAAATAAAAAACCCTATATAACCCTAAAAACCTTAAAAACACTAAAAACATTAAAACCTATCAAAGCCCTCAAAATACCAAAAAACCCGAAAAATCATAAAAATAAGAAAAATTCCCTAAACATCTTGGAAAATGTAAAAACCCAAAAAACCCTAAAAGGTTGCCATAAAACCATAAAAACCAAATAACTCTTAAACATCTAAAATACATTAAAACACTAAAATCCCCAAAAAACCCAAAAAATGATATAACCCTAAAACTCTATAAATATATAAAACCAAAAAAAGGAATCTAAATCCCCAAAAACTATTAGAATACCTAAAAATGAAAAAACCCTAAAACCCTAAAAAATACAAACCAACCTTAAAAACCTAAAAAACATAAAACACCAAAAAACGTAAAAACCTAATAACCCAAAAGAACCTAAAAATCCAAAAAACTACTAAAAACCATAAAACCCAAAAATAACCCCAAAACCTAAAAACCAAAAAAACTTTGAAAATCACTAAAAACACTAAAAACCCATTTAACCCTTAAAAAGTTAAAAAAAAATAACCCCAAAAAACAAAAAACACCCCTATCACCCCATAAAACCCATAAAACCATAATAATATCAAAACCCTAAAACCACTTAAAATCCCTGAAAACCCCACAAACTAATAAAAACCCATAAAGCCGCTAAAAATCCAAGAAAAAAAATACCAACCTTAAAAATAATTAAACCATAGATGAAACCGTAAAATAATTGACACATAAAACATTTAAAATCCTAAAAAATGATAAAGCCCTTAAAAACCTCAAAATTCCTTAAGTCCATAAAATAACATAAAAATACAAAAAATTCCATAAAATCACTAAAAATGTAAAAAATATTAAGAATCCTTGAAAACCCCCTAAAAACCATAAAACCAAATAAAACTCTTAAAATACCTAAAAACCAAAACACATTAAATACCCTAAATGTTCCTAAATACCTGTAAAACTGTTAAACCCCAAAAATCATTAAAAACCCTAAAACCCATAAAAACTGTAAAATACCAATAAAAATATAAAACCCCTTGAATCTTATAAAACATCATGAAACTATAAAAATGATAAAATCCTAAAAACACAATTGAAAATCCTAAAACACCAGAACAATATGAAAACCATAAAACCCTAAAACCCTCAAAATTCATAAAAACCATAAATACCCTAATAAATCACAAAACCGTAATGAATCTCAAAAATCTCTAAAAATATAAAAACCCAAAAAATAGAAAAAATAGAAAACCATAAAAACCTTAAAGAACCTTTAAATCCCTAAAAAACCAAATAATGAAAAAAAATCCAAAAAATATAAAATGATTAAAAACCCTAAAATCCCTAAATATTCCTAAAACCATAAAAAACAAAAAAAATCCCTAAAACGCATTATAAGGTTAAAAAACCCTAAAAACCAAGAAACCCCATAAGAAATCCTTAAAAACCTAGATATACTTAAACCCCATAAAAACCATAAAAATTCTAAAACCCTAAACCCCTTAAAAACATAAAAACCTAAATAACATAAAAACCTCTAAAAACCATAAAAACACTACAACCCATTATAAACCCTAAAAACCCTCTAATAAATCAAGTAACCATTTAAACATCTAAAAATTAAAATAACTCAAAAAAAATAATAAAAACTCCCAAAACTCAAAAAAGTATAAAAACCTAACATATCCTTAAAAAATTAAAACACTCAAACACTCAAAATCCAAAAAACCCCTAAAAACCATAAAATCATAAATTTAAAACACAAAAAACCCTATGAAAATATAAAAAACAAAATAACACATTAAATCACTAATAAAACTAAAAATGCTAAAAATATTTAAAACCCCCAAAAATCATAAAAACCTTAAAACACCACAAAATTTCTAAAAACCTTAAAAATAATACCTATAAAGTGATAAAACACCTAAAAACATAAAAAATCACTAAAAAAAATCAAAACCACTAAGAGAGACTTAAAAAACTAAAAACACTTAAAACCCAAAAACATAAAAAATGATAAAAAAACCATAGAAGACCCAAAACATCCAAAACCACTAAGAATGATTAAAAACCTTTAAACCCCTAACACCTCACTAAAAATAAAAATAAAATTGAATAAATTGAAAATGATAAAAAAAACTAAACACTATAAAAATGAAAAACTCAAAAATTCAATAATAATTGAAAAAAAAACATTAGAAACCCTAAAAACCCTAAAATCCTCAGAATCCAAAAAAACCAAAAATACTATAAAAATCATAAATAATACATAAAATCAAAATTAATGTAAAATATTGTAAAACCCAAGAAAAACACTAGGAAAACTGTAAATCCTAAAAAAATAAACCCCTAAAACCTAAAAACACTAGAAACTATAAAAAATCCCTCAAATTCCCAGAAACCCCTCTAAACCATAAAAAAATAATAAATCCATAATCTATCTAAAAATATACAAAAAACCCCTAAAACCCTAAAAATTATAATAAAACATTAAAAACCTAAAAATGCTCCAAAACCCAAAAAAACATTAAAAATTCCAAATACCATAAAAACCCTTAAATCCCTAAAAACCATAAAATCTCATAAATTCATAAAAAAACAGAAACCCCCATAAAAACCCTAAAATTCACTAATACTCTAAAAACACTTTGAACCCTTAAAAACATAAAAAACACAAAAAAACGCTAAAAACTCAAAAAAATCACAAAAACCTTTAAAACCCATAAGAATGCTAAAACCCTCAAATTCCCTAAAAACCCTAAAACCAATAAAAAACTTAAAAAGTCACTAAAAATAACATAAAACCTATGAAACACTAAAAAAACTAGTAAACACTAAGTAAACCATAAAAACCTAAAAACACTTAAAACCCTAAAAATGTAAAAAACACTAAAAACTGTAAAACCGCATAAGTACTCTAATATTTCTAATAACCCTCAAAATATCTTGAAACAATAAAAACCATAAAAATTATAAAAAAATACATTAAAATCATTAAAAAAATAAAACCCTTAAAAATCATTAAAAACCATTAGAAAACATAAAAACCTATACAACCTAAAAATAGTTAGAACCCCTAAAAACATATAAAAAGCTAAAAATAGCAAAATAAAAAAAACCAAACCCACCCCAAAATATAAAACCCCATAAAAATTTAGTAAAACAATAATATGTCAAAAAATATTTAAAACCATATAAAAACTCTATAAACCATTTAAACCAAAAAAAAAATAAAAACACAAATAAAACCTTAAAACCCAAAAAAAACTGAAAACACCCCTAAAAACCTAAAAACCATAAAAAATTAAATACCCTAAAATCCAAAAAATCCCAAAAATTTAGAAAACACTAAAAAACCTGAAAAACCCAATGAAAACCTTAAAACATAAAAATTCTTAAAAACCATAAAAACAAAAAAATGATAAAAACCCAAGAAATCCCTAAAAACCATAAAACCCCATAAAAATCTAAAAAACCCTAATAGCCTCCAAAAAACTCTCCAAACCATTAAAAACATACAAACACTAAAAAATTATAAATAACATAAAAAATATAAAATCACAAAAAACCCAAAAAACCCAGAAAACCAAAAAAAACGATTAAAACCCTAAAAGCACTAAAAACCCTAAAACCCCACAAAACCAAAAATTACTCTAAAAATAAAAAAAAATCATAAAATACCTAAAAACGTAAAAACCCATAAAAAACTTAATACCCCTTAGAAAACCTTAAAAACAAGAAAACACATAAAAATTGTGAAATTTCTAAAAATTCTAAAAACACTAAAATACCGAAAACCCCACAAATCTAAAAAAATCCCAAAAAATAATAAAGGCACATAGAAATCCAAAAAAATCTCTAAAATAATTAAATAAAAAACACACAAAAAAACATAGAGAAACCCTATGAAAACCTTAAAAATAGAAAAACTCATAAATCCCCAAAAAAACTGAAAAAAAGATTAAAAAACTATAGAAAACCATAAAACCACAAAAAACTCAAAAGAATCCCCTAAAACCCCAAAAAACCATGAAATACATAAAAAACAAAGAAACCTTAAAAATAACTAAAATCCCTAAAAACCAAGAAATATACTAAAAATACAAAAAAAATCTAAGACTTTAAAAATCCCTAAAACCATAAAAAATCCTAAGAAAACATTAAATATCTAAAAACACTTAAAACCCCTAAAAACATAAAATGAAAAAAACCTTAAACTCCCTAAAAACATTAAAATTTATAAAAAACACTAAAAACCCATTAATTACTTATAAATGATGAACAACTCTATAAAACCTTAATCCCCAAAAAAGCACAAAAATATCATAAAAATATAAATAATCCAAAAACCATAAAATCCTAAAGATCATAAAAAACTCAAAATCCCTAAAAACCCTTATAACCACATTAAAATCCTAAATAAATCCCTAAAAAATGCCTAAAAACATAGAAACCCCCAAAAAAACCCTAAAAATCTCTAATTAAACCTTCAAACCCAAAAAATACTTAAAACCCCTAAAAACCCTAAAAATGCTAAAAACCATAAAAACCATAATAGAACAGAAATACCCAAATAACCCGTAAAAATCCCATAAAAACATAATATATCATAAACACCAATAAAACCCCAAAATATCACTAAAATATCTATAAAACCTTTAAACCAAATAAACATTAAAAAACACTAAAAACCCATTAAAACTTAAATAACAAAAAAAACCTAAAACCGTAAAACCGTAAAACCCCTAAATAATTGTCAAAATCATCAAATTCCATTAGAACACTTAAAAACTCCAAAATTCATTAAAAATCAATAAAATATCTAAAAATGTATAAAAAACTAAAAACAATTAAGCTGCGAGATGTGGATTACTGCGAGCTTCTTTGGTTGAAGGATTTGGTTGCTGGTTGTTAAGTTGTGACCTCTTAAGAGATGGGTTAGGAGGCTGCTGTTGGTTTCTTGGGCATATGGGATTGTTAAGACATGATTTTATTTGGTGTTGTTGGTTACTAAGAGGTGCGGATGGTCAGGTTTGTTTGCAGTGCTCGTGTTTTGGTTTCATGTTGTTGGTTGTGATTGGTTGCGATGTTGGTGTTGGTGTTGTTGGTTGCTGGAGTTGGTTGATTTGGACGTGTTTCTGCTGCTATATTGCTGTGATGATTGGATGTGGTGCTGTTGGATACTGGAATGCACTAGAGTATGAAAATTGTGATGCTGGATGCTGGTTGCTGCTGAGATGGGAGTTACTGAAGTTGTGGTTTATGATCGTGTTGTTGCTGGACGTTGATTGTTGTTTACATTTTAATGCTGGTAGTTGGTTAGCTGTGAGTTGCTGGATGCTGGTTGATGCTGGATGGTGGTGGTGGTTTCTTGGATTTGTGTGTTTTATCTTTTTCACTTTTGATTTTTCTTGTTTTGGGGTCTTTTGCGTCTTGGGTTGTAAGGGGTTTTTTGGGTGTGGGTCGTTTGACCCCTCCCCTCCCTTGTCTGTTGTGTCACTTTTTTCTTTCTAATAAATTGGGGGGGGGGGGGGGGGGGAAGAGCCCGACCCTTGCATCTTCCTTTCCCTAGAAACCCAATAAACACTAAAAATTCAAAAAAACCCCAAACCCCTAGAAATAATCGAAATCCCTAAAAACCATTAAAAACCTTAAAACCCATAATAACTGTAAAAACCACTAAAAATTTTGAAAACACTTTGAACCCTTAATAATGTTAAAGACTATGAAAAACAATAAAACCCTAAAAAAATAAAAAAAACCTGAAATTCCAAATAAAAACATAATAACCCTAAAGCCCTTAAAGAATACTAAAAACCATCAAAATCACTAAAAAAACATAAAATACATAAATATCATTAAAAGTACATAAAAATACATAGCAATGTAAAATCCCTAAAAAATATAAGAAAAACCTAAAAACACTTAAAACCCCAAAAAACCTAAACAACACCAACACCCCTAAAAACTCATTAAAACCCAAAAACCCATAATAGCAATAAAAACCCAAAAAAGTAAAAATATTAAATCCCCCAAAATACACTAAATCCACTAAACACCCTGAAAACATATTAAATCCCAGAAACATTGAAAATTATAAAAAACCATGAAAACATAAAATCTTAAAAAGAAACAAAAAAGGACCAGAAACCCCCAAAAAACTCCACAAAACTCTCAAAATCACTAAAAACTATATAAACCATAAAAATCCAAAAAATATAATAAAAATCCTGAAAAACATAAAAACCACTAAAAATAATACAAAACCCTTAGAAAACCTTAAAACCTAAAAAATTTATAATACCCATAAAAACCTAAAAATCATAAAAAACATAAGAAAATATTTGAAATCAAAAAAACCCCAAAAAAATCCGGGAAACCATAAATCCCTTAAAAACCCATAAAAATACTAAAAACCCAATAAAACTCAAAAACCCCTTTAAACCCTTAAGAACAATAAAAATATATAAAAAAACCCTTAAAACCCTAAAAATTACAAAAAAATCATAAAACCTCCAAAAAATGTAAAAATGACATAACAACCCTATAAAACCCTAATACCCCTAAAAATCCCTTAAAATGATAAAACCCATAAAAAACCAAATAGGCCCTAAATATTCCTAAAAACATAAAAAACCAAAAAACACAAAACACCATAAGAAAATATTAAAACACTAGAAATACCTAAAACCCCTAAAAAATATAAATTTTTTAAAACCCATAAAATACCCTTAAAACCATAAATACCCCTAAGAACCACAAAACCACTAAAAAATAAAAAAACCCTAAAAACCCTTAAAAACATGAATTACTCCTGAAACACTAAAAACCAATCAAATCCGTAAAATTCTTAAAAACTATAGAAATAATTAAGAATGCTAAAAATCAATAAACATAGAAAAACTCAAAAACCCTATTAAAACCCTAAACCCATAAACCCATAAAAACTAAAAACCTCATAAAACACTAGAAAAATTTAAAAATACAAAAAATTCCTAAAATACCCGAAAACATAAAAAACCCTAGAACCCTAAAAAACACTGAGAAAGTAATAAAAATCAAAAAACAATGAAAACTAAAAAAACATAAATATGCTAAATACACTGAAAATAAAAAAACTTAAAAACCATAGAAACCCCTAAAAACATTATAAATAATAAAAACCCCTAAAACCCAAAAAACCCAAAAAAACCTCTAAAATCCCTTTAAACCCCTAAAAATATTAAAAAACTAAAAAAAATCCTAAAATACATTAAATACTAAAAACAACAAAACAACCAAAGAACAATAAAAACCCTAAAAACCCAAAATATACTAAAAACACTAATACACATAAAAACAATAAATATCCTAAAAACCGGTAAAAACATAAAAAATAAGAAAAACCCAAAAAACATTATGAATAAAATTAAAAACCTGAAAACACTTCAACCCCAAATAAACATAAAAAATGATAAAAAAAATATAAAAAAAAAACAAAAAACCTCTAAAACCCAAAAAAACCATAAAGACTTTTAAAAACCAAAAAGACCAATAAAACTCTAAACAAGAATAAAAAATCATAAAAAACTAAAAACCAAAAAAATAAATCCCTTAAAAACACTAAAACCCCTTAAAATAACTAAAAACCCTAAAAATTATAAAAATATAAAAAAATACCAAAAACTATAAAAACATATAAAACACTAAAAACTCTGGAAAACAGTTTGAAAACATTAATAACCTAAAAAATAAACCCATAAAATATATAAAAAAATATAAAATATAAAAACCATAAAAACAAATTAAACCCCAAAACCTATAGAAATATATAAAAAGGAAAAAAAGAATATACATCCTTAAATATCCCTCAAAATACCTGAAAACATAAATATACTAAATACATAGAAAAACGTAACAAAACTTTGATATCCAAATAATGTATAATTCATAAAAACATTAAAAATCTAAAAACCAAAAAATACCATAAAATTAAAAAAAATACTAAAAACCATAAAACCCCCTAAAATCCATTAAAACCCCTAAAACCATAAAATATATAAAATCCACTAAAAACATTAAAAACCCTTTAAACCACTAAAAATAATAAAAACCCAATAAGAAACCATAAAAACCCTAACAAATTTAAAAAACCAAAAAAACCAGAAGAACCCTAAAACCCTTTAATTCCCTAAATATCCTAAATATCTATAAAATCCCAAATTACCATAAAAATACTAAAAAACCCTAAAATCCATAAAAAAGAAAATACCTTAAAACTCGAAAAACCCATATAAAAGGATTAAAAACCTAAAAACAATTAAAAACCCAAAAAACCTAAAAAACACCAAAAGCATTAAAAATCCATAAAAACCATAAAAACCCTAAAATCCTTCAAAATACATTTAAAACCTTAAAGAAATGAAAAAATCCAAAAAATCCCTAATAATATATAATAATATAAGATACCAAAAAACCCTAAAAACTCATAAGTAAATCATAAATACATAATATCACATAAAACCCCTCAAAACCATAAAAGATTCTAAAAATCCTACGAAACCCTAAAAAACCTCAAAATCCAAAAAAACATAAAAGCATAAAATTCCAAAAAATCCCCACCAATCCATAAAAACATAAAAATTTCTAAAATCCAAGAAAAACCTTAAGAAAACCCTAAAACCTAAAAGAACCTAAAACACATAAAAACAAAAAAAATCTTAAAACTATAATACCCTAACAATGCCTAAAAATTTTAAAACCCCTAAAAACCCGAAATAACTATAAAAATCCTAAAAAAAATACATAAAATCCCAAAATAAGTACAACTCCCAAAATAATTGAAAACTCCCTGAAACCCTTAAAAAATCAAAAAACACTAAAACCCATTAAAAACCTGAAAACACTAAAAAACCTAAAAATCTAAAAACAAAAAATAACCCACTAAAACTGTAAAAACTCACAAAAACAAAAAAACTAGAAAAAAATCTTAAACCCCTTTAAAACCCAAAAAAATGTTAAAAACACTAAAAACAATTAAACCCTACAAAGGTAAACCCCCCTAAAACAGAAGAAACATAAAAACCTAAAAAAACATAAAATCCCTCAAAATCTCTCAAGCCCCTAAAAATCATAAAATTCCAAAAAATACATAAAAATATTAAAAACATAAAAAAATCTAGAAAACATGAAATCCCCAAAGAAAACATTAAAAACATGAAAACATAGAAAACCACTAAAACCAAAAAAAATTTAAAAACACAAAAATACCGTAAAACCCCTAAAACCCCCTTGAAACCATAAAATCCCTAAAAACCAAAAATAACCCCATAATCCCATAAAACCGTAAAACCCCTAAAAACTCAAAAAATATTTTAAACACCATTTTTCATTTAAAAACTCTAAAAAATAGTAAAACCATTAAAAAATACCATGGAACCCTAAAAACACAAAAAAAGCCAAACAATTCTAAAAATACTTAATAACTAAATACCCCAAAAAATCACTAAAAACCATAAAAACCAAAAAATAAAAAAAAATACTAGAAATATATATACACATAAAAACAATGAAAATGATATGATAGCCTAAAAACACAAAAAATCCCTAAAAAAATAATATTAAAAACCCAAAAAATCCATAAAAACTCAAAAAATCCCTCTGATCCCTAAAAACATAAAAAGACTCTAAAAATATTAAAAATTCCCCAAAAATATGTAAAAAATTTAAAAAAATTTAAACCATGAAAAACCCTAATAAATCCTTAAAAAAATAAAAAAACATAAACCGCTAAAAAAACTAAATCAATTTCAACCGTAAAAGACTTTAAATGCCCTAAATCCCTTAAAAACCGTAAAACCCATAAAAACGGTAGGGAAACCTGAAAACTCATAAAAACACTAAAACCCTCTAAAAACACTAAAACCAATTTAAACCCCTAAATAGTTAAGAAAAAGTAAAAACCATAAACCCCTAAAAACACAAAAAAATATATATAACCCAAAAAGAAACCTTTAAACCCTAAAAACTATGAAATCCCTAAAAATTAAAAAACTATAAAAATCCAAAAAATATCCTAAAAATATCTAAAAATGTAAAAAAACTCTAAAAACACTGAAAATATTTATAAAAACTTAAAAACATAAACACACATTAGACCCTTAAAAACCTAAAAACGCTAAAAACCCAAAAACCCCAAAAAACCCTAAAAACACCTAGAATCTCTAAAAAAATAAAAACCCTAAAAAATCCATGAAACAATAAAATATAATAAAACCCTTGAAAACATCTAAAACAACCTTAAAAACAAAAAATGCTAAAAGATATAAAAGACCATAAATCCATAAAACCCCTAAAAATTATAAAACGCATAAAAATCCATAAAACCAATAAAAACTCTAAAACCACTTTAAACCCTAAAAACATAAAAAAACTATTGAAACCATGACAATACTAAAAATTGAAAAACCAAAGAACAATAAAACCCTAAAAACCCTCAAAATCCGTAAGAACCATAAAACCCAAAAAATCAATGCAAAAGAACTAAAATAGAAAAAACATAAAAAACTAATAAAACCATGAAAAAACATAAGAAATCTATAAAAACATAAAAACAGTAAAACCCTCAAAAAACCGAAATAATTCTAAAAACCCTAAAACCCTAAAAACAATAAAAATCCATAAAACCCCATACAACTGCTATAAAACCTATAAATACTCTAAAAATCCATAAATCCCCTAATAACATTAAATATTTAAAAATCCTTTAAAACCCTGAAGAATTTAAAAAAACCTTGAAACCACCAACGAACCATAAGAACCCTAAAAAATAAAAAACTATAAATCCTTCAAAATCCCAAAAACCCTAAAAACATTTAAAAACATTAAAGAATCCCTAAAATCCATAAAAATGTTAAATCCATGAAAACCTCTATGAAATCATTAAAACCTTAAAACACTCAAACCCCTAAAACAACTAAAAGTACTAAACCTACTAAAAATCTTAAAAAGACACGAAAACCCTAAAATACAATAGAACCATAAAATACCTCAAAACCCTATAACCCTTAAATGCCCTAAAACCTTAAAAACCAAAAAAATAATATAAAAATCATTTAAAACCATAAAATATTAAAAAATGAAAAAACCGTACAAACCAAAAAAAACATAGAAAACCTCTAAAACCACCAAAAATTCATTAAACCCCTAAGACCACTAAAAATAACTAAAAACAGTAAAAACCATAAAATTCTTTAAAAATCCATAAAAATAACCAAAATATTAAAAAACCCTAAAAACCCATTCACCCCGAATAAAACCATAAAATTCTAAAATTTATTTAGACTAGTAAAAAACCAAAAAAATAGCTGAAACCATCAAAATTCTAAAAAACACTGCAAAACCCCCCCCCCTAAAAACCATAAATAACCTATAACCCCATAAAACCATACAAAACCCCTAATAACTCTAAATAACATTTATACCCATAATACATTTAAAAAATCTAAACACCTAAAAGAAATTAAAAAACTCAAAATACTCTAAAACCCCCCAAAAAACCATAAAATCCTTTAAATTTCTGGAAAATCCTAAAACCCCTAAAAATCACTAAAAAACCTAAAATTAATAAAAAATATTAAAAATACATAAAAATCCAAAAAACAATAATAACCCCAAAAAAACTCTAAAACCCTAAGAAAACCTTGATAATCTAAAAACACATAAAACCCTTAAAAACCTATTTGACACTAAAACCCCAAAAGCCCACTAAAAAGTCCATAAAACACTAAACAGAAAATAACACCAAAAAACCCCTAAAACCCATAAAAATATTAAAAAACCAAAAAAACCCCTAAAACCCCTTTAATCCCCTAAAATTGTTAAAAAATATAAAAACTTTAAAAATCATGAAAATTCAACAAATCACTAAAAACCCAAAAAAATTAATATTAAACCTAAAACCCCAAAAAATCATAACAACTCTAAAAAGCACAAAAAACCCTAAAAATATTAAATTATTAAAGTCCTAAAAATACATTAAATTGGAAAAAATCTATAAAGACATTGAAAACCCCTAAGATATCATTAATACTAAAAAATCACTTAAAACCAATCCAAACCAATAAAATCCTACAACCCCGAAAAATCCATGAAAATCAATAAATTCCATAAAATCCATAAAACCTATAAAAACCCTAAAAACCCAAAAACCACTAAAAACTCTAAAACCCCTATAAACCCAAAAAAATGTTAATAACTTTAAAAAACCATTAAAACACTTAAAAACTAAAAAAAATAAAAAACTTTAAAAAAACAAAAAACATAAAAACCCAAATAACACTAAAATCCTTAAAAATCCCAAAAAACCCAAAAAAACCCATAAAAATTCTTAAAAGCCCAAAAATTCTAAAAATGTTAAAAACCCTAAAATCATGGAAAACTTTAAGAAAAAAAATCAAAAACTTAAAAACAATAACATCACATAAAATCATAAAAAGCACTAAAAACAATAAATAAACCTAAATACCCTAAAATTCTTCAAAATCTATAAAACCATTAAAACCCAAAAAATCCAAAAAACCCTAAAAATAATTAAATTTGTAAAATCCCTAAAAACACTAAAATAGCCAAAGAAAACGTTAAAATATTTAAACACATAAACCTCTAAATAATAAAATAAAAAAGCATAAAAGACCCTAGAAACCCAAAAAACGAAAAAAACCCTTACAAACCATAAAAAAACCTAGAACCAAAAAAAAACACTAAAACTGAGAAAAACCCTAAAAATGATAAAAACACTAAAAACACATTAATCCACTAAAAAATTAAAATAACTCTAAAAAACATAAAACCGTAAACAAAAAAAAAAAGAAATCATTGAATTATAAATGAACTATTAAAACCCTAAAAACCCAAAAAATCCCTAAAAAACCTGAAAATCCGTAAATATCCTAAAAAATAAAAGATCTAAAAATGTATAAAACACTAAAAATCATTAAAACAATTAAGAAAACCATAAAAATATAAAATCAATTTAAAACCCTATAAAACTTAGTATATGCTAAAATTCCTAAAAACCTAGAAAATATATAAAACATCTAAAAACCAAAAATATCCTAAAAATCCATAAAACCCAAAAAATGTAAAAAAACCCTGAAATCCTCAAACAAAATTTTAAATAACAGAAAATAATTAAAAACAAAAAATACAATAAAAAACCTAATAGTCCATAAAAGCCATTAAAATCCCTACGAACCATAAGATCCTTAGAAAACATAAAAACCCTAAAACCCAATAAAAATACAGAAATCCCTCTAAAAACTATAAAAACCCTTCAAATTCCTAGAAACATTAAGAAACCTAAAAACCTAAAAACCCTCAAACACAAAAAAACCCTAAAATTCCAAAAAAAACCATAAAACACTAAAATCCTAAAAACCGTTAAAACAATCAAAATCGCTAAAAACCCTAAAACAATAAATAAAAAATACCTAAAATATCAAAAAATGTAAAAAAACCCTAAAACCATAAAACCCCCTTATAAAAAAACCTAAAAACACATAAAACCCCTAAAACCTAAAAAGTGATAAAATACCTAAAAACCCTAAAACCCATAAAAACATTTAAACCCCTAAAACATTTAAAAATACTAAAACATGGTAAGAACCCTTAAAACCCACCAAAACATTAAAACCCCTTTAAACCCCTAAAAAAGATGAAAAAAACTCTAAACAATTTAAAAAATCTATGAAAATAAAAAACACCTAAAAACTCAAAAAAAAAAAAATTGAATACCCTACAACCATAAAAATCCTTTAAAACCCCTAAATTCCGTAAAGACCCTAAAAACCATAAAAATATAAAAAGCCCTAAAAATCCAAAAAACATAAAAACCCAAAAACCTTAAAAAATTAAGAAAACATTATAATACTAAAATACTAAAAAACCATGAAGAAACTAAAGTACACAGAAAATCGTGAAAACACCCAAAAAAACTAAAAATATCAAAAAAATAAAAATGCCTAAGAATCATAAAATCACTAAAACACCCTAAATTCTCAATGAACCACTAAAAACACTCAAAACCCTTCAAACTCCTAAAAAAATAAAAAACCCTAAAAACCCTTTAATCCCTAAAACCTAAAGACACCCCTAAAACAAAAAACCATAAATCTCAATAAACCATAAAAACCTCGAAATACTTAAAAATAACTGAAAACATCAAAACCCATAAAAATTCTGAAATAAACTAATAAAACTATCAAATTTTAAAAGAAAATAAAACCCTAAAAATATAAAAAATTCCACAATCACTAAAAACCCCAAAAAACCCCTAAAACAATAAAAAACTCTAAAAAATTAAGACTCAAAAAAACCAAAACCACTAAATCCTTCAAAATCCATAAAAACAATAAAAAATGGTAAGAAAAAAAATCCCAAAAAAAGCTAAAAATTTAAAAACCCCTAAAAACTATGAAATCCCCAAGAAAATCAAAAAAAAACTGAAGAATAATTAAAATAGTTAAAAACCTTAAAAATACTAAAAACCCTACAAACCCTAAAAAACAG